>CP120631.1:0-1381440 GCA_029449355.1 Emydomyces testavorans
TCCCTAACCCTAACCCTAACCCTAACCCTAACCCTAACCCTAACCCTAACCCTAACCCTAACCCTAACCCTAACCCTAACCCTAACCCTAACCCTAACCCTAACCCTAACCCTAACCCTAACCCTAACCCTAACCCTAACCCTAACCCTAACCCTAACCCTAACCCTAACCCTAACCCTAACCCTAACCCTAACCCTAACCCTAACCCTAACCCTAACCCTAACCCTAACCCTAAACCCTAAACCCTAAACCCTAACCCTAACCCTAACCCTAACCCTAAACCCTTTATAATCAAACTCATCATGCAATTGCTTCAGAATCTTTTTTCACTGTTTTAGATCATCAACAACTCAGCAAACTGACACATTTTTCTCTTCACATCTAAACAGCTGATTGTTTTTCATCAAGAACTTGATTGTTTTTTTTCAGAAATGATAATACTTCTTGTCTGTTATGTTTTTGAGTTTTTGTAAAAAAATAAAAAATCTTGTTATTTTTTCTGATTCTTCAGAATAAAATTGACTTAATATTTTAATTTTTTCATTCTCAATTCATTCAGCAAACATTTGAAAAAAAAGTGATATCAAAAATATTCTCATTACTGTCATCACTAATTTCTTCATTTTTTTTTTGTGATTATTTTGACAGTTCATCAGCAGCAGTATGTTTTGTATTCAGTATATGCTTAACAATAAAATTAAAAAATTATATTCAAGCAATTCAATTGTTAATCAATGCTTTTGACACATTTGTTGATATTCAATTCAATTGTGTCATCAAGATTTTCACATTCACTTTTAGTACAAAAAGAACATCATATACTCAATGTCTGAATTTCTTGAGTGTTTTTAGCATTGCTCTGCATTTTTTTTTTCAGCATCATATTTCAACTTTGCAGCATTTCAAATTTTTAAATCATACTGAGCAGAATGTCTAGCATTTTTTTAATATTGCATTAAACAATCATTTCAATCAAAATCACTTGCATTCACTGCAACAATAATATTCAATGAATCTTGATCATAATTAATTGACAAAATCACAAAAAATGAACATAATTTATTCTTGAGAGTGTTAAAGATCTCATTCTGTGAGTTATCTCACTTTCATGTCATATTTTTTCTCAGTAGTTTATACAAAAATTCTGTTATTCATTCATAATGTCTAATCAATATTCAAAAATACTCAGTAACTTCTAGAAAATCACATAATTGTGTTGTATTTTTTAACACTGATTATTTCATCATTTTCATCATTTTTTTCTTTTCTGATCATCATTCATTCTAATCACAGACTTAATCAACAACATTCATTCTCAACATAACAAACTGAGTTTTCACATCTGCAAGCATGACTTCACTTATCTCAATCAGCTACAAGATGTGATTTAAATTCATAAAGTGCTCAAAAACAAAACATCTTATTTCTGACATAATTTCTTCATCATTGTATTGTGATTGCAGATTCTTGATGTCAATATTATCAATGAAAGCTTTAATAACATGAGACATGATATCTCACAATATGTTTATAATTTCTTGCTGAGCAACTTTAAAAAAATTTGTTGCATTCTGAATCAATGTGATATATCTAAACAAATTTATTGATGTTAATATGGCCATCATGTCTCTAGACTTTATCACTAACAGAAAATTGTCATAGTCTGAGAATAAATCTGTCAGTGTCATAATAATTTACTCTGCAAAATCTTTAGCAAATTCATCACAATTAAAAAAAATGTTGTGAGTTTTTTATTGTCACTGCATTATACAGCTGAGTGACATTCATCAAACAAAACCTCTCAGTCTTTTTCTTTTCAATCAAAAAGTAGAGATTTGTATAAAACTCATGACAAGACTCTAGCATTTCTGCTGTCAATTAATTCTTGATAATTTTAATTATCTTCTTATTCAATGCTCTTGAAATTCTGTAGTTCTTTGCTCACTACACTTTGTAAGATATTGTTTTAATAACTGATGAAGAGAATACTTCTGAATGTATTCAATCAAGCTTTTTAAAATTTCAAGCTAATACTTTTTTTTTTGAACAAAATCACTAGAAAAAGCTTTTTCTTTCTTGATAACAATTTCAACTTTATCTTCAGTTTTTTTATACACTTCTGCATCAATCATTGTTCAGCAGAAAAAGTGACTATACAAAATTTAATGTATTTGTTAAATTTAATTGAAAATTCAATTCATTTTTTTTCTGAGTGATATTTCTTCAGACAAACAAAAATTCAATTAATTATGCATTCTGATTTGCTTTTATTAAATTTTTCAGAAGTCTGCAGTCAAATCTTGTCAGTTTTTTTTTTGTAAAATGTATTTATCTTCACATTTTCTGATTTTCAAGTTTCTTCTTTAAGTTTAATTTTATATGTTGTATTTTTCTTCTTTTTTTTCTTTCATTTCAAGTCTTGAATTTTATTGAGCTTGAAGTTTCTGAATCTTGACTGATCAGTGTTTCATTCACAATTGTCTATATCAGTTTTTGTTGAGCATTACTTCATAAAAAATTTTATAACAAACTTCAGAATTGATCAGTATACATTCTGTGAGTGCATTTTAATATGCACATTGATTGTATTATAATATCTTGATACTGATCAGAATCACTGCAGTTTTTTATATCATCAAAATCACATTTCATTTTCTGATTGATTCATTTGATTCATCAGCATGCTGATGAATTTTTTTGAATTTAGCACAAATTTTAATTTTTCATTATTGTCATCAGTTTTCACAACATTACTTTCATTACTTCTATCATCAAATCTCATTTTTTCTGATACACATCTCATCATCATCACTCAACAATTTTTATTTTTTTCTTCAGATGTGCTGTCAGACACACTTTCATCTTCAGCAAATGTTTTTCTAACATGATACTCATCTACTTGTTTAAATTCTTCTCACTCTCATTTCATTTTTTACTGTTGTGATTCAGAAACATATCAACAGCAAATTTAACAATTCAACATGATGATTTAAAACTTCAGAATTTCAGACAATGTGTTTGCCTCTCATTATATATTTTACATAAAACATTGTCACTTTTCAAAGTTCTTACATCTCAATTGATCATGTGCTGAAATGATTGTTCAAAAATAACATCATAATCATTTTCATCAATAATAAAAAATGATGTGTGAATAACAAAATCTTTTATCTGAACAAAAACATCATCATAGTAAATTGTGATTGAGATGATGTATTCAGTCTGAATCATCATGATAATTTTCAAATCATATTATATATTTAAGTTCAATTTTCTTGCAATTTTAATCAACATCACATTGATTTTCAAATCAGTGTCAAGTAAAACTTTAAGCTTCAAGTTTTGTATCATGATTGATATTATTATCAACTAAGTGACATAAATCACATTTTTATTATATACAAACTCAAACTGTATCACTTTTTTCTGCTTAATGCTGATTTTGACTGATTTTGACATTTCAACAAAACTTCATAACTTGTCAGTCTGACTTGCACTAAACATTTTCTTATGCAGTGTTGAAGACACACTAAGAAACTCACAAATCATCATCTGAATTATTTCATTCAAGATTTTCTTCATTATTTTTTATAAATCAGTTGCATTTCTCAATTAATTGACAAGATAATCAGCAATATTGTATTGTTTTTTTATTTTTTTTTTAACTTGTTCTTCTCTTCATCAGACATAACATTTGTCATTGCATGATCTGAATCAGCAAATCAAACATTCTTCTTGACAAAATACTTAATGATTTTTGATTTGTATTTGCTTTCATGATGTGTCTTCAGCACAATAATTTTATCATAAGCAATGAATTTTTTTTGATCAGTGCTAGTTTTATTTGCTGCATATTCTGCATTGATTGTCACTGTATGATTTGTATTGACAGAAACTTCATATTTGCTTAATTTTTTTTCAAACTCAAAATCAAAAAATTCATCAATGATTATATTAATTCTGACAATCTGAATTTTCAGCTGACTAACAAAAACTTGTTTTGTTTTTTTTTTTTTAAACTTTGAGTTTTTTTTTTTGAGACTCAGATTGACTTTTACTTCATTCATGCTGCATATCACATGCATGTTTGAAATTTCAGATCATATTGAAATGAGCACAAGTTTTTATCTAAATGCTTTCATTCACAACTGTTTTTGTTAATTAATATGACAAAATTCTTGATAATAATCAATGTAGTATTTCTCACACTGATTTTGAAAATGATCAGCTCATTCACAATAAAAACATAATGATTTGTCACTCTCAAAAAAAATAATATTCTGTTTACAATCATCATTTCTTTTACAATCTCAATCATCATGTTTTTTTTTTTTGATCATATGATAACAACATTACTAAATATTGCATTTGCTGATTCTGATTCAGTACAGAGTCTGAATGACATGAAATCTGAACATTAACATTTTAAAAATTTGAAATGTCAATCAAATTGTCATTCTGTGTAAGCATTTGAGTTTAATTAACTGTTTGAAATTGTGAGTTCATGTTTTGCATGTCAGTCAGACATTTCACATTGACACACATTGTCAATGTCATGTTGACAAATTTTTTAGTCAGACAATCAACAGCACTCTTCAGCTTCTTTTTTTTTTTAAATTTCATGCTAGAAACATTGATTTTAATTTTGTTTTTTTTCTTGCTTGTATTCAAAGCTGATGTGTTGTCAGTTCTTACAATCATATTTGAAAAGTTAAATATACAAGAATACTGAATAAATGACTTGTTGATTAGTTGATAAATTTTCTTCAGCTGTCACATTTTCTGAACAGAGTTTTTCTCATCTTCAAAAACATTTTTATTGCTCTCATATCATTCAATCAGCTTTATAGTGACTCACACTATCTCATCAAAATCAATGATGATTGTATCATCTGCAAAATTCAATTTAGTCTTATCAATAACTTTTTGTCATAACTTCTCTGATAAGTCTCATAGAAATTATATTGCTCATGTATAATTATTCAATTGACTGTTGACTAGTACAGTTTTTGACACTGTAACAAATTCACAAACATAGACACATATAAAAAAATTTCATTTGTGTTTTGTATAAATTATAAATTTCAAGTACTTTCATTAATGTATTTTATGAATAATGTTTTGTTTCTGAAACTCATAAATCACTTTCTTCACAAAATCATTTTAGTTTTCACTTGCATAATTATTTAAAATTTTCATTCAATCTTCAATTCAAGTAACACAATATCAAGTAATTCACTTCAGTATCTTCTTGTTGATAGTAATATCATAGTTCACACAAAGTTGATGAAATCACTCACAAAACAAGATAGCATTTGAATCATCAAATCATGAAACATTGACAATATTTGAAATAAACATAAACATGTAATTATGAATCACAATCTCTCTACTGCTGATGCTAATTGATGTTGTTTGTTCATGACTTACAGTTACAACAGAATTTTTGCAGAAGCTCATCTTGAGATTATCTGACATTGTTTCATCAGTGATGCATAAATCAGTGAATCTGCTGTTGCAGACATCATACAAGTTGTCTCACAAAATAATTCATCTCATAAAAAATAATAACAAGTTTCTGAATAACAACACATCAAACAAAAGCATTAAAAACTGACACACAGCAGTAATACTGCTTTAACATGCAATTTACATCAATAAATAAAAATAACACAAATACATCATCAACTTTCTCTTTCAAAATAAACTTTTTCAATGCATTTTAAATGAACTTGAACATTTTTGCATCTCTTTCTATTCTTTCTTTTCAATATGTTATGTATGCTTAACTGTAAACACTTCATGTAGCATTTTTCAGATAAAAAAAAAAGAAACTCATTAAGTTTTTCTCTCAAACTCACTAGACATTTTCAAATTTAATATCAAATCATTATATTTTTTATTTTTATTCATCATATTCTGCAAGCATCATTGAAAACTTTATAAAAACTGAAGATGAATACAGTCATTTCATATACAGTTTCAGAAAAATTTTATTCTGCATGCATTATAGCATCATAAAAAATTTTCATTTGTTTTCATCAAATCATTTATTAACATGTATCATTCTTCTCATCTTTGAGTTCACTTAGTTGTTTCAATATCATTCATCTTATCATCATCATGTCATTTTCATTTCAACTTATCCAGATATGACATCATTATGATCATCTTCTCATAAAATTCAAGATTTCAGCTTAATCATCAAATGAAGCAGAAAATTTGTTGTGTCAAGAAATATGACTAAAAACAGTGAGCATCTGAAGACATATCACATGATAAATCATCTGTGAAAGCAAATAAATAACATATTTATCATGTAGGCTGTAAATGCTTAAGTACTATGACTATCTCATAGTATGAGAGAATGGTGGCTGTCATAGCAGTCATCTCAATAAAGAACTTCAATAGATGAATAAGAAATACAATGATATTCAGTATAACTAACTAAAAATAAGAAAAAAAGCAATAACATAAACATAACATACTGTGTAAAACAAAAAAAAAGACATTACAGAAGATGTTGAAAGCAACTACTTATAATACTAGATTATAATAATCATCAACTCAGACTAGATGTTGTGCTGACACTCTAATGATATCAGCAGAAACCTCACTACATTATTTAAATAACTACAATACAAAATGTTAAACTTGACACTGGGCATATTTAAATATTTTTATTAATCAATAAAAAACAGCAAATTTAATCTTATGCATTTTAAATTTTTATAAAATTAATAATAAATATCAGTTTCTGATAATGATTTCATAATTTAACAAAGTATTAAAAGTAATTCAGAAAATACATTAATATTAATATAATTAAAAATTTATTATTTTTCAGATATAATTTCAACAACTGATTCATCAAATATTTCTTAAAATCAACTCAGCATTTTACTGACAGACAATCATCATGAATGCTTTTTAACTTGTGAAAAAAAAATAAAAAAATTTTTTGAGAAAAATTTACAAAATATTAAATAATTAAAATAAATTTTCAGTAAAACAATGTGTTTCACAACAAATTAATAAATTTTCAAAAAAAAAATTTTATGTGATTTTTGTCACATGATGTGATAACAGTTCAAGATAATAATTTCACATATAAATGTGTTAAAATGCTTTACTTAACATTGAAACTGAAAATTTTTGTTTTGCTTTATTTCATTAATTTAAAATAATGTGAAACAAAATTAAAATTAAAATTTTATTGTCAGAAACTGAAATAAAACTACAGTTTATTTCTTAAAATGAAACTGAAATTAAAAAAAATCTTTGAAACAGAACTGAAATTTTTCATCATGTAGTGATAACAAAAATGAGTAACAATTTTTGCAACTAAAAATGAATTTGAAACTACAGTAGTTGAGACTGAAACTAAGCTCACTGAAACAAAAAAAAAATTTAATTTTATGCAATCAGTTTATTGTTCAACAACAAACATTTATAATAATTATTATAAAAGTTTGAAAAATAAATAATTAACTGTAGCATGTAGTAAAAGCTTTCTGTCATGCTCTGAAGTGCATTATAAAAAATAAAATTGCTGTAAAAAAAAATCAATGAGAAAGATCTTCTGATACAATTCAATGTGTAATAATATGTCAAATCAATTGAATAAGCTTCTAGCTAGCTAGTAGAGTTTATAAACAGCTGCTGACATCTACTCTTCACTTGTAAGACTGTGTAATAAAAATCTTTTGTGACTAACTGCTGATGACAGCAGCAGCAGCAGCATCACTAGCAAGATGAATGCTCTAGAAGCTCTAGAAAGTTCTAAAAGTCTGTATGACATTTAAAAAAATAATTAGCAGCTGCTATAATATAAAATTAAAAATGTTCATCTTCTATAACAAATTTCTATGAGTAAAACAGAATGAATTTTTTATATCAACTTGTTTTGTTCTGATTTGACCAAGTAGCTGAGCATGTGAGATTAAATTGAAACTGTATGATTTGAGACTGATTCAAACTCAAGTAATTTTCAAACACATTTGCAGTATAAATTTGTGGGCAAATTTACTGTGAATTTGAGAGTAAATTTGCTAAAAATTCAGAAGTAAATTTGCTAAACAACTGAGCTTCAAATCTCTCAAATTCATAATTTTTTTCAAATCAGATTTTGTTCTCTAATTGAGTTTAGTATAGTTTAAAATCTTTACATCACTGATGTTATAAAATATTGAAATAATCAACATTACTAAGAGCTTAATATCTTCTTTATTGAGATTTATATGTGATGTGTTGTTAATATTCTGCTATACTGCTTACAGATTTATATGTAGTGTGCTAATAATGCTTACAAATCATGTAGTATCAGAGTAATAAATATAATGTGTGTGTAATATCACTCTAAAATAATTAACAATTACATACAAACTAATAAAATTTGATAATTAATCAACATTTTATATCTTGCAATAGTATATTTTTTTAACTTTAAAAAATTTATACATGCAATTAATTTGCTTACAGCATACTTGTTTAATTTACTATTGAAGCAAAGAATCTGTTGTGCCAAGAAATATGGCTAAGAATGATAAGCATCTGAAGGCATATCACATGATAAATCACCTGTGGAAGCAAATAGATAACATATCTATCATGTAGGTCATAGATGCTCAAGTACTATGACTATCTCATAGTATAAGAGAATGATGATCATCATAGCAGCCATCTCAATAGAGAACTTCAATAAATGAATGAGAAATGCAATAGTATTCAGTATAACTAACTAAGAATAAGAGGAAAAACAATAACACAAGCATAACTGATATATGAGACAAAGAAAAAGACATCACAAAAGATGTTGAAAGCAACTATTTATAATGCTAGACCATAATAGTTGTCAATTCAGACTAAATGTTGTGTCAACACTCTAATGATATCAGTGAAAATCTCATTACAATTTCTTCATTCATTAAGAATTGATGCCCTCTGTCAATTTCATAGAAAAACAACAAAATTTCCAATTTCAGTAACAAATAAACAGAAAAACAAAACAACAAAATATAATCAATTTTAAATTAATTTTAAATCAGTTTACCAACATATGTTATTCAATTTGTGCATGTCAGTAATGGTTCACATTCTCATCTGATTCTGATGTTAAGACATGAGAAGAAATTGAATCTGGCATGATTGTATCTGAATTGATGTTGTTTTTTATGCAATAGCTTCAAGACACATTTTCAAAAATCAACTTTTCATTGACAAAGATTTGTTGCAAGCATTTCATTGCCTCTCTTGCTGCATTCTTCTGTCAATTTAAAATATAAACATGAGTGACTGACAGATTTTCTTCAAAAAATATGTCTAGATTTCTGATTACATCTGAATTAATTCATTTCTTTCATTCAATTAATGCATCTGAGATCAGATTTAGTCTCTGTAGTTGTATTGCAGCTGAAAATGCATATGAAACTGTTGCATATTTGTTTGAATGTCTGAATGATGATGTAAATTCTGAAACAAAATCTTTATGCACAGCAAAAAACTGTGATCATGTTTCTGCTTCATTGACTTCAAGATGCTCATGATTCTTCTGAATAGCTATGTATCATGATAGCATTGTATGCTGTTTTTTTTTGCATAACTCATAAATGCTGTGTGAAAGTAGTGATGTGATAACTCTGATGTCATCAGATTGACATATCACATTTGTTCAATTAATTCTGAAGTTCAATGCATTTTGATAAATGTACATATTATTCTTGATACAGTGTACATAATCATTTGTCATCAGTTTTTTAACTTTCACTCTTTTTCATCATTCTTCAATCTTGTTGTGCATTTCTGACAGAATTTGCATGCAATCTTCAGTCACTTCAGCTGTTAGTATAAGTAATTTTTGAATTATGTTCTTATCTCTTCTGCTGCTGAGAATCAAAGAAACATTGAAATCAATATAATGAAAAAATGTTTTGTTGCCAGATTTTGCATATTTAGCATAATATGAGTAACTCATCAGTCTTCAAGCATGATCATGATGCAGTATCACATATCAAAAATAATATGCTGAATTTTGACACATTAGCTGCTGATCAATGCTGTGATACATGATTTGAAGCCACTCATAATTATTTCAATCATTAATCAATTTCTGATGATGATGATACATATTGAATTTTTTATTAACTTGATTTGATACATACATTTTGCCATATGCTGATATTTCATTATTTCATCAGAGCATTAATTTTCAAACAACAACAAATTCAATCTTGAATCATTTCTTTTTCAATTTCTTTCTGTCAACATTTTTAACTCTGATGATGTTAAGATATCAGTTGTAATTGAAGTTTTTCATTGCTGCAACTTTTGAAACTAATAATTTGTGTGCAAATTTGTAAATGTTCAAAGCATTCTCTGATTGTGCAGAATGACTTGCAATTCTGAATCAATTGTAAGTTTTCTTATTTGTTTTCATTTTATCAATATTTAATTAACTATCATATAAATGCTTGAGATGATTTATCAGTTGCTGGTGAATGAGTGTTCTTGTTTGCAACTCAAATTTTGATGTCATAAGCTTTGCATGATTGTGGCATAATTTTGTTTCAGAAATATTCTTAAATGTTTTTATGATTGATTTTAGAATTTGAATGAGCTTCTGCTCAGATCATTGCTTTGTTTTTTTGATTTTTGTCAGTGTTGTTTTTTCAAATTCTTGACAGTAGCATTTTTCTGTATTCACAATGTGTGCTGTATCTTGTTGTTCATTTGATGAAACTTTCTTATTGCTTTCTGATGAAATTGCAGAATCTTGATTCTTGTCAAGTAAGCTTTGTGTTGCTGATATTGCAGCAATTTTCTGATTGTGATGTACTGAATGATTTGATTAATCAGTTGAATTCATCAGTGTGCTGATTAATTTTTTTGAGCTTAGTGTGAACTCTGATTCATCATCATGATTTTTATCTCACATTCAAATTAACAACTGACTGTGAACTGATGCATCACTAGTGCTCTGACTATGAATGTTTCTCATTGCTGTATTTCTTGATGATGCAATAAATGATTTTGAACTTTTCACAATAAACTGATGAGAACTTGAATTTACTGCTGAACTTTCTGCAATCATTTGCTGTGAGTTTTTTACTGAATTTTTTAATGTGACAAGTGATTTTGATGAGCTGTTCACTCTCAAAATCACTTTGTGGGTAATGAGTTCATGTTGATTAATAATTAACTTTACTAAATTCATGTTCTGCTTGTTTAATTTTTCTGATGAAATTTTCTCATTATTTGCTGCAAAGTTAAAGTCTTCAGCATTTGATTCAATTGATCTTTTGTGATCTGCATTCTGATGAATGATTCTGCACACAATCAACACATTAACATGTTGAATGAATGTTTTTCAGTTTCTGAATTTTTTCAGTGTCATTCTCAACCTTTGTGTCACTCAGAGTGATGTGATGAATTGAAACATGAACTTAATTTTATTTTTTTCTCATTGCTTCATCAGTTTGTTTTTTATTTCTGTCATTTTCTGATGTTTCTTTTTTATTTTTGCTGTGATAAGTTGAGACTCATGAAAGTTGTCTTGAAAATTTGCATGCATGTAATGCATTCAGAATCTGAAGTTTTTAACATATGCATAAAAATTTGTTATCAATTTCTTGAAAGTTTGCTGCATCTTCATGAGTTCATTCATTAATTTCAGCTGAAAATCATATTTCTGATTTGCTGATTGACTTTAAATTCAACTAATGATGTCATTCATGCTGACAAACTGTATCTGTTTTATGATGATTGCAGTTTGCTGAGTCAGCACTTGCTGAAGCTGCAGTGTGTTTGCTGACTGCATCAGTTGAATTGATTTATTGTCTGAATTTAACATTGCTGATTGATGAATTTATTATTTTTTTAAAAAAAAAATTTAATAAGAAGATGATGAAATTGTTGCCTGTGAAGCTGTATCAAATGCAAGAGAAAAGCAGTAAAAAACTTGCTAAAGAAAATTGAATATCAAATGAGAAAAAGCAGCAGATTTAAAACTGATTATTTCAATGCAGAAAAGTAAAGTTAACTATGCAGAAAAATGAATTTAACATCAACAATTAATGTAAATCAGTGAATTTTTGTGCAAAAGTGAATTTTTCAGTCAAAGTTGATGATAATTTTCAACAACATTGTATAAAATCAGTGAATTTTATCAAAAAACAGTGAATTGCAATCAGCAACAGTGAATTTCATCAAGCAAAAATAAAAATAAATTTTTAATTTTTTCATTCATTGAAATTTGATGTTGTTCTTGATGTTCTTCAATTCATTTGACATTTTTATATCATCACATCAAATTTTCAATCTTTTGATAAAACATTTGCATTATCTGACTGTTCAATGTCTGCATCATCATCATTATCATCTTTCTCATTATTCTTCTCATTAATAAAAATTACTGTCTTCACTATCAACATTCAAATTCTGTCTTTCATAATATTTCTTGATTCAATTGCTGTTAACTGAATCTGCTATTTCTGTTTTGTTTAATTCTTTCAAATGATAGACACTCTTATTCTGATTGATGAACTTGATTTTATAAAAATTTAATCATTGAAACTGCAGTTTGTTGCTTCAAAACATATCTTGTTCACTTTTTGTATCATGAAGCAATACTAAATTTTCTGACTGCAATAAGTTGAAGTGAATATTATGAATGTTGTCAAAGTACTTTTTATTGACATTTCACATTTGTTTTTTATAATGAGTGATTTCTTCAATGTTCTCATCACATTGTTCAATCTGCTGAGTTTGTAACATCAGAAGCTTCTCAGTAGTTTGTACTGATTGTTATAACAAAATTTGTCATGTTAAAACATTTAACTCAATCAGCAGCACTGCTTTCTGATTCATTAATAATTGATATAATGTCATTTCTATGCTTGTTTTGACAATCATTCAGTCAATCATTAATATTGCAGATAAGTGTTTCACTCAATTCTTTTCAATTTTCTTGATAATTTTTGCAAATCTGTCAGTCAAAGCTTTATGTCTGACTTTGATCATTTCATTGACTTGTGCATGATAGAGAGAGATAATTATTTTTATGATTTCATGTTTTTTTGCCAACTTCTTCACCACATTCTTGTTCTCAGAATCTTCATTCATTATGAATATTTGTGAGTAATCTCATTGACAGATAATATTTTCATAAAGAAACACAGCAACATTCTGAGCAGTTGCTCTCTGAAGAGCTTGAGCTTTCACTCAGTTGAAAAAATCATATTTTGCAACAACTAGATAATTTTGTTTTTGACATAATGACATGTATATAATATCAACATCAATCTTCTCTCAACAAATGGAAGTTCAAGTTGAATGCAGTTTTTCTTGCATTTTTTAGCTGTTTTGAAACTGACACTCTTTGCAATGTTTTGTATAAAAAGAAACATCTCAATATATCTCTAGTCATCAGTATCTAGCATTGACAGCACTATAGATTTTTTCATATTTTTTATAATTAAGCTCATCATGCAATTGTCTCAGAATTTTCTTTCACTGTTTCAAATCATCAACAACTTGATGAACTGATATGTTTTTTTCTGTGTGTCTAAACAGCTGATTGTCTTTCATCAAGAATTTGATTATTTTTTTTTAAAAATGATAGTACTTCTTGCCAGTCATGTCTTTGAGTTTTTGTAGAAAAATAAGAAATTTTGCTATTTTTTCTGATTTTTCAGAGTAAAACTGATTTAATATTCTAATTTTTTCATTTTCAATCTGTTCAGCAAACATCTGAAAAGAAATGATATCAAAAATATTCTCATCACTGTCATCATTATTGATTTCATTTTCTTTTTGTGATTATCTTAACAGTTCATCAGCAACAGTATGCTTTGTATTCAGCATGTGCTTAACAGTGAAGTCAAAAAATTGTATTCAAGCAATTTAATTATTAATTAATGCTTCTGACACATCTGTTGATGTATGATTCAACTGTGTCATCAAGATCTTTGTATTCACTTTCAGCACAAAGAAAACATTATATACTCAATATCTGAACTTTTTAAGTGTTTTTAACACTGCTCTGCATTTTTTTTTCAGCATCATATTTCAACTCTGTAGCATTTTAAATCTCTGAGTTATATTAAGCAGAATGTCTAGCATCTCTCTGATGTTGCATTAAACAATTTTTTTAATTAAGATTACTTGCATTCACTGCAATGATAATATTCAGTGAATCTTGATCATAATTGATTGACAAGATCACAGAAAACAAATATAGTTTATTCTTGAAAATGTTAAAAATTTCATTTTGTGAATCATTTCACTCTCATGTCACATTCTTTCTCAATAGTTTATACAAAGACTTTACTATTCATTCATAATGTTTAATCAAAACTTGAAAATATTCAGTAACATCAAGAAATTCTTGAAGCTGTATTGTGTTCTCAAACATTGATTATTTTATCATTTTTTTTATTTTTTTTTCTTTTGATTGTCATTCATTCTGGTCACAGACTCAATCAACAACATTCATTTCTGATATAGCAAACTGAGTTTTTGCACCAGCAAGTGTAGCTCTGCTTATCTCAATCAGTCACAATGTGTGATTCAAATTCATAAAGTATTCAAAAACAAAATGTTTTATTTCTGACATAATTTCTTCATCATTGTATTGTGATTGTGAATTTTTAATGTTAATATCATCAATGAAAACTCTGACAACATGAGATGTAATGTTTTACAGTATGTTCATGATTTTTTGCTGAACAACTTCAGAAGAATTTGTTGCACTCTGAATCAATGTGATATATCTAAACAGATTTATTAATATTAATATCATTGTCATGTTTCTAGACTTCACTGCTAATAAAAAATTATTGTAATCTGAAAATAAATTCATCAGTGTTATAATAATTTGCTCTGCAAAGTTTTCAGCAAATTCATTACAATTAAAAAAAATGTTTGAGTTTTTTATTGTTGCTGCATTATACAGCTGAGCAGCATTCATTAAATGAAACTTTTCAGTTTTTTTTTTTTCAATCAGAAAGTAAAAATTTGTATAAAACTCATGATAAGATTCTAGTGTTTTTGCTGTCAACTGATTCTTGACAATTTCAATTATTTTTTTGTTCAATGCTCTTGAAATTCTGTAGTTCTTTGCTTGCCACATTTTGTGAGATACTGTTTTAATAACTAATGAAGAAAATACATCTGAATGTATTCAATCAAGCTTTTTGAAATTTCAAGTTAATGCTTCTTCTCTCTTGAACAAAATCACTAGAAAAAGCTTCTTCTCTTTTGATAACAATTTCAATTTTATCTTCAGCTTCTTTATACACTTCTGAATCAATTGTTGTTCAATGAGAAAAGTAATTATACAAAATTTAATGTATTTGTTAAATTCAGTTAAAAATTCAATCTGTTTTTCTTCTGAGTGATATTTCTTCAGATAAATAAAAATTCAATTGATCATGCATTCTGATTTGCTCTCATTAAATTTTTCAGAAGTCTGTGATTGAATCTTGTCAGTTTTTTTTTTGTAAAATGTATTTATTTTCACATTTTCTGACTTTTAAGTTTCTTCTTTGAGTTCAATTTTATATACTGTATTCTTCTTCTTCTTCTTCTTTTGTTTTAAGTTTTGAGTTTCATTAAGCTTGAAGTTTTTGAATCTTGACTGATTAATGTTTCACTCACAATTGTTTATGTTGATTTTTGTTGAGTGTTACTTCATAAAAAATTTTGTAGCAGATTTTGAAGTTGATCAGTATACATTTTGTGAGTGCATTTTAATATATGTGTTGATTGTATCATAATGTCTTGATACTGATCAGAACTGCTGCAAATTTTCATATTACTGAAATCATTTCTTGTTTTCTGATTGATTTGTTTGATTCATCAGTGTGTTGATGAATTTTTTTAAATTTAGCACAAATTTTAATTTTTTATCATCATCACTGATATTCATCACATTGTTCTCAGTGCTTTCATCACTTATCTTTAATTTCTTCATCATGCATTTCATCATTGTCACTTGATAATTTTTTCTTTTATTTTCAAACACATTATCAGATACACTTTCATTTTCAGCAAATATCTTTCTGACACAATATTTGTCTACTTGTTTAAATTTTTTTCATTCTTCTTTCATTTTCTGATATCACAATCTGAAAACATATCAACAGCAAACTTGACAATTCAACACAATGATTTAAAATCTCAGAATTTCAAACAACACATTCATTTTTTATTATATATCTCACAGAATACATCATCATTTTTCAAAGTTTAAGCATTTCAATTGATCATATGCTGAAACAATCATTCAAGAATAACATCATAATTGCCTTTATTCACAATAAGAAATGATATGTGAATAACAAGATTTTTTATCTGAACAAAAACATCATCACAATAAACTATAATTGAAATGATGTATTTAGTCTGAATCATCATGATGATTTTCAAATTATATCATATGTTCAAGTTCAATTTTCTTGCAATTTCAATCAACATCACATTGATTTCTGAATCAGTATTGAGTAAAGTTTTAAGCTTCAAGTTTTGTATCATGATTGATATCATTATTGACTGAATGACATAAATCACATTCTTGTCATATATAAATTCAGATTGTATCATTTTTTTTTATTTAACATTGACTTTGACTGATTCTGACATCTCAACAGAGTTTTGTGATCTGTCAATCTGATTTGCACTAAACATTTTTTATGCAGTGTTGAAAATACTTCAAGAAGCTCACAAATTGTCATTTAAATTGTTTCATTCAAGATTTTTTTCATTATTTTCTGTGAATCAGTTGCATTTCTCAATTGATTGACAAGATGATTAGCAACATTATATTATTTTTTTGCTTTCTTTTTTAACTTGCTTTTTTTTTCACTGAGCATGACATTTGTCATTGCATGATCTAAATCAGCAAATTGAACATTTTTCTTGACAAAACATTTAATGATTTCTAACTTGTATTTGTTTTCATAATGTATTTTTAACATAATAATTTTATCATGAACAGTAAATTTCTTTTGATCAGTGCTGATTTTATTCACTGCATATTCTGCATTGACTGTTATCATATAATTTGCATTGACAAAAACTTTATACTTGCTCAGCTCTTTCTCAGACTTAAAATCAAAAAATTCATCAATGATTATGTCAATTCTGATAATCTGAATTCTCAGCTGACTAACAAAAGCTTGTTTTGTTTTTGTTTTTTTAGATTTTGTGTTTTTCTTTTTGAAACTTGAGTTAGCTTCTTCTTCACTCATGCTGCATACTGTATGCATGTTTGCAATTTCAGATTATATTGAAATGAGCACAAGTTTTTGTTCAGCTGCTTTCATTCACAATCATTTTTGTTGATTGATATGATAAAATTTTTAATAATAATCAATGTAGTATTTCTCACACTGATTTTGAAAATGATCAGATCATTTACAATAAAAATATGATGATTTATCACTCTTAAAAAAAATAATATTCTGTTTATGATCATCATCTCTTTCACAGTCTCAATCATCACATTCTTCTTTTCTTTTTCAATTATATGACAATGACATCACTGAGTATTGCATCTGCTGATTCTGATTCAGCACAAAATCTGAATGACATGAGATTTGAGCATTGACATTTTGAAAATTTGAAATGTTAATCAAATTGTCATTCTGCATAAACATCTGAATCTGATTAATTGTTTGAGATTGTGAATTCATGCTTTGCATGTCAGTCAAATGTTCTGCATTGACACACATTGTCAATATCATGTTGATAAATTCTTTAGTCAGATAATCAACAGCACTCTTCAGCTTTTTTTTTTAAACTTTATGCTAGAGACATTGACTTTAATCTTGTTTTTTTTCTTGCTTGTATCTGAAGCTGATGTGTTGTCAGTTCTTACAATCATATTTAAAATATTGAATATGCAAGAATACTGAGTAAATGACTTGTTGACTAGTTGATAAATTTTTTTCAGTTACTGCATTTTCTGAACAAAGTTTTTCTCATCTTCAAAGACATTTTTATTGCTCTCATATTGCTTTATCAGCTTTATAGTGATTCACATTATTTTATCAAAATTAATGATGACTGTATCATTTGCAAGATTTAATTTGATTTTATCAATAACTTTCTGCTGTAGCTTCTCTGATAAGTTTTGTAAAAATCATGTTATTTATGTATAATTATTTAATTAACTGTTGACTAGTACAGTTTTTGACACTGTAACAAATTCATGAACATAAACATGTATAGAGAAATTTCATTTGTGTTTTGTATAAATTATAAATTTCAAGTATTTTTGTTGATGTATCTTATAAGTAATGTTTTGCTTCTGAAACTCATGAATCACTTTCTTCACAAAGTCATTTCAGTTTTCACTTGCATAATTATTCAGAATTTTCATTCAATTTTCAATTTAAATAATGCAATACTGAATAATTTACTTCAGTATCTTCTTGTTGATAATAATATCATAATTTATGCAAAGCTGATGAAATCACTCACAAAACAAGATAGCATCTGAATCATCAAATTATGAAACATTAATAATACTTGAGATAAGCATAAACATGTGACTATAAATCACAATTTTTTTATTGTTGATGCTGACTGATGTTATCTGCTCATAACTCATAATTACAGCAGAATTTTCACAAAAGCTCATCTTGAGATTATCTGACATTGTTTCATTAATGATGCATAAATCAGTAAATTTGCTGTTGCAGACATTGTATAAACTGTCTCACAAAATAATTCATTTCATAAAAAATAATAACAAGTTTCTGAATAACAATACATTAAACAAAAGTGTTAAAAACTGACACACAGTGATGATACTGCTTTAACATGCAATTTACATCAACAAATAAAAATAACACAAATACATCATCAACTTTCTCTTTCAAAATAAACTTTTTCAGTGCATTTCAAATGAACTTGAACATTTTTGCATTTTTTTTTATTTTTTTTTTTTCAATATGTTATGTATGCTCAACTGTAAACACTTCATGTAGCATTTTTCAGATAAAAAAAAAATTCATTAAGTTTTTCTTTCAAACTCACTAGATATTCTCAAATCTAATATCAAATCATTATATTTTTTATTCTTATTCATCATATTCTGCAAGCATCATTAAAGATTTTATAAAAACTGAAGATGAACACAATCATTTCATATACAATTTCAGAAAAATCTTATTCTGCATGCATCATAACATCATAAAAAATTCTCATCTGTTTTCATCAAATTATTTATTAACATGTATCATTCTTTTCATTTTTGAGTTCACTTAGCTGTTTCAATATCATTCATCTTATCATCATTATGTCATTTTCATTCTGACTTATTCAGATATGACATCATTATGATCATCTTCTCATAAAATTCAAGATTTCAGCTTGATCATCAAATAAAGTGAAGAATCTGTTGTGTCAAGAAATATGGCTAAGGATGATGAGCATCTGAAGATATATCACATGATAAATCACCTGTGAGAGCAAATAGATAACATATCTATCATGTAGACTGTAGGTGCTCAAGTACTATGATTATCTCATAATATAAGAGAATGATGGCCATCATAACAGTCATCTCAATAGAGAACTTCAATAAATGAATAAGAAATGCAATAGTATTCAGTATAACTAACTAAGAATAAGAGAAAAAACAATAACACAAGCATAACTGATATATGAGACAAAGAAAAAGATGTTGTGAAAGATGTTGAAAGCAACTACTTATAGTGCTAGATCATAGTAGTTGCCAATCCAGACTAGATGTTGTGCCAACATTCTAATGATATCAGCAGAAATCCCACTACACTATCTGTCAACTGTATTGTTTTTATTACTATATATGTGTATTATATTATGAAAAAGAATGAGATGAAATGTCAGCAGTAATTAATTAAATTTGAGATTAATGATATTTTATATAAAAAATAATATTTTTTTTATTATAATATTAAAAATAATAATTAATAACTTTTCAATATTTTTTTTAGCAATCTGAAATTAACTGAAGAAATTTTAAAATTAATTGTTAATTAATCAGCAGTTTATTTTGCAAAAGTAAATTTTTAATAAAGTGAAAATATATATTAAATGCAATTAATTATTTTTAATAAATTCAATTATTGTAGTAAAGAAAAAATATGTAAACATTTTAAATAGTTTTATTAGACTGAATCTCATATCAATAAATTCAACTTTAAAAAATGCAATTATTAAAAATATAAAGAAACAATTTATAAAAAAATAGCAAGAATTCAAATTATAATTTGAAAAATAATAATAATAATTTAAATTCATAAATAAAATAATTTATATTTACTGACTATAAAATATATATAATTAATTATTCTGATGTAATTAATACAGATTTTTGTTGATATTAATGAAGAATTAATTAAATTTAAAAATATAAATAATATAATTATAAATTCAACAATTCTGACTACAGATAACTATATATTAAAAAATGAAAATAAATTTAGTGATTAACATAATGACATTATGTTTTGTATTAATAATTATAATATTGAATTTGTGATTGAATATATTAATATTAAAAATTAAAAATTGAATCATGTATGAAATAATAATATTAAAAATTAAAAAAGTATCTGATTTCATTATACAATTTAAAAATATTGCTTTTAATATATGACAAAATTATTTATATTGTTGATTCAACACTAAATATTACATATTATGTTGATAAGTAAAAAAAATTAAGTTTTTTTATATATTCAGTGTTATTACACAGATTGTGAATGATTTAAAATGAAAGTAGCAATAATTATAATAAAATATTGATTTTTTAAATACATTAAGAATATATAATGACTTGAAATTATTATCATATCATAATAAGCAAACAATGATATGATAACTGTTTTTTAAGATATTATTAAGTAAATTCAAAAACTTTATGTACTTCAGATGCAAATATTATTTTTCAAAGCAATATATAATTATATATAAATCATTCTGAACAACACACATTACTGTAGAAAAAATAACATTTTTTTGAAGAAACTGAAGAATATTTAAAGTTTTTGTAAAATATTTTGAATTTCTGAGTGAATAACAGCAATGCTTAAAGTTAACTCAGAGTATATGCAGAGAAATACATGATGTTCAGACATTCAGTCAACCTCTAAATCCAGAGTGTGCTTTGAGTCATCTTGAATTTTGCTGATGTTGTATATATAACATTACAAAATGATTCAAAAATCATTTTTAAAAATTTTAAGTTTTCATTATGTTCTATATTATCTAATCTATTCATATTCAAAATCTTTGTTCTGTATCTTATTTGAATGTTGAGATATTGAGATTTAAACATGGGGGGTTGGCTTTGAAATTGCCGTCATTGAGTGGCTGCCGTTGTTGGGTGGTCATGTACGTTAACTATGCTATAGCAAACTAGACTAAGCAGTGAGTTAGACAGCTTGCCGGAGGCAAGCTGTCAGATGCTTGTAGAGCGAGAATAGAATTGGAGAATTGACTCTGATTGAGACAGATTCAGATCTTTCACTTCTATTCATAGTTACAGTCATCCATTCTCATTTCCATCCCTGACTTTGCACCCCTTCATTATGTCAATATGTCCATCGCGGCAGCATCTCCGCTTTACCATTTTGGCTTTGGAGGCTCTGGCTTTCCAGCTGCTTCGGCTGCCCACCTCTCTAGTGTTTCGTCGTCGGGTTCCTTAATGTACTGCTTGTCAGAAGGAACCATGGGATCAGTACGACCTGCTCTGGCAACAAGATCTGGACCTGCCACTTCCCAGCTATGCCAATCAAGCTCCGGAATGAATCTACTAGGCTTTTCAGGTGGCTCAACTTCATACGCGTCCTCGAGGTCTATGATATAACTATGTAACTGTTATCTTCTTATCATGAAACTGTAGTTCTGTAGGACTGGCATGAATGTGAATGCGGCATACCATTTCTTATTCTCAGAGTCCCAGACTAGATTGCGACGGCCTTCGTCTTCGTGCTTAAACCCAAGGGAATAGAACTCGCTAGTAAATACAAAGCACGGTCAGAATAAGAGTCATGTAACTGAGAGAAGAGTATGCTGAGAGGACTCACCGAATTGATTTAGAAAAAGCCAGCCGGACTTGATCCCGCTCAGACATGGGCAAATCAAAAAAATGATTCAGGTTATGTCCTGGAACTTTCTCCATGACAAAGACAGCAAAGTACCCTCCCGGGACGTAATCAGCCGTTCCTTGTTCACCCCATATCTGATCCAGGAACTTTGGAGTACAGGTACAACCGCGCTTTGTGAGTTCAAGGAGCGCGCGTAACTCACGGGCAGCATAAAAATTTGCAGGTTCAGGAATTGTGGGCATTCTCTTGGGGTTACGGATTCTGGATGCAAAGGTCAGCTGCTACAGTAGTACATACTTATTGGAAATAGGGGAAGATATCACGTACTGCATCCTTATCTTCACAATAGCCTGGAGACCTGGATTGGACCCATTGGCTTGGGTTGCAACACAAAGAGCACTTGCTTCAGAGATAAATCTGTTATAGAGACGATCAAGGTTTCTTATCTCTTTTTCTGTGAAGATTGGACCTAACCTCCACTCTGAGCGGGAACAGCGTATATACTTGATATCTGGTATCCAATTTGATTTCCGGTTGTTGTACAAGTACAAAAGATCATCATCAAGTTGACTGACTTCCATAGCAGGCAAACAGGACAAATTTTGTAGAATTTTCGAGATAAAAGCACAAGAAAGATCTGTAAGCTGATAGAAGTTGAGTGATCATAGATTTGACAAGATATATATGTATGGAGTACGGAGTAACTAGATGACTACTAAGCGCCCTCGCCAGTGGGGTTAGTTAGGCTCCAATGAAGTGCTGGCGTTAACTACATAGTTAGTTAGTATGGCAGCCTAGTTATAGAGTCCAATCCGCTAAAGTTTGTCATTGACTACTTAGTTATCCAGCAAGGCTGATAAGTGACAAGGTCATCCTTTTTACACTAAAAAAGAGCTCATATTGTATTCCCAAATATCCCTAACGACTAACTAAACTATGTACCTGTAAGCATAGAATCCCGAGGGAAAAGCAGCCTCGCTTGTCATTCTAAATACTGCTGCCATTCCCGCACAGCCTGTTTTATCTTCTTCTGGACTTGCCCTTATTTGGTTTAGGACTATGATCTCGTGAAGAGGTCTCGGACACCACTGGATCAGCGAATCGAGCTTGGCGTGAACGTGTGATGGGAGCTTGTTGGCCTTCCAGGCTCAATGTCGCAAGTTTACTTTCCAAAATGGTTCCATCATGGACAGCCTGACCTCTTGTACCGCTGATCTTGTCCTTCTCAATAGCCACTTCAAGTCGTCCCACTGCTGATTTCACACTTTCTTTCTTCTTCTGCTTGATAATACTATCAGAGATCTTTTTGGAACGCCAAGTGGAGTCATCCCCCTGAACTTGAATTTGCAAAAAGAGCATGGCTTGACGGAGCGAAATGCCGCCCTCCAGCGTTGGCTGCTCGTTATATGCAATTGGTCGGGAGACATGGATGCCTTCTTTGCCATTCAGCGCAACTCGCTTTAGGAAGATTGTGGAGTCGTAGTTGGTTATAAACCCATATTTCAGTTCGAGCTCGATCATGTAATTGCCTATTTGACCTAAAAATTATAAAATGAGCAAGAAACCAACATGAATCCCTGGAAAGTACTTACCAAGAAGACGCCTCATGCCGGTTCCAGGATTTTCCTCTTGAAATTTCGTCCACATGCTCTCAAAGTTATGATTCCAGGGAGTTTTCACCTCCCCAACGGCGCGTGGAGCACCGTCCTCTTCCATCATTATGGCATGATCGGGAATTAATCTCTTTTTCTCTGGGGGTTCAGTTGTCGACTCCCCAGCTCCAGACGTGGGAGTTCCTCCATCGGATATAGGTTTTATCTCTCCTGTGTTGGGATCGACTTTGTGGCTTTGAATGAACTCGACGTTCTGTTTAGCGGTTGCTTTCCAATCTCCGAAAATTACGCCAAGTCCCAACTCGCTGCTGACCGCCGACATGGGATGTAGAACATGCTGAACCCACCTACCACTGATCGAGAGTTCCTCTCCGCACAAAAAATGCTCCCCTAAAGATACATGGAATTCGCTAACCTGGCCTTGAGGTTTACCATAAGCAATGATACTGGGGTGATTTTCCCACGGTATCTTGTCAAAAGCTTCTCTGACTTCGTCACTGAAACTTTCCCATTCTTCAATCTCGCCGGCAAACCAAAGCCCATGTAAAGAACTGCTTCGAACATGCCGTTGAGCATTATCTCGATACTCTGGAAAAGACTGGGATACCAGATCCTCAGCAGTCAAACCCATGACTTGAATATAAACTGATTGAGATCGCTTAGACGGTTCAGGCTTCTTAGACGGCTCGGGTTTCTTAGACGGCTCTGGTTTCTTAGACGGCTCAGGCTTCTTAGACGGCTCGGGTTTCTTAGATGACTCCGGCCTCCGAAGCGGCTCAGCCTTCTTGGATGGCTTAGAGGACTTGCGCATGGTGGTTGGTTACTTGTTCCTAAAGCAGCATTAGCAATCTATGCATAAATCCCTATCAACTGAACAGCTTAAGTGGGCTTGATGGAAACAGTTAAGGAGACTCTAGCAAGAGGTATAAGAGGTTGTAGGGGATGATGTCTCACACAGAAAAATGACATACCTGGGGAGAGCAATAGGACAAATTCTGTGAAGACTGAATGAATGCAGCAATTTAACAATCTGACTGAAACAGAAGAGCAGGATCAGAGCCTGAGGCACCACAGAATGTTCTTCTTGAACAGCAAAGTATGATGTTTAGAGAAAAGGTAAAGAAGGAGAGTTGAGAGCGATCAAGCAGACCATTTTATAGTCGGCCATGAACAGTGATCTCCATTGCAACAAGGCTTCAGCGCCTGATGCAGAGAGACAGCATCACTTCTGGCAAATGCGAGAATAACAAGGGGCTAGCCCCGCTGAATTCAAGAACATCTCTAGGCCAATAGTCTGGAAGAGCGGCGGTATACGATGCTGCGCCGTTTTTCCTGATTGGATCTCCGTCCATCGACGTCCACAGAATCTTCCACCAGATATAGGCACCAGCGCACGGTGAAAAAGAAAGCAAAAAAAAAACCATTTGCTCCCAGCAAAGGAGCCCAGCGCTTGGATTATGGCGGAGCAATCCATGATACCTTAATGGCCAAAAATATTTCGAGTCACTCATACGCGCTGCGGCGCTGTTAGCTAGTGCAAATCCGCAACAGGCTGCAGCCGAATCAAACGGACCACTAACCATAGAGTCACCCAACAGAACAATAGATCTGAATCTGTTTTGGTTTGCCAGAGAAGTTACTTTGTAAGGCCAAACATAGAAAGGCGTCTTCCAACAGAACTTGGTTTAAAATGGTTGAATCTCTTTCTCCAAACAACTGAAATAGCCACAAGAAAGTGATAACTAGTAGGTCATGACACCAGTAACTATGTAGTTAATCATTGGATGGTGATGCTGTATGGCTTTCTGTTCCAGCACTTCTCAAGTTATCAAGCCCTGTACATCATGACTGGCTGCCGACCGGATTTAGACAGAAAACATGATAGGCGCCCGCAAATCCCCTTTTCTTTGGCCAACGCACCGATCAAGGTCTGCTTTGCGACGGGGACAACGCAATCGAAACGACAGAAGCTCAGTGAATTTCCTGCAGGACTGCAACCGCCGCTCGTGTTTTAGGATAACTAACCTCTCACGTGCACTGAGAGAATTGAACCGAAGAAACTGACAATCGAGCAAGCGTTTACTATCCCCTCAAAACCCACCGACCGCGCACTCGAAACTTCCTTGCTGCGTGGACGAGAGATCATCATTCACTATGTGATTTTCTCAGCCATTATACACCTGAAGCGTTAAGGATATTAAGCGATTAGCGAGGCACGGGGGGTCCAGATACTTCAGATCTCAGAGATGTACATACACATTTCTAATCTCAAATGGTTGGCTTTTGAGCTCTAATGACGCATCAGTACTGAGAACCGAGATATCCTCCTGGTCTCTTAATGATCTCTAGTGCGTCCAGCTTCCACCTTCGCGGTCGCGGCAGTTCTAGCTCTTCCTCGAAAACAAGGCGTTTTATAAATACTCCACATACCAGGAATAACCCGTACAAGTCAAGCAGACCCTGGTTTCAATGGGATTCCACTTGCTACAACGCAGGATTTCTCTGAAAAGATGGTGCAAAACTTCAGTCAATTGCCTGCAGAGATAATGAGCTTTCTTTTTGAGCATGTAAGGCAGTTCACTCCCGTCCTCATTCTATGCTCCTGGTGGCTGACTGAGGGATACGTGGATTATCAGCTTCCGCTACCAGAAATAAAAGCTATGAGCCTCTGCTGCCGAGATCTACGTGGCCTGGCTCTTCATTACGTCTATCGGTCAATTGAGCTCAATTTTGCTGTGGCTCGAGTCAGTCAGACGGAGGCCAGTCTACAGTTCTTGATTGCCGGAGGCCCCAGCCCTGTGCAACATGTCCAGATTATCACCATCTCTGGCCACAAACCCAACCTTACAAAGGCTTCAATTGAACTTCTTCGCGAGCTGCTCAGAAAGGTCGACGAGCTGAAGGAGATCAGGTAACTTGTTTACTTCACTCTGAAAACTATGCAGTGTTTTTGTTAACCCTTTTGGGGGGCCAGGTGGGATGTGCGAGCCCGAATCCCGAACGCAATTACTGAGGATCTTCATGCCTTGTGGCCAAACTCACGGTTGCGTCTGCGTCAGTTTGACGGAGAATTGGAAACAGGAGTTGACCATGAGCCCTTGGTCGGATCACCCTGTTTATTTGAACTTCATTGCTTTGCTGGTCTTACTAAACGCGCGAGTTCTGATAATATCAAGCGCATCATATTTTCATGCCCGAACCTTCGGATCCTCGATCTCTCAAGTCTACACTCAATTTACCATCCTGGTCCTGGCTACCCTTTTGAACTGGGGCCCACCGACAGGCTTCCCCCTTTGCAGGAACTTCGATTAAAAGATTTTTGGTGCACCCCAGACCAGTACAAGAAATGGGTGCAGAGCATTGACTGGGAAGCCCTCCGCCATCTTTCCCTCCAGCTTTCTCGTTTTGACTCATTCTTACCACTATTGCGTCTCCATCTGCCAGAATTACACTCCTTAGAGATTCAATCTCTCGCGCCAGTGAATAACCATCCCCAGACACTATCTATGGTTAGCAGTTTTTTGAAAATGGTGCCCAATTTGCAGACGTTTAGCTCCCATGGTTTCCCACCAGAAATCCTCTTCCAAGCTGCTGAATACCACGGCAGTCATTTACAGTGCTTGAGTTGGATCGGCCTCGACAGTGGAGCAGAGCTCATGTGGAATCTCCCTGCAGCCTCTCTCAAACGCTTACACCCAATGCTGCCGGAGCTGCGGAGCCTCACTATTAGTATCGATCGGTCTGAAGATTGGGTATGTAGATCTCCCAATCTAATGATTCCTCTCTCATTTCCTCTTCGCTCTTCTTTCCTTTTTATTTTTTTGGGATTTATCAAAGGGTACCTCGATTGTGAAAGTTCAAAGCTAATTAACAAAGCCATACGATGTGGTCAAGGAAATCTCTGGATTCCGCAAACTATGCCACTTGCATTTAGTTGCTCCACCGATTGACTCATATGCCACGGGGTCCCCACTGGTGTACACTCCCGCGGCGTGTAAACAGCTCTTCATATATCTAGACTCCAACAGTCGGAACGACTTCTCTAATGAAGGCAGTCAAAACCTCGAGACACTTGACATCGAAGCGGGCGACTGGGGACTCGACCCATATTCATACTACGCCTGGCGTCGAAATCCTACCAACCAATATTTCAAATGCAGCCGCAGGAATGGCGCGGTAGAAGAAAGGCAACAAGACCATACAGATTATGAAGATTGTTCTGAGAGTGGTGGTGGTACCTCAGCTTTGAGGGAAAGTGGCATTATTGTAGTCGATGTGAGAGAAGAACAGTTTCAGAGGGAGCTCTTGGATTCTACCTCACCGGACAGCAAGCGGCGATTGGATCGAGAACTCAGACAACGGGTGATGGATGCTGCGCGTGGAATTCCCCATACATCACCAATTTAATGCGAAACCGAAGTAGAAAAAAAAATGTATCAAAGTTAATCAAACCTTGAGATCTACAACAATCCCTAAAAGTCCGAGAGTAACATAGCAAATCACATCTCTAGAACATGTGGGCCTGTTCTTAGGAACATCGAGATCCAAGGCTGATAATCAAATGGCATTCCAGTAATAGCTCATAATATAGTCTCAGGATTGACAGTTATATTGCAGGTAGTATCCCATAATCGCCCCAGTCAATAGTGTCAATCCAACTTGAGAAAAAGTCGCTCTGTAACGGCAGCCCTTCAATTGTACTACCTGAATTCATTAAGGCGTCGTCGCTAGCGTTGAATAGATCGGGTGTCATGGAATTCGACTGCGTTCCTTGCTGACTGCAGTCACTTGCGGCAGCGCACAATCTATCACTGTGATGATAGATGAGATCGCGCGCACTGGTGCGATCGCCTGCAGTGCAGAGTGAAGAGGAGTTATGATCAAGGATGTCGTTGATAATCTTCTCTAACTTCTTGATTGCGTCTTTGCAGAGTTTATGGTTCCCATCGGTATCCGAGAACGCGAAGACATCAGTAAAGGAGATGAGGGCACATGTCTTGCGGATTATTTCTGAGCGTGAAGGATAACAGGTATTGTCGTATTCGACGGGAGACGACTTGTTTTGGGAGCGCTTTCTCAACTCGGTCAAAAGAACAGCAGCACTCGAGAAGCCGTAGAAAAGGAACTAAAAGGCTCCGTCAGTTCACAGCAACATAAAATCAATAAACAGAAAGGACCAGAATAACGCACAGAAAGAGTACTTCATCAATAAGGGATAGGAAGCGGTCGAAACTTACAATCCAAGAGAAGTTTTTCCGCACCTCTTCCATGTGGTTCCATTGCCGTGTCAGTGTCATCACCATTTCAAGTATCTGCATCGAGACGTCGTGGAGTTGCGGGCTAGCTGAACATATATCCTGGTGAAGAAGCCTGAATATCTGAAATTTATTGTGTAGGTAGTCCAGATAAACCGTAAGCAACATGAGGCAAGTTGTTGAGCTGAACGTCGTCCAGCAGTCGTCATTATATTTAAGGCAGTTGGGAAACAGCTCCCACGCCAACGTACAGTTTTGCGAAATGGCGCTGGAGAGTTGACAGTCAGTGAGATGAATTTCTTGCAGTAGTCGCAGGGACTTAACGCTGCTTACCTCAACGTCTCTACAGTCCTATCTTGCTCCGGTCCGAGAGAGAGTTCAAGTATATCCTCCTTGAACGTGCTCAATTGAAACCTGAGCCGAATCCAGGCAGCCGGCTTGAGACTTTTGTCGATACTCCAGCCATTGGAATCCAGAGAGGCGAGAATAGAGTCTAGCTCCGCCTCTCTTTTCATTAAGTCGTCATCATTGAGATCAAGGGGCATCGCGATCGTGCAGTATCTTTTCGGGATCCTGGGAGGCCGACCTAAAAAGCTTGCTAGGCTCTTGTCACTGCGGTATGCAGAGGCAAACAATCTTTTCCGAGACTCTGTGAGAAAAAAAGGCGCCGAGTCTTGCGGGCTGTGCCAGCCCAGAGCAAATATATCTGTAGAGATTTCTCCAAGTCGCCGCCAAACGATATAGTCTGCGAAACGATCTTAGAAAATGCCGTTTTGTGAATTTAGATTGAAAATCTTTTACCTGAGTCCCCTCTACTATTGCACAAGAGAAGAAAATTCATGTAGAGGAGCCACAGCATGATATCATTGACACACTCATACCGTTGGCAGATGGCAACGCAATTATTGCTGGCTGCAACCATGTCTCTCACGAAGCTTGCTTGTTCGAATTCTCCACCCTTCTCCGCGAAGATAGGGTGCTGCTGAGATACAAGCAGTGCAGCAAGCCCAGAGATTGCAAATATTGTCCCAATAAACTCCCATCGCAAGGACTCTCCAGCAAAAAGGGTATAAAACTCGGTAGCTGTCATGGATTCCGGGACCCGCCAAGGGCGAGTTATATTGTCGGAAACCTTTTGAAGCAACGCCAAATAATTCCCGGTTTTCATATATTCCTCTAGATACGCGCGAACATGAGGCAAAGCGGAAGCGATAAGCGGCCTAGCAATCACGGACGGCTCGCTAACCTCCCAGTAAACATCAATTAGCTTTTCAAACAGGGAAAATTCCCTAAGCAGTTCAAGAAGCTCGCATTCTTCTTGAAGATGAGCCAGTCCCGGTGTTGCTATTCTCTGATCAGGAGTCGCAAAGTGCCCATCGCCCGCTTTCTCTGTCGGATGATGTCTGCCATTGAACCAGGAAGCCGGTATCACTGAGAAATCCGGTCCAAGTTTCCCGGAACCCTGGTCCGTATCAGACTGAGTGCGTGGAGCAGCAACTACCAGTCTTTGTGTTTCAGGTACGCTGTGAGATGGCTCACCAGCGGTTATCGGTCGGCCAGGAGAGCTGGCCTGTGAAGGAAGCGTGGAGATCCTTTTGATAAATGTTAGAATAGAGGGAAAACAGCCAGGGAAAGCTCTGCAACACAATTTCACCTTGTCCTTGGCGTAGTCGTGGACTTTCGCTGCGATATCAACTGGGATCTGCCTCGAGGACGGGATAAGGGAGCAGGGTGATAGAAACACTGGATATGAAGCCACACACATACACACACATTGTACGCGGTTAGTCAAATCCCAGCCACAGATGAGCATCGGGAGCGATATATGGTCTTTCACACCTGATCAACAGCGTTCCGTTCCTTGCATCGTTGGCAAAATGGTAGAGAGTGGTCGCACCGCACTTTCGACAACCGACATGGCTCACAAGAACGAGGTTTTCCGTTGCGTCTCATCATGGTAGAAACACCAGAGCTTTGAGGAAGTTGTAGCAGTTCCACCAAGTTGTACGAGATAACTGATAAACTAGTATTTAAGTTCAGCCAGACGAACGGTTGATATAGACTACATCTACCTGAGGTATTCCAGATATCCATTGCTTCTGAATTCTGAATGCAGCAAAGGTACATCCACAGTACGTAACTAACTACATGGATTAGCTGACATATCCAGTCGGGACACAGCAAACCCCAGGGGATGGACTGGTGCGCAATCAAATCTTCCGCAATGCAGATGTTACTCTGGTTTCGGACAAGCCCGAATCTCTAGTTCAGGGTCTATAACATACACTTTACCAGCCTGTTGGTTTAGATATGTATGCACCTCACTCGACAACCCAGCCCTGCTTGCATTTACCCTTGTGCTGCCGTCCTTGGCTTTCATCCCAAGCTCCTCAGGACTTAGGACTGTAACCATATAGTGAGCTGCAATGCTTGCTGCCTACCCATGCACAATCGAACCCATTCCTTTTCCACCAGAGACAGAGCCGCAAGAGCTGGTGCCGCCTAATGTGTCCTAGTAGAATGAATGCCAATCAGTGACCCATTAGGGTGGTAGCTTCTTGAAAACGGAGAAGCCGGAGTCCCAACATTCTATTGCCCAATGGGATTGCCGCGGTTGGCTAGTCATTCTTCGTGCCCTCATTGAAGAGTATGCATAGTAGAAAAACGGTATATAAAGCCAAGAGGTTGCAATCAAAATGCTTAGTAAGTTTGCTCTTCGGTTCTCTGTGTCGCTGCCGTCCTGTCCTCCTGGCCCTGCTTGCAGTTTGCAAAATCACATTGATTGATAGTTCATGTTGTTGCCTCGCTCGCTGCAGCCTGGAGGCGCAGCTTATTAATTACATTGTACAAACCCCGTTGCGAGCCCATGACAAGCAGGGGTTTGATTGTCCGAAGCCTCCCACCATGCACTTGACCAGAAAGCACTAGAGCGCAATGAAATCATACGGAATTGATCTCGAACTTAACCATAAGACTGTCCTCTAATGAGCCAGGTGCATGTTTGCCAAAAGAACCATCACCAACAGTTTCTGTTTTGAAGTTTGTGAAGATAAAGGCGATTATGTATCTCATCACTATAAACTCGGTCAGAAGGGAACTGGGGACCATTTTTTCACCAGGGCTTGTGGTTCCTGGATGACGTACAGTAATCAGTGAGATTACTCCCAATGCACGACCTGGACCCACTTCCAAAGGCCCAGAGTGTCTTCGGTTCTGCATTCCCCTTATTTTCGACAGTTTCCTCCAGCCAGCGCTCCGGGATCCACTGGTCTACTTTCGACCATTTGGCAGGGTCTCGATGAAGAAACCACTGGAAGGCATTGATTCGGGTGCCGGGAGGTATGTTGGGAACATCCACAAGAGTCACTGCCTGATTGCTCGGAGTAATGCGAGGTAGAGGCGTACTGTTGGGGCGCAGTCGCAAAGACTCTTGAATAACAGCAGACAAATATGGCAGTTTATCAAGTGCGGTAATATCCGGGATTGAAAAATCACCTGCTGCGCTGTTACTATGATTCAAGGTCGGCTGGATATCTGCGAGCTCCTTTCGGAGACGTTCTTGAGCACGGGGATGCTGAGAAATATAATACAATGTATAGCCAAGGACGAGACCTGGTACACTCCTTTTTAAGCTCTCCAATCCCCACAAGTATCAGTTGGAGCAAAGCAAAAGCACATACCTAGGACTTCACGAGCTCCGGCTATCATCCTTACTTAGCATGAAATCTATAGACAAAGATAATGATAGGGAAAGCTCACACATGTGGTCAAATAGCTCGCTTGCAATTTCCAGTCGTCTTGATGAAGGTTCTTTGACTGTCTGCTCTCCATCAACCGAATTTCTTATCTGCTGATAAACAGCTGGAATATCGGCAGGATTGACCGCTTCGCCTTTACCCAGGAGCGAGCAAACTTGTTCAGAAGAATCACACAGCCCCAGCATCCATTTCTCCAGCCACTGTTTGACTTATAAAACTCTTTCGGCAGCATATCGTAACCACAAAACTGTAGCAATTTGGTGAAACGTGGTAGCTCTTGAACCCAGAAAGACTCCTGGCAATAGCGGTTCTCATAGTGCTCGAGCCATTCTGTTGTCGCTGAGTTAGAGTCTAGCAGAAATCGTGAGCCGCTGGAAAAGCCGAACAGAAAGCCGGTAACGAGGTCCAGAGACAGCGCATAGCTAATCGGTAGAAGGTCCACAGTTTTGCCCTCTCTCGCTTGTGTCTGTAATAGCGGCAAAAGCCGATGTCGCAAGTTGTAAGTAATTACGCGTCTAAGTTGTGGTGACCTATACAGCGCAGTTTTAGAATAGACATTTGACATTCGGCGCCGATAGTGGGCATGGGCCTTTTTGTGAAGACTGCAAAAGGCATTCTCTTTTCTATAAGAATTGGAAACATTAGCAGCAAGGTTCCCTAAACTTTTCGGTTCGAATACAAGTAATACGTACCCATAATAATTATAAAAGTTGTAATACTGGGACTTGTCGAATCCAACACCACCGTACACAGGCTGTATACCACCCTTGTACTGGCTGATGCTTAAATCTTTGGGGCCGAGCCGAATAATGGGTCCAAGCTTTTGATGCAGCTTGGTCAACGTTTGAAGCTCCTGGCCTTTGAACCGCGTTTTCAAAATCCATATTGGAGCGGTGGCGGAGGACCAATGTGCATTAGGGACTCTTGAGAGGGGTGACAAGAAGTTGGGATAGATTAAATAACGATAGGCAAGAGTAAGCGCGACCAATACAGGTGCAAATATGAAAAGACCTTGAAAAGAGTAGCTTTTCTGTACGAGATCCATCCTGAAATGAGAGTGTGGAAGGCAATCTGGAAGTCCTGTCTATTTCATTTCCTCGCGCCTAAGAGTTGAGTAAAAATCCAGTGCGGACGCGAAAATCCATTATATCTTTATGGCACAAGGGAATCCAGGGATGTGACCACTTTGATGAAGCTTCATCGATTTCCAGTCACGAAACCGATCAACGAAAGCTTGCTGTGCTCAAGGCCATCCGGAATAGATGCTTGATGCATGGTGCAGGACCCTTGCTCGGAGCAGATCAATCTCCGGAATATGACACGGAGTTCTGGATACGATCCCGGAGTTTTTGCCTTCGGATTTCATGCCCGAAACAAATCCATACCGTGGATTTTGAGCATCATGAAAGGCTGACAACCCTGTGTCAGGGCATTTTTCCATTCGCGAAAGAAATGCGTAGCTGAGAAATTTTGCGACAAGTCCCAATGTGTACACAGACATATTCTGCCTCGAGCAATCAGATGACGTCCGGCCCATATGGAACCTAGAAGAGCCCGAAGTTATGTACCTTTTAAGAGCATACCCAAAAACAGATATTTGGTCTTCGACGCAACCAGAATGGCAAGGAAGCATTGTCGAATATTCCCAAGCAAGCCAGATTTGATGTTGGCGCCAAAGTGCATGGCTATGGCGGGGGAAAGTTTGCTGTCAATCAACAGGGTCTCTTGATTTTCTCTGACGCATTGATGAACGGTGTTCACATTTTAGATCTGTCATGCCAGTGGAAACCATTGACACAGCGTTCAACACTACCACAAGGATTCCTCTCAAGTCAAATGTCAATCATCAGTGTTCCCTGTATTCACAGAAGCCCAGAACATACAGACTTCTTTATGGCTCCCTAGAATTCCTGTGACATGCTGATACCAGAGAATGACTCCCAGCCGCCTTGGATTATTATTGTTCATCAGGCCCATCACAGCATCATCGCGCATCTGTAAACTTAGACTGTCAATATCTCACTTCACATTGTTTTGCTATTGTGTTGCTCAACCATGGATGATAGTCGTGTATACCATCTTCTGACCAGCTGATGTTGATGTTGCTTCTTGCTGTGGTTGTGATGTTGTTGCCAGACTCCAAGTGAATCTCTGGGTGGTGTTGAAACTTGTCTGAAATTAATGTAATTACTCTGTACGGAGTACTCCGTATGTAACTACAAATACAGTCTCCCAGCCAATAGGAATACTTTTTAACCTGTAACTAATGAAGTTATGTATGTAACTAATTGAAACCAATTAAAGTGCATTCTTTCACTCATGATTAGCCAATAGCCTTCATTCAATATTCAACCAATAATATTGCTTTGATGGTTAACATCACCCGAATGTCTTCTCTCTATTCCAATCTTTCATGAGAAATATCATATCAACTGCTTTGCAGATAGATTCACATCAGTCTACAGTAAACTACATACTTTACTTTTTCATGGTTCAACATCTCACCCTGAGGGGCAGAGAGTCCTCAACACACTTGCAGGCGTTGCTGCAATGAAACATTGTGGGAGAAGTAGTTAACTTGCCCTGGCCCAACCACCCAAATACAAGCTGACAATGACATTATTGAACTAGGAATAAAGCCTCAGTGAATCAGTCCTCCTGCTGCAAGGTACGGAAGACAAGGTTGTCCCACCCAATCAGGTTGATGTTCTTCCGAGAGGTGATCCTGAATTAGTAGCGACAACGCTAGGATGAAGGACATGGGCTTCATATCCAGGAATCAATCAGTCAGAGTCTCGAAGTGATAGCTCTCTACATACAGAGTACATGATATTGTATGCGCAGTACATACAGAGGATGCTTCACTGCGCTGAGACTTCCGATTGATTACTATCTAACTAATTTATTAGGAAAGAATAAGCCTCGCAGCTATTTACAGTCGCGCTTTAGACGTGTTTGCATCCTCCGGAAGTGTCTTGAGTTTCTCAAAGTAGAGATTTTCCACTTCCCTCCACACTCGTGCGTCTTTCCGATTTTTCAGCTGTTTGAATGCTGGCAGAAGAGCTCGAGCGGCAGCATCGCTCGCTTCTCGAGGAATGAGGCTAGGAAGATAGCCTATAGCCGTAACACTCAGAGGAGGATCGGAAGACACTGGTATCGCCACCGCAGGGCGGTCCAAAGATGTGCTGCTCTTGTAGATTCGCACTGGATTGAAGGGGTTGTTCGTGTCATTGCTGATATCGGCAATGACAGAAAGCCTTCGCGTGCCGCGGAGAATCTCGGGCGTTACAAATGGCGGGATTGGCTGATCGACGTGGATGGCATTTATGAAGATGTCGTGGTCCATGATCTCCTGAAACGGTCCGCCTCTGGCAGTGTCTTCACGACCCCAGGCGGTGATGCTCGCTTTGGGGATGCCGACTTGATGGCACAGTTGCAATGCCCCCGTTCCTGATTTCCCTCGAGCACCAACTATGATGACCGTTGGCAAACGACCCGCAAGCTTGCTTCCGGCAGCCAGAGCTGTCCGCGCTTCGTTTAGGAGAATTCCCGCGTCATCATAAGGCTTCACGGCTGGAAAGTCCACTTCCCGCGGTTGAAATAGCTGATGAGCCCAGATCTTCAGCGCCAAGGCCATGGCTACAAACCCGGCCTGGTAACCAAATGTTATGATTTTGTTTCCCTGATCGTCTGCAAGAGGTTCAAAATCCAAGAGCACACCACCACCGTCTCTGAAGCGAGAAAGCAGTTTGGCCCAGCCTTTTTGTTGCTTGTAGACATGAGCGGCATAGACGTGGACGTGTCGAAGAGGGAATGGTTCGTCCGGCAAAGATTTGGTTCCAACTATAACTGCATCGGCGGATGCGTTTCTCCATGAACCCTCTGGAACGAGAATTGCACCAGCTTGCTCATATTCCGAGTCTTTGAAGACCCGGACGGTAGATCGTTCAACGTGAATGCGGTAGCCAGTGGCGATGAGTTCAGCCGCCGTCTCTGGAGTGATGAGTGCGCGGGTGCCCATGGGCATGGCCTCTGCACGGAGATGGATTATCTGGCTCGACATTGCTGACACGTAACTGATATGTTGGTATAACATTCAAAAGCTCAAATCTAGTCAGTCTAGAAACTGATGGAGCAGCATATGTTCTCGGACCTGTATTTTGACTATTTTAGGCCCCAAGTCTTGCTGACGCTGCTAGGAGAAGATTTTCGGGATTAAGATAGAGCAGGCAACTACCATGGCGATGGGTTACTCCGCGCTCTTACGACACTCTACGACACCCATGTGCCATGTATATACTAATGTATGCAGCTTCAATTCCATATAATATCCGCGCGGATTAAGGCAAGGGTTTCTCACCCCGAATAGAGAACACCGGGGTGGAGTAGAATTGCCTGGAGTCGCTTCTTCGGAGTGAGTGGCTGGGTTATATGCATGTTATCTACTACCTAGCTGCCTCCAGCTGCGGGTTAGCGGGTCGTCACTAACTACTAACTACATATCTAGGCACCTCACCCGATTTGTTAACTAGTTAGCAACTATTCGGAGTGAGCATCATCAACGTCAACTCCGGGGGACGACGACGCATCGCAGACTCGTATCCAACGGCAAAATGAACATACTCGACCATCAAACTCAGCTCAACTCCGGGCACGCAGTGCTTGGAGTGGCTCACATTCATCGATTCGACGGAGTTTTTTCTGAGAATCTCACAGTCATTGAAGCCGATGCACTGTCACTCATCCCAGCATTATGCGGACTTTTCATTTTGAATCAAGAGAAAAAATGCAATATCCTTGGCGAGCTTCGTATAGAGAAGCTCGCGATGCGAATTTTTAGGAGAGCTATCCCGTTTACGGCCCCTCGTCACTGCGATGAAGGGCGTTTCCTATCGAAGGGTGTTTTGGATAAGGTGGAAAGAAGTCTTGCTGGAAGTGAATGAAAGAGATCTGATTCTACTTGACCAAAGTTCATAACAAGAATGAATTTGGCTGCCGTTGATACCCAGATTCTTTCTCGTTCCTCCCAAGCTACACTCCAACGATTTCAATCAGACACCATGTATCACGCAGCTCAATCGTTCCCTCAATGTCTAAGTCTTGACACGATGTTTGAATACCATACGGCTCCAGACCATACCAGCTTTCGATCTGCAAGTCCATTGTCCTTTGATCTCCGCGCAATCGAGAATGATGTGCAAGATGCTACGCAGGCCCTCGAACAAAGCCTTGCTTTTGAAAGTGATTTCTCGTCGGAACTTCCAGTGATAAACGCCATAAGCAAGCAAGCAGCCTTGAACCCGTTTGTACCTGCAATAGATGCCTGGGACCGTGGTCTGACGTATGCTGAGCTGGATGAACAATCGGATAGACTTGCAGTTTATCTCTTGGATCTTGGCCTGAAGGAAGGCGATCTGGTACCCATCTGCTTCGAAAAGTCCGTTTGGACGATCGTGACCATGCTTGCGATCCTGAAATGCGGTGCCGCTTTTGTACCACTCGACCCGGCCTATCCCACCGCGCGCTTCAAAGAGATAGTATCTCAATGCGATGCAAACGTTGTATTGGCCGCTCCGTGCTGTACTGACCGTATTCCATTCGGGCGTGTTATATCCATTTGTGAAGATCTTGTACAATCGATCCCGCGTGGAAAACCTCTTCGCAGCACGACTTCTCATGGACAAAATATTTCGTACGCGATGTTTACCTCAGGCAGTAGTGGGAAACCGAAGGGCGTGTTAATCTCCCACCGGTCTCTTTTTACTAGTGTGATATCACATGGAACGCAGCTTAATATCAACAGGTTCTCCCGTGTTTTGCAGTTTACCTCGTACACGTTTGATCCCTCCATCACAGAGATCTTTGCTACCCTGATATTAGGAGGCTGCATCTGTGTTCCCGAACCTGCGGCGCGGGTGAATAATCTGGCAGGCTGCATTAATGACCTCAAGGTTGGTGACACAAACTCCCTCTTGAAGGATCATTTGGTAGAGGCGAGGGACTTATTCGAGATTCCCATCTTTAGGTCAACTGGGCTTTCTTTACTCCATCGGTCTTGAGGCTCGTCGAACCGGAAGACGTGCCGTCTCTTAAGACCATTGCTGTAGGAGGAGAAGCTGTTACCCAAGATTGTGTTGACCGATGGGCATCCAGGGTCCAGCTCTTCAACGCGTACGGCCCCACTGAATGTACAGTCTTCTCCACCATCGGCTCACTGTCCCCAGTATCCAATCCGCGCAATATTGGCCGAGCCGTAGCTTGCAATACCTGGATAATTGAGCAGGACAACTTTCATAAGCTTGCACCTTCGGGCGCTGTCGGCGAACTGTTAATCGAAGGACCCATACTTGCTCAGGGTTATCTCAAAGACCCTCAAGGAACAGCAAAGGCATTTATTGAAGATCCGGAATGGGCGAAGGTCGAAAATATTAGTGACTCTCCGAGACGATTCCATAGAACAGGAGACCTGGTATATGAAAACCCTGACGGAACGATCGTTTATGCTGGCCGCAAAGATGCTCAAGTCAAACTTCGCGGTCAACTTGTAGACCTACAGGAAATTGAACAGTGCATTCTGCATACTTTGCCGAAAGCTCAAACGGTGGTTGATATTGTTTCCAGTGGAGAGTACGCTCAAGAACTCGTGGCATTTCTTTGCCTCCAGCCGAATAACGTCAACGTTGTCGGACAAACACCAAAGCTTGACCCTTGTCAAGGATCTGACCCGACTCTCGAGAGAATCCGGGATAATTTGCGAGATCAACTTCCGCCGTATATGGTCCCCAGTATATTTATACCAGTGTCCCATATACCTCGTTCGAGCTCTGATAAAACAGACAGGAAATTGCTCAAGTGCTTAGCAATAAACCACCTCACGAACCTGCGAACATGGCAGAATAAAAGTGCAGACAACAGCACCTCATATACAAGAGAGGAAAAGGCTCTACGAAGGGCGTGGGCGGATATTATAGGCCTTGAAGAATCAGTGATACACGCCAAAAGTAGTTTTCTTGCGATTGGAGGCGACTCGATTGCAGCAATACGCCTAGTGAGACTAGCGAGAGATCGAGGGCTTATTTTGTCCCACGCGGATATAATGTCCAGGCCTGTTTTACGTGATATGAGCCTCAAAGTTAGAATCTCCGATGGCATTGACACTAGCCCTATTACCCAGCCTTTTGATATTGTCAAACGGCATCGACAGCAGGATATTAGCGAGCTTTTAGTTCAGGCTGCCTACCAGTGTGAAGTGACAATGCATCAAATTGATGATATTTATCCTGCCACACCCATCCAAGAAGGGCTCATAGCCTTATCACTGAATACGTCAGGAAGTTACATAGGGCTTTATACCTTTCGTCTTCCTGGAACAATCAATACGGAGTGCTTTAAGCGAGCATGGAATGAGGCTGCTCAGCAAAGTCCTATTTTGCGTACACGATTCATCTATGCCGATGTTTCCCAGCTCTACCAGGTAGTTCTGAACGGTGATGCTATTTGGACTCCTGCAGAAGACATGGAAGAGGAAAAGGTGTCTCTGGGAAAGCAACTGGTGAATGTGACTCTGAAAACCGACCTCTCGGGTGACAGGTATTTTGTACTCCGCATTCACCATGCTTTATATGATGGATGGTCCCTAGTACAGCACCTAAAGCTGGTCGATACGATTTACAGAGGCGTAAGACCTACACTTTCACTTCCGTTTAGAGATTTCATCTGTCATATCCAAGCCCTTCCTGTACAGGAAACCGAGGAATTTTGGTCAGATTATCTCGAGGACTTTGAATCCTCTCCATTTCCAGAGCCCCCAAAACAGCAGAAACCAACAGCTTTTAGTCACTTGAGAATCAAGGCAATCGTGGAGAAACGATCTCATGTCGCCACCCTCTCCACATTGATTCAGGCGGCTTGGGCTATCGCTGTGGCACAGCAAACAAAGTCTCGGGATGTCATTTTTGGCGTGACTCTCTCTGGGCGCGATACATCTCTGCCAAATATTGATTCAGTCGCAGGACCAACCATTGCCACCGTGCCTTTGAGATTCCCCGTTGACCCTTCAATGACGGTTGCAAATTTTATTGCCACACTTCAAGCCCGTTCAACCGAGATGGCGTCTCATCAGCATTTTGGGTTACAAAATATCAAAAAGCTTGGTCACAGTGCAAGACTCGCGTGTGAATTTCAATCACTGATGGTCGTGCAACCGCAGGAGATTCAGTTAAGGTCTGAGGAAGAGGTAGCCGGTACAGCACTCTTCCGGCTTCACGAAAACTCCGAAATGGTGACGGCTTACAGTCTCCTTATTGAAGCTGTAATACAAGATATGAGCGTTGCTGTCCATGCACAATATGATGAACGGGCGATAACGTCCCAAAGAATGGATGCTCTTCTTGAACAATGGAGAAATGTATTTCATCAGCTGTGCAATGCGGAGTCCTCCCTATCGCTTGGAGAGCTCCAGGTAGTTGGGCAATCTGACCTGAAAACCCTATACACATGGAACGACTCAATCCCTGACAGGGAGACACGCTTGTTCGACCACGCTATAACTATGTGGTCAGACAGTCAACCGACTGCTCCAGCTATTTGTTCGTGGGACCTTGAACTTACTTACCAGGAGCTCGACTCTGTTTCATCTCGAATTGCTGGTTATCTGATGTCTCTTGGGGTCGGTCCAAAGTCCGTGCTTCCAATCTGCCTCGAAAAGAGTGGTATGACAATCTTAGTGATGCTTGGGATACTCAAAACTGGAGCTGCTTTTGCCTTAATGGACTCCGCTCAACCCCGGAATCGGCTGCAGGCTATACACAAGCAGACTCAGGCGAAGTAAGTGGTGACGTCACGAAAGGAGGCGGCTCTGTGGCCTGGAAACGCTATAGTCTTCGATCGGAACCTTTTGCAGAGACTTACCACTGCGGATCAAACCCTTCCTTGTTCAGCTCCAGCTATGCTGGCTTACCTACAGTATACCTCTGGTAGCACAGGAAAACCAAAAGGGGTAATGATTGAACACGGATCACTCGCAACAGTCCTTAGTCATATTGGAAAAAGACTGCGTCTCAATCTTCATTCAAGGAGCCTTCAATTCGCATCTTACGCTTTTGATGCGAGCATCCTTGAGATTATGGCAACTCTTTACCATGGTGGATGTGTCTGCGTTCCAGATGAGATTACTCGCTCTGGTGACATTGTGTCTTTCATGCAGCGTACCAGCGTAAATTGGGCGTTTTTTACCCCTTCTTTCATCACATTGTTGGAACCGAGTTCTTGTCCGAAATTGCAAACAGTTGTTGTCGGAGGCGAGCCGATAACTTCGGAATGTGTCAAGCGCTGGGCTAACAGAGTCCACTTAGTGAACGCCTTTGGGCCAGCTGAAACCACAATTGTATGCTCGACATGTGTGGTACCGTCTTCCGCGACTCGCTTCTCCTCCATAGGTACATCAGTTGCATGCGCTACGTGGATTGTTGACGAAGAAAACCACGATCGTTTGTTACCCATTGGTGCAACTGGTGAACTCGTCATTGAAGGGCCAATACTCGCTCGAGGATACTTTAATGACAATGAAAAGACCGCTTCTTCATTCGTGACCGGGCGAGGATTTCATCCTGGCCGACCTGCTCCACGACTATACAAGACTGGAGACCTTGTTCAATACGAGTCGGACGGTTCGCTGGTGTATAAAGGCCGCAAGGACGATCAGATCAAAATTCGAGGCCAACGTCTGGAATTAGCAGAAGTTGAACACCATATTATGAGACACCCTCGTGTCAAACAAACGGCTGTTCTATTTCCCAGTGCTGGAGCCTTGAAAAACAAACTCGTTGCTGTGTTTTCTCTGGTTGGCGCGCGGCATGTTTCGCGGCAGGAAGCGTGCCTGCAGCCACTTCATGGAAAAGCCAAGCATGATGCAATGGAAGTAGTGAACGAAGTGCACGATTATCTTATAGAGGCCGTACCGACATTTATGGTACCTAATAACTGGTTTGCTGTTGAAGCGATTCCTTTGAATATCTCTGGCAAGATTGACCGTAAAAATGCTAAACAATGGTTAGAGGCAATGGCGCCAGGACAGCAGGAGACGTCAATCCGGTTCAGGTTGGAAATTAATCAGTCTGACCTTGTTGTTTCAGAGCCAGACAAACTCCGCTTGCAACGTGTTTGGGCCAACGTACTCAACTTGCCGCCCGACCAAATCTCCGCAAATTCCACCTTTCAAGATGCGGGCGGCGACTCCATCACAGCCATGCAAGTTCTTTCAAAAAGCCGCCAGGAAGGCTATTCATTTGATCTCAGTGATCTACTTCAGGGCAGAAAGACGCTCGCTCAGCTTGCACAGATGATCTCCTGCACCGAAAAGCCCAATATACAGGTAGCCGAACGCTACGGAGAGGCATTTGATTTATCTCCTATCCAAAGGCTATATTTCGGTGCTGATCCTGAGGGAAAGCTTCAGTTCAACCAAAGCATACTCTTATCGCCGGTTACGAAGATTGACCATAGCGATTTAAGAATGGCGATGGAAGCATTGGTAGGGCAACATTCAATGCTCCGCTGTCGGTTTGGTCAAAATGACGGCAAATGGTTTCAAATTATAGACCCCGTGGCCGAAGGATTGTCCCACCTCGCTTCAGAGCGAGTTTCAAGCTATCAAGAAGCTCGGGAGTTGGATAGAGTCAGTCAAAGACGAATAGATCCAATCAGAGGACCTGTCTTTGTCGCCGATTTGGTCTGTTTCCCTGACGGTGAGCAGCAGGTTTTTTTTGCGCCCATCATCTGGTCGTGGACCTTGTTTCCTGGCGTGTAATCCTCGAGGATCTCGAATCGTTTTTGCGGACTGGAGATTTCAACGCACCAGTCTCAATGCCATTCCAGGCCTGGGTAAAAGAGCAAGCAATTTTTTGTAAAACGCTTCCGCCGCCGGCGAACCTCCTACCCTATGAAGTGATCTCTGCAGACCTGCTATCATGGGGCTTGAATGAATCTGACCTGGTATACGGCAACCTTCAAAAGGAGAAGTTTGCGTTGAAAGCTGATGCAAGCCTACAAATTATTCACTACACAACAAGATTGCTTGGGTGCGATTTCGCAGATATTCTTCTCTCCGCGCTCGCACTGTCCTTCTTAAAGACATTTCCAGACCGCCCATTGCCAGCAATTTTCAATGAAGGGCATGGCAGAGAGCCCTGGTCACCTGCACTGGATTGTTCTAGGACAGTTGGCTGGTTTACAACTATCTCTCCACTAGCAGTCAAGTTGTCGCCAAACGCCGCGCCAGTGGATGCAGTTTTTCAGTTTCATAGAGCCCGCAAAACGCTTTCACGGAATGGTTTTGACTACTCTTCTTCCAGGTTTCTCAACCCTAAAGGGATCAAAGCATTTGAGAACCATATAGTAGCTGATATTCTTTTTAACTATGAAGGGCTGTACCAGCAACTTGAGCGTACGGACTCGTTATTCAAGCTCCACGCTCATTCTGGTGATGACTCCGATATCAGTCCTCTTATGCCACGCTTCGCGGTGTTTGATATTTCCGCGAGTGTACAAAATAAGGAAATCAAGCTCTCGTGGGCATTCCCAGCTAACATATCTATTAAACCTCGGATCATGTCGTGGATCACAAACTGTTTCCACGTCCTCAATGAATATGCAGTTCTTCCGGAATCGCTTAGCAAAAGACTTGTCGCTCAAAGCACTGTCGATGTTGATCTCCCCGTCTCAATCAAGGTTGAACACTTGTTTCCGGGCTCCCCGATTCAAAACGCAATGCTAGCCGCACAACGGACAGCGCAAGACTGCTACGTACCCTGCATCCGGTTCAAGGTTACGTCGTCTTTGGAGTTGATAACTCTTTGCCGCCTTGCAAAGGCTTGGGAATTAGTCCAAGCACGGCACTCCATTCTCAGGACATTTTTTGAGTTGAGTGACTCTAGGGAAAGGTACAATCAAAATGTTCTAGCATACCCCGACTCGAGAACTTTGACGACCATCCAAGGAAAGGATCAGTGCAGAGATGTTGGGAATTTTATTCGGAGATGTCGACAAAGGCATCAGCCCCCTCATGAGTTCGTCATCGAAAGCGTATCTCCAAAAGAAGCTGTTTGTTCATGGACAATCAGCCATGCTTTGATCGATCAAGTGTCAATGGAGATCATTTGGAGAGACCTCTCTCTTGCTTACTCTGGCAAGCTGCCGCACACTAGTGCAGATCCATATGGTGCTGTTGGTTTCAAAGCTCTACAGTCGAACGACCTCAATGCAGCCGGCTTTTGGGAATCATACTTAGATGGTGTGCGGAAATGCTACATCCAAACCGTCGTAACGAACCATGATGAGCCACGAAAAAATATCACCATTCCCACTAGGGCTTGGTGCAACCTGGAATTGGACGCCTTTTCTCAAAAATGCCAGGTTTCTATATCAACACTCTTTCGGTTGGCCTGGGCGTTGGTGCTTCGAAAAAACTTACTGCGCAACGACGTGGTATTTGGTTTTATTGTTTCCGGAAGAGACTTGCACATTGACAACGTCTACGAGGTCGTAGGCCCACTAATGGATATCCTCCCTTGCCGGGTGAAACTTGATTGCCCCAAATTGTCCATAAAGGAGATGCTGCATGAACTCCAATCGAATTTGATCAAATCGCTTTCTTATCGAGATTCGGCACTCACGGCTCTTGCTGCCTCAAGTAAGAGCGATCGACCTACCGTTTGCATGTTCGACACAGCTTTAAACTACCGCAATCAGGGTATCAAACCTGTGAATGGCTCCCCGAACATCCTGGATATAGACATAGTCAGCTACTCTGACCCTTACGACGTAAGTACATACCATCCGCCGCGGTGGCCGCCCCAACAAGCTTCCTCTTTTTGAAGCCTATCTTTTTTTTCGCTGCTAACGCTTGCTTTAGTATGCTATCGTCGTCGAGATCGATAGGCATGCAGAGAACACAGAAATTGGATTAACCTACTGGACTGATCTCATCAGCAGCAATGACGCCGTTAACCTTTGTAGTGACTTCAGTTCTATCGTGTCAAGTCTGATAGCTAATGATGAGGGAGTCTTGGAGGATGTAACACCGTTTGCTTAAAATGACGATATCTAAGTGTTTCTAACTTTCATCTCTCTCAATGTGTCTACTGCTAGATGGTGGAATTTGATTCAGTCTAAATTTATATTACATTTATGTATTTATCAGGTCTGGATATAATAACTGACCAATACATGGAAATCGAATAACGGGCTACTCTGCTTCGCGAACATTGCAACCTTGAACATTCCATAAATCCTTCGTTCAGTTTCCTCTCAGCCCACCACTTCTTTTCCAGCTGTGACCCTGCAGAAACTTATGCCAAACATTGCTCATTTCCTCAACCAGCACTGTCTCGTCGATCATACCTTCTAAATACTATCCAGAAAACGCAAGTCGTCACGAACATGATTGCCGTTACCACTCCCCAGCTAATGACCAAGTACGGATTATGCGACAACGGAGACAGAGCAATGCCGAGTACCGAGCCGACCGTGGCCATGATAGCATAGAACGACTGTACGACGCTCTTCATGCCCTTTGGCGCCTGCTTGTATGCATACTCGTTCCCCGTCACAAACGCGAAAATCTCTGCTAGCGCGATTAGCACATACATCGGCAGCGTGATCAGAACATTGATATGGGTGGGGCGAGCGCCGTTGGGGGTGTTGCATTCGAGCGGAAACTTATAGCACGGTCCAGATGCGTATATCATCCCCTGGACTCCCGTTCCATACGCGAGCGCAAGGGTCATGGACCATAAACCGACCCAGATGCGTGCCATGGGTCTGAAGGCGATTTTCCGTCTCTCCAGATAGGGATAGAGAAGCTTTTGAACTACGATGCCGAGGATAATGACTGCAATTGCATTGCTGCTCTTGATCGCATCATTCGGTATGCCCATTGTGTTCAACTGGCCGGCTTGCGAGATGCCATTGCTAGAGGCGTGGCCTATACAGAGCCAGAGGACGGGCCACGTACAACTTCATAAGTGAGATCGGTTAGTCAACTCCATAAGTACACTATCGACTGTAGCAGCCCTTATAAGAGGCTCATCGGTACTTACCAAACCTTTATCGCACGGAAGCCAGTGCAGATTTGGGAATGGAAATCTTCGTCCCAGGGGACTCTTCGCCCATGCGCTTCCAACTGGTGAGAAGGTGATGAATTCTTCAGTCTGAATCTATTTCTCATAGTACACCAGACCACTCGCGATGCACCTGGGAGAGCTGTGCCTATTGGCTTCGGTTTCACTGCAGCGTCGCTCTTAGTCAAAAGATTACATCTTTATCTGAATTTCGGTTCATATCTTACCAAATATTTTATTTCCAATAATCAGAAGAAACACAGACAAGCACATGCAGGAAAATGAGACAAGAAAGGCTGCCCAATATCCTACTTTCTTTTCCAGCAGTGTTGTTCCAATGCTGCTCAAAGAGCCAGCATTAAGCATCCTGTCAGTGGTAAGCCAGCGTTCTTTCTTCTTAACACAAGACAACTGCAAGGTTATTCCTACCAGTAATATACACTGTAGATATATGTTAAGGTGATATCTCGATTGACAACTACCCTTTCACCTTGCTTTGTCACTTTAACTCGGAATGCATGTTCTTCATATTGGTCAGCTATATGTTGTTAGCTTTAAGTTTTCGTTCAGTGGAGGAAAGGTACAAACTGAACCAATAAAGGGCACAATTGTTGACTGGCATCCACCAAGACCAACTGCAATCAAAACAAGCGCAATAACAAAGCCTGGGGGGCCGGCGCCAGCTCGGAGTGCTGGAGGAAGAGTGCAGCCCATGAGTATTCCTAGGCCGATGACATATATCCTGTTTTACAGTCAGATCACCATGCTAGATGCTGGTTATAGGAGTCAGTACCCAGTCGCCCAAACAATAGTGCGATATCTACCCAGCCAACCGTCCGCGATAACGCCAGAGAAAATTGGAAGCAGGTACACAGTTCCCGTGAATGCGTAGTTGATGCTCGACGCAGCAGATTGCCCTAGACCTAGAATTCCTGGAATCTCGTCGTTGGGGCCATACTGCATACAGTTCTCTGCGAGGGATCAGTTAGTAGTGTAGGTATTCTGCTAATCCTACTTCCACTTACGAAAGAGGGCTTGTGAACCATAAAAGCTGCATCTTTCGGCTGCGGCAATCAAGCAAGCCAGCCATACGCGCCCCGGCAACCGATCTGGAACGTTACGGAGGGTGCGAATCTCTTCATCAGTCGCGACTAGCTCGATGTTGGTTTCCCTCACAGTTGACGATGACTTGCTTTCAGCCATCGACGGAGTCATTATATGCGTGCAGTTATCTCCCATCTGACGGAAATCATAATATGGAGGAACATCTGAGATATTTATCTTTCAATGGCGACAATATCGATGCCAGCAAATTTGAAGGTACATCTGGATACATAATCCACGGAGTTAGTCATGCATAATTGGCAATGAATTTCGGAATTGATTTGTACTTCACTGTACCCTATACTCCCCCGGATTCCCATCTGCTGTCATCAAGTCGGCATAATTGCAATGTGTATATAATATACGCATCATCCTGAGATACACCGTCAAAAAATCAATCAAATTACTCAATTTTCGTTTTACAAATGCGAGTCGCTGCCGCCCATGGACACTGCCGATAATTTCATTTCGTCTGCTCTGGTTATTCAAAGCGGTGACGAAGCTAGAGGTACGCTACAAGGTATCCCACAATCTCCTGCGTGAGTCTGACCATTTGCCAGAACGTTATATCAACCTCAAATGGCGTTGGTGCCAACATGCACTCGGCGGAGGCAATTTTGGCAGTGTCGCTGATGCCGTTATCGCACCTCTAGGACGGTTGGACAACAATCCTCCCGCAGAGGAGCCGGAGTACCGGGACAAGGGGCAAATTTTGTTACCAGAGAATCTGGAAATCTCCAAGTTCATCTTGCATGTCATCGGTACAACCCGTCCCGGCGAGTTCGCCTTCCTTAAACTTATCATTCCGGCGGACGAGGGTTATGTTATCAGATCTGACCTTCTTCAAGAACGTATGAGAGGCTCAGAATTCGTCCGGGAGGTCTCTAGTTTTGTAAAGCCTCTACAGCATTGTCAATACCGTGTTTCGACTGATAGCGGGTTTGACGAGCTGGCTCAGGCTGCCATAGGGGGCATCTGGCTGGATGCAAAGATGCGCCCATTGCACCAAGCAATTAATCTCCTTACGGCAGATGTGGTGAACCGACTGTCGTTCCCTCTGCTGTCACCGACGCTTCTTACACGTAAGCGGCTCGCGATTTTCGGGGAAATGAAGGAGTACGAACGATGCGACCGGTTCTATTTGGCCGCTCAGGCCCTCGGAGTTGATATCGTCGTATTTGACCGCCCAGGTCATTGGCTAGAAGACGAGGGTTCTCCAACGTCGAGCTTGAGATCGGAATTCATCCCATTTGATATTAAAATCGATCCCGATTTCCCAGATCGCGTTGTAGAGGCAGTTCGATCGTACCGAGCACCGATTCATGGTATCCTCACTTCATGGCCGCCGCATCTACACCTTATTGCATGCGCGGCAGAGCTCTTAGGACTACCCACATTGCCCTACCACTCCGTGGCTGCGGCTGCAAATAAATTTCAAACCCGCATTTATGATGATTCTGCAGATTCCTGCGCCGTTGTCTCAAGCTCCGAAGAGCTTGACAGCATTCTCGCTGGGGGGAAGCTCACTGCTGGTTTTCCCCTGATTGTCAAACCATGTGGCGGTTGGGACAGCTTAGGCGTGTGGAAAGTGAGAAATCGGGAGGAATTATGCCTGGCTGTGCAAAGAACCACTTCACCCAAAACAAGTAGCGAGGTAGCCATCGATTCAGGAGCCAATATCTGCCCTGAGACTACTGTCCTCATTGAGCCTTACTGTGATGGGCCTGAAGTGGATGTAAATTTTGTCCTCTTGGATGGCAAGGTACTGTTTTCCGAGGTGGTCGACAACTTTCCATGTCCCGGTGATAGTTCAAATGACCCAGTTGTGGATGGCTTCCTCGAAGAACAGAGCATGTATCCTTCAGCCTTGCCGGCTGATGAAATCCAGAAACTCCAAAACTCTTTGCATCGGACGCTTCTTAAAATGGGGTTTCATTCTGGTGTTCTTCATGTTGAAGCCAGAGTCCGAAACAGCAACTTTGAATGGCGACTCGGAGACAATGGTCATATTGACTTGCTTCCCAAACTCCAGAAGCCTTCCTCTGCTCCCAGTGTCTTCCTACTGGAAGTCAACACACGTCCCGCCGGGTACTGGGACACGGTTGCATCTGCATTTACCCATGGCATTGACTATTACGCCCAGCAGATTTTACACGCAGTGGGTGAACTGGGACGCTTTAAAAGCCTTGCCATTCATTTTCAGAATGGGCCGCAATTCATCTGTACGCCAATCCCAATCATGATACCAGCAGGAGGTATTCTAGCATGCGATACTTCATTGGCATACCTCCACAGTCGCTTTCCAGGCTTAATGGAACATGTAATCAAGTACCGGGCTCTCTACCGAAAAGGTGACCTTGTTCCCTCTCCCAGTGCGACACGCAAGCCATATCTCGCCATCCTCATACTGTTTTCGCGAAGGAGCCGAGAAGAACTTTTCGATGTAGTGAAGGACTTTCGAAGGCGCATAGGAGACGAGATTACTCGTGTACATGTCTAAGATTCGTTGACTGAACAACCGGGTCCACGTCTATGGATAGCAGTGCCTGGACATGCAAAGATTGTTAGTTAAGCATTGCAATGGAAAGTAACCATAGCTACCGAGTCCTTACCCCGTTTTGATTGAGTTAAACCAATCTGTGTAGAGAACAAGTCCAACGACACCTCGACTGAACATCTCAGATCTGTGGAAGCCCACAAGAAAATAAATTACAGCTTTCAGTTTAGTGGGTACCAGCTCATACTGTATTTCTCAGCCTTGGCCACTCAAATTCGTAATCTATCTGTCATAACTAACCGAACCACGTATTCATCTCATCTCATCTCCTCTCATATCATACCTTAGCACTCCGTATGTAGCTTACAAAACTTACCAGAAGGCTTGTTCAACGTCATCTCTAGAAGGCTGTTCATAGGTGCCACTTGAACCAAGTTACCGCCTGAGAGAACGCCTGCTCCTTCGCGAACCTGATCTGCCTCTTGCTCAGGTCCCCACGCACAGCAAAACCGTGCTCGACGCCGCTGTATAGATTGATCTGGTAAGGTACACCAGTCTTTCGAAGAATATCTTCGGATTCGTGGCGGAGTGTCGCAGGGAAGATGTTGTCAGTTTCTAGTACGAATTGGTTAGTTGTGGTTTACGAATAAGGGGGGTTAAAATGAAACTTGCCAGCTGCGGCGATAGAGAGTGGACCGGTTATCGCGGAGAGTTCCTCAGAGGTGACGAACGATGGATGGGCGACGTAGCCGACGTCGATTTTGCTCTCTTTCAAGAAGCGGCAAACATACTGGAGGAAACTATGTGTGAGACACACCCGCATCGCGATGGACAAGGAAAAGGCAACAAGATGAAACCCACCTTGGCGCCGAAGCAGTATCCGACGGCAGCAATCTTTTTAACTCCCTTTTGCTCGCGGAGAAACTTGATCGCAGCCTCCACGATCGGATCGACGTCCTGCGGCTGATGATTCTTCAACCAATCCATAAGGTCTACACCAGTAGCGTTCAACTCCCAAGGGTTGCCATGGAAGAGGTCAGGCACCATTGTCAGATAGCCATTTGCCGCATAAGCGTCAGCGAGGAGCTGGCTATTAGAGTAGATGCCCACAACATCGGTGAGGAAAAGCACTGCATATTCGGGGTTCTGGTTTCCTTCGGGATATGAGAGGTAGGTTTTCGCTTGAATGAATGGATCGGATCAGTCTCAGGCGTTCTTTGCACTATACAAGAAGGGGATCTCACTGCCGTTGATCTGCTTGGTCTCTCCTGTGGGGTTGCCTTCATGCTTGAAACCCCTTGTACAGCAGTCTCCAGGCGCGTTTGAAGCCATGGGCCAATGTCTTAGCTTGCGGAAACCTTAGCGAAGCATGTTGTTAGCTATAGTTTTCAGTTCATAAACAATGCTGCCTTCGGCCTATTCGATATGCTGATGGTTGGAGGCCAAACATCATCTTAATGGTAAACCCACCTTGCTCCTCTATCTATCCGAGTTGTCGCAGTTATAATAGCGATGGTGAACCAACAGGCTGGGCAGCAGTGAGGAATTAGAGCGAAGAGGGGAAGAAGAGGTTCATATTTGATTCTCAGTACCCAGTACCCCATACCAGGGTGGGAATGATCCCCGTTGCAACCTGAGCTCGGAAATTTCATGGATCACCGGTTCAACCAACTTCCCGCTGTCACTATTACGGTTGAGATGCTGAGATGCGTCGTCAATCTCACTGCAACCATTCATCCGTGTTTTGTCAGCATCGCGGACATTCTTTTCACTTTGCTTTTGGCCAGTAACCATTAGAAATACAATCGCACATCAAAGTGTGGTTGATTTGTTTTTACATCCAGAAGAGAAGAAGAGAGACCCTGGTTTCTAGAGCTATAAAAGACACAATGCTTCCACTGCTTATTGAGTGCTCAGCCTCAATGGTCCTGTCAGAATATACGAGACCGACAGCATGGATGGCTGCTGGATAGTTTGAAGCAGCATTTCTCTGATATCATCATCCTACAGAGAATCCTTAACTCCTTTTTACGAGAAATATGGCTGCAATCAGATTCCTCATCACTGGCGCAACCTCTGGTCTCGGCAGCTCAGTCCTGTCCACTCTGTACCGGCCCATCTCGCCTGGATGCAGCTGAGAAATTGGTGCAAGGCTACCCTGGCATTCAGTTCCAGTTGTTGGACTACAATGATACAGGGTAGATGCTGTAGACCTTGAAGGGGGTAGAAAGGTTCTTTTTCGTGTCGAGTCCAGAGGACGACACTGAGAAAGAGGAGAAGCAGCGTGCGAATGTGGCGGGGGGTGCGAAGGAGGCTCAGGTGAATTATGTATCTTTTTGCGAATCTGTAACAATATTTCAATGGCTCATTCCAAACCTGTTTATTACGCGAGTTTGGCCTTTGGTGGATATGGATCGGATAGCAAGGTTGGTGTGAAGCAGGCGCATTTGATGAGTGGAATTGCTTCACGAGTACGCATTATCAACCTATGTATGTATGTATGGAAGTGTTGAATTGCGCTAACAGGATTAGATCTGGACTCCGCTATACATCTCTCCGAATGGGACTGTATACGAACGCATTTCCATTCTCCATCTCCTGGTACCCCGATACTACTACGATTTATCTCCCTGGCGACGGCCCCGTGGCGTTGAACTCCCGAGATGAACTGGGCGAGGCCACAGCGAAGATGATGCTTCGGGATCCTCGCACTTTCTCATTCCAGAACGACATTGTGTTGCTGACGGCGTCGCGGACATATACCTTTACGGTCCTGGTGCACGCGATTTGTCAAGCCACCAGAGAGGAAATTCAAATCGAGACCGTCTCGCAGGAGGAATTCCCGCACATCCTCACAGCAAAAGACGCGAAAGACGGCAAAGGCAAGAAATTAGAGCAGTTTCGCGCTGCTTGGTTGGTTCTCCTGAACGCCATCACGCAAGGAGAAGCACAGACAGTAGATCCACTGATGAGGGAACTATGGGAAGAGAACCACGGGATGCCGTTCAGCATGTTGTGCGGCTGGTCAGGGAGAGAGCGACCTCCAACGACTGGGGGATACACGTGGCATCAGAATTACACGCGATGTTGAGAGCTCAGTTGTAGCGAAGGAGGATAGGATAGTGAATGCGGACAGGTTTCTCTCAATCGGAGTCTACGACGAGGTCGCGGCAAATGATGTCAAGACGGCATGAGGTTAGGTTCGTCTAAATTGAGTTTGATTCGAGATCAATGCACAGATCATTCGGCTAACAATGTAACTAGCCTATCCTGGCTGCAAACGGCAAGCAATCCACAGTAGGCTTCTCTTCTTTGTGCCATCGCCCTGTTAGTAGTAGTAACTCGAACGTGTGCAGCCAGTTGGTGTCCCATGGCTCATCCAGCACTGATAGTAAAGTATTATTAGAGTACCTACTGCCACTCTGCACTGGCTATATGAGTACAGGTACCGAGGTGCTAGGGGCACAACTTTCCGTTTGTTGGTAGCAGGCGGCAAGAATAAGCGAGCAGGCATTTAAAATATGATCAGCACCCCCGGATTCCTCGCTCTGATTGGCTGGCTGCCACGCCACTGGAGATCCCGACAGAACGGTTGCAGGCGTCGAGTTGCTGCTGGCCGGAATCGGACTAGACTCTCTTTTAACCGCATGGGGAATAGTTTGCACTCCACCACAGCTTCTGATTGGCTATCTCGCGACTATCCTGGTCATCAGAATTACATAAGCATCTGCAGTTCCAATTGTTTGGCTCATCCAATCTTCAGTCACATCACTAACTGATAATGTACCTACACAAGTAATGTTCTTAAGAATGCCATTCTTCTGATGAGCTTCTCTCTGCATCTCTTCCATCATTATCCGTCATTCATCCCTCCTCCTCCTCCTCTATCTCCCATCATTAGGTAGCACTCTGATATCAAGCAACTCCATTTTCTCCCTTCCATCATGTATGCGATTGATCAAGACAGACCACCACACCCCATGCCTCCGCCGCCGCTGTCGTTTGATCCCGTTGGGCCACCTCCTCCCCCGGCCTCATCGTATGCTCCCACCACGCGTGCCCATCTGCCTCCCGCCGCCGTTCGTCCTGCTCCACCACCTGTGACCACCATCTACAACGGTCGTGTCTATGGCTTAGAGGTCGTGCAGCAGCCTATCCGCGCGAGAATGTGTGGTTTTGGCGACAAGGTCCGTGACTGGAATTCTTGGTGATTTTACTGTCTTACTGTCTTACTGTTTCTTCATTTTATTTTATCTTTTTATTTTGTTTTCATTTTCTTAGCCCATGTTTCAACGAGCAGTTGTTTCATCGTTGCCAGAGAACCATTCAGCTTGCTTGTGCGTGGCTTGGTAGGGCTGACACTCCTCCCCTGTGGAAAAACTACCATTTAGGATCGACGACCCATCACTCCACCTCCATGCGTTCGTCTCCGCGTCCTGGATGCAACCAACAACAAGGAGATTGATGTGACGTAGGTTGGACCGTCACCCGCGGAATTTGGGTCACGCTGACACAAAGTAGCGAAATCGATACCTCATTCTTCGTCCTCACCGTCGACCTGTGGAATGCCGATGGAGACCGTGAAGTGAATCTGGTTCGACACTCGGCCACGTCTCCTTCCATCTCAACCGCCAGTGCATCCTCCTTCCCACCCCCGCCGCAACTGCCCCAGTATCCTCCCTATCCGTCCTCCATGTACGGCCAACCCGCGGGATATCCGGCCTACTACGCCAGCCAAGCTGCATACGGCCAACCAGGGATGGCGTATGCAGCTCCTCCGGGCCAGCCATATTACCCCATGGCACCAACGTATTATCCGTCGGCATCGCAGCCATTGACCCCCCAGTCGGTGATGCCACCGCAGATGGCTCCTGCGCAGCCCACGGGAATGTTCACGCGCAACTTGATTGGCAGTCTGAGTGCCAGTGCTTTTAAGCTGACGGATCCGGAGAACAAGTTGGGAATTTGGTTTATCTTGCAGGATCTAAGTGTTCGGACGGAGGGTGCTTTCAGGTATGGACATGACAGCTTATTGGGATCACCTTGGAAATCTCCAAACATCATCTGGACCTGCTTTTGCTGACATTGCGGTAGACTGAAAATGAATTTTGTGAATGTGGGCACCGATCCCTCGGATCCGACCAGCGACGCAGGTCCGGTTCTGAACCACGGGTCTGCCCCCGTTCTGGCAAGCGTCTTCTCGGATGTGTTCCATGTGTTCTCCGCAAAGAAATTTCCGGGTGTGATCGAGAGCACTCCCCTCAGCAAGTGTTTTGCGATCCAAGGGATTAAAATTCCCATCCGGAAGGACGGCGTCAAGGGCGCACGAGGTGCCGCAGCGGCGATGGCAGCTGCCAAGGAGCGTGATGGTGACGGAGACGAGTGGGATGAATGAAGAACCAAAAGCAATATACGATGTAATTCCATTTTCTAGACTTGTATCTCGGTGCACTTCTTTGGCTGGCGTCCCTAGGGGGTTGGAGTAACGGCTGACAGTTTCAACTTGGGCGTGGGCGGCGTTTACGGTCGTATATATACTTATTTCCATATTTGTTATGACAGTTGATTCACCGTCGTCTCTGCATTCAGTTCATCGCTTCAGAGCAAAAGTTGATATAGATTGGAAAAAAGTAAACCCCATCCGATGGGTATCTACCTAACAGTTACACATACTAACATATGTATACATGATCTATCCATGAGGAGTCCTCCATAAACAATAACTTGAATATATATGTATCTATCTTGTTCACGAGAAGGGCGTCAAGGCTGAGAAGGACGAGCAAGAAGAAAGACGAAGAACTGATTATGAGTAGGAAGGGTATATAGTAATCCAGCAGTCGTCTGTCCCGTCTCTCTCCAGCGCCCAGACAGCAATGCCGCTTCGTTCATTCGATGGCAGCCTTGTCTCCAGTGAACGACCAGTTAGATCTGTTGAGCCAGTCAACCTCCACAGCAAGGCATCAGTGGCTTTTCCCCAAGTCTAATCTCTCTGCTCTGTGACAGGAAACGACTTTTCTAGATGAAGGTCGTTTCTCCCTCTCACAACGAGGCACAGTCTGTAGTATCAATCTCATTCGCGCCGTGCTCCTCCTGTGGACTGAAATAGAATGCCGCGACCCAAGAAACCGGGTGCGCCAGAGCCGAAACGGAGAAGTAGAAATGGATGTTGGTTGGTTTTCTGTTCCTTTTGTTTGTTTGGCTGCTTTTGACTGTTGCGATCTCGACGGTGGAGGCTAACTTGCATCTGCTGGAGGCCGTGTAAGGCTAGGAAGGTGAAGTGGTACGTATGGCTACGATTCTGACAAGAATGAATTGACGAATCTGAGCAATTTCGTGGTGACTGGGTGTTGAAATCCTGTGCTAGTGGCGAGGAGAAGCCGACTTGCATCAACTGTCAGCGGCAGGGCGAGACCTGTGATTATAGCATTCGGCTGAACTGGGAGGGCAGAGCGAAGAAGAAACCGGGCGATACGTCGCAGAGAGAATCACCGCCAGGACGAGAAGCGGCTGCGGCATCCAACTCGGTGAATCGAGCAACGCAGGGCCTGATCTCGCCCGGAACGACCAACGCGGACTGCCACATCACGGCCACAACTGATACGGCGCGATCACGCCCTCGTTCCAGTCTGAAGCCATGGGAGGTGCAGCAGACCCCCGACGTGCAAATCCATCATGGCATTCCGACAGAGAGATATCGGACATTGACCTTTGTGTCTGAATTACAATCTCCTGGAGCTGCTGTTTCTTCTCCGCCGACGACTCGTTCTCAATCATCGTCGAACCGTGATACACCAAAGAGCTATCCGTCTCCTTCATTTGGCGCTCTTTCAACCCACGACCAGTCCATACTCCCACAAGCGCGAGACTCCCCTTATCCTTCTCCGTCTGACTCGGCGATTTCTAGCCCTGGCATAGCTCCTTTTCAATCGAAGAGCGGTCCTGCGCCGTTTACATATCTTCAGAATTCGTTTAGTCCATCCCCAGTCTATCAACGAAGAGCGCTGAGCAGAAACTCTCTTCATGATGCCAAAAGGATGAGAATCACCACTCAAGGCCCTCCTGAAATCGAGCCGCTGACCTCGGGACTGTACCCTCCGCCAGTCTCTAGTGCATGCGAGTTCAGCCATACCCCTGGAGGAACCGTCTTTTCACCCAGCGATTCATCAGACACCACTTCTGATGGAGCATACCCACCGCCGCCATTCCATGGTCTTCGAAACGCGAATTCGCGAGCGGCGCTTCACCGGGTCTCTGTGCAGTCGTTACTATCCAACCCAATTACGGATAGGGAACTACAAGACTCTGATCTTCATCCTACTGTCAACCGGCATTCAGGCTCAGTCAGAGAGACTGCATCGAACAATACCTCGATCAGCTATGGATTCGATTGTGGCCGATGTGATCTGGACATTAATAAAAACGACGATTCCACAGCAATCGAATATACTGTTCATCCTATTACCGCAGAACAACCAGTCAACGCGTGGAGCCCTGCCACCACGTCTAGTTTTACGGACTCTGAGCAGGATAGTCGACAGAGGTTGACAACTGTATTTACCAAGGGAGGATACTATGCGAGACCAGTCCTCATCAATATCCCGCGATATCTGACTCCATTGCCGTCGGCATTACTTGAAAATCCCATCAATCTTCTATACTTTTACCATTTCTTGAACCATACCTCGAAGATCTTGGTTCCGCACGATTGTTCAAACAATCCGTTCGCTAACGTTTTACCAGCTAGTGAGTGCATCGCAATCAGGATATCATGATATGCTAACAGGAGTATATAGTGGCCATCCAAGATACTAACCTCTTAAACCTGTTACTTGCATACTCCGCTAGCCATCGAGCACGTCTACTCGGCCATGCAGAGCCATATAACCGCATCGCACATTGGACGCGTGATGTGTTTCCGAAACTCCGCCATGCGCTGGTTGACCCGAATGAACAGATTTCAGACACAATGTTGGCAGCTGCAATCATGCTGGCATCACTGAAGATTATATCACCCAGCACATTCGAGGTTCCAATACCGTGGGAGAGTTATCTAAAGCTGGCTCGGGGATTATTCCTTGCGAGACGGCAGATGCAGGTCAAGCACTCGTCGGATCAGGTGGAATTTTTCTTATGTCGCTGGCTGGGTTATTTGGATATTCTGGGTAGTTTATCTTCCCGACAAACAGAACCTCCACTCCTCGGCGGCAATTACTGGTCTACGGTCGCTCTCAACGAACCCGCGAATCCTGAAAGCGATCTCGAAATCGACTGTTTTACAGGCTTCACGCTCGAATGCCGCTCGCTCCTTGTTCGCCTCGCAGAACTCGTTCATGAGTGTGACGCTCGCCAATTCGACTCCACCACGGGTCGCCTGCTTCCAAATTGGACTCCGCCACCCCTTCTCCTCGCTCAAGGCGAACGATTACTCTTTGACATGACTGCCACCCGCTCCCAGAATTACCATCGACGTACCCTCCACGGTGCCTTGGAAACCGGCGACATGGCGGCCTTGGATGACTCGTATCGCCTTGCAAGCATTGTCCAACTATACCGTCGTGTCTTCTGCCTCAGCCCCTCTGATCTCAAAGTCGTCGAGTCAGTGAATTTGTTGATTGAGTCGCTGGATCGGATTTCGCGTGGTGGAACCACGGAGGTCTCTGCTCTTCTTCCACTGTTCACGGCGGGATGTGAGACGCAGGATGTGGTGCAGAGACGGGTGATTCGCGAGAGATTTAAGGGATTCGAGGGTGTGGGGATGAGACAGGTATGTACATAACGTACTTCCTGTTAGCTCTTATTCTTCCTTGGATTTGGATTTGTGATGCTGATTTGAATGGCAGATTCGCCGAGCGCGCAAGTTGATGCAGCGATCGTGGAAGGAGGATTCATCATGGACGGTGCTTGCGCAGGGGGAATTTCTTGGTTGAAGAGAGCTGTCAGCGCTGTCAGCGCTGTTGGTCATTGAGGTTTTTCATGGCAGATGGATTTTGCATTTTTGTTCACAGTTGATTATGACACAGATGCATGCGGAGTACAGCGACTGGTTGGTTATTGTTGCATGATTTATGGACATACAGGACATACCAAGGCCTTTCATATAGTATATAATGGAGCTGTGACGCCAATCTAAATTCGCATCATAACCCAGACCGCAAGAGGAAATGTAGGTATGTATGTAGTTCATCCCGTCATTTGCGGCTCCAGTTTCAATATCAATCCAATTCGCACAGAATTGCCCAAAATGATGTTTGCGCAGACAGACATATAGAATCAACATAGACCACTACCCTCTCCTATGAAATACTATAGAAAAGGGAATTCATACATATGTATACTCCAAAAAGCCAACCAAACTCCTCCAGACCCGTGTACATCATTGAGAGGAGAGAATAACAGAATCAAAAATGTTTATGCATGTAGCCAGTCAAATCGAGGCTAGTATTTCTATCTCGCAGCGCCAGTGCGATTCGATTCAGACCGAGAAAAAAATTCACAGATAAAGCAGCGACGAAAGGCCAAAAGCCGCGCGCCCATCTAGCGGCTGCCCATCACTCCCCCGCCTGGTCCGCCTTACTGTTCGAACGCCCACGGCGCTCTGGCTCATGGTGGTGGTCATGATGGCCGGGGATGAAATAGTGCGCCAGGCCGTGTTTGTGCGGTTTGCCGCCGTCGTCCTGGCTGCTGGTCTTCTTGCGCTCGAGGCTGCTATCTGTGGTGCGCTCCGCGCTGCTGGCGTCGCTGGGGGTCTTTTCGACGAGGGCATGCGGTTCGTGGTCGTCTTCGGAGTGCACGATGTCGTTGGGAGAGCGGGTGTAGACGTTTGCTGCGCCGCCTGTTTTAGAGAATTTTATTCGCGATTAGCTTCATGTGCCGTACATATGTTATGTATGTGGGTATTGTATGCATACCCCTTCCGGTGTGGAATCTGCCCTCGTCAGCAGTCCCCGCGGTGACGGGCGGGGGCACGTCGACGTCCTGTCTCGCTCTGGTGGTTTCGGGATCGACGTTGGGGACCATGTTCCCCGAGCCGCCGCGGCCGGTGGTGAAGACGCCTGCTTTGATGGTTGGGCAGGAGATGATTTCTTCGGGGTTTTCGGGCGCGGGAGAGCGGATTCGGGACATGTTTCCTGGAATGGAATCAGGTCAGGTCAGTTTCTTTCTTCAGCAGAGATTTTGACGCGACGTACCTGCGCCCCCGCGACCGTGGGAGATTTGTCTGGATTCTGTCATGGCGGGGTCGTGAAGCTGATGAGCGGCGTGTGGTCGAGGGTCGCAGACAAGCGACGGACTGTGCGAATTTGGTGCAGTTTGCTGGTCAGTGGGAGAGGAAAGGAGAGACAGTGGAATGCTATCTTAGTATATCTATGAGATTGCGCAGAAGAGTGGAGAGGTGGTGTTATGTTGACTATGTAGTTATCCGGTGAATGTTTTTCTGCTGGGCGGCAGGATGGTGAAGAATCCACTTGATAGCAGATTCTCAAGATCCAGATATCATTGATATCGTCTTGTAGAAGCGTAGTCTCGTAGGCATAGAGAGTGAGAGAATCCTCGCTGTCTGTCTTCAATATCCTGCTACATACTATCTACTCCGTAAGGCTGAGCAATGATGGCATCAAGCCTAAGATATGTACTAGTCAAACAAATATCAAATCTTCACTTCAGCATTTCTCTTCTTCCTCAACCGATAGAGATCTCACGGCGTGTGGAGTTGCATCTTTCCTTTCTACAGTCTTTTGGATTCTATTTCCATTCTCTCTGTTCCTTTCTATCTCTCTTTTGATCTTCATCGAAGCTGTTTGAGAGCTCATCTCGTCGATATATACACTCTGTCCTCGCAGTTATGGCTTCGACGACGAACTCTTCCCTCAATGAAGACTCAGAAGACAAGCATCCACTGCAGAAGCTGTCTTCGCCGTCCTTTGGTGTCTCTGCAATGGTTCATGTTAGTCCACGACGGCTAAGTCGGAAGTCTTCTCTTCTCGAGGAACACATCGCTGACTTGAATTCTCTACAGCTAGCCGGTCTCTCGAGCTTTTTAGCCTCGTTTAAATTGTAAGTCACTGCTCATCCTCCTCGCAAACAGTCTGGCTGACTCCCTCATGTGCTCCAGCATGATCGATCACCCAAATTTCGCGTGAGTGCTTCTCCTCACAGCGCTCGAGCAGATGGCTCTGACCAACCGCCGCAGAAATGACGCTTACGGCTGGCATTTCCAATATCTGACCATTATCGGCCTCACCCTGGCCACCCTGACGTTCGCTGCAGGCCTCGGTGCCGATATATTCCTCTCGCGCCGGCTGTTTCTGGTGAAGAACGTGCTGTCTGTGTGCAGCTCTCCTTTGGCGGTGTTGATTGCGGTTCTTTACTGGGGATTGAAAATGGTGAACATCAATCGCTGTCAGAGTGCCAATATGCATGCTGACCCTGTGATGCCTACAGATCGATGAGAGACTGGTGGTGCCAGAGTGGGCGGAGAAGGCTCTCATACCAGGTACGTAGTTGGATGGGCTCGTCGCTTTCCAGAGTTACCAGAGACTGAAGCCTTGCAGATCTCGGCTTTCACGCTGTTCCTGCCCTGGCCCTAGTGATTGATCTTCTGTTCTTCTCTCCGCCATGGACAATTACCGCCATACCCTCGTTCGGCTTGGCCACATCGCTTGCCTTTGCTTACTGGTTTTGGGTGGAACAATGCTATAAATATAACGGATGGTGCGTCTGGGCTGAGCTCTCCAGTTGGCGTTCTTAATACTAATGGCCCCTATTGAATAAAAAGGTACCCATATCCCCTATTCGAGAAACTGACGACTCCGTGGCGAGTGGTACTCTTCCTCGTCAGCGCGGCCTTGATGACGATCAACACAACCTTGCTGAAATGGGCCTATGCGAAGATGAATGGAGAGCACAAACCACCCATGTCTGAAGCTCGGTTTGAAGCAGGGAAAAAGGAGAAAAAGGAGAAAAATGGGCTGCTGAAATGAATATGGAAAACTTGAAGCAAATCCCTTTAGATACACTGTATGGAATAGGAAGCCCCTTTTCTGTTTTTTCTGATTTAGCTATCTTATGTGCGATTCTTGTTGAAAATAGACTCTTCTCTTCTATCCTCTTCTTGATCAGTTGATAGCTGTAGTATCTCTTCCCTGTGCTCTGTATCAGCTACAAAACAACTCAAGGCACCACGCCGACATGACGATTCTCTCTCCTGCGCAGCTAATTGGTCTATCTTAGCTGTTGCATCGCTCAATGCACCCCAGCGGGGTATACATAGTATCTACATACTAATGTATGAGACATGCTCGATTCATGTCCACTGAGGAGGCTGTGCCGCTTCTGATGATGAAGGAGCTTGAGCCACAAGTTTTGCAGAAACACCGATAACATCACATTGACTGTTAGTTAAGTATCTATTAATCGTACAGTACAACTCTTCTGATCTCAGGCAGAAGACTTACCATACAATGGCCGCGTTTGGATTCTCCGTGGGAGATATGATTGCTGGCCTCAAAGTCATCTATGCCTCCTGTGAAGCCCTCCGAAGCGCTTCATCATCCCAGCTGGAATATTGCGCCCTGCGAGCCGAGATCCAATCCCTCCTCATCGCCCTCGAAGCCATCAACGACCTGGACATTGAACACCGCGGCACAGAAAAGCAATGGGCCGCCATCAACGCCTCCGTCTCGTCGTGCAAAGCATGCATTGATGCTTTTCTGAGAGAAACGTCAAAGTACGACCCGCATCTGCAAGAAGGCGCAAAGGGTGGATGGACCGCTGGATACCGGAGGATCAAATGGGCTATATATAAGAAGGAAGATATTACTCGATTTCGCGCACAATTGGAGAGGCATGCCTCCTCTATCAATATGCTGCTTATTACATTCCAGACGCAAGGCCAGATGGGCGCCACCAACAATGCTCAATCCACTCAATCTGCGACTGGAATGGAAATGGTTACTCGCTCGTGCGCACTGGGAGAGGACAATGTGACGGCGCTTCTACAGGGATTAACGTTGGAGCAGCGACAATTCTTCAGAATGCTCATCTCTCAAAATGAGCAATTGCAGCAGAGTCTTGATGACATACGCCAGCTTATCCGTCTTCAGGCCGCGATCCCTCCACAGGTCATCCTTCAGAAGCCAGTTATACTCCTTGATGCGTTTGGAAAGATTGCGCCGTTTCATCTGGACTTCATCGATTCCCTGGATGCTTTTGTCGCTGTGCTGAAAATCAGATCTGAACAAGCTGGGGTACGAAACAGTGGGTTAAAGAAACTGGACAAGAGAGAATTTTGTATACGCGATACACACAGGCGGAGAAATATTGATTTAGACCGACCCTGGACCTCTGTCTTCCGGCCTGGGCAGAACGTTGATATGAGTATGGTATTTAGACGGCGGTTGACTCCCACTATCTGTCCCGAATGCAGCGGCCAGAACGCGCCATGTGAGGAGGATGGGGAGATTGAGTGGTAAAACGCCCATAAGTCCTTCTTCGCCATTGACCCCGTCTTGCCGCGAATGAATCTCGAAGTCAATGTTAACAAGCATTCTTGCAGTGACTTTTGCGGCTTATGGTATCATCATGTTAGAGAAGAAGAATCTCAAATGCAGGAACTTCTACCATTGGATCCGGATCCGCCGACTTTGTCACTCAAAACGAGAGGGGCACGAGATATCTCGGAATCCGACCTGCAGGAATCTAACTTTGCTGGATTCCGCCGGGTGCGAATAATCGCCATGGTTATTCGGCCTCCAGCCATGCACAAGACTTTAGATGACTTGAAGCAGAGTACGTGTTTGACGTTTTAATCCACGCACCAATGTATTCGGTTAACGTTCTTTAGACCTAGTCGAGCATTCTCCAAGCAATTCTGCTGAACCAGTTGACCCCCAAGATGCTGGGCACGGGTTAGAGAAAGACGCCAACTACGCTGCATTTCGGACGAAACAAAAGATCCAACATCAGGCGAGAATCTGGCAACTTCGGAAACATAGGACTCAGAAAACAGCGGCAGCGAATTCCAACGCTCAAGGTGGCCAACAAGTTCCAGATTCCAGCACCAATAACAATCCTGATAAAAGAAGCGTCCCAAGTTCAACGGGGCGATGCAAATCATGTTCTGCTAAGTTCACTGTGACAGGAAAAGTGCTCTTGTCGACTCAATACTGTTCTCAATGTCTTCATGACCAGGGTTCGTATCACTTAGTTCTCCTTCAGGGACTCCATTCTATCTCTAAACAGTCACTCTAGGGAGTAGCTGACAAATACCTAGCTTTCTCGGGTGTCCACCGCTCAAAAGAGCCTGAACCACGAGATATGAGCAGAGAGCGCAGCATGTTTGGCCACGAGGTGCCGTCCAACTATCAATACGATCAAGAAACAGGTGCAGTATCGAGTACTTCGGAGCATCAGTATAGATTTGTATGTGACGCGCCCGGCTGTGGAACGAGTTTTCGTAGACGATATGAACTGGTCTTGCATTTACGGACTCACCTAGAAGGATATACGTTAAAAAAGCAAAGAGAGGAAGTCCAATGGACGTTGATAGATGCACGAATGCGATGACCTCCTTGGTTATATTTTGTCATACACACTCCTTCTTTGCGTCGAGAATCCATATATGTTTTGTGCACAACTCCTAAGAGCGTTTTTCATGTTTGAAACAGCTGTCGAAGATCACTAACGGTCTCAGCTGCATCTTTATACTGCATTTTCCAGCACTTCCGAATCACTGGCCCCAGTCGTAAGTGGCTGGTGTCAGGAAACTGCGCTGCCAGATAGAGCTTCTCAACAGCTCCATCCGATTTGTCATGATATGGCTTCTGACCTGTAGATATCTCATAGAATATGGAACCAGATCTCATCCTTAATTGAAGGATGATGCTCCCAGAAAGGAGGAAGTGAAGCTCGCGAGCTTGAACAAACAAACGCCTGCTCTCCATCGATTGAGGATCCCGGGAAATCTGCAAACTTGAGATCGTCCTTCTCATCCAAAAGCAAATTCTGCGAGCCAATATCAGCCTGACGGACTCCCTTGCTATGAATATAATCCAAACCCTCTGCAATCTGCAAACACCATCTCCGAATCTGCTCCAATGACACGCAGTGTTCCCCATTTTCCCGAAGCGCTTTCAGGCGCAGACACAGCGGCTCTTTCAAGCGTTCCATGACAATGCCGCGTTCTGGCAGAATCGCAAGAACATGAACAATTCGCGCATGCCGGCCTAGTCGTGTATATATGCGCCGTTCGATTTCGTGGTTCCGTTCGTCATTGGTGCTGGGATACGGCCATTTGACAACCTCGTTCGAGTTGTATTCGGAAACGATGCCGGAAATTCCCCTGGCGACTCGGGGCAGGCTTGCAAGGTCGTGAAAGGACCAGATTTTGGGCTCCATTGGTGGGAAGCACCAAGGGATTTGGGATTGGGGAGGGATTGGAGGGCAGTGTGATTTGCTTTAGGAGTCGAGGCGGCTTCCTGCAAGGCTTTGAGACTTAAAGGAGTCCGACAGACGACGCTCGAGAAGTCTTCCTATGTTAGTATGTATGTAGAAACATCATGATACTAACTGATGCTAGCTATGTCACCCGATATGTACTAATGCATTAAGTAGACTGTCAACAGGCTGGGCATCCATGAGGCTTTCCATCTGTTTTAACCAATATTGGCCATCAAAGTGAAAGGTCGGGCAAGTACCGGCTGTTCCCCAAGTTATCAAGAGGGTGCTGCTTGGAATCTGCAGTGTTAACTAGTAGTTTTAAGTTACGAGTAAGTAACCTAACTACATATACTCTGTACTACTAAGGCCCAGTTATGAGCTTTGTGAATACCAGCAAAGCTTCTTTCTCTTATGTAAGTTTAACTAGTCTTGATCTGGTTAGCTTTACTGAGCAAAATATATAAATAAATCTCTCACTGATTTTTATTTATTTTTTTTTTTTTTTTTCAGCAGAGTTTTTTTTGATTGCTAAACAAATTTTTCAATTTTTAAGCTTCACTTTTATCATTATGACTGTTTTTGCTTCGCTTTCATTCTTTTCTTTTACTTTTCTCATTTCTCTGTCTTCTGTGGTTCTCCAAGTAAGAACCCAAACAAGTATGGCTCAAAGTCCCCCAAGACTCTGAAGAAGAACAAGAGTGAGTCTTTGAGTCCTATGACAAGCTTTTCTTGTTGTGAACTGACGCGTCTGCAGCTCACAACTTACTTGATTAAGTCTTTCTATAATAAAAAAAAGCTTTATCTGATAAGGCAGAGAACAGAGTCCCATATCACAGTTGATTCTTTGCATAATGTTAACAATATGTTGCATGAGTTGAATTCAACTGAAGATGAAACAGCACAAGTCATATATTTGGGAAAGTCACAAGTGCCTACTTTTTACATTACTTCAACAGCATCTTACAAAAACTAGACTTGCCTGAATAAGAAAAATTTCAATTCTGAATTTTTCATTCAAGCAAGTCACACTTCAAATTCAATGCTGAAATGGAAAATTTAATGCTCAGCATCAAGAACTTATGTGGTTTGCAACATGAATCAGAATAAGTCATGATATAATTTGCATCATGTTCAACTTATCACAGAAATTCTGATACACAATCACAAAGGTTCTGAATACAATACTAAGATATCTCTGTCATGACTTCATATAAAGCTCAGAAAATCAGGTAAGCTAAGTATCTTCTATGATTCCATCATTGAAGTTTCAATGCTGACTTGTTCAAGAATTCACAATGCACTTTACATTCTGGCAAAGCTCAATATTCTGCCACTAGATCAACACCTCACAGTGAAAATCATTGACGCAATGCAGAGTGATGATTATACTGCTTATTATTGCAGATATGATTGTGACTGATGAATTGAGAGAAGGGCTAGGCTTCATGAGCAATAAACCAATGCAATGTAATATTTACAAGAGCAAAAGCTGTTCTTTTCATCATCATGGCACAAGAGGTAGGAAGAGTGATGGAGGCCTCCAATGACAAAAAACAGCCATTTTTGGTTGAACTCGTCGAGAAGATCCGACAGGGCCAGTTCTGTGGGTGAAATGAAGACGCCAAAGCATGGAATCTTTTTGGTGGTCAATGGATGGAACGAACTCCTGGGCGATGTGCTTGGTTTCGACTCTTTGGATGTGATCATCTTCCATGTTGGTCAAGGGGGATTAGGATACATGAAAAGAATGCAGAGAAATGAAACTTGAAGCCAGTGAAATGGATGGATAAAGTCAGAATAGGGTAACCAGTTAGTTAAAGCATACAACTTGACGTTCACACACTGGCCAGTGATACTGTGTATATATTAGTATATTTATATAGAACTTCCAATGTATGCAGGATCTAGACTTGCTGGAATCTGAAAGAATACCTGATCACCAGGCTTCAGGAAGTCATGATCAGCTTCATCCATTTGGCTGAAATAAAGCTGACTAGTAGTTGTATGTATGCACACACGGACCTGTTAGGCAAGATAACAATAATGTAACCACAGACAAGGATGACAGACTGGTTTCTGATGTGAAAGCTGAACTCGTATAGATCCAAGTTAGCCACTGTGCTTGGTTAATAAAGGACAGCCATTATGCTCTTCAGGAGCTTTGATGGAAATTTTGTTTGTGGATACACCTCTAGAGACACTTCTTCACTATAGCATGATTTGATTCATGTATAAAAAGATTTCTTTATATTCCAAATGATGTATAAAGACAGGGTACTCGTTTCGACAATGTGAATGGCATAGTGTCAAGAAGCTGCAAGGCCAGAGAGAAACCAAAAACGCCTTGATATGTGCAGTGGAAAATGTACAGTTCAATGTGACTTGCGTCTATCATCATACAAAGAGGTCATCTCACAATGGCAAGTGAAGATTTCCCCTTCAACTGCCTGCCATTTCCCATATACTAACTCCCAGGGCACAGATCACGCATCCTATCTTCCAAGGATCACAAGCTCTACCCCTACTTGGAAGCAGAGAAAACAGCACCATGGGGCCACCAAAAACCCATCATGAGCTTAGAAGAGAAAGTACATCACACGCATAAACGCGTTGGCATTCCGCCTCTTCTCGAGCACAGCATTGTGCGCTTCCCAATCGATCTCGCGGCGGCCAGAATCGACATCAATCTGGCTGATTTTGAGCCAGCCCTTGCCCTTCCAGAAATACCCACAGGCCCAGAAGAACAAAACGACAGGCATGGCAAGATAGGCCTTGAAGAAGCCCATAGGGGTGTTTACACCCCCACCCAATGGCCAGACAGCAGTATAAAACTGGAGAAATGCGGAACCGATTAGCGGGTATTAAGGGGGAATTGAATAAGGGAGCGCGTTTTGACAAACCTGTGCGATGAAAACGATGGCAATAAGCCCGAGCCCGAGCCAGGAACCAGCGACTCCAAGGGCAGCCTTGAAGGGAAGCTCGTCAACCGAGTGGCCGTGATATTTCCACGCAGCACGGAAACGGATGTGGGCCATGCAGATCTACGACCCCGGTGTTAGTTTCTTAAGGTGCGACTAACGTGAGAGCAACGAAAGGGAAATCCTAGGCACTTACACTTCCCCAAGTGAACAGAGCTGCGAGGCCAGACAAGGCAAGGAGCCAATCGAAGACCTCCACACCGTTGGCACTGAGGTTAACATAGGCCAGGAAGGAGAGGAGAATAATCAGGATAGTTGAAAAAAGTGGCCGTCCCGCACGGTCAACATAAGTGAATAGTTTTGGTGCATATCCCTGCTCAGCGAGGGCTGTCAATGTACGAGATCCGCCATACACGCCAGAATTGCCGATTGAAAAGACTGAAACCAGAATGATGACGTTTATGAAGCTATCGAAACCATACAGGCCAGCATCTTTTGCAACAATGACAAAAGGTGATGCTGTCGCATCAATCAATGGGTTTGCACCCAGAAGCCGCTTATCGTCAGATCGTACGAGGAGGCCAATGAAAAAGAGAGCGAGAACGTAGAACAGAGTGATACGCCAGAAGACCTGTTTGATAGCCGCGGGGAGCGACTTGACGGGGGTCTTGGATTCCGCAGCAGCCAACCCGACCAGTTCGGTTCCAGAGAAGGCGAAAGCCGCTGTCACGAAGACGGAGCACACTCCTGCAAGGTCAAAAATTGTCAGCGTCTCAACCAACTGCCCAAATTTTTCTCTGATGCGCCTTACCCTTGAAGCCATTCCTAAAAGCTCCCGGATCATACCAGAGTCGTGCGCCCCAATACTCCGAGTATTTTCCTCGGCTGGGGCCACCGCCGCAAACACAAATGAGGGCGATGATCATGAAGATCACAACCGCGGAGAGTTTAAGACAACTTGACCAAAATTCTTCTTCACCATATCCGAGGACGCCGAAGACATTGAGCAAAGTGATAGCAGCAATAAACACAGTGATCCAAACACCAACAGAGACGTTGACTTGCCAATAGTTGACTGTTAGCGCGGCCACAGTGAGTTCAAGCGGTAAGACAATGGCCCATTGGAACACATAGTTCCATCCCATAGCGAAACCCCAGGATGGATCAATGAAGCGTGTCGAATACGTATAGAAACCACCAGAGATCGGATACATGATCGCCAGTTCACCAAGAGCAAAGACCACGTTGAACATCATCTGCGGACCCCAACGTCAGCGGCCGTATCTCCTCATGTGCGACGAACTTCCCCCCACGGTTTCACAACTTACCACACCGATGAGCATGAAATCAATCACCAAAGTGGCGGGACCACCATGGGAGAGAGCCGATCCAGAACCAACGAACAGACCAGCACCAATACTGCCTCCAATGGCAATCATATGCAGATGTCGACTTTGTAGGGTTTGATTCAGCTGGTTGTGCTTATCTGCGAGTGTCCTCCTCTTGAATGACTCGGGCGTACAGCCCATTCTGGTCCAAAAGCCCGGCTTCTCCTGGTCTGCGCGACCTACACCATCTTCGCTTGATTCATAGGCGGGCAAGTTGGGGTACTCGTCGTTGACAACGACGGCCTTCTCCTTGTTGTCCATGGCTGCTGTCGAAGGTGTCGCGATGACAGCACGACAAGAAAGTAATCGACTGCCGTATTCCCTGCCGGGGAGGTATATACAGTGCGAGACAGGTCGATAATATACAGAGGGGCGACGAGACGATCAAAAGAGAAAAGAAGAAAAGGGAAAAACCCCAAGGCGTAGGGCGCCGGCCCTTATGATAATAATAAATGATAATAGCACTGGGCCAAAGGGCGGGAAACTCCACGCAGCCCGCAAATTTCAACGACGGAAGCGAATAGGCCAGGGATCGAAGTTAGGTAGGGATGTCAAGAGAGAGAAATCCCAGCACAGCAACTGGGGGGAATGATGCACCTTGATATGGAAAACGGGCACAACCCGATCCAGCGCTGCCAACGGAATTTGACGACATTGCGGAGTGCCAATGCCGGTGAGGTGCAACCCAAGATTCCGGGAAATCGACCAAGGAGAAGAAGGTTGAGGCGATCGAGAGACGCAAGGATACCCGAGTCGAAAGAGGCTGGGGGGGGAGGGATTGCACATGGAATTTAGCGTGATAAAACTGGGAGATATCCCGATCTGCCCCATCTGGAGTCGCGAATATTTGGGGGGGAGAAGGGGGAATTGTGGAGTCTTCCCGGTGTGGTTGTGGAGGAGGCGAAAACTCAGAATTGAACGGTTGACCACGACCAACCGGTTATTATTTGATGTCTCTGACGGCCCACGGGGTGGCGGTGGTCGGGGAGCATACCAAATGGGGCTACAAGCAACGCCGTTGATGCCATTCTGACGCAGTTCTCGAAGATCCGGTTCAGATGGAAACAAGGTCATTGTTATTATTCTTTGCAGAATGCACTCCATAGTTTCTGCAAAGGATATTTCAATCGTAGTGACAGGAGCCCATTGCAAGTCAATGAAGGCTAACAGACGCTAGTCATGGCATGATCGAAGGCTCTCTGGCATCTTGCTTGTCATTACGATATGGACACATCGAGTATTACTAATTAGTATACTAATTACTGCTCTTGTGGTTGAGACTCGCCACCTTCACGGCATCCAAAACAACGCTGATTGGCCAGTCACTCCAGACGGAAACAGCAGAATAAGGTTAAGTCCCTAGCTGTGTTCTGATTGGCGGAGCCACCAACTCTAATCTCATTAGTGTTTTTCTAGAATCCTTCTTTTCGCTTCACGCTAGCCGTATTTGGATGTGTGTTGCCGAGGGATTTTTTCATCTGAAGTCCACGTCTTTCATCCTAACTCACGCCACTCTCAAGTCGAAACATTAAATATTGGTATTATTATTATTATCATCATCATCATCTTTGCAATCTTGAAGCAGTAGCATCTTGGTTGATCACAAGTTGATCCAATGTCTCTGCTCTGACAGGTTGAACTTCTGCTCTTGCTTTTTCTATCACGAGATTGAGCACTTCCCCATTTAAGCCCACAGTCTTTTTGTCCACCAATCCTCATGTGAACTTTGAAGGCAAAGTGCCTGGGTCCATCACTGTGCATAACTGCATCTGTTTGGATTCTTCCTATGTATACTCCGTAGTATGCATGTCTTTATTAGCCTGCATTGCAACTTGCTTCAGAGTGGAGATGCAAAAAAGGGTTTTCCTCCGCAGCTACCCGAGAATCTTTCTAGAAGCTTTTCTCACAGTCAGTTATTCGATCTGACTTTATCCATAATCCATAGTCCATACACAGTGGTTTGTCGTCCATCTTTTCACAATAGCACCAAGCAACCCGGCCATGTAGGTGCATGGAGCTGCTTGCTTCTTCCATTTAATTGGCGAGGGGTTGACGAGGTTGCAAGCCGATCTCCAGGGTGGACGGTTGTCGATTGGTGCGGGTATTTTCCCTCGTACCTGATCTATGCAGAAAGACATATGGAAACCAAAGCATGAGACTAGGGGTCCTTTTCCCGAAGCCACATGCTCTTAGAGGCTTGAGCAGGAATGAAAATGATATCGCGCGTGGACTAACTTATGTATAGCGTTTGCACTTTGGCGGAATAATTACCCCAGCTTGATGGGTTCGTCCGCTGCTCAGTCTGTCCGTACGTACTGATATTGGGTTACACTCGAAGAATATTGAGTTTGAAACTTCGAGAGCAAGGAAGCCTTGGCTCCGTCCTGCGAGGTTCTGCCTGGATGGAGAATGCGGAAATCGTATATACCTAGAGACTAGTCATCATAGCATAGCAGACTTCATGACCAGTCTCTGCCATCAAGCGAGAAAGTATCAAAAGTAAAATAAACTGTTTGGTAGGTACATAGTTAGGTCTTGCTGTGCCCAGAGCAGGATCGGGTGTGGAGTCACGCCATTTCACCTCCACCCGGGGAAAAAGAGTTAAACATCACTGATGATGACCTTAACCGTGATGCATGCATCTATTGTATGTGCATACACAACTATCTGGGGTGGATGTGCAAGACATCTGCATCATTCCACTTCTGATGAGCTGGAAAGCCAGATATTCATGGATGATATCTTTCAGGATTGCTCTATTCTTTTGCGGTCAAATTCACAAATCAGCTGCATACTGGATTCCTTTTCTGCAAGACAGTAATAATGCAAAATGTGTTTAAACATGTTCGGGCACTCACAGAGCTAATTAGTTAATCCTTCTAATCCTGTGGTTGTTGAGAAATTCACAGTCATCAGTCATTTCATTGCCAGCTCTGGATCCCTGCCATCTCCCAAAGCCAGGGATTGCACAAAAATGATAGTTAGTTTCCTGATGGACAGTTCTTTTTGAGAGGCCATTCATTCCATATGTAAAGGCTCTTTTGGTCAACTAGTCGCATATAAGCCATGTTGTAGGTTGTCAGTGGCCTTGCTTTGCTTTTCTAGGAACTCTTTTCCTTCTCACACTGTCTGGCAATCATTTCAAGTGCTGCCCGTTATTCTGGAGGTATTCTCTTGAGGATCTCAACAGGCCGGTCAAACAAAAAGCCTGTCTTTGTAGTTCGTTTCTGGCATCTGTGACAGGTTTGAAACAGAGGATAGACTGTGCTTGCAAGGGCAACCATGCTTATCAGAATAGTATTGCTGTCAGCAGTGAGGAGGTCTCCAGTTGATGTGATGATGATGAAGTACTCTGATCTGCTTCCTGAAACCCTGCCTGGAGATTGATCAATAACTAAAAGATGTAAAAGATGTTAGCATCATGGAGAGCAGGATGGATTCATTGCAGGCTTATCTGTTTCTCAGATTCTCTTCTTATCATCGCATATGTTCAGTTGAGCAGTAACGAGATAATTGTAATGGTAGTGTATGTATGTAGAAGTGAAGATACTCACCATCCTGGCCATCTCACTGCCCTAACTACATTTACAACTCATGAATCCCAGCTCAACTCCAAGACTCCAGAGCATCCAGGATCCGATCATTGCCTGTTTCTTCTAATAATAAGTAGTCATCTCAATGTCTGCATCATCCTCGCCCTCCGCGTCCTTTCCACCACCGCCAGTCTCCACCATTGGTAAATCAACCAACCTGGATCGTCAATCCTCTTCGCATTTACTGATTGTGTATCTCTCGCAGATTGGAACAACATTGGCTTCAAGGTCTGGGAAGGCATGTAGTATTCTGGCTTGCTCGTCTATTGGAATCTACGGATACATACTGACTGCTTCTCCAGTCAACGGCCATGTCGAGTCTCACTTCTCCTACTCCTCCAGCCCGAGATGGTCACCACCGCAGTTTGTCGCGTCGCCCTACATCCCCATCCACGGAATGGCCCCGGGCCTCAACTACGGCCAACAAGCATACGAAGGAATGAAAGCCTTCCGCCATGCGTCCACCGAATCGCACCCAAATGGCCGCATCACCATCTTCCGCCCACAAAAGAACGCCCAACGCATGGTGCACTCCGCCGAGTTTATCTCCATCCCCCCAGTGCCAGAATCCCACTTCCTCGAATGCGTCAAACTCGCCGTCTCCGCAAACGCCGGGTACGTGCCACCCCACTCCACCGGCGCCGCGATGTACATCCGCCCGCTCATCTTCGGCTCCTCCGCGCAACTCGGCCTCAACCCGCCCGATGAGTACACCTTCGTCGTCTTCGTCATGCCGACCGGCGTCTACCACGGCGTTCACGCCGTCGACGCCCTGATCCTCGAAGCCTTCGACCGCTCCGCCCCCGAGGGTACCGGCTCCGCCAAGATCGGCGGAAACTACGCCCCCGTCCTGCGCCACAGCGAAAGCGCGCGCAGCCAAGGCTACGGCATCACGCTGCACCTCGACAGCCAGACGCGCGCCGAAATCGACGAGTTCTCCACCTCGGCGTTCATCGGCGTGCGCAAGGACGCCGCCTCCGGCCACGTCACGCTAGTCATGCCGGACAGCAAGAACGTGATTGACTCCGTGACGGCGGCGTCGGTCATGGCGATTGGAAGCAGCATGTTCGGCTACACGGTCGAGAAGCGGCGCGTGGCCTACGAGGAGCTGAGAGAGTTTTCCGAAGTCATGGCCGCAGGCACGGCGGCGGCACTGGTGCCGATCAAGAGCATCACGATGAAGTCGCGCGGGGACAGGTTTACGTATGAAGCGGGCGAGCAGGATGGAGGGGGGGATGTGTACAAGAAGCTGATACAGGCGCTGAAGGGGATCCAGCGGGGGGAGATTCCCGATGCGATGGGCTGGTTGGTGGATGTTGAGCCCGTGCCGGAAGGCTGGGTGGAGGCTGCGGGGGGGAGAGATGTCGGAGTGAACGGTGCCAACGTGCCGTGAATTTTCTTTCCCGTATAGAAGCGTTTTTTGAGGGATGAATGAATGATTGATTGACGACGAGGTTTGGATTTTGATTTATGGACTACGATTATCGAAAAAAGGATACACATTCAACATTGGTGGAATGGCGCGATGCTCAAGAGTTAGAGAAAAGAAATATCAACCAGGGCTGTAACTACATTTAAAGCAAACAATTTTTATTTCGGGAAATGTAAATAAGGCAATGACAACATTGACTACCATCCTCATCAACGAGGGTTCAACCTCTCTTCTGGCACATACACTGGAAATGCTCCTCGCTTTTTCATAGTTATAGAGAACTGTCTGTCTATTAAATTAGACTAATCCCTAGTTATCTTACATATTTAAAGAAAAAAAGGGCCGGATTGTCAAGGGGTCTGTCAGAAAGGACAGACACCCAGAGCCACTCAACAGCCGCCATCGGATAATGCGCCTCCTTTTTTTTTTTTTTTTTTTTTTTTTGTTTTCTGTTCTCTTTCCTTCTCACTAGCAAAATTCGCAATAATAAGACATCGGGTTAGGGAAAAGGGGGGACTGTGGCCGGTAGAGAAATCCACGGATTTCAACACACCAGCCCATCCTAGAAGAATGAAAATGGCCCCTGAGATAGGAAGAAAATACTCGTACAGAAACACGCAAGTGCCTTGGGACTTCAGCGTAGGAAGTGAATGTAGAACATTAATCTGAGGTTTTCAACACATGATGCCACCCAATCAATTCAAGGAACAAGAGGCTGATACCCGACGATAGTTAATAGACAAGATATGACGTAAAGTGTTTTCGGACGCCGTGCAAGCATTTGATCAAGAATTGGCTTGTTAGCAAATAAAGTAACTAACACTCAAAACTCCTCTCCGTTTTCTTCATCTGTCACTTGCGGGAGAACGGCCGTCCGGTAGCAGCACCAAGGATGGTCCAACCCTGCTGAATGAAGCTCTTATGACTCTTTTTACTAGGGCTGGGAGATTTTTCTGCAGAGCTGCCAGCATCGTTGTAGGCATTCGGACCGGCGGTAACATTCCCTCCCTGCTTTGGTTTGTGCTCATCGAGGAGCGATTTGAGACTTGGGCGAGACGCCTTCTGGCTCTTGCTGGGAGATATGGTATTGCTCTCGGGGGATGAAATGAGGCTTGGTGAACGTGCAGGTTGCGATAATGGGATTGGGACAGTTTTCTTTTTGTTAGCTGCCGCAACAGGCGAACTTGCCACTTGACGACTATAGATGTTGGCTGCGTTCTTAGTTTTTGCAGCTGCCTTTCTCTGAAAGCCGTTCCTTTTTGCCAACTCGGTCTCTGGAGCAGAGGATTTCTCCCCGTGGAAAGCTTCACAGTGCGCCGGGATATCAGATCCGGAGCTGGATTCTGTATCGTCAGCATCCGAACTACTACTTGAACTAAAATTAGTGAACGGCATGCGCTGGTCAATATCATCCCGCTCATTAGGGTCTTGTTTGTTCAAGGAAGAGTTAGCTTTTGCATTTCCTACATCGCTAGAAATGTCAGAATCAGAATCCGACGTTGAATCACCGACAAGACTTGGGGAAACCGATTTCTGAACGGGAGTCGCTCTGCTGGAGGGAGTGACAGTGTCGGAAGCATGTTGCTTCGTGCAATCCTTATTTGGTGGCTGAGGCTTCGTGTGTGAACTATTTTGCGGTGTAACCTCCTTTGAGGAGACGTCGTCAACCGATGTAAATGATTCTTTGCTGGAGATGACACTCGGTTCTATTTCTCGGGGGGTTTTTCCGAAGTTTGCTTTCGAATTTGTATCATCTTTCTCCGGAGTCCGATACGTGGTGACTGATGAACGGCGACTCTTGTCTGGGGATTTCGTTTCAGACTTTCCGGACTTCATTGCCACCGGCGAGTCTTTCTTGGTTCCTGTGCTCCTTGTAGCTAGGCGACTGGAGTCATTCTCACCCCGACAGTATCCAGATGACAAGGTAGGGCTGGCGCGACCGTAAAGAGCTGGATCATCATCATCAACGGTCTCAGCTTTCTGCTTTTGCACATCATTCTCAGCTAGAATCCGTTCCAGTTCCTTTCGCGCGTTTTCTAATTCTGTTCGGAGCTTTGGAGCTTGGAGTACCATGCCTCGCTGCTCTGCGCTGTGGAGCTTCTTAGTCAGGTCAAGAATAAGGACATGCTGATTAATCTCTTTGAGTGGGCGTTGTTGCTTTCGCGCTTCCTCCAGCTTTCGTTCTAATGCCCTCTCCGTATCGTGATTATCGAGCCACGCGTCAGTAACCCAGTCTGGAAACTGGCTGATAAAGCCGCGTTTTTTAGCGAGAGACGAAACACCGTTTGGTTTTGGGGTGGATTTCCGATCTTGTTTATCCTTCGTTTCTGGCGTTTTCTTCGGCTCTTTTGGACTTGGTTTGAGTTCCCGGCTACTTCGCGCTAGAACGTCGTCATCCGGATTGGGAACATACGAGGTACCCCGTCGGGGAGTCGAATTTCGATTCTGGACGGGCGCTGATGCAGTGCTCTGCGGAGTCAGCCGAGGAGCAGAAGACGCTGCTGGTTCCTTTCTTCCTTGGCCAGGTGGGAATCCGGAATTAGAAGCAGCCGGAGTACCAGAATTTGACTGTCGACGACCTAGCGAAGGTAAATCTTGCTCATCAGCAGCTACTTCTGTCAGATCGACAACGTCGGATTGGTTATATTCGGAGCTACCCTTCGCATTTGCTTGTTTGGTACTGATTCTATCAGCTTTCTTGGAAGCATTGGTGCTGGCAGAATTGGACCTGAAAGTAGCACTTTTTTTCGCAGAGTTACTAGGCAACGCGTCGATCATTTCCACGTCGCTGTCAACTTTGGCATTCTTATGAGTAGTGTTTTGAGTTTTCTCGCCTCGTGGAAGAGAGGGCGTATTCAACTTTCTGTCGTTGGCGTTATGGCGCGTTGCGATAGGTTTCTCGTTATCCGAATCTGCGTAGTTGTAGAACGCTGAAAGATCACCGACAATGTTACGGCGTTGCCTTTTTGGTGGCGGTGAAAGAGCACGGCCCGAGTCAATAATTAAACGATCAGCCACACTCAGTCGAGGTTTCTTCCGCTGGGATACAGACGGGGTCGGCTTGGATGATCTTGCCGCTTCTGCCGCGTCAGAGTTTCTTCGTGAGGTATGGGAAGCAATATGCTCTAAAACATTCCATGAGTCAATACCACGCAATAGAGATGACACGGCAGGAACACCAACGTGACGCAAGAGAGGATTTGATTTCGACTGCTATGTTTGGGGCGAGAGGGACGTTTTCGACGGACAGAGATTCGTCGCATTTGGTTGTCTCCTTCTGCGGACCGACTGTATGCCTGCGCTTGCGAGTTGCATGTCTTGGCTCATCCGCAGTTGATGCTTGAATTGTCCCTTATCAGCTATCGGATTTAACATGTACAATTTGATCATGGAGGATGGCTCACTGTGATTGTTATCAGCCTCATTAGATTGCGCTCGCGAGATTTGGGCGATTGTATTTTCCGTTTCAATTGAAGCTCTTACACGATCCGGTTCCGATGGCTTCGCATTCGTGTGATTGGTTTCGGGGAGAGCACGCGGAGCAGGGGTCGTGGGAAGCCCCTGGTTGAACAGGGGAACAGGAGGTCTCACTGAAGCGGCATGACTATAGTGATTGGCAATTCCGTCCCAATCCTGAGCCACGGATTGATATCTGACCGGCTGCTGAGATGGCTGCTGCACGACGCGAATTGTGCCACGCTGATCGAGACCATCGGCACGCGCTTTGCCAGTGTCTACAAAGACATCCGCAACCGACAGTCCCAAGTCCAGCTCTACCGTATCGTAGTTGTCGTCCAGCAGTTTCTTAATACGAAGCGGACTAGCAATCAAGGGCTGTTAGAAGCTTTGTGAGGAGAGGGGGGGACAGGCTCTCGTTATTTGGGGATGTTGCTCACGGTGCGTCTGGACGAAGTTTCTTCCATTTCTCTGTGATTTGGTATGCCAATTGGCCCAATGTCACATTCTCGGGGTCATGGACTGGCAGCATAAAGGCAGTGACCTTGATATCAGCAGCTTGCATCCCCACCACTTCAGGCAGGGGGACTTTGACGGTGAGGCGGAGAAGCACCATGATGGCACACTCCTCCGCACTCAAACGTGTTAGCTCGACAGAAAGCTCAGTCGACAGTTAGAGAAGAGGTACGATGCTGGAGGAATAAGGAAAATGGATTGGATGACGCGCTATGAAAGGAAGGCAAAGAAAGAAACGCGATGGATAGAGCTCAGTAAGCTGGATGCAATTAAAGAGTCAAGAAAAAAGAGGGGGAAAAAAGAAAGAAGAGAAGCGAAGAAGGTAATTAGCTAGAGAAGATACTGTTGAGTTGATGTGTTGATAGAGAGAGAGAGAGAGAGAGAGAGAGAGAGAGAGATGCTTCTCATCACCACCTAATTGGGCAAAAGTGAATCTCGAGATAAGCAGCAAGTGTTGTGTGGTATCGACACGGCCAGGATGCTTGGGAACACAGCACGCTAGAGCCATTCTGGGAATAGCCTTCCATCCTAACGCTGATCACAGGGCTGTGTCCCGAAGGATGTGGGGCGTGGCGACACAGGATCACCTCCAGCCTCCCAAGCAACGCAGGCTGAAACAGGGATCATCGCCGAGAACTGAACATCACCACACAATTCGATTCTTCATCTTCATCTTTCATCTTCATTCTTAACATCTCGTCTATCTCTATCTTCATTCCTTGACCTCTCATCACCATCATCATCATCTTCTTCTTCTCATTGACAACAACTCTCTTCCCTCTCCATCTTAGCTGATACGACCCCATTCGTTCATGGTCGATGCTCCTCTCTCCCTTCTCACGCCACGTTACCAATTCGCTGATCTCTCCGCTGATGTTGTTCCATCCACATTTCGACTCTCTGTCGTTCAAATAGGCCTCCGCATTGTAGGCCGTTCATCATGGTGTGGCGCCTTCGGGGGGCCCGCACCTCACTCCCCGCTGGTATCGCCGTCTTCCTCCCGCTCCTTGCAGCTCAGCAGCAGTTGCCCTTCTCCTTCCCCCCTCGGAATGGCGATACTCCCCCTCCATCAATCGAGAATCCTCCCCTAGACCTCCTCAACGCTCCACCTTCTCGTTCCAACCTCGTCCAGTCATCCTCCACCGATGCGAGCGCCCTAGCAACTTGGGCTCTGGCCGGCTCCCACCCGGCCGTTCGAGCACCGCCTGTCCAGATCAGTAGCCGGAAGAACCTGGCTCTGCAGCTTCAAGCGCGGTCTTTGCAGGATTGGGAAGTCGAGGACTTTGTCCTCTTGGCGACCGTCGATGGAACGATTCACGCGAGGGACAGGAAGACCGGCGCTCCTCGCTGGGCACTGGAGGTTCCCAGCAGCCCAATGGTCGAGACCATCTATCATCGAGCCAATAAAACCAACGTCGCCGAGCTGCAGCGAGAAGACGATTTCTTGTGGATCGTGGAACCGAGTCGTGATGGAAATCTATTCATCTACAATCCCGGCCCCAAGGGCGGCTTACATCGCTTAGGCTTGACCGTGAAAACACTCGTCGACGAGACGCCGTACTCGGGAACGGACCCTCCAGTGACGTATACGGCGAGAAAAGAGACCACCCTCTATACGGTTGACGCCCGCACGGGGACGATCCTTCGCGTCTTTAGTTCGCGTGGATCCACCCCGCCAGATCAAACGTGTCGCCGATTGAATGAGTTTGGGACTGCCGATGAGGGAGAATGTGAGTCCATGGGCACCCTCACTCTGGGTCGGATCGAATACACCGTGACCATCCAACATACGGAGACAGGAATCCCCATTTGCACCATTAAATACGCCGAATGGGCTCCCAACAACCGGGATGCCGACCTTCAAAGTCAGTATTATCGAACGATGGATGAGCGACATATTTACAGTATGCACGATGGCATGATCTTTGGTTTTGACCACTCAAAAGTTGATGGACGCCGATACACACAGAAGTTTCCCTCTCCAGTAGCGCGGGTGTTTGACGTGGCCCGGCCACTGACAATGGATACTCCGGATACTCCTCTCGTCCTGCTTGCCCAGCCGCTGCCGGACAACGATTACAGCGCCTCTGGGATCGACGGGAGAGAAGCACGGGTTTTCGTCAACTGCACCGAGTCTGGCGGCTGGTATGCCATGTCAGAACTCACATATCCTCTAGTCACTGGTCGTGCCCGACGGGCAGAGTGTTACAAAAGAGATTTCCTGGCCGAGGGAAAATCTCTCGTCGGCCTGAGTCTTTCCCAACAAAAAGCAGCTTTGGTTGGAGTTCATTCGCTCGCAGAACCATCGAACCATTTTCATCGAACTGTGCCCAGCATCTCCGGGCCTCCAGCAGACCGCTCGAATGATACACCTCGAGACATGATCGAGGAACCGGAGAAATTGCCGTCACCAGCACCAGCACGGATGAATAGCGTCATCATTCAAAAGGGGTGGGATAACGCGGTGGATATTTTTGTGACTTTCATTCTGTTGCTTATCGGCGCTTTCGTGTACCTCAATAGCCGCAACATTCAGGAGCTCGCCAAGCAGAAACTCGATCTGAAGAATATTATCTCCCTAGATACTCCACCACCACCAGCAACGCCTACATCAATAGTCGACTCGAAGCCTGACCCCGCTAAGGACTTGGCCCCCGGACCCCCCGATGTCCCAGTGGTTCAAGTCCCAGCAGAACATTCAGTGTCCGAAATTGCGCCAGCTGATCGTTCAGATGTTTCCCGCCCGGCTACGCCACGCGTACGTGTGGAGACTGCTGAGGTCAATGGTCATAATTCTTCTTTGCCGGAACAGCAAGGCACTCCTCGTGTCAGGATACGAGAAACCCCAAATGAAGATAGCGAAGAAATTGAAGTTCTAACTACGAAAACCCCCGATAAGAAAAAGAAAGCCAGACGTGGGCGCCGTGGTGGTCAAGCCCACAAGCGGGGAAAAAAGCCTTCTCTGGACGATGAAGAGGAGCAAAGACCGGGCGACGATGCAACTCCTCGTAGCCACAAAGCGTCGCCTCAGTCGCTGTTACACCCCGAGCTGTCGACCGCTAGGACACTTTCTACGGAGTTGCTCGAAGCCGATGGATCTATTCGAATTGGGCAACTGAAGGTCTTCACGGACACTGTACTTGGCCATGGAAGTCATGGGACGGTGGTGTACAAAGGCTCCTTTGATGGTCGCCATGTGGCCGTGAAGCGAATGTTGGTGGAATTTTACGACGTGGCTGCCCATGAGGTAGGCTTGCTTCAGGAAAGCGACGATCACAACAATGTTATCCGGTATTTTTGTCGCGAACAGACTGCTGGATTTCTGTATATCGCACTGGAGCTTTGTCCTGCGTCTTTGCAGGATATTGTTGAAAGGCCATGGGACTATCCGACCCTTATCACTGGCGATTTAGCCCTGCCGGATATCCTCCGCCAAATTACAACTGGTGTTCGTTATCTCCATTCTCTCAAGATCGTTCACCGTGATTTGAAACCGCAGAATATCCTCGTTGCTGCACCTAAAGCCCGAAGAGGGTCCGGTTCATTACGACTGCTCATCTCGGACTTTGGTCTTTGCAAGAAATTGGAAGACAACCAAAGTTCATTTCGAGCCACCACAGCTCATGCCGCTGGCACGTCTGGCTGGCGTGCACCAGAGCTCCTCGTCGATGATGACAGCCCTGCCAACCCGACCATGTGGTCTAACAATAGTATGGATTCCTCCGAACCGGCTGTGGTAGACCCTCAGACCAATCGCAGAGCTACTCGAGCCATCGATATCTTCTCTCTCGGCTGCGTCTTCTACTATGTGTTGACTCGCGGCAGCCATCCGTTTGACAAAGACGGCAAGTTTATGCGTGAAGCAAATATCGTAAAGGGCTACCATAACTTGGATGAACTGAAGCGCCTTGGGGATTATGCATTTGAAGCGGAAGATCTGATCGGTAGGATGCTGTCCCTCGACCCGCGCCGTCGGTGAGTTTCATTATTCCTTCGTATAGAATTCAATAATCACACTTGCTTAGACCTGATGCTACGACTGTAATGATGCACCCCTTCTTCTGGTCTCCCGCCGAACGTCTCAGCTTTCTCTGCGACGTTTCCGACCATTTTGAATTCGAGCTCCGAGAACCTCCCTCCCTAGCGCTACAATGTCTCGAGTCGATTGGCTCCAATGTTATGTATCCGGACATGGACTTTTTAAAACTGCTCCCAAAGGATTTTAAAGACAGCTTGGGCAAGCAGCGAAAGTACACAGGCAGTAAAATGCTCGATCTCCTCCGTGCCCTCCGCAACAAGCGCAATCACTACAACGACATGCCAGAGCATCTGAAGGCGCATATTGGTGGCTTGCCAGATGGATACCTGCAGTTCTGGACTGTTCGTTTCCCGAGCTTATTGATCAACTGTCATTGGGTGGTTACGGAGCTGGGTTTAACTAATATCGAAAGATTCAAGAGATATTTCACTCCTCCGGAATAGATCTCGCCAGAAATGCTGCCGTTCATTTATTCATGCGAACCATGAGAGATGCAAATTGCTATGCTAGGCATTATGTATTATATGTGATATGACATTTTTTATATGCCTAGTCACACCGTTTGGTTCAAATGCATTTATCCTTGTATATGTACTTTTTGCTACCTATCATTCTCGGCGAATCATTTGCCTTGTGCACACATATCTTACTGGAATCCACCTTTGACGTACAGCATGCTTGAGAAATTTCCCTGGGAATTTTGGAAATGCACCGCTGAAAATATGTAAAAATCGCTTCACTAACTCCTGCTATAATGTACTCTCATCCTCTCCTCCAAAATATCCTCTTAACTGACGGTAATACTAACGATCTTGACATCCACCTCCGGCTTCTCCTTGAACGTCTTCACATTCTCAATCCGGCGCACCACATCCAACCCCTTGACCGCCCTTCCAAAGATCGTATGATGCCCATCCAGCCACGACGTCTTCTCCGTCGTAATGAAAAACTGACTCCCATTCGTATTCGGCCCCGCGTTCGCCATCGACAACGTATACGGCTTATCATGTTTCAGCGACGAGAACTCATCTTCAAACTCCCCTCCCCAGATGGACTCCCCGCCGGTCCCGTCGCCGAGCGGATCGCCGCCTTGGATCATGAATTTGCGAATCACGCGGTGGAAGATGGTGTTGTTGTAGTACCCGTTGCGGGCGTGGGTGACGAAGTTTTCTACGGCTTTCGGCGCAACGGACGGGAAGAGCCGGAGGTGGATGTCGCCCATGGTAGTGTGTAGGATGGCGGAGGTGCCCGTCTCAGCGTGTTTGGTGGCGGCGGCCGCGGCGTGGGCGGCGTCACGGTCGTGGTGTCGGGGTTTCTCGTTTTGTATGTCTCGCGAGGACTTTGAAATTTCGGTTTCGTTTGAGAAGAGGTAGAAGCGGACTTTGGCGAAGCCCGTGCAGACTAGGATTGGGTCGCGCTCTTCGGCTTCTTGGAGAAGCGGGTTGGCGCTGGCGGCCATGGAGACTGTCACGACGCCTTTCTTTTGTGGTTGACCTTGGTAGATGGCGAGGTTCAGAGCGCGGAAGGGTTCGTCTTTGCCGAATACCTTTACGACTCGGTTGGTGAAGGTGTTGATGCATTTAATCCCGAGAATAGAGCCGTACATTACGAAGTGGCCCGATTCGTCGAATATTATATTGATCTTTGAAGCTACCACGGGATTTTGGAGGTCTCGCTCGACAGCCATTCGGCGCCCAAATTCGACCTCCTCTAACTTTTGTAATGCTGTACCTGCCTGCTGCATCTCTGTGAGGGTGGTAAGAGACTCGTCGTAGGATCGATATAACTTTCCCGTCGGGAAATCAAATATGCGGACCTGTCGGTCAGGGAAGGAAAAGGTCGCAAACTGGTGGCCGGATGGGGAGAATGTAATAGACACAGGGGATGACTTTGCCTTTTTAAAGGCGAATAGATCAGTTGACGACTTAAGGTCAAATAGCCCTTCTGGCTTCTCAAAATTGCCTGTTGGGCGCCAGTATTCGACCATACCCTTGTTATCCGCCGAGACAACGCATGAATACACGTTATTGAACGCCATTGCGACCACGGGCGCCCGATGGGTGGATGACAATGTGTGAAGAGGGGTGGCATTCTCTCCTCGGCCGTCGAAAATGAGAATGTTGTTACTGGATTCACTGCTGACTGCAAGTAGTGGCAATGATGCTCCTCTTGAATGCACCCAACAGACGCATCCAGGAATGAAATCAAGATTCAAAGCTGCCAATAAATCTAGGATTTGATCAGAACTCTGACTCATCTAACAGGCCAGACAACGCGTAAAAAAACATACCGAACGTAACCACATCGAATAACTTCACAGTCTTGTCTACACCTGCCGTTGCAAAACTCCGGCCGTCGGCACTCACACTGACACTCTTGATCTCGCCCGGATGTGCACGAAACTCTTTTACAAACTCAATCCCAACTGCCATTTTCTTCCAGAATTTCACCACTCCATCAATAGAGCTCGTTATCAAGAAGTCAGTATGCGGAGTGATCGTGACAAAAGAGAGTTGCTCTTTATGCATCAGTGACCTCGAGTATCGCGGCGACGCAGGCAGCGCATTCACATAGAGCTTCTCGTACGGGAGTTTTCTCCGCTTCTTCTTCGGTTGCGCAGTGGGCAGGGCAGGCCCGTAGTCGTCATCGCCGGACGATGAAGCTTCTTCATCTAAGAGAGAATCAATCAATCAATCTGAATGTCGCCCAGAAGTGCAGGGACTGTCCTCCTGGAAGTTACCTAGCCATACGCACCATTTTCATGCGATTCTCTTTCCAGTTGCGATCGAGATCTCTTATTCGAAGCTCCCTCTGTAATGGCATCCTTTTCCGCCATGATAGCTAATGCTTGATTCTGAACCTTCGAGCTGTAGGCTACTGTGACCAGCGACTTGTGATTTGTATCCCACAAGTATTAACTTTACAGGATAGATGTAGTCCTAAGAAATGCAAAGAGACTCTAAATGCTGTGCTCTGATTGATTGGAGCTACGCACTCTGATTGGTCCATTCAATGCACGCGAATTATTAAAATAAACTCATAAGGCACTAAAACATGACATTTAAGTAAATCCGAGGCCCTGGTGGCCGAGTGGCAGTTGCTGGCAAATGCTAAGCAACTGCCCCCTACCCTGAGGGGCCTCGGTTCGATCCGCGCTTCGAGCGTGTGAGATCGATAAAGGAGTAGCATCCAGTTGGCCCCGCTGCCAGGCTGCCTCTGAGAAGCTGGTAGCGGCGGATGCGAACCTTTTTTGTAACTGAAGAGCATAGATAGTTTTATATAATAAATCCAGCAGTTCTTTTTCTTCCTGTGCTTTGGTTTTATTTGTGCTTTCTTTTTTTTGTCTTTTCTGATAGATTGAGCCTGTTGCGGAGAAGATCCAGGCGCTGACGTCTGGAGCACGTGATCCGTAACTAACTAACTAAGGGCTACATTTTCGAACAATGGATCCATAAAAGATTGTCTTCATAACTGTTCGCCTGAATCCTCGAAGCTTCAACAATCATCGCACATTGAGGAGACTGAAGAAAGTGCTGAATCACAACAGTATCATAGACTGTTTCCTTGGTCTAGCATCTTCAAGTTCTCTTCATCTCACTTTAATATGGTAGTTATGCCTATGTGTCCCTCCACCTTACTTTGGATATACTGACTTTCTAGTAGTCTTTTAATAACCCCACGCAAATCTTCGCGGAGGACGTAACGGAAGAGAAAGGCGAGAATGCGCGCCTCTCCGCCTTTGTTGGCGCGATTGCTGTCGGTGATTTAGTCAAAAGCACCCTCGGACCCAAGGGAATGGATAAGATCCTTCAATCGGCGTAAGGACCAGCTCCAAGCTCGCACGCTCGTTACTGAATTAAGAGATATACTTACTATCTTGCCTAGTTCAACAGGAGAAATCATGGTCACAAACGATGGTGCTACGATATTAAAGGCGATTGCTCTAGATAATGCTGCTGCGAAAGTGTTGGTCAACATCTCCAAAGTGCAAGATGATGAAGTTGGTGATGGGACAACATCAGTGACCGTGCTTGCTGCAGAGTTATTACGTGAAGCAGAGAAGCTCATTGATAAGAAGATTCATCCTCAGGTTATCATTGATGGATACAGAATAGCCAGCAAGGCCGCACTTGAGGCCCTAGAGCACAGCGCTGCCGATAACAGTGCTGACCCGGTTTCCTTCCGCAAAGATCTACACTCTATCGCGCGAACCACTCTCAGTTCAAAGGTTTTATCTCAAGATCGAGATCACTTTGCGAGTTTAGCTTGCGATGCTGTATTAAGATTAAAGGGCTCCACTGATTTGAGCCATATTCAGATCATCAAGAAAGCAGGTGGCAAGCTGTCGGACTCGTATCTTGATGAAGGCTTCATCCTCGATAAAAGGATTGGTGTCAATCAGCCCAAGAGACTTGAAAATGCAAAGATTTTGGTGGCCAATACAGCAATGGATACGGATAAAGTCAAGATCTTTGGTGCCCGGGTCAAGGTAGACTCGACGGGAAAGCTTGCGGAGTTGGAAAAGGCCGAGAAAGAAAAGATGAAGGCGAAGGTTGACAGAATCAAAGCTCATGGCATTAACTGCTTTGTAAACCGACAGCTCATTTACAACTGGCCCGAACAACTGTTTACCGATGCTGGGATTGTTTCGATTGAACATGCTGATTTCGATGGAATTGAGCGACTGGCGCTCGTAACTGGTGGAGAAATTGCTTCTACTTTCGACCACCCCGAACAAGTAAAGCTAGGACACTGCGACCTTATTGAAGAGGTTATCATTGGGGAAGACACCCTGATTAAATTTTCTGGCGTCGCGGCTGGTCAAGCATGTACCATTGTCCTACGAGCCGCAACCGAACAGCTTCTCGATGAAGCCGAACGGTCTCTACACGATGCACTTGCCGTTCTGTCTCAAACTGTCAAGGAACCCAAGGTGACGCTTGGAGGTGGCTGTGCAGAAATGATCATGGCCCGAGCTGTTGAGCAGACTGCGCAAAACACTACTGGCAAGAAACAGCTCGCGGTAGATGCGTTTGCTCAAGCGCTCAAGCAGTTGCCGACCATTCTTGCGGACAACGCCGGTCTAGATTCCAGCGACCTCGTAACCCGGTTAAGGCAGGCGATCAACAAGGGCCTGATGAGTTCTGGTTTGGACCTCTTGACGCCCGGCGGTGGAATAGCGAACATGCGTGACTTGGGTGTGGTGGAGAGTTATAAACTGAAGAGGGCTGTAGTATCATCAGCGTCAGAGGCTGCAGAGGTAAGCAGGTTTGATTTCGACTGGATGCTGAACTGATGCTAACCGGTTGCAAAGTTGCTCCTTCGTGTGGATAACATCATCCGTAGCGCCCCACGGAAGAGAGAGCGTGTGTAGGGTTTATGGGATGCAGGACTTGGACTCTCGTATTCTGCAAAAGGGGGGTGGTTCCACACTCCATTCCTGTTTGCCTGGAGGGACGATGATTTAGCAAGCAAAGCATGTGTAAAATCACGACAAGAAATGAAAATAATTAGTGTTGGACGAAGTGCATAGTTGATATATGCGCAGATGAAATCGCAGATGTCAGTCAAGAAAGGATGTTGAATACAAACAATCAGGACTTGACATGTGTATTCTGATATAGTTAAACGATTCCCTACTTGAGTTCCGAGTAGTCTAATGATACATGCAATAAATCCTCTCAATATGGATCAGACATATCGTGAAAAGTGTTCTGCAGTTTCGCATTTAAGATCTTTGTGCATTGCAGTCAACCACTCTCCATTCTAACTGTTGAAGCGAGGAGAGAATTGGGCTCATCATCTACAATCATCCACAGCACCAGTGAGATTGACAACATCATTCTCAGGATCATATTAGAATCTAGACGAGCGAGCTCAGCTGGAACTCTCATCTAGGATCACACTCATTCTCACTTCTCTTAAGAGCATTTGATGCTGGCTTCCAGTCCTCACTTACTAGAAGTATTTCATACTGTCGATGTTCTGCTCTGAGTCTTCATGTGTTTCCTAATTGGGAACTGAGGCACAACACCTTTCTGCCATTGCTGAAGGACTCACTCTCCTTCAACTTCACCTCAGCTTCTTCTCTTCTCTCTCTCTTCTCTGTTCTCTTTTGCTTTCTCTTCTCTCCATCTTTTGTTTCTCTTTTGTTTCGCTTCACCCTCACCTCGCCTTTCTACAGAGCATTCTCAAGATGGCTACTCCCTGGGATTATACCACTCCTCATGTCAATCCAACAGTAGCACAGCAATTTGGCTACGTGCCTTCGTCAGATTACTTGGGCCCAGTCGTTTTCCCAACTCGAAAGCTGGTGAAGCTGGTGAGTATCCCTTTTACTCATCTGTGGAGAAGCGCTGCTCCTTCTTCACCTCTCTTTCGCTCGTCCCTCTCTGGACGTTTCTCTCCTTCTCGGAAACCTCGATTGGTTGACGTTTCCTCTTCACTTTCTCACCATTTTCTTCATCGCGTTCGCAGGAATCCCCTACAATGGCTTCGTCGAGCGCTCGAGCCAGCCACGCATCTGGCTTCAGGTTATCGACACTCTCTCCATCGCAGGTGGAACGAGCATCTTTTACACCACATACCTCTGTGATTGTTCCTCCCACGCCAGAACTATCAGATGCTGTTACAATGGATGCTCCGTTTCCACCAGAGACGGAACCTCCGAATGAACCTGCAAACACCGCTTCTGCATTGGAAAAGGCTTTATCGAAATTGTCCGTTCTCGAATCCCGACTTGCTGAGCAAGAGGTGCATATTCGCGAACTGGAGGAAAAGTTCAGACAATGTCAAGAAATAGCATTCCATTCTTTCTCGACATCAACACCAGCACAGGACAATCCTGCTCCGCTGTTCGATCTCCTTGACACCACTGACGAATCATCATCTGACTGCCCTCCTAACAACAAAGCGAATCAAGATATGGTGAATTTTCCTCCACTGGTGTCTACTCCTAATACGGTGGATGATACCCCTTCATCAGCCTTTAACCATCTAGCGGATTTCGAAGGGCTCTTTGAACGTAAAGGCCACCAGATGACTCAAGCATCCGAAAACAAAGCTACAGAAATGCCCCAGACACTTCTAGAAGGGATTGGATCTCCCGCTGAGCTCACTCATCATCGAAAGATTGACAGCAGATCTCACCTGGATGCCAATCTACGTCTTGATATGGGTGATAACCCTCCACCCAACGCTGCGTCATCAATTTTCAGCTTATCCTCTGATAGCGAAGGTGAGGCATCAGATAGTTTTGTTCTTCGAACCCCCCTTCCCTGGAATGGAAAGATTTCCTGGACTCCGGACTTTGCGTTTGAGGATTCGAAAGACGCAACTGGGATCCGTGGCCAGCAGGAAGATGACGTTGTCTATAAACCTCGCGCAAGAGATGTGAATATCTATCGCACCGTGGCTGTTCTCGGGCTTCCCGCTGATATCGATATGAAAACATTTCTCAAGGGGATACGTGGAGGCAATGTATATTGCGCCCATCTGCACAACACGCTATACCTGTGCGGTTCACACACTGGCATTGTTACTTTTATTTACCAAAACCACGCTGTTGCCTACACGAGGTTCGCCTCAAGAAATGGTGTCTACTTCAATGGTAAACGCGCCAAGGTGGTACTTTTCCAGACGCCGACATATCCATTCTCGGAGACCATGGAGAGAGAGATTTTTTATCTCAAGTATACTCGGTGCTTAACCATCAGGGGAGAGAGCGATCCAGAGCGATTCAGCATGGTTGTCAAGTTTTTGAAAGACAATCTCCGGATGTACTTTGATCTTGGCGAGCGGATGGTAAGAAATACAACCGATACGGAGATCATCGTTCAATTCAATTCAATTCAAGCAGCTGGCGCGGCTTTGGAGAAGCTTCGAAAGTTTCCTCTCCTGGATGAATGTGATATCGAATTTGGACGCGACCCTTGCTCCGAACCACTTCCGGGCGCGAAGAAGAGCAACTGAAATAACTAAGAACTAGGGTTCCCGATAGGAATATTGAAGGTGGCCAATCCCCTCGATTTCCTGGAGTGTTTTCTGTTGAATGCGTGCTCATGGTATTGGAACAACTCAGGCTCGACAAGTGGCCGATTTGGCCTTCAACATAATGAAAACTCTAGGTGGCCAATGCATGATAGAACTAATTGCTATTTTAGCGCTGGACTTGGAGGCAATTTCGAGGAGTGGAAAAAAAGTGGTATTATTTTGCATGTCTTAATGTGATTTCAGTTAATTTATTTAGCCCAGCAACATCTTTCTTATAGTGCTGTTAGCTTTTCTAGTCGGCAGATTAATCAACAGGTTTCCTTTATGATGAATAGCTATGATACGATGGTCTTGTTCCATGTCCATAGCTTTTTTGTATAGGATCGACTCTATATAAAAATCTCCGGCACAGCATCAACGAACAATGAAAGAAACCAGAGACATGAATAAAGAATTTACATGTATGTACTTAGAGTCCGCAACAAATGAGGCACGAGAATCACCGGCTAAATGAATACATGAAGTGGATTGGAAAGACCTCTGTTGCAATCACAAAGCTCCAACAACATGTATATAGAAGGAAAAGAAAGAAAAATACACCAACGCCATACAATTGTCCACGTCGACCTAAATCTCCTGACGCTTCACCTCGTGTCATCCTAGCAAAACAAGAAACCGCACTCCACGTAGAAAAGAAAAAGGCCGAATCTTGAAAAGAAAAGGAGGAGTTTAGACGAAATTTCGCTTCTTCCGATTATACGCCCTCTGATCTTTCAGCCATTGGCGATAGCCCTGCACACTGCCAATCTTCTCGCCGTAGTAATCCGGCACGGGGTTCGCAAACGAGTTTGCGGATGGATCGACGCGGAAGCGCTTTATTCGGTAGTAGAATTCTTTTTCTTTCTAAACCGGCATTCTGCATATCAGCTGCTGTTTCCATCAAAGAAATAATAAAATGATAATAATAAAAAAAGGATACGTGAAAAAATGAACATAACATACCACAGCAACAGCACGCTTATACTTCCTGTACACCACTCCCCACACCGCATTCCCCAGCACCGGCCCCGCCAACCAGCCCGCCGCGCCGCATGCAATCGTCGTCAGGCCCAGCACGATAAAGGGGTCGAACCCCATGATCTGCGCGCCCATGGTCTCGAAGTTCTGTGAGGCGATGAACTGGGCGCCGGCGGCGGTGGTGGTGAGCGAGGCGAGGATGGAGGAGACGAGGGAGTATTTGCGGCGGGAGGCGCGGAGGGTGAAGAAGGAGTTCCAGTCTAGTTGGACGGGGGGAGGGGAGGATGTGGTGGTGCTGGAGGAGGAGGGGGAGGAAGGGGTGTCGTGGGTGGTGGACGTGGTGGAGGAGGCATGGCGGATGGAAGAGGTGGTTTGGGTGATGATCGATGGTGATGTGGGAGCAAAAGCGTGGCGGGGGATGTGTTGATGGAGGGCTGGTTTCACGGTGGAGCTTGCTGCTCGTCGTTGTTGTTGCTCATGGCCGGCTGGTGTGTATCTGGATTTCTGGCATGGGTTTTTGCGGTGGGTGGTGGAGGATGGAGAGGAGAGGACGGCGAGGGAGGTCCAGGTGCAGGATGAGACGCGGCAGCCTAGGAGCGCGGAGCGAATGGGACAGCTTAGCACGGCGAGATGCATCTTGAAGTCAATGACGAGAAGGGTACTTCTCTTCAGATACACTTCTCTGTATGTTAGTGATGTCGTTATGATGGTTGTTGAAGCTGATTTTGATCTGGTGAAGTTGGCTTGTGATTGGCTGGTCAATCGCAGTATTCCTATTGGTCAGAGCGGAGTTTTAGTTATTCCTCCAACCTCGTCTGATCTTATTAAATGAGCCTGAGGATGAAAGGCATCAAAGATATGAGAAGGTGATACGATTTATGATCAAGACATGTTAAGAGAGCCTGATGTACCCCCATAACTATTGAACCTTTCTACCTAGGCTTGTGGTTTTGGTTCAAATCAATGCAAATGTACGATAACCTTATCGATGTCCTTCTTTGGCGGATTCCAAAGCTTCAACCTGGCACCACCGAGGGTCATTCCGGCAATCCTCCATTTTCTCAGCAATCCATTGATGAAAGCCTACCTCTGTATTGCCCAGAACTGCCTGTAGCCCTCGTAGCATGCCGGGTACTTCGTCTTCCTCCAAGTCGCTCGCAAGCCCAAACTGGAACCTCCTCGCGAGCTCATTTTCCTCAGCCAATTCCGCAAGGTCCATCCTTCCTCTTGCGCGCAGTTCTTGAGCGAGAAGTTTATCGTCCTCTGTAACTCCTGCCAGGCCTGAGTAAAGAGCACCGAGGTCGGCAGTAACAAGTGAGGGACCAAAAGCCTCACAGGCTGGAACTGACCGTGCAAACTGCCAGTCTATGATCCCAGTCACGTTGAAATCTTCGTCAACAAGTAGATGATCTCCCTTGTCGTCAACGTGCTTGAGATAAAAGGTACCAGGCAATTCGCGATGACATAACGAATCAATATGCTCCCTGAAGACGTGATAAAAGACAAATGCTTCTTTTGCATGTTCATAATGAACCTGCCCATCAGCAATCAGATCCAGGTATTGATCTGCTATGCTGGTAAAGTATTGGGATGCAGTCTCAAAAGGACCGTACTGACCGAGAACAAAAAAACGATTACTTGCGACAGCTGAAATCTCAGGCTTTCCATCTTTCCAGATTAGAGATCCTGCTTTGGGTAAGGGATGCTTGCTCAGTTCCACGAGGATATCTGCAAGGCGGCCAATAACGTGATGCTGCTGTTCAAGGCTTGCATCGTCGCGCTGATATGGCTTTCCCGGCAGACATTCTATGAGAAGATAGCTGACGCCGACCTTGTTTTTTGGGTCTGAAGCTAATCCAAATCCATATGCTCTCGGTGCAGGAACATTGGTCGACTCTAGAAATTTCAGAGTGGCATATTCACTCTCGACCAGGTACTCATCCAGCTCGGGCGGTTTGCTGTTAGCCCTGCGAATCCGAACCAGCCACTCAGTGCCGTCGTCAAAGACAAGGTATGCATGATAGTTGGCACTGCCCATTGTCGCATTTTCGGTTAGATGTGTGCCTGGTCGAAACGAACATTTTTTCCCGCTGTTTAATTCACTAGCTTGTCGAGTAAGTTCGTCGACGTTGACTTGGGAGAGTATGGCTGCCACTTCATCATGGATCATATTTTCCCAGGAAGGTCCATCGAGCTGTAACTAGCCCACGATTCTTAACTGCTTTGATATATGGATCTATGAATGGTCGATGTCAACGTACCTCTGAAATCAAAGGGCATGGATGGTATTTTGGAAGGTCGTGCAGTCCACAGAAATGATTTCGGCATATTGGGCAGCTTGAATCGCGAGCAGCAGATCTTTCGCAGCTAGCAAAGGAGCAGTCTGCAAACCGAGGGATTATCCTCTGATCTTCTCCCGACATTTGCTGAGCTTTCTCATGGATGAGCTGTGAATCGTCAGTCCCTTTGACAAGGCGAGATTGTGCCATTTGTCCCACTCAAAATTGTCGGTCTCCTATCAACTAGTTTCATGCCATATAGTTGCCTAAATTGTTAGAACCTCATGGAGTTGCTTCTGCTAACCAACAGATCGCTTTTCAAATCGACCTATTGCGTTACCACACTAACACAATTTGCCTATCCCTGTGATTAGAATGAGATTGATCAGCCATGCGATGAAGCGTAAGTTCTTCTCAGCCCGTGTCAAACCAGTTCAACTTCGTCGTGCTACTTCTCCCATACCCCAGGACCAACTCATTGATGAGGAGGCTTGCCCGGCTTACAACTCTAAGAACTACTACCCGGCTGAACCTGGAGAGGTACTTGCAAATCGCTATCAAATGCTAGTAAAAATTGGTTGGGGAACACGTTCAACAGTTTGGCTCGCTCGAGATATGACGAGGTACAGTGCTCCCTTACAAGGCAGCCCACAGTTCCAAGCGAGTAACAGAAGGTTATATAGATACAGGTGGCAGTCTGAACGCTTTATGGCACTGAAGATAAATAACTGCAATCTTCAGGAAGCAAATCGGGAGCGTGATATTGAGGAATATATTGCGAAACAAAATCCATCACACCGCGGCCATGAGATCATACGGTCCTTTTCTGAAAGCTTTGAAGTGGCCGGGCCAGAAGGAAGCCATCTATGTCTGGCATATGAACCTATGAGAGAGCCGATGTGGTTATTCCAGAGGCGTTTCAAAGCCCAGAGACTTCCCCTTGGAATTGTGAAGGCATATCTTCTCGTGCTTCTTGCCGGCCTTGATTATCTCCACTCGGAATGCAAGGTCGTCCACACCGGCAAGTGCTCCTCTCCTGTCAACATCCTTGACGGATTGAGCATCAGGCTAATTTTGGCAGACTTGAAACTTGAGAATATCCTGGTCACCTTTGAGGATCAAAGTGTCATTAAAGATTTTGTAGAATCCCAGGGTAACATGCCCATGCAGCACAAGACTGACTCTACTGGCCGAACCATCTACCGCTGTCACAACGATTTTGGGCCCTTGAGGCGGATAAAGAACTTGCCTAAAATCGCGGATTTTGGATTGGCGTCACGGTTTAACAGTCAGGAAGACTTTGGTATTCATCCAATTCAGCCGGATCACTATCGCGCTCCGGAGGTCATTCTTGGATGTGGTTGGACGGCTAGTGCGGACATATGGAATCTTGGTGTTTTGGTAAGAACTTATTTTCAGGCGGTTTAGTCATGGAGGCGACTGACTTACGCTGCAGGTGTGGGACATTGTTGAGCGCACGGAACTATTCTCTCAAGTCCATGACGCACAAGGTCGCTACGATAGCAAAGCACACCTAGCAGAGATGATAGCACTTCTTGGATCACCTCCCAAAGAGTTACTGGCAAAATCCAATGCTATGCTACAATGCGAGTGGCCTTATCGTGCCACAAACGAGGAAGGCAAGCTTTGCAAGAACACACAAGAGTATTTCGGTGGACCTTTTTTTGATCAAGAAGGTGATAAGTCACAGTAAACAATGGCACTAGTGAACTTGCTGATGTGTTATTATAGGCAAATTCCTCCACGATGATTTAATACCAGACCGGAAACTCAGAAATACATTCCCATCTCTTGAGGAGAAGGAGCGAGAAGCCTGCTTGTCATTTGTGAGCAAGATGATTACTTGGCTGCCAGAAGAGAGAAAAACAGCTCGTGAGTTGATGGAGCACCCATTCCTCGACCTCAGTAGAAGAGTGGATGATTGAAGCTATAACTATTTGAATCTCTTGTGACAGCGGCAATTGAAGCATCTCATCCTTTTAAGGGTTGGAACATTGCATCTTGAACATGCCCTTGATCTCCCAAGACCCCTGCTGCAGCACAGGATTCAACAATATAAAATTGCATTGAAGCCTGTTCTAAAAACCACCAGAATAGCCCAGGCTTTCTTGGAGGCTGCTGTCCTATTTAAATCATAACCACATGAAGTAATTGGATGGCAGCATCACTATGTGGTAGTATGTAAGATAATGATGTAGACATGGTTTGGGATAGCAACTGGAAGACTGGGCTTCAAGTGATATGCACCTTCATGGTCCCAGGGAGAAGAATTACATTTTAACTACATACATCACCCCTATGTTATAGTATGTATACTTCACAGTAGTTGTTTAAATCTGAGTTTGATTCATCATCCACTGGTCACTATCAGTGACAGTAAAGCATATAGTAACACCCTAAAGGAACTTGCACCATAGCCAACACAGCTGTGCCATTACTCCATACACAAAGGGAGAAATAGTATGTTGTAAAACAGGCCGAAGAGAAGAAAGCAATCAAAGCATCAGTCCAGCCCCATATTGTGTAGATCCAAAAAGGCTCCTAGTAGCAATCCACCAACACCTTGAGCTGAAAAAACCAAGAAAAAGCCAGCTAAAACTAAAAGAAACAGAGCGCTATGCAAGAGAGTAAGAGTATCTGGAGCGGGTACAGATGTAAAAATATGACAACATATTAACGGCGCCTTTCTGATGCGTGTCGTGTTTGATCCACCTAGTCATTTGGAAAAGGGTGCAAATAGTAAAATTAAGATAAGACGGGACATATCCAAAACGATAGACACAAAAGATAAAAAGAAAAAAAGAAAAAGAGTAGAAAAAAGTAGGGCTAAAGGCATTCAGGGCCTGATGCGAATGGCCACAGCTTGCTCCAAAGAGCCAACGCGAAGGCAAAGGCCAAAAAACTGAGAAATACCTTGGGCGCCATCTCTCAAAGGGCCGTTAGGAGTCGTGGCACATATTGACTTGATATTTTCACTGACTTGATTGAAAGCTATCGGCACGCCGTGGCCGTTGGATCTAACGGAACTGACTAGATCAGTGTGTATCATTACTCTTCTGGGTTGTAAAGGTTTTGACTCAGGATCTTTGTCATAGTAAACATATGCACGCGATCCTGTTTAAAGACGGCGCGCATGCGGTCATCGCATCTGATCTGTCGCCGATCGGCAGGATCTTGCAGATCATGTGCATGGATGTACTGCCATATTTTCTTCACGGTCTGAGGTCTCGAGAGCTATCCTCGGAGGTTAAAAAGCCAGCACAACCGCAAGTCAGGTACAAGGGTCCAAATATGATCAATTGACTTACAGCAACCTCTCCGTCCAACAGAGAAGATAATGCAGGCGATAGGTTGAGCGGTTTCTGAATCAGATAAGTAGGCGGCTGGCGAAGTAGGTAGTAAACAACTCACATGAAATCCTCCCGTTCGGTTTACTTCCTTCTTCGTTTCAGATGCGGAACCGTCAAGCTCAGAGTCGTCTGACACTTTGACCTTCTTTGAAGTTTTGGACTTCGTCGGTGGTTTCTTTTTCTTCACTGGTGCAGCTTTTCTGGCAGCTCTGGTTGGTCTCGCTCGCGAATTCTCCTCCGCCTGCAATCTTGCAGCATACGCCGCATCAGCATCAATTAGATCTGATTTTCGTTTCTTACTAGGAGGTGGTGTTTCAGTTTCATCCGGGGTACTCTCCACCTCCGCGCTTCTTTTTTGGGAAGTGGCCGATGGTCCGGGAGAAACTGAGGTGACGGGAAGGCCTGGTCCGTTTGCAGTAACGTGACCGTTTGTCGCGGACGCCGTGGCCTGTGTGGAGGAATTGACGGAGTCTGCCTGTTCGGCAAAAATATCAAATCGCTGCATGATCAGCTCTTTGATTTCAGCCTGGCCCACCACCTAGTTAGCAACAAATCCTCAGCCATAAGCTACGTCCGATTGGATAATCACTTTATGCGGCATAAGATCATGGCCAGTTGCATCCTGCAGGCCTTTGCGAATTCGTTTCTCTGAGACCGTATTCAGGTCGCTACTGGCCAATATCTGATCAATGATCTGGACGTAGGAGCGCTTTACGTCCGGCGGCACTGTGAAAGCCAGATGAAGTCAGCTTTGAGGGAGCTAGAAATAAAACGCGAAAGGCACAGATTATGAGCTTACAGGCCATCTTAAGGTTCGGAGGCTTTGAGGTATAGTGTATAAGAAACCAGGGGCGTCTCGTGGGTAAAATCTTCTATATCAAAGCTGCTGCTGAGCTTTGGGCAACTTTTTAATCTAGGTAGTATGTATTCTAACCGCGGGAGTATCGTTATCTAGCGGCGATCATCTCACCATGGGAGGTAACTGAAAGAGCGCGAAGTGATGGCTGATGGGCTCAGTATGATATGATAATGGGAGGAGCTTGGGTAGACGCGGCTGACTGCGTATCAAGGAAGACGGTGTAAGAGATAAAGACCACAGACAGGGAGACTGATTTAGTTAAAAGCAACTGATTACAAAAGGATCAATGATCAAAGAAGAATGCCATCTAGCCATAGAGAATGCTCAATTGCTCCTCTCAAGCCCATCACCATCGCAATCCTCATCACCGGTGGGCATGTCCTCAGCAAGTCGTTCTTCATCACTTCAACTTCTCTTTCGCGCCGCAACTGACGCACCGTCTTGGCGGGGAGCAGGTGATCGCGGCCGGGCAGCCAATCAGAGCCTGCAGGGTCTAGCTGAGTCAGCACCAGCCACGCGCCACAGCTGACTAGCGACGGAAGGTGACCGCTGTGGCTGGTGAATGCACTATGCCGAAAACAGTCTAGCTGCCGAGCTACGGTCCGCGAGTGCCCTAAGCCCTGAAAAGTATCCAAGATGAACGCGCTGTGGGTCACGTGCACTCGGCTAAGCTGTGCTACGGAACAAAACGGGACTAGCTTGACGGGGAGGGGCGATTTTTATATTTATTTCTGGAGTGTGAAGGTATGTAGGCAGCGAGAAGAGTCAAGACAGCAACATCTCCAGAACAGCTTTGATTTTTTAATGCAGGACTCATTTACATTGTCATCTGCGTCTCCCTGATATATCTGCCAATATGGCGCCCAGTTTTGATACACTTTCGGAGCAAGACCTCCACGAGGAGGAGGTGGACATCGACTTCTCTGGTATGTTGTCTGAGCACGACTCGAAGAGATCCCATCGCTAACCACGAGATATCTGTGCTTTCACTGTAGATCTCAAAGCGCAATATGAAGTCCGGTTAGAAGAGGGCCTCGACACTTTTGTTGTGATCGATGGGCTCCCAATTATTCCTGAAGACAGCAAACCGAAACTCATCAAGTTTTTATTGAAAAAGTTAAAGACTGTCGGCGATACGAATGAAGATGCAGTCTTCATGCCCTTCAATGAAGAGGGTATGTCCGAAGGGTAAGAAACAGAGGTACAATTGCATTTGCGAAGACACGCTTCTTATTGAATGTTCAGGTTTGCCTTTGTTGAGTACGCTACGCCTGAACAAGCAACCGCGGCCACGAAACACTTACATGGCGCTCCCTTGGATAAGAGACATACGCTGGCAGTCAACAAGTTGACGGATATCGATCGCTATGGACGGGAAGGCCGTATTGATGAGGAGTACACCGCGCCGAAGATTGAACCTTTTCAGGAGAAGGAACATTTGCGATCCTGGCTGGGAGACTCCAATGCCCGCGACCAATTTGCGATGTACCGAGGTGACAGAGTAGGTGTTTTCTGGAACATGAAGAGCAATCCGCCAGAAAATGTCGTCGATCGCGACCACTGGACTGAACTATTTGTGCAATGGTCTCCTCAAGGAACGTTCCTTGCTTCTGTTCACCCCCAGGGTGTACAGCTTTGGGGCGGTCCCCAGTTCAGCAAACAAAAGCAATTCCCCCATCCTTATGTGTCTCTGATGGAATTCTCTCCCAATGAAAGTTACCTAACCACCTGGTCCAGCCGCCCAATTCAACTTAATGGGCCTCCTGGGATACTCACATACGAGGAGGAAGGAAAAAATATTGTCGTTTGGGATATCGCTACCGGAAACCCACTCAGGTCGTTCGTTTCCCATGAGCTTGCTGCTCCAGCTAGCACCGAGGGTGACGCTGCTCAGGCAAAAAAGAAGGTGCAGTGGCCTGCGTTCAAATGGTCAGCCGACGAAAAGTTCGTCGCTCGTATGCTCTCCGGCCAATCAGTCTCCATCTACGAATTGCCTCGCATGAACCTTTTAGATAGATCATCAGTTAAGATCGAAGGCATCATGGATTTCGAATGGTCTCCAGCAACCGTTCAGCGTGATGGTGTGAAACAATACGAACAGCTACTCTCTTTCTGGACCCCCGAGATTGGAAATAATCCTGCAAAAGTTGGCCTAATGAGCGTTCCATCGAAAGAAATTGTCCGAACAAGAAATTTGTTCAACGTTTCCGATGTTAAATTGCATTGGCAATCCCAAGGGGCGTATGTCTGTGTTAAGGTGGATAGGCATTCCAAGTCCAAAAAATCGCTGGCCACTAACCTTGAGATTTTCCGTGTCCGCGAAAAGGGCGTACCGGTTGAGGTAGTGGATTCACTCAAAGACACTGTCATCAACTTTGCCTGGGAGCCTAAAGGCGATCGCTTTGTTCTTATCACCACCGGAGAAGTACCCACTGGTGCCGCTGTACCTCCGAAGACCGCAGTTTCGTTTTTCGCTCCGGAAAGGACGAAGAGTGGCGCGGCTGGCAACTTCAAGCTTGTCCGTACTATTGAGAAGAAGACCAGCAATGGCATCTACTGGTCGCCGAAGGGCAGATTTGTGGTTGTCGCTACTGTACACTCTCAGCAGAACTTTGACCTTGATTTCTGGGATCTCGATTTCGAGGGTGAGAAGCCAGAAAATGAGAAGGATTTGAACGCCAATTTGCAGTTGATGAAAACTGCGGAGCATTTTGGTGTGACGGACGTTGATTGGGACCCAACTGGTCGTTACGTTGTTTCCAGCGCGAGCGCCTGGACCCATTCGGTAAGCACTAACATAAGCAATACAATTCAACTGTCATTCGTTGCTGTTGCTAACATATACCGATAGCTTGAAAACGGCTACCATATTCACACGTTCTCCGGGACGACACTCGCGGAACATGCCGTCGAAAAATTCAAGCAACTGATCTGGCGCCCTCGACCCCCAACACTCCTCTCTAAGGAAGAGCAAAAGAAAGTCCGCAGAAACCTCCGCGAATACTCTCGCGAATTCGACGAAGAAGATAAGTATGCCGTCGACATCGCCAACACAGCTATTGTTGAAATGCGTAAGAGGCTGCTCAACGAATGGACAGCCTGGCTCAAGAAGGAGAAAGAAATTGTCGAGGAAGAACGTGAAGCTTTGGGTCTTCCCAAGGTGCAGGAAGAGCCCGCGGCTAAGCCCACTCCTGGTGCGGAAGATGACACCGTTGTGGAGGAAATCGTGGAAGAGATCGTCGAAGAATCGGAGGAGATTGTGGAATGAAGTTATGGTCTTACGCGGAATGACGAGTCTGGGGAATTAATGTAAAATTTCAGAATAATGAGTCTATAGGTGATGAATCTGTTCACGTATTTAAAAGAAGAAACCGAATGCCAATGTCACGTACTCAATCTGCTCTCGTCCTAATCGTTCCAAAGTACGGCTCATGCTGCTTGAAAGTCGCATCACCAGAACACTAAAGACTCTGAATCAAGGCCAAATCGCAACTGCATATTGAGGGTTATTGATTTTTATTCTCAAGCATATCGTACAGCAAGACAAACTATGTCAACTTGGGGCCAGTATAAAGAATGGAATGCAATAACATGTAAGCAGCATTCAATATTCAAGTTCGGCCCACCGTCTCGGGGCCAGAAACTCAATCGATCCGAATTGATCGCAGTGTATAACACAGAAAAGACCTGCACTATCATCAACAGAAGGCGCAGATATATCACCCAGCCCAGCCTTGACCCCCCTACATAAGTCGCAGGCAGTGCGGGCTACCAGCCCACTGACCCTGCGAATCCTGCGCGAGAGGCCCCGGAGGAACGGAACTTGGAAGGCAGAATGGCCCAGCGTGACAAAAGGAAGATTTCCAAGCCCGCATTTATAAAGTGACTGCAGGTCTGGCGTGTCGCAGCTCTGCTATGGAGTGGGAGAGATGAGATGCAAGAGGAGGCTGAAATATATATGCACATTTTATGTTGGTAGAAAAAAAGCGCTTGGGGCCAGGACGATTTCAAAAGAAATGGGTCGGCTGTAAGGTGTTTCGTTCAGGCGGTATAATGACAGCACGAAAAAATTTCGCGGAAAATGCGATTTTCTTCAAATCCACCCACGAGAGCGTGCCGGCCCCTCTCCTGCGCTGAAAGCAGTGGGGTTTGCTGGGATAACTAGACGTTCTTCTGGGTGCAGCTTAGGACGTGGAATAACTATGCCGTGAAAACGTCGTTATGACATGAGGATTTTTGGTGGGGCTGCTGGAGATTCAACGCTGCGAATCGCGTTTTGCTGGGAGGAAACTTGACTTATATAAAAATCGGAGCGACAGGCGGTCTGCGAGCCATGGATATTCACCACGCTCATGGGTAAACTTGAACGAAAAGGAGCGCAGTGCCCGAGAGTATTGCGAACGCATCCACCGGGCTGCTTGAGTATCCTCCTCTGCCATATCCGTCGTCGAACGAATCGATTCCAGATGGCTATATCGCGCATATAATGCTTCCCAACGTGTGGGAAACGGCTGGGCGCGCCCAACCCAGCTCCCAATTTTTCAAGTGAGGTAGTCCGGAGAAAGAACCCCGTGGCGATCACTGTTCCAGAAAGGGGGACTGAAATCTCTGCCGTTCTCAGTGGATATATTTCGATGCGGTTCTGGGTTGCTCACTGCGCCGCGACAGAGAACCCGGCCGGGAGGGGGTTTGGAGCAGGAGTCGGCAGTTTTGACAAGCTACCAGCCCAGTATATTGCAGGGCGAGTGCGAGGCCTGGGTGGATAGCTTGCATTGGACGCGGTTATATAGTGCTCGGCGTGGAGTAGAATGTCTCTGGCTTTTCAGCTGGACCAAATGGCTCCAAGGAATCCTTTTATATCCATCTTTCTGGTCTTACTGACAGGCTAGTTTGTTAGGATACTAGGGAGTGGCAATCAATTGAAGCAGCAAACAGTTCTTATCTTGTCAAGCGCACAAACATCAAGCACATCCAGGCTGTTTGGAGTTGAATGTTTTCGATTGCTGATTGTTTGACAAGCAAAGCGCCTGTCAGAATTGTGGTCGAAGTAACAAATTCAGGATGGCTTTATCCTGACAAGGAATGAATACACAGTTCGAAGATTATCGATGTTGAAACTTGAAAGGGGGAATCGATTGTAGGAGTAGAGATGATAATATTGTGATTGACACGGTTTTCCTATTTCGATATTTCAAGATCATTTGGCATAATTCATTAACTACTAATGTATATACGAAGGCATCATACGGTCCCTTCAAAAATAGCGTTTACATGAAGCTATTCAGAAGAGGAAGCATTAAACAAGACAGACGAAGCCGTCTACTCCTTCAACTCACCAGCAACCCACTTGTTCAGCATTTCCAGCGCGGCCTCGGGCTGATCATATGGAACCAAGTGGCCGGCCTGGTAGAGACGCAAGTAGGCAAAGTTCTGGTGCGTCTTCAGCTGGCCGTAAACCTTGCCAGATTTGGCGACCTTGACATCCTTCAGTTGCTTGTTGGAGAACTGAGACTTGCCAGGCCAGTCCAGAGCGTCAACCCACAGCTTGTTGCCAATCCAGTTACAGATATAATCAGCGTCACCGACGTAGATGAGAACAGGGATCTTCTCGAGAAGACCGGGGACCTTGCGGTGGAATGGGCGGGACCAGTCTCCCGTGTTGTAGAAAGCGTTATTGACCTGGTTGTTGCAGGAGGAAAAGCTGCGCACCTCGGCGCCAATAGCCTGGATGACCTCTTGCTGGTTTAAGTAGCGGCCGATCCAGCCGACGATGGAGTAGCAGAGATTGGCGGGATCCTGGCAGGGGCCTCGGACGTCGTAGACGTTGCGGCCGGTTTGCTGGTAGGGGCTGATGAAGTTTCGGTTGCATTGGCTGGCGGAGTTGACGCAGCTGCGGGTATCGCCGTTGTCATAGCATGCTTGGATCGCCTGCTGGCATGCTGGAAGATTGCGTTCCATTTGGGCACAAACGGTAGGGCTGAGGACGGCTGGGTAACCACCCTCGCCGCAACCCATAGGTTTGTAACCAGCATACTGGGTCTTGGAGTCAGTCAGACCATTACCGATAAGAACGCTCTTCAGGTTGATGCCTCCCTGGTCAAGGATGTCGGAGGCAAATTGTGGGATGTAGTGGCCTGCATAGGATTCACCGGCGATGTGGAAAGGCAGCTTGGAGTATTGGGGGAACTGCTGGAACCACATCTTCAAAAAGGCATAGACGTCCTTGGACGCTGCCGCAGTGCTGCTGACCGTGCTGGTGCTGTAGGAGAAACCGACATTGACTGGTTGGTCAAGGAAGATGACGGACGCATTGCTGTTCCATGCGTGCGGGTTGTAGTCAAGTTTGATGTTCTGGTTCACTCTCGACGGTCCGAGTTCCATGAAGAGACCAATAATAGATGAGCACCCAGGACCGCCATTGAGCCACAGGACGACAGGGTCGTTCTTCGGGTCGTTGCGCGATTCGAAGAACCCTAGAACAGTCCAATGGTCAGGATGAAACCGAAAAGGAAGAAGACTGCGGAGAAGGACCTACAGAAGAAGAGATGTTTTCCGTCGGCGTTATTATCCAGATAACCCGAGTACTGCTTGACATGGGGGTCCACACCAAGCTTGCTGGGATCAACCGCCTTCACTCTGAGGCCGTAGTCGTTGAGGTGTTCTTTCGCACCGCTGTCGGCAGTGAAGGCTTCCTGGATATCGGATCCGCGGACGACATGATCCCACTCACTGTCTGGTCGGCGGAAATGTTCCTTTGGCTTGACAAAGTAGTCGGACATCTTAGCGTTGGGGACGGCTGCTTGGATCTCCTTCCAATGGGCCTTGCCAGCCTCTGTGAGCATGTCAACGGACCACGCCTCGTTAGTTGGAGCGCCAACAACCGCAGTGGCTGCAGCTCCAAGAAGGAGCGTTGAAATAAAACCCTTCATGGTCGTCCTGAGTCAAAGCAATCCGTTAAAGGGGATGACGACGAGCGTTGCTTTGGGAATCGAGGATACCAGACCTTACCCACCATTGGGAATGCGCTCGCGTTTATATCATGATCAAGGAGCAATGATCGCCAGAAACAAGCTTCCTCAGGAGTGGGACAAAGCCGATGTCACCGTGCGTAGCCGTTTCGAAGATATAATTTCATCGAGGTCGATTATGATCCTACGTTTCTCTACATAGGATGTAGATAGAAACGCGCAAGATGGGAGGGATGCAGTAATTTAACTCCCCAAACAAAACAGGGTCTGGAGGAGAAACGAAACGAAACTTCCATGTCTGCATGAATGCTCCAGAATAGTCGGGGTATTTATTCCATTTCAGCCCTTTTCACACAGAAGGCACCCGAAGAAGAGATGGCGATTCTGGGGGTTGGATAAAGCCAGCATCCCATCAAAGAGCTGGACTGAAACCCTTCTAGTACAGGCCAGAGTCCGTATTAGAACTTGCGATTGTGCTCTGGCCCCTCTGGGATGTTGCTCGTCGCGTGGGATGTGTTTGGCTCCATCGAAAGGGACACTGGAGAGGATCGTCACGGATCGCTGCCGACGGGTGACGATGACCGTGATGATCCTTGATGGGTTGCATTGGGGGTGATCCACGATCATGCAACATTCCAGACATCAAAGATGGAGAGGAGCGTGATCCAGCAGGCTTAAATAGTAGTGATTAGGCACTTGAAACGCCCAGTGTGGAGGGCAAAGTAAGTGCTAGTATTGTTATACCACGACGTCAAGCGTTCACCGATCAGCTGGACTAGTATTGCGTATACAATCATACTAAATATAAGCAATCAATTAGGCACATCGTCAGTCATTTGGCAAGGGATTTAGCTCACTATCAATGTGCCAGTTGCTGATGAAGGGACTCTCATAGCATGATATTCCCCAGAGGGTATGATTGAGAGAGGAGGATGGAGCTCCAACACCTCACTGTCTTGTTTTTCTCCCAGCATCTCTCTCTCAGCTGCAGACTTCATCATGGTCACTTTCATATTTCATTCGATGAACGAGGAGTGGTAACTAATGGATAGCGTAGAGTCAAGACACGAGAGATCAGAGGCCTGAATGTGCCCAAAAGAGTCGACAGTACTTGTGCTATAGTTAACTATAACAACCGGCAGGGAAGACCCTTGCACTCAGAGATCTTTTGCACCCCGCATGCTGATATGGAGGAAACGATAGATGCTGTTTATCAGGGTTACATATCTGAGAAACGATTATTATTGATTACCGGCATAAGAATCTGAAAAGTCATAGAACCTTTACTGAGAAAGGCAGCATATTGACATAAAGAAACTTGTCCTTCAAGCCTTCATCTTCTCCTCTCACTAACAAACACAGAGGGTCCCCAACAGCACATATGCATATTCTCTATGGAGTCGTCTTCCACTCTCACCCCTGGTCCCAGCAATCGCTCTCATGCAACACGAGGCTGAACCGACGATAATAATAATATCGAACAGCAGGATCATTTTCCAGAAACAAGCTTCTGGCGACGATTGTGCCTGGCGAACCCCAGAGCCAACCATACGAGCCAAACTAACGCAGGGGATGGTCGCAATACCACCCCATAACCGTTCCTCTGTCCATATAAAATGGTACACAAGTTGTTTGCGTGTCACCTTGATGGTCGACTATCCCGATTTTCCCCAAAAGTAATCGACAATGATATTGAGGGAGGATTCAGAGCACGGAATCGGAAGTAAACCGTAAGTCCGCCCTATTTTAAGCTGCTTCTCTCTTCTGGCAGTGTTTTCTCTGTTATCAATGTAACCAAAGGGCATCCAAAGCGACAATTTCATTCAACTGTCTTATAAAGTACAAACATGGTATCATCAAAAATCGATAGGCGGTTGCATAATCATACATAAAAGAGAACAAGATTGCTTTTTTTGGAAGTCAAGGGCGGTTCAAGGAGGTATCAGAGTCCAAAAGTCGACTGGGAAATACGGCCCAGGCAGAAACGATCAGCTTGACTCCAGGCTAGGGAACGATGCGGAGTGAGAGTAAGATTGTCATCTCTATAAAAATTTTTATCAGCATTCCAGTGCCTCGAGGCAAAGGAACAAACTGTGCACGATTCAACACAATGCGCTAAAAACAGAAGAATCTTCACTCAAACGACAGTGTCTCACAGAATGCCTGCCCATTATGAAGGTTCAAGAAATGACCTCCCAGTGTTGCCTGTTCTCCCAACGACTGTTAAAATTCGAGCTGCTTCTTGAGCTATTGAAAAGAAGGGCCCAGGTCAGTGAAAACATCGTGACTAGGTTACAGCCACTGGCAATAATACAATTGAATAGCAAAAACAGAATAAACTTACATATCTCCCACGGCCGGGTCGTTAGGCGCTCACAAACAACGTCGATCAGTTGGTGTAGTTCGTTTTTCAGTGTCTGTATATCCTCTCGGGAAGATTCAGCACGCGCTAACTCCCGCTGATACATGTTATTGAACGTAGTGGCCAGGACGTTTGGGATCGGATTGACTGATAAACTCGCCAAGGCGTCAACAGACCTTTTCTCTGCACTGTCGGTCTGTTCTAAGCCTAATGCATGGGCCCAGATGACCAACAAACCGAGAAAAGCGCCATAGGTTTGCCAGAGAGGCCGCGGTTTAGAGGGTGGTAAGCCCATGGTGCTAGCATTCCTGGAGCGTTGGCTGTCGGGATCTTGTAAACAAAGACGCACCACTTCCAACCCGTGCAGGTACGAATCATGACTAACGGGGTCTGTTGATATCAGTCGAGAATATGCGGTCTGCGCGCATTGCGGAGTAACAGCACGGCCTGAGGAATAAGCACTACCCGCAGCCATCTGAATGTCTGATAGGTTATTGCGGAGAAGCACTGCGGAGAAATGATACATAACTTGGGCACACCACGCAAGCCTGGAATTTCGATCGGTTTCAGGGAGCTTGTCAAAACAGCTTCGCCAATGTCGCAACGCTTCATCAAAATCAGCTATTTGAAGGCTTTGAGTAGCATACGTCGTGGAGGAAGCAACGGAGCGGTACTTGACGTCGCTAATGGCTGCAGCAATTCCGTGAATCAAAAGGTATATTGACAGGGGGTTGGAACCGTTAAAACATTGCATGAACTCTCGCTTATGGTCCGGATCTTTCATTGACAGTATTGATTCGACTGCCGAGTCGAGGCTATAATATCGCGATCGCGTCGACTTCTTCAACTGCCGTAATTGCGTCTCCCATTCCGTCACAGTGGGCGCTTCCCACACGGCAGAGGGGCTTGGAAGCGGAAGCTTCATCATACCCACGGAGAGCAACGCATGATGCGAGAAGAACACGCTATACTGCGCATCATTCGCAAATATGGTATAAGCGATTCTGCCTTCTGTGAGAGTCTGTCCATTCCCACTTGACGAGCTTCCTCACCTGATAACAGATTCTCGCTGAGCCCAGTCCTTCCATTTCATCTCGAGGGATTGTCGGGAGCCACTTTCGGCGCGACAACTATCTGTTAATAGATTGTTTCGTCGTGCCAGCTGTTATAAATGATAGTCAGAATCTTATATCTAAAAAAAATAAAAATAAAAAAATAAAAAAAGACTGGTTACAAAAGTGAACCCTACAGTCACAATTATACTGTGCACAATTTCCGCCATTTCATGCTGATGACGGGCCATTGTATAGGTGCAGATGTGTTCAATAATCACTCTAGACAGAGTTGTTAATAATTTTTACAAACACAGCCTAGGGGAACAACTCACAATGACTGAAGAAACCACAACTCCACTCGAGGATTGACTAGAGCTCTCTGTTTGTACAGATGATAGATATCAGCAACAGCATTTAATAGATTGCGAGGTGCAAGACGACATATACCTCCACAGTAGAGCTCCATATATGTTTGTGCAACATCTTCCCAGTTTCATACATTTCAGGAGCACCGTTTAAGAATGAGCCCAGACAGCAGAGTGCGAGGAGTAAAACCGATGGACATGACGCAACTTCGAATGTTGGGCGGTGAAACAGCGGTAAGTATATATCGCAGTAATCTAAAGCTTGACGGAGAATCTGATTGACTTGAGCCGGATATTTAAGAGGGCTTGTCAGAAGGTTCTGATCGTCAGTCAGCAGCAAGAAGAAAACGAGTGAGGCAACGTTATATCACTTACTGGACAGTCGTTTATCAGCCGCTCATAATCGCGATTTGTGGATTGCGGTATGCCGCAGTGGGTAGATTGGGGCTCCAAGGGTTGAGAATAGAACCTCTACACATATCAGTCGTTAGCGATACAACGTCTTCAGGAGGTAGATAGGCCCATCATACAGTAGGTGAACCTGGACCAAGGCCACCTCCGAAATGAAGATTAAGATAATCATCTGGAGGTAGGTCAAAGAGACTGGCGCCGTGAAAGAGCCACGTATAGTCATCATCTAGTCCTTGAGCGGTTGGAAATGGTTGTTGCGGTAGGTGATGCGGAAGGATGCTTGCTGACGACGTAGGAAGTTGAGGCAGCACCTCATTCGGTTGGGTTGGCTGGTAGAGCAGAGAGCTATCAGGATCATGAGGCGGTGGAGGAGGTAGGGTGATTGGGTTCGAAAAGTGATTCATCGACACGGGAGTCGGTCCAGGAATGGCCGCAGTTGGACTTTGCGTGTCATTGAGTTGGGTCTGCGCAAACTGCCAGTCTCTGGAGGATGAAGGGGACTTGAGCTCTCCTGGAGACTGTTCCTGCCCGCTACTCTGGGGCCCAGGAGAGAGGATCGGAGGGGGACTGGGAGTAGGATTCGACTGGGATTTCGTGGCCAGTTCGGCGACTTGCCCACGCTTTTCGTGTCGCCGCAGATGGGCGTTAAGAAGGTCACTGCGGGCTCCAAATCAGCGTCGTCTTTTTTCATTTTCTTGTCAGCTTCTCGCCTTACTTGCGCGTGAATCGTTTGTGGCACAGGTAACAGAGGAAGGCAGCCTTTTTATCTGTCGGAAACGTTGGGGTTAGTCTGCAGCTCATCAATCGATATGTATGTATAGGGATGGATCAGATTGTGGTCTCCGCGCGGGATCTGTGCAGAGGGATAAGTTTGAAGACGCGTACGGATCAAGGTATGTCGGTTGAGGTGTTCGCTTCTGAGATACGATTTATTGCATCCCTCATGTTTGCACTGGTATTTAGGGCGACTCGGTTCCATTGTAGAACCTGGTCCACGCCAGGATCATCGTCCGGGGGCTGGAGGGGACGACAACGTTCGACGAGGTGCCAACGACGGCAATGCTGAAAGGAGAACGATTCTGCGCGACTGAACAACCCGGCTACATGGCGGAGGGAAAATCAGCAGATTTTGAGAGGGCGAACAGGTCCATTCCCCCTGTTTGATGGCGAATTGTTCTTTGCTTTTTTGCTGGCGGGGTATATCACTACGACATCATGGTTGAAGGTGGAAAAAGAGTTCACCAACCACTAAGCTCAAACGCTTCTTTTTACTCTGTGGAATCAGCAGTCTGTTAACTAATGCCCGTCAAAGCACCGAGTAAGTCGTCGCGTTTTTCTGAGCGAGTGTGGAGGCGAATCGAACATGCTCTGATCATGCCTGCTTCCTGGGCTCGTATCCAAGATGGTGCTAATACCGACTCAGGGATTGACCACACGATGCGGTTTTTAAGAACAAACTCCAAGAGAACGATATCCCGTAACTATGCCTACATACAGTGCTCCTGGCCTCCCGAATGCTGCAGCGCTTTTGACTAAATCTGTGACGGAGCTCCCTTCTACGTCCCGCATACACGGTTACTGGGCGATCTGCATCGATGCCAACATCACTACTCCGTACATCTCCAAAGCTGGGGAATCTGCAGGATGCATTCGCTGCAAGGCATGCCTTAACCCCGAATATAGAATCCACGTGATGTGTTCGGTGTTTGCAGACTCCAGAGGGTCCATTCTTGGGCTGATAAGGGAGGATTTGGGCTCATCGACATGGAGAAATTTCAATTCCCCCAAGCCACAGCAAGAAGCTCTGACTACTCCGTACGTTATTGCTTGTCGTGCAACCGTGCCCTGAACTCGCTCGTTCGCGTATCGGCGTTCACCAATAATAAATGGAGACTTTCAGAGAGCACAGGCACGGACCACGAGGACCTCTCTATTTTGAGGGGCGTGTTGTTTCATCTTGATCGTCGGGACTCTCACAGTGCTCCTCTGCAGGATTACACCTATATGAGATGAGAGCGGTCGTTGGTCATTTCATTGGCTGTCGGCCCGGGATCCAGATTCCCATTCGTGTCATGCACTTCCTGGTATTCACTGACCAAACAGAGAGCAGGACAACACGAACCATGCGTGCAGTCGAGTCAAGATAACAATATCATTTGCAAGTGTTATTAGTAATAAGCTGTTCATTTTCACTAGCTACTCTAGTTACCACAGCAGCCTAGCTTCGCTTCGACAAGGCTGATATTCTCAGCGAAAGGATAACTAATCCGCCCATTGCTTCGAGTGAGACATTCCTGAGAGCAATCACATTATTAAGCTCTAGTTGATCGATTCAAGATTGCCTCTGCTTGTGAAGGACCAGCGGTGACTGCAACGCAAGGAACAAGCAAATCCAGCTTGTTGACTCGTGAAGAATTGCCAGCAAATACTCCGTATGCATCAGATAGACATATTGTACTCCACAGTTTTGACGCGTCTGTGGTGGTCTAGATTTGGTTGGCTAATTACGATCATGATTCCAGCCATTTTGGAGTAGTTATTTTTCTGCACTAAAAACTCATTATCTCAGGCTGAGAATAGCTAACCCATAGTTAACTGCCTTGTCGAATCTGTTGATAATGACTGCTTGAGTGAATAATATGTATAACTACACCGCAATGCCGTTGACTTAGTTATGTGGAATTGCTCATCCCCATCTATGGGCAGAGATCATGAACTATAGTCACTACAGCGATTGCTTGACTCCCCGCATAAGAAACCCATTACCCATTGATTTACAGCAGATCTTGACCCGTGAAACATCAATCCAGGCATCTTGATTCGCGATCGCCAGTTGAGAGCTTCCAGGGTATGGGCATTGGCTTCAATAGTTTTTGGCATTTTGTGGGTGCTTGATCCCGGCAACCCAATCAGCTTAGCGAAAAAAAGCCGAATCCAAAGCGGTGGAGGGTTGTTGAACTGGGGGATCAATTCTTGAAGCAGGCATTTGTGATACATAAAGCTCAGTCAGCCCCCCGTTGAATTCGACTTCGCAATGAGTGGTGATGAGTGCGGGTTGAGAACGGCCGTCAACACTTCAGCTGCTCATGTCTCTAGATGGAGCGTCGTTTGGAGCCTACTTATCTGAATCACTGGCCGTTGAGGAGATTTGTTGAGCCTGACAGCCGTTATCTGTCTGACAGAGCGCGCGTATGAAGTTCCGAAGGACATCTTCCACAAGCTAGCTGTTCTAAACCGGCAGGGTTGCCCTTTCACAGAATGGAGATAGCATTGCCTCGTTTCCATAACGGTTTAGAGCTGTTTCGCAGAGACTTTCTGGTATGCTCACATGGAGGGAAACAGTCGACCTACGATGAGGAACGGATTTCTCATACTCATCTCTGACTAGAACCAAAGCAATGATCCCAATATTGGGTCTGCCAGGGGCAATAGCCAGTCACCGGGTGCCTCGACTTTGAACGACATAGGAGTAAAAGTATCCACTTCTGCATCTGCCTTGCTCACCACATTCGTCCCTGCATTTATCCTGGCCGTCGTATGGTTCACGCTCTTTCTCATTTGTCGGCGGACTCAGCGTCGATTTTACGCACCGAAGTCGTATCTAGGTCATCTGCATGACCAGTAAGTAACCACTATGTATGGTGTGACTATGAACCATTCTCACCGGGCGTTGGCAGTGAACGGAGCCCAGAGCTGCCATCAGGCTTCCTGGACTGGATCTGGGTCTTTTTACGGCTCCCAGATAGCCACATTCTGCGTCACTCGTCTTTAGACGGATATTTCTTCATTCGGTTTTTGAAGGTGATGTCTGTGATATGTTTCGTGGGATGCATCATAACATGGCCGATTCTATTTCCAATACATATCGTAGGAGGTGGCGGAAATACGCAGCTAGATGCGCTGAGCTTTAGTAACGTGAAAAATCCACAGTGGTATTACGGCCATGTGGTAGTGGCTTGGATTTTTTTTGGTAAACCATTTGATCCCCAAATTCGATGTGCGTTAGCAGAAGATGGCTGACTCCACGCGCAGGATTCGTGTTCTGTATGATCACCCGGGAGAGCATCCTCTACGCCACCTTACGGCAAGCATATCTTCTCTCTCCTCTGTATGCGAACCGAATATCGTCACGGACAGTATTATTTCTGGCCGTCCCCCAATCGTACCTATGCAAAAAAAAGTTATCAAAGACTTTCGGGGATTCAGTCAAGCGAATCTGGATTACCAGTGACTGTTCAAAGCTTCAAAAACTAGTAAAGAAACGAGATAATTTGGCATACCGCCTAGAGGAGGTAGAGACGAAGTATATCAAAAGAGCTCATGCTGCACGCCTAAAAGCCTCCAATCTCCAGCCTGATGATCCGAAATCGTCAATGGATGCATCTCCTATTGAATTTGAGGGGAAACTTCGAGATTTGCCCCCGGTAGTGAACCTCAAGCGACCAACTCATCGATCTGGAGTGCTCTTTGGCAAGAGGATTGACACCATTGAATCACTCCGCGCACAACTTGAGGAGATTGTCCCTCAAGTTGAGAAACTTCAAGAGCGTCATCGAGCAGGAGAGGTAAAGCCTGTGTCTGCGGTGTTCATCGAATTTAGCACACAGATGGAGGCGCAGATCGCCTTTCAGACACTCTCGCACCATCACCCTTTTCAAATGACGCCGCGATTTATAGGTATTTCACCTAACCAGGTGGTCTGGCCTGCGTTGCAGTACAGTTGGTGGCAGAGGATTGTTCGCAAATTCCTTATTCAAGGATTTATTGCGGTTTTGATAATCTTTTGGTCTGTTCCGTCCGCATTCATCGGTTCCATTTCCAATATCACGTACCTCACAAACCTCCTGCCGTTTCTCAAGTTCATTAATGGTCTGCCGACAATTGTCAAAGGGGCGATCAGTGGTGCTTTGCCAACTGTGGCACTGGCAATGCTGATGTCTCTCGCGCCAATTATCCTAAGATGTACGTGCATGCCTTGGTTGATACCTTGCGGTTTGAATAAATAACTGGAGTTGACGTTGCTTCTTAGGGTGTGCCAGGCAATCTGGTCTGCCATCCACGGCTCAAGTTGAATTGTTTACCCAAAACGCGCATTTCGTCTTCCAAGTTGTTCAGGTCTTCTTGGTCACAACCTTGACATCGGCAGCGTCTGCGGCAACTAGCCAGATTATCAAAAACCCTCTATCAACGAAAGACCTCCTTGCACAAAATCTACCCAAAGCGTCCAACTTTTATATCTCGTACTTCCTATTTCAAGGTTTGATCCTGAGTTCTGGGGCTGTCATGCAGGTCATTACCTTTTTGGTATTTAAGCTGCTGCGGATATTGTTCGACAAGACTCCGAGAAAACTGTACCAACGTTGGGCATCGCTTACAGGTTTGTCCTGGGGAACGGTTTTTCCTGTCTTCACAAATATGGCAGTTATAGGTGAGTGAGACTTGGCGATGGCTCGGAAAAGCAGGTCGTGCTGATATGGCCTAGCCATTACGTATTCCTGTATCGCTCCGCTGATCCTCGGATTCTCCTCTTTGGGGTTATATCTCGTGTACCAAGCTTATCGATACAACCTCCTCTTCGTTTACGATTCAACAGTTGACACAAAAGGTCTCATATACCCCAGAGCTCTCAAGCAAGTATTGACAGGAATTTACCTGGCAGAGCTTTGCATGATAGGACTATTCGCGATTCAAGGAGCCGTTGGGCCTTTGATTTTGATGGGCATATTCACTATCCTAACCGTCCTTGCGCACATATCCTTAAATGATGCATTGAGCCCATTATTGTCAGCTTTGCCCCGCACATTGGAGAGCGAAGATGATATTGAAGAGGAGATTCTCAGAGATGCGGGCGAGGAGTTATCCAACAGTCCGTCAGTGGATCCAGAGAAGGGCGAGACTAATCCATCTGCAACGCACAAGGACTTCACCAGCTGTGGAGTCCGAATACGCAGGAAGCTCGTGAAGCTCACAACCTGGCTCCTTCATCCTAGTACATACGCAGACTATGCATCGTTGCGGAAGAAAGTTCGCCAAGATCATGCAATCGCCTACGACCGCGAGATAGATGATAATGCGTACCACCCACCGTCAGTTACAAGCCCAATGCCGTTGCTATGGGTCCCGCGAGATGCTGGAGGCGTCAGCCGGCGAGAAGTTGCATCGACAAGTCCTGTGATCCCCATCACGGACGAGGAAGCACATCTTGACGAGAAGAATAAGGTGGTATGGGACAAAGTGGGGATGAAGCCGCCAATCTGGCGAGAGAAGGTGTTCTATTAGTTAGTTTAGACATAGAATCCAGCTCCGAAGATGCACTTTGGTCATGGTGATACACAATGATGAGGAGTGACTCGAATTGCATTGAAGCCACATGAGGCCATTCCCGTGATGACTCAGCAGGTAGTTAGTTAGGTAGCAATCCATCTATCACGTCCATACACGTTAACTACTATTAATGTAGCCTTGACATCTCCACGCAATCAACGTTATTGAACATCGTGAGCTGCAATTCCAAGATCTGACTATTTACTACATATCGGGCAAGCTCTAGTACTCTTGCTTTAAGCGTGTATCAGGACGACTCAAACCAACTCCATGGCGGACCCCAGCACCCATATCCCACCAAGCACCTCACAGCGAGGCAGAGACTCAAACAGAAAGCAAAGGAACAGGAGAGGAGATGGCGGAGGCTCAAATCCATCTATGATCCTAAATAACCAACCGCAACGTGGTGGTCGAGGGCCTGGCAGAGGTCGTGCATCTGGAAGAGGCGGACGCGGTGGGAGACAAGCAAGGACACAAGGAGGCCGACCGTGGGATAAACAGGCTACCGAGGACGGCCAGGACACTGGTGGCGAACCTCCAGATCGCGGTCTTGGAGGAATTGGCACCTCCGGTGAACGCCTGACCGGAGATGCCAAAGGTTCCCAGGGCGAAAATCAGGGGAATGAGAAGATTGGTGCCAATGGAGGGGCAGCAGAGGATGCTGATGACAGTGATGTTTGCTTTATCTGCGCGTCCAGAGTGGAATACATGTCTGTTGCGCCGTGTAATCATCAGACATGCCATATCTGTTCGTTGCGCTTGAGGGCTCTGTACAAGACCAAAGCTTGTGCTCATTGCCGTGTGAGCATTTGTGCTATTCCCTCCCTCTACGAAGAGGCATATACTAATGGCTTTCTCCTCGATATCAGACCGAGTCGAGTTTTGTTATATTCACCCACGAACGTGCAAAGCGATATGAGGAGTTTAGGGATGAAGATTTTGCAAGAACAGACGATAATCTAGGGATCAAATACGAGACTCGAGAAATTTTTGAGGATACTGTGCTTCTTCTACGCTACAATTGCCCAGACAAGGATTGCGACATCGCCTGTATGGGATGGCCAGACCTACATCGACATGTGAAGAGCAAACATGGCAAAGTTATGTGGTACGTGGGCCTTCTGGCTAAGCATATATCCCAGAGACTGACAGAATTCTCAGTGATCTATGTACAAGAAACAAAAAGGTATTCACACATGAGCATGAGCTCTTCTCCATGGCTCAACTCCGGAAACACGAAAAATACGGAGACGATACCCCTGGTGCTCTTGACCAAAGCGGATTCAAGGGACATCCAGAATGTGAATTTTGTCGCCAGAGATTCTACAGTACGGATGAACTGTATACGCACTGCAGAGATAAGCATGAACGCTGTTATATTTGCGACAGACGGACTGGAGGCAGCCGACCTCAATATTACGTTGACTACAATGCCCTTGAGGAACATTTCGGTAAAGATCACTTTCTGTGCCTTGACAAGGAGTGTCTTGAAAAGAAGTTCATGGTTTTCGAATCGCAAATGGACCTGAAAGCTCATCAACTAGAATGTCACCCTTCAGGACTCTCAAAGGATGCAAGACGGGACGCTAGACATGTCGACATGTCAACGTTTGATTACAGGACACCTTACCAACCTCCACGTGGACGTCGTGATGGCCGAAAGCCACTTGGACGCGATCCAAACGCAGAGCCTGTTCCTCAATCTAGTGCGCAGCCTTTGAGAAGAGACGAACTTGCGTATCAGCGGCAACTAGCTATTCAGAGTGCACAATCGGTCTCAACAAGATCATTTGGTGGCCAACTTTCTCAAACTCCACCGCAACCCGTTCGACCCACTGCCCCTACCTCTGCCGCCGCAGTCCCACAAACTCGAGCGGCATCGCTTCCGCCTATGGAAAATCTCGATCTCAACGCACCTGCGCCTTCTCCCCAAGAGGAAGCGCGTCGTATTGCCCACGCCGCTGTGATAGATCGAGCATCCTCACTTTTACGCAGCGATCCTCTTAAAATCAACGAATTTCGGAATAAAGTATCCTTATATCGATCTTCCAAAATTGGAGCCAATGATTTAATCGAATCCTTTTTCTCTCTTTTTGACACCTCCTCCACTGAGCTGGGCAAACTTGTCAAAGAGCTGGCGCATCTTTATGAAGATGAATCGAAGCGTACCGGTCTCTTAACCGCATGGAATGATTGGCGAGCAATCAATGAGGACTATCCTGCCCTTCCCGGCCCAAGCGGCACCCTCCCATCCACGACTCTGGCCAACGTTGGAGGAGGCAAGCGGGTCTTGCGGCTCAAGTCATCCACTGCGCAATCGTCTCAGTCCGCAGTTAGCCGAAACGCTCGTCTTTCAGGACTCGTCAATTACACCAGCGCACCCAATCCGTTCCCGTCCCTGCCCCCCAGCTCCACAGCCGCTGGAAAATCCCAAAAAGCCGGAACCGCAAGCCGAGTATGGGCCACAACATCGACGCCGGTCCCGACACCCCCATCATCATCTACCCCGAAAATCTCTCCGGCTCCCAGCCGTTCTGCATCTCGCGTACCGTCGTCCGCAGCACGTGTAAGCAGCGACTCTGACGCGTTTCCCGCGCTGCCAACCGCGCCGAAGCCCAACGTGCTAATGGCCGGTCTCACGCGCGGTACCGTTAGATGGGACGATCGCAGCACGGCGGGTGGAGCGAGGACAGCAGTGTGGGGCGCTGGAGCGAGCAATCCGACGCCGGCGGAAGCAGGTGCTAATGGCATTGGTGAGGCAAGTCAGAAGGGAAAGGGGAAGAAAGGGAAGGGAAAGCAGGTGTTGTATCATTTCGGATAAATATCTTTTTTTCCCCTCCTGTTGCCTTTTAGGGACCTGTTTATGCCACCGGGAAAATGCATTATTTTTCTTTTCAAGTTGAGACTCATGGTGCTGTTTTGGCATGAGCCAAGGGCTTTTTTTCTCTAAAAAAAAGTACTGATAGAATATTTAATGCCGAGAACCATTTCTACATGGGCTTGTAATGATGTAGATGTGCAAACTACACGCAAATTATTTGATACACATATTGGCTAAAAATACCTCTTCTAGCTATTAACATCGGGCTGGATATTCTATAAATATACAGTAGCATGCTGGTGATTAAGCAGCAAGACTTTCATATTTCACTGCTATTCAAACATAGCATCCTCATCGAGGTCATCAATCTCACTATGAACGGTCCTACGACTCACAGGCGGCCTGTCAGGCGTCATTGGGCTAGTCAGATCAGTCATCTCATCAGCAAATGCACTTTCTCCACCCGCGTCATCGTCATCGAGCATTGGGGTATCTTCAGTTTCTCTTTCTTTCACACTGTCTTCAACCACTTCTTCGGCCGTGGCGATTTCCGCGTCGAGAGCTGCCATACGCAGAGTAAATTCATCCTGCAGTCTCTTGAGCCATTTTCTCAATTCCTCTCCGCCCATCATCCCATTTTTTGCTTGCAGCAGTTGTTCTCGCAATGCGAGGAGGAGCTGTCTTCGCTTTGCGATGGCAATCGCCTTGGAGTTTCTCCGTTGGTTGGCGGACTTGAAGCTTAATTTTTCTGATACGGTTTGAGCAATCTTCAGCATTTCAGGGGGGAGGGATAGGAGCCTTGCAAGCGCAAGGCCGTAGTGTTTGTCCTGCACATATCCGTCGGCAATTTTATATAGCATTGTCATTTTCGACGTTGGGTCAGACATCTCCACCGCTAAATGCAAATTAACGACACCGTTCCTCTCTGACATAATCCGGGCTAAATCATGGAAGTGAGTTGCAAACCAGACGAGAGCATGGCTATCGACAAGAGCCTCGGATATTGCAATGGCGATAGAAAGGCCATCAACTGTACTAGTGCCACGCCCAAGCTCATCAACAATAACCATACTTCTCGGCCCGATGTTGCGAAGTATAAAAGCCATTTCTCGCATTTCAGCAGAAAACGTGGAAACATTGGTTTCGACGTTATCATCAGCTGAAATACGCGCGAAGAGCTGGTTGACGATCGGAAATGAAGCATACTGGGCGGGTACAAAACAGCCAATTTGCGCCATCACGGTCATCAGAGCAAGAGAACGTATATACGTGCTTTTCCCGCTCATATTGCACCCAGTTATAATTTGAAATCGTGATTGTTGAGTAGCGTAGGCATCATTAGGAATAAATTTGTTGGAATGGATTTTTTCTCGGATCGGATGTCTTCCAGCTTTGATGGCAAGAGTATCAGTTAGCTCTGGACGGACATAATCATTCACTGCTACAAGTTGTGCAAATGCTGCCAGCATGTCTAGCATTGCAATTCCCTCGCTGATGCGGAATAGGATTGAAATCTCAGCTCGAACGTCTTCAATGAGCTCTTGAATGCTTCGGTCGCTCATATTAATCACCTCGTTATGAGAATCGGTAATTTTCTGATTTAGTCTCACGAGATCTACTGTCTGAAACTCGAAGTAATTCTTTCTTCGATATACATTGATAAAGACATCTGGAAGCTGACGGTCTTCTAGGTCGGATATTGGTAGCCGGAAATAATACTGCCGAGCGGTTTCGAAGCGTAAGTCAAGAGCAAGATTATGGGCCTCTAGTCACATCAGCAGGCGACAGGAAAAATAAAGACTTTGGATTATACCCCCAAGACGAGATGCAAGTTCGTTTACATCTTTATTGGCCTCTTTATAAGTTTGTCTTGCAATGTCCAGCAAACCGTTCACACCGGCCTGGGAAATTTAGCAAGAAATTTCTAAATGTATACACTTCAATTGCAAACACTACCTTAATCGCATAAGTTCGCTGATTTCGCAAATCAAGCGGTCGAGATTGATATGTTACATCCGCATTCAAAGTTGAATCAAGAAGTGACCCGATAACGTCATACTGCGAGGGAGCGCAGAGCTAGTCATCCATCAGCGCTATATTCTGGATGCGAGAAGACTCAATTACGTTGCGGATAGCCACAAGAAGATCGCATTTAGCACCAGTCAGAGACTCGTAAATGGGCCTTATTGATGACACGTAAGTTTTGAGCATGATCGTATTATTGATCGACTGCTCCGCGTACTCGAATGTAATTTTAGTCGGGATGAGGGTTAGCTAGCCTCGTCAGGAAAAGCTAAAAGAAGATCTTTTGCAACACTGACCGCAGTCAAGACTCTGTCTGAGTCAACGAAAGACTTGAGAGCTGTAGAATTTGTTTAGCTACTGCGCATCGAGAAATCCTCTTACCAACAAACCTTCTCTAACTGCATGGAAAATGTCTTCTCTTGTTCCAAGTTCCTCAACAGCGTCATACCTGCCTGAGAGTTTAGTTGTTTCTGTCGACGGCTGCAAAATATTACTACGAAGTAGCCGTGAGCCCATTGGAGTAAGAGTTTCATTTAGAACTCCGAAAAGACAATCCTTTGATTTGGCATTCTGCAGGTTTTGAATCAACTCCAATGAGATGATAGTTGCCAGGTCAATCATCATTGACCCGTCAGAAGGTTCATATTTTATTCGAAGCGAATGAGACGCAAAGGTCTTTGAGAGCTCAAGTTCAATATAAGTGAGAGCCTTGATCGGAATTAGCAATCCATGAGCTGTCAGGAGGCAATGTGACCTTGAGACGTACCGCTGCGAGACAGCAAGCAGCGAAATAATTCCCTTCTAGAGAGATTTTAATGGATTCAAGATCATCCTTGAATGCCAATTGCTCAACGTACTCATGACCCGTCTTTTCGGCCCAGTATCGCCGGTCAGTTGCTGTGATGGTAAGCTGAGGAAGATTCTCTTCTACAATGGAGTAAAGTTTTGACCTGGGTTCCTTAGCAGTTCTCATGAATAGAATCTCCGTCGGATCCAGTACGGCCAATTTCTGGATAGTCCGCGCATATGTCTGGCTATCACAGATTTGGCACAAAACAGCTTCAGATGTGGAGAGATTGACAAAGGCAAGGCCCACTGTAGGGCATATCCCTCGAGATTCACTAATGGCGCAAATAATGTCCTGGATTGTGACACTTGTGGCAGTCGTTGTAGGTCTTCCAGTCCTTGGCCGTCCGCTGGTGGTTGTGTAGCCTGTGGTGGTACTCTTGGAGCTCCATCCAGAGGAGGTTTTAGAAGAGAATGATATCGATGGCATCTTGTGTTTATATTTCGCTTCTCATAAGTGTTTGTCATTGACCTGACTCTGATTCATTTTTCTTGAATGTATGAGAGAGCGAGAGTGTGTGAGAGAAAGAAATAGAGAGGAAGACAGAGGGGGAGAGAGAGATGGAAGGAGGTCGAGATAAGCTCCATCTTATCTTATCTTGATTGCATCTCATCGCACTTGGCCAATTCGGGCTTAGCGCAGATTTCCGCGATGAATTTGAATCTTCGAAACCAAAACAGCCAACACAGCCTGTCGACGTACAACTTTCACTCCTTTTACTACACTGCTGGCATATTGGGAAGGGAAAATGGCGACTTTAGTGCCTCCTCCCAGCAAACGCCAGCGGCTGGAGGCTTCAGAAAAAGCGAAACTGCAGCAAGAAGTTCAGACCATCCCAGACAATCTCGGAAGCATACGAGTACAGTTTTTCGATCAAGGAACTGGGAAAGCTTCAGGCCCAGCCGTTGCGGTTCCGATTGCCGATGCTACTGTCAGAAATCTCGAGATTTTACTCAATACCCTACAAGGAAATGTAGGTATGCTTTTATCTACCACATTTAGTGTACGCGTGGCTTCCGCGTAGAGGGTAAGGCTAAGATGAAATCTACAGGACGACCATGAAAGAGTCCCTTATCGGTTTTCCTATAAGCTTGGCGGTGAAGATGAAAATGTCATTGATATATTATCCAATCTGTATCAGTCCCTTCTCAGCCCCGGACTCAAAACCTCGGAAGATGTCATCCGTTTACAGTACACCCCGCAAGCCGTCTTCCGCGTGAAAGCCGTATCACGATGCTCTGCCTCTATATCAGGACATGGAGAAGCAATATTAGCCACAGCTTTCTCTCCCGCATCGTCATCGCGCATGGCTACGGGGAGCGGGGACTCCACAGCTCGAATCTGGGATTGCGATACCGGGACACCGGTTCATACTCTAAAGGGCCATTCAAGCTGGGTTCTCGCAGTCAGTTGGTCGCCCAATGACAAAATCCTAGCCACTGGGAGTATGGATAACACCGTACGATTATGGGATCCGAAAACGGGCCAGCCCCTCGGGGCTCCATTGAAGGGTCACTCAAAATGGATCATGAGTTTGGCATGGGAGCCTTATCATCTACAAGATCCCGGACGACCGAGACTAGCTTCCGCATCCAAAGACTCAACCGTCCGAATATGGGATGTGGTGTCGAAACGCATTGAAAACGTACTGACTGGCCACAAACGCTCGGTGTCATGTGTCAGATGGGGTGGAACTGGACGGATATATACATCTTCGCATGATAAAACCATCAAGATATGGAACCCCAAGGACGGCAGCCTAGTTCAAACTCTCTCGTCGCATACTCATAGAGTGAACCACCTGGCTTTATCCACCGACTTCGTCCTCCGCACGGCTTTCTTCGAACATAATATACCGGTTCCTGAGTCCGATCCGGACAAAGCCGCATTGGCGAAACAGCGATTTGAAAAAGCAGCCACAATAAATGGCAAGATCACAGAGCAACTGGTTTCGGCCAGCGATGATTTCACCATGTTTCTGTGGGATCCCGCATCGTCCAACAAACCAATTGCTCGAATGCTTGGCCACCAGAAAGAAGTCAACCACGTCACTTTCTCTCCTGATGGTGCGTATATAGCGTCAGCTAGTTTTGACAATCATGTGAAGCTATGGAATGCTCGAGACGGAAAGTAAGTTGTACCTCTTATCGGAATCAAATGCCCAAACGTTTCTCTAGATACTTATTGGCACCCCTTAGATTTATCTCATCCCTCCGCGGACACGTTGGAGCAGTTTATCAATGCTGTTTCTCAGCAGACTCGCGTCTTCTCGTTTCATCGTCCAAGGATACGACACTTAAAGTCTGGGACGTGCGAACAGGGAAACTGGCGATGGATTTACCGGGCCATCAAGATGAGGTATACGCGGTTGACTGGAGTCCTGACGGGGAGAAGGTAGGAAGTGGTGGAAGAGACAGGGCTGTTAGGATTTGGCGACATTGACTTCCCCCTGAAGAATTCATTCTGTTTCGAATGTTGTTATAGATGGCTAACATCGTTTCGCATAAACCGACTATCTATCAAAACTTAAAAATTTTGAATATATGCTACATCACGTTATCCCTACAACCCCAATAGCCACTGCAGCCATAGCCATAATCCAAACCCAGCACTGATATCCATGGCCGTTGGTCCTCGCTGCACCGCCCGTCGCCACATACTGTCCCCCCTGCACATTTTCCCTAAACAAATTGCCACCAATAACGTTTCCTCGCGGAAAATATTCACAAACAATGTACCACCCTGTGGCTCTCTTCTCATCAGAATGCCCGTCGGGGTGTTGATGCCCTGGATCCGCCGAGCCACAATCGAACCGGCCACAGCCCACAGAAACCGTACTTTTCCACACTAGCTGTGTGAAATGGGCTGTGTCATGGCCAAAATTGGGGTGGTCGAAGTGATAATCTTTCCGTTCTGCGGCCCAGGCAGCGATGGCGGCGGTGACGTTGGGATAGCCTGTGGCTAGGTTTTCACCGGAGGTTGCCCCCTATTATGAAACATTGTTTTCAGAATGCTGCTTTTCTGCCCAAAAAAAAAAAAAAAAAAAAAAAAAAAAAAAAGCCACTTAGGCTCGTTATGGTTTTGGACATACCGAGTGTTTCCACCGGCACTGTTTGGCCCAGTCACTGCCATAAGCTGACAGTGTGTTGTTCCAGGTTAGCGCGGAAGCATTGTGCTGAGACCTAACGTCGTTGGAGGCATTGAGGACAGCTGCCTTGAAGTCTTCATCCGAGGTATACTGTGAAGATGCTGTTTCAGATAATTCTATCCATGCAGCTTGTAGAAGAAGGCAAATGAGCATAAAGGGTGTGCTCGAGCTCGTCATATTCATGCATATGAATCAGGTTGGGATTCGTGACATAGCAGGACTCTCATGTACTGTACTTGAGGGACGATATGGTTGAAAGTGATGAGATTCATGGTCGCTGGACAATATATACACATACTCCTTACACTGTATGGTTGCATTCATCAACAGGCATCTCTCACATTGCCACAGCCCTCCACAGGATGACTTTCTTCACCTAGTGTTAGTCGAGTCGGCATGGAATCATCCTGGAGATAGGAGTGACGTCAGTTGGGTAGGGGTGTTTTCGGGCCGATAAAGGTCCGGGAGGTCTCTGTTTGCTTCGTTTGCATGTTACGCAGCACTTGAAGGCACCATCTGATCTATGTTTTCACCATGATAGACCTGCTCAGAATAATGTTTTGATGGAGGATTCTTCGCACGTTAGCCACCGAGTTGACTCAGATAGACTTACTCAATACTGGTCGAAATGATCTATCCTCCATGAGTTAGAAAAGGTATATACATCCTGATGCATATTGCAACATTCAATGCAGAACACTTGATACTGTTTGACAAGAGACCACAGCAATTCCGGACTGCTAACATAAAGCAGTAATATTCGAATATCACAAGGCGAAAAGGAAATTTCTGGTATTCGTCGGACTCTCGGAAGCCCTAGAGAGGGACATACTTTATTCCCACAACAAATCCAGCCATTATCCGGAAAAGGCTCTGATGAAGGAGATGTGTTTGATAAAATCGTGGCATCTTAATACATGCAAGATGCTGCCGCAGTCATCACAATGAAATCCAAAGCCAAGATGCTTATGATCAATGACTCGGAAGCACAGTCAGAGCTGTCAATCACTGTCGCAAGAAAAGTGTCAGTAGCTAGGTGCATATAGTTATGACTCTCTTGTCATAGGTTGTGAATACCACCTATCTGAACTTGCTTGAACCCACCTGCTGTTTTGACAAGACATATTTTTCCACCAGACAAGTTATCTTCCTCCACCTCCACCTGTTGCACCGTGGTCGCTTTTCCGTCCCTGTACCTTTTCTCGCTTTTCCGAGTTGGCAGCATGCTCTGCATGACGCGCCATTGCTTTTGGCCTATTCGCTTGAGCGAACTCGCCAAGTGCTGACAGCTGTTTCAATGTTTTCTGATTGTTCAGTCCCGCAGTGACTGCAGCACGAGCTTCTCTTGCTTTCACCTCCTTGCTGACGACATCAGTATGGCCCTCCATGAGCTCTATAATAAGTTCACGTATGCGATCCTTTCCCTATGAAAATGTCATCAGCATGAAGTTCTGAAAAGATAAACAAAATACCACTGACAACTCACAGACTGTTTCAGTGTGGTATGCTAGGAAATGAGAAGAGTGGTTTCTCAGCATGAAGTGAGAGAGAATGACATGGTGGCAGTGATATGTGATGTTGAACCATTTGACACAGGAATCCAAATTCATGGAAAGTCCCATGTTCTTCTTTTGCTAGCTGTGTATTAGCAAACTGGATATAATGCACATGACATCACAGATTGCTCTCAGGCAGGCTGTTGCTCCTTTGTTGTTTTTATCAGTCAAGTTGTCTTTGACAGAGCCAGCAGAGGATAATGGGAACATGCGCTTATAGCTTTCCTTTTGCTTGAGTCCTGCCATACCTTTTGTTACCCTGCTATTGCTATGAAATCAGACATGGTCTACCAGTAAAAGCTAAGTTGCATTGGACAATGGCATCCAACATTGCTACTGGGTAGTCTTTAACCATGTACTGTATATCTACACTTAATAGCTCTTGATGACACACATTTCAAAAGAAAGGTGTACGTTATTCATGGAGAACCATCACATATCTGACTTGTATGTACAACAATAGAACAAGTCAAGTTGAATATTCTGTCTGAATATGCGACTCTCAGGGTTGAAAATTGTCAGGCTAGGTTACCTGCTGATCATCCGTTGAGGGTTAATCTTATATCAGTCTGCACCAAATCACATTGAACATGGCAGTTTTTGTTTCATCAATGGGGCCCATCTTGACAGGAACGGTGTAATTCCCAGCTACTTGGTAGTACCACCGCTTTGTAAATATGCTGTAGCTCCAAAGCTGCACAAACTGCCGCATCGCAGCTCGCGAATTGCTGTATGCCAGCAGGGTGGATTGCTATAATCCATCCAAAAGCCCATGTCATTGGGCAACTTGACTTCTGTTTACCAAGCTCTTTAAGAGAAGCGGGTAGTCATATTACTATGCACCCGATACCAAACATAGCTCTCTCAACATCTCTTTTAACTTGATACCAATCAGCTCTTCTTTCCGCAAACTCATATACCTCCTCTGCACGCAGGATGCCCTTGAACCGGTCCACATCCGCTATAATCGTAGCCATCTCCTTCGAGTGCGAAGGGTCAATTAAATAAACTTGTGAAAGTTCTCTCAGGGCCGTGAAATAAAGCAATAGCTGGTCGTTCTTCATGGACTGGATGAATTTGAAGTAATGGTTCATATCACTTTGTCGGATTTAGTGGCACAGAAGCATATGTAAATAAAACGATTGTGCCAAACACTTACCTAATGAGTTTGATCGAACCCAGTACGCTGATGCGCTGGCGTTTGAGATGCTTGCACAGGGCAGCAAAAAGACGAAGTCCAACTTCTTGGTTAAATACGTCCAATGTACTCTTATCCGTACTGCCGACCAACATTTGCGTGTGGGACGAGACAATTTGCACTATGTCCTTTGCCGCATCGCTGGGACCAACATCAGCTGTCTGTATAGCTGGATCCGCCGATTCAGGATTAAAATCCAACGCCGTCTGCTTAGTCGCAAGTATATATTCCACTTCCTCCATCAGGACATCAATACCTTTATTTAGCCCAGCAGCCACCCGCTCGTCGAGCTGTTGCTCAAAGCGTTTTTTTTCTTTGACAGCAGGATCAAGGAAACCATTTCGATCCGTCAACTTGGCTCCAATTAACTCTTGTTCATAAAAGACATCCATCATTTGCAAGATCAAGTCACCAACGTTAACAAGCTCTAAAAAGGTGACCAGGGGCTCGACCCCTGTTTTCTCTTCTCCGCTATGTTGTCGAGGGTCGTACGATGAGAGGTGATCAACTGCTTTGTCGAACCCAGCTATGACATGCCGATGACCAAGAATTTGTAGCAGTGAGACAAAGATTGCTTCGCATTGTTGCTTTGCTGCCTTTCCTAGCTCTCCCTGCATTTTAACAAACTCTGCTGCTCTTTCCAAGCTGGTCTTTGCGGCATGCACTAGATTTAATGCAACTTCAATACTAAAAAGGCTGCGAATACCCTCAAGTTTCGCGTTCATGATAGCTACCTTCGCAGCTAACTCGGTGGTAGGGGCTTCACTGGGTGTTGGAGACGGCCCAACGGGAACGACAATCGTGGATGATCTGTTGGAGTGAGAGGTCCCTAGAGATCCAAGACTTGATTTGTCGGTATTCTCAGGTCTCGATTCATTTGACTTCGAAAATCCAGGGAGTATATTGACCGGAGCCATGAGGACCTTCTTAAAGGACGTTAGGAAATCCTTTTTATCTGCCTGCCTGTTCACATGCGACATATAGAATGATTCTGTCGACGCGGCCTGTTCTGATAGTTGTCGATCCCAGTCAGCGACCACATCTTCTGAATGCTTTCGAAATAAAGCCAGTTCCTCAGCGAGATATAATTCAACATGTGGCTCAAAAATATCCATGACCATCTTGTTAGCAGTTTCACTAAAATCGTCAGTAGGGTCTTTGGTCTGATTTAAAGCTTGAACAAAATTCAGAGTTTGAACATAAGTTCCAGAAACAGCCTGCAAATAAGAACTCGGGTTTTGGACATGAATATCATCGAATATTGTGCTCAGATAGGGTGATATTATGCTTTTGCCCACCTTCTCTAAGAAGGGTGTGAATATTCCTGGGCATTTTGAAAAGCAGCGATCTATGATAGAGATTTCCTCATTAACGGCTGCACTTAGGCAGGTAAGAAATGCCTGGGTATGTTCCAACGAAACCGCTCCTGTTTTTAGGCAGTCCAATGGGTTTCCGAAATTTGATTTTTGTCTGATGATATTGTTGTCCTGGATAAAGATGTCGGTCGCAGCACGGCCACCATTCAGAGTCACCAACACCTGAGCATATCTTTTCATCAATCCATCAATGTCTCCACTCTCATAGCCATTTCTGAATTCCCGAATAGCAGCTGTTTCGAACTCGGACACTATGTTAGAAAGTTTCTTGGTTCTTTCTCCCCAGCCAATGCTCCTGTCACTTTGCGAAAACGACTGCAGCTGGGCTAACATTTGGGCTTGTTGCTCAGGCTCACTGTACATTTGAAAGACCAGACAATCGGTAGTTTCTTCCGATTTAATGACATCCTCGTAAAAGGGATTCAAGGCAGCGTGAACCTTCCCGTATTCTTCCCTAGCTTTACCTCGAAAGGACCGCACTGAAGCTAATATGCTCAAGGCGGAGGTAACATCAATCTTCGGTTTCTGCCCTGCCCCAGTTGGACCTGTGAAATCTACTGTATCAAATCCACTAGAATCTCTAGCGGGACCATCGGGATGCTTTGAATTCACGGTAATGGGAGGTATTTGACCATGCTTTGCCATCTGCCCTTGTAATGTTGGAGCTCTGGGCCGCCCATTAGGTTGAGAGAGGTTCTCCTCCGCATACTTCCTCGCTTCGAGCTCATCCCAACAACCCATCTGTTTCAGGAATCGAATCCATCTTGAATCATCGTAGACCATCTCATGCATTCGCCTCGAGGACCTCGCGACTCGAATAAGGTCGGTAGGACCAAGATAATCTAGCACCGTAGACATCAATTCTTCTCGAATGTTAGTAGCGGTTCTGTCTGTTTCATACGTATGGACGAGATAGGTAGCTACCTGCCGGTAATGCAGGCTTCAAGATTTCAATGTGAGCCAGCTTAAGGGATGCTAGAACATCCCTTCTAGGACTTTTCAAAGATCCTTGTGACTTTGGGCGCGATGCCATGTTGCTGGCAAATTCAATCGCGTATCTAACAAGATAGACGAGAGGCCAACTGTACGAGGTGGTTTAAAACGAGGAGCTGTCAGCATCATGCGTCGGTATTTTTCACCTCCCAGTTAGTTATGTAGCTGTGATGTGGTCACTAGCAGGTCAAGTATCGTATTTCTGCAAGAACTTGACGCCGAAGAAACATTATAAGAAGATACTGCTTGATTATAACCATCCATTGAAAGTTGTAAGGAGGACTCCGTTGAAGAGCTCAAAAGCAATGATACTGGTGATGCTGAACAAGAGAAGACCGGTAGACAGTTGATCCGATCCGACAGGGGTTTATAGATACATACTAATGTATGTAGTGATCTGATCTTTACTTGTCATTCTACCAGTCTCTGCCTTCTGCTGCATTCGTGGAGTCTTTTATCACAAACTTAGAAGCTCTATGTTGAGATGTTGTAGACCAAAGAAGGATTTTCACGAAAAGGGATCCCTCGAGGGCGTTCGTCTGGGAACTCAATCCTGAGAAGCACAAATATTGTTGGACAAACAGCTCGAATATCGACTCTCACAGGGTGGATGCTTGGAGGTTGATGTTTCCCATCTCCATTCCAATGATTGATGTTATGATGTTTAGAAACCGCAGTTCATCAAGTGTTAGTTAAAGCACCAGATATCGAGGAAGGCTTAGAGGTGCTTAATGGTTGATATCATGTTAATCCAGGCTATGACATGCATTTCTTCTCGTTTTCTGTCCGAGTTTCAGAGAAATTTACAGAGCGGAGTAGAAACTTAGATACAGAGTAAATTGACGAAAATACATATGTTTCCTCCATGTCGTCACCTTCTGTGTTATGACCGATTCCTGAACGAGAGGCTCGAGTTTTGTGTTCACAGGCCATCGCAAGAAAACGAAATTCCCTTCTACAACGCAGCTTTCACTTTACTATATCCATGACCAGCTGCCATGGGAGTGCCATTAGCCTCTGGGCAACGAAACAATCCCGTCCTTCATGTCGAAGTTCGGGTGAAAGCAGTAGCTGGCGACGTGATTGTCCGGACAGATATTGTGAGCGAAATCCACCTTTAAACGCTGGGGATTTGTCTGACATTGCCAGATTCGTGATGATGTGACCAAGTGGCTCATGGAGAACTTTGTTGTCCTGGATATAGGCCAGGAAATTCTGTCTTTTGGTAATCTCCCTTGCTCCTCATGATGGCTACAGTGATGCCTAACCAAGAACAAGATAGTTGCACCAGCAGCTATGCTCAATATATTGAGAACGCGAAGGTGGTCGAATCCATAGGCATGCAGACGGAGAGTGGCTCCTATCATCTACACGACGTGGAACTCGATGTTCAAGCGTATCAGTTACACTCATCAGACTTGGAACCATCGTCTCAGAAGCAAGATACAAATGATGAAACAGAAGAAAATGAACCACAGGCCCGTATCGTCCCATTGCCGAACAAAGAGTTAGACGGGATATGGGAGTCGTAAGCTCATGTCAGATGCTATTCCAAGGGACTGCGGCCGTTAATTGATCTCCAGGCTCTTATTTGAAAAACCTATACCCTCCAATCTCCTCCGGGCAGCTAGTCGAATGCGTACGTTTCCCAAAACCTCCGGGAAACTATCGTCACTAATGGATTAATCGTATAGTTTCCTTCTCCTCGCGGAAACTCAATACCTGGATGATCAACTGGAACCGACTTATTCTCCTTTATGGTCCTCCAGGCACTGGGAAAACAAGTTTATGGCAAGTGTAGTTCCGCGCTGTCAATGGAGTGCTTCTGGATCTCCCGACTGACACGACTTCCAGCCGAGCACTTGCACAAAAACTAGCAATCCGACTGGGAAAGCAATTCCCACAGGGCAAGCTAATCGAGATCAATGCGAATGCATTGAGCAGCAAATTCTTCAGTGAAAGCGGCAAACTTGTGGCGAAGATGTTCAGCACAATTGAATCGCTTCTCGACCAGGAACCAGATACTCTTATCTGTGTCTTCATTGATGAAGTAGAATCATTAACTGCCAAAAGGGAGCAGTCGCTTAAGGGAAACGATCCACTAGATGCTATGCGAGCGGTCAATTCCCTGCTTACCGCTTTAGATCGACTTCGACATCACCCTAATGTTGTGGTATTTTGCACCAGCAATCTTATCGCTGCACTAGTAAGGAATCTTTCCATGCACATTCATCCTGTGTTCTGACACCCTGTGAAATTTCATAGGATCCTGCGTTCCTGGACCGAATAGACATTAAGCAATTCATTCCGCCGCCATCCGTGAAGGAGATATATGAGATATTCCGAAGCTGTTTACAGAATCTCAGTGAATGCGGCCTGATTAAAGGCTGCACTTTCGACGTGCTGCAACGTGATCCAAGCAACCCAGAAACGTCACTAGAATATGTGTGTCACCCAGCCGAATCTCTGACTCTCCCTGCCTATGAGATGTCTTTGTGGTATCAACTGTTTCCCGAATCAATTCCAAAGCGGCTTGGAAATATTGCACAAGCAAGTATGGTATGTGGCTTTTCTCACGCATATCACGGACCATGCCAAACTCACTATCTGACTAGGGCCTGAGTGGCCGCACGCTCAGAAGAATTCCTGCTTTGTCGTTAGTTCTCCATACAACGAGTGCCACTTGCACTGTCGAAGAAGCCATTGTTGCTCTAGGCAAGGGGGTTGAGGAGGAGTTGAAGACGCAAGCAGAGGCACAACAAGGTGTTTGATATTCTGTAGAACCTGAAGCTCTGCCTAATACTGATAGTAACCTGGAGTCTTCCACCATGTATTCCATTCCACCTCGCTGTCGCTGTTGTCTCGTCTTTTCGTCTTTTCATGTTTCGCGGTTTTTGCCGACCATGCCAGCCAATCAGAAGCATCATGTTGTTAACCCATGCCACGCACCAATCACATCACACTTCCAGAAATGATCCTTCAAACAACATCTTCTTCACTCAGTTGAATCCACGATCAATTAAATCCACCTCAATCGCTCGCTCCCTGCCCCTCTCCTTCGCTATCGACGCCAATAGTTCATCAGTGCCTCACTGATTGGCGGGGGTGCTCATCTCACTCACAATGTTGACCAGATCGGTCTTGCGAAGCGTGCCCTCCAAGGCATTCTCACGACAGTCCTTCCGGCAAACAACCACAGTGCGTTGGCCCCGTTGATATATATCATGCCATTGGGCTGTCTTTCAACCGAAAAACTGCTGGCCATGGCTTCCTAGTGTTCTCCTTGTCTCGACCCAGCTAATCCCGCTTCTAGCGGTCCTCATCCTCAAAAGCCAGCTCCGCTTCCGAATCTCCATTTTACCTGACATTGACCGCTTCCGCTGCCACTGCGGCTACAATTGGCGCTGCGGCGTGGTACTACCATCTTTATGGACCCGAATTACTTGCGATGACCCCAGCTGAGGAGGGGTGAGTCCGTCCTACCAGTAGCATGGTTATATCGATGTTTTGGACTCCTTGGCTAACCCGGATCCAGGCTACATTCTACTGCTTATCCATGGGAGCATACCAAGTTTTACCGGACATTTGACCACGCAGCGTGAGGCTAATTGTATTCTGGCTCGACTAAACGATCACTGGCTAACTGCATCCGGTCCCTTTACAGTCTACGACGTGGTTTCCAAGTATACCGCGAAGTCTGCGCTCAATGCCATTCCCTCACCCGTGTTCCATGGCGCACATTTGTCGGTACCATGCATACTGTTGATGAAATGAAGGCTATGGCGGAAGAGCACGAGTACGATACCGAACCCAATGACCAGGGCGAGATCGAGAAGCGCCCGGGAAAGCTCTCCGACTATATCCCTGCCCCTTATAAGAATGACGAAGCCGCCCGAGCCGCGAACAACGGTGCCTTGCCACCGGATCTCAGCTTGATCGTCAAGGCTCGACATGGAGGCTGTGATTATATCTTCAACTTGCTTACTGGATATCCCGATGAGCCACCGGCAGGAGCTACCGTGCAAGAAGGGCTGAACTTCAACCCGTATTTCCCTGGAACTGGTAAGATAATACCCAATGAGATGATTGCGTCTCACTCGACTTACTTTCTTTTGTAGGCATTGCCATGGCCCGCGTCCTCTTTGATGGTATTGTCGAATATGAAGACGGCACCCCCGCGACAACTTCTCAAATGGCCAAGGACGTGACTGAATTCCTCAACTGGGCTGCCGAACCTGAGATGGACGACCGTAAGAAGATGGGTCTCAAAGCCCTCGTAATTGCAGGAACTCTGTTCGCCATCAGCGTCTGGGTCAGAAGATACAAGTGGGCGCCAATCAAGACACGGCAGATCGTCTACTCTCCTCCCGTGGGCAAAAAATGATAGGTTGTTGTCCGAAATGACAAATTAATGACCACATATCGATCAGAAGTAGAAGCAGGAGAACCAGTCACACAACTATGTTTATCTCAACTTTTCTTCACGCCTTCTTCATCTCTTTGAAGCATTCCTGGAAGCTCTTCCCGAAGAAAATCATTTCATTTTTCTAGCCAATTTTTAGATATAAAAAGGGAAACAGAGGGGATGTGGTTTTGACTCTATGTAACTATAAAGGTCTTTGTTATCATCCCCTTTTATTCTCCTTATCGCATTTGTGATTTATTTTACTTGTCTGAACCCCAATGTACATTTTTCATTTGTTCCAAGTTCAATGGTCAGCCAGTTGTTAGAAATGGGTGTGGTGGTGAGAATACGTAGAAAGAACTGGCGCCCAAGGATCTGGGTATACATACTCTGTAGAGGTACTTTCGAAGGTATAGAGCGCAATTGACCTTGATAAGGGTACATGTACTGTGCGGAGTTTGTGATATCCAACTCCGCGCGGGTCATTATTTACAGGTCTACTAAAGCGATATAATGGCTATATACATATCCAATCCATCTATACCTCCAAAAGCAATCCGCTCATCGTCGATTGACCCAACCTACGTCCCTATCGTTCGCTCCCCATCCCCAAACACCTTCCGAAGCACCACATCATAACTCCACCAAATCCCTTCAAACAACCCCTTCTGCACCCTCACCAGCCACCTGGGCGCCTTCCCCCTCTCGTCCGCAAACAGCGCACTAAGCACGATGGAAAAGAGCAACAACGGCAACCACAACGTCTGGACGAGCACCTGGCCCACCCGCTGTCGGCGCGTCGTGACATAGTACGCCTGGATGGAGGACAGATACGCGCGGTACGAGGTGGGCAGGTCGTGCTCGTGGGCGCCGGTGACGAGGAGGGATTTGTAGCGGGGAGAAGGCTGGGCGTAGGTGGGATCGCGGATGCGGTGGGATTTTCGGGGGGTTGTATCGCCGTTGGGCTGGGTGCTGGAATGTTGGTGGGTGGGGGAGAGGAGGGTGTGTGCGCGGAAGGGCGTGGTGGTGGGATGGTCGGGCACGGGGTGGGAAGGGTCGTAGGGAGCGGGGAACGGGTAGCAGTCGACGGCGATGTCTTGGTACGATGCGCCTCCGCCTTCTGTGGCGATGATGTGGGCGTAGTCGGACAGCGTGACTTCGTACACGACGCCGACGAGGGGCTTGCGCCAGGTGGTGGTTTCGTCGGCGGTTGAGTGGTGCGGGGGAAGGAGCGTGTGTTCTTCTTCATCTTCATCTTCATGTTTATGCTGCCGGTCCGCGTCAGAGGCAAGACGGCCGTTGGGGTATCTTGGTCGACCAGTCGCCGGATCGCGATACTGTGTGGCTGCAAAACAGGGCTCGAGGTACGGAACGCCTGGTAAGTCAAAGGTAAGGCATAGATCTGGCACGCAAACATTGATCTGTGATAGAGGCGTAATTCCACGAGTCTTGCGCAGGGTCTGAGAGCTCATGTTCGAGCCGTAGCCAAGGTACAGTACTGTCTTTTGCTTGAGCGAATGTTCCTTGCGCTGGTCGTCTTGCAGAAGGGCGCTGACATTCAAGGCATGGTCATGAACAGCGGCATGCTGTCGCTCAATTGACGTCTGTGGGATTGGAGGGAGTGGTTTGCGTATGGAGTTTTTGTTATCAAAAAGCCTCCATAGGACGGATCTGGGAGAGGTTTCTTCTTCGAGACCAGCTTCAAGGTTGGTGAAGGCACCGGATTGTGCTTCGTCTGGGGCTTTATCCTGAACTATTGGTGACATCTTGAATGCTTCAACGAGAAGCTGTAGATACTACGGAGTAGTCACTATTCAAACGACACGATCAATCTGCACTTATTTGAAATGATTGAATAGTACGCAATATCGGAAGAGAGAGAGAGAGCAATTCTCGATGTCTGTGGTCAGCTCTTCACAAAAAAATACGAGACAGCCATGATTGATCCCTTGCGACTCATGCCAATGTAAACAGAAGTCTGTATTCTGTAGAAGCCTTGTGGCTGGATGATGGCCTTGCATTGCTTGTTGAACTGATACTTTGACTGGATAGGCAGATGGTTGTCTGCAAAACAGCTGAAACCCTAGTCTATGAACTACATATAGTATGTAAGAAGACTCATTAAGAGCATGGATCATCTCCATTCTCTGTCACTACAAACAAATACTATCTATCTACAGAGTATCTTTACCAGAATGTCCCTCACAGGGAGACCATCAATGAATGGAATTTGCTTTGGGCTATTATTCTCTCCAGCAAGAGATGTCTCTATCAAGCCTGTGTCCGCTTGCAAACATAACCTGATGGAGATGATGGTGTCTGTAGGAGTGGATGCCACTTCCTACCAGCTACATTTCATCAGGAGGAACACTTGGGACTGATTAGGAGCCTAGAATGCTTTGAGGGTCCCAGTGTCTTGTTTGACAATTATCTATGTGCTTGAAACAGGCAGATTTCTATGCTTCAGGCCTTTTTCATGGGAGACAGGCTTCAAGAGCCCACAAGCTTGATATTGGTCGTATGGTGTATACATACGATCTTCTAATATTTTCAAATCTAGCTGAATGAATTTTTCTAGTATTGTTCAGTGCATTTGAAGGATATGGACTGAAACGCCGTCAAGTCAGAAGGTTGCAGATGAATGAACCAGACGAATAACACAGTGCTATGATGGCCCTGAATGTGTTGTTGAAGAGAGATGGGATTTCTTATTCTTCATTCTAGTCTTATGCTGTCAAGAGATGGGATCTGAGCTGATTCAAGATGAATGGATGATGAATGGCTTTTTCTCGATTCTGTGTTGCGAGTGCTATTGAATACAATGCTTCCCAATCGGGTAATGGTAAAGGCGAGTTTTTTACTCCCAAACGCTGTCTTCGTTCTATAACTACCCTCTTCCCACGTGATATTCGTGCGTTCGCCTCTTCCCTCCCTCTCCCCTCTCTGCTGCATCTGTTTCTCTCTCTTTTGACTGTAAAAGTGAAGATAATTCAAATGGATAAAGAGCCTTTGGCTGCGTTTTAAACATTCTACCTCGCTTATCCGAGATGGCTTCCACCTGCGACGCACCGCCTGTTGCGTCCCCTGACCGCTGTATGCTACAGCTTATCGAATGCCTCCGGAACACCATTCAGCGGGTCAAGAAAGACGATGTTTTAACGTCAGTTCTCTCTTATCGGGTGCACAGAATACGGTGCTGACATTGTGTCTACAGGATTCCAGCAAGGATAATCAAAACTGTCACACGGTCTTCCGAGGCGATAGATACCACCCATCTTCCCGAGCTGGTCTCGCTGTTCGACGATGAGCATATGGGCGACTGCTGCAGGCTGGAACCTGCGTCTTTCTACTGCATGCTCCACCTTCTTCTCAGATCAAAACCTTGCATCGCAAGGGACAGAGGATTCTATCTCTTCCTTGTAAGGTTCCTGGGTGGCCGGACCGTGATTGAAGCTTACTGACTAGCGGAAAAGGTGTCCATGAGACGACTCACGAGAATGTCACAAGGAGAGGCCAGCCCGGGATTTAAGGAGGCAGCGTACTGGAGGAAAGTAACACTAGGACAGCAGGCTCTCGGCAGCTTTGTCGGAACGTTCCTTAAACCGCATCAGATGCTAGCACGTAGCTGGGTACGTCTCTCAATGTTTTAGTTCCCTCCTCGTCATCACTAATCATGAAATCAGAGTGGTCAGTTCATTTTGGAGCTGGTTCGGCAGTGCCCAGCCAACCTCAGTCTTCTGTTAAAGGCTCCAGTGAGCTTAAGGTGAAGCTCTCTCCGTATACGCTTCTTTAAGAGTGCATATATTGATTTTTCGTCATCTAGCCTTTTCGGACGCGTAATTCTCCACGACACAGACTACGACTTGAGGCTTATTTCTGGGATGATGATCCAGCAGCTTTTGTTGGCTCATCCCGACCCAGCCGTCTTTTGGCCACCACATACTAATCCCGAGTTCGTCTCATGGCTTACTCCGCAAGCGACTATGGATTTAGACTGGATGAATCGCTTCAACGAATTATTACTTCGAATTGACCGAGAAAAGATCGTGAAAAGTGCTCAGGCGAATAGCCACATTACTTCTCAAACGACGAGAATCATGACCGTTGAATCCCTGGACACGCCTGGGTATTATTTTCATTCACAGAAAACTCCCATAGGAATGGTAACTAGTTGTGAATATGTTTCGATTTGCGTGACAAGCAATGATCGACTTCAAGTCTTTGATATCCCTTTCAATTTCATTCAAGGCGCCAGATTGCTTGGAGCTGGCTCTCCAAGCCTCCAGATAGAGCTGGTCGAGGGCACCCACTATATAACGAACGGATTGATCGTGAAAGGTCAGAGTCTGGACATTACATTTGCAGAATATAAACAAGCAATGGAGATATCTCGGGTTTTGAATCGGAAACCTACCAAATCCATTCGTGAAGAAAAGCCACAAGCACCCTTACGGAATAGCCCGATGGCCACTGATCCACAGAATCAAGGAACAGCACAGACCGACAAGACATCCAAACTGTATAGACATGCGATGTCAGCTGCAATTAACCTCGTCGGAAGCGACGAGGCTATTGACGATTCCCCAGTTCGTGCTCCAAAACGTACCCTGACCGAAAAAGAGGAGCCACCAGCAAAACGTGTGAAAAGAATGGCGTCGTCCGCAGCAATCGAAATCTCTCTGGCAGATGGTAGCTCATTGCAGTCAGAAAATAGTTCGCAAGATCCCACAGAATCTAGTCAATTAGACCAGAACAATTCAGCCGATCACGCAGAGAACAAGGCTGGTCGTCGTGCAGAGAGCGGATACGGCTCACTCAGTCCTGATGTGACTTCAGAAAATAAACCAACCCATCATGCAAAAAAAGTAAATCTCGAAGTACTTCATACAACTGAAAGCGAAGAGAAAAAAGGCGAAAGTTGCAACGACGAGGTGCAGTCTCGTTGCGGCTCTGCTGGGCGGGGTGAAGACAACTTACTCAATGCGGAAGGACAGCAACCTGAACCTCAACCTCAACCCGCCAGCTCGCAAATTTCTTCACACAACAATCTTCACGATGGCCCAAAAGAGTATTCAGAGAACAGCACTGATTTGACAGGACCAAAGCGTGCTAATGGGACTGTTGAAATCATTGATCCACCTCGTCTCGAAATCAAGGAGGTAGGAGAAGTTGACGGTGCTGACAGCATGAAACCAACTCCCATTTCTAAACCACTGGGTGTAGCTGGTGATTTGAAAGAGCCAACTGGGACAACTTCAGCCGTAAGTGGCTCAAGATTGAAACGTCCTCACCACAAAACCAGTGGCTCTATCGACAAAAAGAAATCTGTAGACTGGGACCAGGACCTTCGAGTCGATGATGACAAGACGCAACTTACCAGCACGAAAAGACAGAAGAGAACCCCCCTGAATCTCGGACCAAGCAAATCTTTCAAGGAAAAGAAGCAAGCTGCGTCCACAGGAGCAAAAAAGAATGCCGCGCGAATGTTGTCTTTGAGCCCCAAGGGTCCAGAGGCTGATTCTGCACCACCCAGGCGAGTAACGAAGCGAAACAAACGGCAGGTCACAAAGACTCTAACTTCGGCTCGCCAACGGAGAGCAGCTGCTGATAGAGCAAACCAAAAACTGGTCCTTGCAACAGAGCAGGAAAATCTGCCGTATGACTTCGACGATCCAATTGAATCAAGCGCACCACAAGCTGCAAACCTGGAGCTCCCTGACGCTGGCACAGCGGATAATGATGCAGAAGTTGCAGACTCGAATGTTCAGGTTGCAGAAATGGCAGAGGCCCCACTACCGCAATTAGCTGAATCGAAACCCGGAAGCAAAGACGATAGTCCTCAGGATATAACCGTAGACATTGGAATTCATTTTCCGGAATTGAAGATCCCGAACTTACAGTCCAACGGAGAATGTACCACCCAGCACGGTGAAATACAGGTACCGTCCACATGGCCGGAGAAAGCCCTTGACCAAAAAGAAGCGCCTTGTGAGTCCCCAGTCATGAGCCGAAAACGCAAGTCTCTCGAAGATGACGCATCTCCGACGCTGCAAGGGGCCAGTGGCGAAGACGGCCCTGCCACATCCAAACGATTGAAATTGGGCACTATCAAAAGTGGGATAAAACGAACCTGGGGCAATCACCTCACGGAAACACTCGAAACTGCTGGCATTCTGCCCACAGATCGAGCACAAAACGAGAATGGGAGTGTGGAGAGAGACCGGGCTGTTCCAGAATCAAGTTCTGTGAAGTTCCAGGCCCAATTGAATAATAAAGCTAAAGCTTCTCAAATTTCTCGGAATGTTTCCTGGTTCATTGCTCGGCAGAATGCAAAGGAACAGAAGGCAGAACTCGCCACGGAGGTTGGTGTTGACCTTCAAACAAACGAGGCCAAAACAGACTCGACTCTTAAAAAGACTTCAGAAAGTGGAGAGGCAATTCCTAGTTCCTTAACTCCTTCTAAAGAGAGTTTTAAAGGCGCTGTCGATAATGATCAATCGCATATGCCCGTTGCGGAAAAGACAGCTCCCGAGACGAATCCAACCAGCCCACAGAAGCACCAAACTCTCCAGGATGCAGGACCAAAAGAATCTAAGGACGCTCAACAAGCCAACAGCTGCGTGCTAGAGGGGAAAGAAGCAGCAAGAAGTCAAGTGCTTCCACTTGATGTGGACATAGAAGGAATGGAGAATAGCAAGGACGTTTCGGCTAAACAGCCTATTTTGAATCCAGAGACGGATTCAAGTGACGATACTTCGGAGAACAAGCGGGAGAGTTCTCGAGGGGCAGCCGAAGTTGAACATGATGACTCCCCGCTTCATGATATTCAAACAGACACCGATAACGGTGGGGATAGGCTGAATGAAGCGAATAATTCCGACATCTCTGTCTGCACGCTTTCCAGAACTCAGTTTATCGCACGATGTAGACGGAAAGCACCATTAAACTCTCAGACTCAGACAGTTGATGAAAATGGAAGTCCTCGTCCGAAACAATTCTCAAGACATTCTCGAATTGCCAGGAGACGGCTTCAGCGCCCGAAACCAGATCAGAACAAGAACCAGGCGCAACCAAGTGGCCTAGCGAACGTAGCATATGTCAAAGACGTACCCCCGAGCGAACTACAGGATACGACCTTGGTGTCTGGCTCTGAAAGAGACACACCAGTTTCCGCTACTTCCAATGCTTCGAGTGATTACTCCATTCTCAGCCAGCAGAACAGAAAAGCTGGAGTATCAAGTTTTCAACGTGGTGCGACAGTATCTGCACTCTCAAATACCACATTTCCTATCCCAAAAAAGGGCACAGGATCGACAAAAGGTTCAAATGAGCATCCTACTTTCATCGAAAAGCTCAGAGGACTTCAGAAAACCCAGCTGCCAAACAAAGTCCAGAAAGCCCACATTTCAAAAAGGCATTCACTCTGGGACGGCGAGAAACAACTTATCCCGAGAAGCGAAAGCAATGACAGTGAGGAAATAAGCGGTTCTGATCCTGAGACTGAGGACGAAAATGATTCTTCGGAGGTTGTCTCTTCGAGTTTGCTGGTGTCCTCTTCAGCAGCCTACGCCGGTGCTGATACCTCTGAATGGCAGAAAGCTCTGCGCGCTACACAGAAAACTACCCTTGATATCTTGTTGGATACGAGCAATGTAAGTTGCAGTACCACGTTGCTCTATTAACAGTGCTAATTAGCCATATCTCCAGCGTCTTGTCCGCCATCTAATGAGTGAAGAAAATGCTATTTTGGACGTCGTTGACGTCTATAAGAAGGGGTGTAACAGGATCATCAATCAACTAGAAGCGGCCCACGATGAAAATCTGAAGGATCTATTAACGCAGCTAGAGCCAATTCAAGTAGGATTGATCGACCTCTGTCAGGGCATTTCGCGCCAATTGGACGAGGACAAGGAAGCATTTGGAGGGCTCCCGTCGATTAGGAACCTGTCTGCAGCATGCGAGAAGAAACAAAAACGACTGCTCCGTCAGATTGAGAATGCGGTGAAGGAGTACGCAAGGGAGAGCTGACCATGTAGACTGTTTTGATGTGCACCGGTATCGGACATTTTTCTCCAGAGCTGAGGGTTGGCCGGAGACTTTGCAGCTATTTAATGTTGATTTCAGCTTTAGATGTGTGGTTTTTCTCTCATTTATCCAGATATTTGATATTCACTTGCTCTTCTTTCACTTTCTAACTACATCATATGTTATGTACTGTGTTCAAGCTAAATTTAGTTCACTTACACCATCTTTGACTCGGAAGTGCTAGTGAGAGCTCACTGAAAAAAAGCTTTGAGAGCCAGCCAGAGCTCCAAACTCACACATTTCGCACATTCAAGCTGATTCTCACTGTTTGCTTCTCTATTTTCAGCCAACTAAATACATAAACTAGCTGAGCTTCACCTGCAGCAATCAATTTTAGACCAGTGTGCGGTTGGGATATCCCCACCACCACCAAGCTCCAGCGATGGCATCACAATCAGTGAGCTCCAGCCCACATCCAATGCTGAATTTTCTCACTCAAACTGAACAACTACATGTTACTAACTTCAACTTGCTGGCAGTGGTATATCGAGAATACCAACGTCGGAAATCGAAGCAATGCGGAAGATTGGCGAAGTCAGTGCAACGCAACGCAAATTGCTGTCCCCAACTCGCAATGACTGACCCAGGTCATTCTGTGTAGTCCGCGGCTACAATCCGTTAACGCCACCCAATCTCCTCCAGCATGAAATTCCACAGACTCCACACTCCAAAAAGACGGTTCTGATGTCCCGCGAAGAAGCCAGCGCCATCGTCAACGACATCGACCCCAAGCACCGCCTCATGGTCATCGTGGGTCCATGCTCCATCCACGATCCCGAAGCCGCCATGGACTACTGCACGCGGCTGCTCAAGCTCAAGGAACAACACAAGGACCAGCTCTTCATCGTGATGCGGTCGTACCTCGAGAAGCCCCGCACCACCATCGGCTGGAAGGGCCTGATCAACGACCCCGAAGTCGATAACTCCTTCCAGATCAACAAGGGTCTGCGCATGGCGCGCAAACTGTTCGTCGACCTCACCGACAAGGGCATGCCGATCGCCAGCGAAATGCTCGACACAATCTCTCCCCAATTCCTCGCCGACCTGCTCTCCGTCGGCGCCGTCGGCGCCCGCACCACCGAGTCCCAGCTCCACCGCGAACTCGCCAGCGGACTCTCCTTCCCCGTGGGCTTCAAGAACGGCACCGACGGCTCTCTCGACGTGGCCATGGACGCCATCGGCGCCGTCAAGCACCCGCACCACTTCCTCAGCGTCACGAAGCCCGGCGTGGTCGCCATCGTCGGCACCACCGGCAACGAAGACTGCTTCGTGATCCTGCGCGGCGGCAAAAAGGGCCCCAACTACGAGGCCGCGTCCATCGCCGCCGCCAAGAAGCGACTATCGGAAAAAGCGCTGACGTCCCGACTCATGGTCGACTGCAGCCATGGCAATTCGGAGAAGAACCACAAGAACCAGCCCAAAGTCGCGGAAGCGATTGCCGCGCAGATCGCCGCTGGAGAAGACGCTATCATGGGTGTGATGATTGAGAGCCATATCAATGAAGGTATGTACATACATAGCTAGCTAGCGCTTCCCCCATCCCTTCAAAATTTTCTCTAAACAACAAAAAAGCATAAACTAACGTTCCGCCACCAGGAAACCAACCCGTCTCTCCGCAGGGCAAAGCCGGTCTCAAATACGGCGTCAGCATTACCGACGCCTGCATTGGCTGGGAAGACACCGAATCCGTGCTCGCCGTCCTCGCCGAGGCAGTGAAGAAGCGACAAGCCCTGAAAGCGGAAAAGGCCAGTTCGTAATTGTCCGATAAAACTCTCTCTCTCTCTCTCTCTCTCTCTCTCTCTCTCTCTCGGGCTAAAGGAATTTTTTTTAAAAAAAAAATTGAGTCGGTTTGAAAAAGAAAAGGGAGGGGGTTGTCTACATGGCCATTTTACTACGTGGAGGATCTCTCTAATGAACTTACACCCATCTACCTCATAGCTTTTTGTTTTGGCCCCGGGTGTGATGGTCATGCTGAATTCGGTCACATAAAAGAATGTTTTGCATTTCGAGGAGATTAGGGAGCGCCAAAAAAAAAAAAAAAAGAAATACAAATGTGGGAAGACAGGAAATTAGGGAACTAATATTCACATCTAAATAGTACTACGAGGCATGATAAGTTTCCGGGCAAAGCTCATATAATATCTTCTTACTCCATACTTCTTGATCTTCTAACAAATCCTATATAAATGCTCCAAGCCGCTTATCCCTCATCGGGCGCATAGGGAGCATTCCATTTAGAACATGTATTGTTGATGTCAAACGAGCTGTGGGAGAAGAGAATAGTGATACAGCAAAGCAAATTGATAAAAGGGGGGTATCTGAACGTAACTAACAATACCAATTAAAATCCGTCCATAATTCACGAAACACGCAAACGAAGAAAAAAAGACTCGAAATGCACCGAAAAATCGCTAACCGTGGTCATGACGAAAAGAACCATATATATACGCACCAGATATCAGATAATAGTGTATGTAGACTGAATTTATAAACAATGCAACCAAGCTCATAACCAGAAGAAGCCAAAAAACCGGGAGCCTCTTCGCCAACAAATCACACAACTCCAGGCGAATTTCGAAACGCGGAAATCGCACTTCCTCGATGCGCTCTTCCCGGAATCCACGCCTCATCCAAGGGTACGATCAAGTTTGGATTGACATACTTTCTCAGTTTTGGCGCAAGATCTCGACCCCTGAGTCGGACCGGTATCGAGTCCCTGTCCCACTGTGAAGGCGGAGACATGGTCGACGTCGGCGTGGGACTTTCATCCGATTCAGCAGCACGGTCACGGTCGATACTCCGCAGCGCGATGAATTTCATCAAGGGGTCGTAAGTGCGGGAAAAGAAGAAGAAAAACCACACGGTGCCTGCGAGCAAGGGAACAATCAAGACTGAGCGCGTGATGGCTCTCCGGAGAGCGAGGATACCAATCATTGCGAGCTGGAAGACGAAGAGGCCAACGATAACGCGGCTGCATATCATGGGCCAGGCGCGGCCGGTGGAGTGTTGTTGGTGGTCCATGGCGTATAAAAGTTGGTATTTGTAGATGAAGCGGCCAATGAAGAAGTAGATAAGGCCAAAGAGACATACGAGCCAGGAGCTCGGAAAGACACTGTACACAATGCAGATAATGAAGATGAGAATTGTCTGCGGAAGGGCGAACCCGTAGCTGAAAATAGGAGGCTTTTCCAGATCAGCATAGTCGCGAGGGGTTTTCGCTCCCAGTAACTGGAATGGATACAGCGCCACACTTCCGAATTCCAGCAAGCGAAATGGAAACAGACCCAGCCCCTGCAAAATAATCAAGTTCACATAAAACGGCGCAAGGGTTTCGAGAGAGCGGGCTAGCGCAAAAGCTATGGTAGTTGTATCTTTGAAAACGTCTCTGAGGTTCTCCCAGAATCCATAGAAATTAGACGCGGTTGCAAAAACTGTGAAAACAAAGAACAGATTGAAGAATGTGAAGAAAAAGTTCTTCGAAATGACAGACAACTCGACATCTCCGTGAGAGATCATTCCCTGCATGTTGGCCAGCCCTAGATTACAGATGTCAGTACCCACCCTTATCAGGTCAATGGATGTGTATCAACTTACAACTGTAGAGGTATGGAACCGAGACTGTCAACAAGGAGAGAATCAAAGTAGGAAGGCCAGTTTGCACGAGAGATTTGATCAAAGGATGACGGGCTAATGCTTCCGCTAGCTGAGGGATAACTTTCTCGAGTGTTTCCAAGTTCAACAAGTATGCGAGAGGAATGAGGAGAATAGACCAAAAGACCGTCAGAAACCCAATCACCAGGGTGACAGACCACGTACGCATCCATCTCTTTGATCTGGAAAGATAGGTCTTTTCCCACACAACGTCTGCCGGGGCTGGGGCCAAAGTGGCAACAAACTGCATGGGAGACGGGTCCAAAATCGCTTGCACCGCCATCTGACAAGCCGCTATAGATTCCATTGTCACAAATGCCAGAGGAGTTGGGGGAAACTCCTTCTCCCTTGTGACTTCGATCGTTTCGTCAAGCCGGCGCAGCTTCTCTTCATAATAATCAATAGCATCTACCGTCTTGTACCTCAGTCCATGCCACAAGCCAGCTTTCGGGCGCTTGTGAAGTGAGTCGGGCTCTTGTTCACCGGGTGACAACAACGCCGCAGTTTCGTCTTCGTCGAGCTCGTTCAATACCGCTGCCTGGTTACTTTCGCGAGCTCGAGGTTTTTGAAGCGATTTCTTCCGCTGGTATCCAATATATTTCGTCCACGCTTCTTCCAGCTTCTGAAGCACCCATTTTCTTTCTTCCATCAAATTGTCAAGTTCACTCCAATCACGACATAGGGTCAAGCTTTCGACCTTTCCAATCCCTAAATTTTCGACAAAGTCTTTTATCTTTTCCTCCGATCTCATCTCAGGCGGGATTCCTGATAAACGGATAGTGCGATCGGTCATAGTCGTCTGGCTTCCCAGGCATTGTTGGCGTATTCGGATAATTTTGTTCGTTTGGCCAACCAGAAGATATATTGCAAGCCCAGTAAAGACATACGAGAATACTACATACATCCATAAATATGTAGGGTCACTCTTAGGCTTCTCTGTATCTCCCAGCGTTGTCATATAGCTCTTGGGCGAGGAATACGATGGCGAAACGTCGGAATGATTGCCGTTCCGGCCATCCCAAGGGTAGCCATACTTTCCGGTATAGCTGTAATGAATGGGAAGTATGATAATCACGGACAGGAAAAAGGACACGGTTAAGAAATCAATGGCGTATTTGTAGAACGAGAGGAACTAGAAACAGTAGAGCCATCGAATTAGCTTCACTTTATTCTGAATAACGAGACCGTCAACATACCACAAAAGCATCCAACCCCGCAGAAGCCAATACTTCATCGTCAGTGATTTTGTATAAGACTGGAATCCACCCAAACATTGAGTCTGGGAGTTCTGGGAGTCGAGAGGCAGCCGTTCTCAACCTCCGGCGCGCATTGTATAGTACTCTCCATTTCGGCCGCAAAATCTAACCTCGATACTTCTAATCAGTCCTCAACCCTCTTCCAAAGCAAAGCGAGCTTGGCAAAATCAGGCTCCACTGTACGCGTTGACTTGATGGCACATACGCAAAATGTCAAAAACGCACTCAACCCCAGAGCAGAACTTATCACGATCTGCGTGTACAGATCCCGCTGACCTCTCGTCTGATCCTGAAACTTCGGCGGATCATCGTGACCTCCGTTGCCGTCCCCACTCGAAATAAACGATTGAAATGCTGCGTGCGTGACTGTCGCGGCGGAGGGAAGAGAGAACGTCATCGAGGTACAAGGCTTCGCCAGGCCGTGGTGACCTTCTGGAGCGGGTTAGCTCGCTAGGGTAGTTCGCTGAATCAACGCGGGCTCAGGAATCTCAGAACAGATATATCTACAAAGGGGAACATGAACAATGGCTCTCAGAGTTTATGTTCTTGCACAAGCAGCACCTAGGCTGTATATACCACACGCAGTCCACTTTTCCACTGTTGACTGAACAGGAGGATGAGTGAGGATGAAGATGAGCGATGAGGGATGAAGTTGTTTTTTCGGTTAAACTTGCCGCCGCAGAGATGACGTCGTTGTGCAGGCTTACTCAGCAGGCTTATTCAGCAGTCTCCTGACTTCACCTCCTTTTTCATCTCATCTCATCCTAGACATGTACACATTGCCTTCAATCGCAATACATGTATTCAGCGAGTGTTACCTAGGATAAAAGAGAGTCATATCGCATGGCTTGATCTATCTAATCATTATATTTCTTTCATACAACATTACAACACTGTATGTTTGCAAATCGTAAAGATCATTACCTAAAGTCCACGAAATGGCCCGTACTAGACATGCAGCCTGCTTGTCCTTTCCTTCTGAATCTCAGATGCATCATAGTACAAGTCGAGCAAACAAGCCGCGGACCAAGCCTGAGTCGGCGACTAAATAGTAATACAACGTTAGATTCCACGTCAATTGCGAATTAAGGAAAACAGGTGGCAAGGACTCACCGAGCAAGAACAAAACTCCCCGTTTTTATTCGTCAATTCCGTTAAACCTCTCCACGGACTTTGTCTCAGAGACCTCAGACATCCCTCCAGCCGCATCGTGATCTGCTGGTATACATCCATCAAACTCTGGTATGAACTATCCCTCAACAAAGTGAATTTCAGTAATGCTCGGTAAAAGTAGCCAGCTGGCCATAACCACTCCGGGCCTTGATGGTAGTTTCTCCCCTTTGCAGTCGCAAAGTCAGTGGAGTCTTCCGAATTGTTATAGTAGGGTCGGTAGTTCAGGTCCGTGGGGTCGAGTGTTGCCATGCCCAAAGGTGCGCGAAGGACGACATCAACAATAATCAAAGCGTGAAGCCCACGTGCTGGGTCAAAAAGATCAGGAGCGACAGTCATGGCAATTGGGAAGTTGGGACGAAGCTGATAATCTTCGTAGGGTTTACCAGATTTGTATACATCTTTATATATGCCGCGGCGGTTGACAAGGTTGCTATCCACGTCAAACTCATTGTCGTCAGCAGCATCAACGGGCACGTAGTAACATTTTTCAAAGTTAGCTTTGACTCTCTCTGCCCACTGCTGGAAGGTGATTGTCCGGTCAGAGCCAATATCGACACCATCGTGCTGATAATGACCAGCTTTTCGTAGACCCGAGACCCAGCGTAGCGCGCTATATAGCATCCCAGTGATCTCGACCGGTGCACCATCCCTCGGGGTCCCAGGATATCCCTTATTGCCAGCCTTGACACTTTCACCCATCTTATCCATCCATGTCCCACAATTCCATTGATTCCCTCCAAACACAAAACCAGTTTCCCAGTCCACATGAATATCCACCTGGAATCCTTCAGGCTTCATCTGCATGTCTAGCTCAGGGCCAGCGTTATGTTCCCGAAAAGAGATCCCTGAAGCATGTCTCTGAAAAATCTCTTGTATGATCTCAGCAACAGTCGAACTTTGGCTATATGCTCTCTCATCATCAAACGGGAACCAAGTGTCATCATATGGTAAAAATCGACGAGGAACTTTTTCATCCAAAATCTGAATCCCATTTGGGACGACATGGGTATAATCTTGAATAGCCTGCAGAAAGAACCAAACAGAATCACGGGAGTTGTACCTGGGAAATTTTCCTGACGAAAGCAAGTTGGGAATCATGCCATGTTTTAAGACACTTGCGAAAGCGAGAATATGCTCCTTTGCTTCGTTTAGCCGACCAGTGGTGAGGAGTAATCCGCGAAGTGAAATGAACATATCACGACCCCAGCATCTGGCCCAATCCGTCGCAAAATGGGGCAGGCCAGCAGCAAGGCAAGGCACTTGCTTTGTGGGGTAGAGAGAAGCAGATGTCACCTCTCCCAATTGCTGTACGCTTATCAACCCCATTTCATGAATAAATTGCTGACCATGCCTAATGATATAGCTTAGTTCATGGATTGCACGTCTGTAAGCCCCATCATATGCAGCTTTGATAATGATAGTAAAATATCTAGGCAGTAAGAAGTTTGGCACTCGGCGGATGGCATCGAATCGATCTTCAAGCCACTTCGTTGGACTTTCCAACTGCGTATAGCCCTGTTCTGAAATGGCTCGTCGCATTCTCCGGACGATGAAATCAAGGGCCCATTGTCCTTCTCGGATATTGTCACAAAGGGGATGGCCGATATTATTATTTCTAATGATATCCTCCAAAATGCTCCACCAGCCTTGAAGGCCAGCATAAACGAGGGGGCCAAAATTCGGAACATTGTAGACTCCGTCCTTCCCATGGCTAGAGTCCCTCTCTTCAGCTTCACAGCGATACAACACAAAATTAAGGCCCGTAAGGTCAACTGGACGAAAGGCCTCATCAACATCGGATGTGATAAACCCACTCAATCCTTCTGGTAGATTTTCTTCGTGTATGTGTGTTTCGAGTAAAGCAATAGAGCCCGGTGGGAAATCACTTGGAGTGTATATTACCGTATCGTCCCCCTTTTCTTCAAGTCGGAATCCAGATATCTCAGAGACACGGCTGGGCAACCCTCTTAAATACTTCTGATCGGAGGTCACGAGTGCTTTCGTCTCGCGGTCACCGTCAACCTCTAACTTCCAGGCACCAAAAATGGTTGCTTTGGTTCCCGTAAGGTAAATAGGAGCAAGGACATGCTCGGCTCCAGAACCAGCAAAAGCGGTACGCGATACCAGCAAGGTTCCTTTTCTTGTGTGCGGGTGAACCCTATGCACAGTTATATACTCCCCAACGTGATGAATATGTGTCTCATCAAATTCATCAATCGCCATTTCAGTATGCAGCCTGTTCAATAATTTCTTTATACCACCAATGCCCCCTGTACCAGTAATGCCCTGTAAATCGCCTTCTGAGAATGCCGATGTATACGACCGCGTATCCGATACAAGATTCACATGTGCAGGGTATATTTCATCGTAGCCCATAACACTACCGATTGCAGAAGCACACATTGCCACCAGTGCGGCATTTGGAAGCGTATCCCTAGGATCCCGCTTTTGAGCTGGCATCTCATTATCGTGTGTGCAATCCATAAAGAGTGCATGTACGGTACTTGGTCGAATATGATGGAGGACAGTTTTATCGTCCATTTGAGACCAGTTGGATAACAAACTCGGATCAAAACTACCGATCGGGCGACCACCGTGACGATGAACAAGCCGACTTAACTCGGCGCCGCTCCATGCTTGCATTGCCTCTCTAATCAAAGCAGTTAAACCGAGACGCTTTGTGAATAAGTAGTCAGTTTCCTCGGAACCAGTAAACAGTTCTGCATACACCATCAAATTCGGTCGGACACGCCGGGCTTTATGTAGCAGATATTCAGCCACGTGCAATGGAGTAGAATGACAATTGTCGATACGAAATCCAGAGAAGTGCTTCGCCATTAGCTCCGTATATCGAGTCATGTAATCCCACAGGAATGGACTATCCTCTGGAGACTTTCCATAACGCAATTTAACACAATCTCCCCATACGATAACTTCGCGTCTTAGATATGCTCGAGAGTGAGGGCCAGCGTTATCTCTTAGAGCGTCTGCGTTCCACACCCACCCGTTGTTGACCACGGAAAGGCACTTTGGATCTTGGTTTTTCTTAGTTTCATTGAGAGGAAGGCGAGTGAAGTAAGTTTCAATGAGAGGACTCTGCTCTGTAACAGGCCCCAGCTTAGGACCATGTTCATCTAGGCGAAGATACTTGATTCTATTGAAGAGCTGATCGAAAATTCCCAAGACATCTTTGTCATATTCGAGAAGCAGCGGTAAATTGAGAGCATCCAAAATTTTGATAATATGCTCCTCAACTCCTTGGATATCTGCAGTCTTCTCGTCATATCGACCGTACAGTGCAGTGACGAGCGCTGCGCCGACGCGAGCATTTACTTTTCTGCTATGTCTTCCCAGAAGCTGATTGTCATTTTCAAGCCCCTTTGCTCGCAAGAAAGAAGCCCCCTCATCGAGAGACCATTGTCGAATCCGATCTAACCCTCCGATACCAATATCTCCGAAACCGCCGGCTGGATATTCGATATGTGCGGATTTCCAGGCTTCCAGGATCGCTTTCCTATCATGTTGAACATCAATAGCGTAGAATTCCCAGAGCCTAATCTTTTCAATAACATGAGGCTTCATCTGCTGCATGACCGTAACTAAATCATCAACAGTCTTGAATTCCGTAGGCAAACCTAGACTGTGCAAATCACGTCCATATTGCAAAAGAGCGTCGTCTAACTCCAGAGCGGCTTCTAGCCAAGGAGCTGTTTCCACATTATATCCAGCTTCAGGGTGTTCCTGGAGCCATTTGCTATTATTCGCCGTATGGTTCCACACAACATCGGTCAGCGCAAGGATGCTGTATTCCTTTTCTAGCCTCGTGGCCATCTCGACGACATCTTTGTCTCCATTCGGAAAAACCGCTTTATCAAATTCGAGTTGGTTATATATGCTGTACGGCGAATTTGACTCCCCCATTGTCATCAATGGCGTGAAATGGACGACATTATATCCCCGATTGCTAATACCCTGAAAATGTTTATTCCAGTCTGTCGGATACTTTCCCATAAATTTGGACACGACAGAAAATATGGACAAAGCTTCAATTGGCATCTTATTGCCATTGAGCCTTACATCTGGGGCCACATCTACATAATGTGTCTCCGTTCTCGTGTGGACGTGGGGAGAAGGGGCCGCAGAGTCAGAGAGCTTGGGAAGAAGGCTGTAGGTAGTATAGAAAGAAAAACCTCCTGCGCATGTGATAGGCACATCGATATTCAATTCTCGGTTGAATTCCGGGTTCAATCCATAATTCTCTATCAGTTTGCAGCCACTGATAACACTGAAAGCCAGCAGATTCTTACCTGAACTCCCTGAATTTGTCGCTTTCAAATGGTTTTCCGGGAGACGGAATATTCAGCCACAGACTCCCTTTCCGACATATTGGACTGCTTCCCTCAATTACAAACCGAAGAATATATGGCGGATCGCTTGGAGGAGGAAGAAAAATATATTCGCCTGGGACATCCGGAGAGCCATCATTCTTCAACGGGAGTAGATAGACTTCAATTGACTCTGCCATTTCGCGCAGTACCTAGGGCTGCAGCTCAACCATAAACCCAGCTTCGTTCCTTTGGTCAAAATGGTCGTTGAGTTGCGAGCAGCGGGTATCTGATAGTAGGTAGGTCGGAGAGGTAAATGTGAGATGAATTACACGCTTGGGAGTGGGTTCACATGGGATGACGTCACCTGATTGCTTCCGAGGATCCATCCCATCTGGTCAGGAACAAAATTCAAGGAACAACTTTTATCTCCTCGCCTCGCATAGTAATTGTACTGTACTGTGTATAAGAATGTCTAGATTGATCCGTTTCTGATTGCATATGATGCTGATAACTATGAAGTTACTGTCAATAACAGTGAAAGCAGATTCAAAGCCATCAAATCAGCCTCTGGACCACTAGTTAGTTAGTTAGCTTTGTCGTCGCTCCGTGGCTTAAACAAATCCATGTAATTAGTAGTATTTGACTTTGCTCTCCAGTATTATGGTCAGTCCCCAATGCCCGAATTCGAATCTTTCAGTCCCAGATAAAGAACATATGCCAGATCTTGAATCTATTAACGAAGAAGCCACAAAGCATGCTGGAGCTCAACATCACAAAAAAAAAAAAAAAAAAAAAAAAAGGCGTGGATTGACCAAATCACCGCTCAATAAGCGCCGGGATTTCGTCGACTTTGACCTCACCTGCAAGAATGCCTAGAATACTATGAGTAACCGCGATATGAGATGCAGTAGTGTGTCAGACTTACCATAAACCGCCGTAAAGAGAGGGAATTCATCCTCAAGTCCTTGCTTTTTCAAGAATCCATGTACTTCCCTAGCACTGAGCGTCCCTTGTAGCATCTGGCCGTTGAGTTCCGTCTTCTCGACCTCTTCCACTGTCAAACCACGCTGAACTGCGAGCTTGGCACACCGGTGATTGCGGCCACCATTACAGCTGGTGATCAGATCGGCAACACCGCAGCTCTCCTCGGTAAACGTTTCCGGATTGACCGTCTCGCCGAAGAACCTTCTGCCAAACTTCACCATCTCTAGCAACCCAACTCGCATGATTGCAGCTTTTGCATTGTCTCCCCATCCCTTTCCATCGACAAAACCTGCAGCCAGGGCCACAATATTCTTCAAGCCCCCTCCAAGAGACACGCCTGCAACATCACGTACCACATGGACGTGGAAGTAAGGGCGGTGGAATATGGTTTTGATTAAAACATGGTCGACTGGAGGATATTCGGCAGGCATGGGCCTGAGTCTCACATGAGAATAACTTCCTGACGAGTCCTTGTGCTGGAAATGGACATCTTCGTTGATGTTAACCATAGACGAAGCTGGTGATATATTCTGGGGTGTCGGCGCCTTGGAATCTAGGTGGGGGGGATCATATGCGATCGTGGTTTCTGAGTACAGTTCCTTCGCGATCTCGCCTGCAATGTTGGCACCAGACAATGCTCCGCAATAAATGCCCAATTCCTTACCAATGACCTCTGAGAACAGGCTAACGCCCTCGTCGGTGACGCTCACTCCTTTAATACATGAAATTCCTCTCGCATAAGGTAAAATATGGCCCTTTAGTTTCTGGCAAATCCCCACAATAAACTGATGAGGGAGGTTAAAAACCAAAATACTCGAGTCCTTGACGGCGTCCTCCAACGAAGGATTAGCGTGAAGATTTTTGGGAAGCGTGATATCTGGTAGATATTTGACATTCTCATGGAAGTGGTTTATTATCTCTGAAAGGTTTTGTCGACCGTTGCAAAGAGGAGAAGATGGATTGTAATGTCTTGAGGTTTTGGGGACCTCGATCTGCTCTTCAAATACCCACATGTTGACAACGGGTTCGAAAAGGTCTGGGTTTGCTGCGACATTCTCAGAAACCATTTTGGAGATCGAGGAACCCCTGTGAGATTGTTAAAACCGCCAGTTTCCGTCCAGAGGAATGCCAGAAAACGCACCAATTTCCAGACCCTACCACAGTCACCTTGTGCTTCCTTATGTATGGAGTAAGGCGCGTCATCGTGTAATTCCGCCTGAGAGTGGGGTGCGACGAAAGGACTCTTCGAGTAAATTGGTTAGGAATGTGAGATTTATGAGAGATAGATCTTGTTGGAAGACGGCAGAGAGTGAATCGAAATAAGATCGAAACCAACGAACCTCCCATGTAGTCAAAAGAAGGGCAGAAAGGGGATGAACACCTCGATGCGAGAAAAAACTCTCCGTGTACCTGGAACGAGATCCAAACGCAGCAAAAGGTCATGAGAGTGTTGGGAAGGGATCGCCGAAAGCTTGGTGGGATCGGGCCAATCAGATGCATGGGAACTTACAGTGGACCCACTGGTTTCTAGAACGTGTCACATGGTATGATGTCATTGATGGGATATCATGTGGTCACCACTCAGCGGACCAATAATATCGCGCTTACTAATCAGATGCCAAACAATGCAAACTTGACTGAAGTTAGAACAGAGATACTAAATGTACTGGACGCAGCCTGTTCATCTCCGAAAGGCAATGGTATCACAACATTATGGTAAGTGACTTCACATCGAACTAACCAGGTGTGTTTTCATTCTATTTGACACTGAATCTGCTTAGGCACCAACTCGCCCCAAGTCCAAGACCGCAATATCCGCGGCGAAGAAACCATCTTCCACGAAAACCGAAGATTCTTTCGATTCTGGCTTTCATAGCTCCAAGAAGGACAAGCGCATGATTAAACACTCAGCATTCGTCTCGAAAATCGAAAAGTCCCGCAAAAAGCCACTCAAACGGCGTCGCCCACCGAGGAAGCTTGTTGCCAACCTCAATTCACTCGCTGATGCTCTGCCAGACGCCGGCGATGAAACGCTCACAAACAGCCAAGTGAACATTATCAAGCATAAAAGCTTGAAACATAAACCTGGCGCCATGAAACGGAAAGAGAGGCTAGACAAAATTGAGAGGGAACGGTTTGCAAAGAACATGGCGCAAATGGTGACTGGGTTGGAAGCAGCAACACCTGCTTCTAGTGCTGCAGATGCTCAGACCACTCGACAAGCTTCGTCGTCGAATCGATGGGCTGCATTGAGGGGTTTCATTTCGCAAACTATAGATCAAAATCCAGAATTCAAGCGATGAAGATTCGTGAGTGGAGCAGATGCTATATTCTGCTATGTACACCAATGCTAAGTCGACGCTATTTACGAAGAAATGGCAATTTGGAAACGAGTTCTATACTTGTCTAACCAAGTCGTCATAGTACCACAGCCAGATACATGGCACCTTTTAGGCTTCTGGTGCCGCAAGGCACAGAAAAGGGAGCATCGTCTCTGAAATCTAATCTCTATAGAGTGTCAGCGAACATAACGATTACAGACAGTCTAGCAATGCATGTATGAATGATCAAAAAACTGTCCGTATCCTGCAGTAGATTCTCTACCAATCGCTGCATCTTCAGTCAATTCCATCAGAATTCTGTCATCAAATATTACATATCATGCCAAGACATCCATTCAATCTTATCTTTTTCTTCCCCACGCAAAGAGACTGCGCTCTCATTTTCAACACCAGCAATATACCAAGAGCAGAATGGACTCCATCGAAGACACACGCGCATCGCTAAAAGAGCAGATTACCGCTGCCGAGCAGCATCTACTTCAACTCAAGCAACAGCTTGCCGAACTTGAGCGACGCGCCTCCCAAGCCCCAGGCTGCAACACCACCTCATCGCCAACCAGCGCGGATCGAACCCCCCCAAGTCAACCTTCAAATTTTAGCCACGAGAAACAAAACGAACGTCGGCAGCGCAAGTGGCCTTTACTGCAGGAGGAATACAGACGGTATGGGAGACAAATGATTGTTGATCAGATTGGGATACAAGGTGCAGCCACCTTTCCACTTCCTTTTTAAGACTGTGCGAACTGACGATTAAAAATATCTCTATTATAGGCCAGCTCAAGTTACGAAATGCTTCGGTGCTTATTGTCGGCGCCGGTGGGCTTGGATGCCCTGCAGCATTGTACCTTGCTGGTGCCGGTGTAGGCACTATTGGGATAATCGATGGAGACACAGTCGAAGCTTCGAACCTACATCGACAAATCCTGCATAGCACAAAAAGCGTCGGAAAATCCAAAGTAGATAGTGCGATTGAACATTTGCAAGAGTAGGTTACTTTTCCCAGTAGTCCAGTCGTTCAACATGGCTCACAGGTAGCTATTGAATATTAGATTAAATCCACATCCCAAATACATTCCGTATCGGACACGCCTCACACCACAGCATGCTCCAGCTATATTCGAAAAGCATGACATTATATTGGATTGCACGGACAACCCAGCCACCAGATATCTCATCTCCGATACGGCAGTCCTTCTGGGAAAGCCGGTGATTTCCGCATCTGCGCTTCGCACAGAAGGTCAGCTAATGATTCTGAACTATCCACCAAAGCCACCCGGAGATGCATCCGGACGGCCATGTTATCGCTGCGTGTTTCCCAAGCCCCCGCCGGCAGATTCCGTTGTTAGCTGCGCAGATGGAGGCATCATCGGTCCAGTTGTAGGCCTCATGGGGGTAATGCAGGCCTTGGAAACCATCAGAGTGATTACTTCACCTTTCACAACCGAAACAGGTGAACAGTCGATCGTTCCATCTCTGCAACTCTTCTCAGCATATTCAACGCCGCCCTTCCGTAACATTCGGCTTCGGAAGCGTAGAGCAAATTGCGCTGCTTGTTCCGCAAACGGATCCATCTCCCTTGATTCTCTTCGTCACGGCTTGACAGACTACATACAGTTCTGTGGTTCGCTGAATCCTCCTTTTCTCCTTCGCGACGATCAACGCATAACACCAGCCGACTATAGTACCGCCCATTCGACGCTGTCACTCCTCGATGGAATGTCGCAAGCGCCAATACTTATTGACGTGCGAGAAAACGTGCAATACGACATATGCTCGCTTCCAAACAGCATTAACATCCCAATCTCCCAGATATTGTCATCCTCTCCGTCTAGTAAGGGGCGACGTCTTGAGACCGATGATGCAGAGTTGCCCGCCTGGCTTCCAGGCTCTATTCTGCATTCTCGCAGCTCAGTGTACGTCATATGTCGACAAGGAAATGACTCCCAAATTGCGGTTCAAAGATTGAAAGAATTGGGTATCGATCGTAACGGAGAGAGAACCGTCGCCGACATCAAGGGTGGACTCAAGGCGTGGAGAAGGGACGTAGAGCCGGAATTCCCAGATTACTAACTTTCGTTCTCCATGCACGACAATAGAAATACTCCAAACCATAGCGCAGTAAAATCTAGCAGCGGCATATCATCGGCTGCCCAAGTCACTGTGGAATACTAACAGGGTTCTTGTTCAACCATGCCCATTCCACATTAACCCTGCCCTGTTCAATCGATGCAAGTTTCTGGAATACACCCATGGACACGTCGATGTCCGTCGGTTTGCATCCAACACCTAGGGAGTGCCATCAGCAAAATTGACTATCGATGTTGAGGTATTGAGGCAAGCGATGAAAGAAAGAAGCTTACATCTGTCGACCACCGTAACGTCGACGCTCCTATCACCCTTTTTCAAGCGAATTTTCAATCCACAAAGAGGATTCTGATTCGGGTCGGATCCGGTACTCGCAGCATCATACAGGATCCTTGAGACCGCGCAGATATTCTGGGAACCAGTGCTTGTTATCCCACAAGCGCCCAAAGCCGGTTCGTAGTATGTCAGGTCTCCGGAATATGGACCACCATTATTAAGGGGAAGAGGGAGGTTCGAAGTTCTACTTCATAAAGTTCGTAGGTCAGTTGCGCAATCGAGAGAAAGCAATGCCAATCAGCGCTTCTTGAAGACAAACGACTCGGACATCAGATAGATTAGGTAGTCAGGTAGTCATAGGAGCAAAGCTCACTTCTTCCGCGTCAATCCCACCGACAACCCAATAATCAAAGCCACCAGAACCACCACCACAGCAGCAACTATGCCACCAAAGAATATCCTCTGCCTCTTCTTATCACCATTAAATCTTAATTTCTCCTGCAACGACAACCTCGAAACCAGACCCTTTTCCCCATTGGATGCTCCAACGACGCGCTCGTCATGCTGCGCGTATCCCACAACAGCCGATTCAGGGAGCGGCTTGCGTCGCGGAACCCCGGAGGAGCTCATCACTACTGGCACACCTTCGTGCTTCGTCGTGACTTTGGTTGTGCTGGCATTTCCGGCTTCGAAATGCTTGAAGCTTGGGAGGGAGGGTGTTTGCGAAAGGGGTGAGACGGGGGAGCGCTCTCTCGGAGGGGCCATTTGTTCGTGCACAGGTAAGATGTAGGTAAGTATCTAACTACATAACTAATATCTGCCAGATAAAAACATCAAAATAAGAATTCAATGAAAAAACATGACCCTGATCGATTGTCATTTCTTTTACGGTTCAACTCCTTGACCAACTAACGACGAGGGTGGAAGGTGTTTTAATTTTAGTCTTGAAATTATATTCAGGGGTATGGAAAAAGGGGTGAACAACAGACACCAATATAACTATGTGCTTGAGGTATATCCTAGGATATATTCAGCACAGGTGTAGATCTAGTCAGTCAGCTCATTGTGTTCAAAAGAGATGGTGAGCATCCTTCTCTTATATCGCATTGAATATCGACTTACGGAGTACACAGTAGTTATAACTACAAATGAGATAAGATGAGATGAGATGGAATGTTCGGACGGTTCGCGTTGAGGTGGGGCAACAAACACACTAGTCCCAATGAAGACTAGCACACATCTCCACCGTCCGATCTCTGATCTCTCCTCATCTCATCTCTGAGGCTGAATCAGTGAGCGAGATTCGAGAGCTTTTCGTGAAAAAAAACATCGCTTGTGAGGTTCTCTCGATATGCGGATGTTCTCTCATGGTTAGTCCGGAAACAGAGCATCTTGAACTACTCAACCGATCTTCTCTCTCTTTCCTGTCCGAGTTTGCTGAGTTTCTCCGATAACTATTAGTTAACTACGTCACCGTCCAAACTATGAATCTACTCCGGCCGTCCAGATGCCTGAGGAGCGCACATCGACTCCCGCTCATCAGACCTGATATCCACGCAACTCGAGACTTCACACATTAACACACCCCATTTCCCCTCTGTTGTCTTCATTCCCACTGCGAGACATGACTTCCAATCCTCCTGCATCCAAGCGCGAATGCAGAATTCTGGCCGGATTGGTCAGAAAGCCGTTTTCCCGAAGCAAATCGCCCAGTGGCGGTGTGAAATCTGGCCGCGGGGGGAGGAAAACTCGAAGTCCTGTAATTTCTACCCTGACTCTCTTTCCAGTATCTGTGTCGCGTTAAGGAGAATGCCAAGCTGGTCAGGATCTGACCGCTGCTGCAGTCGCACTCGGTTGCGGAGACCGTCTCCAGTTCAACCACCTCTCCGGACCGCGAAAGCATGGCGCAGGATGTTACCGGTGATCCGGGACTCCACACGCCCGCTGCGCTCCAGGAAGCATACGAGGCCGCTGCAGGTATCCATATGGAGCATGTCGACAATGTCCATCAGCCGGACGCCTCCTTCTCCGAACGGGAATTGAAAGAGATATTCTCCGGCGCGCCACATTTTCTCTTGGAACGGGGCCGGAGTGCGCTCTGGTATCCCCATATCCTTTTCCCTTGGGACGACAACACTTCAATCCAGAATCTACGAGACCGAAAACCGCTCAGTCATCCGTCCCATTCCTTGTCGACGCTCCACGCCCACCTCCCCGTGTGTCGAGACTTGGGTTCTACAAAACTGACCACAGACTCGACGGGATGTTCCGGAGCCATACGGCCAACATTCGACCTCGGGGTGTACGAGGTGCCAAATATGCTGTCGTCCCGGGCAAAGGAATCCGGGTGCATTGGATTTCGCAATTATTTAGAGCTGCCAGTGGCACACGCTTCCCAATATATAGCTTTTACGCATTCGGATCCCAGCCACAAAGAGATCTTTCCCAAAACTCTTCCCAGTCGCCCAAACGATCCGTATTCATACTGTCGAGCACGGATCGTGCTGGACCGTGCAGACCTGCTCGGGGAAGGGCCTAATGCGTGGCGACGCCTGGGCATCCGGTACTCTTCCGTCAAAACCATTACAGAGCGATTGACCAAAATCTGTGAGGTCCGTGAGGATGTTTACACATCCCAAAAGACTTCCATTCTAGATCGAGAGAGTCTTTCTCAGCTCAATGACGAACTATTTTCGAAGTTTTTATACCCGTTACCGAAGGAATTGATGGACTTTGTGCCAGCAGAGCCTGGGAGCCTAAAGTATCAAATTGTCGTGCTCATGCAGATCCTTCTTGTCAAAGGCGCATGGATAGACTTTAGCCTTGTGGAGTGGAGGATTCGCGCTGGGCAGCTTCTTTGGGAAGTGCCGCCTCATCAGGATGGGGATTGCTTAGACTCGCTCACGGAAGATTGGGACGAGGGAATTGAACGTAAATGGCTTCTGCTTCAGTTTGTTCTAACTGGAGAATTGGTACTGCGGGTTGATGCTGCTGTAAAACTTGGCATCCTTGCAGGTATAAAAAGCGTGTCCATTACTCCCCAGGACATTTATCAACTAAACGAACTGAGGACACGTCAAATCGACTGGGGAATAATATCCGGCCGTCGTGCCGTGGAGAATCTAAGATTCAAGTACAGTCCAAATGATATCACTGAAGATCAGCCGCTCAGCGGCTACAAGTCTAGGACTGCCCGAATTAGACGGAAATTCTCCCGTTCAAAACAGGGAGAGCTGTCTACGGTGGATTCTGCCTGGCACTGTCGAATTCTCCCGCGCCATCCCCTGCGACAATTAGGAGGATTTTTTGCGTTCGCAGAAGCTTTGAAATGGCCAGGAGTGGAAAAACTGAAAGCAAATATGAACTCCAAAGTCGCGGCAGCTTTGAGGAATGAGCAATCAATGACAAAGGCATTTGACTCACCGTTAACAACCAGGCCGGTGGCCAACCTCCAACATCCACTCGAAAAAGAGGACATGTATCGGAAAAGTACAACGTTAAGGCTCATCCATCTCCAGGTCCCCCCAGATGATGCAGAAACAGACAGGTATTATCTCGGGGGCTGGGCATCCCGGTCCTGGCTTTCTGGCTTTGTAATACCTGGTGAGCCAACCAATGATCTTTTAATGGCAACTCTCTTGGAAAATGATCCACAAGCTCTGAAAACATTGGGACCCATCGCGAACTTGTATGGTGGATTTATATATGAAAGTAGAAGCTGGTGGAGCAAACTATGCATTGTGGGCCGCGTGCTGAGCACCCGCTGCCCACGGTCAGTATGTATGGGATGGGTAGCCAGTGATATCCTGCCTCAGACTGAAGATGGAGAGAATATCTCAGATGGCTGGCTCGAAATAGACGCAAAAGACAATCACGCACCCCGAGGGGAAGCACGCATTTCACAGGGGAATAGAGTACTTCTTGACTCATCGCCGCTTGGGGCTGAAGGTGATCTCACACCCAGAGCCTTTTCTCTGCCTGTGGACAATCCAGACACAGGATCCTCCGCGATCACTATCAAATTTGAACGACTCACACTTTCCATCCATGGCGGCGAAGAGCAAGGCGAGGAGCAAACGGAGCAAACGAAGCGTGGATTACCGCAAAAAGCATCAGCTTTCGCAAGCTTTACGGTTGAGCAGCCACTGTCCAGACCAGAACTGGTAGTCTTTCCTCTAACATTCAACGCTCAATTTATCTCCTCATACACCTGCCTTCCCCCACTTGGATATGTCGCACAGTGTGGCACTCTTGCACCAGGACCTCAGGGCCAAACACGTCGTCAACAACATGTCCATCCTGCTGTCCCTGAGGATGACGGGGATGGAGACTTGGGTGAGACCGAAATGCTCGCTCGGAAACTAAGCCACAGCAGCCATCCCCGACTTCCTGGCCACCCGCTCCATTCCGCCTCATTCCCATACAGCTGTATTCCCATCTCGATTCTGGCAAAGATGCCTACACTGCAGGACATCAGGCCTCGTATCAGCTTCATGACCAGTCCTTGGGACTTTCTGAATTTTGCCGATCCCGCTCGTCAATGGAACCGTTTGCGACGACCAGAGACGTACATCATCGATGCGCGAGGCAGCGTGGATAAAGAAACCTATGTGCGGGCGTGGTGTTCTGCAGTGGGCACTGATGCTGTTGTGGCGCGTGTCGGACGGACGTGTCTGGCGTGTTCGATCCGGGAAGCAAGAGCAGCGAATGTGTGCGTTGTCATTCGTGTTGGTGCAGTGTCTTGAGGAGGATACGAGTGATTCACAAGAGGCTGGCTTGGATTGAAGTATTTGAATTGTGTATTAGTCTGATTCTGCACTGATCTCTCTGTGCATACTATCATACCCATATCGTCTTGCTCTTGGTCTGCTTCAAAAAAAGTAATACATATGTATTTATCTGGATGGATGGAGGATATCCTAGGAATAAATGTCAGATTCCAATCTCTCCTATTCCTCAGTTTAGGATCATTGATCTTTCTCTCATCTTCATCGCGAGACTGTTAAGACAAATTCTTGATTTTTATATTCTTCATCACCTCGGCAGTTTACAATCTCTACCCCGCCAACACACCCCTCTCCCATATAAACAACAACTCATCATCATCATCAAGAGACATCACATCCATTCCCATTCCATCTCACAAACAGTCTCTCAGAGGGTTCCCACCTCTATGCGATTCGTGAATCCAATCCTGCCTTATTCCAGACTGCTCAAACCCCTCTCCGTGCCATTGCAGAGACACGCTTTTCGTCGACCGATTGCTTTCTACAGCTGCGGCGTGGTAAACATGTCGTCCAAGTACAGCCAGGCTTGTTGCTCGTAAGTCGCCATTTCGTTTGTGAAATTGATAGCCAGGATAACTACTCTCTTTGCTGATGGATGATGGTGACATTGTAGCATCCCACCCGTCGTTTCGTCCGGGTACGAAGCCAAGGGCCAATACACCACCCTCAATGGAATGAAGACCTGTCCGTACATCTCTTATCCATCCACTTTAATCTCTAAATCTATAAACTGACAAATCCCCACCTAGACGTCACCGGTCCCGAGACCGCTCAGAACGCCATCCTAATCATCTACGGTACAATCCCTCCCCCAATCTCCCCTTCCACGCGTCTGCCAACGCTCAAGATTTCCAGATATCTTCGGCTTCTTCCCGCAAACCCTGCAGGGCGCCGACATCCTCTCCTCCTCCGACCCCTCCCGCCCCTACCGCGTCTTCATGCCCGACTTCTTCGACGGCGCTCCCGCTGACATCTCCTGGTACCCTCCGCAGACCGACGACCACAAGCAACAACTCGCCAACTTCTTCCAGACCAAGGCCGCGCCGCCATCCACGCTCTCCCGCATTCCCGGCGTCGTGCAGGCCGCCAACAATCTCGCTCCCGCCGGCTCCACCGCGGGCTTCAAAGCATGGGCCATTGTGGGATTCTGCTGGGGCGGCAAGATCGCGTCGCTGGCGGCGGGCGAGGGAAAGGATCCGCTGTTCAAGGCTGCGGTGCAGTGCCATCCTGCGATGGTTGATGCGAAAGACGCGGAGAAGGTGGTGATTCCGATGGCGGTGCTGGCGTCCAAGGATGAGGATGCGGAGGTTGTGGAGGCTTATAAGAAGAATTTGAAGGTGGCTAGTTACGTGGAGACGTGGCGGGGGCAGATTCATGGATGGATGGCGGCGAGGGGGGATCTTTCGGATCCGGAGGTCAAGAGGGAGTATGAGAATGGGTATAAAGCGGTGTTGGGGTTTCTGCATGAACACATGTAAGGAAAGAAAAAGAAAGAAAAGATTTCTTATCCCTGGTTGATTTTGCTGTGACGGAGATATTGTATTGATGCATAATTTTTCTGTATAAGCTGCTCCTTTCTCTTTTTCTTCATCTTTCTTTTCTAATTCTTGTCACTTGTTGTGCTCCAGAGAGGGTACGGCAAGATGTGTTAAAATTCAAAGCAAAAACCTCCAAGGAATAACAACTGACCAAAAGCAATTAATTGTACCATTCTTTCCAGGTCCAGCGGAAGACCAAAGATGTGAAATCCTAGACTTTCTCTATCTGTGATGATACCGAGCATCGCATTGGAAAAAGATGATGATGTGCCAAGACGAGCGCCAACAGGGGGCAGTTTTAAGGGGGGAAAAGTGACTGCGCATGATGGTATGTATATCACATAGTATATAGATAGGTCTGTAGAAAGAGTCGGTATACTCGTGTTTGCAGTCCAGATTCGACAAGAAATAATAAATAAAATAAGAAGAGTTTGTGTGAGTGTATGTGCACATACAGTATGTACATACTTCATGTCGAAAAGTGCTGGAGAAGAAAAAAAAAAAAAAAAAAAGATAAACCACCTCATGCCTCAAGACAGATTTGGTCATGGTATCATATATTGTAGGTAGATACACATGTATATAGATGCCGCTTATTTATATATATATATATATATCCATAAGCAAATCGAGAGCATCGGCTTCGTTTTTGCAAGTGAGAAAAAAAGGGGGCAACGAAGAGCTAGTTACCGGTAGTTGGAAAGACCTCAGAAAAAATCAGATCTTAAACCGCAACCGAGAACTGAGGAGCCAAAAAGATGAGGAAGAAGAGGGGAGAAGAAGTTAACCCCCAGAAAAGAAAACTTCGAATTGGGCTTTGAAAAGCAAAAGAAAAGAAGCTTGATAAAGACCGGGCCAGGGTAAAACCAGCCCGAAGCCAAACTCGCAATGATAGATAATAGAATACTACATATGTATGTAGGCCAGGTATGGAGTGGCACTGAATGCATTATCGCAACTGGAAAAAAGGAAAACAGAAGCACCAAATGAATCGAGTCAAGAAGAAATAACCCCCCAGAAAGAAAAAAAAAAAAGTAACCCAAGATGAACTTGCCTGCATAAAAGCAAAACAGTCTTTATTTTTTCTCTCAGAGAGAAAAATTCGAGGGAGAAAAAAGCATCATCACTCCCACAGCGTATCAATTCGTAAAAGCCGTAGCTAGGAAAAAAGAAGAATATGTATATAGAACGTTGCCAGCTTTAGAGGAATGTGAAAAGTTAGGAGGAAAGAAGAATATCATAAACTAAACTGGCAAACCCCCAGATGCCGAAATTGGGCGAAAAAGGTTCGAATGCACAAAAGAAAAGAACCAAAAAAAGATGCTCCGTTTTCTTTTATCTACGCCCTGCTAATGGTGATGAACCAACACCGAGATGGAAAATATGTAATGCACCCATGAACAGATTCTTTCTCCTTGAATCCGGGAGAAACCCCTAGAACACAACGACCGATGCTCGTCCAAAAAATGCGGAAGGACCCCCTTTGCTGTCAATCGATGATGTATGAATGAATGAATGCGGCAACAGAGATCAAAAGGAAGACGCTATTGATTTTGAGAGTGATACGGAGCGCCGGGGTCAAAGTGATGTAGCGGATTCGACACAGCAGGGGTCTCTTGCTTCATTTGAGCGTACTGCGCTGGATCGCCGCCATACCACCCCGCCATGGGGTTTGGGATTGCCGTGGCAATCGGTTGGCCAGTGTTGGAGACATCAGGAGGACCCGTCATGTTCCAGGTGCTGTAGGCCATCGCTTGCTGTTGCGCCCCGTATGAGACAGGAATGTTCGATGGCTGGAGTCCTGAGATCGGTGCATTCATCGAGGCAGAGTATAGCCTGGCAGGGTTCCGCATGGAGGCTTTATACTCCGTGGGCAACGCCGTATGCAGTTGACTCGGGTACCCTGGAGCTGCGGCTTCAGGACTTGAGATGGGCATTGTTCCGCTGGGCTGGAGGTTCCAGGCCGATCGATCTGGCACGACGCCAAAGGCATGGTTTCCGGAAACGTTTGATGGAACCAGACCGGCTGAATTCACGGCTGCATCCATCACAGCGAGAGAAGAAATGGGTGAATTTTGATCCCACATGGAATCTGCGGGTGGACTGGCTTGGATTGTCGCAGGGACACTGGAAAGCTGTTGGCCATACAGAGACGGCGTGTTCCAGGTTGCCGGTTGGACAAGGGGTGGCACTGGACCCAGGCCATGAGATGCTGTGAGATCTATAGAATGGCGAGTTAATGGAGGTCTTGAGAAAGGCAAACAATTTGACGCAGTGGCAACACACCGGGAGAGTACGGAGGCATCGTCGCCGCCCCGTAAGCACCATGGCTGAAGACCGCCATGTCTGGAGCCGTATTCACCGGCATCGACGGATATGGGAAATACGAATCTTTCTGCTCCACTATCGTCCCGCCCAGCAGAGTCGGAGGGGTGATCAGGGGAGCTTCTGGCGTGGGAGGTTCAGCTCTGGACCCAGCACGACTTCTCTTTTCCATCGGTGGCTGCTGATCCACTGGATAGAAATGACATTCCTTCTTCAGGCGGATGCAGTTCTCACATCGTCCCTGGGTATCATCGGAGGCAAGCAAACACCGGATCTTCCTTCGTCTGCAGTGGACTTTTTTTTTGTTTTGAATGGTGAAGCGTCAGCAAGGTCTGGAATGATCCCAAGCAAACATCAGGCCGTCGAGAAATGTGGTGTCTGGTGCCGTTCGCCTGGACGTAGCTAGACTAAACGGAGACAATATGCTTACCGCATGCGACAGAGGTCCTATGGTATCCGAGCTTGTTTCGTTTCTTGTCTGGAGCACCGCCCGCTGAGCCCTCCATTTCCAAGCTCTGCGAAGAATCCTGCGAGATGTGGTCGTTGGGTGTCTCCATGCATAGCTTCTAGTCACGCACTGTCAAATGCGACTCCAGGAAGCGCATCTATGGTCGAATTCACAAGATTCTGATGGAGAGGGAATGGAGTCGATGTTTCTGTGACTCCCATACGAATGGAGGAGGGGAATTCTGGTGGTGATTGTTATCAGGGTTTAATGCCATGCCCCAAATGAGCTAAGACTGGGGAGTTGTCCACGCCACAAAAAGCAGCCCGCCCCCAAGACCTTAAGAAGGAGTGAGCATGAGGGAGGGAGAGACTCGCGCGAGATACGATCAACCCTGTGTGTGAAGAGATGTCGATGATGCTCCCAATCCAAGAGAGTGATGAGTTGAAGGAGAATCGATGTGCCTCCAGGTGGATTATAACTAACCCTCCAACGGCCAGGATGCAAAAGAAGCAACGCAGGAACGCAAATACGAAGTCAATTCAAGCGAATTGCTGGTGAGAAATGAGGGGAGATTGTCGAGAAAGAAGCAAAGGGTCCCCCGGTCCTCAATTTAGAAACGAATGAGTCTCAATCCAAGCTAGCCGTGGGGTGAAACGCCCAAGACTTTTTTTTTGGCTGCTTTGCTCCTGCGTATGGAGAAGAAGGAGAATGACGAAGAAGAAGAAGAGGGTGCGTCACTAACTATACCACATATACCCTTTTTTTTTTCTTTTATTATTATTAGCATGTACGATGCAAGATTAATACGGATGGCCCATCAGACAGGTAGCCTAAACCCCAATCGCCATCCGCAAATCACTTCAAAGCGGAGGGGGCACCCTAATTAGACAGAACTATATCTCTGGCGCGAGCGAGCCGACCACTCTCCACTCACGAACCACAACGCCACGAAAAGGACAAAAAAGAAATTAAAGGTCGTCAGTGTTGCCATTGGGCGCTGGACAGCTCAGGTGTGTGTGCGATAGTGACTCGCTCTGAGTCTGAGCTCAAGCTGGTCATGACGAAGCAGAGGTTCTGGGCCATCGATGTCGCTGGGGGCTTGACACAGACTAAGAGAGAGAGAAAGAGGGAGAGAGAGAGAGAGAGAGAGAGAGGAGGGGGTGATCAGCAAGAAAAGCCACATTCAGTCTGAGAAGAACAAGAAGAAGAAGGACCAGCGTGACCTTACCTTCTGATACAGTGGACTAACTAGAGTCTAGCGAGATAGACGCAAGGAGAGTGATCAGAAGAGAAGAGCGAGACAGCGAGAGAGAGTTCCTCTGCCAACAAGCTTTGGACGATTCCATGGTTCAAACCAGCCCTGGAGGCCGCCAGTCTAGGAAGATCATTAAAATCCGAAAAAGGGTCAGGGATCGAGATAGGTACGGAGGCACATCCCTGGACCAGGTTGAAATCAGTCCAGTTGCGTCTTATTTTTCTTCTTCTTCTGCTTCTTTTTTTTTTCGGTCAGATGGTGCTGTTGTATTATTGCCATGCTGTTCAACTTGGATGCTGTAATTTTTTTTTTTTTTTTTTTTTTTTTTTTTCTAATTCCTTTTGAATATGCTCTGGAAGTAGTTATTGTGCTGGAATTGATAGTCAGTCTGGATGACATTATTTAGTGTAGTATTGCATGGAGATGAAACGTTTTGGATTCGGATGGTGGCTTCCCTAGACTGCGTGATTAACTGTTAGTTACTTGGAGGAAGACAGCATAATCATCTCCATCATGAAGATAGCACTATTCACTCTGTCCTTCTCAACTCGATTCTGATCTCCTCTCTCGTTGAGCTCGTCTTGTAGTTCGAATCAAGGACGATTCCACCGCGGTTAAGAGTGACAAGCAGGGTCAGATCTGCTGAAACGAATTGGAGACATCACCGTGCACAATCAGACATTCATTAACTACTAAATAATGCCAAAACATTTCCAGAGCTCTGACATGCTCTGTGCCAGGCAATTTCACCCCATCCACAGCAACTCAACTCCATTCAATAACTCCATACTAGTATCGAGATACATTGCGATGGCTGATACTGTGTAAGGACATGCTTCTGCTGGAGTCTGCCGAGCCAATCAGAGCCCTCATCAGCCGCTACCAGCCTCGCGAACTAGTTAGTTAACCGAATGGGCGCGTCTATTAGTAAGCCCACACCATCTTCGCTCAGCTCAACAGTTCAACTCCCAGCCAGCACTAATATCACCGACCAGAACGAAGAACAACGACAACATCACGACTATCTACTCTGTATCGGTGAAGGCAGTATGCCTCTCATGGCCACAGTCTGGTTCCTTGATTCCTGCCAGCCAATGAATGTCCGTAGCCATGGCATCATGACAATGCTCTGTCAAAGCGACACTCGTTGCTGCAAAGTCTGCAGAATGCACACATGGTTTCAAGGTGCCATGCGATTCATCCGGAGCATCCTTTCCGAGCCTGATCCCCTCAGAGCGGTCATAATAGCAGCCAGCATGAATTGATCGAGGAAGCCTTGGGCACATGCAAGCCACTGGCGTGCCAAGTGCAGCCAAACCTCCTCTCCTCACCGGCTAAGTTAGTTTACATGTTAAGAGGGGATGCATCTTGGGCGCTAGCCTCATCCATGGAGGTGGATTCCAAGTCACACCCATCGTTGGTCGTTATTATTATTGTTATTAATCTTGCCCTTGATGATTCCTCGTCGAGTCACCGTGCGCTGCTTCTCATGGGAGACAGAAACGATGACTTGTGCTTTGACGACAGGCAGCATGATCTGAGACTTGACGTAAATTTACTAACTACCTAACTAATAAAAGCTGCAGGCGAGCTCGACTAGTTAGTTAGTTAGGTCTCCTAGCCTTTGCTGCTAGCAAATAACACACGATTCAATGCTCAACGTCAAACGATACAGTACTATGTCAACATTTTTGACTTTTTGCGTGTCGTCTGGGCCTTGATGGAAATCAAGCCCGTGCGCCAATAACTACTCAAAAGCTAACCGATATGGCGCAAGAGGACATCCTTTACTCTGCAGTTACACCAGACAACACTGCCTCCACAAATGCAAACTTGACAGAAGAATATGGGAGCAGTTGAGCATGACGTGAATCAGTGAGAATTTGTAATCACCATACGATCATCACAGTCGAGTCCCTTCGCAAAGTTTGATTATGCTCAATGGCGTAAGGACCCTTGCCATTCAAGCATTCTGATTTACGTCTTAGGTTCGAAAAAGGTCACTGGCAGCTCTCGACTGGAACGCTTTGACCATCCCGAGTGAGATTAAGGGATCGTCGCAACCTCCACCGTCTCTGAACTTGGCTGAAAGCCCAGGGCAACCGATACCGAGCGTGCTGGTTCGGGAAGGTGGAGGCGATTTCGCGTTTCCCTTCAGTCGCAATCGCAACGGTGCAGTTGGAGCCGAGCTGGGTTGCATGGGTGAGCCCGGGCGGTCCAGGGTCAAGCTCGAGTTTCAAGGCTTTAAGGCTGCTCCAGAAGTGCCGGGGGTCGACTTAAAACAAAACAGCTACGCCCACACCAAGTAGTTACATTAGATGATATCCTGACCCTGGCATTATTGTCATCTTGCTAATGAACAGCATCTTATGGTTGTAACTTGTGAGTGAGTTATTTAGGATGGCAATTTACCAGTATTCCTTGGAAGCAATAATGGCGAACCATGATGACATGCAGAGGACTCCACACAGAATGATCAACTGCAGAACACCAGCGCAACTTTTCACTTGTTCGCAGGTTCCCATCCGCCGATGGACCGATGGTGGCCGCCCTTTGAGAGTGAACTGTTGACTAATAAGTTTTTACGTCTATCCCCTGTGCAGAAGCTGGGGTTGATCATAATAGCGTGAGCATCAGGACAGACTCCAGAGTAGTATGAAAGGTTCTCATCTCCCTGGACTTTGTGGAAATCGAATGAGGTGCTTACCAATGGACTCTCAGGCTCCTCGCAGTGGAATTAGCTACTAACTAGGTCTCAAGACAAGATCGAGAATAAACCAACAGGAACAGAACATTTTCTCCGCAACTCCTTTCTTGAGCAGACAAATAGTTACATCTATAATAATTCACGACTTCATCGCTGACCACATGGCCAACTTGGTTCCTTCAGACCAGATCCATTTGTCCGGGATGAGATACGTGATTAATAATAATGATGATTCAATTCATGTTCTTGGGGGTTCTTGACCTTCACCAACTCGCCATTCTTCCCTGCACACAGTCATGGGTCTGACCAGGCTATAGAGCTCCTGATGCAACTGGGGCTGTACCTGCATATGACGTTGCAATACGGAGCATATAACTTGGAAGAGAGGGGAAGTTCATTATTATCATCATTATTATTATTATTGAGATAAGTTGGAATGTCACCTTCGCCGCCTCCACAAAGTCATACTGCTCTTCCTGTCAACCAAAATCCAAGACCCAGAGGAGGCGACCACATCCGCACCAACACCAGGATCTCTCACAGTCCAAAATGGGGACGACAAACTCACAATTGTTAAGACTACTGGGCTTCCATTTCCCAATTATCGGGCAATTTTAGGCAATCTCCCGCCCCCAGATCCGAACACTAGAAAATAACGAACCCATCTTGGCGATCGAGCCATAAACACACATACCTAGGTATACATACTTCCGGCAGTACGGAGTATAATCCTTGCAGACTTCTAGAAAAGTGTTGTTCTGCAGTTCAGTTCTAAATCAGATCTGGAGACTTTGATGGGCATTTCCACAGATTATACTGAGCAAGACGTCTTGTCAAAGGTCTCATGATGCCTGGACATGGAGAAGCAAGCAGGGCTAAATCCAAACATATTACTACCTAATCAGCCTCTAGTGTTGCCAACATTAGACTGCCGGCTTGGTGCGGACCTGGAGAAACGCAAATCCAGATTGTTTTCCTAAGCATTTCTGTCCGTTGACAGGGATTAGAAGTGGATGACATCTACATACAGGAGTAACTTGTACTATGTACGGAGTAAGCCTCAGGATATGGTTTCCCCCCTGTTGAAACATCCAATTGACTAACATCAACAGGATGCTCGTATAACTAATTACGTGATACTAAACGAATGAACCAGGATGTGGTGAGTTGCCTCAATTATGCACTCAGCATCCTAGCTGTCGAATTGGTGAATTTCTCCTTCCCAGCCGCCAAAAAAAAAAATAAAAAGAAGGAGAAGAAGAAGAAGAAGAGGTTGCTGTTCTTTCGAGCCTGTGCCCTTTGTTGAAATGTAAGGTCGAACAGTCACTGTTTACCAGCTACTCCTGAAATTTTGAAAACCAGCGCCAGATTTCAACTGTGCTCAGGCCAAATGCTCCAAAATCCAGGCCACGATACTCCACTCTGCCTCTGGGCTCTACTTGCTCCCTAAAATCACTGTCGATATGAAACGACGCAGCAGATAAGGAATGGTTTTCAGCATTGAGAATACAGGCGATGCTTTCAGCGAGGACATTGTATCTGTGCCTGAACAGCAGGAGCCGCATCGTATAATAATGCCCGCGTCGGCTTTGTTTGTTTGTATTTGATGAGAAGTGTAAAATCAAACAGAACACAGTCCCTGTCATGATTCGGTTCAGACAGCCATAAGATCTTGCAAGTTCGCAAAATGCAAAACATGTCGTTGCATACTTCTAGTATGAAGTGCTGGTCTCCAATGCAAGTATGCACCGCGGAATCAATCCAATTTGAAAGCAGTTTCTTTGAAGAGATGATTCAAAAGAATATAAGTATGCAGTGCTGAGCATTTTTCGCCGTTTCAATTGCAATAAGAAACCCAATCAAATTTCGGTAAATTTGCTGGCATCATCATTGGGTTATTGTGATCTTATACAGCAGGCACCAAATTCGATAACTCGGTTTTTAGCTGCAGCCAGTCATCGTCGGAAATAGCCACTCTCGAGCTACCATATCCGGCGAAGAATCGATCTATCAGCCTCTTGGTCTCATACCAATCCAATTCAAAAGCTTCTTGGAAGCTCGCGATCTCGATGACATCGCAGCAACTTTGACACAGACCAAGCATTTCCAGAGCTTCGGGGAACGGGACAGGTTTGACGTCCCGACATCGTCGACAGTACACCATCTTCTGTCCCCGAAAAGGTAATCTTATGCCCGGCTCCCATTTATTGTGTCGAATTGCACATTTTGTACAGAATCTCTTCCAGGAATCAGCATGACCTTTCCTCCGTCGCCGTGTTGTCTGTGTGTCTGCGAAATCGTAGAGAAACAAACGGCGAAAGCAGGTATAGCACGTCAAGCGCAATTCTAGCTCGGCAACAACCCAATCGATCTCGTTCTCTTCTAGTTCGAATCTCAATTGCTCATCTGCCAGCAGTTCCTTTGCCTCCTGCTCCTGTAGCGTCCGGATATAGGCGCGTTTGGTTTTGGCGATTTCGCAGTCGGAGAAAAGATGGCGGAAGTAGGTGTTTGTTGCGCGGAGCATTTGGAGGTCCCGGTAGTCGAGGTAGGAAAGGAGCTGGACGTGGATGTCTGTGGGTAATCTGATAAATGAGAGAGATTGTGAGTCTTCTTGGGGGTATGGATCCGATGAATCCATGGGCTTTAGGGAAGAACTGTCGAGTGCCATATTGCGAGAAATATGATGTCGAGAGTTTTGAGCCATCTCATTCGAAATGACGTAACTAACTAGTTGGTTTCCCACAACGACGACGTGTTGAATGACTGGAGTAGCTACCCTGCAATCCTTATACACGTCTGGCAAATACACTCTAGCTTGCTCTGGAAAATTCAGAATTAGCAGGATCGCATTTCTATGAGGCAAGGTAACCCAGCTCGAATTATTACATGAGTACGGAGTAGTATGCACTTATCTGTCAAGCAGCCAGCAGAAGCGAGCTGCCTATGTGAACAAAGACGCACTCGACGATGAGATGCATGACTATTTGAAAAAGACTCAAAGCGGGAACATAGCAATCGACTATGGAAAATTGTGTCTCTGGCATTGAAACTGAAGTTGTGAAGAATGTCTTATATATTTTGGACGATTTCAGTTGTAGCTGCAAAGAGAAAGGAGTGAGTGACGAAATATGCCATGACTCACGTCTTTTGCGGGCAAAAATCTTGACCTGAGAGGATACTCTCAGTCATATGAACGGTGAACATTTTGCTGGCTGAATTCGGCGTATGGGACTTTAGCAAAAATAGCATTTCAGCAGCTTCACGATGACTATATCAAGTCGATGGTAGGCTATTTCATACTACTTCTAGCCCCGTTTTCACATAGCAGCAAAGTCTTTGAATCATAACTAATCCGTGGATAGACTCCGATTACGTACGTCGATGCCTGAGGCCTAGAGTCGATAGATGAAGCACAACCACAAGCAAACGTTCATCTGGCACTCCTGGCTACCCAGCGAATCAATAATAACAAACACAGAACGAGAGATCCCCTAGATACTCGGTACAAAGCCGATCCCCATGGCCCAAAGCAGGGTTTTTGAGTTGATTTCTACGAGAACCAGCTCTTAAAACAGAAGTCCGTCCTTCGCGCTATATCAGTCTTTGCCTCGTCGGGCGAATCAAGCCCACAGAGATCCAAAGGTTCTCCATACAGAATTGGGAAGCATGACATGATTTCGAGGACAAGAAAGAGACACGAGTACCACGATAAGTGTGAAGATGGAATTATCAATGCTGCTAAATGTCATCTGTTGTTTGACATGGATCTAGCCAGCCATATGGATACTCTCTTCGGTGATGATCGGTTCGTGTCAATGTGTCGCAGGCTTGAACTGAAGAAGTGCGGTCAGATTTTTTCCAAGCTACCTCTCTTTTGTTGATTGTCCTGTTTGCCAAAACCGTCATTGATTGTTGTTGTGTTGCTTCTGTCGCATTGACTTGAAAGCATTGATACTCTGCGCAGGCCCTCAGCCCTAGCCTGGATTTTTCTGAGCAATATTCACTGGCTCAGCTTAAGAAGGCCTGAATCATTTATTGGAGCCCCCAAGTGATACTTTCTTGTTATGGGTACATATTGCATATATGTATGTCCACTTCATGGCATGTGAAGTGAAAGTCAGGGACACAACACCTACAATGCTCCTAGCATGACATTAGTAGTGTGCAGTGCTATCGAGTTCAGGCAGGTTAGGCACCAGAAACAGTTGCGCCAGGAGAACTTGACTTTTTTGATTTCACACAATAATCAGAGGATATGCAGTCATTAATCAAGAGCTGGAAAAGAAAAGCATTTAATACTGCTATTTTCACAGCATCAGATGATGAGTCATGATGAACATCTCACAGGTTTGGGATGAAGGTTCTACAAAACCTGGGTGCTCTTGCATTTCATAGACTTGTGTTCTTCTATGAATATCTTGCCAGCAGTCAAATTTGAGGTGTCTCAGCTGCCAACTCCTATCTTTCCAGTGACTGCCAGGTCTTCACAGGGCATTTTGGTTATCAAACATGCTCCTGGTAGATGGTGAACCAGCCAGAAGATCCAGAACAACAAACTCATATCAGTTGCTCAAAAAAAGAGCTCAATGGATGGAGTGGAGTGCAGTGGTACTGAAGACTCAAGCCTTCAGATGAAAACCCTTCCCATTCTCCTTTTCAGAAATCGCTGGATTGTGTGATTCAGGGATCAAATATCTGTTTGCAGAGAAAGAGCCCTCCATGATCCAATTCCAAAATCAGTGATATATCAGATTTTGAACAAAATCAATCCATAGTTTTCTGGGACAATGGGATTCATTGTTGGGCCTCTGTGGATTTCATCATTATTATGACTTGACTGATACCATTCTCCACAGACTGGAGTACATACATACCTTTATTATAGACACTCGCTAAAGTCACTCTTTGTTCAAATGTTTCACCTCTTTTTTGCCAGGGGTCACGTCACATATGAACCACCACCATGCAAACAAAGCCAGTCATTAAAAAAAGAAATATAAGCTTAACTAAGTCTATCCCGTTGCCTCGTTTCCAACCCATCGAACCACCCCCCCCTTCCTCCCGAGTCCCGACACCCCCGTTAACTATTCCAGCGAACAACGGCCTGGGAACAAGGACCCTGCCGAGGCTGTGGCCACGAGGGGAGGGCCTGTGGGTGCCCCAGCAAGGATGCTGCGAAAACAAGCTTTTCACGGTGAGGGATAAAGCAGGCCAATAAGGTATTTTTGCTCCTCTCCCACTCCACACAGGTAAAAAGAAAAGAAATGCTTGTTGGAGCTTTTTTTCACTGGTCGACGTTGTTGATTCTTTGTGGTGAGAGGGTGTGGATGGAGACGGAATGTGGGCATATACATATTACATACGGAGTACAGTAGTACTACTGTCGCTACCTACTACCTACTACTATAGCTTGGAGGAGGCCTGCATAGGATGTATGTATGTATGTATTTTGTAGTGGTGAGATCACACTGTAGGCAGTTAACTACTTCCTACTCCGGAGATGCACATAAAAGATCATCACCTTTTCAAAAGGCCAAAAAAATGCTGCAGAATGTGGTTTGAGAATACGAACTACTTCTGTCGCTCTGTCAGATGCAGCCCAGAACATAATACTCACCTTGCCTGACATGGCAAGGATGAGTTCAAAAATTGGGGAATAAATCCGTCATTCCCAATTGCTGTGCAGGGTGTTTAGAAAGAAAAAAAAAAAAAAAAAAAAAAATTATCCGGCTGTTTCTGGGGTTGACTCATTCGCTAGTAATTTAACTTAAGTACCTAAGGTAATTACTCTGTAACTGGGGTATTGTAAGTTTCGCGTAAAATGGTTTGAAACACGTAAAACTTCCGATACACACAAAGGAGCTTACATAACTACTAGGTGGAAAATCCATTTGATTTCCAGAATTCCGGGGCTAATTGGTGCGTTGCGCCATTTATTCACAGCTCGACCACCTGTTGAACATGGCCTTTGAGGTTCATGCATGACAGCTCACCGCTGTGTTCCAAGACTTCTGCAGCACCAGCATTGCATAATCACTCTGTGCAACCGTGGGGACGCCATCCAGAGTTTGAATCCGGGATCAGTGAAAGCCGAACATGGTGCGAGTCGGGTTTTGCTCGCGGAAAATAGCAGCCGACTGGCCGGGAGTATAACAAAGGCATATGCTGCGATCCCGGGATAGTACTGTATGTACTGGATGCACATTCAGGCAGTGTTCTCCCTAACGCCCGATCTTGAAAAAGAAGAGATGATAATGCCTATGATGCAGAAATTCCATGCACGCGCCAAGAGCGGAGTCTAACAGTGGGCAGGGTTCGAACGCTTGGCCCCCGAGATGAACAGAGCTTCGAGAAACCGGATGGACGTCGGAGGGTGGAACCCCATTGACATTCGGACTGGTTGCCAAGCTTGTTCTTCCGGTTCGGAAACGGGGATTGCCGTCTTTCAAATTTCCATCGGCGGAGCAATATGGATGCCAATCTATGTAATAATCTGCTAAGTTTCAGGTAAGTTTTTAGTCGCTGATGGTAGAAAAATCCGGTGCTTCTGATATATCAAGACAAGCAGTTGATGGTAGTGCCGATACTATAGCCAAAAGGCCAGCAGAAGAATGAATGGGTGATGAGGATTCCTTTCCCATCTTGGTGCTTCCGAAGCACTTACTGTGGTATACACACACGCCTCCTCTTGGGTGCTGTAGATTAGTTACCCTCTCGAAACCATGACTGCTGCTCCGCTCCCTTCATACCATTGCATTCAAGTCAATCCTTTCAAACGAGAGAAGCGTCGGAGCAGCATTCCAAATAGGTGCTGGATATTTGACAAGTCAATCTTCACCTGTCCTGCAATACTGCAAGCTTAAAAGGTCTCCTCTGCTCCTCTGTATATGGACAACTGGCAGGGCGTGCGGCGGCAATGCTCTTGTGTATCTCAAGGAACCACCAATTTGCTTCTGGAAACGATGATTAGGTAAGTTAAGCGTAACTAATGGAGTTTAACAAGGAAGTGACGTGCTGTCTGGAATCCCGGGATTACCCGACAATACAGAAATATTACAACACAGCATCGTTTGTTGAGCCAAGGCCTTGGTCATATCATTACACAGTACTGTCTTGTGCTGGACCACATTTGTCCTGTCCTTTTGGTATGCGAATATTTACTAGCAGCAATAGATTCCCAGAGATTCCAGAGCATCGAGCAGTGTATATATGTATAAAAGGAACACTCAACTTAAGCCATTGAAGTTGCACGGATAACTAAGTGGAAGATAATGTCGTGAACATGCAACAGTAAAGACACCCTTGAAGGGTGCAGTGAGTTGAGTTTAATTGGCAGGTTCTCATGCATCTTTCCAGGCAGTTATTCAATTTGCCGTATTCAACGTCGTAGCTCGCCTCAACAAAGCTGTAGTATTAAATGTATCTGCTCTCCTTATTCAACATTCTCATGATGAGCCTGGCCAGGTTAAGACTTGAGAGGAGCCACTGGGGGATATATGTCATGTCTGTACACAGTAAGTAAGCTACAGGGTAGCTGCAGTCTCCCTTGTACTGTATGTAATAATACGCCACAGCCCTGAACGAAACTTACAACAGCTGTATTGAAACTGACAGTTACGTTACAGGCGAGTTACTCAGCTCAACACAAACCTACTCGAGCACGATCAGATGCAAATATTCTTATTCCATCTACGACTCACCATTCTTCTTCTTCTTCTTCTTCTCAGCGACTGGTTCTAGCATTTGGGAGGTTCTCTGCTTTTCTCGTCAGCGCTTTCAGTTCCTCCTGCTTTACGTGAGAGTTAGCAATTGTCCACGCCAGCCTTCGTCCGTATCCGTCGGAAAAAGAGGCTTAACTTAACTAATCATCCCCCATCCCTCATCGCCAAATCTTCTCGCATCCTTGCACACCCATCGATACCTAGACTCGAGGAGAGTCGAACAGGCTTCTTGCACCGACTTGGCTGCTGGTGACAAGGGCCATAACTCACCTTGCAGAGAAAGGTTCAAAATCTCTTATTTGCCGTGCTTGTTGGTGATCAACCTCTCTGGTATGTGGGGGAGGATCATCACTAACTAACGACCATTCCGCCCTACATTCGCTCATCTTTGCCCTACACACACCAGTGCAATCCAATACAAAATATACTATATTATTAATCTGCTGTCTATTCAACCTGAACAACGCTTCCATCCCGCTTCCACTTTGTTCCTCTTGTGCCTGCAGATTCTTCGGGCTTAACCAGGGAAACGCTTGACTGCCTACATACCTTGGCGAAGGCGTCCGCTTTCCCGCCAATACCGGTCTGATCCCCGCTGTTAATACTTCGCTGTTTTTTTTTTCCTTGAATCGGCCAAGAATTACTTCTTTGCGCCCTGGTCGACTGTACTGCTGCCACCCAAGGAACATCACGGGTCTATTTGGGCATTGGCGGCAAGCTGGAGCCGTCATTTCACGAGAGCGTCATCCGCGGGGGGTTGCTGCGGGAGTCCGTCTTTCCGCATTGGAAAAATGACGCTTCCCAAGGAGGGTTGGACAATGCGGAGGAGATGCAGAGGCAGGATCCATTAGCAACGCAGATATGGAAGCTCTACAGCCGAACGAAGTCTCAGCTCCCAAACCAGGAGCGGATGGAGAATTTAACCTGGCGGATGATGGCCATGAGCTTACGGAGAGAGCGGGAACAAGCACAAGTGCGGTACGTTGTGCTCTTCCCCACTAATTTGTTTGATCGTTTGAGTAGATGAGGTTGCACTGCCGTTCCATGGCCGCTTTTGCCTTCATTCTTCCGCGTCTGCCCTTCTTCAGGATTCCAGCGAGTATTGACAGCTCAACTTCGGAGTAGACGCGAAACCCAGGCAAGATCCTTATCGCCAAGCCAAATTTCACCCCACAGACAGTTCATTCTTCAACCTGTTCCTCAAGCAGAGTCGGATCCCATGAACCTCGATGACTTCGTCGTGAATTATTCGACCAGTTCGCCTGCAGGGCTCTCTCCTTCTCCTTCCATGGAGCAACCTGTTCGAAACCATGCTGTAGCGTCTGCTATTCCTATCAAAGCGAAAGAGCAAGTTGGATCGCATGCTGGTATCATCATGCCTGCCTCCCTTCCATATCCCCCACAGGATGACCGTCGGAGTACCGAATTTGACTATATTCCTCGTCGCGTTAGAAAAACTAGTGTAGATGAACGCAAGGTACAGAGCTCCGTTCAACGTCATCTGAACTCGGTGTTGTTTGACTTCTTCTCTAACTACTTCGAGCAGACTCGGAAACGAGCCGCGGAAGCCTCCCCATTGGTACCGCCAGTCAACAGCCTGATAATGCCAAACGACCCCGACTTGGATTCAACTATGGAGGACTACTCACTGGATCAGTCCAACGCTGCTTTTGCAATAAGTAATCCAACTTCCTCGGTTCCCGCGTTCGATCTAGAGACTTTCCATATCAGCGACGACCAAGTGGTCAGATCTGCTGGCCCATTTACCCAGAACTTTACATTCTCTCCCGCAGAGTCTCCGCTTTTGGCTAATGCAGCTTTCCAAAATATATACAATCATACCCCTATGGGATCTTCGCTCAACTCAACGGGTTTCTATTCGCCGTCGCCTTCAGGGTACCAGTCCACTGTTTCGACACCTCACTTGGGCATCGATAATGAGCATTCGATGTGCTTTGATTATGCTCCCGTTGACCTCAGAACTCAGCGCCAAATGGGAAGTTTTCGTATGAGCCGTCCGTCCAATGCTACCGCTCCTGGGCATACCCGCTATCTGTATGCTCACGATCAAGCTTTCGGAGCAGAGACAGTCGCTGGTCCATCAAGCACTAGTAAATCAGGTGGTTTTCCCATGCAGCAGCACATAGATTCAAGCCATGCTCTGCCTCAGCAGGGCGCTTCTGCTGCACAATTGCGTGGTTCCGGCAGCCGTGTGAATAAAGGACAGATGTTCTCATTTGGAGGTGATTCAGACGAGGATGAAACTGGAACATCTTTTCCTGGAAAGGGCATGGCGATCCCAATGGAGCAGCCTTTTGTCAACGAGCCTGCTGATCTCAATACAGGCATGAACTGGCCTGTGCAATTTAATTCAATGCCTGATTTCCATCCACAGCATCGTCAACAGGTTGCAATTAGTGGTACGGAGTTCCAGGATGCAAGCCAGGATTGGGATCAAGGAGGCAGCCTGGGTCGCGGGCATGGATCTGCGGCGTCAGTGAGCGAATTCCGAAACCGCGAACAGGATCCACGAAGACAAAAGATTCCCCGGACGATATCTACGCCGAATACCACCCAGCTACTCCAAGAAGGCAATAGCCAGCCACATACTACGCCAAGTTCTCCTCACGAGTCGGCTGTCAACAGCGCAAATCCATCTCGTCCAACAAGTCCTGGACCTGGAAAAGCGACAGAACAACCGAATGCGCCTCCCACATGTGCCAACTGCTTCACGCAGACAACTCCTTTGTGGCGGCGAAACCCTGAAGGCCAACCGCTTTGCAATGCTTGTGGTCTATTTTTAAAGCTTCACGGTGTCGTCAGGCCCCTGTCATTGAAGACAGACGTTATTAAGAAACGGAATCGAGGAGGTGGGAACAATGCCACGAGTGGAGGGAGCTCGCGAGCATCGAAGAAGATCTCCCGAAAAAATTCTGTACAGCAGCCGCAACAACTTGCTTCTACTTCCGTGCCTGGAAAGTTAAATATCGCAGAGTCTCATGTTCCTTTGACTGGTGGCATTTTACCAAGCTGTATTCCAGGACAATACCTCGGTTCTGGCAAGCCTGGCGTGGTTCCTATTGCCGCCGCTCCCCCCAAACCACCCAGTCTCTCGACTACTATTCCGAGCAGTGCTGCCCAAGCACGAGCCTCAGTGCAAGTTGCACCACGGCGTGTACGACGACTTGAAAGGCCGTCTGGGCTATCCTTAAAACCACAACATCAATCTTTTGAGGCAGAGATGCGAGATGCCAGGGAGGATAACAGTAAGACTCCTACTCTGTCATATCAGTTTTCCAGAATACCTCCCGCGGCATATTCCCGACCGCCACCTGCCGCCGTGAATCCCGCTCATCATAGTCTTGCTGCAGGTGCTACTCCAAATAATAGCCAGGAGTGGGAATGGCTCACAATGAGCTTGTAATGCAGCCATTTGTATCAACTGCCATGCAGTTAATACGACCTCGGTTTAATATTCACTTTTCCTACGGCCTTGATTTTCACGATATTTATGAATTTTCTTTTGTCCGGGAATTCCTAAAAGATGATGCAAAGCAACATGGTGGACAAGTGAGACGATCCCTTAACACGAGTCGTCTTATTAATGTTCTTTCTTTTCATTTTGCCTACCAAGGCACAAATACAACGTACCTTACTGAATAATGGTCAAGTATAGATTTCCCGTTCTGGATACGAGGTGGATTGTTGGTCGGTCATGACTCCTTGCTTTCAGTTTGCCTTTTACGACATGTTGGGAAACCAGTGATCCGGTTTTATTGCCCAAGGGATTCCCGGCAAATACTGACTCTCACCCCCTTGATATTCTGATAGTTTCGGCTACCCTGGAAGCCCTCTCTGGTGTCTGGTTAATGAAACCCTGATATCAAAACGCCTGCCTACTCAATGCAACTCTCGTTTCCGGCCATCTTTTTGCTATTTTGTCTCGTTGCGGCTTCCTGCATTCCAATTTGCTCTAGCAATCGTCACCTCTAGCCCCTAGTTTGCTAGTCTCAGCTTTTTCGGTTTATTTCTGGCGTGACTTTCGATAGCTGATGACTGGACTCTCTTCGTTTTCCTTTATTCTTTTGACAGGTGATTTTACTGATTTTGATTTTTGATTTTTGATTTGATACAACCGCGTCTGCCTAGAATGCCCAACCACACACTGTTTATTTGATTTCATGGATTGTCTATTCTTTTGGGCGTTTTCAAGTGTTGTCTTCTATTTAGCTCATGGTTGGGCATTCTGGCAGAAGTGCGCATCTCGCTGTCATTGAGTTTGGGGCTTTGATCCCTGAAAATGTGTCTGGTTTCTGGATATGGTTTCTATTGTCTAGCTATAGCTCCGATAGCTTCAGTTTAAATACATATAACGGATATATTTTGGGAACACTGTTTCTCAATTGGCCCTTTTGAAGCAAGAGCAGTTTGACTTCCACGCTTCAGTGCATTGGAGTGGCATTTTTTTTTTTTAAATCACATTTAATGAATCAATATGTTACCTATAAACCAGACCTTCGGGGAATCATCTTATCCCGCTTTGGTTCCTGGACCTAAACAGTTTGGATGAAGGTGTGGTTTAGCGATTGAGCCCCTGGATATTTCTCTCAATTGAGAAGAACCGGGGGAGTAGTGAAAATAGATGAATAGGCTTGAGAAAAGGGGATGGTTTTTGGTCACGGAATACCCTGTTGTATGAAGCAAATTGAGAGGGAGCGTTGGTCTGGTAAAAATCGAGTCAAAGCCATAAAGGGGGACCCAGAGAGCGGACCAAGTTTCGTCTGGGTTTTGCGAATTTCCCCCCTCCATTTAACTAGCGAAATGAACTTCCAACGCACAGGCCATGAGGTCCTGTTTAAAGGTTCGTTCTGGGTTTTGTTCAGGCATGTGAGATTCGGGGGGAAGAAGGAGAAAGGGAAGAAAGAAAAAAACAGGGCAACTCGGTGGCAGCGACTGTCACAGGCTTGTTTTTCTGCGACCGGTTTTGTAGAGAAAAGAGAGTGTGTTGTCATATAGTTAACTATATGCAGGGCAGGTTTCCATGGGTCCAGAGAGCTTACTAGGAAAACATAATCGAACCGGTTTGATTATGATGATGATGATGACGATGACGATGATGAAGCGTTGTGGGAAAAGCAGACGAAGAAACTAACTATGTAGCAAGATCGGGTCCTTTATCGACAACAAGGTTGAATTGTTTTGGCCACAACCATTCGGAGAAGCTTGTAGGGAGCTCCACAGTCCAGACCTTCAGGCTTTCCACAGGGGTAAGATAAAAGATGGGTGAACTTTCTTTGCGTTTCTCTACCACGGACGCCGCCGCGTTAGAAGAGTCGCAGGAAAAAGCCAAAGAGCCCTCCCTCACCCCATGTGGGCGCAGAAAAGCCTTTCCCATGGAACAAATTTCGTGAACAGGTGTTGAGCTCGATGTTTCTAGACGAGATGGCGGGCAAAAGCCTAAATGCCACACAGCTGGGAGAGGTTAAACTTCGCCGGTGGTAGGGAGTTAAGTTATGTAGTTATTTTGTTCATGAGAGTGAGAAACCAGGCGAAGCGCGAGTCGGCAATCTCGACTAGAGGCCAGAAATAAGACGCTACTACTCGAAAAGGGCTGCATGTCGAACAGGAGAACATCTCAGCCAAAAGCCTTAATCTTGTTTCTGCATTCCAGAATTCTTTGAAAGTGTCGGTGTGTGTGTGTTTGTGTGCTGCGGAACAGCTTCGTAAAGTTTCGTGGAAATCGGAAGGCAACTCGCTTGTTAGATGTTGCGATTTGATGGTCATTTTTTTATTTTTTATTTTTTATTTTTTATTTTTTATTTTGTTTTCACTCGGCAAGACCGTCTATGTATGATCCAGTTGCACCCTTTTTTTGGCCTTTTGCTTTTTCTTGTTGATTTTTTCTTTTTTTTTTCCTTTTTTTTGTCTTGTCGACAGTGTACTCCATATCGTCGTCCTGCTTTTGGTCACGCTGGCGAGGAATCAAGTACGTTCCTAGAGGCATTTATCGATGCAAGGACCATGCGCAAGTCTGGCTGCATTTGGTAAATTTAAACTGTCTTGTTTGAGATTAAGTGGGGATTGGTCTGCATCAGCGGACTTGCGGTGACAGAAACAACCAGCTCTGCTAAATCAAAAAGCTTCTTTTTGTACTTCAAGTGTGGAGGTATGGAACACATTATAGCGCAGATTTTGCTCCCGCAAGACAAGACCTTGTCGTCACCAGTGCCAGCAGACTCCAGAGGAGGTTGATCGTTTGATATTACGGAGGGGCGCAGCGATCCACCACCCGTTCCCCTTGCAATCGTGACAATCGGAGCTAAATCGTTGCACCAGAAGTTAAAGGCAAATTGGCTTGATCTGGTGGTGGAGGTCGTTGTCGCATGGCAGGCAAGGATTAGACCAGGCCTGCGTGAAAGCCATGGCGTTGTCGGAGGGAAAGATCACGTTTGGGGTTGTTGAAGAGGTGATCTCCAGGGTTCGTATTATTCAATCAGAAAAGGGATTTCGAGCAAGTTGGTTGGAAGAGGGACGAGCGGAGTGGTGAGATCAGTTTTCGAAACTGCCAGTTGGACAAAATCGGACAATTGTCGGGATCTTATGGTGACTCCTGCATGAGCAACCAATGCCATCATGAACTAGGTATGCAGTTCGAGGACGGTGTCGCGTTGGAATACATACATACCTAGTTATGGAGTTGAGTTGAAGAAGTCAGGTCGATCGGGTCAAACTCATCAACAGTCTCAAGCAGGAACGTGAATGAGGCTTTGCAGATCTTGTTGCAGTATGTCTTGATACTAACTATTCTCCTTCTCCTTCTCCTTCTCCTCCTTCTTCTTCTTCATTCTGTTCTTTTTCCTTCTTAGAATTCAGAATTTCAAGCTAAAACTGCGCTGAGGATGATCTGAGGTGAGGTTGATGCCGATGTTCATGTGACTCCCCCACTTTTCAACTTCATCTTCATCTCTCTCTCTCTCTAACAGTTCATCATTCTCTCATTCTTCATCAGTCTGTCATTCTCTATCTCTCTTCCTTCACTTCTCTTGTCTTCAATCTACTTCTGCTTGGATCCACCAACCCTGCAGTAAGCCTATGTAATCTGCGAGAAAACATTCGCCTCCAAGCTCGCGAGTTAGACTAGTGAATATATCCTCTTGTGGGCATAAAGCTTACCTCAAGCTCCCCTCAACTTCTGACATTGGCGTCGGCTAATCTGGTTCTTTGCTCTTAGGGCGAACTCAAAGCGAATCTGGCTGACGACCTAATATTCTCACGCCATGATTGGCCTTTATCCGTCCAGCACCTTTCATCTGATTCGTTGACTGCTCCGGATCCCTGCGATAAAAGCAATCCCCTCCTTGTTCCCCTACTGTACATTTCGGTCCTAGTACGGAGTAGTTTTAGGCTGTAACTACGCCGGGGTAACTATACCTCCAGGCTCCAGGACGCGGGCAGAGCGCCAGGCTTGTTGTCAACTTGTCACACAGGTTCCTTACCTTACCCCAGTCTCCGACTAGTGGAAGAGCACAGCCGCACCGTGCGCCAGTGACAGACTGACGGTGAGATCGGGTCTCCACACCTCTCGGTCTTCAACTGGGTTAGCTGAAAGCCCCCCTCCAGTCAAATCATTTAACTACCTGAACCAGGTTGGCATCTGACTTTGGGCCAGACCTAGCCCAACTCTGCTCAACAGACGTTTTCGGCTAGTTCAGCCTTTCCCACTGGAAGCCAATCGTCCTTGAACCAATGAACTGACTAGTGACTTACTGCTTGGCTTTTTCTCTTTTTGCATTTTGTTGTTATCCGGGAACATTTTTGAATTTGGCACTAGCTGGGGAATTCGACTAATTGGGAATCATACAAACCGAGACTAGAGAACCTCCAAGGTTCGGGGATCTTATTACACAGTACTCTGTAGCAAGAAACGCCCATTCTGATGGTCTTTGCTTTTGACGACCGACCCGGCCAGCTCCTGTCATCTCCTTCTCATCATCACGAAATGTTCTGGGATGGTCTGTTTTTGCATACTACTACATACATCGCTTCAAGAATGGAGAGCAGTCTTTGTTACTTTTGCTCGGTAAAAGAAATACGCACGCTTTTTGGATCTTGAAAAAAAGGTTGTTCTGGGCTTCCCGTCCTGGTCTGTATGTACCGATTGTCGGACTCTGTCCGTTTCTTTTTCTCCTTTACCTCGCCTGGCTACTCGCCAGCCTAGATTGGAGAGGGTCTCTGGAGCAGATCGATTTATCGAAATGCTATTTTGATCCACCAGAGTTCACAAGTCTGACAAAGGAGAAGGGCAGAGATCGACACAATCACTCCGATTCTTCACTTTTCGCTCCTCATTGCTTTTCTACTACGGAACACTCTGCCCAGTGGTTGATTGATTGTATTTCTTTTGGCTGGTCTGTGATTTTATTATTAATCATACGAAAAAGATACAGCTTTAAAACACCCTTGTCCCTAGTTTTTCTCTTGGGATTTCTTTTCGACTGGACCTATTTTGGGATCGTTGACAGCTCTTAATGGGCATTAATCACTAGTGATTTTCTTTTTTATTTCTTTTTATTATTATTTTTTAACTGACTTACTGGACCCCCCCAGAACCTAAAACATTATTAGCTGATACTCGTTCTCTGACCGATAGAAAAGCACCTCTGCTCCCCCTCACTTGCAGCCATTTGTTAATATTATTTGCATATTTTGGGCGCTTCCATCGCTGCTTTACACTCAAGGAATTCCAGCAGGCAAACCGAGTCTTTGCCCCCCTTGTTCCCATCGCCCCCTTTGTTCTTCGCGACAATAATCCGGAGTGTGGGTAACTTTATCCCGACCGTCGCCACTCCCCGCATCCACTGAGATCGGTACCGCTGCTGGACGGGTCGCAAACAGCTGCAAGAAAGAAAAAGAGGTCTTGAGCTGATACTCTCAAGCTTCTTTTTCTTCTTTAGCAATCTACAGAGACGATCAGGGCCGATTCTCCTGCAATCAGCAGATTTTGCGCATTCCAAGGGTGGCGTGCGCGCGTTTGACAAGGAATATCTACTACACCCATAGTCTATTATAATTTTTGTTAGAGCCCCCTTCCGATCCCAAGGGACATTCTTTTGAGCTACCAGTGATCGCCCTGCCACAGCTCGCACCCTGTCAGCATTTTTTAAATGCAGTTAGCATCAGGGTATATCTCGATTGTCGTGTCGATCTAGTCGATGGCATTGTTGATCTGAGCATTGGCCATTCTGAAGCCCTGCGATTCACTTGCCAGTTATTCGCCACCACTCCTGCAAAATATCGAATAATAATTAATTTGCTGACTTGGACGACTCGCTATTGAACTAAATTCCTCTGTGAACCTGGGATAATAAATATACATTGAACCGGAAACCCTTGTTGAGGCTTTTTTTTTCTTCCCAACCACGTTAAAGTATCGTTTGCGGCGTGAAGGTATGTTAACTTAAAGCTTCTCCACATCCCCTGAGCCAGATCGCGATCTGTTTTGTCCTGCCCACACCGGCTCGTTGTTGCACACACAGATGGGAGCACAGAACCCCAAAACACCATCATTATGATCCCTGGCCTGTCAGTGCATATTTAATGTCACACGGGTGCCACAGCTGAACGCCTCTTCCACTTCCCTGGCCCTTTCGTAGGGTTATCAATGCTCTGTTGGCTGACTTTTATCTGTTTTTGGGTCGTGCTCGACAATAGGTTCGTTTGATGACAGTATTAGAGCTGACTGGCTTCTAAGCGTGTAATTGCTTAACTTTCCTGTCGCAACGAATCCCTTGGACGTGAGGGCTTCTTGACGCGGACGTGTTCCCTTGATCTCGTTGCGGTTGTTCGAGCGACTGCCCAAATTCGTCAACTGCCCGAGAGAAGCTGGTCTTAGACGTAGAGTCTAGGTATCTGAACCTTTGAGACCTGAAGCGGAGAGGTACTCCTGGATCTCGTCGAGAAAGGCTCGCTATTCGGTCGGGTGTGACTTGCCTGATCTTGTCACCAGGGAATTTTAGATCGTTAGAGCGAGTCTTGAGTCCCATCCGCCAACGTGGCTGCACTCGCAATTCCGGCGCCCGGAATGGGGGCGGCTTTTGATGCGCTGAATATGCAGCAATCCTTAGGCCCACGGCGTCCAGCCTCCGCAACGCTCCCCAGTTTTGAGCTACCCAATCCTCACCCACCTCAACAGAAGCACCAGGTGCAAAGCATCACTGCAGCGCAGCCTTCCATAGGTGGCGTGAAAGTTGGCAATCTGTTGACACCACCAGCGAACTCAGCAGCGGATAGTTCTGGCACAATTTCTTCAGGTGTAGCTGGATCTGCACAAGTCCAGCCGTATTCACAAGGCTACTGGCCAGCATCTTCATACGGCTTTACTGCTGGTACGCTATTTTCTCGCTGTCTGGCTCAACTTGGCCTTGGTTGAGATACTGATCATGATTAGGCCGAAATAATTCACATTCGTCAACAATGTCCGACAACCTATCGCCATCATATACCCAGAACGCTATGTATCCATCGCCGCTCTCTCCATCCCCAGCTCTCTCCGCATCTTCAACACCGCAACAGCAGCATGAACAGCACCAGCAGCAGCACCCGCCCTCGTCTCATCAACAGCCGTTAGCTCCCACCTATTCAAATCCGACGAGTGGAGCTGGCCAACAGCAGCCTGCACATCAGGCAAATCCTCTTGACCCATACGGACAAAAGTACACTTATGGAGCCTCGCAGCAGCCTCCATCGACAAACTACAACTCTTACCAGAGCGGGCCATCATCAGTACAGCCATCCTCTTCCAGCGCACCCCCTGCAAGGGTGCCCGCCGTGCCCGTGGCTTATCCTCTCGATACCCAACAACCACTTCCGCAATTTTCCCGCTCTTACCCCTCTTATTCCCTTCCAGCTATGCACGGTCCCATCATGAGCAATATACATAATCCCAACAATCAGATGGCACTCATAGGCTCCATGCAACCTAATCTTCTCCCTGGGTTCCACAGTGGCCACGCAGCTAGCCTGCACCATGTTTACAGCGGACATCCGCATCCACACCCGCACCACTTACATGGTCTCGTGCCACCCCCGCAAAACGATCGACCATTCAGATGCGATTTATGCCCTCAGAGTTTTAATAGAAATCATGACTTGAAGAGACATAAGAGAATACATCTAGCTGTGAAGCCGTTTCCGTGCCACCATTGTGATAAGAGCTTCTCTAGAAAAGATGCGTTGAAGGTATGTCCTGCACTTTTATTCCAGTTAATTCTGGTCTGCTAATTCACATTCAAGAGACACATTCTCGTGAAAGGCTGTGGCAAGGATCCTGCGCCTGAGAATAGTAACTCACCAAATACGGTCAGTTCAACGTCGACGTCTGCAATCATGAAAAACGAGGGAATGAGAGGTACTGTGTCTCCACCGTTGGCATCAACATTGCGACTTGATAAGTAAAACGATTCCACGACCGTCAAACTGGACATATAACGGAGAAAAAGAAAAAGCCCAACTCCTCCTAAGAGTTATTGTTTTAAAACTGGACACGCCAATTCATTTTGTTTTCCTTTTTGCACATGTGTGAACGCCATGATTCGGAGCTCTCTAAACTTCTTTATTTCCGGCGGTATTACTCGTCCTATTGTTTCACGGTCAACATCCGTTTCTAGTCTTTTGCGCTTCTATTTGGGTGGGGACGTTATACCTCAGATACACGCATTCGCATTCATCTTTGTCCAAGGGAGTTGTTGCGTTGGGAAAGATAGGCTTTTCTTTTATTCTATGGGCCACAGTTAGCGTGGCGCATGGGAGACGTGTGGGTGCTATTCCGGCCTCTTCTTTTTTCCTTCCCCTTTTCTGGCCTCGTCCAGTCATGTTCTTGTCGGGCCGGTGATTTCTGGGTTACTGAAAAACTCTTGACGATCTCACTTCTTATTATAATTCCTTCTTCCTTTCTGAATCTTGTTGATTCTTTATCATATATATTTTTTTCGCTCCTAAATCCCCTTCCATTTCTGACATATAGCCTGAGTCTTGTGTGGATAATCTTCCTATTTTCAATTCCCGAAGTATGGGTCATAATGGACAAATATATCTGTTAGAGGGTTGTCGATTTCGAATTTTTCGCTTCCATACCCCCTTTTTTTCCTTCTTCCTTTCTACCCTATAAATAAATTGTTCTTGCACCTATTTAACAGTTTATTTGCATATGAGCTACTATTTTCCACAGGACTATTCTCTTCCACCTGGTTTGCTTTGACAAATGTCCTTTTTACAAAAGAATGGTCACCCTTAGATACATACCTACATACCTACCTACCTATATAATTCTACCCAATCTTGAACCCAGTTTACGAAAATGAAATAAAAATGGTGTTCAGTATCTTCATTTCCATTCCCTCAAAGCAAAAGCTGCACATGAAATGGGCAAAACCCCCAACCCCCACAATCACGGCAAAACCATCTGCTCCATAATCCCCACCCCTCCCCTCCCACACTCCCCATAGACACACCCCTCCACCCCACCAAACAACCTCGTATACGTCCTCCCATCACCCGCAATCATCTTCTCCCCCGCCACACTCACATTCACCCCCGCGCCCGCGCCGCCGCCCTCTGCCACAATCCGCATCGTATGCGGCACTGGGTCGCCCAGCTGCGGCGGGAAGCGGAGCGGTTTGCCGTCTTGGTCGTAGGGCCGCGCGGTGACGGCGTCGGCGGCGCAGGAGGAGTAGAGAAGGCGGTGGGTGGGTTTGTGGAAGATGTGGATGCGTTGGTATTCGGTGGAGGAGGAGGTGGTATTGGGAGTGACGATGTCGAACCAGATGAGGATGTGGTTGGCGAGGGTGGCTTGGCCCCAGTACCAGGTGCGGACGGAGTGGGTGAGGGGGGTGTCGGCCCAGTTCTGGGGGAGGCGGGGGAATATGGTTAGTATGATTTAAGTCTTGGATTGGAAGGGAGGTAAGGGAGTGATGCGGAATTTTTATATGTGCATACCTTGTCGTGATATGCTAGACCGGTAAATCGGAGCTTGGAGCCGTAGATGGTCATGTCGACGTCTCCGACGCCAAAGGGAACTGCACTGGCCCAGCCGATGTTCGGCAGGAGTTCCATTGACTTGGTGGACCCGGGCGGGCCGCAGGGTAATACCGGGTTACTGCCCTAGAGCGATTTATAGTAAGCTATCAGATGGTGCTGTTTGGAGAGGGAAGAGAGAGACACTCGTACATACAAGGCTAATCTTAAAAGTCCCCTTGATCCCCAGTTCTTTATTGTCAACATTGATATAATAGCTGGACATATCCGGCGAGCCAAACCACTGCATCCCAAGCGGCTCGTAGTTTCCACTCGAGCCGTCGCCGTGAGTCACTATCGTTGCCTTCTGCGCATGCGTCTGCATGGAGACCACCGTGCCGTTGTCAAACGATGCCCATATCCAAACGGGAAGAACATTATCTTCATCGACTAAGAAGGGAAACGCGTTCGCGGTGCTGGTGAAGAAGACGATGACGAACGAAGAGAGCGGCGACGCCATGGCCTGGAAGTACCACCAGTCGAAGACTGAGGCGTTGACGGAGTCGAGTTTCGGGCCATCGAACGCGGATTTACCGGCGAGGAATTGCACCTTGCTGGGGCCGGAGGCGACGGAGGAATTGAAGATGGTGACTTGGCTGTCTCTTTCGTAAAGCGCTCTGGCGGGAACTAGGCTTGTATATGTAAAGAGCAGGAATGTCAAGCCCAGCAGGCGTGACATAAAGCGATCCATGGCAGCCATGCTGCGATTATAGAAAAGATATGTACCCAAGAGAAATAACGAAAAAGGGAGAGTTGAACCAATATTATATAGACCCAGGTCCATATTGCAATCAGCTTCCCCATTTCGCTGACCATGCAGCAAACGAACGGGCCTCAGGCTTTCGCCTTGGGAACATAGCTATAAGACGTAGTATTAAAAGATCTGGGCGTGACACCAGGATCCGCGACAATACTAAAACAACAATAGCAACTGGCAAAAAAAGAAAAATTTCCCGAGAAGAGAGAGACCAGGGAACCGGTTGCAGGGGAAGCCGATTGGTGAAACATTGCAGCTCGCGTCCTATGAGTGCGCACGAGGTCGTCTGGCGTTCCATTCGAAGTAAGGACTCTGTCCGGAGTCCACGGAACGCTTTCTGTTGCCTGCGTGGAAGCCCAGTGACAGGCGATGGCTTTCCAGACGGCCATGCAGCCTGCGCAGCAAGTAAAAGTGACGATTTAGCGTCATGTTTTTCTTGAGAATCTCACTTATCCAGGCTCTCTCATTCGCCGGCTATTGATGCATGCGCGGAGCAGAAGCCAGCATCTGACATTCTAGAAGACTTGCCTAGCGTGCGTTTCCCTTAGCGAGCGGACAGGGCAAGAAGATAGCGTGCTGGCAGGGAGTTAAAGTGTAGATGCCATCGGTTCCTTGAGGGGCTGTTATGAATGTAGGCCGAGATCTGCAAGCCCCTGGTTCCTTGGGCCTCGTACAGAGCAAACCGAATCGCAGTTGAAAGCTGCATGAGGGTGATTTCGAACCCGCCTGGGAGCCCTGGTGGTCTGCCATCTCGAATGTTTTGCGCATGGAAGTTGATTTCAAACTTCGATATCGAAGAGATGCACTCTGTTCGGAGTATGAAGTAGGCAAGGGAGGTTCTTAAGGCAACCAAACCCAGGAGAAGAAGTTGACCAATGTGTGGAGGGAGTTGAGCGTTGGTGTTTATTGTTGGATGTTGGTGGTCGATTTAGTGTGAGCCACCATGGTTCCATGGATTCTGGAAGGAAATTCGAAGATTTTATTAGACAAACGCTAGCTACGTGCTGCGAGCTGATGTTCTCAATCTGTGGCGAAGACTGCAGGTCGCAGACCAATCCTACTGCTCAGCTTCAATACCTCTATCTAGTTGCTCTCGCTTCGAGCCAACAACACCTTCAATCTTTCATCGTCTTTGTACTGCTCCAGAGCTACCTTCTTCCACCCGTCCCAGTCCAACTCCGCATGGACTCCCAACGCATTTCGAAGTCCCTGGAAAAGACTAACATAATCTTCCCAACCACCCGGATATCCGCCGCAAAATTCAAAAAAGTGAGCAACTCTTCCAGAGCGGACTATATTTGCTAGCGTTTGATGCCCTTTGTCTTCCAATACCTGAGCAAAAATCACTTCATGTTCCCCAAGATTGGTATTGCTATCGTAGAATTCTGCCACAGGCAGAAGGAGCGTTGGGGAGTTAAACGCCAAAGATTTCGGAGCTGTGTATGCCCATTCCCAATCAATAATGCCGGTGATGTTGAATTCATCATCAATAAGAATATGATCTCCTTTGTCATCGGCATGTTTCAGGTAGAAGAGCCCGTCATCAAATCCTTGACGGGACGATACCACTGCAGGCAACGAGTCCAGGAGAAACCGGTGTATCAGGTAACCATCAACCGGTCGATCCGTATAACATTCCTCTCGCAGAATCAGATCCAGGGTTAGTTCAAGGAACGCACGGTAATATTCTTCCAGTGAAGAACAAGGTCCAATCATTTTGAGGCCGGTCTTTGAATAATCCGCCAGTTCTCCCTGGGCGAACGGCCCGATCTCATGCGCTCCCAGTCTATCAAGAGAGCCCATACGCTCAAAAGGGAATTTTTGCAATTCGACGTACAGATCCACGAGCTGAGTAATCACTTTCCTCTTCTGTTCCTCAGAGGAAGTGGACCAGCTCATAGACTTGCCTGGCAGTTTTTCCAGAAGCATGTAGCCTACACCAACCGGATTGTGTTTTCCCTCAAAGTCAAAGCCAAAGACTTTCGGAGCAGGGATTTGAGTTTTCTCCAGAAACTGAAGTGTAGCTATCTCACTTCGCATGATAAGATCACGTAACTCTGGCGGCGGTGAAGCCGCGTTCGACTTTCGAATGCGGGCTAACCAGCGTACGTCATCCTCAAACCGTATTTCAATGTGATAATTCATACCACCAGTAAGAGATTTGTCAATAGTCCCATCGTTGGATATCGAGCATGGGATCCCATTGCGCAGTTGGCTAGCTCGAGAAGCAAGGGAACCAACGTCGATTCTCTTCATAAGGGCGGTCAATTTTCTTTTCTCTGCTTCTCCGAAAGCAGAGCAAAAAGATTTCGAATCCTGATGAGCACATATTAGCAATTTCGCATGTGGTTCCTGTGGGGAACCACTCACTTTCCAGTGGGGGCATTTGTGGAATTCGGGTTTGAGATGTGCTGAGCAGAGGCGATGGTCGCAAAGAATGCATTGTCCATTTACGCGGACTGCACGCTTCTGGCAGTCATCAAAGTCACAGTCCCACATTGTGAATAGAAACTTCTGAAAGGCAACTTGTTTGAAGTATGAAGTATAAACGTCTGTAAGAGGTGGTCTGTGCTATCAGATGGCAGTTGGATGAGAAGGTGGGGGAACTCCTCTGCTTCGATTCTGGTGAGGGCCAGTTTTATGGAAAATGGAGAAGTGAGTTCCTCCGTTCTCCGCTGTGAGTGGATTAGGCAGCAGCGGTAAGCGGACCGCATTCTAGGCAGCAGCCGCGTCGAACAGGCAACCAGATGGCCCGAGTGTAACACTAGGCTGATTTAGGCTGGCAACACGGTTGACCCTTCTCCATTAGTCCACATGCAGACGTCTGTGGGAAGTATTTAGCCAATAGGATAACACCGAAAATATACTGTGAATGGTGGTGCATTACTCCGTAGTTAGCTGGTGATCATCACAACAGTTTTGACCAATAAAATCCACTAGCAAGCGCAGACACATCATTCTTGTCCAGGTTGCACCGTTGCAGTGCGGGGTATGTGACTCAATTCGAAGTTCGCGCATCAAAGCAACCATGTCTACCAATAAAGTCCCGCCAACAAGCGCAGACTCAAAATTAAGGATTTAGGCTACAGCGTGGGGATGTGAATTAAGTGGAGCTGAAAGGCCAAAGCAAAAGTTTCGTCCAATAAGGCTTCATCAGCAAGCGCACACTCAGGCGCAAACCGTCCCGCCGGGTTTACGCTACAGCACGGGGTCATACATAGTTATGTGTCAAGTGAAGCTGGAAGGTCAAAGGCAACAGATTCGACCAATAAGACCTCACCTAGTTACAAGGGCACTCTCAAGCTGTAGGCAACAGCATGGAGTATGTGATTTTCTCTCAAGACCATCGACAATCCGAAAAATCAACACTCCCATCAGCAGAGGTCTCTGTGAAGCATAAATAGAGGCCTCGTTCCCCCAGATTTCCCAACCTCCAGCTAACTGAACCATCCACTCCATTCAAACATTCAAGAACAAGTTCTCAATACATACTTATAAACAAACGAATTTATCCTCTCAGGCAGACATTTCCTGAACCATAAACATGCCCGCCATTCGATGCGAAGTGAAGGGTTGTAGTTCTTGGGCCGTGAGCGGGACGCGCTATTGCAGCGACCGTATGATCATTTGTCGACCCAAGTTTTTGTCTTAAACTGACCGGATAACAGACCAAGATTATGAAGATCAGCTGACCACTCCTCCAATCACGAAGCACGTCTGAGATCTTCGCTGTCCATGACGGACAATTGCACGTTTATCTTGCGGTCGATGGAAGGGATTTCGGGGTGTCTTCTGCGTCTATGACAACTATGCGTCCGATCGGTAGTATGTGTTGGGGGTTGAAGTTTATGTGACTGTGGCTTGGTGGTTTATCAAACTTGAATCATAATCATACACTCGCTCAATAAAAACAGATTATTCAAGGACTTACCTCTCTACTCTTTTAACAAAGATTTTTCAGGTTCATCTGAACTGTAAGGAGTACATAATTGCCATTACCCATGCCTTTGCAACATCATCTCTGCCTGCATGTGTTCTATTGGCTAGCCCCGAATTGACAGTCATTTGCGAGTCAAAGTGAACAGTGTTCGACTCCATTAACTAGCTTGTCTCCAGGTGTGAAATCATTGAGGATGGAAAACAAATGATCTTGTGTCTCACATAGCAAATCACTGCAACCTGCTTTCAGTCTTAAAAATGTACTTCAAGGGGAGCTGATTGTACGGGTAGATGTACAGTGTTCTGCTTTTTTCAATGCCAGAAGAAAGCCAGATAAATTGATGGGCTCCAAATGCATCCCCATCTTGTCACTATGGTTTGCGGGAATCCTTCATGAATGCTAATAATTACTTATTGATTTGTCCCATGAGCTTCTTTGGTCTAAACAGTTAATGGGCTTCAATGTATCTTTTCGTTGTGTTCTTCTGTTGACACTGTTTATGAAGAGGACTATTACACTTGGACCATGTAGGCTCAACAAGGAAGCCAGAGGAGACAGCTCACGAGTACTGGTGTTACAGAGAAAAAATTCCATGTAAAGAGACACTGAATTGGGACATCAGCGGCTTTACAACAATGTGATGGTCCAAAAACAAGTATTCCAGCCATTTGTGGACTAAATTTCCAAACACATCAATGAGTGATTGGGACCTTAACCTTGTCCTGTAAAAAATGAATAATATCGTCAATCTCCTCGGGCACGCTGTACCAATGTCCGAGCTCCTTATAAGCCTTCCAGGTCACATCCATATGCAAAGCAGATGACAGGAAATCCGCTAGTTTTTCACCAAGTTGCACCGGCACTTTTAGATCAAGGGAGCCATGGCCGATAAAGGTGGGAACTTGAAGGTAGTCAGCCACTGGTATCTTCGAAGAAAGGGCCATTGAAGATAGTTTGTCTTCTAAGTGATCTGAATGCACATCTTGAGAGGTCAACATGGGAAGATCAAGGACGTCGCGAATATAATTAAGAACGTCGAGTTCTGGAATATTCTCTCTTTCATCGCCGGTTGTGTCATCACGATCAGACGACTGTGCAAAGGGATCTGCTTCCTCGGTGGAGAACGGATCATTGTCGTCATCAGTAGATTCTCGAGAATCCAACAGGAGCCGCAACTGGCGCTCAAATGGGAGCCACCCGCTCATCCCAATAAATCCTCCCAATTTTTCATTCCCACTGGCTCCAAAACCTCCGCCCAGAAGAGCAAATACTGACGCGGCGCAACCTTGGCTGAGGCCTCCTAGGACGACTCTCTGATAGCCTCCTGTACCCAGTAGCGCTGCTTCATGCTCAACAGTCTTTCTCAAGAAAGCAGCTGTTTGGCAAAGCCCATCTATCTGAAGCTCTGTCCGCTCGTTTGGATCATCAAGAGAGGAAAAATTAAACCATTGATTGACTGGGATTCTTTTCAGAAATGTGGATCGCTGCTTGATGGCTGTTGGAAAGACAAACTTCACAGTTGGAAGCTGGGCGGGTAAATTCGAAGACTCGAGCAGCTCAGGCCCAAAACGCTCAGCATTACTACCAAGGCCATGAAGTAGAATGAGGGTATGTGTATGGCTATTTGACTGCAAAGGCGGAACAACCAATAGAGCAGGATATGGCTTTTGGGATGCCATTTTTGATCACGGTAGATTCAGGAGAGGATGGATATATGATTATGAGTTAGTTATTGAGCATACATACAAGCTAGACTATCAATAGTTATACAACTGACATCGCTGTGTGGTTCTATGTTACTATGAATATAGCCATAACAGAAGAGATGAGGACAAGTACACTACTGCCGTGCTACTATGCCGGGATACAACTACGCCGGATCATCCATAATCCATGCCGAATCAGCTAACCCGATTGAGAAGCGGGGTAGTGCCATCCCAACTTTAATTAAACCTCCTCCTCCCCACTCGTTAGTTATGTACTATTACTGTGTATGTACTCCGTAGATGATGAGTATCAACATCACTCACCTCCACATATACTTACTGTACAGCTTATCCCTGTGGCCATGTCGATGCAAAGTTTTCCTCCCGAAATCCTATCCCTGGTCCTTTCCCCCCTAATCCCAAACCACTGGCTGGCGGAGCATGATCATCGTTCGCAAGTTTTCACATTGAGGCTGGTTAGCAGTGAGTGGGGTGATGCAATGTCCCGAGGATAGTACCTTGCTCAAGTCATCCTAGGAGCATTCAATCGCGTCACTGTGGATCACGCATTTGCTCGAATTGATGTCCTAGCAAACTATACACAGCTGAAAAGTCTCTGTGTTGAAGCATTGGCCCTGCTCATTCGAGAGAAAGCACAATTACCTGTCAGCACTGGCATTCTGTTCACATGTATCTCAAGAATCAGACGCACACTCTCCAGTCTTGCAGCCAGCAACCACCAATTTCAGCACGACTCAGAGACCTACATCTGCGGGTTTATTGATGCCATCATTGCATTCTTGGGTAAGCAAGACACAATCGACCACCTTGTGGCTCAAACACTTCCAGAGGAGGCAGCATTTTTCGGGTCCAATTTTGAAGAGCATGACCTCGTCTTCATCTCAGCAGTCTGGCAAGGAGACACAGAGCTGGCTTCCTTTCTTATGGACACGGATAAGTTGAACCATAAGGGTAATGTTTTCTTGTCCGCGTTTTACCTCGCGGCATACAGAGGCAACGTGAGCCTTCTACATCTAATAAACCCGCGAGGAAATATCCAAGTTAACGCATTATGCGGCTACTATGGAAATGCCTTGATGGCCGGCGTCGCCGGCGGTAATCTCGAGGCACTCAAGACCCTGATTGATTGGGGTGCTGATGTGAATTTTTTGGGTTCTCTTTTCGGAAGACCCTTGAGCTTCGCCGTACATTGTGGCCGGCCAGAAGTGGTAAAGCTATTGCTGCAGGCAGGCGCTGATGTACTGGCCACAGACGTGCAGGGCCAGAATGCACTAATGACTGCAGCTCTTATGTCCCCTGAAAAAGCCGCTGCGCCGGATTCAAGGGAAGTTGTTAAGCTTTTGCTGGACCAAGATACGCGGACTGTTGATTTCATAAAGTCAAAGAACCGTGCGCTCATTTTAGCCGCTCCCAGTGGGAACGACTCTGTGGTTGAGATATTACTGCAACATGGTGCCGATGCGCCCACCGGGTTAGAAGGTACGACGCCGATTGCCGACGCGATACGATTCGCAGGTAACATAGGAGTTGCGAGGCTCCTACTAAAGCATGGCGCAAAATTGGATCGCGTAGGAGTCATTTTGTTGTTGGACAATGCGATACGCGGGAATTGCGCGGAGCTGGTAGAATTTTGTATTCAGGAGTCGGGCTACTTTGATAGCTCTTGGGACGCTGCACACTTAATGCTGGACAACGCTCTCCTTTTGGGTCAGGTAGATGCTGCAAAAATGCTTCTTGAAAACGGAGTTGGCCAGGAATGGGAGGCTAGACCTGATATCATTGCTAGCGTTTTCGATAAGTCTATTTTCGATAAGCTTTTGCAACGCGGGGTTCCATTCCACGGCAAAATATTCGAGGCTGCTTTTGATCACAAAAACCGGTTTCTACTGAGACAATTGTTAGAGAGAGGAGTTCGCTTCGCAGGTACGAACGACGACTCAGTTAACGTAGCTCTTTCGAGTGTGATACTCTGCCCAAGCGTCGACCTATCCGCCGCTCCAGCAGTTCTCAATCGCCACGTTACACTACCTTCAAAAACCGTTTCTTGCATGTTTCAAGCAGCAACGGAGATTCGAGACATATTCAACATCAGATGTTTAATCGAGCGGTATGCTGGGTTTCAACTCTGTGACAATTTGCCCACATTAGACCGGTTAACAGCAACGACAATCCTCATGATCCTTCATAGCGCGGCCGAAACAAATCACAAAGAAGAAGCCGTCGCACTGTTAAAGGGAGAAGGTCATGAAACTGTTGTTATTGCCGAGTTGCTTCAGCAGGGGCGCATCGAGCTTGCTCGTTTAGACAAGGATCCCAACAGGAAGTTGTGTCATGCTTCAGAGCGTCTTCCTCGAGTTTTTGAATTTTTTTTCAAATGCTATGGTGACAGTGCTCTCCTGGATTACGACAGAGTTTTTGCAAAAGTATACGATGTTACGGTTCTTAGGAAGGCCTTGACGTATATCCCCAAGGCTTTGTCTGGCACGATATATCAACGGATGTGGACACAAAGATCGCTTAAAAAAGCTCTTTCACGCCACAACTATCCAATGCTAGAATTTCTCCTAGACCTGGGCATCCGGAACGACTTGCATACATGTCTTGTCTCTCTGAGAAACAAGTCCTGGTCCGATGCATCATCCTACGCCTCCTATCATGTTGGCAGGAAAAATTATCACGTTAGCGAAACAATGTTTCGTCTTTTTGCGGCTCGACACTGGCCACGTTACAATCTGTTTGAGGATGAAGGAAAGCCTGTAATATTTTTGAGATACAGTATCGACTACCGTATTCCAGCAAATTTACAGATGATGATCGCCAATGGTGTGGATGTTAACCGTCCCCTTCTGAGATGGGGAAATGCCCTGGCGTTCGCAGTACACAGAAACAACGAAGATATGGTCCGATTTCTTCTTGAATGTGGCGCGGATCCAGCACCTAGTATGGTTCCAGTTGAAGACGAGGAAGACTCACCGTACAGTGCGTCTCTGAAGGCAGGGAATAAGTTCATACCAAAACTGATTGAGGCTGCTTTGGGGGTCGGGATATACATACACCCTCGATAGATAAACATACACCTTTTCACCAAGGCACTAAGCCTAATAAAGTAATTTCTATGTTAAATATACACCCCTTTTTGCAAACACAACAAACACCCCTGAGATTTTAGAGTTCACAAATCTTCAAAGCATCAAGTGATAATCTTTCAATTCAACATACTACTCAAAGCAGCAAGCTGAACAAAGCAAATATGTCAGAAATAAAGAATCTGAATGCTAGCAAATCTGCAGAAACTGATTTTTTGAATTTGAGCAGTGAGCAGAATTTCTACAATTGTGCTGAAGATGATGATCTGATTCTCAAGCAATTTTTAACTTTCAATGAATCTGCTTCTAATGATTCTGTTTCTGACAATTTCACTTCTGATGATTTCACTTCTCTTGCACTTTTTTTGTTGATGCATTTCATTTTTATTAATGCTGATGAGCTGTTTATACATGAGTGGGTCAAATCTCATTAATATGATGTTCAAATTGCATAAAGCAAGAGTAAAAAAAATCACTGAACAATGCTTTACATGAAATATGATTATGACAACAAATATTAATTAAAATTCATTATAAAATCTCAGAATCACAAGCAGAAGCAAACTAAAATCAAAAAAACTGATTGCTCATTTCAGATGAATCTTCATGAATAATTAAATAAATACTTCATTAAGCATATAAGTGTTGAGTATAATCATTCTTCATCAGAGAATCTTGTCTTTCATTCATAATATAAATAAAAGTTTTTAGCAATTTATGAAGAAGTTGTTGAACAGTATTTTAAGATTGATTTTTCAGCTACACAATTTTATTTATTGCTTCATTATTTGATGTTAATTTCACAAAAAATTAATATTAATTTATAAGATTTGCACAATTTACATGTTTAAAAACATCATCAGTTACTAAAAAAATTACTGTTTATACAGTCAATGTTGATTAATTTATCAGATATTTTTATTGTGTATGATAAACAAAATGAATTTAACAAGCTTCAATAATTTATTTTTTTTATAAAAATTTTTTACAGTTGTTTTGTCATTATTTAAAAATTTTTATTTTAGATGCAATTTATAAAATCAACAAATTCAATCTGTCAATGATAAATATTGTGACATCTACTTTACAGAACAAAACACTTTATATTAAAAATGTTTTTATATAAAAAAATAAAATGTTTTTTGCATGACTGCAGCAACAGTTAAAAACAATATATATAAAGTTTTCAATTAATTTTTTACTTATAATTATATCAAATTCAAATTATGTTTTTATAACAGCTTGTGTTGAAGTGTTTTCTCACACAAAGTATTTTTTTTGCATTTAATACATTCAAAAAAATATACAAACTCAAATTAAAAAGAAGCTCAATGTCAAATTTCAGCAGCAAATACTTGATTACACTGTACATAAAGTTATTGTTAAAATTGATGAAATATTCAAAAAAATATAATCAAATTTAAAAACTTTTCTTAATGCTTCAACAATCAAGCAATTCAATGAAAAGTATATAGTGTTAAATGTTCAAACAAAAATATAAAAAATATTGAATTATATTGCAATATTTTGAGAGCAAAATCATTCACAAAAAAAATATGTTATGCAGATCTGAGCAGATCAGACATTTTATGCTAAAAATTAAGTTATCTCACACATGAAAAAAATACATAAAATCTTGAAGCAATTATTTTTTAATGAAATGAATCATTTAAAAAACATGCTTGAGCAGTTAAATGATAAATCAATATCTTCAGATGCAAAACAAACATATAAAATCTGATACACATTTCTGAAAAATAAAGCAACAGCAAGATTTTTTATTTTTTTTATATTTTAATTGCTTATTTATTATTTCATCATATATTCTTGAAAAAGCAAAAAAACAACAACAAAACATGAATGTAATTGTTATATTTATGTTGCAGCTTTGTACAAATCAAACATGATAATTCATGAGCATTTCTTGTGCTCATATTATTCAGCAGCAAATACAGAAAGAAAGAAAATTTTTAATTAAAAATTTTCACTTTCATTAACTGCTAGATGACAAAGAATCTTTCTCAATTGATTATCATTTTCTTGTTCAAAATTCAAAGCATATACAAATTTAACAGCAGACTCAGAGACATGTTCAAACTTCAACAAAATAAATTTTTTCAAACTTTGAGTAAGTAAATCTTGAAATTGATGACAGCAGTAGAGATAGAGTTCATGATGATAAAGCTTATAACAGTAGAGCTTTGTCATACTGATCTGAAGCTTTTTAGCATGTAAGCTGCTAGTTAGCAGCTATGTTATGCTTTGCTTATGATGTATTCTATATTGACTTTTGTCTGCATGTATATTATAAAAAATATGTTATTTTATTTTTTGAAAAAAGCAAGTGATCAGTTCAATACAACTTGAATTATAAGCTGATATCTTTTTTTCATTATATAGTTATTGTATAGCTGCTTATTATCTTTTATCTGAAGCTCTGAACTTGCTTGTTTGTTTATTGCTATATGAATAATTGTCTAAAATAACTAAAACAATTGATTGTTAAACTCATTGTTACAGTTTTGATTGTTTTTTTATATAACTAGTTTGAAGTTATGCTGCTGTTATCTGAAAAAAATATGTTGAAGAAAAAACAATTTTTTAGAACAGCAGCTTAATTTGAAAAAAATCTTAATTATGTACAAAAATTACAAAAAAAGTTTATTATTTTAAAAAATATTTCTGAACTGAATGATTTTAAATCAGCAAATTCAACATCTGAATTTATTGTTATAAATTTATTTAATCAAGAGCAGTTTAATCAGTTGATTGATGCTTTAATGCTGACACATTGCAGTGAGAAAAAAAAGTTTTCTGAATTAAAGTTATATTATAACAAGAATTGCAAGAAATATTGATAATGAATGTATTTGATAAAAAATTATCTTGATGATAAATTGAATATATATATTATGAAAAAAAATAAAATTCAATATGCAACAGCAAGATTATGAAGAAATGTTCAATCAACTTAATTTCTTGAATGAAAGTTGATTAATTTGAACAATTATATGTGAACTCAGTTTAAGTTATTTCTTCTGAATCAGATTGAAATGCTGGAGAATCACAGTATGTTAGCTAATGAAAAATGATTGAAATTACATCAATGTTCTACATAATTGATTATTGATTTTGAATGTGTTTATGTTGATAAATGAAATGAGATGAAGCTTTCTATCTCATTATGTCAGAAGAATGAGTTTTGAAGTCAATGTTTTTTTAATAAATTAATTTCAAAGTTTTGTGATGCTATCATGTCACATCAGCAGATATCTTGCAGAGTAACTGAAATAATTTTGCTGAAAGCTTGCATGAAACAAGTACAGAATAAAATTGCTAAAAATTAGACTGATTACAAAAATCAGAATTTTTTGTTTTTTTTTCATTTTGTTCTGAATGTTTGAAATCAGTCAGAAGATGAAAATGAAACTTTGTATCAAGCTATTAGAATCAAATTATTACTACATGAAACAGAACTGAAAGAAAATGAAACTGAAGATTTATGAATTGAAACAGAAATGAAATTATGAATGAACTTGTTGAAACAAATTAAAAATTAATATTTAGCTCTTGAGATGAGAATGAAACTGCAGTCAACACACATGAAACAGAATAAAATCACAAAATTTTAAAATCAAAGTTTTTGATTTCTGATTACATAACATTAAAAAATATAAATAACAGTTTCTGATAACAGACATGAATAAATTTTGCTGAAACATTCATCAATTTAAAAATCACATGATAAGATAACAATCTAAGATAACAGTCTCAATCACATGTGAGTTCAATAATACACAATTATTTATATTTTTATTGTTGTCATCACTGTTTTTTTTTTGTGATTTTGCAATTTTTTTATTTAACTTCTTGATTTTTTTGATTTTCAGATATTTTTTTATTATTAAATTAACATTTTTTCATTAATTGTGCTTCTTCAGCAAGCTTTTTTTTTTTCATCATGTTTATTATTTTCAATAATTAGACAATCATCATCAGAATTATCATTAAATGTAATATTTTCATCAACAAGCAAGTTCTGATTATTATATTTCATCAATATAATTTTTTTAATTATCAGTTCTGCAAAATATTTTCATTAATAAAAACAAATATTTCTTTCTGAATTAAACTTTCACTTCACATTAATAACATGTGATAACATATCAAGTATATTCTTGATCATTTGCATCACAGTGAAGTATTGAAGTGAAGAATCTGTTGTGTCAAGAAATATGACTAAGAATGGTGAGCATCTGAAAGCATATCACATAATAAATCACCTGTGAGAGCAAATAGATAACATATCTATCATGTAGGCCATAGACACTTGAGTACTATGACTATCTCATATTATGAGAGAATGATGACTGTCATAGTGGCCATCTCAATAAAGAACTTCAATAAATGAATAAGAAACACAATGATATTCAGTATAACTAACTAAGAATAAGAAGAAAAGCAATAATATAAGCATAACATATTGTGTAAGACAAAAAAAAAACATTGCAGAAAATGTTGAAAGCAACTATTTATAATACTAGATCATAATAATCATCAATCTGAACTAGATGTTGTGTCAGCACTCTAATGATATCAGCAGAAATTTCACTACAATTTTTTCATTTATTAAAAATTAATGTTTTTTGTCAATTTCATAAAAAAACAACAAATTTTTCAATTTCTGTAATGAATAAACAGCAAAACAAAACAACAAAATATAATTAAATTTAAATTAATTTCAAATCAGTTTATCAACATATATTATTCAATTTGTGTATATCAGTAATGATCAGCACTTTCATTCAGTTCTGATGTTGAGACATGAAAAGAAATTAAATTCAGCATAATTGTTTCTGAATTGATATTGTTTTTCATGCAATAATTTCAAGATACATTTTCAAAAATCAGTTCTTCATTGACAAAAATTTGTTGCAGGCATTTCATAATCTTTCTTGCTGCATTTTTCTGTCAATTTGCAATATAAACATGAATAACTGACAGATTTTCTTCAAAAAATATGTTTAAATTTTTGATTACATCTGAATTAATTCACTTCTTCTGTTCAATCAATGCATTCAAGATTGAGTTTAATTTTTGTAATTGTATTGCAGTCAGAAATGCATATGAAATTGTTGCATATTTGTTTGAATGTCTGAATGATGATGTAAATTTTGAAACAAAATTTTTATGTGTGACAAAAAATTGTAATCATGTTTCTGCTTCATTGACTTCAAGATGCTTATGATTTTTTTGAATAATTACATATCATGATAGTATTGTATGCTGTTTCTTTTTACATGACTCATGAATGTCATGTGAAAGTAGTGATGTGATAACTCTGATGTCATCAGACTAACACATTACATTCATTCAGTTAATTTCAAAATTCAATGCATTTTGATGAGTGTACATATTATTTTTGATACAATGTACATAATCATCTGTTGTCAGCTTTCTGATTTTTACTTTTTTTCATTATTCTTCAATTTTGTTGTGCATTTCTGACAAAATTTGTGTGCAATTTTCAGTCACTTCAGTTGTTAGTGTAAGTGATTCTTGAATCATGTTCTTATCTCTTTCATCACTAAGAATTAAAAAAACATTGAAATTAATATGATGAAAAAATGTTTTGTTGTCTGACTTTGCATATTTAACATAATATAAATAGTTTATCAATCTTCAAGCATGATCATGACACAATATTACATATCAAAAATAATATGTCAGATTTTGACACATTAACTGCTGATCAATACTGTGATACATGATTCAGAGTCATTCATAGTTATTTTGATTATCAATCAATTTCTGATGATGATAATACATATTAAATTTTTTGTCAACTTGATCTGAAACATGCATGTCATCATATGCTGATATCTCATTATTTCATCAAAGCATTAACTTTCAAATAACAACAAATTCAATCTTGAGTTATTTTTTTTTTAATTTTTCTTCATCAACATTCTTAATTTTAATGATATCAAAATATCAGTTGTAATTAAAGTCTTTCATTGCTGCAATTTTTGAAATTAATGATTTGTGCACAAATTTGTAAATGCTCAAAACATTTTTTGATCACACAAAACAACTTGCAATTCTGAATTAATTATAAGTTTTCTCATCAGTTTTCATCTTATCAACATTCAATCAGTTGTTGTAAATGTGCTTCAGATGTTTCAGTAATTGTTTGTGAGTAAAAATTCTTGTTTGCAATTTAAATTTTAATGTCATAAGCTTTGCATGATTATGACATAATTTTGTTTTTCTGAAATTCTCAAATGTTTTCACAATTAATTTCAGAATTCAGATGAGCTTTTACTCAGATTGTTGCTTGATTTTTCTAATCTTGATCAATGTTGCTTTTTCAAATTCTTGACAATAGCATTTTTTTGTATTTACAATGTGTGCTGTATCTTATTGTTTATTTAATGAAATCTTTTCATCACTCTTCAGCAAAATTGCAGAATTTTAATTCTCATTTAGTAAATTTTGTGTTGCTGATACTATGGCAATTTTCTGACTGTAATGCACTGAACAATTTGATTAACTAGTTGAATTTATCAGCATGCTGATTAATTTTTTTAAGCTTAATGTAAACTCTGATTCATCATCACAATTTTTGTCTTGTGTCTAAATTAACAATTGACTGTGAATCAATATGTCACTAGCATTCTGATTATGAATGTCACTCATTGCAACATTTTTTGATGATGCAACTGCTGATCTTGAACTTTCTGCAATAAATTAACAAGAGCTTAAATTTATTGCTGAACTTTTTGCAATCATTTGTTATGAGTTTTTCATTGAATTTTTTAATGCAGCAAGCAATCTTGATGAGTTGCTCACTCTTGAAATCATTCTGCAGATAATAAGTTCATATTGATTAATAATTAACTTTGCTAAATTCATGTTCTGCTTGTCTAATTTCTCTGATGAAATTTTCTCATTGTTTATCATAAAGTTAAAATCTTCAGTATTTAATTTGATTGATTTTTTGTAATCTGCATTTTGATGAGTGATTTTGTGCAAGATCAACACATTAACATGTTGAATGAATGTTTTTCAGTTTTCAGACTTTCTCAGTGTGAGTCTCAATTTTTTTGTCACTCAAAATGATGTGATGAATTGAAACATAAACTCAATTTTATTTTGTTTTCATATCTTCATCAGTTTGTTTTTGATTTCTGTCAATTTCTTGTGTTTCTTCTTCATTTTTATTGTAATAAGTTGAGACTCATGAAAGTTGTCTTGAAAATTTGTGTGTGTGTAATGCACTCAGAATCTTGAGTTTTTGATGTATGCATAAAAATTTGTTATCAATTTCTTGAGAATATGTTGTATTCTCATGAATTTATTTATTAATTTCAACTGAAATTCATATTTCTGATTAACTAATTGACTTTCAATTCAGTTAATGATATCATTCATGTTTGCAAACTGTGTTCACTCAATAGCAATTGTTGTTTATTAAGCTGATGCTTGCTGAAGCTGCAGCATGTCTGCTGACAGCATTGATTGAATTGATTTATTTTCTGAATTGAACATTGTTGATTGATGAAATTGTTATCTTTTTGAAAAAAAAATCAAATAAAAAAATGATGAAATTTTTGTACTTGAAGTTGTATCAATGCAAGAAGAAAATGATAAAAAACTTGCTAAAGAAAACTGAATATCAAATGAGAGAAAAGCAACAAATTTAAAACTGATTATTTCAATGCAAAAAAGTGAAGTTAACTATGCAAAAAAGTGAATTTAACATCAACAGTTAATGTAAATCAGTGAATTTTTGTGCAAAAGTGAATTTTTCAGCCAAAATTGATGACAAATTTCAACAACATTGTATAAAATCAGTGAATTTCATCAGAAAACAGTGAATTGCAATCAGCAACAGTGAATTTCATTAAGCAAAGATAAAAACAAATTTTCAATTTCTTCATTCATTGAAATTTGATGTTGTTTTTGATGTTCTTCAATTCATTTGATATTTTTATATCATCACATCAAATTTTCAACTTTTTGATAAAAAATTCATATTATCTGATTGTTCTATATTCTTGTCATCATCTTGATTATTTTTCTCATTATCTTTCTCATTAACAAAATCATCATTTTTTTTATAAACATTCAAATTTTGTTTTTTGTAATACTTCTTAATCTGATTGCTGCTAATCAAATCTGTCATTTTTGTTTCATCTAGCTTTTTCAAATGATAGATATTTTTTTTCTGATTGACTGACTTGACTTTATAAGATTTTAATTATCAAAATCAGAGTTTGTTGCTTTGAGATATATTTTATTTGCTCTTCATATCATGAAGCAATATCAAATCTTCTGACTGCAATGAGTTAGATCAAATATTATGAGTGTCATTAAAGTATTTTTTATTGACATTTTGCATTTACTGCTTGTAATGAGCTGTTTTTTTTTTATTTTCATTTTGTCATTCAATTTGCTGTGTCTGCAACATCAAGAGCTTCTTGATAATTTATATTGATTGTCACAGCAAGATTTGTCACATTAAAACATTCAATTCAATTAACAGTACTGCTTTTTAATTCATTAGTAATCAATATAATGTCATTTCAGTGCTTGTCTTGACAATCATTTGATCAGTTATTAGTATCAAGAGCAAGTGTTTCACTCAATTTTTTTCAATTTTCTTGATAATTTTTGCTAATCTGTCAGTCAAAACTTTATGATCAACTTCAATCATTTTATTAGCTTGTGCATGATAGAGAGAGATAATTATTCTTATAATTTCATGTTTCTTTGTCAACTTTTTCATCACATTCTTGTTTTCAGAGTTTTCATTCATTATGAATATGTGTGAATGTCTTCATCAGCAAATAATATTCTCATAAAAAAATGTGACAACATTTTGAACAATTGCTTTTTAAAAAACTCAAGCTTTCATTCAGTTGAAAAAGTCACATCTTGCAACTACTAGATAATTTTGTTTTCAACATGATGATATGTGTATAATATCAACATCAATTTTCTTTCAACAAGTAGAAATTCATGTTGAATGAAGCTTCTTCTGCATTTTTTAATTATCTTGAAACTGACACTTTTTGCAATGTTCTGTATAGAAAGAAACATTTCAATATACTTCAAGTCATCAGTATCTAGCATTGACAGCATTATAAATTTCTTTATGTTTTTTATAATTAAGCTCATTATGCAATTGTCTCAGAATTTTCTTTCACTGTTTCAGATTATTAACAACTTAACAAATTGACACATTTTTTTCTGCACATTTAAACAGTTGATTATCTTTCATCAAGAACTTGATTGTTTTTTTTTTGAAAATGATAATACTTCTTATCTGTCATGTTTTTGAGTTTTTGTAAAAAAATAAAAAATTTTGCTATTTTTTCTGATTCTTCAGAGTAAGATTAATTCAATATTTTAATTTTTTCATTCTCAATCTGTTCAGCAAACATCTGAAAAGAACTGATATCAAAAATATTCTCATCACTGTCATCATTAATTTTTTCATTTTTTTCTTGTGATTATCTTGACAGTTCATCAGCAGCAGTATGCTTTGTATCTGATATGTGCTTAACAATAAAGTTAAAAAATCATATTCAAGCAATTCAATTGTTAATTAATGCTTCTGACACATCTGTTGATGTTTAATTCAATTGTGTCATCAAGATTTTTGCATTCACTTTCAGCACAAAAAAAACATCATATACTCAATATCTGAATTTCTTAAGTGTTTTTAGCATTGCTTTGCATTTTTTTTTTCAGCATCATATTTCAATTCTTCAGCATTTCAAATCCCTGAATCATATCAAGCAGAATGTTTAGCATCTTTCTGATGTTACATTAAACAATTATCTTAATCAAGATCACTTGCATTCACTGCAACAATAATATTCAATGAATTTTAATCATAATTGATTGACAAAATCACAAAGAATAAACATAATTTATTTTTGAGAGTGTTAAAAATCTCATTCTGTGAGTCACTTCACTTTCATGTTACATTCTTTCTCAGTAATTTATATAAAAACTCTGTTATTCATTCATAATGTTTAATCAATATTCAAAAATATTCAATAACTTCTAGAAAACTGTGCAGTTGTGTTGTGTTTTCTGATATCAGTCATTTCATCATTTTCATTATTTTTTTTTCTGATCATTATTCATTCTGATCACAGATTCAATCAACAACATTCATTTCTGACATAGCAAACTGAGTTTTCACATCTGTAAATGTGACTCTGCTTATCTCAATCAGTCACAAGATGTGATTTAAATTCATAAAATACTCAAAAACAAAACATTTTATTTCTGGCATAATCTCTTCATTATTGTATTACAATCACAAATTTTTAATGTCAATATTATTAATGAAAACTCTGACAACATGAGATGTAACATTTCACAATATGTTTATAATCTCTTGCTGAGCAACTTCAGAAGAATTTGTTGCATTCTGAATTAATGTGATATATTTAAACAAATTTATCAGTGTTAATATAATTGTCATGTCTTTAGACTCTACTGCTAATAGAAAATTGTCATAATCTGAAAATAAATTTGTCAGTGTCATAATAATTTGCTCTGTAAAGTTTTCAGCAAATTCATTACAGTTAGAAGAAATGTTTGAGTTTTTTATTGTCACTGCATTATACAACTGAGCAGCATTCATCAAATGAAACTTTTCAGTTTTTTTTTTTCAATCAGAAAGTAGAAATTTGTATAAAATTTGTAGCAAGACTTTAGCATTTCTGCTGTTAATTAATTTTTAACAATTTTAATTACTTTTTTGTTTAATGCTTTTGAAATTCTATAATTCTTTGCTCATCACACTTTGTGAGATACTGTTTTAATAATTGATGAAGAAAATACTTCTGAATGTATTCAATCAAGCTTTTTGAAATTTCAAGCTAATGTTTTTTCTTTCTTGAACAAAATCACTAGAAAAAGCTTTTTTTTTTTTTGATAACAATTTCAATTTTATTTTCAGCTTTTTTATACACTTTTGCATCAATCATTGTTCAGTGAGAAAAATGACTATACAAAATTTAATGTATTTGTTGAATTCAGTTGAAAATTTAATTTGTTTTTTCTCTGAGTGATATTTCTTCAGACAAACAAAAATTCAATTGATCATGCATTCTGATTTGCTTTCATCAGATTTTTCAGAAGTTTGTGATTGAATTTTGTCAGTTTTTTTTTTGTAAAGTGTATTTATCTTCACATTTTCTGACTTTCAAATTTCTTTTTTGAGCTTAATTTTATATGCTGTATTCTTCTTCTTCTTCTTCTTTTATTTTGAATTTTGAGTTTCATTGAGCTTGAAGTTTCTGAATTTTGACTGATCAGTGTTTTATTCACAATTGTTTATGTTGATTTTTGTTGAGTGTTGCTTCATAAAAAATTCTGTAACAGATTCTGAGATTGATCAGTATACATTTTGTGAGTGCATTTCAATATGTATGTTGATTGTATTGTAATGTTTTAATATTGATTGAAACTGCTGCAGTTTTTTATATCATTAAAATTATATCTTGTTTTCTAATTAATTTATTTGATTCATCAGTGTGCTGATGAATTTTTTTGAATTTAGTGTAAATTTTAATTTTTTATCATCATTGTCAGTCTTCACAGTGCTATTTTCAACATTTTTGTCATCAAACTCTGCTTTCTCTGATACACATCTCATCATTGTCACTTGACAATCTTCATTTTCTTTCTCAAATATGCTGTCAGATACACTTTCATCTTCAGTGAATGTTTTTCTGACATGATATTCATTTACTCATTTAAATTTTTTGTGCTCTCATCTCATTTTTTATTATTGTAATTTGAAAATATATCAACAGCAAATTTGACAGTTCAACACAATGATTTAAAATCTCAGAATTTCAGATGATGTGTTTGTTTCTTGTTATATATTTCACATAAAACATTGCTGTTTTTTAAAGTTTTTGCATCTCAATTGATCATGTGCTGAAATGATCATCTGAGAATAATGTCATAATCATCTTCATCAACAATAAAAAATAATGTGTAAATAACAAAATTTTTTATCTGAACAAAAACATCATCACAGCAAACTGTGATTGAGATGATGTGTTCAGTTTGAATCATCATGATAATTCTCAAATCATATCATATGTTCAAGTTTAATTTTCTTGCAATTTCAATCAACATTACATTGATTTCTGAATCAGTGTTAAGTAGAACTTTAAGTTTCAAGTTTTGTATCATGATTGATATTATTATCAATTAAATGATATAAATCACATTTTTATCATATATAAATTCAGATTGTATCACTTTTTTCTGCTTAATACTGATTTTGACTGATTCTGATATTTCAACAAAGTTTTGTAACTTGTCAGTCTAACTTGCATTAAACATTTTCTTATGCAGTGTTGAAAATACATCAAAAAGCTCACAGATCATTATCTGAATTGTTTCATTCAAAAAATTTTTCATTATTTTCTGTGAATCAGTTGCATTTTTTAATTAATTAACAAGATGATTGACAACATTGTATTGTTTTTTTGCTTTTTTTTTTGACTTGCTCTTCTCTTCATCAGATATGATGTTTGTCATTGCATGATTTGAATCAGCAAATCAAATATTTTTCTTGATAAAACATTTAATGATTTCTGGCTTGTATCTATTCTCACAATGTGTTTTCAGCATAACAATTTTATCATGAGTAATGAATTTTTTTTGATTAATGCTAATTTTATTCACTGCATATTCTGCATTGATTGTTGCTGTATAATCTGCATTGACAAAAACTTCATACTCACTTAGTTCTTTCTCAAATTCAGAATCAGAAAATTCATTAATAATCATGTTAATTCTGACAGTCTGAATTTTCAGCTGATTAACAAAAACTTGTTTTATTTTTTTTTTTTTAAACTCTGAGTTTTTTTCTTTGAGACTCAGATTGACTTTTACTTCACTCATACTGTGTATCACATGCATGTTTGAAATTTCAGATCATATTGAAATGAGCACAAATTCTTATTTGAGTGCTCTCATTTGCAACTGTTCTTGTTGATTAATATGACAAAATTCTTGATAATAATCAGTGTAGTATTTCTCACACTGATTTTGAAAATGATCAGCTCATTCACAATAAAAGCATGATGATTTGTCACTTTCAAAAAAAATAATACTTTGTTCACAATCATCATTTTTTTCATGATTTTGATCACTACATTCTTCTTTTCTTTCTCAATCATATGACAACAACATTACTGAATATTGCATTTGCTGATTTTAATTCAGTGCAGAATCTGAATGACATAAAATCTGAGCATTGACATTTTGAAAATTTGAAATATCAATTAAATTGTCATTCTGCATAAGCATCTGAGTCTGATTAATTATCTGAAATTGTGAATTCATGCTTTGCATGTCAGTCAGGCATTTCACATTGACATGCATTGTCAATGTCATGTTGGCAAATTCTTTAGTCAGATGATCAACAGCATTCTTCAGTTTTTTTTTTTTTTTTGAATTTTGTGCTAGAGACATTAACTTTGATCTTGTTTTTTTTCTTGCTTGTATCTGAAGCTGATGTGTTGCTGATTTTTATAATTATATTTGAAATGTCAAATATGCAAAAATACTGAGTAAATAATTTGTTGACTAGTTGATAAATTTTCTTCAGCTGTCATATTTTCTGAACAAAGTTTTTCTCATTTTTAAAAATATTTTTATTGCTCTTATATCATTCAATTAGTTTTATAATGATCTGCACTATCTCATCAAAGTCAATGATGATTGTATCATTTGCAAAATTTAATTTAATTTTATCAATAACTTTCTGTTGTAGCTTTTCTGATAAGTCTCATAAAAATCACATTGCTCATGTATAGTTATTCAATTAATCATTGACTAGTACAGTTTTTGACACTGTAACAAACTCACAAATATAAACATGTATAGAGAAATTTCATTTGCATTTCATATAAATTATAAATTTCAAGTACTTTTGTTAATATATTTTATGAGTAATGTTCTGTTTTCAAAACTCACAAATTACTTTTTTCACAAAGTCATTTCAGTTTTCACTTGCATAATTATTCAAAATTTTCATTCAATCTTTAATTCAAGTAACACAATACTGAGTAATTCACTTCAGTATCTTCTTGTTGATAGTAATATCATAATTCACACAAAGCTGGTGAAATCACTTGCAAAATAAAATAGCATCTGAATCATCAAATCATGAAGCATTGACAGTACTTGAAATAAACATAAACATGTGATTATGAATTACAATCTTTCTACTGTTGATGCTGATTGATATTGTTTGTTCATGATTCACAATTACAGCAAAATTCTCACAAAAGCTCATCTTAAAATTATCTGACATTATTTCATTAATGATGCATAAATTAGTGAATTTGTTGTTGCAGACATCATACAGACTGTCTTACAGAATAATTCATCTCATAAAAAATAATAACAAGTTTCTGAATAATAACACATCAAACAAGAGCATTAAAAACTGACACACAGCAGTGATATTGCTTTAACATGCAATTTACATTAATAAATAAAAATAACACAAATACATCATCAACTTTCTTTTTCAAAATAAGCTTTTTCAGTGCATTTTAAATGAATTTGAACATTTTTGCATCTCTTTCTATTTTTTCTTCTCAGTATGTTATGTATGCTCAACTGTAAACACTTCATGTAGCATTTTTTAGATAAAAAAAAAAAACTCATTAAGTTTTTTTCTTAAACTCACTAGACATTCTCAAATTTAATATCAAATCATCATATTTTTTATTTTTATTCATCATATTCTGCAAGCATTATTGAAAATTTTATAGAAATTGAAGATGAACACAGTCATCTTATATACAGTTTCAGAAAAATCTTATTCTGCATGCATCATAGCATCATAAAAAATTCTCATTTGTTTTCATCAAATCATTTATTAACATGTATCATTCTTCTCATCTTTGAGTTCACTTAGCTGTTTCAATATCATTTATTTTATTATCATTATGTCATTTTCATTCTGACTTATCTGAATATGATGTCATTATGATCATCTTCTCATAGAATTCAAGATCTCAGCTTGATCATTAAATGAAATGAAGAATTTGTAGTGTCAAGAAATATGACTAAGAATGATGAGCATCTGAGAACATATCACATGATAAATCATCTGTGAAAGCAAATAAATAACATATTTATCATGTAGATCATAGATGCTTGAGTACTATGACTATCTCATATTATGAGAAAATGATGGCTGTCATAGTGGCCATCTCAATAAAAAACTTCAATAAATGAATAAGAAACACAATGATATTCAGTATAACTAATTAAGAACAAGAGAAAAAGCAATAACATAAGCATAACATACTGTGTAAAACAAAAAAAAAAATGTCACAGAAGATGTTGAAAGCAATTACTTATAATACTAGATCATAATAATCATCAATCTGAACTAGATGTTGCATCAGCACTCTAATGATATCAGCAGAAACCTCACTACAGTATTAATATTCAATGCTCACTCACATTTTAAAAATATTTTTTTCTGACATTTGAGAAATTCAAGTATTATGTAAATATTATTCAAACTCATTTTTTGACTGCACATCATCAGTATTTTCTCTCATATCATTGTTCACAATCATATTCAGATTTTAATTTTAGATTAGATGAATTTTTTCAAACTCATTATCAAAAATCATTATTTTTAAATCAGAATTATTTTTCAGAACAACTGCTGATGTTTTCTCATATTATTTGTAATTCTTATCATAAAACTCAATCACAAGTTGTTTATATTCATTAAGCTCATCATTTTTTCAATGTTTTGAGTTTAAAGCATTCATGTGAGTGCATGAATTGAGAACAGCAGTCACTGAATAAATTTTTTCATGCTCATTTGCAGTTTTTGAATAATATTCAGACAGTTTAACAAATGCATTTTGACAAACATTAATCAATACATTTTTTCAGTTACTTTTCAAACATGTTTTTTCTTCTCACTCATCAAGATGATTAAATATTGCATTGTATATTCAAAAGCTTAAATAAATCATTAATTTTTTTGTCATCAAGAAACTTTTTGTATATGTCATAAATAACTACAAGAGACATATGACATATTTCACTTGTTTTCATTCATCATCAGTCAATTAAAATTTCTTGATTTTTGCAATTTTAATGCTCTCAATTCACATGTTCAGATATTGTTTCAGAAAAAAAATTCAAATTATCATATCATAAATTGAATTTCATCAAGTTTTCATATCAGTTTTTATATTCAAGACTTTATTAGCTGACTGCAGATTACAAAAAACTTCTTAATACTGAGAGAAGACACAAACAACATTGACAAGCAATTAAATGTAAAAATATTATTATAAGCAAAATGTTTCAAGCTCATTATCTCAGCTCATTATCAATTTTTTAAAATGTATTCTTAAATGTTTCAATCTGAAGCTCATCTGAAATGTGATCATCATCAAACTTAAATAATGAATTTTTATTTTTACTTTTAATTTTCAATTCATTCATCAATTGCTTCACAACAAGCTGCAAAACATGAGCAATACAAAAAATTAATTTAAGTTTCATATTTCATTCATGATTATTAATCTATCTGATTTTCATTTGTAAAAATTCTCAAAAAATACAATTATTATCAGCATTATTTGCAGTAATGCAGAACAATTGTTTTATTGTTTTATTTTACTTCAAAAGCTTGTATAATGCTTCACTCAAATTCATTTTATTATGAAATTTTTACAATAATTCAAAATCAATCAGCTTTTTTTCAAATTCTCATTTGTCTGTCACAAAATATGTCACAACATTCATAAAAAAAATCATATGAGAATTTAATCATACATCAACAGCAAATAATATTTTTGTATCTAATTCACAATTTCATAATAATCAACTTGCTGTTCAATCATATTTGTCATTCAAAAAATCATGTACTTTGATTCAATAAGAAAAATCAGAAATTGCTGATGATTAAAAACAGCAAACTAGATTTCAGAAATGTTCATTGTTAATCATGTAAATGTCAAAAAAACAAATTCAGCAAAATAAGTGCTTTGAGAAGAAGATCATGAAGATTGTTTTTGAAATAAAAAACTGACTTTTTAGTAGTTTTTGAACACTTGCACTGATTCATCTGAATTTAATCAAGCTTATTATTAAAAATCATTATCATAAATAAAAAAAAACTTCTTATCAGCATATCATCAAGTGATTTATTTCTGTCACATTTTGAAAAAACAGCATAATTATAGTTTCTGTTGTTTATGTGCTTCTTCAATTCATTGATGTCATAATTTGTATATGTTGAATGCTTCAGTATAATGTTGCATTTCTTACATATAACAACTGATTTATCATTAAATTTTTTTGCTGTTTGTATTATTTGATTTCATGCAGTGAAAAATTGCTTAATGCTGTTTCATGCAGAATGAGCACAATCACAATTTTTTAATAATTTTTTTGCAGATATTGCATTTCATCACTGATTAAAAACAACACTTTTAGCAAAATTATAAACAATAAAAAATTTTTCATGAAAATACAATTCAGTTAATTTCTTGTCAGAAACTGATGATTGAATGTTCAACAAAAAAAATAATGAAATTAAAGTTATTTTTACATTTAATGACACAACAACAGCAAGATCTGACATTGAGATAATTATATTAAGCTTGAAATGTAGAAAATAAATGATATTCAAGTTGAAATAATAATAACAAATTTTGATAACAAATTTGATAAATTTTGAAGATTCTGAGCAAATATTTCAAAGTTTGATTCTGAATCATGTAGTTGTCAAAATGTCAGATATTGAAAAATGATATTTGTTTATTAATATTTTCATTCTGTATTCAAGTTCAAACTTCACATTTTACTATTTTCAGTGAATACTCAACAAAACAATGTTTAATATTGATTATTTCATATGTATATTGAATATACACATAATGAACTTACTTCTTACAGAAATTTAATATAAAAATAAAATGTGATTTTGTTGAAATCACTTCATTGACAATTAATTCTAACTCTAACCACTGTGTTTGAGCTGCAATTTTGATGAAAATTCTTAATCAATTATCATTTAATTTTCATCATAGTCATTATTCTCATCTTCACTCTCATTTGATGACACAATCATCTCAAAATTTGTTTTTTTGATTATTTTTACAATTGATGATTTCTCAAACTTCTTCAGATTTGTTTGCTTGAAAAAATAATTCATTTGTTTTTTGATAAAATCATTATTTGCATCTGCAATTTTAAAACAATTATATTCATGCTCAACTTAATCATGCTTCAGTTTTTGAATGATTCAGCAGAAGCAAGTCTGAAAACAATTTATAATGTTATAATTCTGAATTTCTGACTCAGTTTATTATTTTGTCAGTATGTGCATAAACTCATTATTTGAATTTATTATTTTTTTTGTTTTTTGCTTGACTGCATTGCAGTTTCAAATTTTTTTGCACAATATTTTTTTTTCAGCTTTCTTGATTTTTTTCATTTTTTCAATTTTAAAATATTCACAAAATTTTTCTTGATCAAATTACTTCTGCATCACAATTTTAATGATAATAATTTTCTGCATTTTGTACTTTTCTTCTGTATCATTTTTTCTGACAGATTTGTCAGTAAATATCTGAAATTTGTTATTAAAAATTATTATCATTTTGCAGTTTTTTTCAGACATTAAATAACATCATATTTGATCTTGTGATCAGTCTGATTGATTTTATGCTTTTTTTTTTTAATCAAGTGTACATTTCTTCTTGTGTGCAGCAACAGTTTTTGATTGCATCAACAACTGTTTTTTTGAGTTCAGATTCTTCATGATAAATCATGAATGATAACAAAATTTGATAACAAATGAAGTTTTTTTGATAAATATAATGCAATGAGCTGAATAAGAGTGAGATTGAAAGAAAAAGTGTCAGAAAGTGAAATGTTTATGTACATATATAAACAAAAATAAAAATGATGAAAAGCTTCATAACAACACAAAATCACATGATTTTATTTTTTTATGATTTTATTTTTTGTTTATGTTTCTGTTTCTGTTTACTTTTTCTTTCTTTTTTTATATTATTTTCTAATCATCACTCATCTTGTGAGTATTCTTATGCTTTTACAAAAATATATAACTGACATGTGATAAACAAATTATTAATGATTGAAAACAACATCATCAAGATTTTCAGAATGAAAATGAAAACTGTTCTTGAAGATGTGATCAATAACACTACACATGTGATGAAGAAGAGTGTTGTGAAGAATTACTTCAAAATTATCAAGAATGATTTCAATGATGCAGACATGAATATAAAAAATGTTGAAAAAAATGAAAGTGAAAATGAAAATTCTGAATCAGAAAAAAATGAAAAAAAAAGAAAAAAAAAATAATGATGCAGCAGTTTAGAAATCATCATAACAAAAATGCAGATGAAAATTACATTTCTTATGATGATTCTGACTTTAATGATTCAAATGTGAAATTTGAAAATTATATGTAAGTAACAGAATATGATAACAATTTTGTAAAAATTTGTCACTAAAAAAAATGCAATGAATATAAGTTAATTAAACATGCAGTCATGTTTTCTAAAACAGCTTCAGTTCTGCCAGTCAAGTATCAGCATCATCTGAATAACTACAATGCAAGATGTCAAACTTGACATCAAGCACACTTAAATATCTTCATCACTCAATGAAATGCAGCAAATCTGACTTCACACACTTTAAACTTTCATAAAATTAATAATAAATAATAATTTCTGATAATGATTTCACAATTTAACAAAGTTTTAGAAGCAATTCAAGAAATATATTGATATCAGCATAATCAAAGTTTTTTTATTCTTCAGATACAATTTCAGCAACTAATTCATCAAATCATTCTCAAAATAAATTCAGCATTTCACTGACAAATAATTGTTGTTAATGTTCTTCAACTTGCTGTCAAAAATACAATCATTACATTTTTTGAGTGTAAGTATATTCTTCATTTTCAAAAATTTTATTTACTAATACAAAACAGATGATGTTCAAGCAATGATTTATTAAAATTAAATTATTCTAACTTAGAATAATATTCAGCTGATTTTTCAGCTGATTCAACATGTTAATAATTTGTTTTTTGAGTGTGCATCTGCAGAAACTCATGAGAGAAAAAAATAAAAATTTTTTTTGAGAAAGCATTTACAAAATATTAAATAAATAAAATAAATTCTCAGTGAGATAATGTATCTCATGATGAATCAATAAATTTTCAGAAATTTTTCTTTCTTGTGTGATTTCTGTCACATGATGTGATAACAGTTCAAGATAATAATTTTACACACAAATGTGTCAAAATGCTTCACTTGACATTGAAACTGAAAATTCTCATTTTGTTTCATCTCATTGATCTGAAATGATTTGAAATGAATCTGAAATCAGAATTTTGTTGTCAGAAACTGAAATGAAACTACAGTTTATTTATTGAGATGAAACTGAAACTAGAAAAAAAATCTCTGAAACAGAACTGAAATCTTTCATCATGTAGTGATAATGAGAATGAATAACAATTCTTGTAACTGGAGATGGGTTTGAAACTACAGTAGTTGAAACTGAGACTGAGCTCACTGAAACAGAAGAGAATTTTCTGTTTCATGTGATCAGTTTACTAAAAATCAACAAAATTTTGAATATCAACAGCAACAAAAACTGAGATGATGTAATTCTGATAAAAAATGAAAAAATAACTCAAAAAATCAGAATCAAGCAGCAAAGAAGCTGTGATTTACATCATGTTATATTGTGAAAGAAAAACAAAAATATAAAGAGAAGCAAAAAAAAAGATTGTTGTTTTATTTGTAATAAAATAAATCATATAAATCTGAAATGCTCAAAATGACAGTAAAGAGAATTTAATCAATCAAAAAAAAATTAATTCATCACTGAATTCACAAAAGCCAGCAGTAAATATGCTGCAAGATGATGAAGAATTAAAATGACAAACAAACAAAAAAAATTTATTTTAACTGTGTTTATTTAATCTGAAAAGTATTCTGTATTTTTAAATGTGTTATTGAATTTTGAAGTTACTTATGAATTTGTCTCATATTGCAAGTTATTGCAAAGTGACTGAAAATCTGCTGCTGAATTGCAGAAATCAGCTGAAATAGCAGATGAAATGAAAACAACTTGTTATAATGAAATTGATATTTCATTTAAGATTTTTGATTTGTTTGAAACAGCTAAGCTATTTAATAAACATTTTTTGATTATTGATTTATTGTGTTATAATATGATATTAAATAATTATTAATTAATTGAGATGAATTTTTTAGTTGATTGAACCACTGCTTCTTAATGTTATTGTGTTGAAAAGTTTGCAAAATTGTGAATTGAATTCTCAAAAAAATTCTTCAAAACTATCAGATATGACATGATTTATTTATTATTAATGAATATTATTAACTCACAAAAAAATTTGATGAAAATGCTAGAGCTGTCAGATATTTATTTTGATTTTGAACATGTGTTTTTTAAAAAAAAAGCAGATATTTTTTCAAATATTTCTGTGAAACATGTTATTGATCTTCAAAAAAACAAGATGTTTCTGTGAAAGCAGCTATATTTTCTTTTGACAGTAAAGCTTGATACTTTGTGAAAATATTTGAAAGATAATCAACAAAAAAATTAAATATAATTGTCAATTAATCTGATGAATGCATCAGTTTTTTTCTTCAAGAAAGCAGATGAATTGCTATGATTATGTGTTGATTATTGAGAATTAAATGCAATTATGATTAAGAATTATTATCTCTTATTCTGAATAAATAAGTTATTGAATTGATTAAATAATGTGAAATATCTGACTAAATTTGATTTATGTGATGTATATCATTAACTTTGAATTAAAAAAGAAGATGAATAAAAAACTGCTTTCTAAATCTGATATAAATATTTTAAATACATAATATTATTGTTTGATCTCTGCAATGTCTCTGCAATCTTTTAGACATATATTAATGATACTTTTTGAGATATTTTGAATATGTTTATTATTATTTATCTTGATGATATTTTGATTTATTTTCAGACTGAAGAAAAGCATATTTATTATATTTGAGAAGTTTTTTTGTAATTATTTTGCTACAAGCTTTATGCTAAGTTATCTAAGTGTGAATTTCATAAAATGAAAATTAAATTCTTGAGATTTATAGTTGAAAAAGATGACATCTGTTTAGATGCTAATTGACTGAATATTATCTGTGAATAACTAAAATTTACATTAATTCATAATATTTAAATTTTTCTGAGCTTCATGAGTTTTTTTTGAAATTTATATATAATTATACTAAATTAACTGCTCTTCTGACTGATTTTTTATGAAGCAATAATTAATCAAAACAATTTATATTGCTGCAAAAAATCTGCAAAGCTTTTGAAAATCTGAAGCAAGTTTTTGAGAAATCATCATTGCTTATTCATTATAATTTGAATAAAAAAATCTTAATGATTATTGATGTATCAAAATATGCAATTGCTGCTATACTGCTGCAATTAAACAATAAATCAGAAAAATAAACTGTACATTAACATTCAGTTGCTTTTTATTTATGAAAAATGAATGATGCTAAAAAATGTTATGAAGTGTATAATCAAAAGCTTTTGATTATTATAAAAATTTTTTGTTATTGAAAACATTATCTAGAAGATATTAAGCAGTCATTTTGTGTTCAAACTGATCATGTCAATTTATATTATTTTTTTATCATAAAATCATTGAATAACAAATAAATTTGTTAAACTGAAAAGTTTGTGATATTTGATTTTACATTGAAATATAAACTGAAGATACTGAATTTTACTGATGCTTTTTTATGATGATGAAACTACAAATTTTCTAATATGTAAAAGCATAAAGTTGAATTACTTTTTATTCTACAATGAAAATTGAATTTTGATTTAATGAGAAAAGTTGTGAATTTCAACATGTTTATTTTGATAAAAAAAATTGTCTGAAAAATCTTGCTTCAAAATTGCTAGTGATAAAAACAACTAGTGAAAAAAATGCTTATATCTTGCTGAGATTAAGCATGTGTGAACTGTTACAGAAAATTCAAAAAAAAAATATTTTTTTTATTAATATTTCTGAAACTTTAAAAGCTGCTGATGAGAAAGCAGCTTTTTTACAGTAAAAAAACTGAAAAATTTCTTCAAATCAGATTTTATTAATATAAAATGAACAAATTTATGTGCTTCAGAATTCTGTTTTATGACAAGAAATTTTATGAATTCATCACAATAATTTGTATGTGAGTCATAATGAAGTTCAATGAATTTTGAAGCTTATACAGTGAAAATATTATTGAAATAAGATGAAAACTGATGTGAAAAAGTATATATTTATCTGCTATGTTTGTAATTGTATGTAAGTATGTTGTCACAAGTTTTATAACAAAATGATTATTATTTTTATTATTATGAAACTGTGAAAACACTTGATCATGAATTTTATCATTAATTTATTATTATTGCTGTGAGATGATGTTGTTTATGATGCTATATTGATGATGACTGATAGATTTACTAAAATAACTAAGTATTTTTTAACAACAAAAAAAATCAAAATCTCTGAATTAGTGAATATATTTATTGATGAAATTGTTAAATGTTATAAATTTTCTGAGTTTATTGTTTTTAATAAAAATTTGCTGTTTACTAGCTGTTATTGAACTGATTTTTGCTATCATCTGAATGTTATTTGTTGATTAAATACTGTTTTTCATTTTCAAATAAACAGTATAATGAAATGATTAAATCAAATATTGAAGTAATATTTTTGTGTTTATAACTTTTATCAGCAAAATAATTAAGCTAAGCTATTACTGACTGCTGAGTTTGTGTACAATAGCAGCAAGTATTTGATTATAAATTAATTCTTTTTTTTTATGTTATATAATTATAATCTGCAAATTTCTACTGATTTTTTACTTGATTTATTTTTTCAAATTCTGAAACTGAGTTAATGATTTCAAAAATTTTATGATGTTTGAGAACAAGCAGTGAAATTGCTGCAACAAATCTTTGAGACACAAGTTATATATTATGATAAAAAACATAAATTGATGCAATTTAATATTGATGATATGATTTTATTATCTAGAAAAAACTTGAAAATTTAAAGATTTTTGAAAAAGCTAAATGATTGATATCTAGAACTTTTTTCAGTAATTGCTATTTGTGAGTCACAAGCTTATATGTTGTGATTTCTCAAAAGTTATGATCAAATTAATCTAACATTTCATGTTTTTTTACTTAAGTCTTGTCTGCAATGTAGTAGTAAACAATCTTCTGAACTGCAGTCAATTATTGTTGATGATGAGAAAAAATGTCAAATGAAAAAAATATTCTTTATATGAAAATCAGTAATTATCATTGACTAATTTGACAAATGCTACTGAGCTATTACAGAAATTTGAAACTGAACAAAATTTTTGAATGACAGTTAAGAAATGACAAACTAGAAGGCAAAAAACTGCTATACAATAATTGCATTTGATTTAAATAACTGAATTTAATTCAAACTGTAACAAAAACTGAACTGATTTTTATTCATAAAAACAAATTAAAAACAACTAAATATCAGACTGAAATCACATCATGAAAAAACAACAATTAAATAATTACAAAATTTCTTTACTGTTAAATTTGACATCATTTTTGTTATATGATGCTTTTTTAAACTTTTTTCTGAAATGCTCACTCAGCAATTTATTTAAAGTGTACATATTATTAATAAAAATGATGATAACATTGCAATGCTTCACTGTGATATTTTAATTAATTACAGTTTTGTTGCTGCTAGTTTTTTTACTGAAAGTTAATTTAATGTTGATTGTATGAAAAAATTCATTTATTTTTAATTTGAATTTTCTGCATGTTTTTTCATAAATTTCAGTATTTTTTGAAGTTAAAAGCACAAATTTTTCTATAGCTGTGAGATTCTTGTTTAACTATAATGAAAATAATGTGCATTTTTTTTTGTTTTTTTAACAGTGACTGCATTTACTGTAATTATGTGAGTGAATACATTGAAATCTTGACTTCTTTTTCAATCACTTGACACATTGAACACACATGACTCATGAGGCACAGCACAGTAATTTTTTTGCTGCTATTCAGCAGCTTTTCATTAAATGTCTCAACAAAAATAACATTGATTGCTGTAAATTCTGAAGTCAATGAAGCAACAAATGAATTAATTAATGACACAAATGAAACATTTTTTTTTTAAAATTAGATGACAATATGTTATTAATAATTAAGCAGATAAAAAGCAGCATACTCACTGATGACAATAATTTTGATGACAGCAGCAAGAGAATTTAAAGTCTCAACAATGATATTTTTTTTTGAAATGATATTTTCTTTAACAATGATAAATGATTTAACAATGATTTTATTGCAGTTCTTCTGCTCAGAGACAGAATGCATTATTTATTATATTTAATATTAGTCAGAAAAAAAATATTAATTGAAAATTTTATAAAAAAATTTTTAAAAAATGAATTTTTTTTAATCAACAAAGCAGAATGTTTAGCAAACATTTGTTTAAAAAAATATATTGAATGATGAAACAAATTTTTTGTTATATTAACAACAATTAGCAATAAAATTTTTTTTATTTAATAACAACTTATCTGATGATGTGAGCATTTTTATAAAAAAATAAATTTAAAGAAAAGAAAAAAAAAAGTTGAACTGCTTAAAAAACAATTAAAATTTTATATTATTTTACAAGCATGTATTTATGAACACATTGAAATTTTGAATATTTCACTTTTTAGTTATATTGCTGTCATCTTACTGTTTGTTGTTTTTTTATGTGTATTATGAAAATTACTCAAATGTTCAAAATTAATATCTCTAAGCTTGAGATTAAGTTTTAAATAAAAAAAAAATAATTATCATACTGATCTGAAGCTTTTTAGCATGTAAGCTGCTAATTAGCAATTATGTTATGCTTTGCTTATGATGTATTTTATATTGACTTTTGCCTGCATGTATATTATAAAAAATATGTTGTTTTGCTTTTTGAAAAAAGCAAGTGATCAGTTCAATACAACTTGAATTATAAGCTGATATTTTTTTTCATTATATAGCTATTGTATAGCTGCTTATTATCTTCTATCTGAAGCTCTGAACTTGCTTGTTCATCTATTGCTACATGAATAGTCATCTAAAATAGCCAAGACAGTTGGTTGTTAAACCCACCATTACAAGCTTGCAGCAGTAGAGCTTGCGGTGATAGAGATCACAGTGATAGAAATCACAGCAGTAAAGATCAATCAGAAGAACAGCTTTCATCTCATTCACAGTCAAAAGAGATTACTAATGTCAACAGTGAAATGTTAGTAACATTCAGACAGCACAGAGCATATTAATTTAGTTAGAAAATAAAGTCTGATTGATTTTTATTGCAGATTTGAGCATTTCATGCTGTAGAAGCTTTGTTCAAAATCTTAGAAGAGTTTGTTGTGTTTGCATCAAGAGATGTATATTTAGCAAGAAAATTATCTAATTGAGTTTAGTGTCTTGGTAAGATTATGTAAGGGTGTATGTTTAGCAAAAGAAATTACTTGATTAGGCTTAGTGTCTTGGCAAAATTACGTAAGGGTGTATGTCTATCTATCAAGGGTGTACGTATATCCCGACCCCTGCTTTGGAGAAGAAGCGATTGGCTTCAGAGACCATAAAGAGCATGGATCCTACTTGAATAGCTTCGTAGGGCCTCGTCTTTTTGATAATTGAAGTGTGAATAGGATTGATAATTTCACACAATGTTTTCACCTATCTCGAAAGGTTGTTAGAAGTTTCCTTCAGGTTAATTTTATTAGCATCCAGGCCGAAGTTCCGCCGACCGTAAGGCTGGTTTACACAGTACTACTGGTATGCCAATGATGATACAATAGGTGAAAAGATTCCTCGGAAAAAGGTTAATCCTCCGTAGTGTGTTTCGTCTGGCGGAGTTCGGAACTTAGTTGATCCGGTGCTGCCAAACTCTCAAGCTTGTTTCAACCGCCTAAAGCAACTTCCATCATCATCGGCTTTGCTCAGCAGCAAGTCCGCTGGCCTTGACTTTCTGTGCTTTGAACATAATCATCACAATGAGGGGATGAAAGTTCTCAACCGTTTTTCTCTATCACTGACTATCTATGATGCTTAAAGTCCTTTGGAAGTAGGAGTTTCTCAGGTCAAGGGTCCAAATCGCATTCCCTTTGATTTTACACCGCACTTTGTTTCGATCAGGACTGAGAAGGTATGGGAAACCTGAAGAATGATTTTTCATGCCTTGGAACCACTGCTGTGATCCGACTGTTCGCAGGGCCAGGGCAGTTCATCATTCCCAACGAAAGAGGTACAAAATGCCGAGAACCACGTGCCACGCGATGTGCTTGTTGCGCATCCTAAGCAGTATGGTTCAAGTCCTTCCTCCCTCCAATTTTGAATTCAGCAAAAAATTGCAATGTTACCCCTTCCTACTGTGACAAAAAGACCCCAAGGGCGAGAGCTGCTGGATGATTAGATCAATATTCAGATACATACCCCGCATCCGGCTGTCGACGACATTGATAGTACATCATTGAGATGTGTACCAGCGGAGAAAGTATAGTCGGCGGTCGTTATACAAAACTGGTCCGTGCCCAGTGATAATTCATCAGCTCTTAGTTGAGCATTGTTGAGAACCATGGTCTGATTATGTCTTTTTGGATACAAGTGCTTACATGAGGAATCGACGGCTATGCTAAAACTGAAAGTCCCTCTCTGTTTACGAGGGCTGATTAGCGAACCAAGAACACAATTACTGTTATCGGACGATTCAGAAAGCTAATACTCTATCTACGTATGTATGTATCTTCCGCTGCAGTCTCGAAACCCCCGCCCTGAGGATTGTGGGGCAACAAGCTTCAGGTTTGCGATAAAATGGGGACATTGAGTTCGAACAGGGGGTGTGTTTCGTTTTCCTTGAGTTCGGGACGTGTGGAGAAAGAGAAACAGGAGAGCACTGCAGGGGCTATCCGTCAACTCGGGACTCGAAATCAGTGTTTCGAGATGCCTTCATCTACATACGAACTGTCGACTTATTCATTTTTCTTTGCTGTCGAGGTAACCATGTAGTGTTTGGGAGATAGTTGATCCGATCCGACCGGGATTTGCACGGCGACTTATTATCTCCGTTCTCTAGTGCGCTAACCATCTGCCGTCCATCGTCAGAAGTCACTACTATTAGTACTTGTAGACTCGCTTAATCTTCATCAGCAATTATTAATCGGGATGATGTGCAGAGGTACATAAGTATGCAGCTCGCTCTTGTTTAGTTTCAAGTCAGACCTCCCAGCATCATTCAAATTGATCCAATGAGGCATCTGTTTTGCAGAAAAGCAATGTGTTCTCCTAAGACTCGTGTATGTGATGATAGAGTGCTAAATCCTCAATGGGTAGCTGGTGTCTGGTGGCACATCTTTCCCCTCACTGTCCGTATTCCTAGCATTAGGTACTAACTAATGTATAGACTGTCTGATGTTGAATGATTGATACTCGATTCCTCAGAAAGAACTACACCATACTACTTACGGAGTACATACACATATATTCCGGACATATACATACACATACATTCACACATAACTACGTATCTATGTGCATCTTCTTGAATATATTGAAATTTCTTCTTCTATTGGACATGTATACCGTATTTGGAAGTAACTTTCCCGCCAAATGGCTCGGTCCGGAGCAAGCTTTTGCCGCGGTGCTCCACTCTCGTATCGCTTGGAGTCCGTGACCGGCTAGGCCCCGTGCTGATTGGTGGAATGCCCATTGAACACCGGTTATTAGGTCAGCAGTTGCACCAATCGGAGCCTTGTTCCGCCGGCGACTGCTCCATCTCATCTGGCGGGCAAAGACGCGGCATCACCGTGACGGGCGTTCGTTTCTTATTATTTCTTATTATTGCTTCTGCATCCCCATCGATGGCTGTCCTGTTCGTCAACTAGCCTGCAACTGGTCGCTGTTCGATCCTGCAAGTTCATCCATACATATTCGCCGGAGTTATTGGCCAGAAATGTGCTCATGCTTGGACTGTGGCAGTGGGGTGAGGATCCTTGTGCAATGAGCCATCACGAAGGGGACCAAGACTTAAACCCCCATGTTGTATCAAAGCCTGCTGCTCGTCTTGATCCAGAGAGATCCGTGTCTGTACGAGCAGCGGCCTCTTCTTTTTTTGGCTGGTGGTTGCCTCCCTTTTTCTCCTACGCTTCCCAGATTATATTCTCCGTCATCACACTGTGACCCATGATGACCGTTGGTACCCCATATCGCATTGGCGTGGATGTCGGCGGCACCAACACCGACTCAGTCATCCTCGACACTCGAGCCACAAATTCTTCGACTCGTGGCGTTGTCGCCTGGCACAAGACTCCCACAACCAGTCCCAATGTGACTGATGGCATCGAAATCGCTGTCCGCAGCGTCCTGGATCAATCCAACGTATCCCGGGATCAGATCGCACGCTTGACCATTGGCACCACGCACTTTATCAATGCCATTGTCGAACATGACGTCCGACGTCTCTCGCGGGTGGCAATCATCCGACTCTCAAAAAGCTTCACCAGAGAAGTGCCACCCTTTTCCGATTTCCCACCATCCCTGAAGTCGATTATGAATGGCTACTACTGCTACGTAGATGGTGGCCTGCATATCGACGGTTCTCAGGAGGCACCCTTGAGTGAAGCACAGATCGTCAAGGAGTGCGCCATCATCAAAGAAAAAGGCCTGGATGCGATCGTCATAGCCGGCGTGTTCTCCCCGATCGACGACCACTTCCACCAAGAGGACCGTGTCCGGCAGATTGTACGACGAGAACTCCCCGATGTGGACATTGTCTGTTCATCGGAGGTTTCTCAGCTCGGCCTTCTCGAGCGAGAAAACGCATCAATTCTGAATGCGTCGATCCTCAAATTTGCTAGACGAACCATCCGAGGGTTCAAAAATGCAATGAAGCGACTGGACCTGAACTGCGCTCTGTACCTGACCCAGAATGACGGAACACTGATTGATGCTCCCTCTGCGGCACGACTTCCGATTCGCACGTTCTCATCCGGCCCGACCAATTCCATGCGAGGTGCGGCGTATCTCGGACTGAACACCTCAACCAACGGCAAAGAAGAGAAAACGGCCACTATCGTCGTGGATATCGGTGGGACAACCACTGACGTCGGCGTCCTTCTCCCATCCGGCTTCCCACGTCAAGCGTCCGCATATGTCACCGTGGCCGGCGTTCAGATCAATTTCAACATGCCACATCTCGAGTCGATTGGACTGGGAGGTGGCTCGATCATTCGCTCCGATGGCAAGAAAGTGACCGTCGGACCGGATTCCGTCGGCCACTATCTGACCTCCAAAGCCAAGGTCTTTGGAGGAGACGTCTTCACGGCCACGGATATTGCAGTGGCCGCGGGCCAAAAGATAGGAAATCCAAAGCTGGTCAAGGATCTTGATCAGGCGATGGTCACCAAAGCCAAATCTCGAATGAAGGAAATGCTGGAGCGCGTTGTGGATCTGATGAAGACGTCTCCAGCCCCTCTCCCCGTCTTGTTAGTCGGCGGTGGCTCAATCATAGCTCCCGAAGAGTTACACGGCGTGTCGAATGTAATTTGTCCGCCATACCATTCTGTCGCCAATGCCGTGGGAGCAGCAATATCGAAAGTTGGGGGTACGGTTGATGTCATCCAAAGCACCGTAGAGCTAAGTGTCAAGGAGATCGTGGAACAAGCGAAAGCTACGGCGATCGAACGAGTCGTCGCATCTGGGGCAATCCGTGAGACGGTCTACCTGGCGGAAGTTGATGCAATTCCTTTACAATACGTGGCCCATCAAGTTCGTGTCATTGCGAGAGCCGTTGGAGAGCTTTCTTCAGAAGGCGTGCTGCCAGTTATCAACGGTGTATCCCCGAATGAAGAAGATGAAGAAGAAGAGCTAGGAAGCGATGCAATTTATAATGAGACAGTGAAAAAGGAAGTGCTCGACCAGGAGATTGATGCCGCGGTTGACATCTCGTCGTACCGACCGAAGGTGGTGAAGAATCCCGAAACTGGTGTCCAAGAATGGATTCTCTCGGAAACCGATGTCAAGTGGCTGGCAGATGGATGCTATGTACTTGGCTGCGCCGGCGGAGGCTCACCTTTTGGTGAATACATTCGTATCAGAGATCATCTACGACAGGGTCATACAATTCGGGTGATTGACCAATCCTCGCTAGCGAAAGACGCCATCATCTACTGTAAGTCTTGACTCAGACCCGGCGATTTTGGGACTTTGCTAACATTACAAATAGGGGGTGGGTATATGGGGTCTCCGGCTGTATCTATAGAGCGACTAGCCGGCGACGAGACCGAGCAAGCATTCCTGGAGCTTATGGACTACTTTGGCCATAAGACCTTTGATGCTGTGATGGGCTTAGAAATTGGAGGAAGCAACGGACTTCAACCATTTGCTATGGGCTCGACCAAAAACCATGGCCGCCCTGTTATCGACGCAGACTGGATGGGTGAGTATTTTACCTGCACAGCGAAATCTTGTCTCGCAATGTAGCTAACATTCTGATCATAGGTCGCGCATACCCAACCTATTGGCAAACCACCATCTGCGTCTACGAAGACAAGCAACTCGTGCCCTGTGCCATCGCCTCTGGCGAGGGTAAATGCATGCTGATGACCAAAACCACCGACGACGAAATCGTCGATCGCGCCCTGCGCGCCTGTTGTTCCGAAATGGGCTCCCGGGTCGGCATGGCCGCCAAACCCACCACCACGGACCGCGTCCAGAAATACGGCGTTGTCAACACCGTCTCGCTCGCATGGCGCATTGGCCGGTGCATCGCGCGCGCCAACGCCACCAACACCGTCAGCACGGTCGCCGAGCAAATGATCGACGAAATTGGCGGCGCCACCGCCGCCAAAGTCCTGTTCCGCGGCAAAATCATCGCCGTCGAACAGTACCTCTTCAAAGGCCACTCGTACGGCGAAATCACCATCCAGCAAGCCCAACAGGCCGACGAAGAACAACTCAACCGCGACAACAACATGATGCCCGCCGTCGCCGTGGGCGGCGTTCTCAAGATCCCCTTCAAAAACGAAAACATCTACGCGCAACACGTCTCCGAGGCCGGCGCCGAAAAGTACATCGCCATGGTGCCCGATCTGATTTCGGTCTTGGACACGCACTCCGGCAAGGCGCTGGGCGTGCCGGAGTTTCGGTACGGAGTCATGGTCACGGTGTTGGGGATTGCGTGCACGCCGCGCTGGACGGATACGCCGAGGGGCCTGGAGCTCGGGGGTCCGGCGGCGTTTGGGTATGAGCATATCGAGTATAAGCCGCTGGGGACGTATGTGGAGCCGAAGAGTGTGATTTATGAGTTTGCGGAGGAGTGATTACTCCGTTATTTTTTGGTCCTGAGGTGGACGAGGGTAGTAATGATCTAGCCTGTTAAATGATTTCCCTTTTTTTTTTTTTCTTTTTCTTATGTACGTACATATTCAGCGAGCAGCATAGATGCTTATTATATTAAAGAGATTAATTACATATTTTTACTTCTTGACAGCTTTCTCACCTATGGTGTCTTAGTGGTTTTTGCGCGAATAGCTGAAGATTTCAAGATGAATCCGAGTGAAATTGCATTCTTTTCAGGACAATTCACATCCTAGCAAACATTGATACTAATAGCGCTTTCTTCAATTTTATTGTGAAGGTCTATCTATCCGCTGTGGCATCTGAAATTCTAAGATACATTTCCATATGCTCTCAGTCTGTCTCTATTCCCAAGAGTTCGCAATAACTACTTCAGCCTCCACAACCATTTCTCAAACTCATCAGAACCCAGCCCCTTCGGCACCATGTTCTTCGCAGTTTTCCACCTCCGGGAAGCTCCAAAGTTGCGATGTGCAGCGGGCCTTTCCATCAGAGACTTCATTCTCTTCGTCTCGGGACTATCCTCACCCTCGCAGACGAGTCTTGATCGATACGCCCTCTCTGCGAAAACGCTCGCGCGAGCCTGGTCGCCGTGTGTAATGCTGATTTGGAACGCGTCGTAGTACAGCCTGGGGATCGTGGCAACGGCACTGCCTTCGTACTCTACGTCGAGAATTTGGCGTAGACGGTGGCAGTCTGCGAGACAATCTTCCGGCTGACTCAACACACGGTATGGATCGCCGATGGCGTGATCGAGAGATTCTATCTGGAGGCGGCGAGCGTCGCTGCGTTGAAGGTCAGGAAGCGGGCGCGCACAGAGACGACAGTCGCAGTCGAAGCCAAATCCGCTTTGGAGAAATGCGCGGCGAGATGAGGAGAGCATGTCGCCTCCGACATAGGAGATGGTGATTTCCTCGCCGGCGCTGATGGGGCGGATGGCGTGTATCGTCTCGCGATTTGTATCGCTGTTCCAGCTATGGTGCGCGTTCGGCAGACAGTTATGGTTGATGAGGCAGATCGTTGGGTAAATGCCGCCGAGTTCCGAGCCAGGGCCGCAGGGTAGAGCGTTGGTTTTGACGGTGCCGCTGAATGGGTGCTTGCCGGGGAAGTTGTTGTGCAGGGCGAGAAATTGTCGTTGCTCGGGCTTCGATAGTGCTTTTAGCTCGGTTGCAATGATACGTTCCATGAGGCTGATCGGCGACAGGTTTCGAACGGTGAAGAGAGGCTGCTCGCAAAGTATACGCTGGCCTTTTGCGATGTCGATGCGAGCCACGAGGCCCTTGCCCTTGCGCGGAACCGACTGGATGTCATAGAGTTGTAGGTTCGATTCACTTATCGGGTCGGTGCCAACTACAAGCTGGTCCTCGGTCGTCGGAGTTTCCGGCTCATCTGGCTAAAATGGAGCGTCAGTAACGTTGCAATGAAAGTTCATCCATGTAGTTACAGTAGTGAAATCTTGCAACAAACCCACCTGCTCATAGAGTCTAATCGAATCATTAACCTCTCGCCAGCTGTAAAAGCCATATTGACCCCAAATATCGTTCCAGTACCGGACGCGAGAGCCAAAATGAAGCTTTGCAACTTGAGCAACGCAGTCGATGTATGTCTGAACTCCCTCGGCATGACTGCCTGATATTTTGGAGCTGAAGCGCAAGAATTTATGGCCCTCGAGGGGAAGCATAGGGTGCTCGCCTGCGTTGAACACGATGTAGTTGGGCTTGACCTCGACCCGGGCATCATTCTGATAACGTTCCTTTATAGTCTCGAGGAATGAATGCCACTTGTGCTTGTCTGCTATCCCTTTCGACAGCCGTGGAACCATGTCAAACCCAGCATCGATGCCCATGGCTGCTGGTTTGTTGAAGTAACCAGCGAGCGTGGAGGAATGGTGGTGAAGAGTGTGCCTGAGGAACAGAAACACGCGAGGAACAGCGTGATTCTTTCATGATTGCCGGAAAGTTCCATAGTAATTTATGACTGAGGGGTGATTGCTGTGCAAAGTGTGAATTGATAGAGAGAGAAGAGAGAATTGATAGAGATGGTGAAGAGAGTGAAGAGAGTAAAAAGAAGTGTAGTTAGAACAAACATGAAGTTACTCCAAAGCTTGCAAGTTATCAACATCCATGACGTATGCCTCACCATCCTCTTATATCAAGCTCTCTTCCGATCAATTAATGAACAAAATCAACTTCAATTGAGATTCAATCGCAATTATCATAAGGAACTGAACTACAAGAGAAAACACATCATGCCTCTTGCAACACATGTGAGTTCTCTGCATTGACCTACAGTCTTACAGTCAAGGCATCTCAATTAGCTAACTCTCTGACAGCTCAATCCAGAGGAAATCATCGAAACCCTTCGCAATGACCCTGAAGAAAGCCACCGCCAGCACATCTTCACCCTCAATGCCGTCGCAACCAGCACCGCGTATTCCAGCCGCTATGCGAGCCGCGAGGAGATACCCAAGTTCCGAATGCCCAAGGTCGGGGCGCCCGCCGACGCAGTTTATCGCATCTTGAGAGATGAGCTGGACCTGGATGGGATTCCCAATCTGAATATGGCGAGGTAGGTTCATTTGCGTGCTCCATTCCGGGTTTCAACGGTCCAACTTCGAATGAATGGGATAGATTGGTCGCATAGCAGTTGCGTGAATAGAATCTCCTCAGGTTATTAATCAACATTTGATAATTAGTTTCGTTGGAACATATATGGAACGTGAAGCTAGCGATCTGCTCATTGAGAACATCAGCAAGAACCTGGCGGATGCAGACGAGTATCCTGCCCTGATGGATATTCACGCCCGGTGCATTTCGATGATCGCAAACATGTGGCATCCGCAGCCTGGCGAAAACCCCATTGGAACCGCAACAACCGGTTCATCGGAGGCGATCCAATTAGGCGGATTGGCAATGAAGCGGCGATGGCAAGAGAAGCGAAAGGCGGAAGGAAAGGACACATCGAAGCCAAATATCATCATGGGAGCAAACGCACAAGTGGCCTTGTTGAAATTCGCAAGATATTTCGATGTCGAGGCTCGAATCCTGGACGTCTCGGAGAAAAGCCACTACAGGCTTGACCCCTGTGAAGTCAAGAAGAATGTGGATGAGAATACTATTGGTATCTTCGTGATTTTGGGTAGTACATACACCGGTCATTATGAACCAGTGGAGGAGATTTCCAAAATTTTGGACGAAGTGCAAGAAAAGCATGGCTGGGACATACCTATCCATGTTGATGCCGCGAGTGGTGGTTTCGTGGCTCCCTTCACACACGCCGGGGCCGGCGGTTGCAAATGGTACTGTCTTAAAAGTCTCATGGAATCTCAGGTACTGATGTTTAATCAGGGATTTTGCACTGCAACGTGTCCACTCAATCAACGTGTCTGGTCACAAGTTTGGTCTCGTCTATGTGGGACTAGGATGGGCCATCTGGCGTGATCGCGCGTATCTTCCAAAGGATCTGATTTTTGAGTTGCATTATCTCGGTGGCACCGAAGAATCGTTTACGTTGAATTTCTCTCGTCCAGGGCTGCAGGTGATTGGGCAATACTACAATCTCGTCCGCCTGGGATTCAATGGATATCGCCAGGTCATGGAGAATTGTCTCCAAAACGCAAGACTATTGAGCAAAGCCGTTGAGAGAACTGGATGGTATGTTTGTGTGAGCGACATCCATCGAAAGAAAGGCGACCATCAATTTCGAAGTGTGAAAGAGATTCAACCCCATCGAGACGGAGAAACGTCGGGGGATTATAACGCGGGATTGCCCGTGGTCGCCTTTCGATTTTCCGACCAATTCAAAAAAGACTTTCCAGGTATAAAACAGGAATCTATTAGCTTGTTGCTCAGAGCAAAACAGTATATCATTCCAAGTAAGTAAATCGCGGATTCTGACTCCCACGTTCTTGTCACTTTGCGACTGATCAAGGATACTAATCCTCTAGATTACCCGCTGCCTCCAAATGCGGAAGATACAGAAATTTTGCGCGTCGTAGTGCGCGAAAGCATGTCCGCCGACTTGATTGACAAATTGATCTCCGACATAGTCGATGTCACCGAGAGGGTCATGGCGTCTGAGCCGATAGATCTGGCAGCACTGCAAAGCAAACCGACATCCCTCGCGCGTCGGCAGGGAAAACCAGATAGAAAACGGGAAAAGGTCACAAAAGGCAAAGCAGGGGAGCCTGTTCATCACCCAATGGCAAAGGGAGGCCACCGCTCAGTGTGTTGAAAGGCTTGATGGGTCAGGTTGATATCAACATGAGATGATTTGCAGCCAAAAATGATTCAGTGCTGCTTTAAAAGCTTAGCTAGTTCTGCTTAGTCATATATTCCATTTATAGTCACATGACTGGCCTTGGCGATCACCACAGAAAAGTTCAGATGGTTTCCCACAAAAGAATCAAAAAATGCATCCAGGCATTAGTTGGTTATTTTTTGTCTTGCCAGCTCGACCTAAAATACTCCAATGCTACATGACAGGCCGAGAAGGCTCATACAAAGACCAAAAACAATCGGAACATTCATGTGTGTGCCCAAACCTTTTGCCGGCGTTGATTGCGCTGGCCGCCCACTGCCCGTTGATGTGGCTGATCCCGCAGCGCCCAATGCAGTCGTTGCTGGTTTTGTTGCTGAGACTGTGACTTTCGCTACAAGTGCAGTAGCGGACGGAGCGTATGAAGTGCTCGAGAAGGAGCAGGCTGACATGATTCTGTCCATATCTACTCCGTCTCAATGGTCAGTATGTAATCATTGTTTGGATAACTACTTTTTATCCAGAATCGAAAACTATCTATGTACTTACCGTCGACGGTCGCTTTCCCATTCTGTTTAATGCAGCTGGCACATAGTGCTGCGATCGAGGGGACATCGAAGCTCTTGTTGTTGCAGACACATCGAGCCTCGATGGGCTCATCGGGTTCAATGCCGCCGTTGGCCTCTTCTCCACCATTTTCCATCTCAGCCTCGCCCGGATTGACGTCGCAGGTATTGGTCAGTTGGACCATGGGCTGGCAAATAGTCTTGCATTTGCTCGGTACGCTGGCAGCGTTCAGCTCTTCCGCGAAAGAGTAGTTGATGAAGAAAAGACTCTGTGCGAGTATAATTGAGAACGTGGTGAGATGCATGATTGGAGATGTGTGTTTTTGCTTCTGGAAGATGACGGTGTGAGTGCGATACTTTCAATGGACATATCGAGGACGAAGTGGTGATATAAATGTGTTCGGAAGCCGTCTAGGAGTCCAGGCCACAAAGCGACAAGCGAAGACCTGAAGAAGGCAGCATCTCGCATCGCATACAAACATGCTACAGTGGCGTCCTAAACTTGGAGCTCCTTAGCCCAGCAGCTTCAAGATGCAACAGTAAATCTGCATGAAAACGCGGGAAGAGCTCAATAGTAAATCGGGGAGTTTCTTTACAACAACAGCACTGCCGCCTTGGCTCTCGTGTTTGTCTGCATCTGTTGTTTGAGATGGTGAGTCCGTGGTTGAGTTTTAGTTTTGTGGCCCCCTTCTGTGACAAGAGCTTGTCTAGCCCTTGGGGGTTCACAACACTCTTTGCGTTTCACCTTGGATTTGAATCTCAGAGAACATGATGTTTGGATATTTTTCAGCTCTGCCATAAGTTTGGCAACCCCAGGTTTTGCTCAGGACTGCCAAGTGCAACGTTTCTCCCCAGCACAGTGTATGGTTTTATACTCGAATCAGGGTCTACTTCAAAAATCTGTTTGCTCAGCTAAAAAACAACAAGTCATTCAAACAACACTGTGAATGACTAGGACATCTAACACTATGAAGACAATGTACAAAAGAACCATCAGGGCGCCAATCCACCGAGCAAATCTTTCTCCAAACCACACCGTCAGCGTAAATGCCAGGGTTGATGCCCACAATACTGCCAATTCAGGAACAGTCACATCACCCTTATCCACATCTTTTGCATCAACAAAGATAATTCCAGCGCACAGAGTCAGAAGAAAGATGTTGCTTCCAGCTGTGTTAGCCACAAGAATTCCACCATGGCCACGGTGGCCGCTGATGACAGCTATAAACTTCTCGGGGAGAGTCGTAGCAATAGCAAGGATGATCACACCAAAAAGAATGTTAGAGAGACCAAACTCATCTGTGATTGTAATAGCAGCGTGCGAAAGAATATATCCTGCCAGACAGGTAGCAAGGAAACCAACAAAGAGGTAGAAAATATGATAAGCAAGACCACGACCTCTGCATCTAGCTTCTTCAGGTCGATCTTGGATCAGATCTGCATCCGAGCTGGATGATTGCCTCTCCGCGTCTCCCACACGACTATTCACGTCAACTTGGTCATCGTCACTGCTGTCACTATCGGAATCCTCAGGAGCAGTCAAGTGGCCTCTACGAATCCCAATAGCAACAGAAATAATATAAAAAACGAAGGATGCAAGCAAGATCGACCCGCAACCTAACCAGACCGCCCTGGTGTGAAAATATGCTGCTGGAGCAAAAAAGGTCGTAACAACAAGGGCAAGAATCGAATATACTCGCGAACTATGATCGAACTGGACTGGTTTCCCCTTTTCATAGAACAGCAAGCCCAGCGAGAAGGCTCCCAGAATATTGGAAATGGCAGAGCCCACGACGTTGCCAATCGCCAGGGACGAACGGCCTTGGGCAAGCGACGCAGCGACAACCGCGAGCTGCGAGCCAAATGAGACAGACGTTCACACACGAGATTAAACCATTAAAAAAAAAAAAAAAAAAAAAATGAAAAAGAAAAAATGAATCTCTGGAGCGAAAATTGGGGACGAAGGGCCTACCTACCTCTTCCCATTCTCCGCCCGCAGTCAAAAGTCCAATAAGGGTCTCTGAGATGCCAGTGCGGCGGGCGACAATGGCGGTATGGTGGATGAACTTGTCGGCGCCGAATTCAAGCACGAAGAGGGTTGCGATGAAGACGGCGATGTTGTAAGCTACGATATCTGCATTGGCCATGTCTCAAGCGGTGGATTGGATGGATGCATTTTTGGAATAGGCAATGCTGGAGAGCAAGCTACTAATAAATCTCAGAATGCCCTTTGATCAGAGCACTCAGGTGGTTGGTTGATCCCCGTCAAGGCTGTTGTTCACGTTTAGGCTTCACCTCGAGCCTGGCATCATTATACTGCGGGGTAACACTTCACTAAATATTTAACTAACTCAGGCTAATAGTTTAACTAGGGAACTAGCTATCTTCAAAGTCTCATCTCGAACCAATAATGTTGGTGCTCTCACTCTTGCTGAGGGTCATGAAGAGGATCTTGAACTGCTATGATCCCTTCAAAGCAAACCACGTCTTAAGCTCTCGCACAAGCCAGCAGCAGGTTGATCCTGTAGTTTGCCAACTAAAATGGCTGGGCCAATCTTCTTGATGAACAGACATCCTTAACTACAATGTACATACATATGTAGTTACTGGAGACTTTACACCAAAATCACAACCAGACATCCACACAGTTGCTTCTCTTTATTTGGTCTTCATCAGGGACGCATTAGTTACCTGGCAAATCAAAAATCATTTGGTGCTTAGTACCATTTTCTGATGCTGTCTCTGGGATTAGACCGGCAATTCATCCAAACAAACCCTTTTGGTTGCCGCTTCAGAATGGATATGTAGTTTGACCAGTCTGGAGCAATCCTTGATATGCATTGCAGATGGCTCAACTTATGACAAGATATTCTGAAGAGTCACCATGACTATCAGTCGTTTCCTCCTCTGAAATGAGATTGGTATGGCAGCAGGATATCCTTTTCCTCAGTCCTGGGTATCTATTAACTAAGTAACTAGTTCAGATTATGGTGAGCCAGCAAGATATGTATCTTCTTCTTGATTCCAAAGAACTAGCATGTGGCCGGGCTAAAATGGTCCCCAGTTCAAATACCCTACTGCTATTGACTTTAGGGATAGATTTCTTCAAGCATTGAGGCCATCGCAGGATTTCTTGCAAGGGTGTAATCCATGATGGTTGCTCCACTGCCAGTCTCACTGATCCAGATTAATTAAAGAAAGAAGGCCGTATATTGAGTAATTAATAGCTGTGCTTGATCACTCTGACTGACTTCGAATATGTACATATCTAGTTGATAATGAAGAAAAGAAAGAAACAAGCATACATGCATACATAATGTAGCTAGACGGTGTTGACTATGTTGTTAACTACTCCAATGTCTCCAATCTTCCGGCTGCTGCTAGTTAATGATACTGTGGAGAAGAAAGGACATGTCTTGTCTTGTCTCTATTTCAACATCGCTCTTCATCAATTCTGAACAACCACCAGCTGTACAGTTTCATTCATCTTTGATATTTTAGTTTTTTTTCTTCCATGTCAGGAATGCTGAATTTTTCCAAAAGGCTTCGTCGGTGCCACGGAAGCTCCCCAAGCTTAACCAGTTGGCACTCAAACCTGGACCCGTACAGCGTATTCCACTCCCACTTACCTTTGACGTCCCCCGCATCTTTCTTACTGTGCGACATTCGTCTTCATAATTGGACTTTTCAGTAGCGATTTCTTACTTTCGTCATCTTTTCTCTGCAAGGAAACGTTGGAGCTAGGAAGCTGGCCTCTTTTAAGCCCAAGAAACTGCCTGCAGATATATCATACATACATCTCTTTTTACGATACATAATAGTTTGCCACACCTGGACGCACATTTCGAATTTAATCACCAGTGGTTTTCTACCTTTCTTTTCCCTTTCAATTTCTAATTTCTAATGTCGAAGCTCTCCTGAGATTCGTTGAGATTTTCATATATTGGGCATGGAGGTCGTTCGAACTCCGCCAGCCGTCTCGTTCTCGGACAACGCTTCGGGACGAAACATATCCGGTACCACCAACCCTCGGAGTTCCACGCGCAAAGGCGCAGTGTCGGCGAAAGTCTCTGGGGCCTCTACCAAAGGAGATGCAGATGTTGGATCAACAACAACAATGGCTAAACCCAAGCTATCAAAGAGCCGCAATGGTAAGCATCGTGTTGGTGTCGGATCTACTGGCACTCATACTGCTCCGGCCAGTCTGAACGCATTTTTGCTAATATAATCGGCTTCATGGTCAGGATGCGTGACTTGCAAATCGAAGAGATTAAAATGTGATGAGGCTAAGCCCGTCTGTCGACAGTGCCAGAAGCGGAATGTGACATGCGGAGGCTACAAGAAAGACTTTAAATGGAGACAGTTTGAAGAGTCCAGTTTCACGAACAAGCTGTGGTCAAAGGGGAAAAACGGTATGTCCATTGAAGTATTCGTAAGTTTTGCTTTGTGGATTTTTACAGATTCATTAACCCTTGTTTGATAGTCCCGACATCTCCATGTGAGCCGCGCTCGACAAGTAATGCAGTATTTCTTCCGATTTCAAACCAACGGAACTCTCAAAGTCCAACTTGGCGAGCTGAAAGCAAAGGTGCACAGAGCGAAAGTCCCCCTTCACAGGCCACCCCCAAATCAGGCCTAGAAATAACTCTACCCGGTACAAACGACGCTATTCCATCATTGCTTGGCTCACATGAACTTTTGCTGGAAGGACAAGATGGAGTCATGCTTTCCAGCCTATCAGACCTTTTCGTGGCCCAGTCACCCGACTCAAAAGATGACCGTTTTCCGGAGACACACACCGTTCTCACACCAGAAACTTCGGTTGATGGGCAACACTTTGAGGCATTCTTTTCACCTCACGTAAGTGGTGATGACGGGGATGTTGGCGAAATCACCAGTCGAATGAGTCCTGGTGGCGAAGACGTTTCCTGGAATGACCGTGTATCTTTGTCGAGGATATGTAGGGCTTTATCTGAACCCACAATTCCAATGGAACCAAAATTCTCATCGGGAAGTTTCGAGATGCTTCTCATGCGGTTCGACCGAAAAACCTGCGGTGTATTGTCTGTCAAAGACGGACTATCTGAAAACCCATGGCGGACTTTGGTGTGGCCTCTAGCTAAAGACTCGCCAGCACTTTGTCACGCTATTTGTTCTTTGGCTGCGTTTCATTATAGCAAAAAAGACCCGCAGTTAAAGCTCTTTGGGATGGACCACATGCGTCGCAGCATTCGAGCACTCGCGATGAACATAAGAACGATGAGAACGGATGCAGCCCTGGCGACCACACTTGCGCTGACATTTGCCGAATCGTGGGATAGACATACATCCAATGGAATCCAACATCTCCGGGGCGCGCAAGTTCTCCTAAATCAAGCGCTGGAAAACCAGCGATCCCTTTCAGTTCGACGCAGTGACGTTGCTCGTTTACGATTTCTTCACAATGCCTGGGTATACGCTGTGGTAATGGCCCGACTGACTTCATTGGAAGAGAGTGGATTTGACGGCGTACTACTTCCCCCTGAACCGTCACCGAGCGCTTGCGTTCACGAAATCGACCCGTTACTGGGCTGCGCCGCGACCTTGTTCCCTCTGATCAGCCGCGTGGCTAACCTTGTCCAGAAAGTTTGCATCTCCAAAGCCAACTCGATCTCCATAATATCACAAGCAATTGAGCTTAAAACTTCAATCGAACAATGGGAACCTCCTATATACTTTGAGCCTCCTGAGGATCCGACTTCAGACGTCCAGCACAGCTATCAATCAGCACAAGCATACCGTTGGGCAACTTTGCTGCATCTACACCGAGCTGTCCCGGAAATTCCATCGGAATCTGCAGGTGAATTAGCAAAACGCGTTCTTGTATTATTAGCAACAATCCCTCTGAGTTCTCGAACGATAGTGGTGCACATTTTCCCTCTTTTGACTGCAAGCTGCGAAGTTGACAGTGAAGAGGATAGAGTCTGGGTTCGAGAACGCTGGTCGGAAATGCAAGCCAGGCTACAGCTCGGGAACATTGACCGCTGTGTAGAGGTTGTCCATGCTGTTTGGTCCCGCCGCGATGACTATATCCTGGCCAAGCTGAGAGATCAGCAGGTGCAATATGTCGTACCAGTTGATCCCACGAGAAGAGAGGAAATCCAAGAGGGGAGAGCTAATGAGAGCGTTGATTTGGGACATTCGAAACCATCCAACCAGCCAATATCAGGCCTGAGTAACCTGGGGCTCGGATCACCGACTTCATCACCACCTATTCCTGTTCCGGTACGGAGAGGATCTATGAGCGCAATTGAGAATTTAGAATATGAGAAAACAGTTCGGGGTAGGCTCCACTGGCTGAGCATTATGAGGGATTGGAAGTGGGAAGGTATGATTGAAACACGCTCAGTTATTTTGCATACCTAATAAATTTTCGGCAGTGCTCCTAGGATAACGCCCTTAATGACAAAATGCCTGGCGATGATTCGACTATAAACGCACTTTACCCTGAATTTCTATAGCTGAAAGTACAGCTGTCGGTTTTCTCGCCATCCGTACCAACATCGCACGGACCGTTGCCGGTGCCTTCGCGGCGCTTTAATAATCTATGTCCCTTTGGTTGTTCCAGGTCCGTTGTGATTGTGGTGCTGTTGCTCCCAGGACGATCTCGAGTCGTGCTCTCTTGCTCTTCCTGATTCAAAAATATGCATAACGAGTCCAGATAAGCTTGCAATTCATCTGTGACTTTTACGATAGCCGCCATCGTTGAGCTTTTAGTGCTGATCGTTACGTTATCCCTGCTCTTTGTATATACCGCCGGGGAGGTAGTTCCTCGGTGCAATTCACGGCCGAATCTTCTTCACCTTTAGCCGACTAAAATGACTTTTCGCGGACCCGAAAACTCTTGAATCTACCTCTTGTCTGCTTACTGGGAGAATAATAGTCAGAGTCCGCCATATATCACCAAGTTTATACCCGTTTATATTGCAAAATTAATGAACATATGACTATACATACCTGGATACCAACTATGACGTCTTTCTCAAATCTCCTTTCGAGCTTGTGTTCAGTCTCTTTTCGCTTCAATCTCTTCCAGTCATACAACTTGTCTCTAGGTTTCCGCTCAGATCTCGTTTTTGTTTAATAGTCTAGTCGTGAATTTGTGATTTTTGTGAAAAGAAGCTTTTCCCGGCGTTTATAGCGATAGCGATAAGGATGATACCCGGGTCATATAGTTTGTGATATTTGGACTCGGGGTGACGAGGACTTGGATCTATGATATTTGATATTAATGTTCGCGTTATTTGGGCACATGCATGCTCGGAAATTTTTTGGCTATATCTTTTCTTCTTGTCTGGACAATATATATATATCCAAGCAGATTGAAATTCTTTCTAAAGAGCCAATGCAAGACGACTGATCCATTTATTTTCGACACTCTTTCTTAACGGAACATTTGAAGAATACATACTAATATATGATTGACTTACATCACGACCTACTCGACTAACTAGCTCAAGCCGGACGCGTTTGTGTATGTATAACTTCAGGCTCAAAGAATGGCAGGTTACACGTGCATGTCTGCGTGCCAACCACAGATCAACGTGTTGTAGTACCCGTCTCAGGAATGGAAAAAAAAGAAAGAAATAGATGCCCTGTGTGGTGAATTGAAGATACTGCTGAATCTGGGTAAAGTCGACTGGAATCTGGTTTATTAATTAACCTGCTCAAAGGCCGTCTCCAAAAAAAATTCCCTCAAAGGCATGTTCGACTACAAGTCTATGTATTCCGGCTTCGGAAAGGATTGTTCAGAGTATATGTAGGTATGGGGTTGTTTCTGAGGAAAATTTGAATTTAAAGTGGCCTGAAGACATGGCTTTGGTTTTCAGCCATGATGGTAAGTATGTAGGTAGTTAACGAGTTAGGTCTGGAGGGACACAGCTTTCTGATCCTACTGTCTTTTGTTTCAATTTCTCTGAGATATTTGAATTCATGGCTTGCAAGAGGGTCTGGGTCACAAAGATGAGAAGAGGATGGATGAAGGATGAAAGTCATGACTGTATAGCTGGTATGAGAGGATATCAACTCCATTCGCTTACTGACATGGTCTAACATCTTTCTGGAAAACACCATGATGGCAATAGAATATAACTATATGGTTTTGAAGTTGAAGTTGACGAAGAGTCGAGTTAACCAATTTAGATGCTGACTCATCAAGTTGCCGCAGCAACCACCAGCCAGTCGCAACAAGTACATAACTAACTTGGAACATACTATCAATCAATCATTAGTATGGAGTTGACGATGCTAACTACCTAGTTGACTCTCATCACCACCAGTGCTGTGACTCGCATCAGCCATCAAAACTAGCCCTTTGTCCTCATTCTCCCAATGATGCATCTCTTCGCCTGAAAAAAAAAAAAATACTCTTCAGACAGGCCACCAAGACAGTTGTCGTGATCGCTTCGATCCCGTGGAAGCGGGGTCAAGCTCAAAGCTATCACTTCTTCGCCTCAGCATCAGTCAAGCAATCTCGATATCGATGCGATGGCAGTGAATATGCGGCCGCAATCTCCCCTAGAGAAACGGGACTTGAGGCCTTCCCAGATCCCATCACTCATCAATTCGCGATCTAACAACGACCTGTATGACCAGCCACGAACGCCCCAGCACCATGGTTTTACAAGCCCACTTCACACCCCACAAGGCAGTCCTAGCAAAAGCAGGCTCCCACCAGGGGCAACGGACCTCCCGAGTGTTTTCGACAATGCCATGAAACTGACACCGTCGTCTCCGTCCAAATCGGTGTTCAATCTCAGCAATTTGCCCCCTGGAAAGGGGCAGATCAGTGGAGGGGAGTATTCCGGCACGTTTAGTGAAAGTGTCATTCATAAAACTACTGCTACGCCAGAGAGCCAGACGCGAAGAGGAAATCAGGAAAACACACCACCAGGTGGCTCACGCTTAGGCAAAGAACCCGCGCTCAATTCCAATCCGGCTGCAATTTCGCGACAGGAAGCTTATCAGAATCGAGATCGGAGAGAGCGAAAGAATCCTACCCAGACGAGAGGCCTGACTGCGGAAGAGCTTGAGAAGTTACAGTTGCCAAACGTGAAGCGCCTGGCAAATGTGACCCAATTGTGTCAGTGACTCTGTGATTCGCTTTGTTCTGAGATGTCATCTCTAACAGTTTTATGCTCTTAGATTTCCTTGATCATTATTTTGATCTTCTAAGCTATGTGCACAACCGGCAAACGCGCCAATCCCAATTCAAGGCCGCCTATCCTCCACCTCCAACCACGCCGAGGGTAGAATACGAAGCTGCTTTGCACAAATACCTCGGCAGAGAGCGCGCTCACTTGCGCAAACGAAGAACCAGACTACGTCACGCGGACTTTCAGATTCTTACACAAGTCGGACAAGGTGGCTATGGTCAAGTTTATCTAGCACAAAAGAAGGACACTCGTGAGGTATGCGCGCTAAAGGTTATGAGTAAGAAGCTCCTGTTCAAGCTGGATGAGATCAGACATATCTTGACGGAACGAGATATTCTCACTGCTGCAAAGAGCGAGTGGTTGGTAAAATTGCTGTACGCGTTTCAGGATGAGGAGAAGATATACCTTGCGATGGAGTATGTTCCAGGAGGGGACTTCCGGACCTTGCTCAACAACGCCAACGTCCTGCATAACCGCCACGCCCGCTTTTATATCGCAGAGATGATTCAGTGTGTTGACGCTCTTCATGCGCTTGGCTACATTCATCGAGATCTCAAACCAGAGAATTTTTTGATCGATTCGACGGGCCACGTGAAGCTGACTGACTTTGGGTTGGCAGCGGGTATGCTCAGCCCCGGCAAGATCGAGTCGATGAGAATCAAGTTGGAGGAAGTAGGGAAAACGCCAGTTCCTTTTGGTCGGCCCATGGGACAGCGCACTGCTGCGGAGAGACGGGAGGGCTACCGCACGCTGAGACAACGTGAAGTCAATTACGCGAAATCCATCGTCGGATCTCCCGATTACATGGCGCCAGAAGTGCTCAAAGGGGAAGAATACGATTTTACTGTTGATTATTGGAGTTTGGGTTGCATGCTCTTTGAGGCGTTGGCGGGGTATCCTCCGTTCGCTGGTGCTACGATCGACGAGACGTGGCAGAATCTCAAGCAGTGGGAGCAAGTTCTGCAAGAGCCGGTTTATGATGATCCGAATTATTTCTTGTCCAGACGCACCTGGGACTTGATTACCCGTCTTGTGGCCGCAAAGGAGCGGCGCTTCAAAAATATTAAAGAAATCCATACGCATGAATATTTTGTCGATGTGCACTTTGACAGACTGCGAGAACTGAATCCCCCCTTTGTTCCTGAACTTGATTCCGAAACAGACGCCGGCTACTTTGACGATTTTGGCAGTGAAGCGGACATGGCGAAATACAAAGACGTTCACGACAAGCAGAAAGCTCTGGAGGAGATGGCGGAGCGAGATGAGAAAATGAGCAAGAGTCTGTTTGTCGGCTTTACTTTCCGGTGAGTTCTTGCATAGGCTGTTTCCTAGTCATTGGTTTTCTTCTACTAATCCCAACTAGACATCGAAAACCGGCCCTTGGCACCGATGGACGAGCAAGTCCCCGAAAAGCTATTCCAACGGATGGTTCTTTTGGCACGATATTCTAAAGAATCTATTTTTCGACGAATCCGGCAGAGTGCGTTTAGTCCTAAGACACTGCGTGTTGCTTTTGTTTTCACCTCGATTCCGAGCTGGCACTCTTTTTTCATCCTCATTTGAGACTTTTCGTTTATGTCTTGTGCTTTGCGGCTTCGTTTTGCTTAATATATGATTATTGTAATGAAGCTTTGTTTTATCAATCATGCATGTCCAACTGCTCTATGTCGAGTCGAAGTCCGGCTGCTGCTATTGTTCATGTCCTGCTCCGGTTATCATCTCTATACTCGATTTCCCTTTTTCATCTCCATCCGGATCGGGGCGCATAAGCAGTTCACAAGGCTCATATGGAAGACTTTTTTCTTCACGGTTGGGAATATGGTGGTTAGTGAGGCTCTGAGTTATTATGATAGATGCTAGCATGAATACCAAAATGCGTTTTAGACTGAACTCCTGAGTTCTTATATCTTCTTTCATCAGTGTTGTTGACAGTCCCTGAAGCTGATTGGCCAATTCCGAGCTGAATATAATGACGTCACTACTAAACTAACTACATAACTAATCTTTAGCTCTTCAACTGCTCTCGAACTGCTCGACTGAGAGAGTATATCCAGAAGCTCAAAACATACATCACTACTTCTCAGAATCACCAACCCATATCCTACCCATCTCTCCTCAAGAAAGAAAAAAAAAAAAGCGCCATGTTCCGCTTCGTAAGCCCCCCCATCCCCTCCCCCTTCCCCTCCTAACCTCCATCCCTCTCTAACCCGGAAATCAAAGCACAAACCCCTCGACATCATCACCCTCTTCCACAAACCCACCCTCCCGTCCTCCCTCCGCGCCCTCGCCCTCCTCAAACAAGCCTCCGCGAACGCCGCACAAGCAGACGCCGACACCACCCCAAACGCAAACGGAACTTCAACCGGGCGGAGGCGACGTCGCGGGCAGTTCGAGTTGAATGTTACGGAGGATGCGCCGACGCCGGATGAGTTGAGGTTGATTATGGAGTATATGGGCGCGGGGAGGAGGGTGGGGGAGTTGGTGAGTGGTGCGGTGGGGGGGAGGGAGGATGCGGTGAGGAGGGTGAGGGAGGATGGGGGGAGGTTTGTGAGGCCGGTGGTGAGATTTTTTCTTTTCTCTTTCTTTTTTTTTGGGTTTGGGGTTGCTGATTGTTGGGGTTCGGGGGGTGTAGGTTGTTGATTGGAATAATGGCAGGGCAGGTATGTGTTGGATTTTTGATTTTTGATTTTCAACTTTTTAAGAGTATAAGTGCTGATGGGGGGATTATTACTGGTTTATGTAGTGCTGGGCACGAATGAGTCTGCGATATTGAAATTGCTCGAGGAAGAACCGCCGAGTACGCCGGATAATACGCCGTGAGGCTGGCTGCTGGGATTGGGTTTCTTGTCTGCTGAGGATTCTTGGATGTGTATTGATATATGGTGTTGATTGACATGTTTCTAGTGTATATATTTGGGACATACGATGAAATGTATTCGAGGCTTGGTTAAAATTCTCTAGTGTTGTCAAGCTGCTAAATTGTAGAACCAGGTGGAGTATAAAGATCCCACGAAGGAGTGGCCCTATCAGACAAGCAACGATCTACGGCAACAAGACTCAATAGATAACGGGTGAAAAACCATTCCTGATAGTGTTTGGATATATGCTCTGTCTCGGAGGAGTACTGTGTTTATATTAATGCGCAGCATCTTATCTCAGCACTCTACGAGCAACGAGTATAATGAAGAACAATACGAGTCCAAGCAAAGGGGTATATAGACGTTCAAGTCATAATTCCGACGAAACTTCCGTCGCCTCTGCTGGAATGACCTTCATCAGGAATTTCTCCAGATCTTCAATCTCAACTGGATCACTGGTATGGCCCATTCCACTTTATCAATTCAGTCAGCTGAAGGACAAGCCTGACCATCAACATGGGAAGAAAAGAAACATACGGATATTCATGAAATTCTACATCCATGCCCATCTCACTCAAGTGCTTCGCCGAATCCCGGCCAAAGTCAAACTTTACAATGGCATCGGCGTTCCCATGAGCCATAAACACAGGTGTCTTCTTGTTCGGCCAATCTTCTGGGAGCAATTCCTTGATCTTCTGCGACAGAGGCAAGTAGCACGAAAGACCAAAGATTCCTGCCAGTTTCTCCTTGGATGTGAGTCCAGTGATCAGCGCCATAGCTCCGCCTTGGGAAAAGCCGCCAAGCACGATTCGGGAGGGTCTGATCCCCTTGTCCATTTCTTCCTTGACCAGGGAGTTGAAGAAGTCGCGGGACTTTAGGATACCGGGTTCATCCTGTTGGCGGAGGAATTCCTCCTGAGTAGCCTGCATTCGTGATATTGTTTTGAGTTAGTAGGCATCTTAGGAGGCAAGCACAGAGGCCACCAGGAGAGTACTGACATCTACCGAGAGCGTAGCAATGTCGTACCAGCCGGGCATCCTCATACCGTAATTCTATAGACAACCATCAGTATTCCACACTGAACATGCCATCTGTAAATCCCGTACATACCACTGTAACTGGGATAGTGGGTGCATTGGGGAATATGAATGACACTTCGTCAAACAGGCCCCGACGACGCCAGTTCTGCGCGAGCATCATCCTAACCGCCCCGTCAAAAAAACTGGCACGATCCCACCAAGCCTTTTATTTTAAAATATTAAAAAGAAGCGCATACCATCCTGCACCACTGCCACTGTGTCAGCCTCTTGTCCGCTTATCGAGAACGGGGAGGGGAAAGCACCTACTTATCACCCAGGCCATGGGCCATGATAATGGTAGCAGTATGCTTCTTTAAAGCTGGAACTACAAAGGGTGCGGTGACCATCTTGAACATAAGCAGCTGCGAAACTCCTCTCGGACAGATATGCAAATTCAGCCAACACTGGTGGTGATTGCTGTTCGACTCCCGTCGTGAAGGCAGTTGGAGATGCTCAGTGTAAACTGCTGTCTTCTACCGCCTCTTAGTTATGGAATTAGCTAACTAGTTATGTAACTAGTTAACTAACTAATTTACTAAGGTAACTATTAATAACCCTCTCGGCTCTCTATTGATCCGCTCCGAAGCATCTGGCCGCCCGAAGTTCAGACGAAACCAGAAAACAGCAGAGACATACACTGTATCAGTGCTCTCCAGAGCCAAAAGTTGTTCTTTGGAAATATTCTTATTGAACTGTATAAGACTTTTCAATGGATTTGCTGACTATTAAATTCTTGCAGACATGGCTTTCGAAACGCAACTGTACGCCAGTGCAAAAGTCCAGCTCTATCAAAAACATGTCAATAGGATGTAGGTCCTAATACAACTAGTCTACAGCACTGCAACACCTCCTGCTACAATAGCGCCCAAAATACCCCAAGCAGCAGTCTCTAATGGAGCAGCGACGTTCGACGACTTCGGCGCCTGGCCAGATGATTGGCTGGGACTGCCACCTCCTCCTTGTTGCGCTTGGCCGTTTGGTGTGGACTGATTCGCATTTCGCTTCGATGCGTCACCGGAGAACGGCATGGCAGTGACTCCGGTGCCATTTGTGCATTTGCTGGGGACGGAGAAGTCTGTTGTGGAAGAGAACGTGAGGTCCGCACACTACGTCGAACAAAACCTTGGTCAGCACGGTTTTCAACCAGAAAACAGGGAGAAAAGAAACTGACATTATACAATCCACCCTTCGGATCTCCATTCGTCACAACTTGCAGCGTGGCGTTCATGCCATCCTGGAGCGCGACGCCTAACAGCTTTCCATCCAGGCTCACACGCGGCAAGCAGAAGCTCCCGAGACCGACTTGTCTAAAGGTCGGCACGAGCGTGATGTTGAAGTTTGACCCGGGATCGTTGCCCAGTCCCAGTAAAACTTGAACCGCTGCTTGATCGTGGCCCATGTCCAGTGCGACGGAGAGCTGGGGGTCCTTCAAGGAGACCTTTGTGCGCGAGTTGGAGACGGATTGGCCGCCGCATGGGAAGTTGACTTGTTGGTCTTCGGAGAAGCCTCGGGGTGGTGGTGCGTTGAGCAGGAAGTGGGCGGTGGAAAAGGAAATGAGGGAGGTGAAGGCGATGAGAGACTGAGAGAGATACATGGTGACTGACTGCTTTGGGGAAACGGCGAGAATGGCGAAGGTGTGTTTTCTTCAAAGTGAGGATGTAACAATCAGCCGACCCCAAGACTGTCTGCCCCTCGAATGCTTTTTGAGTGCAAGCGAGGAAGAATGCCAGTTCCCGAGATCGAAGAATGGCAGCTGATATTAATTATACTAAGTGTCCCCACAACTGCTGGACCACTGCATATATTGGGGTTAAAGCTTCTTGATTACCTGCTCCACTCTAAGTTCTGTGTTATACTACATACATCTCCAGTGATAGAATTGTACTGTTGACAAGTTGAAAGTAAATTGAATTCGATCAATTCTGCTCACCTTCATATACATAGTACTGTCTAACTGATTACATTACATACCGGGTAATGCAGCTAATAATTTGCTCAATTCTGCGCGTTGAGGATCCACATTGAAGTTTGGTAAGCTTGGTTTAGTGGAAGTTTAATGGATACAGAACATGGAAATACACATAGCCGGTAATTTATTCCACCACATCGCAAAGAACCCGTAAACAGTCATATTAGAACAAGCCGTCAAAACCATTCATAAACCAAATCACATATCGTTCAGGGAAGAATCAATGCTCCTCCCATCGGTGCGCATATCGTCCAACGGCGAGGTCTCCCAGAAACACGCCACCGAGGACTGAGAGGAAGTAGCCCACATTCATCGTCATGACAGCCAACATCCTAGTCTCAAGTCAGTGATCACAATCACCCGATAGCGGATTCCCAAACTAAGATTAAAAAGACTCACAATAAGTATCCCACACCAACCATGACCATCACCAGAGTCGCTCGTGGTAGATCCACAGTAAACCTCCACGGCATCACTGGCGGACCTGCCGTTCTCGTCACCACCCTCACTTTCTCCTCCATCCCACTCTCCGTTAACAGCGTCGCGTTTCTCGCATTCGGATCATGATGCACCCGTTCGGACTCTGGCGTCTGGCCGGCGACAACCACAAACCGTCGGTCACGAGCCTGATCGAGCCACCGCTGGTCGAGCATGGATTTGACGGCGATCAGGCCCCGGCCGAACATGGCAAGCACGATGAGGAAAATGCAGGTGCCGATATAGGCGCCGCTATTGGAGGGCGTCCAGGCAGTGGTGTATAGAGGGGTTTGAATGAGGCTTTGGAAGACCATCGGCATGATTGCGGAGGATTCATCGCTGCCAGCGGTGCTGCTAGCTGCGCCATGGCCGCCGTGTCGGGCCTCGAAGCTGTGAGACATGGTTTGAAGCTGTTGCTTTCCGTCCTGCAAAAAAAGAAAAAAAGAGATGTATAGAGTGCTGGCAAGAAAATTTCCGATATGCTATTGAGAATTGCGAGTTGGATGGTCCGTCAAAGATATATTTGTCCCCTCGCGTCCAAGAAGTCGAGACACTTCCGTGGCAGCCAAGAACATGGCAGTCTCAGGCCCGGTGGGAAGGATTATTCAAAGGGTTTTAGGGCATGGAGAGGAACGCGGTTCAATGCCGTCTTCCGCGTGTAACACGATAAGAGTCCTCGAACTCCTCGAACGCGATGTGTCAGGTAGCTGGGGAGAAGTGAACTGGCATTCATGGTGGAAGATATGTGTTGGCGAGGGGAAATTCCAAGATGAGATATATGGGATGAAACGAATTCGATTCCAGAATCACGGGGTGAGCAGATTATCAGGTTGCGGCATTGGTAATTACAGGTACAGTCCGTAGTTACAGAGCTATCTTGCCTGGTCACTGGTCAGTGGTCAGACTACTACAAAGGTACTTGACTACATATGAAGTACGCACTGACATTTTAAGTAGCTTGGATAGATCATAGCTTACATAGCTTAACTAGAAGGTTACCTAAGGTATTTAGTTACTTACTTGTAAAGCCAGCTGCGGAAGGATTCACAGTCTGGACTCTGGAGCACATTATGTCACTTTCCTCAAAGGTAGTTAACTTAGTCTGTCTGATCAGCCAGTGAGTGACAACTAAATTGCAGGAGTGTCTGAGCTGGCTTAAATACTATATCTGCCATCTATGTAGTTACATCCATTCTTGTTCTCCTCTTGTCTTGCTTAACTACATTACTCAGAGAGAATCATTCCTATTCGAGTCCTTCATCTCTGCTCTGTATCAGTGTAATAATGGTATTTTACGGGTAACTATTGCAGACATGTGGATCAGGGCAAGGGGTGAGATCCACTATTATAAAGCGAGATATGATTGGCTACCAGGTCAATTAAGGTGATTACTTGCGCTGAATCAGGCTAGCGTGGGACTGGTATCGTGTTAGTAATATCGTGCTCGTGGATGTATGCATGTATTGTATCGGTACATATCTGCTCAAATCCCCGCAAAAGACACTTTCCAACCACCAACCCACTACTAGTTAACTATGTATGTACGAATTCTAGTTGGCGAAAGACCACATGGCGAGGAAGTCTTCTTTTATTCCTCTTGGATCTCCAATGGATTCTTTAAGAGGGCTTCATATAGGTAGGCTCAACGAAATGAATTACAAGCAGCCCTGAACCCACGCCTCGAGACCACCGTCAACGAGGGAGGAATCTGGCATTGCGCTGGCTAGACGATAGATGAACGGGCAACATGGAGCGACGGCACGATCATGGAGGAGGCGCGTCCACGGACGCGGGCAGCGGGGTTCCTAGCATGTTCCATATGCAGCGGATGTATTGGGCAGTCGTGGGGACTGTTCTCGCCGTTGCAACAGTCGCGAATATCATGAATAGGGTCATAGCCGCGCAAAGGTTGGTTGCCAGAGAGGAAGGAAATCTGAGACGACCACTTTCAGGCTAACGTTGGAGTACCAGGTTCGCGGACAGCACTCTCACGCCCTCGAAGCCCAAAGCCTGCCTCTTCAAAGCCTATGCAACCGCAACCGCGATGGCAAGAGAATGTTGGCATGCCACGGCCAGCCCTGTGAAAATCGGGAACGTCAGAATTGATCTGCCACCACTCGGGCCTGCGAGCATCATCCTCACCAATGTAGTCGTGGTAGTTGTTCTCTGCTTCTACAAACTCGACACGATGGACCAGTGGAGTTGGGAAACTATCGGCTATCGAACAGGCTTCATCGCTGTTGCTCAGCTGCCCCTAATAATCCTCCTTGCAGGTAAAAACAACATCATTGGCTTTCTCACGGGATCCAGTTACGAACGACTGAATTGGTTGCATCGATGGACATCAAGGACGCTATGGCTTACCGCGACTATCCACATGGGCTTCTGGTTTCGAAGCTGGGGGAGATATGACTACATCGTGGTAAAGCTGAAGACGGATGCGTTGACCCAGAGAGGCTTCGCGGCGTGGTGCATCCTGTCGTTTATAGTTGTAAGCTCCACGGGCCCAGTGCGACGATTGAGCTACGAGGTATTCGTCTTATTGCATATCGCAACGTTTTCTGGATTTATTGCTGTTACATGGCTACACGTTTTGAACGAAGTCAAGGCATGGGTATGGCTTCCTATTGCACTGCTAGTGTTCGATCGGGTAACGCGATATGCCTTTATGATCTTCGCCAATCTTCGACTTCCTTTTCTTCGTCGGAAATCGGAAGCGCGACAAGGGTCAAAATGGACAAATCGCGCGATATTCACGCCACTGCCCGGTAATGTTACGAAGATAACAATCCGTGAGCCAGTAATCTCATGGAAAGCTGGTCAACATGTGCTACTTTCCTGTCATTCGATTCTGCCGCTTCAGAGTCATCCATTTACCATTGCCTCGATCCCTTCTGACCGAAAACTAGAATTTCTTGTCCGAGCTGAAAGAGGAGGTACAAGGAAGCTTTTCCACTACGCTTCGACGCAAAACAATAGCTTGGGCCAGGCAGGTGGTCAGTTTGGCTTCGAGAATGCAAAGATTGTGACGATAGATGGGCCATATGGGAGGATAAGGCCATTGCGACAATTTGACAGTGTTGTGCTGATCGCTGGGAACATGGGGGCGACGTTCACAATGCCACTCCTGCGTGATATCGTTGAAGGCTGGAAAAACGAGTATCTTGATCGTAAACCAGGCCGTTCAGAAGCTCGACCCTCATCAAATTTTGCCTTGACTAAACGAATTCGATTTGTTTGGATAGTTCGAGCACAGTCGCATTTGACCTGGTTCGTAGATCAGCTGCAACAGTTAATGCAGGATATCAACGACTGCGCCGACAGCAGCAAATCGTTCAATGAAACCAGACACCTTGAGATCAGCATATATCTAACATGCGACATTGAGTTGCGTTCAGCGCCAATGGCTCTTCTAGCACCAGCGGATGCGCAGCGGCCGCCATCTACTCGGTCGTCTTCTATCCGAAAGGAATCCACAACATTACTTGGGAAAGAAAGACAGTCTGCGGTTGAAACATCATTTCCACCTGAAGGCAGACCTACTTCAAACGAAGCTACTGGTGGGGCTCTCCAAGGGGTCTGCTACTGCACGAATGAAGTCGTCGACGAAACTGCACCCTCCGCGCCATGTACCTGCTCTGGCCAAGCTGCGACTTGTCTCGATACCATTGCTCTTACTTCAGAGACAAACGCTGCTCGCTCGGAGAAACCTCTTCCCCCTTCGACATCAGCACCCGGGTCTCTGCTTCACTCGCGCATTACCATCCTGTCTGGCCGTCCCCACGTCCGCTCCATAATCCTCCCGGTGCTTGAACAAGCCGAGGGTGAGAGCGGCGTGGTTGTGTGTGGTCCTAAGGGTCTGAATGCGGATGTTAGGCGGAGTGTGGTTTCACTCAGTGACGAGCGGGCGGTGCATAAGGGGACTGGGGCTCAAGGTATATATCTGCATGTTGAGGAGTTTGGGTTTTGATATCTGCGTGCATATTTGGATTTGGAAAACTGGCTTTCGCTCTGATTTGAATGGTGTTACGGAGGGCACCAAGAGGCTTAGTTATTAGGCTTGCTTCATCATGTTATGAGGGCTGAAAAGAGGAGATGCTCTAGTCCATAGCATACTTGTTCTATATTAATCTGTAGTCGCGCAATCAACATATAGAGTACTCCATACTTCATACTCCCAATACATGCAACTTCCATCGCCACCTCTCAAGACGATCCTGATCATCTAAATACATACATACTGTGATAGCAAAATAGAACTGGAGGCGATATGACTTTTGAAAAACATGTCTTGGAGGGCAAGGAAGTCCTTATCTCCTTAATGAGTTTGTGCTAATAAACCCTCCAATGGCTTCCTGCTTCACGTTAGCAGCTTGAATGTTTGCTGCACTTCTAGCTCACCCGAATCCCAAGCATCTTCAGCACAACACAGAAGAAAGAAGAGTCAGAATGTCGCAAGACCATCCGAAAGATGATTCTTCAGCTGTGCCAACAGCGCAAACCAAGCATGACGCGCCAAATGCGACTGCATCGCCCTCCCTGCTCGACGAGCTGCTCTCCATGCGCACTCCGCTGGCTCGATTCATATTACATCCAATGGAGCAGATCAAGCTCATGGGGTCGAGCATACGACAAATGATGGGCAAGAAGTTCGATCCCGACCAGGATATCACTGACCAGACCGGCAAGGTCATCTTGGTTACTGGAGGTACCTCCAACCGACATATATACTATATAGAAAAGCTAACACAACCCTCCCAGGAAACACCGGCCTCGGAAAAGAAACAATCCTCCAGCTCGCCAAACACCACCCGGCACGCATCTACCTCGCCGCCCGCAACACCGCCAAAACCCAAGCCGCCATCGCCGACATCCAAGCCCACCTCGCCCAACCCATCGACATCCGCCATCTCCCGCTCGACCTCTCCTCCTTCGCCTCCATCCACACCGCCGCAAACCAATTCACCTCCTCCAGCGACCGCCTCGACACGCTCATCCTCAACGCCGCCATCATGACCCCGCGCCGCAACGCCACCACCGCATCCGGCCACGAAATCCACCTCGGCACCAACCACCTCGGCCACTTCCTCCTCACACAGCTCCTCCTCCCCACGCTCCTGCACACCGCCGCCTCCACCTCCGACGTGCGCATCATCACCATCGCCTCCATGGCCTGGCAAATGTCCCCCCCGCTCCCCACCCTCCTCCACACCGCCTCCCTCCTCGCCTGCACCTCGCACGCGCGCTACGGCGCCTCCAAAGCCGCCAACATCGCGTTCGCAGCAGAGCTCGCGCGCCGCTATCCGCAACTCACCTCTGTGTCGCTGCACCCAGGGGTGATATTCACGGGGCTGTACGATGCGAGCGGGGCGGCGAATCCCGTGGTGCGGGTTGGGGTGAAGATGCTGAGGCCGTTTAGTGCGGACGAGCGGCAGGGGAGTTTGAATCATTTGTGGGCGGCGGGGGTGGAGAGGGGGGTTTTGAGGAGCGGGGAGTATTATACGCCGGTGGGGGTGGGGGGGTGGGGGAATGAGTGGGCGGAGGATGGGGAGGTGGGGAGGAGGTTGTGGGAGTGGTCGGAGGGGGAGGTTGGGGGGAAGGGGTAAGAGATGGAGAAGGGCGGATTGTTTGGGGGGTTGTTTTGCATGGAGTGGTTTTGCGATCTACTTGCAATTTTGGCCTTTTTTTTTTTCTTCTGGTATGGGTGGACTTTTTTTGACTGATTTACATATTTTTGTTTTCTTTTCAGTGTAGCAAGACAGTCTGCATGGCTGCCATTGGTCATGAGCAGCACAAGGTGTTCTGCAGGTATGTTGCCTCTCTGAAGGAAACTTGTCCTATACAATAATCTCACAAAATGCACATACTCGTCAATATACTGAACATGGTCCGAACTGATAAATATCACAGAGGCAACAAGAGCAACAGATCAATGAAAAAGAAAAGTCATCGTCATCCCTTTGTCACATATTCAAATTTGAAATAGTATCTGACAAGGCATTAAAGTCAAGTAAAAACTAAATCACAGATTTGTTTCCTTTCTTCTTTTCCATTGCCCCATCACTCAACCTTGGAATCAAACGTTTCTCCGACAAGGTCTGGGATATCCTCGTCATCATCGTCGCCATCCTTCTTACCTTCGCCATCTTTCTTCTGCATGTTCTGATAGCTCTCGGCCAGTTTGCGCAGGGAGGCGAGAGAATCGGGACCGAGTTGGTTGAGGATGCCGGGTACGAGTTCAGTGAGTTCTTTTTCTTCGCCGTTACCATAGATGGCGAAGGTGTTGCTAGGGACAGAAGCTTGGACTATTGGCAGAGTATTAGCACCGAAGAGTCGGGATGGAACGCTCGACTTTGGCTGGACCAGTGATGCGAAAGATCAGAGGCTGGGTTTTATGACATACCCTTAGGAGCCGCAAAGTGGATCACATTTCCATCCTCCTTGAACATGTTCACTTCCTCAATGGCCTGGATGGGCTGGACATTGAGCTTCTTGAGGGAAGTTTGCAGCTTCTTGTCATCGGTGCCAGATGACTTGTGTACCTTCTTTGTCTTGCGGCGCGGAGTCCCTTTTCCTCTATACGTAGACGAAGGCATTAGCGCATCAATTTAACAGAAGAGTTGCAATTAAGGACCGCAGGGGATCGTTATCTTCGTATATCAATGGAGGAAATTGATAAACATACCCTATGAAAAGCCACCAATCGTCAGTAACCAGCCCAATACTAACAAGTAAATGTACGCTGAATGCCCCAACCCAGAGAACAAATGCTTTCCACTGTTTTCGCACTCCAACTCATATAAAAGAGTACGTACCAATCCTCACACTCTGCTGCAATCTAGCCAACTTCGCCTGATCCATGATTCCTCGTTATATACTTCTGTCACACACGTTCAAGCAACCCAACGGCCCTCGAACGATGCTCGCAAAAGTCGTGTTTAACCACCCAATTACACCGGGTCAAAATCGAACGACACGCAGGACGAGTGTATGAACGGATTAAAAAGACCGGCGAAACGCGTTTTGCACAGAAATCTGCTTCGCTGGTGAATTCCAAAGACATTAGCCTGTGCCACACGAACAATTGCAACTCTTAGCTCGTATGTAGTTATATCGCAACAGCTTCTTTGTGGGGTGACTGTGTGGGAAAGACAAAAAAACACACAAAACGCCGAGCAGCCCCGAATACTGCCCTCGGCGCCACAAATATATATCTCTCTACTCCATGCGAAAAAAGGAAATAAACGAACCGGATGAGTAGATATCCTGCCAGCTGCTGTCTGCTTGAAATGATGGCGTTGAGGTTGGGCTCACAGTTCCCTCTTGTTCGTCTTTTGCGATGTGGATTCCTTTCGGGTTAGCTCGTCCGCTGATTATGTCATCGTCGCATTGATCAGCCTCCAGAGCCCTAAATATCCAAATCAGGAAATCAGCTTCGCAGAGCATCTTGCGCAGTGAAGACTACGAGGTTATGATTCTGTGAAGATGAAAGCCGGTGGCGGCCAGTAAAACGTCGTAAGGAGCTAACCCTTGATAAAATGCCATTGCTCTTGTCTATGAAATGCCAGAATTGCTGTTTTGATGAGACCCCAGTAAACAAACGCCGCCGTTGGATATTATACAAACAAAAGCCATCAGGTGTATGAAGTCAAACCAATAAACCGACCCAATCTTCTTCTGTCCCCGGATAATCGATCCACTTGCGAGCAAAACAACATTTATGACTTCATCCCAATCCGAAGGAAAGACCATTCTCTCAAGCCACTCATCTCGAACGAGGGGGGCTTGAGAGACAAAATCATCGCAAATAGCATTGTTTCATAGCCAGTTTTAACGTAGTCATTGGCGAAATACGTGAGCCAAGCTCCCTCTAACCACGCAACCGCGAAGCGGGGGGTTAAGAGTGAGAGCAAGACTGAAATAATGATTCTTCATCCCCAGTTTCAAAGGCATTTGTGAATAGGCCAAGTACGTGAATCAAGCCTTCTCTAACCACGCAACCGCAAAGCGGGGGGTTGAGAGTGAGAGCAAGACCGAAATAACGATTTTTCGTCCCCAGTTTCAAAAGCGCCTGTGAATAGGTCAAATACGTGAATCATGTCTCTTCTAACCACGCAACCGCAAAGCGGGGGGTTAAGAGTGAGAACATGAGCAAAGAATAGCAAAAGTAATTCGGATAATCTCTGTTGGCAGTGTCGTGGTTCGGAGACGAAAGAAGCAGCGAAGATATTCGGAACTTCATCCGTCAAAATGCATAGTCCGTTTAATCTTCGAACAGCATCAGACGTTTGCTGAATAATGAAGATGGAAAAAGTAGACACAAGTAATAATGTATATCGCAATCCCCTCCGACAGCTGGGTAGAAATGATGCTGAAGATAATGCTGGACTCACTAACGGGATCCAAAATATCGACAAGTGAGACTCGTAGCGATTACGACCTGCATGAGAGGGCCGCGGAGAAAAGAAGACAGAGACGGAGGTGGAGACAATGCGGTAATCGAGTAAAAGCATATCAAAGCCAAGTTAGGGATCTTCTTTCAATCCACACAGGTCGGTTCCAAGCATTTTATCAACCATGTGCCAGAAACGCCAGTAAAGATTCGACTTCTCGTGATCAAATGCGCCATCTTCTTTTAAAACAGGTCCATCACCGACAATATCGCCAGTGAACCAACTAAGAATAGGAATAGATCGAATAATGCGCTCACCCATGGAAGGCTGGGGAGGTAATGCTTCAGATGCTGGGCGAAGGACTGCTCGACGAACGGTTGGAATGTGAGTCATGAATTCGGATTGTGGTTTTTGAGGAGCTCGCTGACGAAGGGTATTATTATCAGGCACGGTAGCCGTCACGGTAGCCGAGCTTGCAGTCGCTGTGGACTGTTGAGAGGTAGTATCATCAAAACCTTGATTGTCAAGCTTGTGGGAGGTCAAGGTAAATGCTCGAGGAATGGTTGAGCGGTCGGTCATTTCGGTTTGGAGGAAATTGTTAGTCACCGAGGGACCAAAAGTATGTGGCTTGGGCAGCATGTGCCGGCCTGGTTCAAGGGATCCTTTCGGGAGTGGAATGTCTTCATTCGGCCCATGGCCATGATAAATTTCGCAATAAACAGAATGGCCATCGATTTCTTGAGGCGAAAAATGGCAAGCACGGTCAGCTGCCGCAAAAGAGTCGAAAGTAACCTTAATCCAATGTCGACCCCCAGCATACATTTTTACTTTTCTGTTGGCGTCCGCGGAAAGACTCTTGTGTATGACAACGTCACCGGCAGTGAGCAATTGCGGATATTTTGGGGCAATATCAGGATCGGTGCGGGGATAATCTTCGCAAATCAATCCTTGCGAAATGCGTTCAAAGAGATCGATAACTTTCCATTCCGAAGTCTTATCCTTGTATCCATAAAGAATGCATTCCGTGGCAACCGTATCAGTGGGTTTTCGAGATGTTTCAATGGTAGAGGATGAAGTAGTGGGCGGTAAAAGCTTTCTCTGGGCTTGTTCTTCTTGTTGGAGGGCGAGCAGCCTGCCAAATTCTGCGACATTTTGATTTTCGCGCTTGGCTGGAGTGCCAGTCCGAGTCCCAGAACGGGTAGAGCTGTATCGAGCATTTCGCCTCTTTCCAAATGATCCAGTCTCTTCGGGAGGTCTCCGTGGATTTCGGGATTCACTGGAGAGAAAAAAAAAAGAAGCATTTCAGTAAGTTTAAGCAAAGTGCAGCGAGACAAAAAAGCAGAGTCAATCAAGCAATGCGATTAAAGAAATCAATAGGTTTAAAAAAGAAAAAAAAGACAAAAGCGAAACATTCAAAAGCTATCGTAAGGTGAAGTCGGGAAGGGTGTTACTTACTCTTTATAAACATAGCCAAAGGGTAAGAGATTTCCTTTCGGATCTCTTGCTCGTTCCTCAGGCGGCACGGAATGGTATTCCATTTTTAAAGCTGAAGTAGCGAATTTCTTTAATCTTTGAGGGAGAAGAAGCGCGATAGACAGTAGGTAATAGCTTCTACAAGCTGATAACGAAGCGAGAGAGAGAGAGAGAGTGAGTGAGTGAGAGTGAGTGAGAGTGAGGCTTCACTCGCGTTGCCAGGAGCAAATTCGTCTGTTTACAAAATGACGTTGGGCGATTAGTAAGCGAATCTCCACGTGACAGAGGGGTGTGGCTAACGACATCCCATCGACGATCGAGGACAGACAGCGACGACAACGCTGATGAGATGCCGCTGGACTCATCACGATTGAAAGGATTGGATAACTAACCTGCAGTCAGGGTCGTTCAGATAGTGCTGAGTGAATTGGGGCAACCTCTGAAAAGCAGCTTGTAGCATGGAATGCTTGTCTGGACCCTCAGCCATCTCTTTCAGAGATGCAATGAACATCCACTCTGGGCTACAAATCACGTCGGAAGTCCGGCACCATCCTGCGCGAAGTAAGATGGATTCCAGGGCATTGGGTTGAAAATCCGTCAAGTCGAATTGCCACGTTTTGATGGCGGCGAGGAACAAGTCCTCGTTGCCATTGAGAATTGTCGCGGCAACGAGCTGCAGGAACTCCCCATCTTCTCCCTGTGGAACGGAGTATGGGGCGGTGCACAATTCGGGATGCTTTTCTCGCATGTCCTGTAACAATAGGTTGCGTTCCCATCCCCCACAGATGGGTCCCTTCGCGCCAGTGCCCTCCCCGAGGTGTATACCAGGATTACGCCCCTCTTGAAAGTATATCCCCACCAGCATCTCCCACAGATGTGGTTTGGTTGTGGCCATCTCCAGCAGGTGGTTGACAATTGTCGTAGCCTGCTCCATCGTTCTGGGCGGATACGATGAAGACAGGTACATCTGACCTGCGTTCGAAGTTCCGTCCTGGAATATTAGCTCTTCTGGGACCCCTTGCCTGAGGAAGTCCATCCACGTCGGGATGTGGTCCCTGTCGCTCATGTCCCAGTCGACGTCCATTTCCTCCGAGAAGTCTGGAAGCGGTGCGTTCCAGGAGGACCCAACCGTCGGGGCGTAAACTCCCGTTGCCACATTCCCAACATTCACCTGTACAACCGGTGCAGACACCACCGGCGCGGACAGAACTGGCACAGGACCAGCTATCACAATCGCTGCTGGCGCCAACACAGGCTGTACAGGTGCAGCTGGCACGGGCGCAACTGGCGGGGATAGTCCTGAGGCATGCCCCGGTATCCTCAACGCTGTCGGCACTGGCACTGGCACCACTGGTGCGGTTGGGACAGGCGCAAGAAGAGGCCCGGAGGTCGGTGTATTCGAGAAACTTCCTTCCCTCCCCACTAAGGCAATTTCACGGTCATCATTGAGCTTGGGAGTTGAGGGAGACGGCATTGCCTGGCTGTCGTCGGAGTCGTCGGTATCGCTGGCCTCCTCGTCCTCCTCCGCGAAATGCACTACTCCAACCGGATCCGCATCACTTTCACTGTCTGTGCTTTCATCGCTCTCATCTCCTTCGCCCTCCGACCTATTCTCTGCTCCATCGTCAGAGGAATCATCGTCATTTTCACGCTGCTCACGCCACAGCGCTTGCGGAACCTGGCCTTGCGTATGCCCTTGACTGTGGCTCACCGCCTGGTATGGCATGCGAGTAGCGTTAGCGGCATCTATCAATTCAAATTAGCCTTAACCTCCTCAACTCTTACAACGGATACTGTATCGGCTAGGCAGGTTCTGTTTCAATGGGCTATATTTAGACACTTTGAGCTTACCAGGGCTGGTAGCCGGTGATCCACCTGCAATTGCAATGCTCAGTCTATGGAACAGATTGCTCATCAAGTCGCTTGCCATCTCGAAACTGCTATGTTTGCTTGTTTAAAAGTAGAGAATGATGGTTTTGTCACAAGCAATGGATAAAACCTTTGCACATGAAATGATGATGGGGAACACTTGTGAGAAGATCAGTGAAGCAAGCCTAAGATGATGTCTTCCTTGAGTCCGCTGGCAGCGAATGCTGCTAGCCTGTGCCCGCAGGCTAAAGCACGCATGTGTTACTGCCATTCAGGAGGCGATGTGTTCCTCCCTCCCACCTGTTCCAAAAGAGCGATAAGGCAGAGGTGAGAAAAGGTTTTGGTGGGTTTTAATGGAGAACACAACCTAAAATGACCGAGGCTCCGAAAAGATCTTTCAGCAAAAAATGGACGGGTTTACCCAGCTACATTCCTCAGTTCAAGTTTTATTTTTGCCTTACTTGAAAAATGGAGGAAACTGGTCCCGAGTTCTGCTTTCCATCCTTTCAATGGCTTGGTCTACTGTCGAACATACAAGAACTCCCCTTTTTACTATTGCTGCCTCAAAAAAGTGATACCTTCTTTCCTACCACCTTCCAGTCCACATACAGTCTCGAATCCACCCACCTCTTCGCCACGCAAGCGAGTCCTTTCTGCGAACTGAGAAAGCGGACAGCTTGAACCAGGACCGGAACTACAATCAGGTAAAAGGACAATGCCGTCGTTAATGTTGATGCGAACGAATCGTGACGTATCAGCATCATCGTTGCTGTCGGTTGGGGCCTCCGTTTGCACGCTCGTGGAAATTTCACAGACTAAACGCTCGAGTAGAATTCTGCCGCCCATGGGCATAACCTGCGAAGTTCGCCAATTACGGTTCTTTGCGATATTGGTCGTTGGTAAGTCGTTGATATCGTCAAAAAGCTTCAGAGCTGAGAGCATTGGAGCAATGTCACCGTCGTGGACGCTATCAATATCAATGACAGTCCTATTCAGAGTACCAAGAGGAGCAATACCTCGAGATGAAAAAAGAAGCTAAGGAAGGGACTTACAAACTAAAGAATATGTCTCCCTCATTTGACGGATGCAAAAGCAATTCCGTTGTTCTATTCAGCCACAACCATCCCATCGCTGGCGCATACGGATTCCCTGGGCCTGCACGGTAATAATGCAGCAGATCTCTGGCATATTCAAAATGTTCCCAGTCGTTAGTACTAAAAACATCACACCAAGGACTTATACCTCGAGTCAAGGTCTCAAACCCACACATTTCCTGCATGCTGTATATTTCGGTGTTAGTAAACCTTATGTCTGGGTTTTCTTTGTTCAACCTGTCTGAAATAGGTGGAATATAAGCTTCTTGGAATTTCGCCAGCATCTTCACACCTTTATCGTGCCCGTGTTCTAGGTCATCAACATATCTAGTACACGTGTCGCCAGGGGTCAAAGTGTCTGCCGCACGATCTGCCGTCTCAGGAATGATCTCCAAAGCTGCAAGTTTTTCCCTTTCCCAGTTCCAACCGAAGAACCCAAACGCAAAATATCGCGCTGAATCAATCACTCGTTGGCAATCGCTGGCCCAGAATCGGGTATGCTTTCTATGAGATAAGAGATGGGAATAGCGAGTGCGTAGTCTCACTCCAGTGGTGAAGGCTTGTAAAGTTCCGGCGTACGGCCCATGGCTGATTAACTGCTCAAAGTGATCTTGGGGGGTTTGGGTGATATATGTCCAATTGTTCAGAAAGGCGAGTGTCCCGTTCATGGGAAGACCTGAGCTTTTAATGCGAGAGAGAGTAGCCAAGTGGCCTTATGTGTAGTGTGAGAATGTGAATTGGAGCCGAGACAGGTGAGTCCAGGTAAAATAAAAGTCACATACGTTCACCAGCACTGAATGTTGGATATCTCTCTGCATGTCTTGACATCTAAAACACATCAAGCACTGGTCTCAGTAAACCACCCAACTCAGATAGGAATTTTGGTAATGAATCGAAGGGACGTAAAACGGCTAAACAGAATCAAGTACGCAGAAACAAAAGTCCATCCATCTCTATGAATGTCAAAAGAAAGGCAAACCAAGGAGACCCATAGCGACAAAAAGAAGCCAGCTTTATTTACCATATGTACACTATCTACCACACATCCCGGGGGAGGTCCGATTCCATGATCTCCAGCATCAAGGACACCGTCAATCTTCTCAATCCACGGACCATTCCCTCCCAGGTGATAGAGCAAATTCCAGTGACCAAGCTGATTCTGAGCTTTCCATTTCGCTGCTGAATGCGGATGCCACCAGCTGTTCCAGCTAGAGACGTGGGGGAAAGAAGATGAGAAGGGATGGGAATGAGTGGTACCACTGGTAGGCTGTGAGAAAAACAGCGATTGAAAGAACTGATAGAAGGAGCCGGTGGGGAGGGAGAGTGCAATGGCAAAGGAGAGGGACAAGACCGCCGTAAGAAGTAACTGGGACGGTGCCATGATTATGTTCTCGGTTCAGAGAAGTTGACAGGGCAAGGAAAATACAGTCACCCAGCACTCCATATGATCAACTGCGATTCAGGTTGATTGAATTTCTGGCAGTTAGTTATATGTCTCTCAATCTGATACTCGTCTCGAATCATCGCAGATGTCAGGGGCATCTCGGGGCGGAAAAACTAGTTTCCGGAGTTAAAGTCAACGTCCGTTCATCCCCCGCGAGAAACCATCTTCATCAACATCATCACTTCTGCATTATTTTGAAGCTTTGGGGCGAAATACTCGAGTTTACTGCCTGGAAGAGGTTATTACAATCAAAACGAGAGACTCTTCCATCGGACAGCGACCATGACCAGTGTGGCGCCCTGCCAGCGGATACTCAGGAGATGCCAGGCTGAACTGCTTGATTTTTCCTGCGACTTGTCTTCTTCTCCCAGAAAGCGACATTCATAGCAGCGGGTAGCTGAAGGCCGGTAAGGATGACCATGTTGGCTCTTTGCTATGCTGGATGCTCTCAGGCTGCGTTGGCAGCTAGTCTTGACGACCCAGGTTTTCTACATAGTCGTTGTTTGATCAAGATTCAATATGAGTTAAAAGGCCCTTTCCATGCCAATGCCAATGGCATGGTATCTCTCCTTATTTCTTTTAGTTCTTTGTGAATAAGAAATATCCAGAAGCAGCAGCATGAACAAGAACAAGCTTACAATTAAGCTTGAAGAACATATCTGCTCTCTCATCCATAAGAGCGGTAGAGGAACTCCTTTGATTCTTCTTGCAAATGCCCATCTGTCAGCACAAACCATGTGCGCCCCTTTAGCAAGATATCGTGACCTGCTTGCTCCCTTCCTTTCACAACTTCTCAAAGCTGTGGAGTTCAGATTTCTCAGTCTCCTAGGTTTCTCTCTTGCTACTTTCTGTTCATGCAGATGTGATATTGCTCGTTCATATAGCTCTAGTCTTTCAAGGGAATATGGCATGCAGCAACCTTTCCGGACTTCTCTGGAAAGGGGTTCCTATACTCTTTTATATCCTTGTGTCCTCATTTTATCTTTGCCTTGCTGAAGACTCTCACAGAATAATTTCAACAGTTGATAAAAATAGTCAAACGGTATATCTAGCAGACAATCGCAAGCCTACACTATATACTCAGGGGCTTGGGAGTTGTATGGAAAATTCGTTTATCAACATTACCCACTTTGATGCCTCATTTTATAAGGATAATATGACCCTAGTCTTTAATTTGGGAGGATCTACGTCTATTTCCATTGAAGGGGTGATGAGTATACACCCTAAATTTTTTCCTTAAGGGAAATATTAACTAATTCTATTGACAGTTGACATCAGTATATTCGCCTATGGGACGAACAGACGCCGCTTAGTACTTGATCCGTGCTCTGCAAACATATATAGGTGTGTAATCCAGACATCGCGTGCTTAGGATTCGTTGCGCACCTTTTATTCAAGCTTGTGCCCTCTCAAGTCAAACGTTCCCATCGAGGCAAAAAGTGAAGTTCAGGTTACCCAGTCGGATGTTGCTGAGCTTCCACCGACATCTTTTACTATTCCGGATTTCGAATGGCAAGTTATATTTAGTATACTTTCCAACACGACGGAATTACAGATCGCCTGCTGTACATCACTGATAACGAATGGTGCAACTTTCTCGCTATTTTCACCTTTATTTCTGCAGTGTCTTCCTTTGCTCTGACAATCTATGCCGGAGATATTGAATCTCCGCGGACACATTATGCGCCTGGCCCTTCAGTATTCGTGGCATTTGCGATCTTGCATCATATCTACTATTCAGGAGCACTGTTAGTGAAGTGGCCTACCGTCTTGACTGCGTTTTGGTCGAATTCCGCATGGTTTGCTGGAATGATCTATTACCGGAAGATGCAACTTGCTATCAATAGGATTACTGGGGATCGCAAAAGAAATATTTACAGTTTCAATGGCTTTAAGCCGATTAATGAAACATATATCGCGGACGAAACTTATGGCGCTACACAGATTCACAGACAATGGTTGGCTTTTAGTGTCACGAGTTCCCTCGACCTCTTAACCGGCTCTAAAGACGGTTTCTCCAGAACATTCAAGATATTAACATCGATTCCTAGAAGATGGCAACGGACTTTATTGAAAGCCAGTCTTCCTCTACCTGGCAATCAGACTGGATTCCCTGGAACTCTGGCCATCACAGGTATGCCGGTATCCAATGCGATTTTGACTGGCTTGCTCTGGCTTTTGTTCTTAGTCGGAGCTTCCGCGGCAGCTATATTTATGTTTAAAGCTAGACTCACCTTTCTTATACGGCTTAGACTCGTGCGGACAGGCCGCTTAGAATGTTTCCCTGCTCACTGGCAGGCTTATGCCTTAGCTGTGGTCTTCCGGCTTACGTTTATCAACTTCTTCTGCCTGAGCTTCCTTGTGCTATTTCAACTCAGACTGGGTGGCTCTACTTCTGTGATTGCGATTGCTGCTACCGTACTAGTTGTTGTCATTACTGGATTGCTTGAAATGTGCAGCTACGCATCATATTTTCGACTGAGAGGTAGGAGGTTCACGTGTGACCACGGAACGTACCGTTTGCAAAAGATAAAGATTTTCAAGACTATTCCCTGGTATCGATTGGTCAAGGACGAAATCCCTCTTGAGGACGATTCGAATATAATTGCAATCTCGTTACACTGCTACATTCTCTCATACAAGCTCTCAAACTCTGAACAAGATCATATTCACACAGACCCCAATTTTCTTCTTCGCTCTTCCTGGCTATCTGCATGTTACAGGGCAAACAGATGGTGGTTCTTTTTGTTATGGCTGATATATGGCCTTGCACGCGCTGGATTTCTAGGAGCTGAGGCGCCATTTGGCATGGTTCAAATATTCTGTCTCCTTTGCTTAGAGTGCACCTCTGTCGGCCTAATGGCACGGATAAAAGCCCTTCGAAGCTACGCGCTTAAATATCCTGATGTTATATCTCCTTGGCTCAGCAAGATATGCACTCTGGCCATCTCATTCAACTTTTCACCCAGCGTTCAGCCTTAGCAGGATCATTACAACAGCTTTAGGGTAAAGCATAATTGCTCACCATGGGCTTCTTACCCTTTCCTTGCTGGTTTCCATCGCTATCGGTGTCTTTTCAACCTACCTCTCCTTTACTAGATACCAGGAAGTGGTTCCAGAGGATGGGTCTGCAAAGGGGCTTCGCCTGAGATACTTCAAGCATCTCAGTAAGGCCTCTAGAAGGGAGCAGCGAAGCACCGCTCGCTCTTCAACAGCCCTTGGATCCCTTATAGACCCTTCTTTCTCGGTGTCTCCGATTGGACGAAACTCCTGAGCCGGGGAAGGGAATGTAGGAGGCACGCTTACCAGCAAATTTCCGACGCGTACAACCTCCCACATTTCTCTTAGCCGTGACTTGGGCCCGAACTTCTCTGACACCCCCGTTGCATCTTATCTTTCATGCTTCTGAAACATTCTAACAAGAAGCAGGAACCTCGGTGCTCGCCGGTTCACTTTTACGTCTCTACCGAACAGCCCTCGACGAGCCGAACCCCAAGCGGGGCGAGAAAGCAGGGAAGAAGACCAAGACGCGATCCAAATCTTTTAAGCTGCAATTTTTTTCATTCTTCGATCTCCTCAAGCGTACTTTTTGGTCATGACTGATACATTGCTGGCCTTTTTCCATGAGCTCTTTTTTCCCTTCATATCTACACTTGCAGATCTAAGAATACGATCAATGGATGATCCTGAGAACACCCATTGCCTTCTTGATCCTAATAATGATTCCCTAGTTTTCCTCCTCCATACAGGGCCCATATAGTAATAATTGGGCAAGAACAAGAATATTCCAAACCCCACAAGCTAATTCTGCAATTCCTTTCTAACTGCAAATTCACCCCCATTAACTAACTAATGTGATCAACCGCGATCATCCTGCCACAGCACACTAGTAGTAGTAACAGTTGTTGGAAAATAGAGGCACAACACTGTGGCTCCTGATTGGCTGGAAATGTAGTCATGTGTAAGGGGGTGTCAAGGAAAAATCTCTGCATGTAAATAAGTGAGCTATGACCAGAATCTGTAAGATTCAGATGAATACACACAAAATCAAGAGTGATTTTTACTATAGAGATTCCAACAATTAAGAATCACAAGACTCAAAAAATCTATTGCTAGTTCTGCATTATTTGAAATCTCTATTACTTTCTCATTTTATTTGTTGATTTAAAAATTCAAAATTGATTTTATTACAATTATTTGAAAAATCTGTCTTTAAACTGACATGATATTTAATAATAAAAAAGCTGAAATAATTCTGAGTGATCTGTATGACTGAAAGTTCTGAAAACACAATTTTTAACACAAAATGACATTTTTAAAGCTTGAAGATGAGATTTTTAATGAAATTTTGTCACTGCAGAAGTTTTAAAAAGCATTTACAGAAATTTTTTTTATTTTAAATTATATTTATGAAATAAAATAAATTGTTGAATATAATTTGCTGATAAAAAATACTTGAAAAGCTTTTACAATTAACATTTCTGTCACTGACTTGCAGACATTTGCAGAAATTATTTAAGAAAATCTGATGAACAAAATGTTTGACAAGAAGTACAAAATCTGAACTTTAAAGCATTAACTTCATTTATCATAATTCTGTGAATATGACTGTGATCTGACAAGCTATGAAAAGTAATGAAATGTATTTAACAAGCTAAATGCATGAATGAAGATAATAATTTATAAAAATTATAAATTTAAATGCTGTAAATCTGAAAATTTATTTGCAATTTAATATTTCAAGCTGAAAATCAAAATACAGAATGAAATTGAAAAAATGAATGATGAACTAAAAAATTATTTTAAATACATTTGCAATCTGAAAACATTTGTTAAAGATTGAACAAAATGAGTGAATGTATTTGACTCAACAATGAATTGTTTAAAAATCAAAAAATTATGATTCATGTTTGACAGCAAGAATTGATTTAGAATGCTGAAAAAATGATTGTAATAAAATTCTGCACATGCAAATTGAATAAATTTTTACAAAATACATGCTAAAAATCAAATCAACATTGAAAATCTCAACTTTCATAAAATAACTGCATATTTTTGTTAACATCTGAAATCAGCTTTAGCTAAATTTTAAAAATGTGAAATTATTACAAAAAATGTCTTCACTGCTTGATTCACAAATGATTTAGAAGCTTTTGAGCTTTTGAATGAGAATGTTTTTAGAAAAAAATCATCTGAATCAAGAAAATCAAGAAATGAAAATAAAAATAAAACATTTGCTTACAAAAAAAAACAAAAAAATGAAAACTCAGTTTTTAATGATCTGCAGCAGTCAGCAACTAAATTATGAATTGCAAATTTAAATAATTGTGAAGTGTGTGAATCAATCAGACATAAACTGAAAGTATGTTGAATTATTTTTCTGAAGCTTGCATCTGAACAATTCACATTGTCAAAAATGCAAAAAAAAATTTTGAAGCATTTTTCTGAATTAACAAAAAAGATTAAGAAAATATGATTGATCAGAAAAAAAAAAGCAAAAACAAACTGCAATGCATGCAACTGAACAAAAAATTTTGAAATGATTAAATTTATTTTAATTGAAAAATGAAGAAATGAGAGATATTGAAGACATAAATTTAAAAAATCTTAAATTTTTTATCAAAATTTTTAATAAATCAAATGAGAAGCTGATAAAAAATGTGAAAGTTCAGAATTTAATTTTTTTACTAAATCATTAAGTAACATTCAGAATTGAAAATTATTTACTAAAGAACTTGTCAATACTGAACTTAAATTTTACATTTCATGTTTTTAATGAAATATCTTGATTTTTACATTTCTAAACTGCTTCAACTGAAGACAATTTAATTGTGAGCAAAATAATTATTTTTATAAAAAATTATGATGATGTTAATATAAACATTTACTATCAAAAAAAAAGTAAAAACAGATGAAAAATTCTAAAACTTTATGATATTGTGTATTGTGAGAGTTTTGCAATAAATCTGATGTTTTTATAAAAGCTTCAACAATTAAATTACTGATGAAACACATGTCAGAAGTTCAACTGCATCTGAAAAAAATTAATCAATAAAAAAATAACAATTTTAACAAAAACATATGATTAATACATTTTAGAAAACATATCTGCAAATTATTTGTATTTTAAACAAATGTTTTTCATTTGCAAAAATCTTTACAACATTTGAATGAATTGAAAAATTTTAAATGAAGACACATTATATTGACATTTATGAACTGAACATGTCAACTCAGAACAATTGAAACAGCTTGTTAAATATATTATGAATGTCTGAATTCAAAATTCTAAAATTGTGAAATGTGATGATTGCAGCTGCTTAAAGACAAAATGACAAATCTGAAAAAAATCTAGAAAATTTTCATTAACTCTGAAAATGAAAATAACAATAAATTTTCATAATTATGAACTGAAAATTTGAAATGTGAAATGAATGATAATTATAATGAACTGTTGATCAGATTTTGCTTGAAATTATTACTTATTTTTGTGTGAGCATATGAAAATTTTAACAGCTTTAAAACATTGACTGATGCTCATGAAATCTCATAATTTTAAAATGCAAGTCATTAAATCTAACAATGAAATATTTAACAGTCAAATTATTAATGATTTTCTCAATGAAAAAAACATAACAAAGAAATTGTTTTTATTTTATATGCAAAATTTTAATGAAGCTGCAGAGTGATTAAAAACAATAATAAAAAAAAATTATGTGCAATAAAAGAAACAGCAAGACTGCTGAACAAGTTGTGATTTGAGATAAATTGAGTGATCATATATCTGTACAATAAAATCTCAAAACAAATGTATGACTGAAAAATTTTTTATGATTGATTTTATATATGAATTTCATGCAGAGATGATGCTGAGATTAAAAAAAAAGTTTCAATATGCATATTTATGTGTATATGATTGTAAGATGTTTGTTTTAACAAGTGAAGTGTTGAAGAAAATTTAATAATTGAAAAAATTCAAATCAAAAATCTGACTAAAGTTTTTTATAAAATATAACTTAACAAATGTTTACTGAATTTAAAACTTTATAATCAACACAATAATTCACATCTGAAATGTTATATTTAATGAGAATGAGCTTTTCAATAAAAATGTTGAATAACTCAAAAAAGCAGTTAAAAATCAATTCAAACATCTGAGTGTAGAAAAACTGCAAAAATTTTTGAAGAAGATTTCAAAATTTGATGAGTCAGAAAATTTGCTTCAACAAAAAATTTTTAAAAATTCATCACAAAAAAAATAATATAAAACTTTTCTTGCTGAGATGAAAGAATTTCAGAAAGAAATGAGAATTAAAAATAATGAAATATTTAATTCTTCTCTAAATGTTACAGATTTTACAGACAGCTTAACTAACATATAAAATTTTTCTTCAATAACTAAGCAAGATTTTATTGAGATGAATTTTTGTAAACTGTATTTTACATCTTCAGAAACATCTGAAGTAAGTTTTTTTACAATTATATAATTGAAGCAACAATACAAAAAAAAATTTACTGTTTTGATAAATTTTTTGCATTCTGAAAGACTGCATTTGTGACTGAAAGAAAAATACAATGAGTAAAATGTGTAAAAAATAAAATAATTTCAAAAACAAATGTAAAATATTTAATAAAATATAATTTTAAAAGTTTACATACTCTACATTAAAAGAATTTTTCAGACATTTCAATTTATTAAAATGAAGTGCAAAATCATTTGTTAGCTGAACAATTTAAACAAACTGAAAAAAATCATCTGCAAAATCATAAACTGATGAATTTGTGATCATTTATCAAGAAGAAAAAGATATATGATTGTCAGATTCTTGATTGCATGTGAATATATGTATATAAATTTGACAAGCATGAAAAATATATCAAATGCAAAACAAGACTTGTGATGAAAAAAAATCAATAAATAAAAATTATAAAAAATTGTGCTGCAGGCAAAATTTGACTGAATCAGACATTATATATTAACAAGATATTCAAGCTTGCAAATGATTTATTCACATTAAATAACATTTTAATAAACAAAAAAAACTGTTTCTGAATGATGTTTAAGTTTCTTAACTGTTTATTACAAAATATCAATAAAAAATTAAATTTTTTTTATATACTGCTGTTACAACATATCTGAATATAATTTTTGCAGTTTTCAGACTTTTGTGATTCATGATAAATTTGTTAAACAAACATCATATAACTGTAAATTAAATATTAAATTATTTTAATTAATTCAGATATTTCTTTCTAACATACAGAAATGAAAATAAATTGATTATAATTAATGATGTATCATTTGCAAACAATATTTTTGACTGCAAGAGTTTTCAGACATATATTATAAAATTATTTGAAAATTTGATTAACTGATGAGTTAACAAGCAAAATACTGTCATCACATCTACAACTGAAGCAAAGCTGTTAACATTGTTTCAAGCAGTCAAAAAAAGCATTTATATTAATTTGCTGCTAAAAAAACTGATTGTAAATCTAAAGCAACATGAGATGATAATTTAATATGATAATTAATAAATGATTTAACTTGTTAATGAAGATATAACAAGATTGCAAATCAAATTATGACATGTTGATATTCATAATCATTGATTGTGACAGAAAATTATAAACAAAAAAATTCAGATTATATATATATCAATAAACAGCATGATTGTCAATGAACTGATCAAAATGCTTCTCAAGAGTGAGTTTCAGAGTTTTTACAAATAATTAAAACTGCAGGATCTGCAGAATGTCATATTAAAATGCTGAAAAAAAAAATTTAAGAATGAAAAAAATTTGAAAAATTTAAATAATGTATTTGTGAAGAATTTGAATAAAATTAAGACTGCAAATTGAATTGCAGTTGATGAAATTCTGACTCAAATTAGTTTATCACAACAACAGCAACAGATTAATAAAACATATATTCACTGAAAAAAAAGCAAATCAGAGTGAAACTCAGCTTATTTTATAAATTTATAATCATTCAATTCTAACTCAGAAGCTGAAAATTTGATTTGTAAATGAGTTGTTAACTAGAAAAATGATGTGAATTTGTCTGTGAGAATGTGTTAAAAAATAGAGACACAACATCATGGCTTCTGATTGGCTGGAAATGTAGTCATGTGTAAGGGGGTGTCAAGGAAAAATCTCTGCATGTAAATAAGTGAGCTATGGCCAGGGTCCGTAAGATCCAGGTGAATACACACAAGATCAAGGGTGATTTTTACTGTAGAGATTCCAACAACAGTCCCCCATGCCCTTCCCCCCTTTAACTGCATTCTCCACATACCGCTAGCACAGGAGAAAACCCCATCAAGCTAGTCACAGCACCCTCGGGCCTCCACCCCTACACAGTAGACTCTAGAGTAAGTAGTTGCCGTGATCAAATGCCCGTCTGACCCTTTTTTTCCGATCCTGCGTCGGACCTTGACAGGTGAAAAACTTGGCAGGCTAGCGTCGATCAAGTCTGAGACAGACGGGTTGGTGGATATGGATATCAATGATTTTAACCAACCGGAAGGCTAGTAGTGGGTTATAACTAGTTGATATAGTTGGTATACTCTGTAGTTACAAGAGGAAAAGGGGGGAAAAATGCCCAGTGGAGAATTGTTGCTTGAAAAGATGGGAAAAAACGTGGCGATGAAACATCCATGATCGATGGGGCTTCCTTTTGGGGATAACTAACTAACTACGGAGTAACTGACTAGGTAGGTAGTTAGTTGAAAAAAACACACAACGGGTCATCTTGACTCCATCTGCCAGACTTCTGACTCGGATAACTAGGTCTCAGCACTAACATACTCTCAGCTTGACTCTGTCTGCACTCACATAATCAGTGAGTTTCCAATCATCCTATCAATCAGAGTCCTACACTAACATGTTAAAAGGTCTCCATGGCCGACGCGAAAGCAGTTCGAGTCCTAGTGATAGTTTCACGCAAAAGCCCTCACTGGGCATGCGCCTGGGATTCTACAGAGAACATAGTACTCCCCATCGCCCTTAGGATCATCAGAGACCAGCGATTAATACACAGCTCGGAGTCTAGTAGTGAACCGACAACACTAAGACTGCTTGTAAAGCAGAAATGGCCGCTCCGTATCCTGTTTGTTTTCGACGTCTCCAACGAAACCTACAAGCCGGAGCTGGGCCATTTGCCAGAGCAAAACAATCTTCCTGTTGTTGTTGTCCATCTAGGTGTGACCAGCAGTGCTTATAGGGACAGTGTGATGACGCAGAATAGGGTTAACAATGGAGTTGGGCATGCTCATAATGTTAATGGGACACATGGCGTTCCGCCTTTTATGGAGGATCATACTGGTGAAACTCCTCCGTGCTATCTGAATCCCCGAGACCCTTCGTTGTTACAATAGGGAGAACAGACAGATGCAAGAATGTTTTCCATGACTAGCTTGACTTTGCAACTCCTTCTGCTTGACTGTAGGTATTGTATCTGGTGTGCAGAAGGTGAGGAGAAGAATTGATCAATAAGTCTATCTACTGACAATGGGCTTGTTAGCTTGCAAGAGCTGTGGAATTCTCATCACTGGCTGGCTTTACAGCTTTCACCATCATTTGCAACAGTGATAGCATCGGGCTGATGACTATGAAAGATTCATCATTCAACTGTGAGTGTAGAGTGATAAAGATCTTCTCTGACTTATAAACCCCCTCAGAAAATTCTCTCACATTTTCACCTGTTTACTCCCTTTCTTCTCTGTATTTAGTAAGTAAGTATGTAGTGACCAAGTCCACAAGCACGCAAACCTCAATGCAACCAAACCCAACTATTCAACACTCCAAGATGAGGCGGCTGTAGAATCTCCCCAATCAGTAAAGAGAGCCAGAGAATGGTGTTTAACAGAAAGAAGACCCTTTTCAAAGAGCAATGAGCAAGCAAATGAATTGATTGATAATCATGCTCGCGACAAGAGTGTTGACAAACACTGTCTGATCCCAGCAGGTTTGTAAATATCCTCTGCATAGAAAGTTACTCACTATCATTTCATTTCATCAAGGATTCTGTATTTTTGGCCTCTTCTCTTTCTTAAGACTGTGGCCCAACCCCCCATGTACAACCTCAATTCTCACTGGTGATAACTGATTCGAATTGTTGGTGTGGATGTGGACATGGATGCTCCACTGCTGCCAATTCTTAATGTTTTCATCCACCGAACTGGTAGTAATCTCTGTTTATGCAACCTTTATAGATTGCGGCCGGGACAGAGACTCATTGTATGGGATTCAAGAAAGATTGGCACATAGAGAAATCTCAAAAGAAGCAACCCTTTTTCAGTCCCTGCATTCTCATGGACATTCAGACTGAATATGCAATCATGTCTCTGGTGCAGCAAGGGCAGACACTGAATTTGCCAGAGGTGAGATACAATCTCAGTTGGTCCATCATTGCAACAAACAGTCATACATTGTTGCACCACGGACCACAACATCAGAAATGATGATGACATGTCAGGCTTCTTGAATTCACATGAATGAACGAGAATGTTGAGAAAATGGAGACCAAAGGGAAGCCGGTGCTCCAGCCCAGCACACCAGACAACTATGAGAAAAGAACAAGAAAATAGGGCTGATGCAGAGCAGTTGTTGTTCAAGCAGCAGAATCTCAAAGATGACTTTCATACTCAAAAAGCAGTGATATTGTGCTCAACCCAGTCAGATCACCACCACTAAACTTCATAGAACAATTTTCCATAACACAGTCTACCTCAGTAACTAGTTAGATGTATGTATCACAGCTGGGAGAGAACTGTTTCCAATCTGAACAAACCTCCAGGGTGAACCCATCATCAATCTGAAGTAACTCTTGAACTAGTTAAGGCATGGAGTTCTCTGTTGTGTTTGTCAACTGTTAGATGACACCTTTTGTCTTCAAACACGAACAGTTTGATCAGCATCAAAGCGCTGCTGCTGGCCCATCCAATTGGAACAGTTTTGCAGATGTGAGAATGCCATGAAGGATGCTAATGATTGACTAGGCTGCACATCCATTAACTTGTCAGTTAGTTCGTAACCTCCTAATATGCAGTGATGATAGCTGAGAAGGTGTCAATCTGGCAATCCTGGCACTACCTACTCCGTACAACCCTTCAATATAGTTGTATACTCTGTCTAGTATCCTCTCCGGCTTCCATATTTCCAACAAAAAGAAATCCCTTTTTCCCAAACTCACCGACTTTCCGAGGTCTATCCATAGCTCCTCACCGTGTTAATGGTTAGGGTTCATGATAGCTAGCAATTCCCATTCTGGTACCAGTGATAACTAGTGGTGGTGATCATCATAGATTTTCATCGTGTTCCTCTCTCTCCCTTTCTGTCAGATATAGCTAACTTAATGCATTATTATCCCTAGATTCGAGGTATGTAACCATGATAATAAGAAGTCAGGGATAAAAATAGATAGTTAGATCGACGCCGCGCGTCATTTTACTGCGCACTAACAACGGCCTGTGCGACCCTCGCTGTACAAATTTCAATTGGCTGCAACCCAGCAGTTTGGAGCTTTTGTCACTCGAGCTCCCGCAGAGTCAACAAGAAGAGACTCGTCGTCAGCACAATAGTAATACTGGCAACTGGACTGTCTGAGTGGATGTAGATATGCTGTGATAGATCTGCAATTCCCGAAATGGCGGAAGCAGCGTGGAAAAATGCATGCTTACTACTGTAAATCAGCTGAGAAAAACGTGCCATTGGCTGCATTCTCGTCCAAAAAGGGCTTGATTAGGCGATATATTCCCTTTTTCTCGTGTTGTGATAGGTCATGCTCGCCTATGTAAGGTTGGGACCAGGGAGGACCATGTGACGATCCCAACCAACCAACCATCCCCTATTTAGTTATGCAGGATGCGATGGATGTATTTTTGGAAAATCCCATAAGATTGATTGCGCAGAGAGTGAACGAATCAAGGGCAATTGGATCATTCCCGCATTGCTCCTTAATAGTTGACAGCACTCAACATGTGATGAAGGTGCAGTGCATCATGACGACGTGGACTTCTTCTCTATTTTTTTTAAATTAAATTGTTGTCCTGTGACAATGATCTTCCCGAAATCCTGCCAGCGTTACACAGGTTAGGGGGACCGCAGCGGCGTGGGTGATCATCGTGCATAGCGGGATGCACTAAAGAGGAGACTTCGTACATGCATGGACTCGAGAGCATGGCACAGATTGTGATTCGACTCTCCGCCTGGTTAAGTTGCCCATCACCGTGGCGAGCTGCAGGACAGATCAACACGCGGACAAGTGCAAGGATCCCGTCCGGGGGTGATTAACTGTTGGATTGATAATGATGCTGATAATGCCGAATTGGGTAACGTGTCAGACCAGAGGACCAACGCGGATCCCAAGGAGCCATTGGCTGCAGCCTTTTCACGCGTGGCGTATGTATATGTATTAAAAGAGGACCCATAAGATTTTCGAGAACTATCCATGTGGCATCCTCCATACTAGTGCACCAGCAACATGTTTGTCTTGTCTGAGTAGTTATACGAATTGAATTGAACTGTTTCAATTATCGCAACCCCAACCTTCGGGCTTCAGGAAGTCCGATGAACACCGCATAACAGGACGGAAAGGTGATGAAGACGGAATTGTTCCTGGATTCATCAAGAAGCGAACGCCGAAGGCTATGAAGAGTCATTTTCATACCCTCTCTTCTTTATTTTTCTTACCCTTATATATCCGTGCTTTCCGGAGCTAGCTTGATTCACACTGATCGTCTCACGTTGCTGACGATTAAAACGCGTATCATCGCAAACTTTCATGCTATCTCGGTGCATGTCAAATGGAGACTCCGCGGAAGTCCAAGTCATCGCAACCTTTCGAAGTACGAAGTGCTTCTAAAAAGGTCGGGACCAAATCTCTCAGTGTTAATAGTTTTGATATTAACCATCATTCCTCTCCATAGCCGAACAAGCGACGTGACATGCTGTTCGTTCAAAGCCTGAGACCATCCATCAAATTGAGTAATGCGCACGTGCGGCTCCTTCGCGGACGACGAGGGAATCCCCGTGTCATACACTTATTGGATGGATTTAGGTTCTTCAAAGCAAGCCCGCCAGTCTTTCGGGCTGATGGAGCATGGGAAGATGGTCCTGTACTGTATGTATGTACATTCGTACATGCAAAGCACCAAGTATCGTACACACAAAGTACTTCATGTACTCCCGCTATTCATCGCTTGTCACTTGAAGATCCCTGTCTCGTACCTCGAAGGGCTTTCACCATCACTCTGCGATGGGGTTTCTTCTTAATATTATTGACATCTCATCCCTGCACCTCCCACGAGCTTTTCAAGACAGATGCTTGGGACTCATCATGCACCTCGTTTAGGAGATACTCCCGTTTTGCAATTTCGCGTTTCCGAAGCACATCAAACCGGTTCCGTGTATTTATGTTCAGGCAATCTACTGTGGTACGTCTATCAGCAGCAGCTAAAAAAATGGGCATGCCCCAGTTGAGGCAGAGCATGGTCCCAGATTCCCAGCTGTGCGGATGCCCTTCACCCAAAGTGCTTTCCCCAATATGCCTCATCCCCACCTCGCGATTAGACCTATAAGCCAAGACGGCTTGGTCCGAGATAGCAGAATGTCTCTAGGTGCTCGCGGGATGCTTTCCGCATGGTTAGTGCCTTAAAAACTCGACATTTAAGCAGAAGATGCATCAGGCGGAATCAGGCTGGGGATGGATGAACCTCGTCTCGGAGTATTCATGCTTCAATAGTTCAAGAACAACCAAATTCGATGTCTCTTTTGATTAACAGTAATAATAATCACTTTTACCAGCAAGTCAATCGTCGATATCATCAATCAGGTCGACGATAGAGGTGAGTTGTTGGTTACTAAGCAACTCATCCGCCATGCGCGGAGTAACTAATACTCCGTCGTCAATGAGACTGAAGATTTGATGATCTGAAAAGCAAAAAATCAGCCATCTCTGCACCCGAGACAGACTGGCAACATGTCTGCAACTGACATATCCAACGTGTGTCGAAACACCATCCTGTTTCCACTTGTCCTTGATCACCCCCGCCCCTCCATCTCCTAGTTAATGACCATACTCCATAAACCCTCAAATTCTCACCAGATACGAATGCAAAACCAGACAAGCGAAGCACACTTCCTGACCATGGGCTGGACGTCCAGTCGAATCATCATTATTCGAGACACTACTACCCAAAAAATACGAATCCTGGCCCCCATGATGTACTGGTTCTGGCAGCCATGGCCTCCCCGCGCTCTGGCTCCAGCTCGAGGCTGTATTATTATTGACCTTTCCCCAGCTAGGAGATTGCTTCCTCGTGCAGGCCTGGGCTTTTTGATTTTTCTTTTTCTTATACTAACCAAGCTTGGGGTGCTAGTGAGTTGTTTGTGGGAAGAACAGGCTTTTTCCGCCTCGTAGTATGCATCTAGTTCCTTTGACCTTTTATTGAAGTCGATGTTCTGTACGGAGAACCACGCTCTTCAAGAAACAACACAGTGGAGCTGAATCGGCCTTTTTTATGCTCTTTGAACCAACAATTGTCCTGCACTGAGCTGCAGGAGCTTTGAACTGGCTCTTTCACTTGGAAGTTGGTGCTTATGCTGGTAGTTCTAGTATTTCCTTGGCGGATCACGTATTTTAGAGTGTATATCCGTGAGTCAACGAGCGACAGTTTCTCTGTACACATGATTGATGTTCTAGGAACAACACATTTCTTGCTGAGCACTTTTTCCATCGGAGCCTGGAGCTAATATGTAAACCTTGGTCAAGGGAACAATATCAGACCTCCATGGCAGCTCACCAATCTCAGGCGCTGTGAATGTCACTCCCACCTACTCGCTGACATGTTTCGCAATAGGTAAGAACCAAGCCACAAAGTCGCAGTGCATCCGTGGTTTGGCCTTGGAGCGTTGAAGAGTTGCAAAAGCAGGGCAATCACCTGTCATTTCCTTTTGTGGCTTGACTGGGATTCTGCATGGGAAACACTCCTTAATTTTCCGCGCCTTTTTTTTTAAGGTGCAGGTACTGTGGCCATGGTGAGTAAAGTTCTGAAATGACCGGAGTTGAGTAGAGAGCAGGATTTGAGTGATTGTCGTTGGGCTGCTTTCCGAGGGCACATCTCTTCGAAGCGACGGGCTCTAACGTAGTTACTTGTTGGGATCGATGGGCGTGTGTCAAGAGTCCTCGCCCACAGGGAAAATCCGGATTGGCAGTTACCTAGTAGTTGGTCCTTCGTAAACGCACAACGATATGTTGTCCTTATCCCGTCCTCCACTGTTTCGAAGCTTCCAGATCAACGCAAACTAACTGCAATTATCACTCTTGCACGGGGAATTTGAGGCAGTGGATCTCTTCCTTTTGAATCCAGAACGCATAGCACTTACATAGATAGTAGACTGACAAAGTCCAGCCCGAGCAAGTCAATTGATGGGCTCCAGGTTTAGGCGAAACTTCGGAGCTAGGGACGTCAATCCCTCCCCAGCAGGCCGGTTCCCGTATCGTGGAAAGTTAAGAGAGTTTGCGTCTAACAGTTTAGAGGACCCTCACAGGCCGTTCCCCGCAAAATTCATACATACTAAGGCCAAATACCGCTGTTGCAAGATTTGTTGTGCTGCTCTCGTTATCTCTGCTTCGGTATACTTCCAAAAGTCCTGTTTGTATTTTCGTGCCCACTAGTTCTGGCTCGTGGTTCACGGATAAAACACCCAGAACCAAAGATTCATGAATGTTCCAGGTGGATTCGAGAAGGATGGAGTTTTAAATAAACTCGTGTGAACCGGGCACTGAAATGGGAGTTAATCACTTATTCCATCCCAGAAACCAGCTTTTGAATCGTTCACTGCATAGTGTCACTCGCAGGGCAGCTGTTGAAGGTTTGCTGGTCCCTTGGGTGCGGAGAGAGGTTGCCAACTCTCGACTAGTTACCCAAGTAGGTAAGGCTCTCAAGGTGAAATTCCAACTTTCCAGCCATTTTGCAGCTTCTTCTTCTTCTTCTTCTGGACTGGATATATTCTGCACATACCAGTTAACAGTCAACCAGGAACAGATATTCCGAATATCATCCTTCTGCTGGATTAGTTAACCTTCCTTCCTCCTGGCTTGGTTCTGGTCCACAAACTGACCTAGCGCATTACATATGTATACGCCTTTGGTTGTCGTTTAGTGTTATGTAGTCGGAGTTCCGAAAGAAAGGACTTAGCGTGCTGACCAATCTCCGGTCTAATGATATCATATACTCGATGCCTGTCTCTTGCAGCACAGCAACAAAAAAAGAGACTTTTCCCAAACACGTGGAACGTGAGGATGATCGGCCAACGCTCCCCACATCTCCGATCGTCCACCAATCATCAATCGTTTCTCAACGGAGCCTGTGGCTAGTCAGAGCTAGTAGGCCAACACATTTTGGGAAACTGGGCGCATTGACCATTCACTGGTAAGTTAGAAGCTAGCGAACCTTCAAACAAGGTGGTCGCCGTTCGGACTCGGAGGAGGTGAATGGATGTATGGTCATTACAGGAACTGTGTCATTACTCCGGTAGAATTCATGAGTATCAATAACCCAGAGTTGTATTCCTCTGGTATAGACATTGTATCTGTGTGATTGATCTCCCCTATCGTGCTGCATGTGCTTTGACCAGGAAGAAATTTCAAACAATAATGCATTCCGCTGATCTCGAACTTACTTTTACCCATCTGACAGGTTGACGATGAGAGAAGCTTTTTTTGCCTGTCACACAAAAGCAATAGTCTGAGCAGCGACTCCATACTTTAGCATCCTGAATCCTGGCAGACACGCAATGATAATCGATGGGGCAACAGGGATCCAGCCGGAATAGCCATGACGAGGATAGCTACTTCCGAGGCACAGTTGGAGTACGGTGTGTACTGATACCGTATTTCAGGAACAATGATACCTCACAGGTGGCTTGTGCTCGATACGCAATAGAATTTGAGAACTCGGTAGTTCTTCATTTTGAGTGGTCAGTTTCCTCTTGCTAAACAAGGTTTTATGTTATTTACGGAAAGATACGCGTACGATCTCGGTATGCATTCCAAGGCATGAGGCTGTTGATGCTTACGCAGCAACGACGAATGCATCGGAAATTTTCAGCCACTCTGTGCTGAAAGAATGCATTCTGTTTCGGGCCAGCAATACAGGTTATATATCATATCTGTGTGCGAGGAAGAGAGAGAAAAACCGGCGCCCTATGGTTTCAAGTCCTTGCTTCAAAGATTGATATGTATATTCTGATCTTTGACGGCCACTGAAGATCAAGGATAAACATCTCGGATCTACCAGAATAGGCGGGCTCCACTGATTCACACCGTATATCCCAGATACGGAGGACCGCCTTTTCCTAAAATGAGAAAATCCACCACGCGTGATCCGTTAATAATAGTATTGTGATAAGGGCACATCCATATTCCTTTAAAGGTGGTTATTATTAAAAGACGGTGAAAAGGAGTGTCGATCTCGCATAAACGATCATCGAATTTCTCGCTTGTGTTCGCCAATCGAAGCGGCTCGAGTGTGCAGAAGTTGGTGTCGTCGTTGATTCGCGTGGCTGGAATTGAATCAAGCACGCCACTCCAAACGACGGAGTTCTCTTCGCGCTCTTCGTTGCCTTTGCTTGCCAAATATTAACTACTTGGTTATGTACCTTGGATAACTACCATATGTATGTCTTGTATACGGAGTACTCCGTATACATACTTTAATAAAGGGGAGCGCAGATATAAGAAAGGCTGGTCAAATAAACATGACAGTGTCATCAAACAGCGCCTGTGCTGGGGATGGACAGTGACCTGAAACATGGTCAATTCTCGTCAGTTCATGCCACATGGCATCCACGAGCTACTGTGTACTATTATTGATTTGTAGGCACTACCACTAGGGAATAGGGGCAACCATAGTATGATTTTTATTATTAGCACGCAACTCCAAGGCATTCTCGAGCCTGAGACCACTTTTTCCTTCTTTCGTAACGCAATGACCAATCGACATAGGCCCGCTCTTCCCGAGGATTCCCGTTTTCTTTTGATCCTAGGGGTCAGCCACACAATCACGCAAGCAGCTCTGCAGACGGAGTTGGGATGAGGATTGAGCTGCTTGCGTTTGACCGAAACCCTCGAATTGTGATGAGCCATGACTGCACGGGATCATCAACTGTACAAAATTAGCCATCAGGGAGAAAAAAGAAATCATTTCATTTCATATGAAGATTTTTCGCCATCTCTTAAATCCTCGCAAGGCTCAGCTCAAGTAAGATGACTCTCTATACATGGCACTGCAATTTGATCACGTTGAGACCTTGTTGAAGAGGAAATCCCTTTTTTTAAGGTTCAATGCAATCAACGATCACCCTGCATACAATCGGAGATTTTCATATATTTTTTTGCCATCATGTTCAGCCTTCAAGTTCAGGGAAGTGTGGAAAAGGCGACGTGCGTATAATCTTTCTGATGGACCCGAGATCGCATGGCCAGGCATCAACCCGTTTGCTTGGCAAATTCCAAAGGAAGGATTTGCTAACCAGCTAGTTAGCGGCACGGAAGATGAAGGTCCCATGAAGCTGGGAACCCAAGACCATGGAGCGTGATGGAGATCTTAATCAAAAAGCTTTTCTGCATCCAGCTGGACTCTCGCTAAATTTATCTGCACGATGCCTCCTCTGATAATTACCGTACGTCTGGTGTAAAAACCTGCCTTTTCGGAGTAATAGTTGCAGGTTCGACAATAATAAATATAATAATAGCGCTTTGATCGTCCGCTGACGTGCTGGAAATTCGACTCGCGATGGGACTTGGTCGATCGTTTCCAGAAGAATGCGGAATTTTGGAGCAGAAGAGAGAACATGCCCTTTTTGAAGCTGACAATCTCATATGAATACACGACATGGACACTCTGTATTCCTCCGAAAGCAGATTGGCAGCCTGTTCCCTTCCCTGTGCTGCAGGATTTCAACCGAGACCGTCGACTTCTCCACTCCTCCTCCTCCATAACAGACTAACGCGATGACGATCTCACACTGCTTCCCGTCATAAGATTCAAGAATAGGAGATGGGACTCGGAGTGGGCTATATTGACTGATTAGGGCTAGCGCGGAATGAGGTGCTCTGTATGTATGTATTATATGTATGTACCGTGGTGTAATTTTTGTATGTATGTATGTATCTGTAACGGGACTGGTAACAATTACATACACTACAATTCCGATCAAATGAAAAAGATTTTTTTTTCTTCTTTTTTGCTTTTCTTTGCTTCAGCACCTCAACGCCGTCTCTGCTTCGTTTTTACTTCGAGGGGGTGGCCAAAACCAACTCACAGCTCGCATCTGCAGCCTGATCAGCTATAGTAGTGTTTGGACTGAGGATAATCCTTCATCCGCACTCTAATTCTCCATCTTAACAGCGATATCAGCAAGGGTTTCTGATACATGATTTGTGTGCGTTGGATCAGAGTTTCGTCTTGACATGTCTGATGTCTGATACTTCCATCATCATCGTCATCATAATGACAGGAATCTACCTCCTCCAATATGTATGTGCTGAGAAGAAAACTTGCTGCCAAAAATTTCGAGATGAGTGCTTATATGGACGATCAGCACGCAAGTTGAGGAGAAAAATCGGGGCCAGATCGCCAGGAATTATACAAGAGCCACGCGCCCTTTTAAGGGACTCCACTGGATCAACTACTTATCTCTCTCGACTCGACATCATCCCGTCCGCGGCTGGTTCGCATGGATCTGCGCTAAATGCTGTTTGGGCGGATCATCCCAAACTTAGCTCTCTTTCTCTGCACGATTTCCTCGCTAACCCAGCCAGTGAGCTGTCGAATTCTCCGTACCGCCAGGTTCGATACTTCTTAATAATCCAGCACTGAATCCCATGGACCCTTGGCTGGCGATCCGCTTCCCATGTTCAAAAAAGCAAAAGAAAAAAGAAAAAAAAATGGACGTTAGCTTCAGCCACGCCAGACTAGTGAGCTCTATCATACCACGAGGCAGTTTCGTGGCGCGCCGTGCTCATCATCATCATCATCACCACCACCACCACGCCCACGTTTCTCCACCACCTGGCACACATCAGGGAGCAGCATAGCCTCCCCCTACTAGCACCAACAAAGAAAGCCCAAGCCGGGTACGAGATGTAACTAGTATACGGGAATACTGCTGACACGAACCCTGGTCGTGGACATGTACATACATACACACTCAGGATGCATGTTCTCCTAACTGGGGCAGCAGTTCTGTCTCGAGTGAAGGATGCTTATCAACAGAAGCACGCTCCCAAGTTCAGTATTTAGAGTATGGAGGGAGTACCATGTACCGTGTACGGCGTACTCGGACGAGAACAAGGAGTTGGGATGCTCCTATTTGTCCCTTCAGAATGGTTAACTTAGCGATCACAAAGCCTAATTCTCTCCGCAAGTCGCTTCCCATGATCCTTTATGGTTTTTCGAAGAGTCTGTCTGTACTGGCCTGGCAGTGCATTACCCCGTTCATTGGATACCGATTATCATATAGAGTTACCTTCTGGGGAACCTTCGCCAGAAAGTCCGTTAGTATTTCTATTCGTTAGTTTATGTATTGTTGTTATCTCTCTTGATTCCTCGTCTGCTAATACGATATTTAGTCCCAACCTCTCTGCCCCATGTTCCAACCAAACCCCCGTTACCTAAAATATTATTATCCACTCCCAGGCCAATCATTCCCGCGGTTAGGGTGAGCAGCAAAGGCCCCGCTGGCTCTGTGAATGATCCCTTAGCCTTGGTCGATCTTTCATCTCGGCTGATACTAAACAGCAAACCAGCAACTCGTTTTACATATTATTGACTGTCACATCCACATGCTCCTCCCCCCCAGTTGCCTCTTATATTCGTGACCTTTGCCGCCCTGTCCCCATCTGGCATTTGCTCCATTTATCAATTTGCCTATCCTTGCACCTACTCTATACACTTAAAGCCACCAGGCCTCTTTCTCATTCCATCCTCTATTTCCTGGAATAGAAGGGTGTCGTGGTATTATTGATATCCTGGCTGAAGACATTTTCGTTCTGAAGTGCAGCTGTTCAATATGAATGTTTCCAGCCTGATCAGTTGTGATCGGACGGACGCCTTTCGAGGGTCTGCAACTTCATACTTCGAGCATCATCGAAGGATACAGTCACCGTCCGTTTGCCGGAGTTTGCAGATCGAGAACAACTCGTCCACTTATCCATACTCTCGGATCACATCCCTTTCGCCTCCAGAAGACGATGGGAAGTCAAAGTACTCCCTCCCTTCTATCTCATCCCTCCTGCAGGGTATGGACAGTGTCTCCGACACCCACATTGCGAGTATGACTCCATTATACCTCAGCGAGTCCTTAGCGAAAACTGACATCGGAACAGAACGACAACGAGTCAATCCTCCTCCCCGCATCGACTTGGGCGTGGAGAGACGGAGCTGCGGTGCGGATCAAGCATTTAGATGTGGACCAGCATTGCCATTAACGCCGCCTCTACGACCTGATTCAGATGTGAACAGCACAATTCAGTCGCCATCGACAGCATCGCCTCCCCGAACTGCCATCTCATTACCTAGTCTTATTGGCAACTATCCATCACCAGTCTCAGACGGCCCAGAAGGACGACGAATGTCTCAAGTCTCGCAGCATTCACGAGGAACGTCGATTTCGCAATCTTCTCAAATTTCGTGCCCAGAGGCACGTTATCCATCGCCAGCAAATACGAACTCACCATCTTTGGCTGCTCCCATGGAGCCATCGCCCAACACGCCCGAATTCTATGCCCCGACTGCTCGACCGACAAGCCTCCCACCCGTCACATTCACAGTTCTTCCAACTCAGTCAGCGCACCCTCCGATGGTTCCTCTGGGAAGTCCTGCATGGCAACATCACCATTATTTCCCCCCGTCAAACACAGCTACGTTCCCTCTTAATCACGACCGATACATCTGTCGAATATGCCACAAGGCGTTCTCGCGACCGTCAAGTTTGCGTATTCACTCGCACAGTCACACGGGCGAGAAACCTTTTCGATGCCCTCATGTGGGCTGTGGGAAGGCGTTCAGCGTGCGAAGCAATATGAAGCGACACGAGAGAGGCTGTCACCCTGGGAGATCCACCGCGCTGGTTAACTGAATACGGTGGATTCTAGCTACATGTCTCGAATGACAGAGTCGCTCGCCTCGATAAAACCCATTTCCGACGCTTCATTGTGACAACGAGGATCTCAAAGTACAAACAAAACCGAATTCTCCATCGAATGGCCACAAAACGCGGCCCCGCACCGCTTCTTCCAAGGAGGAAGGAATCACCAGCGACGGAAAACATCGCGTCGCTTGGGATGCCCCGGCGTCTGCAGCGTTTACCTTTAATGCGTACGACGCAGTTCTTTCACTGAAAACAACCGTCCCCCGGCCTAACGATCCCATTTCCAACCAAAGCAGCAAAAAAGGACCTCGAGCCCGAAAGCGCGCAGCTAGTTGGGAAGGAGAATCGAAGAGATCAGGAGTTGACAGTGCACCCGTTTCTCTTTTCGAAGAAAGAATTCCGTTGGGATTTTCTAATTTGTCATCTGCACAGCATCGCTGTGCGGTCCATGAAAGCGTGTACAGGAAAATCTATCAGTTAGATATACGGAGTACAAAGAGTAGCGGGGTAGGGAATGGGTGGGAAGCGTTTGCTGGCTTTTTGGCATATTTCTCATATCCTTCTCCTTCATAAAAGGGATTTTTTATTGAATCCTTTTTTTCGGAATTCTTCAACTTGTATTAATTTTTGGATATTTGATCCAACCACTTGGATATTTATAATATTCTATTCTGTATTTTGAAATGAAATGGCCTTTTAAAACATTTCTGCTGGTCATTTCTCACCTGTTAGCCTTGACGATGCTAGTCTTTGATAATAATTTCTTGGATGCCTATAGAACACTGTTCTAGAGCGTTTTCGAGAAGACAGACACACCTGTATCGTTTTACTACTAGAATTTTATCCAGCTCCTGACAGCAGTATAGGGGTTTTCAAAAGTGGAATTTCCTCGAAATCAGAGTCCAGAATAACTAACCCACCGCTGAGATTTCGACTTGCAAACAGGTACGCCCTAGAGTCATATTTGTATTCTCATTATACTGATCATAAATCGTTCCCCGTATATATATACAGCACAGGTATGACTATTTACCAAGGAAAGACAAAAAGGAGGATCGGCGCAGATCTCTCTATATGCAAAATGGCAAAGGAAAACACTAAATGGTCTTGATATGCATTCATATGTTGAACCAGGAGGCATATACAGCTGTAAGAATGAGTTTGGAGATGACGACGCAACACATATTATTGTACTGTACGTGTGCTCTCAGGCATCCAAATCCAGCTTCTCCAACAATCGATCAAGCTTATTGAGAAGAATCTGATAATTCACCGCATCTCTCGCAAACTCGTCCCCTGCAATTGCGCCATCCAGCGTTCTAATCACGGGCCCAATGGGGCCATCCTTGGAAAATTGCGGGGCCGGGTCGACGGTGACACCAATGCCTTCGTCTTCCTCGGGCGTTTTAGAGCCTTGAGACGAGGAGGAGATCGGAGTCCCTGAAAGGGAAGATGATGACGTCCTTCCGTCCAAATTGGACTTTGCCGTGTCAACCTCCGCTTCATTCTCTGCACCTTCTTCCATCATTTCATGAAGACCGGAGTCTTCAAACCGCAATCTGAAGCGATCACTGAGATAATATCGAATATCATCAATCAACTCAATCGAGTCTGTCTCTTGTCGTTTTTCAATACGCGTTGCAGATTCAAGAACAAGTTGCTCAAACTCTGGCCTGTCAATATGAGCCTCTAATCTGTACGCTAGGTATCGTGCTGCAAATTCCTCCAGCCGCTGAACACGAGTAAGCCAACCGGCGCGAATGATTTCATAGACATCGATTGGTTCTTTGTCCTCATCTTCGTCCTCTGACCATTTTTCTCCAGTGGACCCGGGTGAGATACGCGCCTTCTGAAAATCAATCTTCTCTGGTAGCACGAGCTGCTCCTGCTTCAAGTTCCCATTACCGAGTGTGCTAATGACCACGCCTGCTTTCGTTTTGAGCCTTTCAATCATAAGGAGATCTGCTGCATAGAGCACGTCGACAGCCATGTCGAGAGGGATATTTGCTTTTTCAGTATACAAAAAATCAAGGACAACTTCTAGAACGTCAGGGGTACAGTCAACGCGAATGATTTGCAAGTATTCCGACATTTGTGCTTCCCGAAACCCAGATGAGAACATGGCGAGGAAAAATTCGGATCGAAGGAGCATAGCTCGGTGAGCGGGATAGAGCACCGACTTCCGAGACGCTTGGGCGCGTGATATTGAGAAAGATTGTGATGTCGGGCCGATAGGAATACCCCTACACGCTTCATTATCACTTCCATCTAAACGCGTTTCATTTTGATCTGGGTCTTCAATCAAGTCTTCGTCAGCACAAAGAAGCACATCGGCGAATATACCGTTATTCCGGTCCCATTTTACTTCATCAACCTGGCCTGTGTTAAGGATCATTTTATGCCTCAGCACATTGTCCTGAAACCATGCTTCCATCTGATCTCGGCACTTGGCCACCTCATCTGTTCTCCTCTGTCTGGCCAATCTTCGGTCACCACTGTCTAAGACCGTATCCATCAAGCTAGGGAGCTCTAAATGTATTGCTATCCTGTCTATTCCAGCCAAAACTTCGGCCTCCGTGAAGCCCGTTCCAGGACCACACCTCAATTCCCGAGGTGTTTCCCCAAGATAAAGATATTTTATACCAGCGCTAAACGCTTGTGGTGGAAGCGTGCTTGGTAGTTTCCATGTCGTCACCTCCGGAGACTTCGCCAGTTTATTCCGGAAATATGGGGATCTTGCAGATAAAATAAACTTGTGTAAATGAAACGATTCATCCGCCGAGGTTACAATAATATCAGAAGTCTGAGGGTGATCCCTGGACAGTAGCGATGCAATATGCGCAGCATACGGCTGGAGAGGATCACTGGATTTTGAATAGTCATATTTTAGTAGTAAATTCCGGATTCTGTTGTTAAGGGCATTATAGAGGCATCTGATTAAATGGAAAAGTCAGCGGGTGTTTGCCATTGGTTTTCCTATAACCTGGATTAAGGGAAAAAAGCACCTTTCGCCTTGAAAAGTGTCTCGCTCGCACAAGGCACCGGAATCAAGGAGAAGTTGCACAACTTCGTAATGACCACAAAGGCTAGCCTTAACAAAAGTTGTCATTTCTTCTATCCCATGGAAACATGGAAAGATACGGGCCCTGGATATGGCTCCAAGCCGGAATAGCACTCCCAGGGACAAAGAGATAAAGCAGCAGTCTCACTGCGCAAGATTACTTACAAGAATCAGCGGGGTACAGTCGAATAGATCTCTCCCATTGATATTTACTCCTTCAGTAATCTTCTCTTGACACGCTTTCAGGTCTCCTCTCCGACAGGCTTCACACAGCTCCTTAAACCCTTCGCTCAAATCGAGAGGATTATCATCCTTTAGCTTTCCAGACTTGATCAGGTTTCTCTCATTGTGTAGGCTAATTTCTAGCTGGTCTTTTCGCAGAAGCACGGAGTCTGTCATGTTGATTGAACCTATGAAGAAGAAAAGATTCAGGCATTGACAGTTCGATGGCGAACATATCTTGCGATGGCGAAAGAGTGAGGTTGGCCATTCAATTGCTGACTCAGCCAAATCCGGGAGTTATCGATAAGAAAATAAACTAATCTCAAATTGGCTAGCGCCACGGACTATTTCAACGCCGCAAGCCCCGTCCTTGGCATCCGCTATTCCTCTTTTAGTCAAGCGGCTCTACTCCATTTTGGTTGCTGCGCAACGACATCGATCTAAACAATTGCAGTCTCAGACAATGAACAGCTTTGATGAAACTTCGTCAATCCACCACAATTCTCGACTGCATTCAGCCTCTGTTCCGGGGTTTGGTGATACTAACATAGCAGGCTTTCTCCATCCACTCTCCATCCATGCAGCGACTTTTGTGTTAATTCTCTGCTTCTATCAAGTACTCCATCATGGCAATAGCATTGGCGGAAGCAGACAAGTATGAGATCCTCGAGAGGATTGGTACAGCGAATTCCCTTTACGCGGCTTTAACTATTGAGTCTCTGCTGATAGCTGGCTAGGAAGCGGTTCATTTGGGGTGATCAGAAAGGTCAAGAGGAAAGCGGATGGATATGTATGAAACACTTTGCCCTTACTACATACATAGAGATTAACAGTCTTGTTATTAGATCCTGTGTCGCAAAGAGATTAATTACATTAAAATGTCACAAAAAGAGCGTGAGCAGCTTACCACCGAGTTTAACATTTTGAGCTCACTTCGACATCCTAACATCGTGGCATATTACCATCGAGAGCATCTCAAAGCCACTCAGGATCTTTACCTGTACATGGAATACTGTGGTGGTGGAGATCTCAGCATGGTAATCAAGAATCTCAAGGCTAGTAACAAGTTTGCTGAGGAAGAATATGTGTGGCGCGTCCTGTCACAACTTGTTACTGCACTCTACCGCTGTCACTACGGTGTTGACCCTCCGGAAGTTGGGTCCAATGTTTTTGGTCCGATACCTTCTATGAAGCCCATGGGGCTGAAGGGTAAACAAGCTCAGGTGATGATTTTGCATCGTGATCTTAAACCGGAGAATAGTAAGGTCTTTCAAATTATTCAGTTTCGGTTCGAGCGTGATCTCTAATATAACGCAGTTTTTCTCGGAGCGGACCAATCGGTAAAATTGGGAGATTTTGGCCTGTCAAAGTTGATGGGCTCTCACGACTTCGCATCGACTTATGTCGGTACTCCATTCTATATGTCACCAGAAATCTGTGCGGGAGAGAAGTATACGCTTCATTCCGATATTTGGGCTGTTGGCTGTATAATGTATGAGCTCTGTATGCGGGAGCCACCTTTCAACGCTCGAACACATATACAGTTAGTGCAAAAGATTCGAGATGGACGGTATCCGCCGTTGCCAGATTTGTACTCGCCGGAGCTAAAGAGCGTCATTGCTAGCTGTTTACGTGTTAATCCGGATCACCGTCCTGATACGGCTGGACTTTTGAAACTACCAGTGATTCGGTTGATGAGAAAAGAAAAGGATGTAGTAGATCTAGGAAAGATGTTGCGGACCAAAGAAGAATCAGCGTTGCAAAAGCTGAAAGAGTTGGAGCTTAAATGCGCTCAACTCGACAAGGAAAAGGCTGCCATGAAAGCAGACATTGAGAATTCTGTTCGCCGTGAATGGGAAGTCAAAGCGAGACTGGAAATTGATCGGCAAGTTCAGATAGAGCTTGAAGGGCTACGAAAGCGTTTCGAGTCCGAAGTTCAGGATAGGGTAGCCGCAGAGCTTCAGAAACAGAAAGTCCTGCAAAGTCAACCTCTACAGAACGAGGATGATGGTGCTGGTTCATCAACAGACATTTCCCGTTCTTCAGTTGGAACTGACGATACCGACTTCCCTTCCTCGACCGACTTGAGCTCTCTTTCTCTCGAATCCCCAAATTCGGATCACAGTAAAGCAAGCCGGAAATATAACAGAACACCTTTCACTCGCGCCAAGTCTGCCTTGGAATCCCCAGTGGACATCCAGATGGCAGAGCCATCACCGATGTCAATCGCCTCGCTTTCGCTTTCTCCGCGACGCATGCATCTTGGGTCGACAGCTAGAAACATTTTTGCTGAAGGAGGAAGAAAGGTCCCCAAATGGGATGCAGCTCTCATGTACTCTGATGACGAAGACGATATCCCCGATCTTCCATCACCTAGTCGACCGCAGGTCAAGGCTGACCCGTTCAAAGCCCCGCATCGACCTTTGTTACGACAAAACACTACGGCAATGATGCAGAAACTTAGCACCCAGCCCAGCCTATTTCCCGTTAAGGCTACAACACAAGTTGCAAGCGCGCCTTCGCAGCCAGAGGCACGCAAGTCTGAAACGAGGGCGAAATCTCCCCGTCGCCTTTTGTCTAAGATCCCATCATGCACCAGTTTGGCATTAGATGGAGGATCGCCTATTCGCAGAACAGCAGTGAAGCCTCCAAGCTCCAAAGCCAATGCCGGCGGAGAAGAAATGTTCAAAGCTGTGATGCAGCGAAATATGGGTGGAAGAACCCTGGTTGAACTGGCTCAAGCACGAGCTGGTGGCAGGCCTCTCGAAGAGCTAAAGCGGCCGGGCGAAACCAGGATCCCAGCAACCGGCCCAACAGCGGTGAAACCTGCTGAGAGAGACCCTCCTGCGACTTGGGACCCGGAAAAAGATGAGATGCCTAGCCCCTTCTTGACTCGTGGAACCAAAATCCTTCGAAATCTTCGTTGAATGTATAACAGATGTATTAGCGATACACCACCATTGATACAGCGATTGTGGATACGGCATACATGCCTGGATTATCTTTTTCTTTTTCTTTTTCTTTTTCTTTCTTTTGTCTTGGATATCCTGCAAACATTACTGCCTAAAAGCTTAGGAAGCGATGATATAGGAACTCTTTGCCCAGGGAATTTTCTTTGAGGCATTTGTGTTTATCTGCGAACACTGCTCCCGCTATACATTCGCTTATACGGTGAGTTCTGAACTTACGGAATCTTGATATATCGCATCTATATGGCGTTGAGAATTTTGGGTACGGATTAGCTTCACTTCTTGTCCTTCTCTAGACAATTTCCGAGAGCGCTGTTGCATTGCTTTTGGCGATATCATTCTTTTTAATTTGAGCATTGGTGTGCAATAAGATTTGCACAGCACCTCTACTTCTCAAGTTCAATCTTTTGCATGGGATACTGCCTCTGCTTCGGTACCAGTCCAGCCAATTTTGAGCATGCTCCCTTTCGGCATTCGTTTCGATCATGACTTAGAGCATGCTTCCTTTCGGTCGTCGCATTTATGACAATAACGTCCCAGTCCCGCCAGGCATATGTATTTCGTTTTCACTCTTTTTATTGGGTGTTGATTGGCTTTAGAGGTGCTTTTTTCGCAGGGTGTGTTGTTTCTTTGCTTTTGTATACCATCAAGCTTAAATTAGAATTGAAATCAAAGAGCTATTTTACTTCTTATGCGGTGCGAGATCGTCATCATTTTGCAATAATATTTTTCATTCACAAGATTTCATGCTTTCCGATTCGGCTCCATTCCGCTCCCATCCAGACGTGTCGTCCCTGATCCGTTGACTTCGTATAACATTAACAGGAAACTGCTAAATGTTATTGGACAATCTCCCATAAACCATCCCGCGGAAATTTGCAAGACTCATATTTCAAAACTCGAACACTGTGACCTCCCGAATTCCCGATACCCGTGCTAGTCTTCCCATGCAAAACGTAGATGATCATACAGCCACCCAAGACCAATTATGATTCATGGCATTTATACGTAATTACCATGTTAATTTCGGGTCCGTTGTTGAGCAACTGGCAGATTCTCTGCTCCAATCATATATTCCACCTCTCTGATGGAAATTGTCGGTATCCCAATAGACATGTCGCAGTGCTTCTTTCACGCCCACGTCCAAGATCGAGCGCGACGGCTCGCCGACGCCCTTGTTCAGAAATCGCATGTATTCGTCCATGAGCAGATAGGAGCTCTTCATGACGTCGTTGGATTCGGGAATAAAGCACTTGTTGTGCTCGTGCGTCTTGCAGAACTGCTGGAACTGCTCGTCCGTAATGGTGAAGCGCCTCCCATCACGGAGTGTCTGCTCCGAGCCGTTTTCCTCCTCGATGATAAGGACCTGGAACACCTTCCAGCGGAAGGGGTCGAGCGCGGCAATGTGTTCGTTCATGTCTTCGGTATAGTTGTACTGATTGACCACGGTGTTGAGCTTGAAGCGGATGCCGTGGTCGCGGCAGAGTTTCGAGGCGCGAAGCACATCCTGGAGATGCGACCCTTTGCCTCTGCCGATCTTGACGTTGACGTCTTCCTGGAACGAGTCGCACGAAACCGCGATGATATCGATGTATTGCCCGTACTTGGACAGGAAACGCTCCGTAACACGACTTCCGTTGGTGACTATCGACACGGATTCTATCTTGAGATCCTTTTTGCAGTATTCGACCAATGCGCCTAGGTGCTTTGGATATAGGAACGGCTCGCCACCAGCGAAATTGATCTTCTTCATGCCCGCATCCCTGAGGAGCGCCAGGCCCCTCTTCGTTGATTCCAGCGGCTCGATGTAGGAAGTCTTCGCGGTATGAAAGCAGAATCCGCATTCATAGTTGCAAGTGCGGGTGAAAAAATAGTTCACTGAGACGGGAGGTTCAGGTTCAGGCCCAGGCTGCGGTTCGGATTCCTTTGAACGTTTGGGAGTAGGGTTCGCGAAGTAGATGGCCGCAGAAATGCCCACGAACAACCCGACCGCAGCAGAAGCACCCATATCTTCCCGTTGACCACTCATTCCCAAAACGGTCTTTGCAGCGCAGTCTCAATTGCTTTGTAGTTCAGGGATTCAAGAGACATACCAGACTCAAGAGCGAACAGAGCACACAAACTGTCGTTGTAATTGCCTGAATCTATTCGAGGTCGTCCGCCCGCAATCCTATCGTCACGTGCCAAACATGGATATGGATCCATTCCAAGTGAAATGGATGCAATGAAGTGTCACTAGTTGGCTTCAGCGAGCGCAGACCGATGGAGAATGCAGTCTTCAACTAAGGCGCTCAGCCTTTCAGCTTTTTCAGTCATTACACAGAAATGGATTCTGTGGCCAAATCGGCAAACTCATCGTCTCCAGTGGACGCGAACATCCTCTTCGTTCTGGGAGGACCAGGCGCCGGGAAAGGCACTCAGGGTGTGAGGCTAGCAGAAGAGCTCCCTCTGGTCCATCTGTCCGTGGGAGACCTCATGCGTGCCGAACGAGAGAGATGCTCCCCTGACATCTCGTCGCTGATTGAGAAATGCATGCGTGAGGGGATCGTGGTACCTCCAGAAGTGGTAATGAAGGTCGTAAAAATGGCCATTGTCCGACACGTTGAAGAGGGTCGAAAGAACTTCTTTGTGGATAACTTTCCGCGAGATATGCAGCAGGCGCTAGAGTTCGAAGAACAGGTAGGTGGCTATTGTCTGACCCTCACTGCATGTTTACGTGCATTTTTATCTAATGGTGATCCGGGGAGATCTGCCCATGCCGCGCAGCGCTTTACTTTGAGTGTTCCGAGGAGACAATGCTACGGCGGCTTCTCATAAGGGGTAGAACCTCAGGGAGGGTCGACGACAATGAGGTTACCTTTGGCAAAAGAATGAAAGACTTCAAAGAACGAACCATCCCGGTCGTTGAACGTCTGAAAGAATCCAACAAGCTGATAGTTGTACGAAGGATCCCACCGTGTGCGCCTCAGAACCATCCTCGTCTTTGCTAATGAATCTAGGTCGATTGCGAACGCGATTTGGACGATCTATACCCGTCAGTAAAGCAACTGGTAGAGGTATTAACTAAATCGGGTCCACCAGATATCTTGCTTCGTCTGTGACTGACTACATTCCAGAAACTCCTCGTTCCTGAGAGATGATAATCGATATAGACTGCGTTCGAATCGGAATATTACCATGAAGCACGAAAACGTACTGCCACTAGTCGACTCGATAGAAAAAGACATAGTACGTAGATTATCTGGTACTAGAATCAAGAAGCTTTATATACTGAACGACACTGCATTTTATTTACATCTTATGTATAGAGTGCACTGCGCAGACTACCGACTATTTTACCCATGAATTCCTCGGATATGAGGTCTGCAGACAATCTCAATGCAAGGAGCGGCTGTCATCTTTCTTGCTGCTGTCCAGTCGATAACATCCAGGGATCCTTAACAGCTGCATACTGCACAAAGGAAACCATGATCACAGCTTCTAATGGTCACACAAGCTGTCGCTTGAGCCATTTGAGCAAATCTTGCTGCGAATACAGGATGTTCGCATCTAACAAATATGTACATAATGGTTTCGCACGACGAGTAGTGTTGGTGTTGAACCTGTTGCTGATCAAACAGCACAGTGAAGGTAAACTTCTAGTTCCAAGCGGCAAGTCAATGGTAAGTGCTTTGAAATTCCACCCCAAGCACCCTGCAAAATCAATCTGCAGAAGCTGAGTATACTGTACGCGTGTTCATAGGCGTCTTTTCCCACTCCGCCCACCCAACCAGGGCTAATCCGCTTCCTCTACAATTCCGCCTTTGTCATCCAAACTGCAGATGTATTCCTCTTTTATACCGCCGCTCCTCTCGCATTTCCTCAACAATCAGACATTCTCGGAAACCCTGCCGCACGCTTCTTTATGCGCAGTTCCGCGAATTGCTTCTTCCCGTTCGCTTTAGGAGGGTGGCTCTTACGTGGTTATCACATACGCCGTACGCATGTAGGACGTGTAATGGGCTCATGCTTTGCTTTGTTTCATGCTGCTTCGGTGATTTTGTATAGCTGGAGTCGGTGCGCTGCCGGGGAGTACCGACTTGCGAACTTTTGGGCTATCGTGGGTTTGCATGCTGCCTGGACGAGTATTGCGCTCTGGGGCTTATTCTGCGCGTAACCCCTCAAAGGGTGTGATGGTAATTTCCCCTGACAAAGATGGATTTGCGGATCTATATCCAATTGCATCTGTTGTCAGAGAGTGTGAGAGAACACGGTGATGTTTGTTTCGGTAGTAAGTGGAAAACTATGACCATGTGAATCATAACTCTTCATCCTCCGCTTCCTCAACATGGACGTGTTTAAGTTCTCGGCGAAATCGCTCCTCCTCTTCTGCCAAAGTAGAAGCATCGATATCTGTTGAGGACGGCCTCCTCTCTGAATGTAACTCTCCAGTTTTAGCTAATGGAGAGGAGCCAGAAGCAGGAGCGCGGGTAACATATCCTTCTTTTTCCAAACGGTCCATTTCCTCGGGTTCCACCAGCTTTCCATGACCTTTGGCAGTTGCCTGTTTCATTCTCACAGCTGCGGGCACAAACTTGCTCACGGCCTCTTGCTGTAGATTTCTGATCGCTGGTGCAGCTTCGTAGACAGTCTTAGCTTCCACAGGGGGCTTTTCTGGTAAACGGTGGAAGTTTCGTTCGCCCCCGCCCTCTACATCAGTAGCACCTCGGCGCTGGTATTGGCGTGGGATCGGGGGAGGAGTGTCTCTCGGCATGGGGATATTTCGAACACTTTCGTCTGTATCACTACTCTCGTCGTGCTGTTTCCGCTGATCCCATCCTTCTCTTCTTCTCTTCCCCAGGACTCCTCGATCGTGGTCCCTGTCGCGTCCTTGTCTACGTCCTGTTTCGCCACCACCGAATTGAGGGGCACGGTCTCCAAGGGCTTCTCTTGCCTTTCTGACTGCTCTGACATCCTTTTCCAGGCCCTCAAGAATTTGCCTTTCGCGGGGTTTTAGTGGCTGCCCGGACTCCTCAATCGCTTTCAGCTCGTCAATTTGCCGTTGCAGTCGCTCTGGATTCCGACGAGCCAATTTCTCATTGCGACGGGCTTGGAGTTCAGCCTTGCCCTTTTTCAGTGCTCGTTGCTTCTCCAACCGGCGCTGAGCTTGGGCAGGATTGACGCTGCGCTCTTTGTCTTTTGCCATCGGTGAAAGCCGTCAATTCTAGAATGCAGAAGGATGTGATTATACGTAGGACACTTGCAGAAGCTTAAGGTTCAAATGTGTGATGAGAGCGATATCTGGCTGGCTTTGTGGTAGCTGCGGGTCTTGAGCCCCGAACCATGGAAAGCTAAGAGGCGACCTATTCTCCACTGGCGAGATGAGCAAGCTGGTTGGACAGTAATCACTCGAAGCAACTGCTCAACAGCCAATCTTGAAATCTTACAGGCTTGATTTTCTGGGGTATGCCCTAAATCCAATGAAGCTGCGGGTATTTTTGGGGCTTTGAAGCCTCACAGATTGGGCAGCTTCACTCTTAGAGGCATCTGCCTATTCTTTCATGTAGAACCGAGAAATACTGTCCAGTATTCGAGCTGATAGTCTGACTAGATCTAGCAACGGTGAGGTTCTTCTCCGTCGTTCGTATGACTCGGATGGCAAAACGAAGGGTAAAAGTGCAATTTGAGGCGGGAAAGCCGTTTGAGGTATCGCCAATGAGAGGTCTCAATGTGCTTTGGTAGCTTGCTGGCTTTCAAGACGTTTAATTCGCCCTTCTTCTTCGTCTTCTGGCTTTTTCACTGTCCCAGGGCTTCACGCGTGATAAGAGCTTGGGCTTGAATTTCCTTTGTGATTCACTGCTGCAGTAAGATGGAGTCAGTGTCAAAGTACTGCGACCCATATTGAAGCAACGCCATGGAGCTTACCTTCGGCACCTTGCCTCTGCTGAAGATGCAGGCAAACGGCAGGCTAGAATGATTTATTGAGTCTGGAGATAACAGTATCGCATCAGTGAGAGATTCGCATTGGTGTGTTTGGGTTCGCTTTGAAAAGACACTGGGTTAGTGAAGGGTGTTGATCGCGTTCACCTCAGGATACATATAATAATTACTTTTGTTGCTGCTCCACAACGGGGTCAGCAGCACATCCCATCCGATTTCTAGATCTTCAACGTCCACTCTACTCCCTCAGCGTTGGCTTGTCCAGGATTCGTGGTTTTTATCCTTCAAAGACTGTTCTACTGACACTAAAGCTACTGCTGTGATTATGAATTAAATACAGATTTACTGAGGATAACTTCTTCTCTTGCCACGCCGAACCCACTCCTAGAATTGTGCCTCCTGGTTGGTTGCGAGCAGACCAATGTTGAAGACTTGCTAAGCTTTACGCCATCCTCAACCAGCATTTTGGACATATCCAGGTGTTATTGAAGCCCTTCGTGTTCTCTCAAGCGATCTTGTCTGTCTCTCCAGCTTGTTCTAGTCCCTCTCCATCATGCTCGGCCGTCAGTTCTATCTGTCCAGCTCATTTCGCACCCCCATCGAGCACCGATTCTAAAGAGTATGTCGTTGGTATACAAGCCGATCCCAAATGTCCGCATCAATGTCCGTTCCAGATGCCCGACTTGGCCTCACGTCGTCTGAGTGGCAGATGGTTGTACACCAGCAACAGATTGCGCTGCAGGGGAGCCATAATGGCAGCATGGTGTCGCGGGGAAGAGGTATGGGGAGGAGCACATCAAGCTCACGAGCTGCCAGTGCTGCGAGCAGCCAAGGAAGGCTCCTTTTGGATCCAGATAGTCTCCAGGCGCTGTATTATCAGCTTGATCACTTATTGAGGGATATTCGAAGAAGGATTGAATATGTAGGTTGCCTGGATCCTTATCCTGTTGGCGTTTCTTTCGCATTTCGACATTTGCCAACCTCGGCCTTTCCAATACTTTGTATGCTGTTGGAATGTTCTTTCTTTTCTTCTTTTTCAACTCTCTGGGTTCTGCTTGAACGAATGCGCATGATTTGGGTCAAGGACGGTTCTAACTCTGCGCAGCTGAATGAGCAATCCGAGCTTTCAATACAAAACACGTATGACCGAGCCGGGAATATAATTGCAGACGCAGATGCGGAAATAGCACGTGTCCGCCAAATCATTGCATCGATCGATGAGCTAGAAATGGAGTTTGACAAGATCAAACGGATTAGAGATATTGTCAAAGGCTTCCGTGCTCGAGTGGAAACCTTGGACCGTCGTTTGGATCAAGCGTCGCGCAGGAGGCGCTGATACGACGTACTCCCATTCTTGATTTCTTTTTTTTCACCACCACAACTGTGTCAACCGATGACGAGAATGCGAATGTGGACATGCGCTTACGACATACAGCATGCCTTTGAATGCAGCAGTTTACGGAGATTTGTATGATGACACGAAGGAACGGCTTTTTGTCCTTTTTCGAATATGTATGTGAAGAAGATCTCTAAGAGCGCTACGGATCTGCATGCGTGGCTGAATAACCAGCTTTTACCCCGAGATCATAATATCTAATCCGCGACCGAACCTAGCACCCGCGTCTACAATTACAATCCACACATCATCACTGCCGTTTGCGCAGATCGCATCTCATTCTTCCATATTTATATGATGCTTGGGGTTCGCAGGATACCCCCAGCCGCTTACATACGCTGCTCGCATATTTCGCACGTTTGGACTTGTAGATACTAACTTGGTCTCTTTATCTTTGCAGTTGCCGTATACCCAGCAGTATCCGGACCTTTCTTTTTCTCCGATAACCTTTTTAACCTTACGGTGAATGCTTTGCTTTTACTGCTTTTACGCTTCTTGTACTTTTTTTTTGGAAGATTGGTACATGCCTCACGGCAGGAGAATTGCCCTTCATTATACCATTTTAGTTCGATTCTCCACTTGTCTAATTCGTTTCGGAGGAAAAGTGTTTTTATGCTACTTTCATATGGCGAAATCTTTTAACAAACTACTGCAGATGTCCAATACATCCGGTTCTGGCTTGAGGAGTTTTATAATTGTATATATAATTATGCAGCTCAACCTTAAAGACATCTGCGACGCTGTGCTGGCTGTTCTGTACTATAGCTCAGTCATTCCAACCTAAGCTTTCGCATTATGGCTGCAGCGGCGTAATGGTAGGCATTGTGCAGGGCATTAGAACAGATAGCGAGTCTCTCACTTAGGTGCTTTTCGAGCTAGACAAGTTCTTAACTGGCACCTGCGAACAAGCCTAAAGAATCCCTAGCAACAACTCTTATCGGGAAACCAGGAACAAGCCTTCGAATATGAAGGCAAGTGAAGACTTTGCGCAAGAGGCCCTTTGGATGGCTGATGTCTCAAGAAAAATAAGATACAATGTCTTGCGGACGTCTAAGCCATGGCCTCAACCTGCAGGTACTTCTGACCTCACCGCATCACCTGCATCCCGTGGGCAATCCACAAGCTTCATCCCCCTCTTCTGAGACTGGGGATATCGCTTCGCCGTTCCGCAAACACCACATTTGACAACCAAAACATCCGCCCACGGCTTCTTCCCACCCCGACTTTTGTTTTCAATATACTTTGAACATGTCGATCCGGGTATAAGTAGAGTATCACACCGCTTACACAAAGAGTGTTTGATGCTGCGGGGCAATCTCAGCTGAGATTTTAAGGAGACTGTTTTAAGCTGGGATGCATATTGGCGAGCAAGGTAGGACGGACGACCCGCACAGGAGTGCGGATTTGGCGCTGGCTCTGTTGAAGACGGTTGGTCATCTTGTTCCAATAATTGTGGCGTATGGAACGGTGCTAAAAGTTTCGCATTCTCTCCAGGGGCTGGTGTTGCTTGGGTTTCAACAGCCGCCCTCGCGGCCTGAACTTGTAACTGAGTTGACGAGGGGTCGTGGACGGACTGGAGTAGAAGAGACGCTTGGTATAGATATGCAGTTCGCGCACGAAGATGGCTCTGCGCTCCCCCAGCAGAACCCTTCTGAGCTTTCGCTTTCGCCATTTGATTTTGATTTGCAGGGCATATCCTGTGCTGCAGTAGGTATCTTTTGTAGATGAGTTAGTTGATTAGTCATCAAATCAAATAGTTAGTTAACTAACGCGCTTACAAATGGAAAATCTGTTTGGCTAATTTTGTGCTCGGGCTCGGAGCAAAAAGGCGTGTTTAGAACCAATTAGAGCACAGGGAACTATTATGGCGCCACATTTTCGGCGAATCAAAATGCTTAAAAAAAGTTTTCGAGGCCCACTGTGGCGCTAAGGCAACAAAGGGAAGCTAAGCTAGAAACAGCTAGCCCTTGGTTCGCGGCTCGGGGCAACAGTCAGCAAACATCCAACTTCAACTCTCCAACTTCTCATCCATCTTTTCATCACGCCGCCTTTGTTATTCACCCTTCTAATCTTTCATTCAGTTCTTCTCAAATCAGTTATTCTTCTGCGCCTTTATCTTTGTTCAATTCTCAAGGGCTTTCTATATAGCCTTGCTGACTTTTCGATACCTCCGACGCTCCCGTTTTATTTTTGATCGACGCGTCTCTGTGCCACCTTTTAAAACTTCATCAACATGTCTCACGAGGAGGATTTGATCGACTATTCCGATGAGGAGCTTCAAACGACCGATGCTGGTGCTGCCGCCACTGGCCCTGCTACAAATGGAGCGGCTGCAAAAAAAGGGGATTTGACTGTCGCAGGCGCGAGTGCGGACAAGAAGGGTAGTTATGTTGGCGTTCACTCGACTGGTTTCCGTGACTTCTTGCTGAAGGCGGAACTTCTACGTGCGATCACCGATTGCGGTTTCGAACATCCTTCGGAGGGTTAGTTATCATCTTTCTCACAAAGCTTTCCTCCACTTCCTGCATCTTCCAACGTCCGTCCATCACGAGCTGGGTGGTTGTCGAGCATGACGAAGCCTGCAGGCGGCACGAGGATACGCCTAAGATATATTGCTTCAGCTGTATTTGGTGTTTCCAACGACCTGCAGCCGTGAACTTTCTCCAGTGTGCTTGCACTGTGGATGGCTCATCACGAAGGGTATATTCATCGTTTCAACGTGGAGATCGAGATTTCAGGTTGAAAATACCTGATTATGGAATCGAGTCCTCGTGTCGACCTGCGAAAGGCTTCGAATTTGTCAAGAATGCTTCATTACTGCGACCATCTGCAATAGAAACGCTCTTGTTTTCCGGCTTCTTTCCTATAATTGTTAATTGTTCCTTGAGACCATTCGCGATGGACGGACGTTTGAGCTATGCAACGTCAATTTTGCCAAGTTTTAAGCTATGGATCGAGCCAAATCTAACATTTTCCCTCGCTCCTTATACAGTCCAGCAAGTGTGCATTCCGACCGCAATCCTCAAAGTCGACGTTTTGTGCCAAGCAAAGTCCGGTCTCGGAAAAACAGCAGTCTTTGTCTTGACTACGTTGCACCAATTTGATCCCGTTCCTGGCGAATGCTCGATCTTGGTCATGTGCCATACCCGAGAACTTGCCTACCAGATCAAGAATGAGTACGCTAGATTCAGCAAGTATCTCCCGGATGTTAAAACTGCCGTCTTCTATGGTGGAACCCCAATGCAAAAGGACATTGAGGTTCTCTCCAACAAGGATACGTATCCCAATATCGTCGTCGGCACTCCTGGTCGATTGAACGCTTTAGTCCGCGATAAGAAGCTCTCCCTTCGAAACATCAAAGCCTTCGTCTTAGATGAGTGCGATAAAATGCTAGATCAAATTGGTAAGCATATCCCTTCCTTTATCACGTCATATATAAAATGAAGTTCTCTGACTTTCAATCTGCAGACATGCGCCGTGACGTTCAAGAAATTTTCCGTGCAACCCCAGCCGACAAGCAAGTTATGATGTTTAGCGCCACCCTTTCCCAAGAGATTAGACCAATCTGCAAGAAGTTTATGCGCAACCCTCTTGAGGTTTACGTGGACGATGACACGAAGTTGACCCTTCACGGTCTTCAACAGTACTACATTAAGCTCAGTGAGGCAGAGAAAAACCGGAAGCTCAATGAGTTGCTGGATAATCTTGAATTCAACCAGGTTATCATTTTCGTCAAGAGTACTCTCCGTGCCAATGAGCTAGACAAGCTTCTTCGCGAATGCAATTTCCCTAGCATTGCAGTGCACTCCGGCGTGTCACAGGAAGAACGGTAGGTTACAATTTAGTCGCCCAAGGTAGCTCAAGGCTAACCTTAGCTTTCCATCTAGCATCAAACGCTACAAGGAGTTCAAGGAATTCAACAAGCGTATCTGTGTCGCAACCGATGTCTTTGGGCGTGGTATCGATATTGAGCGTATCAACCTTGCAATCAACTATGACATGCCAGCTGATGCTGACTCATATTTGCATCGTGTGGGCCGTGCGGGTCGTTTCGGTACCAAGGGCCTGTCCATTTCTTTTGTTAGCAGCGAGGATGATATGAAGGTGCTCAAGGATATTGAGAAGCGGTTCGAAGTTGCTCTACCGTAAGTGACACCACTGATAACGTTCCATTTGGTGGACCAGCCTTGCTTATATTTCTCATAGTGAATATCCCGAAGAAGGAGTCGATGCCAGCACCTATATGGCGTAATCTGGCGATTGTTTAAAGGGCTGTTTACAACGGGTTGATGCAATGATACTGAAAATCTCCTCAAATTCAACTTTCTTTCCTCGGTTTCTGTCTCAATAGTTACAAAGGGGTTTTCTTGTTTTTAGTCTGTGTTATTTGGTGTTTAATTGTTACCGTCAGTCTGCAAACAGGGAATCAAAGGTCTTTCTTAGGGATGAAGCCACCTTTCATCGTTGGAAGTCACACCGAATCGTTTCTGCATGTCATCATCGGGTGGAGAGTGCCAAGCCTTATATCCGGAAAAATAGAAACTCCGAGGTCCAATTTTCATAACCACTTAAAAGTTAACCCCTAGTTACTCCGTACTTATTCCATCTTTTGCCTCAACACTACTCCGTTCATAGTAAGGGAAAAAAAATATTCTGCCTGATCACTGTACGTACAGCAGATTAATCCATCCCATTGTTTAGCTTGCAAAGCTTGCCCCAGATTCCATTTCCCCGAAATGAATCCCAAGTTGGTGTGAGGAAAAAAAGCCCGCGTGCTGCCAAGAAATTCCCACAGTGCCAAATTCCCAACCTTCTGGCTCTGTCACATGGGCCCCCCCAGAAATCTCTCTTCAGGGAAGATCCATCCCACCTCATCAGCACACCATCTGACGTCGCTGATACGCAGTGATCATCCGCTACAATCATTCACCTCATTCCTTTTAATCCATGAGGACATCCTCCATTCTCTCTTTTCCATCCAATGGCTCTATCGCCAGGGATCTCCAGAGACTTCCTATACTGTCACTCTCCAACCAGCCGCGATGCCCCATGTCGACAAGGACCATGACCGGTCATCAGTACAACAACATGGGCAGACTGGCGAGCTTATTCGCAGGACCGACACGGAGGTTCAGAAGACTAACAGCACGCTGCTTCCACGACCGGTCGCTTCCCTGGTAACGCTCTTTGCTCATTCTACGTCGCTTTCGCTGCGAGTTGGAACTTTTCTTGGGGAATTTGCAATCGACAGCGTGAGAGCAACCACACTCACTGGTCTGGAGCTGAGCAGGGCTGTGGTGGAAAGTATTCTGGTCAGGGCTGGTCGAGATGTTGTGTCGAGGAGTAGCGACGACTATGGGAGAATGGAGGCGGAGTCCTTGCTGGAACGGAGCGTCAGTGTTCCCACCCCGTTTTCTGAGACGTAAAACGCATGCTGACTTGAATGATCGTAGCTGGCAACGTTACATTCCACCATAACGTCGGTGTCCTTCTTCGCATCTGCCAGCTTTCACCTTTCTTCTACCACACTCTCTTCAGTGGCCCATTTCTCGCAGTCCTTTCTATCTACACTGGATGCAATCCTTGGATCCTCCGAGTCCTCTCGTGCTATTGCAGCGATTATCACGTTGATTCGAAGGGAATTTCGGAACCCAGAAACAGGTGCCCTCGCAGGCAAAGTCGGCGTCGCCGATTTGCTGGTTGGTTGCATAGGTTTTGCTATGTTGCAGCGATCGGGAAGGCGAAACACAGAAAGAGAGCTGAGAGAAAATGGCAACGAAGAGACAATTTGGGATGTCGTTATCCTTGATAACGGTCTGAGAGCGGACGTTGTTGGTACTCAGCAGACTGAGTATGCAAACAATGTCGACGCGTTAGACAATCCCGCAACACGTCCAGCTTCGTTCTTGGCACCCGAAGAAACAGAAGCGGACGGCACTTTCCAGGCCATGGAAAGGGATTCAGCACCAACAAACACCCTTGGTCGGCTTGTTCCACATGTATCACTCCCTGCGGATCGTCAACACGCATTATCTGACGAAGAAATTCGACGCTACATCGTAAATCAGCTCCCGCGCGGGTCACATGCCACATTGAGAACCGACAGCGTAACGGCGAGGACTATTACTGTAGATGTATATGATGACCATCATGATTATATAGAGATCGCTCCACCCCCGGGAACGGCGCTCATCAAGGAAAGCTTTCATGAAGACTCGGATGATGATACCACGATGGTTTCAGGGACGGCGCTGCCAAAGCATACAGTTGTATTTCAAACCGTGTCGAACCAGTCTCAGATTGCGGAGTTGAGACCTGAAAGTCAACCTTCCTCCAGTCCAGCCGAGGAGACAGCCAGTGGATATTTTTCTAGACCACCACCTCAGAGACGGGCCTCAAAACGACCGAAGCTTGGAAACTGGGCGAATGACCCGTCTCCGCTCCCTACCATCGAACCTGACCCCATTGATGTGAATATCTCCCGTATTGCGCCTTCCCTCAAGCGGGCCAGTTCCACCTCTTCTCTCAGCGGCTCAGAAACACCTCGAGCTTCAAAGAACTCTGTTGCCCGGATGACCCACAGATTTATCTCTAATGCAGAAACGAAGCTGGGAAACATGGCTGGCTTAAGGAAACGTCCTGCAGCTTGTCCTCCAGCTCCGAGTCGGCAAACTTCAGATTTCAACAAAGAAAACACTGTTGGATCCAAAAATCGAATACGCAGTGGAAGGCATAAGCAAAACACACAATCTGGAATTCCCAAGCCCAAACGACCTTCTGCTTTGCCTCTCGCACCACAAAACCATGATAAGCTAGAGCCAAAGCAGACCGACGACCTTGCAATAAATACTCTCTCCAAAAGACTTTCAACTCGGGACTCCTGTTCATCTCATGAAAAAAGCATCGAAACTTATTTGGCTCGTACAGATGCATATTCTCTACAAGCAGCCCCAAGGACTCCGGCTTCACCTACTATAACCAGAAATCATATCTCTAGCACCAGTGCTCTATCGAGGGCGAAATCTGAAGCCGATATGCAAGAATTGTCGCACGACTCTAGTCTTCCATGTACTCCTATGCTCTCGCGGAGAAACTCAACCAAATCTCTCGCACCAACTCTCTATTCGCTGGCAGCAACTGACCCAAAATCCTCACTTGTTCTTGCCCCGCGGTTTTCTAAGAGCGTATACGAAGACCAAGATACACTTTCCGCTCTCTCCAGAGATGGGAAATTTCCAGGTCTTTTTCCATATAACCATTTGGTCCGGAATATTCAGCGATTTTCAAAGTTTTCTTCGGCATCGTATGGCGCGAATTTCTTAAGAGTTATGGGCATTTCTACTGGCCCGCAGGATTGGCAGAACGATGAAATAGACCATCACGAACATAGCTCGTTCTCCAATCATACAGGATTACCTCCTTCGACGATTTTACTTTCGTCCTTTGTGGATCCTGCCGGTGGTTCAAATTCGTTTGGCGAGACCCAAGAAGGCTTTCCTTTGGTACATTATCTCACGTTAGATCACGATTCAAAGGCCGTTGTCTTGACCCTGAGAGGCACCTGGGGATTTGAAGATATCCTTACTGACATGACATGCGACTATGACGACTTACATTGGATGGGTAAAACCTGGCAAGTCCATAAGGGGATGCTTACATCGGCCAGGCGACTCCTTGAAGGCGGTGGTGCGCGTGTGATGGCTACTATAAAGGCAGCTCTAGAGGAATTCACAGACTACGGCGTTGTGTTCTGTGGCCATTCGTTAGGCGGTGGCGTCGCCGCCCTTCTTGCAATATTAATTTCAAGGCCGAAGGATACAGATATGCCTGGACCATCGTTTGTGACCGCTTCCACTCACTCTAGTGGCACAAATAATCATATTCAGCGCCAACCAGGACAATTCCGGCTTCCTGCAGGACGACCAATTCATGTATATGCTTATGGCCCACCAGCAGTCATGAGCCCACCATTGCGACTGGCCACAAGACGCCTAATCACAACCACCATTAACGGGCAAGACGTTGTCCCTACACTATCGCTAGGTGTCTTGCACGATTTCCACGCCATTTCCCTCTCATTCAAAAGCGATGTCGCAGATGCAAAGTCGTACTTGAAATCCCGCATCTGGGACAGTATTAGTCGCAGCATCGTCAACAAATTTTACATCAATCAGCCCCCTCTCCTTATCCATGCTGGTAATGGCGCCGGCGAAGATACATGGGCGTGGAACACGCTTAAGTCTCTCCGTAGCCAACTCACAGCTGCAAAATTACTACCGCCAGGCGAAGTCTTCATCGTCGACACAATGCGCGTTCTCCAGCGAGACGCATTCACACTGGATGCCGCCAGCGGCGATGGATATCCGCGGTTGGGCCGACCTGCGACGAGAGTGCAGTTAAGATTTATCCGGGATGTAGAGACAAGGTTTCGAGAGATTAGATTTGGATCAGGAATGCTAGGCGATCACAGCCCTGCACGGTATGAGGCGAGTTTGGCGGTTTTGGCTAGAGGAGTTTTGGAAGGTTGACTGAAAATGACGACGAGTTAGAGTTGGTGGTTTTGGTTCTTATTTACTGATGGATTTATGAGATTATTTATACCGTAGGATTTTCGACACTATTTGGGCTGGTTCCGAGAGCTGTTGTTGATATGTTTTACGGAACCTGCTTTCTTCTTTTTCCTTTTTCGGCTGTATATAGTTGATCAATCTCGTGTGTATAGAAGTACATAGTTTTGGTTAGAATTACCTCTGGATAGATTGGTGGAATGGATGGAGGACGGTCCTCTTAAAGGCATCAAATTTCATTCATGATAAACAGACAGTCAGGCACCTACTTGTGTAATTCTCTCAGTCCCACGCTGCTAAGGTCATGCGATTTAAAGACTGTCTGGCCACTCTTTCAAACTCGATCACTCCAATCCGATTCACAGCTAACGCCTGTTCCTTTTGCAGCCAATTCTCCGAACCATGGTCTCGCATCAAGGTCATTTGTTCCCATTGACAATCCCGCCAGCCTCCTCGACCCCTTATGTAGTTATTTCTTACATATCCGATTTAGAAAGACCGCACAATCTGACCGCAGACCAACCCCTTCAAGATGTCCTAAGCATAGGGCGGGCTTGGATCGGAGAGCTCGTAATATCGATTCCCTCCCTCTTTTCGGCACCATCGCGAGTCATCAACAAATGCTTGTCCTGACGAAACGGAAAGCATCTCTTCCCCCGAATACACGATCAATAGAACGCCCCCCCTGCTGTGCTGCTGACAGGCGCGGTTTCGTAGGTCGTAAGACTGACTGGTGAAACTCCGCAGACCTCAGTTGCCCACAACCATCTCGGGGACAATTCGTCGCAATCCACCCGTCATCATACACTTTCATTTTCTGTCTATCCGTCCCAACGTCTTTCGGCAGAGCTACTGGTAAACTTGGCCCATTCCAGCTCAGGTATATCATAGGCGCGGAAAATAGCAATTTTTCCCCCAACTCAACTTTTCCTCCGCGCCCGCTCTTCAATCTCCCGAATCTGCGTCTCCAACGCCTGCTTCTTGCGTACTAACTCCTGTTTGACAGCTAGCAAAGCGTCGATTTTCTCCTGCGATGTCAAATTCTCGCGTTTCTGCGCTTCCTGGGTTTCTCAAGAAAAAATTTAATTAGTAATTAGAAGAATTTTTTTCCTTAAAGGTAGTATGTATGTCGAAGTTGGAGGAAGGAGAGGGTTAAATACATACCTGCTGAGCTTCACGGCTCATTTTCAGGCTTGCTCCGTAGAGCGCGCCAGACGCTACGGCTACTGATAAGGCGCCGGTGACGAGGATTCGGCGGAGTTTGAGGGTGGAGGTCATGATTTTGCAATACAATAACGGCGGAGGGTGATGAACGATCAGAGGCAATTTGTTTTTCGAATTGATAGTTTCAAGGATGCTTTGGGGAAAGGCGATGGGCGGTATCTCACTCTACGGAGGAGTGAAAGTTTCATGGAGCTCAGGTGGAAATGTTTGTAACGTTTGCAATAACTAGTTAACTACTTCAATTCCAATGCGTTCTGGTTAAGATATTCCATTAGTTAATTGCTACTGATGCTTTTTAACGATTCCGTGGTCTAATTTCATGGTAAAGAAAACTAGGCGCATCTACAGGACTCAAGAAAAGTCCAATTGACAGAGGCTGGACGATGACGCCTCAGAACAACTAGTTGACTAATTAGTTAACTTAGTTATAGCAGACAACTTCGAAAGACCCAAGTCTAAAATGATAACCATTCTCTCACACGATACATAGAAGCTGACACTCCTCCTGTCCATCTTTCGAGATCGTGCAACTCTATTTACGTACAGAGCAACCAACAACTTGAACTCCATCAAGTGTTCAGAACACACAGTAATCGCTATGCTCCGCTCCGTATAGGCGGGAAACCGTCGGATCGCAATCAACGGGGCTCTATAGCTCATTTCAACCATTTGCGGCAAGGAAGCGCACACTATATCCTGTAGCTCCAATGCGACCATCCGTTCATCTCCATCGCGCCAGGCAAAACAAAGGGAATTAGTATCCTTCTGATCTGCAGACATTAGTATAACTTATCCTTTCCGAGACTAACAGTAACAGAAATCAGCAGGATATGCACTTACCCATGTGAAAAGAAAAATACAGCTTCAATCCATCAAGAACCCCGACCTCTCGAACCGCTCTTGAGACTTAAATTCTAAGATAAACCCCCCAATCCCCGATGGTATCTCCGCCCTCCACCGCAATCACTCCCTCCCACTCCCACCCGTCTTATCCACCCCTTCTTCCCCCAACACCTTCGCCGCCCCCATAAACAGCGCACCCACATACCCGCCCAAAAACCTCATATCCCCCGCCTGCGCGCTCGTCATCCGCATCAGGTTCTCTGTATCTGCCAGGCGCGCATTGAGCTGGGCAAGTTGCGCGTGGAGGTGTGCGTACTGTCGGGACTTGGATGCGGACATGGTGGAGGCGGATATGATGGAGGTTGATGTCGATGTAGATGTAGATGTTGATGTTGATGTTGAGGTGGGAACGGATGTGGTGGTTTGGGTTCGGGTGTGGGCGTAGGCGGCGGAAGAAGGGCGGGGTGGAATGTGGGATGGCATGGCGAGGGGAGGAGGTGTGCGACCAGTGCAAAAAGTCAAGCAGTTAGTTAGTTAGGATAGGAAATGAAAATCGATCAGCATGAGCAACACCTGGTTAGAAACTTGCCGTGGACTCTTTGACGGAGTGAAGAATATTCAAAAAAAAAAAAAAAAATCTGTTTGCAAAAGGGTGATGTCGACGGAGTACCCAAGGTACGGAGTACTAAGTTAGCTCAAAACAAGTTGTTCCGCGGTCCTCGCCAATCGCAGCCAAGCGCTAGTTGAACTTCCGCTCCACCAAGCCACCCAACCCCGCCCTTCCGAAGCGCGGGGAACTGTAAACACAGAATGTGAATTACCTCTCATATAATGCTCTTCAATCATATTTTATATCCAGCTCTAACAGCAACAATCACATGCTACAGTACAGCTCTCATATTTGCAGCTTACGCAGCATGGCATACAATTTGTACCTAATATAGCCATCTCCCAGAGCCTTTGTAAGGAAACAATAGGAAAAAGGCACCCATAATTAACAGATGAACCCCAATGAACCATCTCAATCTCACCTCTTTGCCATATTACCCCCGTATCCACTAGATATTTCTCAGAGACGAATCTACCTCCATGCATGTATGTACATACATACATATACACATGTACTGTACCCCATGTACGTCCACGCAAACGTTCCACAGCACAACGGCCAGTGTAGTGCAATCCAAACCTGCAATTGGCCAATACACAGCGCTCAATCCACCGCGTGTCGGCCACTACTCCCGCACCACCCGAGCGAGTAATAGATTATGCAAGTCCAAACACGAGGGACAGCATCTTAGCCGTGCCCCGTCAGACACGAGATTCCAAAGTTCATCCCACCAAGACTACAGCCTGCATCTCGACCCGTGGAAACAGTGAAACATTCGATCTTCAAAAGCAAAACTTGGGAACAGCCGTTGACGTGGTTAAAACCCATCCATTAAAAGAGTTCTTTCAGCTAAGAAGACATGATGCTTGAACGGAAAAGGAAAAAGAAAGGAAAAGTGTAAAGTTCCGTAACCATACCACCAATTTTCTATCATGATATCAGCCACCCGAGAAAAAACTGAAAACAAAACATTAGCCCACCACCGGATTTCCTTTTCCCTTTGTTTTCCCGCGCCAAACAACTATCACAAGTTCCATATTCCACCATCGGGGACACATAGTAGCCCCGGGGCAAGGCTTTGCTTTGTATTCGAAAGTATCGCAGCAGAAGAAACCGGAGAGGAAACATTATGTGTTACGGGCATGATTTTAGCAAAAGGTAAAAAGTAAGAAGCTTTCGAGCGCCGCGGTATGCAGAGAAAATATAACAGAAAGCTAAGAGGATGCAAAAATATTAAGGGATTCATAGGAAAAGAAAAAAAAAATGATCGGGATGGAAGGTACGAGCAGGAACAATATCAAAGACAGAAAAAACAGAAGGAGATACCTATGTAAATAAACGAAACAATACAACAGCTTGACGTTCCAAGTCAGCCACAATCCACCATTCCCATAGAAATTATTATCGTAGCGGATAGGATGAGCGAACCAGAATTGCCGCAGAGAGAAGTTGACCTGCCATATAAACTATTCCCCCCCTATAAGATTCCATTGACCATTACCGAAAATGCGACCTTTTTGCAGGAATAACAAAAAACTAAGGTAGTACCAGCCGTCGAAGTCGAAAAGGGTGGAGTGCAAGATGAAGTGAGCGCTTGCGAACCATGATATGAGAGATCGAAATTAAATCTGTAAGTACCGACGGGGCCCCAGAAGATGCGTCTTTGTCTCTGCGATGAGCGAAGGGTGGAGAATATCATAAAGGAGAAGTATTCCTGTGACAATTTGCCCATAAAGAAAATTTTGAGATAATAGCGAAGAAGATTCACCGGTAATCCGGCTTTCGTACATGCCATTATGAAGTTTTAGTTGCCGATAGGCTTCCGGAAGATTGGGTGAGGCGGCAGGCTGCTCTGGCTGCTGTGGGCAGAAGGGTCGGAATCGATGTTGGCACTAGCACCACTATCACCACTCCCCGCGCTGGCGCTCGCACTTCCTGTCAGATTTCGAACGTTTGCATGTCCTTTGGTAGGATGCGGATTGCTCACCCCAACATGTTGCTCGACTTGCTGCGGCATCGGCCCATTGGCCTGCCCAGGAGAGTACCTTGGAACTGGGGCTCTCAACATTCCGGGTGGAGATCGGCGGTTGGGATGACCCGTTCCGTTCGGCTGTCCGTGGAAGCCATCAATGTTAGTCGAAGCGCGGCCCATGCCACGGCCAATCGGTTGGAAGTTTTGACCGGGCGATTGGCTTGTTCGTCTGCTCGGTGGCGGATACGGCCCGTGCCCTACTCCCTGTCCTAATTCGTTAATCCGGTTGGCGGTTAGTGAATTGGCCCTCGATTCGACTTGCATCTCTCGACGATCAACGCTTCCATATCGATTTGAAGAATATCCTATCATCGGATTATCGAGTAGAGAATCATGCATGCCAGGGAATTCTTCAACAATTCGAGCGCTGGTACGGTTCCTGTTCATACCAAAAGTGCGACTAAATGCCGAAGGAGGACGTCCGCTAGCCATCTCGGGATTCTTGCGAAATTGCCCAGCGTTGTTGCTTTGCACCTTTCTGTTTTTCCGGGACGTTACACTCATCATGTCAAAATTGTCAGGATCGATTTGGGGTATAGGAGGGGCAGCATCATAATAATCGCCATCATCATCATCAAATGTATCACGATTGGACGACATTCTTCTGTTGGGTCCACCTCGCCTCATATTCAACTCCTGTTCTCTCAACTGCAATTCCCGCTGTCGAAGCATGAGTTCACGTTCCCTGAGTGCCAGATCAGCGGAAGAGGACCCTCCGTTGGGAGCACCGCCACCGATGTGGCTAGCACTTGGTGGCTGAAGTTCATCGGCTACGTCTTCGTAGAGAACAAGATGACTGAATTCTTCTAGACCATGTTCTTCCACCGGCGGTTCGCGTTGGGTAGGAGCTGGGCCCCGTGGCACTGCAGGTCCATTGTGCGGACGATGGTTTCCCATAGATGATGGTCCGCGCCTTGTAGCAGCCATGCCCTGCGAGGACGAATGGTTTCGGCCACCGCCTCGCATGTTATTCATACCGGGACGGGGTGCAGAGGACAACCTAGGTGGGTACCCCGCTGCCGGTGATGTCGGCTCCGGCGGTCCACGGGTTTGATTCACACCGTTGACATGATGAAGCATAGCATAAAGCGTTTCGATTCGTGGAAGTTTGACACCGTTTTCAATACCTAGTTTAATGGGCGATCCGAGATAGGTTTCCACTTCCATAGGCCGTCGAGCCATAAAGTCCTGATACATCGTACTAGGAGTTTCGGGCTGAGAAGTCATCTTTACGATCGTGGTCTCGCCGAAATCTTCAGGGAACTTGCAGCCCAGAGCTGTAGCAAGAGTTACCAATTCATTGATCACATCCAATACCAATTGTCGTACTCCCACTTTCTTGAGCAGTTGCGTGTTATTAGGAGTTTCGAATAAGACGCTTGCTGGGTGAAAAGCAATTGGCCTACAACAGGTGGGTGGAACTTCAATTAGTTATTGGATTCAGCAATGCTTCACTTAAGCAGAAACTCACCCAATCATGCGTTCGAACTGTTCTTGTCTAATGTTTTGAGACACTTTGCAATTTACCTGGCCCGTATTTAAGGTGATCGAGAGCGCCGTTGCCATATCGTTTTGAATTGTTGTTGGGATTGATGCAGTCCTAATGGCAGGACCCACCCAGATATCGCTAGACGCTGTATGTTCGAATTCGCTAGGGCCAGTCTGGACGATATCAACGCCAGACACCAGAGAAAGAACGACATTTGTTGGGAACCGATGCTCTAACTCAGATTCCACACCCAGAGTGCTTGTAGTGTTGACAAGAATACAGGTGTGTTCTGGGGTAACGACCGAGTGGATTATGTCGCCGAGATCGTAAAGATCGGGGAGAGCCTTGACACATAGAATGACATAGTCGTATGATTGCTCTCTGGAAGGAGCTTCGTCGGGAGAGCGGATCACTGCAAATAAACATGAAAAGTTAGTCGATGCCGCTACTTTCATTGTGGGCATTGGTACATACCGTGACGAGGTTTGAATCGTTCATTTCCAAAAGCTTTCGACCTGCAGGTCAAAGGTAGTCGGTCAATACGACAAATTCAAAAACCGCAGAGAAATGATTAGAGAAAAAGGTCCATTATACTTGAATGTGATTCCATATTGTGCCACAGCTTCGTAATTTTGTTTCCACACCAGAGTCACATCACAGGCATTCGTAGCTTGAAGTCTCCATGACAGAAAAGCAGAAATTGCGTTACCGCCAACTATAAGATATCGAGTCAGTTGGCCCGACATTGAGATAGAGACACTTCAGTTGCACCAAGCAGTTCAAAATAAACGACCTTTTCTGACACTGTGAGGATAGAGTAGAGTCCACCGTCCAGCAGAACAAAGGAAGTGGGCAAGCAAACATACCAGAAAGAACCCGAAGCCGCGGCGGCGAAGCAGGCATTGGACCCATAAGGGAGTTCGAGAAAGAGTGATGCAGTTCGTCAACGTGCGACAGGATTAAGAAGGGAAAAAGAGTAAGTCACAAGCTACCAACGTAATTGTTGGAAGCAACGACAAAATGCAATTCTCCTGCCGCCAATTGATCGCCTGGTGGTGTTCGATGGCTGACGTGTCCACGATCGACGATTGGCTCTAGCCGCCGCAGTATATTAGAATATTAAGAGACTCTGTTTTCTAAAAAAGTAGTACTAATAGACTAAACGAGTGACGGCACGGTATGGGAGGGTGAGCGAGACAAGGTGGCCGTGATTGATTTCGAATTCAAGGATGGATGGGTCGGATCTTCACCCGAAACGATAGTAACGAGAGCCAGAATCACTGACTAAAAACGCCCAGTGATCTGTAAAGGACGACGAAAACACACACAGAAGGACGATGCGAAGCCCCAAAAAAAGAGTCACAGCATGGGGAGAACGAGGAGGGAGGGAGCAAAGATAGGAGATTATCGAGAAACGACAGTTGTGGTGGAAGAGGATGCTGGTGGAGAGGGAAAAGGACGACGGGGATGAGTTGGCTGGAGCCAAGATGATGTTGGAATACCACAAAATGGTCGTAAGATCACGTAACTAACTTGGTATTATTATGCTGAGGGTCTCATTTTGTGCGTGGGTTCTCTCGTCACAGGTAAGGTAAATGGATCGTATGTAACAAACGGAAAAAGTCACTACTGACCTAGTTAGTTAGTGAACTTGACAGTTCGTTTCTTTCGTCCTCGTCTCTCGTTTCTTCGGTGGAGCAAGAGGAGTGGACTCTGGTTTGAAAATTAAAACTGTTCCAAAAAAATAAAAAATAAAAGGTTGGAAGAAGACCGCGCCCGTCGAGCAAAAGGAAACAGGGATCAGGGCAGCTCGGACTTTCTTGAGGTCTGGCAATCAACTTGACTAGTTAGTAGGAGCTATTGACCTATCGAGCAGCTCAGGGAAAATGACGGCAGTTGAATTGGCTTTTCCCTGTCTTTATTTGCTTTTCTTTTTTTCGCGCCTTTAAGAGTACTCTCAACTACTTCATCTGCAAGACAGGTGAAGGGTGAAGACTATTTAAGGAAGAAACGACAATAAGCCAGTTCTCAGTTCAGGGAAAAAGAAAAGGATTGCAGGGATGATAAGAGGGATGGAGAAGGAAAAAGGGAGAAGAAGAAGCTTACTGCGATTCATACAGAAAAATATCTACCACAGCAACTGAGTTTTAATTGATAATCTAAGTCATGGAGAAGGACACATACAGCTGGGGTAAAAGCACTAGTATTGAGTCCACGGTTGCCCTGCTGTCATAGAGCTCACTGTGAGTTTGCTGTTTGTTTGGAATTGTTGCTGAGAAAGACATTTGGAGAGGAGGATGATATAGTGGTCTGTCTGTCTCAGTCAATTGTCCTCTTGGCTCCAATGATAGTTACCCAATGGTGACTCATGCAGGAAAAGTCAAGCAAAAGAAGAGAACATTTTCTACAATCTACAATTACCCTGGACGTGTGCGAGTGCGTCAAAAGTGTTTAACAGAGGGCCTCTGGATGTTCCTAGATTTTGATTTAGATGAAAAGCACATGAGATAAAGCTGTTTGCCTGTTTTCCTACTGTGGTTAATTCCAATCTGTTCTAGATACTTGTTTGCAGCTCATGAGACTGAACAGTGAAAGATGCCATCAAATTCATGGACAGGGCTTGGGGTGAACTACTGTGTACAGCCCAGGCCTTCAACAAACATTTCTCAGCAAACGGATGGACAAAGATGTTTATGAACAACTGGAATACTGTCTAACCTTACCATCATCAGTATTGAGATTCTGCTGTCAGTCTTTGTAAATCAGCACGAGCTTCTCTGCAATTTCTTCCTCTTGTGCTTGGACATGTCTTCTTCTCAACTATCTGTATGTATGTACAGAGTATACATGTATGTATTTTATGTATGTAAATTGATACATCATCTCCGCAGCAATGCCTGCAAGTACCTGTACTTTTACAGGACCATTTTCACAGAGACATATGCCGATAATGATACAGATAGGGAGTACTGCTACTTATTATTACAGAGTACTGCGTACTGTAAGGTGGAATACGCAACGCCGTGCATAAGTAAGGTCTGTGCTGTCCTGCTACCCTGTTTTGCATACATACGCAGATCGTACGTAATAATTAAAGTTAAGTACTCAAGGTGGACCCACGCCACCAGCTTAATCAGCCAGACTAATGTAGCGTAGGGCAATTACCAGTGGTCTGATTGGCTGTGACTGTTTGGTGCCTGACTGAAGTTGATTTGCGGAATCAATCTTTTTCCTTGTTTTTGTCCACAGACGCAAATGGTGGCTGATTGGATTCTCAAACTAAACTTTGCGCTACCGCTTGCTGAAGTTAATGCATCCAGCCTGCCACCCTGGACAAACGGCACCTGCCCTATAACTATATCACATGACTTAGCTTATCAGGACGACTCTCTTGGTCTCGATCGAATGTTGAGGATAGACGTTGAACACTGTGCAACCTCTGTCTCACGGACACTTATTGTGAACAGGTCACTGGTGTCTTACATGGAATTAGAAGCTACGAGACATGGAGAACCTGCTGTAATGGAACTTCCTGTGTGAACTCAACTGCTTGTTGCTTCCTAAAATCTTCGTGGTTCTCTGTATGTACATATTTACCCACATTCGTAGCCGGCACAATGCCTTTTCGAAATCCATTGAAGGTGTCCCCTAGGAAACCAAATTGGGAGCTCTTGCGCCTGACAAAGGATTGCCTTCAAGGTAATGGGGGTTGCGTGTGTATGTGCCTGCTGCCGCCAATCCAGTTAGCTCTAGATCGAGGCAAGGACGGAAGCGTTATCAAATTAGTAATATAACCAGTGCAACAACGGCCGGACGTCGTGACCCCGGCCAACTGAAGTCGCGGCAAAAAGAAGAACATCAGAGTTTATACGCGGCGGTTTCTTCGGATATAAAAAGGAGGTACTGGAGCGGAATTGACTGATAAGCCGGAGAGAACTTGAAAGGGACGAGCTCAGTGGCAAGGAGACTCGAAAAGAAAACTGTGCAGATGCGAAAGCTAGGGCCCACGCGTGGGTGATCCTCCTTTCCTTGCCTATATGCAGGCCTAAGAAACTTCTCGCGCATAGGGGATTGCCGAATCCCCACAGAGGACCTGGTCTGAAGAACCATGATCAAAGTCTCAGAAGCCAATATCCCGAAAGCTCAAGGCCCAACGGCGATAAATGACCAGATAATCGATAAAGGCCAATAAAGCCGTCATGATCCGTACGGAGTTCCCCGTACAATACAAACAGAACCTTTTGCTTTGCATGCTTCAACTCAGATCCACGTGTGACAGGGTTCGAAATTTAGCATGAAAGTTCTTTTCGGTGCCTCTCTTGGCAGCGTCGTGGCTTGGGCATTCTTCAGCCAGCCTCCAGGCTGGGATCGGTTAATGGTCAAAGGGCAGCCACCACTTCTCATGAAAGAGCATGGATGTGTGAGACTAATATATCAAACATGAACTAATAAAGTAATTCAAAGAACCTCTTGTTCATGTGTTGTTTCAGGAGTGATTTAAGGCCTTCCCAACACCCATGGATTGTGTATATTCGGACTATCCACGGATTGAAACGGAGGTCTTACCTGCACCATGGTCCGATCTGAGTCTGGCTGGTATGGAGTGTTACAAGTAAGATAACACTCATTGGTTTATCTAACTGACTAATCAGTTAATTACACAGTAACCTTCTAGCTGTAATTTTTCCGAAAAGATATTAGCGTACTTTTCCAACGTCGCGTTGCACCGCGTCTTGTTCACCACGTCAAGTCAAGGACAAAATAGGCTCTAAAACTTGAGCATTTCAGGTGAGAACGGGGCCAACTCCAGATCCACATTGCCCATATGTGCAAAGCGTGAATAATGGCGCCCATTACTCACAGACAGCGACGAAGAGTCGACTCTGACTCTGACGATGATGACCCCAGGGGAAACCCGTCCTTCTCGCAAATCTCCAATGGCGCCAAACGCGTACGATTAACGCCGAGACAAGAGAGCATAAAAAGGGAAAGCTCTGAGTTAAGTTCAGTAAGCACCGGCGATGATTCTGAGGAATCCGACGGTGATGGCATTTCTTCCGCTGAAGGCACGAAGCAACCCACCGCTGCTCCTACCCAAGCCTCCCCCGTTCAAACTCAACCTGTAAATACCGGCAATCGCATTGATGGAATCCGCAGCCATAGCGGCCCGGATAAATATCGTCCTGGAGCAATTGTGAGGATAAAACTCACGAATTTCGTCACCTATACGTCCGCTGAAGTTCGGCCTGGTCCGCGATTGAACATGGTGATTGGGCCGAATGGAACAGGAAAAAGTACACTGGTTTGTGCGATTTGCTTGGGCTTGGGAGAGGGCCCGCAGGTATGGGCTGTTACTGAATTTTCTCGCTCTTCATGACATTGCATTTCGCGTTAGCATGCTAATATTTTGTGGGATGAATATAGCACCTAGGACGTGCAAAAGATGCGGCAGAGTACATTAAGCATGGTTGTCGAGAAGCAACCATTGAAATTGAACTAGCTGCTCCACGGGGGAAACGAAACCTTGTCGTATCAAGAGTTATCAAGCGTGAAGGAAACAAGAGCACATTCGCTATCAATGGGAAACAGGTTCCAGGGAAAAAGGTCCGCGAACTCGTGAGATCATTATCCATTCAGATCGACAACCTTTGCCAATTCCTTCCTCAAGATAAAGTTAGCGAGTTTGCAGCACTAAGTCCTGTTGAGCTTCTACAGTCGACACAACGAGCTGCTGCTCCCCGTGAAGTTACAGAGTGGTATGAAGACCTAAAGCAACTCCGTTCAGAGCAAAAAAAGCTCCAAGCTTCAAATCGGCAGCAGCAGGAAGTCCTGCAAGGTTTAGAGAGACGACAAGAAAACCAGCGTGAAAATGTAGAAAGGATGAAAGAAAGGGCAGCGGTAGAAAAGCGTTTGAAGTTCTTGGTGAAGATGCGGCCCCTACCAGAATGCCGAGAGGCTAAGAAAGAGTTTCATGAGGTGAAGGAGCGGAAGAAGATTCTCATGCAAGAAGAAGAGGAGCTGAGAGCCCAGATCAAACCTACATTAAAGGCCATCAGTGCGAGAAAAGAGTATTATGAGAAGCTTGACAAGGCTGTGAAGCAGAGAAAAACGCATCTTTTAAAGGCTAACACATCGGCAAGGGAATATGCGAAGCAAATTTCTGCTGTGGGTGAGAAAATGAAAGATGTAACTGCAAAAATAGAGGCCGAGAAGAAGACTAGCTCAAGTCATGTTGCTGACCTTAGGAAATTGAAACAAACTATTAATCGAATTGAACGACAAATGGAAGAAGGTGCTCCCGAGTTTGATACCGTTGCTTATACAGAGAAAATTGTATGCCCTCCCAGCTTCCTCTGATTCTTACTGATCGAACACGGCTAACTACTACGTAGCGTGACCGAGTTCGTCAAATTCGGGAAATTGAAGAGAAAGCGGGAGCCTTGCAAAGCAAGAAAGAGGCCACTGTCCGAGAATATCAGGCAAAAAGGACGAACCATGCCACTGTTGAGAAGCGTCTGAATGGTTTACAATTCCAAGATGGTCAGCAAGAAGAAAAGCTGCGACAAATGTCCCACGACTCATTTAAAGCCTGGCAGTGGCTTAAAGATGACAAAAATCAAGCGCAATTTGAGAAAAAGGTTTATGGTCCTCCCGTGGTAGTATGTTCTGTAAAAGATCCCGGGTACGCATCAGCTCTGGAAGGCTTGATGGCAAGGAACGACTTTTGTTCCTTTACCGTACAGACTCGGAATGACTTCAAAAAGCTGCAGGAAATCTTGTATCAGCAAATGCGCTTATACGATATTACGATAAAAACTTGTTCAACGTCCTTATCAGAATTTCGTCCTCCGGTTTCTGACGAGGAACTGCGAAGGCTGCAATTTGACGGTTGGGCGAGAGATTTTATTTCCGGTCCTGACGCCGTATTGGCTATGCTCTGCAGCGAGAACAGGTTTCATGCAACGCCTGTAACACTTCGCGAGATCACAGATACAGAATATCAGTACCTAGCAAACAGTCCAATCTCCATGTGGATTTCAAATAAGCAGCATTATCAAGTCGTCCGCAGACGTGAGTATGGCCCGTCAGCGACCTCGACTCGTGTTAGATATTTGCGCCCAGCCACGTCATGGACGGATCAACCGGTCGATGATGAAATTAAACGAGAACTCCAAAACGAGATAGATAAATGGAAAGCGGAAATGGACGAAGCTGAAAAGAAAGTTGAAGAGGAGAAAGCCATACTTGCTCGCCTAGGGGCTGAACATAAGGCAGCGTTGAATGAGAAAGTTAGTCTTTGCATCGCGATGAGGAGCTTTTACTAAAACATATTTAGAATCAACTTGAACAAGAAAAAGCCGCGAAACAAACTGCGCTAACGGCCTTTCGGGCTTTGCCAACTAGACTTGGTAGGTTGCGCGGGACGGCCTATTACGCGTTGTTCTTGCTAACAATATGTAGCCCAGCAAAAAGAAAAACTCGAAGACTTACTAGAGAATTTAGAGAATGTCAAGAAAGAAGTCGAGTCTTTGCGGAAACAGCAAGATTACGTGTCTCTCGAGAAAGCCGTAGCCGTCTTGAAATATGGCGTAAGTGTGATCCTCCAGATCGCCGCTTCGTTACCTGGAGATGCTAAGTTATTGTAGAAATTTGTGGACAGTTTTCGCAGAATGCATGAAGATCTTTTGCAGGCCGAAATTAAGTCAATTGAAGCGCATTCGGATTGGCTGAGCCTCAAAAACCGGAACGCTGAGGTGACGGAGGTTCTTGAAGAAAAGAAATGCGAAATCGCGCAGGTAGCAATGCGAATTCGAACCATGAGTGAAGCTTTGCGCAATGCTCTTGCAAAAGTGCGGGAAATCACAAGCGAGGCAGAGAGGGATTCCGATATGAAGCAAGTTATTGAGGATATCCGCGATCATACCATTGAACAACTGGAAGCAGAGATAGATTCCGCCAGAGCCAGATTAGATTTGACATACGAGGGACACGGAACACAATTAATAGAAGAATTTGAACAGCGTCAAGCCCAAATTGACAAACTGAAAGAGAGACTTGAAAAGTCCCATACAGAACTAGCCGATTATGATCATGGTATTGCTGAAGTCCGATCGAAATGGGAACCCAAGCTAGAAGCTCTCGTGCAACAGATCAGCAATGCTTTCTCTAGCTTTTTCGCACGCATCGGATGTGCAGGGCAGGTTAGTATCGACAAAGCAGAGGACCTTCCCGACGAGAATGGCCACCTGGGTGACAGCAGCAATTTCGAGCAGTGGTCAATCCGCATCCAGGTCAAGTTCCGGGAACACGAATCTTTAGCCGTTCTCAATTCACATCGACAATCTGGCGGCGAGCGCGCAGTGAGCACCATCTTTTACCTTATGGCTCTCCAATCGCTCTCCGCCTCTCCATTTCGCGTCGTTGACGAGATCAATCAGGGTATGGACCCGCGTAATGAACGCATGGTTCACGAGCGCATGGTTGAAATCGCGTGTGGGCAGGCTGATTCCGAGGAATCTGGTGGACAGTACTTTTTGGTTACGCCGAAGCTGCTGAGTGGTTTACATTATCAGCCGGGAATGACGGTGTTGTGCATCTACAGTGGCGAATATATGCCGCAGGATTATGAAAAATTGGATTTTAGGAGCTGTGTGCTGCGGATGAAGGATTTGCAGGAGAAGAAGAGGAAGCGGCTGATAAAGGAAAGGGGCGAGAATGTGGAGGTTGCTGCTTGATGAGCAGAGGGATTTTCTTTTGGAAAACGGATTAAGTGGGGCTGGGATCTGGATCCATGTGTATTGGGCTCGTAATGGGCGGTGAGAAGGGGTGGCTTTGTTGAATTGATGCTTGTCGTCGCGACGTATGCAATACATCCATACGAACATACCTGTTCTACTCTGGCGGATATGCACTTAGTATAGGGTTGTTCTAGATATTCGACTGTTCATTGACGTTGGTCGTCGACTTCCTATACGTGTCATAAACGCCTCTTGTGATCGACGTTTGAGGGTATGCATGATGAACACACATCTCCCTGCACTCAGCCGGTTTGCCTGATATCGTTACTGACAGCCCAACTCACCCATGCTGGCTGCCAGCCTTCAACCTCCCGCTTCCTTTACCTCGATGCAATCCCAATGACCTCTCAATCCACATTCCCGCCGCAGCTTCCAACCCACCATCCCTTATCACCTCTCGTTCCACTACTTCTCGAACGCGTGCCGCCAACTCGCCCTCTTGCAAGCTTTCACCATCCCCACTTTCCCGCTGCTGCCCACGTTTCTTCGTCCGCCACGCCTTCAAGCCACCAACAACTCCAATGTTTCGAGTGCTCGGGATGCGCATCAGTGTTTTGTCGACGTCGTAGCCGAGTTCTGCGGCGATGCTCATAGTTTTCGCGGTTAGAGCTCCGTACGCGGAGGATGAGAGGTCCGGGGTGTCCCGTTCGGCGAGTTTGGTGGCGCGGAGTGCTTTTAAGTCGCCGCTTGAAGGTTGAGGGGTTTGGTCTTGAGTATCAGGGGGTCTTGTTTCAGCACGCGGAGTGAGTGGCTTTTTCGATGGCTTTTTCGGTGGCGGATATCGGAATCGAGCGCCTGATATGGAGTGCGAACAGCAGGGGATGGCGAGGAATGGTAAGGGAGATGTCGGGTTCGTCAGTGCGCCGAGAAGAGGGGTCCAGATGGTGAGTTCGTCTGCGTGATTCGATATGATGAAGGTGTCTTTTTCAAATATGCCGTTGTGGATTTCAATGTTCGCTGGAATAGGCTCGGACCGTGCAGGAGCGGCGTCTTGAAATATTGCGGGTATGCAGATACTCTCTTTGAGTCGATCTTGTGTTGAAAGCGGGTATGTGGACCAGCTTTTTCTGCGTCGTGCGTCGAAACCCCAGCCTCTGTAGCCTTCGGCGTGGAGGAGGTACACAAGCACGCCGTTCCCGCATGCAATGTCCACGAAGCCGGGTAACAAGATAGATTCTCCCGTGGTTTCTTCATGACCTCTCTGCCCACCAGGTGGTTTTGCATCATATATTATTCTCCAGAGTTCAATTAAGAAAGCTGCAATGGCAATATCTTCGAACACATATTTGGTTGGCTCCGTCACCTCTGCCCAGTTTTGGATTAGATTCGATGCGTATCTATCCTTTAGCCTCACATACGTCTTCTGAAGTATATGTTGGGGAACGATGTTGTCCTTGAACGGTGTTGGTTTGCTCCCGCTTGGATTGGATATCGCCGATGGGCTGCGAGCGAGGCGGACCTGTGTCGACAAGAGTGACAGAAACGTACGCTCGAGGCGATTTGGTACACTCTCTGGTATTCCGGATGCAAATGGTACAAAATGAAGTGACAAAGACCCTGTGCCTGGAGTGGCACCGCCTATATCATTTAGTGAAGGTGTAGAGAACTCATATAAAAAGCCTAAAGCGCGAACAGCAGGATGATAAAACGGAACTTGTTCCTCTAATGAGAAATGGGGCAGATATATCAAAAGGCATCTTTCCAATTTCGCATCTGCATCCCCTAGATTTTCTACCTGCGAATAAAAGTGACATGTCTGATCCAGTTCCGCATCCCATTTCTGGTTCCTTGGAATAAATCTCCTGACGATTGTTCTCGTCAAAGCAAACCCGTCAAAGTTCAGAGCAGGCAATGGCACCACGGTTAGCTCGTCCTGAGCATCAGCAGAGAGATCCTCTGGATCAACAACGTCTTTCTCTTTTTCTTTCGGAGTTTTTAGCACTCCAGAGCTGTCAAACAATATATCCGCTCGGAAAAGGTGACTCGATGTCAGGTTTGGATTTGCCAGCAGATGAGTGGCTGAACCCAGGAATAATTCGGGCTTAAAGTGCAGATCAGACTGGATTAATTCAGGAGAGGTAATCCAGTTATCACCGCTCGAGGTCAAAATGGATTGCTCGAGCGTTTCAGTCAAACCCATGATCCATAAGGGTGTTCTTGCTTTTCATTAACTATTGCATCTGATCAACGATCACCGCTGAAGTGGACAAACAGCTCATCAATAACGAAGGCCCTGGAAACAGTGCAAGCAATAGCTGTGCCATCAAAGTCGAGCATTCACACAGTGTCTGATGCTTGACTTGTTCGCACACTGCTCATCAGAAACTTCGATAGTTGTGTAGTGTTGGAGAATTGTCGGGCCGAGATCCGAGGTTAGCACCACACAGTATGATGCTACGATATACATAGATTGACCACCAGGAATTCGATATCAAAACAGGAGTGTATATTCTAGCTGCTCTAGAGTTCTATGTGCTATATCTACTGTCCTCCAACCCTTAGTGGTACTTCATGGGCAGGCCTGACTTGTTTCAGACTGAAGTCGTTCCAGACCAAACTTCTTTGCCGATTTTAGAAACATCGCCGTATCGTTCAGACGAGGAAACGGTTCATCGGGCACTGGAACTCCCAGAAATTTGCAAAGCGGTTCCCATCCCTCCTTGACTGAGTACTCGAGAAGCTTCTCACTTGGGACCGCTTGCCGCACCGCGTCATAATGCTTGCAGAACGCTGCCTTGCCTTCTTTTTCAAAGCCTCCGGGGATGGTGACATCCCAAATTTTCTTCAGCATCTGATTCCGAACTATCTCTTCGGGTCTTTCGGTGGATTCAGCGTCTACGTTGGGGAGAGTCGCTTCTATCGTGTTCGAAACCGATCTGATTTCAGGTTTGTAGTCAGAACCTTCACTGCTCCTCAAAGACGGAGCGAGAGTGTGTGAAGCTCATACGTATACCATGCATCAACGTCCCTCGTGTTCAAGATAACTTTCGCCTCCGGATACGCCTTCACTAGCTCTGGGACAAAGCTTGCACACGGGCTGTCCGTCACAGCCTAATTGGGCACGTTAAGACCAGCTTTTTCGAATCAATCAATTTTGTAATGCGGGATTCTTTGAACGTATCGTTCTACTGACTTGACAGTGTCCGAGAAGCTGATCCCAGTCTTCTTTCTCGAATTTACCGATGCCGTCGAATTTTGCTCGAATCGCATCCATCCACATCTCGCAGTCTTTCATGTTCTCAAATGCCGCTGATACCATGTGATATGTATCCTCATATCCGAGGCGCTTCAACGCAGCGCGTAATGCTGGGTGGGAGAGATGTTAGACCTGAAATTGTGCCAGGCTTTCCGAGTGACTGGCATTCGACTTACACGCAGTTCCTGTTCTGGGGAGACCGGCACAGATCACCCGCATGGGCACCACGCGACTGCAAGTTCGACGATCAATATTTGTAACTTCTCCGAAAATTGCCGCCATGTTGAATGATGATCGAATTGAGGCGAACTTGAAGTCGTGAGTGTTCAAACGTAGCTTGTTAGCGCCTTCTATCCACCAGGGAGTAACGTGAGAATGGGTTTGCCGTGTTAGGTAGTCTCTCTCAGTCCTTTTTATCTGATCGAAGAGAAGGAGGCTCTCGCGAATTCATCCCTAGCATCCCATTCTTCATGCCCTTTATATATTGGAAATCACCGCAGAGCAGGATGCCTTTTACACCCCGCTTAATCCTGGACTGCTTCGACGGCACTTCCTGGACCAATAGCACGGCAGATATAGGAATTGTTTGAAAGTTCAGCTCTGGGCTAACTACAGCGAAATAGGCTTTTCAATCGTATTTACACACATACGCCGTTGTTAACCCACTGAGTCGGCACTTTGCTGCCTCCGATCACACTCAGCCTTCATGTCTGCATTATGTCGAGCTGTATTGAGGCTCCACAGCATTGTTCTCAGTGTATAAAGTGCCAACTAGTCATCGCTGTTGCAACAGAACTCATCGGAGATACTGACACCGAATAGACTTCTAAGGAACCAGGATGGATTTAGACGGACAACATCGTGATTGCATTGCTCACTTTTGATATCGTGCTGGAAGCCTGAAATATGTACATAATTACAAATACGGAACTAAGAGACGCCGGATACCGTTTTTCCAAACCGCTAACGTTTAAGCAACTGGCCTAGGATAAACTGCTCAACTGTGGACTTCCAGCACTTGGAGCATCAGAAAACCGTGTTTCCACAAAGACCTTCTGCATACCGTCCTGTCGCTTGTTGAGAAGATCATATGCATTCTCCATGTCGTCGAGCTTGACACGATGGGTCACCATCTCCAAGGGTTCGATTTCCCCTTTACGTATCTTCTCAAGAAGGTCTTTCCAATATTTCTGGACCGGTGCCTGGCCGTTTCCGATGAGACGGATTCCACGTTGCATGAGAGAGCCGATGTTGAAGTGATTTGCCTATTCTTGGGTTAGCAGCCTTCGTTTCCAGCCAGGAATTTTAAACATACGTAGCCAACATATACGCCAGTAACACCGCATCGGCCATAACTTTTCACCGACGTGATCATTTCATTCAGCAACTCCGAGGTGTCTGTTTCCATTCCCAGAAGCTGCTGGAAATAATGTGCCCAGCTCTTCGCATATTCTCCAGCCGCACACTCCAGGGCGACATCCGGTCCGCCATGGACCATTTTCATGAGCATGGAAGTCACGGATTCTCCCTTTGGTAAGTCCGAGAAATTAACGCATTCAACCTGGGGGATCTTAGACTTGACGAATTGAAGTCTCCACGCTCCATGTCCTCCGTCAATGAGGATAACACGGGAAGCTCCGTGCATGAGACTGAATCTCGCACACATTTGACCGATAGGCCCAGCCCCCCAGATTGCCACTACATCTCCCTTGTTGACTCCAGTGTCGACAACGCAATGCCAAGATGTGCAGAGAACATCTGAAAGGTATAATCCTTTCTCATCAGGTACATCATCTGGAAGTGGTAAAAGATTTACCTCTCCCAAAGGGACTCGGACATATTCTGCTTGACCGCCAGCGAATCCACCTGTGAGGTGGGAGTAACCAAAAATACCTAGTCTTCTCGTCAGTCCCCGATCACTACGATCCCGTCCCCAAAGTTTTTCATACCTGCAGTCCGTCCACCATACATAGAAGCCATTGTACTACTCTCGTTTGTCTTTTCACATTGAGATGACAAGCCCTTTTTGCAATACATGCATTGACCACATGCAATTTGGAAAGAAGCAACGACACGATCACCGACTTTCACGTTTTTAACCGCCGAACCTATGGCTTCGACCTTGCCGCAGAACTCATGGCCAAGAATATCTCCCTTTTCCATTTCAGACACAGCGCCTTTGAATTAACCGTTGGTCAGCCAGCGGTACAACGTTTCGACATATCCACGCGAAAAAAAAGCTTACCATGGTAAATATGCAAATCGCTGCCACAAATCGTACTCCCAGTAACTTTTAAAATAACATCTGTGTCTTCGAGTATTTTCGGCTTAGGAACCTCGACTATACACAAATCAAATCAACTCCATCCACTTTACCCCAGTAGAGAAGACCCCAACATACCAACTTTGACATCATTCTTCCCCATCCAAACCAAAGCTTTCATCGTCTGCCCCTTCGGATCACCATACTGTTCTGGATTCTTCGCCGTACTAGAAACGTTCTGCTCCGTCGAAGTCATTTTGAGATTGAAATCAGTAGTTGAATGCAAGCTCATGCAATCATTCAATTGATAACAACGTGCACTGCGTATTCCGGAGCGCAAGAGCGTCAATCATCTCGCCGGGTTTCAACCACTCTTTTATCACTCCGCATCTGACGTTTTGCCTCTTTCTGCTTGGAGAATCAAGATTCAAGTTTGTCCTGACGTCACTCAGTAGGGCCAGAGCTGGTCGCTGGGAACGCATTGGTAGCTTTGAAACCGGCATCCTGTTGAGCTGCGAAGTTACACCGTCGGGAGCTGGCACAGATTTTTATGGGGAGCGACCTTTGATACTCGAGCTCGCTTTGCAAACGGGTTCAACGTGCTGTTCCATACGCACCACCATTTTTCGCATGAATCACGTGGTTTAGAGGTGGTTCATCTGGAAAATCATTGATCCGAACTCCATCATCATCTGATTATACCCTGTAACGAGTTCTTCATGTTGACGTCTGTTGTTGCTAGATGGGAAGCTGCTATATTAAGGATCCTTAGGTTTATCATGCATATTACTCATGGTAGTCATCATCGCTGTTTAATGCTGCTCTCATGAGGAGAGGTCCGACATAGCCATGATGAGGAAAGTTCGCGGGGGCTCTTGCTATGGTTTGGTTCATCATTTCTTTTTTTTTAAGTAACCATCGAGCTGGCTATACTACACACGTGGAGAGAACGCATGAAAATTCCCTTAAGACGATGGCAAATCTAGTTCGTCTCGGGGTATATTACCGTCCTTGATTGTTTCAAAATCTTCGGGTCTCATAGCGCCCTCTAGGAGTTTCCTGATATCCTCATGCAAAGAATACAGAGAACTAAACGTCATCAGGATAGCGCGTCTTTCCGGGCCGTTATAAGCATCGATGGCAATTTTCATTTTCTGACCATTCAGCCAGCAGAGCAAGAGTCTAACGTCTGTGAGGTGTATCTGGACGAAATATTCCTCAGAGCTGAAATCCCAAAAGCGTGCGGCAGCAATTACAAGCATTTTTGGATGCAGAACAAGCATGTCAACCATGGCGTTTATCGGCCGTCTGATCTTGGGCGACTGCGTGACCCAGGGGAGAAAATATGGAGCTATTTGGCTTTGATGGATTTCAACGTAAATTGGATCTGCGCTGATGTACCCGACGTCCTAGTTTTTAGGAAGAACCATCGTCAATGCGATTTTGTGGGAGAAAGGGGAAAGAAAGGCTGAAGGCAGGGAAACGCTACTTACGGGGTCGTATACAAGTCCCATGACAGAGGTTAGGCCGAAAGGCTGGCTTGAGTTGATGAGAACATTCACGGCATGCTCCTTGCTGCACTCGACAAGAATCGTGAGGGTGGACGTGGAAGTTTCAAGCCCATGAACGTCATGACCGCGAAGAAGCTCGATGGCGTAGCGGCCAATAATAACATAAGGAATGAGTCTGTTCGACAAAGCAATGTGCACTGCAGTAGCCGCACCCTGAATGTTCATCACTTGCTACCGATCCGGGAGAGAGTTTTTTCAAAGATTTCAAAGATATATTGGAATGAATGTTATGGTGTATCCAAACAAGCAAATCTTGGTTCAATTTAAAGTGGGTTGTTGCTGGTTCGACAATGATATCCAAGGAAAGAGCCGCCCCAAGATTGAAGGAATAAGTCACAGCCAGAGAGACCAAGAGGAGTGAATTTGGTCTCTCTCTCTCTCCTTTTTTTTTCAGCCTCCAGGAGACAACAAAAGATGTTCCTCAAGTCAAATAATGAACCTGCTCTCATGCACTGAAGAAGATCACTGGTGATTATTAAAAAATCAGAGATTCTTAGAGCAAGAACAAGTGTTCATCCAAAATGAACAAGCTCACTATGCGGAGAGGTCAAGTGACATGCAGGAGTGAAAACATGTCCACTCTTCATAAGTACTGACTCTTTCAACAGAAGCGAATATGTTTTCAATAAACATTCTGGGCTGAGTCCCAAAAAAGAAAAGAAGATTGCTGGAGGGGTGCATTCTCAAGGAGCCACCATCGTTAAATGGAGACATGGCCACACTGAATATTTTCAATACATGACAGAAGCTACCCATAAAAATGCACACACAGTTTGCAGATAACAAACATGTCCCTTCTGTGTACACGGCCAAATTTTCAATTGGATCTTTGATAGAAAGCTATCATCTCCTCTTGGGGATTGGGGAAGAAACTATTGACACAGAGCAGTATTACGCAAGCGTACGAGAAGAACCATTAGGGAAAGGAAGAGAGGAACATAAGAAGGTAGCTTCTCATGAAAGCCACATAAGGAACATTGCCTCAATAAACAATTGCTGTGCTCCTCAGGCTAACAAACGATTATACAGGTAGTTTTGCACTGGAGAAAGTCTGGCTGTGGTCAAAGAGGAATTTTGACACTTCTCCTCAGCGGAAAAGATATTCGAAGCCAGAGCTCCCTTGAAATAAACCCGTGAATCTCGGTAATCATCAGGACTCTAGTAAAGTATCTATCAAAGGCATTTTACTGGTAGTAGCTGAGTTTGAAGGTTACGGCTTCGAAGCCCCAGTGCAAGATGATCTTGAATGAAGTTTTTGGAACGTCTTAACACGAAACGGAAATATGTCGGCCCACGGAGCTAGTTAAATCCAAATTATGTACTATTCAGTGAGGTAATCCCCTGGCTGTGAGTATAATCAGGAGACGGATTCCAGATAGCAGTATTTCGCAATCCGCTGATTCTTTTTGATTTGAATTTCATAGTAGAGACGGTGAGTAAATTTTGCAAGAAAGTGTTAGCCGTAGCTGAGAGAGTAGTTACAGCGAATACTTGGGACTTGTTGCCATTTGGCTGTACTAGTACAGTACTTTCTCAATGTTCAGCTGATACCTCTTTGCGCTTGGATGAACTGAGTGAAGATCGCGAAAATCCATTCCTATTGGAGTCTGGAATCAGGAGGGAATTCATCAGCCCATGCCGTTCATTCCACCAGAGAATTTTCATCTTTGGCGACCTCTTTTCATTCTCCCCTTTCACTGCGACTGCGAACGAAAAGTTGGCGCGTTTCTCCCTTCTGTTCAGATCTGTATCGCAAGAGTTTTGTTCTGGAAATACTCCGTACAACTGACCAGACGGACCTCGAAAAACAATAATAACACGCGTACCTCTGTATGAGGTTTCCAAACCTTCAGCAATAATACAGCGTTTCCACAGTTCAGGCAGGATACAAGGGTGAGCTTAGTTGCAGCTATTCACGTATCTTCGCCGCAAAAGTGAGGGGCGTATCCAGTATCGATGTGCTGATTAATCGAGTACCGTTTCGGGTCACGACCAGTTAGGGAAAACGTGACATAAAATACGCTAACCCGTTTCTAACAGACCACGGTATTGGTCAAGAAAAACAGGAGCTGAACCTGAAATTTGTGACAACTCAGAACCACACCGCGCAACACTCTTGTTTCTTTTCTTTCTCACCAAAAACGACCACTACCCGATCCTCCATTTGTATCATCACTTTTCATCAGCTTGAGAGCTGCTTTATCGAGTTTCCATCATCAGTTTTTCAAAACGTCTTCTCTTCTGGATCCTCAATTTTTCATTCCTTACGGTTTCTTTGTCGACAATACGATGGGTCGTACCGTCGACCAAGAGGTTCACGCGGCGTTCGTGGAATTCCGTGCCAAGGAAGACGATAAGGTGAAACTTCTGTATTTCATGTATCTTGGGTAATATTTCCAATAACACAACGATCATATACTGACTCAAAACCCACTCCTGTACAGTGTCTTTCGGTGCAATGTATCTATTGTCAGCAGATCAGGGCAAAGAATACCAGCCGTCAAAAGCAGCACTTGCTGGAATGCCCGGCTCTTCGTGGTCAACACAACCCTCACGCTCAGCCTCCCCCACCTAACGGAGTCACTGCTCCCAATGGCTATGGCGCTCCTCCCAGCGGACCTACAGGGCCCCCAGGTGCTGGGTCAGCAGCAGCCGCCCTTCCCTCCAACACTGGCTCAATGATGGCGACTGGAGTTAACCCCCACGGCAGTGCTATGCAAACGACCATGCAGAGCATCCCCGGCCGACCGTCCCTTCCATCACAGGCCGCTCCCACCGCTGCATCATCCTCGACGGCACCTCCTCAAGCCCGCTCTCACGGCACTCCAAAAGCCCAGAAGCCTCGCCAAAGCACATCCAACCTTCCTGCCCCGCCGCTCGACGATGTTCACGCTGCCTTTGTTGAGTTCCGTGCGAAGGAAGAAGACAAGGTACGCCGTTCATCTGAGATTTATCCTATGATAATGGCTTTCCACTCACTTTATCAACAGTGTTTGTCGGTGCAGTGCATATACTGCCAGCAGGTCCGCGCGAAGAATACGAGCAGACAGCGTCAGCATCTTTTAGAATGCCCTACCTATCTGAATGTGATGAAGGACTCGATTCCCGCGAATAATTTGCAACATACCTTCCCTGAAGGTGACATTGCGCGTTCCCTTCAGCTCCCAGCACCGGCACTAGAGCTTGATTTCCGTATGAGTTTGAAGCTCAATCCCACTCTGTCTGTTGGCCAAGGTATCTGGGGTCAAAGGGATTGGATCACCTTTGTTGGCGGGCAGTGGGCTGGCAGATGGGCCAAAGGCATCGTTTTGGTAATTTCCCGCACATTCTATTACTCCATTAGCTTCTGATCACTGATTTTATTATCTATAGCCTGGTGGCCAGGATTCCCAAGTTACCGTCAAAGAGCTTGCAACAAGTATCAGGTCAACTTTTCTCTTGCAAACTGCAGATGAACCTCCGGCATATATTGCAGTTAAGACAAATGGTTGGTTAACGGGGGCGAAAGAAGTACTTGAAAAGCTCCAAGACCCAACGGTGGCAGACTCCATCAACCCTAGTACTTACAAATACCGTGTCAACATTTCCATGGAAAGTGGGGACGAACGCTATTCTTTTGTGAATACCGTGATGTGGGTTGGAAGTGGCTGCCGTCGTGGTGCCGAAGGTACGTTTCCCCGAATTCTCTCTTAAGACAGTTGTTGACTCTTTTGGTAGTCATTTTCGATGCCTTCCGTATCACGTAGATGTCAAATTGAATTTATTATTTGGTTTCCAAGTGCTACTGTGAGATCGTGGCTTTGAGGGGTAGCTGGAGTGTTTTATATCACGGGAGTTTTGAATGGTTTGCTGTGCTGTCATTTTGAATCCAATTTTAAGGCTCTTTGCTGCTTTCATGCCTTGTTTTTTATCATTGTCTTGACTACTAATACCTCTGCTTGCTGCTGACTCTTATAGGCCCTGTTTCATTTCGGCGTTCTCACATATCAGTTTCATTATCTGTGAATCAATTTGTTTGATGTCTTGCTGGCGTTTTGTTAATACTCTCCATTTCAAAAATAGTCTCTTTTTCTTTCAACCTATGATTTTTTTTTCCGGCGTCATCATGTATGTATGCACTTCATCAATTTCAGAATCAATTCTCCTTTTCTGATACATACATTGTATACTCTATACTCCGTACAACAGCTACATATGTATGCCTAAGCTATGGTTCGTATTTTGTTAATTACGTACTCCGTACATAGGTAGTTATTGATACAGAATATTTAGTACTGTGTATGCCATACTGTGTACTCCATACGGAGTACAAACTTACCTGTTACTGTGTACCAGAATCACCACAATACATACAAAAGTAAGGTGAGACTTGTGGACAGCAATTGAAATGATGTCTGCTAGGAAAGTTAACATAGTTAAGTTACAGAAGCTGGCACCTGGTTTGCTCTGTAATGAATGAAAAGTCAATTGTGTATCTCACTCATGTTGTAATACCAGTAAACAAAATTTTTACATCTTTCCTTTTGACTTTTTTTTACTCCTTTTGTAATTTAGTTATAGTAGCTAGTTACCTCCATACACAATATGACAAAGTAGCTACTACAGCATCTGAGAATATAACTTACATAACTACATAGTTACATGCCCAAACAGCTGGAGTTCATCAGCATTTCACTTGTACCCTACATAGGTGGGCGAGAGATGATGATGTTAGAATCAAGGCGGTTTTAGTTGTATTGGATTGAACTAAGGAGCTGGGAAGGGGGCCCAAGAATCAAATCTCCGAGTATGGCTTCTCTGGTCATCATACAGTAAGGCAGATGTCCCTTTGTTGTTACTACTGTTAAGTTCTCCATGTGTAACTACGTATCAGACCCTCGTCCCTGCGCATTATAAAATAGCCGCGCGGTCGCGGTAGAACTAGGTACATAGTTACTAATACATGAAAAGCTCGGTGAATGTCTGCCGGGGCGTTCCGAGTGGAGAGATAAGGGAGTTTAACCGCGATCTTGGTGGAGAAGCCTCTTTTCAATTTTGACTGATAGATCTCAGATGGGCTCATGCTCGTTGGTGACTGCAGGTCTCAAACATGGTGAAGAACAAGTATACCACGGTACCTACTCTGTAGTTAGGTACGTACTACTCTACACTGTACTGTAGAACCGAGACACCTTCGATTTGAATCTTCAACTCTTTTGAATATGGAGAGGTGCTTAATATCATATCCCGGTACGGAGTAAGGCCATATTAGTATGGTATGTACTCCGTACTCTATATATACAGAGTAGTATGTCGTGACAGGATAAAAGACAAAATTGCATACAAGAACAAGAGCCAGACTGGACGAAATATACACGGTATCGTAACATGTCATCAAATACAGAGCAGTATCATACTGTTTCAATATATCGTTTCACCTCCCTAATAAATTACAAAGAAAATCAGCAATTGGATAGTGAAAGTACACAATGATGAACTTACCAGTCAGTAACCGCCTCCTCCCAGAGTTTGATCTCATGCTCCCGCGTTCCACTAAAATGGTCAACAAACTGGTCACCAAAAACTTCTCTGGCAATGCTATCCTTTGCCATAAACCTCATAACAGCTTCCTTTAATGACTTCGCCAATCGCTGTCCCTTGTCACTCTCACCACCGACATTCTCACCACGTGCCAGCGGAGGTACGGGTATCTCCAGCTTTTTCTCTACACCCCGCCATCCGAGCCCCAGGACTGCCGCGAGGACATAATGAGCATTCACGTCAGCACCTGGAACGCGAATTTCAAGACGTGAGCCCTTAGGACTGCAGGTTGGAGGGGTGATCAATCTAATCGAGGCTGCACGATGTTCTAAGCCCCAGGAAACAGTGACGGGTGCCCAGAAGTTTTCTACAAGTCGCTTGTAGGAGTTTATAGTAGGCGCAAGGAGGGGCATGATATCCGGTAGGCCTGTGAGGACACCGGCGAGGAAATGCCTTCCGAGATCGGAGAGGTTTACAACGTCGGGATATGGTGGAGATGGATCTGGCTGTTCGCGGAAGAACATGTTTTTGCCGTCGTTGGAGACGATGGAGATATGCATATGCCCGCTGTTTCCTGGTAGGCCGTAAACTGGCTTGGCCATGAAAACGGGCGTAATGCCGTATTTACTGCCGAGAGCTTTGACGACGTATCTAGAGGATTCAGTTAGCTACGGTTTGTTGAACTACTAGCGGCGCCTCTAATGCTCACTTGAATAATCCAGCTCTGTCGGCTATTTCTGTAATCTCTCCGTACTCTAGAGCCTACCGAGAAGGTCAGATTCCATGTCTAACATGAGACGATAAGAGCACCGTTAACCGCTTCGAACACCCCAGGACCGCTCTCGGTGTGCCAACTTTCGATGTCACATTTGAATTCATGACATGTATTGAAAACTCTGTAGTAGTACTCCTGGTTGTGAACCGGCCTCGTTAGACTGTATCCAAACATTCCCTCAGTTAACGGCGGTAGTTCAGCGACTGGGTTTGTCTTCAGAAATCTGGCGGTCCCTGATGAATTCCGTTCTGCGTTATCTATCGTGGATGGAGCGCGAAATTGGTAGAATTCGTATTCAGCTTCACGCGGGGCAATCAGCTCCAAGCACGGTATATAACACCAAGAGAACTAGCACATACCACCTGCCATAGCTTTGTATCCCGACTTTTGCATTGCTGCAGCAGCAGTTCTTATAAGCCCGCGCGGGCATGCTGAAATTGGAGCATGTGTATCTGGATCAAAGAAGTCGACCAGGAAAAATGGTACCTGATCTTCCCACGGTATTCGTCTGAAGCTCTTCAAATCTGGAATGGCCACCATATCTCTATATCCATTCTCTTTATTACTGATTGCCAGCTCTTTAAAATAAGTCCGGTCATGCATATCCCACCCAAAGATCACAGAGCAGAACCCGAACCCATCCTTTGCGATTGAAAGAAATTTCTTCTTCGAGACGAGCTTTCCGCGAAGAATACCGTCTGCGTCAATTCCAGCTAGCTTAACGTGGATGTCGTCCGCAAGAACTGCTTCAAGGTTATCGAGCGTCACCTCTGTAGGATTTGGCGTCTTTGTGGTCATGCTGTCGATTGACCACGCGGTTGTGCTCTGAGTGGTGATTGAACCGTGAGATTCCGAACGGTTTAACAGGAAAAAGCCACCAGCAAAGGAAAGACCAAAAGATGCTGAGCGAATGGTCTGAATTCGCCCTCGCGGGAATCGTCAGCACGGGTCCATCAGCAGGATGATGTCCCGAATACGACCAAGACCAACAGCCGCGGTTGTCAGAGCCGCTCTTATCGGACGAAGCCTTATCTGTCTGTCGGGGTTTGATGCTGAGGCACTAGTTAGCTAATCTCTTGGAACTACGGAGTAACTAACTAGTAGTTAACTAGCGCCCACCATGCCCGAGTCTTCCTCCCAACTTAGTTACGGCTTCAAGCTCGCCCCCGCTGACGAATTAAGCTGCAACTCACTCCAACTGCATTGCGAGACAGTATTTTAGCAGTTTAACTAACTAATTACTGGCTTACGGAAGCTTGAACAATGGAGCTCTCGGTTGTACTTCATCTTTTCTTCTCATCCCCTCATCTCTTGAAGGTAAACTAGGAGTGATTTAAACACTCAAAAGGCAAACATATCCTCAGAGTTTCACCATACGACTTGCGAGATTGAGCTGTCCAACCTAGCATCAGCACTCAAACATTCCGTAAGTACCCCCCGATGTTTGATACGCTTTCGACAGCAAATCTACCATTTTCTGTGTAAATACTAATCGAATAACCCTAAATTTGGGAGCCTTGAATTTTCCTACAGCTGAAAAAGAGAACTCGTACCAATGGCAGCTCCCAGAGGACGTCTCCAAGGCAAAAATGCCATTATTACTGGTGCTGCGGGGTATGTCTTCTTGTATCAAGTAAAATCTCGTCATGTTTGACCACTTTTATATCTCTCAACTAATCACAATATCACAGCGGAATCGGTCTCGAAACCAGTATTCTATTTGCCCGTGAAGGGGCCTCTGTCTTGATGGCCGATATCTCAGAGCAAGCTCTTGAAAATGCTCTTGCCAAAGTCAAAGCAGCCGTCCCCAACGCTCCCAAATTGGAAACAGTCAAGTGTGACGTCTCCAAAGAATCAGACGTCCAAGGCATGGTCGACAGACTGGATTCCTGGGGAGGATTGGACGTCATTTTCAACAATGCCGGCATCATGCATGCAGAGGACGCAGATGCCGTGGATACACCGGAGAAGATCTGGGATTTGACGCAGAATATCAATGTCAAGGGTGTCTGGTATGGATCGAAACATGCCGTTCTCAGCTTGAGAAGGAATAAGAAGACAAAAGGTAGTATCATTAATACTGCAAGCGTCGTTGCGCTGGTTGGAAGTGCGACCCCGCAACTTGCATATACTGCGAGCAAGGGAGCTGTGTTGGCCATGACGAGGGAATTGGCTATTGTTCATGCTAAAGAGGGATACAGATTTAATTCTCTATGCCCGGCGCCATTGAAGTATGTTATTTCCATTGGCACGTCTATCTTGCATATATGTACTCTTTATCTAACTCTCCACAGCACTCCTCTTCTTCAAGACTGGCTAGGAGCTGATGCTCATAAGCGCATGAGACGTGAAATTCACTTTCCAACCGGTCGCTTTGGCGAGGCTGTTGAGCAGGCACAAGCCGTTCTCTTCCTTGCCAGCGACGAGAGCAGCTTCGTCAACGGGTCTGATTTCGTGGTTGATGGTGGTATGACCAAGGTATGCAGTGATCCAAATACTCTGTTTGCTCTTGCAGACACTAACCTTATCAATGTTAGGCATACGTGACACCCGAAGGCCCACCTACCGAAGCTCCCAAGAGTCTTGCTGCATAATTGCTTAAGTATTCTGAACTTGGACCCTGAGAGTACCCGTTAATGATGAAGTAGCCCAGGAGCTTCCTAGAATGAATATCAAATCATAAGCCCCAAACTAAAACTCCCAATAATAGACAAGGCAGTAGCAGAAGAGAGAGTTCAAGTCACGCATTAATAGTTATAAAATTCAGTGATTCAAGCTCACACTTACTCATAGTTACTCTCTTGTGAATTGAACATTAATCTCATCTTCCAGAAGACTGCAGGACACTATCTAGATTATACTTTCAACTGAATTTGTACTAATATACAAAGACAGATGAAAGAGAATGTTGAAAAGAAAATTAATCTGATGAGTGGCTCTGCAGCAACTAATATCACTGCTGCACATACTTCATACACTGTAGTGCATGCATTACATCAATGGAATTATTCAGCTTGATGTGTCCATGGGCAGATCATTACACTGCATGTAGCAATGATGATTGCAAGAATTAACTAGTTATCAGACCCTTTGCAGTGCAAAAAGCTCAATTTGCTGAAACAGTGTTGCTACTGTTGTCCTGAGCCAATTTCATAACCACAACCGTTGGGGTCACATTTATCCTGACTTTCATCTTGCAAGTGCAGCTGGTCCTGTGCAAGAACAAAAAATTATCTAAAGTCAATGCAAGAAACAAACAGGGAGAAAACAGAAAGAAAACAACAGGGACAAGAATGGAAGCCCAGGCTCTATATTTTCCTTTCTAACATATATTAACAAAAAAAAGGCTTACGTTAGAGCCACACAATCTTGATAACTGCTGGACAGGGAGCAACATATGGATGTAATTGAAAATTCAGTGTATTCAAGCACTTATAGTGTAGCACATTCTGATTTGGATATTCACTCTCTTGCCCATGGTAAGGAGCATTTTGTGAGATAAGTCACTCAAAAGCCAGGGAAACTGTAGAAACTGGCAGCTCAGTTTTGATATCTTCTGGCAGTGAGGGCAATCACATGTAGGTAACTGAATTGCAGGTATCACACTCAGGTGCACAGTAGTAATCATAGGAAGGAAAAAGTCACTTCAAATGAGAATTTGGTATTCATACTTCATAAGGAAGCCGATCTGAATTGTGACATCCACACATAATAGATGTTGAATTCAAAATGCTTGAAGCTGTTGAGCTATAAAGTGATTGCTTCTTGAGGTAACATCTGCGTGGCCATCAAGAGGCATCTGAAAGTGAGAGTCATTGGAACACATAAGCAGCTCCAGTGTTACTCATGTTCCATCTTCGGCCTCATCACTTTGAGAATCTAGATGTTTTTTTTGCAACACCTCCCTACACCAATTCATTAGCAATGCACTTTAAATAATTGTTGGCAAAACAGCTGCTGATCTCCTGTACATACATAGTTCATAGAGTTATGCACAGCTTGCATTATCCTGTGTCATATTCTCCTTCAATGGCTGGTCCTTCTAAGGATTTCTTTTAGTCCAGTTAAACAACAAAGAATCCAGCTTGGATACTCCTGATATAGGAAATGTGGAATTGCGTTCGTCTCGAGATGTCATTTTGGCATATGAAAAGACAACCATTCACCCATTGTGGCTGAAGGCTCGAGAGTTGGGGCAATTGACCCTGCAATAGAGAGACGGGTTTTAAGAAAGTTGGACTTCAGAGTAATGACATTGCTCTCCGCCTTATGTATGATATTCATCTTCCCCACTGAGTCGAGTTAACAATATTCAGCAGAAATGTTGAGTTTCTCAGATCAGACGAATATTGGGAATGCCCGCATCGCGGGAATAGAAAAAGATCTCCAGCTCGGCAGAGCGCGATATACATTGCTTTTGACCATCTTTTATGTTGATTATATCATTTTTAGCTTCAAGACATGATCTGGAAGATTGTCCCTCCGCATGTCTGAGCCACCATCATTGTCTTTGCTTGGTTAGCTGATATCAAGCTTTGTATTCTCTGGAAGCACTGGCCTAATCAACCTATTAACTACTGTACTCTGTAGTGCTCCCCTTTGGATTTTCACAAGTTTGCTGCAGATTTCTCCTGTTATCACTGCAAGAGACCCTGTGAGCTAAATCTAAATCTTTGATGAAGCCATTTTGGGACCTCTGGAGTTTCATTGAGGTTACTCTCTTCATGGCTGTTTTGAAGGCGATATGGTGGAGCGAAGCGATGTTCACGTGACTGAGATGAGACACCTGATGCATGCCAAGCCCCATCCAGTAATGTTACGTATCTGCCAAACTCCAACCCATCAATTTCCCTCTCAGCCCCCCAACTGTGCATCATCGTTGTTATCACCATCGCTTCTCTGCATCTTGAGATTGTGACAACTTTTATCTTCTCCAGCACTAGTTGTTACTCTTTCAACACTCAACACCGAATCTTTTGCTTTTGCGCCAGCTTTTCTACGACTCGAACCTTGACCTCTCTTTCTCGGTGCAGCGTTTAGCCTGCTAGAAGTTCTCACTCCTTCACTATGGCCGACCGCGACCAGCCCTACGATCCCTATATCCCATCAAATTCGAACCAGAATGCTGGAGGAAACAATGGAAATCAGAGAACGGCTGCGCTACAGGCGGTATGTCCAATACTATTCTTCCATTTGATTGAACCAAAGACGGTTGTCCGGGAGCTGGCTTTGAAAAATTCGGTCATTTTTTGTTTTGAGCAACGCCAGACCATTCTTTATTTTTGGAATCGCAGAGTTTCAACTAGTTAGAACCTAGGGTTAATAGAAGTCGTGGACTGCGATTCTCCTCGCTTCAACATTTACCATTAATATCCAATTTTGTTACCTGTGGCGATACTGACCTGCTTGCTTCCTTCAGCAAATCGATGATACTGTCGGAGTGATGAGAGAAAACATCAACAAGGTCTCCCAGCGTGGTGAACGTCTCGATTCTCTTCAAGACAAGACGGATAACTTGGCGGTTTCTGCCCAAGGCTTCCGCCGTGGTGCCAACAGGGTTCGCAAGCAGATGTGGTGGAAGGACTTCAAGATGCGGATATGGCTCATTGTCGGCATTATCATTTTGCTCATAATCATTATCGTTCCAGCTGGTATGCTTACAGGACCCTAATAAACACTATTGGCTGTTTACGAGGCTTACCATACTAACTATCATAATAGTCGTCGCAACGAAGGGAAAATGAGCTCCCATTTGTCGGCCTGCACCTACTCCTCCTTTCAGCGCGTTCCACTTGAGTTCTGCTGGTATGATCCTCATGAAGATTCCACAAACCTGCTGTCGAATACCGCGCAATTTTACAAGCTTTACGCCATGCGCGGCTTCTCTGCAGCTCTTTCCCCCCCCCCGGCGGCGTCGTCTTTTCTGATTACATCTTTGTTTTTCCTAATAGCTATGAACTGTCTGGGTTTTGCTTCTTCCTCGATTACGAGTCTAACTTGTCGAGGAAATGAGCTTGTAAATGATACTCTGGTGATTGTAACTGTCGGATGCATTGCTTATTTCTGCTCTAGGAATTATTTTAATGACTCTTGCCCCTACTATATCCTATTTTACCTAAGTTTGTGCCATTATCAGTGTGTTGCCGGTCCATGTTGATCTGAAAGCGCTTCTGCCGGCATAACAGAAATACCCTCCTGTAGACCGTAGAGTTGAACTGGTAAAGCAAACCAGCAGATAGTTTAATCAGAGGCAACGAGGAAAACCTTGATATCTTTTTGACTTTTATTCAGAAGTTTAGAGGTGGTCCGTATGTATGGACACAGTAGTTAACGTTTGTAACTACCGTAGCGGTATTTCACTGCACCGCCTGGTCAGTCATTCTGGTGTTTCTTACAATGCTTCAGCTCATTCCGATAGCAGTCCTCCACTGAACATCCCACTAGGTTTAATATGTGTGTTTAAAAGTGCATTCGCTTGACAGACAGAGCCGCCGCATGTGAGTTGAGGCAATGCTACCACCTTGTCTCCTCCTGCGGGGAGGTGTGCGAGCTGCTCGCCTTCGCGTTGCTTCCACCCATTTGAGTAAATTGTCAGCCACAATCCTCTGCCTAGGGTCTCAGAGAAGACAGTATTCTCCACGTTCTGAGCCCTACCGATCTACGCGCTCTACCGTTGTCCAGCTTTTGAGCAACATTGGTTCAAAGCGAGAGGTGCAGCAGTACCTGTCTCACTTCACGTCCGTTTCATCCCAGCAATTCGCGGTTATCAAGGTCGGCGGTGCGATTATAACCGAGCATCTGCAAACTTTATCCTCCGCCCTTGCATTCCTTAACCATGTCGGCCTTTATCCTATCGTTGTTCACGGTGCTGGCCCACAATTGAACAAGTTGCTTGAAGCGGCGGGCGTGGAGCCGCAGTTCGAAGATGGAATTCGGGTGACAGACGGCAAGACTCTGGCATTAGCCAGGTCGCTTTTCCTAGAGGAAAATCTCAAATTGGTGGAGGAATTGGAACGATTGGGCGTGAGAGCGAGACCGCTCACGACGGGTATCTTTTCAGCGGATTATCTGGATAAAGAAAAGTATAACCTGGTTGGGAAGATCAATGGGGTGAACAAAAAGCCAATTGAGGCAGCCATCAAAGCTGGATGTCTTCCGATCTTGACTTCTATGGCGGAGACGGCAGAAGGCCAAGTCCTCAATGTTAATGCTGATGTCGCCGCTGGTGAACTGGCAAGGGCTTTACAGCCATTGAAGATCGTGTACCTGGCTGAGAAGGGTGGGCTTTTCAATGGTGATACAGGCGAAAAGATCTCCGCCATTAATCTGGATGAGGAATACGACGATTTAATGAAACTGTGGTGGGTTCGGCATGGTACCAGACTGAAAATCAAGGAAATGAAGGAGCTGCTTAATGATCTCCCTCGAACGTCGAGCGTTGCCATTATACACCCCGCGGACCTGCAAAAAGAATTATTTACAGATACCGGAGCTGGCACATTGATAAGAAGGGGTAATAAGCTTCATACGAAGACGTCTATCGATGATTTTGAAGATCTTGAAGCTTTACGAAATGCCCTTGTTCGTGATAGAGAAGGTTTGGATGCGAAGGCGACAGTTGATAGATACATACAGGCTTTGAGAGGTCATGAGTTCAAGGCTTACTTCGACGAACCTATGGATGCGCTCGCAGTAGTTTTGCCTCCCAAAGGGGAGTCTTCTCTGGCTCATTTAGCGACACTTACTATTACCAAGGCCGGTTGGCTCACAAACGTCGCCGATAATGTGTTCTCAAGCATTCAAAAGGATTTCCCTAAATTGATTTGGACAGTGAAGGAAGATGATGAGAACTTGACTTGGTTCTTCGATAAAGCTCAGGGTAGCCTTAACCGCGACGGCGAGGTCCTATTCTGGTCCGGCGTCAACAGCCTCGAAGAAGTGGGCGAACTCGTCCACGAATTTAGCAAGCATGGAAGTAACATGTTTGGTGATACCAATATAGAGGCTAAAACTGGCGCTCCTACTAAGAGCGGTGCGAACCCACGTTCCATTCAGCAGACGCGATCATTTTCAACTAGCACAAGTTCAAACACTCTTCGCGCATTTGAGAGGCGGCAGCCTGGGATCAATACTCAACCTGTTCGACGTCACGCTACGACCAACCCAAATCCTCCCCTTGGCAAGAAGAATGCATCCAATACCCAGCCGTCCAAAGTAGCACTGATAGGCGCTCGCGGCTACACTGGTCAAGCTCTCATCAGCCTCCTTAATTCCCACCCTTACATGGATCTGCGACATGTGTCGTCACGTGAATTGGCTGGCAAGCCGCTTCAAGGCTATGATAAGCGCCCTATCACCTATGAGGACCTCAGCCCGGATGATGTTCGACGCATGGCAGACCAGGGCTCTGTCGACTGTTGGGTTATGGCACTCCCAAACCTTGTTTGCAAACCGTACGTTGATGCCATTAACGACGTTGACAAGGATAAGGCCGTTATCGTGGATCTGAGTGCAGACTACCGGTTTGACAGCAGCTGGGCGTACGGACTTCCAGAGTTAGTCAACCGAAGTACTATTGCCCAAGCCAGGAGGATAGCAAATCCGGGTTGTTATGCTACTGCTGCTCAGTTGGGTATTGCACCCTTGGTTCCTTTCCTAGCTGGCCAACCGACTGTTTTTGGTGTTTCTGGCTATTCAGGAGCTGGAACCAAGCCAAGCCCAAAGAATGATGTTAAGAACCTTACCAACAACATCATCCCGTACAGTTTAACAGATCATATACATGAGAAGGAGATCAGCACACAGCTTGGTGTTGATGTTGCTTTCATCCCTCATGTTGCAGTTTGGTTTCAGGGCATTCATGTATGTTTGTGGTTTTTAACACTCCAGACTCTTTGTTCACTAACTTAGTTTGATAGCAATCTATCAATGTGCCCTTGAAGGATTCGATGACTTCGCGTGACATTCGCAATCTTTACCAAGACCGCTACGCTGGTGAAAAGCTGGTCAAAGTTGTTGGGGAAGCACCTTTGGTGAAAGAAATTGCCGGTCATCATCATGTTGAAATTGGCGGATTCGCTGTCCATTCAAGCGGCAAGAGAGCTGTAGTATGCGCCACCATTGACAATCTTCTGAAGGGCGCTGCGACCCAATGTCTTCGTAAGTTTTATACATATATATACCTCCTACAATATCATGGCAAGGCTCGTCCTAACGTATCCCATTAGAAAATATGAATCTTGCGCTCGGATACTCGGAGTTTGAAGGTATCCCTGACGAGCAATGAATGATCACCTTTGTGAACCCAACGCGTCGGCTCTAAAGCAAAAGGCATTAGACCACTAAGGTTTTCTTCTCTTTTTTTGCCAACCTGGAACTTATTGCTTGTGTTGCTTTGGGCCTGTTTTGCACATTGATGCACACATATCCTTGGAGTTTTCCTTCTCATTTCCTTTTAAGTGTACGCTAGAGACCTGTTCTCGGATGGATTTACTTTCCGGCAAGATTCTTGTGCCGCATATTATCTAGACTTGCTTTCAGCTGTCCTTTACGAGCGTACATGTATTTGGATCTTGAAGTTTCGGCACGAAGATTGCATAGACAGAGAAGAGCGAATTTTAGTTGAATGGTGCTAAGATTCTCAGGCTTTATTTGAATCTGATCTACTTGTCTGGCAAGCTGACGACTTCCTCTTTTTTCCCATTTCTAAAGAATGGCATTTTCTGCTCCCCCGGGCCCCTTTCGCGTCTCTAAAAGGCGATATTTTATTCGCTGCGCATATTGCTCCGCAGCCCATGCTTTGAACTCTCTGTTCTTCCCCAATTGCAATCAATGAGAGAGAAAAAAGCCCAAAATCCCCCAAAAGTAAAGCAGGCTGTGATATCCGCTTCTCCTTTCCTTTTGTCACTCACTTCATATATTTCTCCGAGCCTCATGACAATCTCGTGACCATCCCCTGACCTTACTCCTCTGGTCCTTCCCTTCCGCTTTTGGTCTACGCGTTCCGCCCCGCCTAAGAGGTCATACGCTCTCTTCCTCGCGAAACCCCTCCAATGCCTCACTTCATTTGAACTACATCTTGTTCTGTCCAGAACACTTTCGGCGAGACTATATAATGTTGACTGATGAGCGATGTCCATACATATATAAGGAACCTTTTTACTGACTTTATCCATTCTGCACTACCCCGAGAGGACTTGGGAGTGAGGAAGAACGATGTTTTACAGTCATGAGGGTAAGCAATCTTTTGACGCGACACAGGACTTGCTTGAGATACCGGCATGTCATTCTTCGCAGAGAATTGCGAGCTAACGAGGTCTAAATTGAAATAGTCCTCACTTCGCGCGAGCATGGGGTTGCTACGATTTGGTAGGTCCTTAATTCGGCCCATTCTTCTGCTCTCTCGAACCAATCTGGCGGTTCAGTGTAAGAGAAAACGGGTTTGACGTCGTGTTTTGCTGACCAGAAGGTGTATACTTATCCAGGCTTGTCGCGACTCTCGGGTCTAAATCGACGGCAAGGAGGATCAACCGCAAAGCGATCCTAGATGTGGACGTGCCTAAGGCTTGTGGGATGATTATTGACCCCGAAGCACCAATGGCTCTGCGCCTGCAAGGGAATCTGCTGTATTGGACATTTCCTCTCCATTCCTATATGTTGTTGCGTGAAACTAACCTAAGAGGCGATTTTCATTACAGTTATGGCGTTTCAAGGGTGTATAATCAGCAATGCGGGTATATACTTATGGATGCTCAGGCCGTTAGGGATCGAATGATGACGATGTTGAAAGTCGTCCATGGGGGCGGACTGGATCCTGATGCAGGAAAGGCAAGGTGAGCCAGGACTTCTGTTCCATAAAACGGTGAAGCCGGCCAATAGAATGTTAGCTCATGGCGTATCTAGACCAGATCAGCTTGTGCTGCCCGAAGACCCAGCATTCGTTCCGAGCCTCATGCTCCCCGGCTTGAATCTCAACCTGTCGGCCTTGGACATTACAGCAGTGCTCGAGACCCCGCGCAAGACGTCAACTTTGCTGTCAAGTTACTTGCATCAATCAAGTGGATCGAGTCAGGTTCTTGATAAGGGAATTCAACTAAACCTGTCGTCCTCACAGATGGGCCACAGTGCCCTTGGTGGCTTTAGTCTGCCAAGCGAAATGAGTAGTGCAAAAAAGGGACCACTGGTAGAACTTCCAGCTTATTTAGGGGAAGAGGAAGGTGTACTGCTACAGCCGGATTTTGAATTCGATGCCGAAGGAAATATAATTGAATTGCCAGCGTCGAGAAATGTAGACCATATGGTTATGAATGAGACTGCTGAACCCAATTATGATCTTGAAATGGCTGGAGCAAATCACGATGGACTCGGAGTTATTCAGAATCAGGTAAGGCGGATGCAAGCAAATTGAGTGTGCATTATCGTTAACATCACAACAGTTCGAAGATCTACCTATATATGACGAGGATGTGAGAGAACTAGTCGACAACGATATAAACTTAGCTCTTGACGGGTCACCTTCCGATCGCTGGCGGAAGCGAGGTTCTGAATCCTTAGCTATAAACGAAATGTGTTCTACTCAACAGGGGGCACAAATGCCGCCAAAGAAAAGGCGCCTTAGAAACGTGGAAGTCGACGACCACCCAGAACTCAGAAATTCGGACTTGGCTCAGTGGAATTCCGAATACATGAAGAACATGGCCATCGCTACCAAAGTGAAGGAGAATAGTAAACTCATCACAGTAGCGAGAAAGAACGCTGCGCTTTACGTCCTGGGAGTGGGAATCGCAGCTGTCGGTCTAGGTCTAGGGGCGTCTCAGACTCCTCACCCACTAAACGTTTTCTCTGGAAGCCAGCTTTTGAGTGCATTGACAGGAACAAAAACCGAAGGTTCGCAGCGTAAACGCAACCGTAGCGTAGCAAGTGACAGCGATTCCGAGGGTTTTGGCAGAAACGTGCGGCAGAGAAATGGAGATGAGGTCGGCCGCGGAGCAGGCATTAACCAACAAGGTGTTCCACCGTTCGATGTAAGTTCTGAAAAGCTCTGTGCTGTTCTGGTTTATGGCTCCTGTTAAAGGTTCTTCGGAATAGCAGGATATTGAAATAGGTCGACATGGACCGCCATCCCTCCAAGATGACGTATCTTCACAGATGCCATGGAATATCACCGCATCGGTATACGGCTCTCAACGAGGTTCATCTGTTGTCGGTGGATATTCTGGTTTGAGTGGCCCTAATTCTGCATTCCGTCCTGGACAGGATCTCCTGATTCCCAGTGGGCGAAGAGGAAGATTAACCAGCGCAAGTCCACTTGCAGGTCGTGGAACAATGCGAAACGCTTCACAGGGGCCTTTCCTCCATGACGAAGATCTCGACATGCACACAATCGGCGGCATAGATATGCAAAGCTCTGCTAGCGAAATGTTTCCTGGGCAGAAAATCGGAATGAGTTCTCCAGCAGCGCCCCGAGACAAGCTCGCCGAGCCACAGTGGTTTCTGAATAACCTCGACCAACAAAGTGTGAATTTTCTCGAATACGTGAAAATTCGAATCGAAGAAACGCCCGCTGCTCCAATGAATGATCAGAATCGTGGAGAAATCACGTTCACTTCTCTTCTTCCGCCAGTTTCGAGCAGTAGAGTCGTCGCGACCCAGGGATTCCTGCACGTTCTAACTTTAGCAACAAACGGAGCATTGCGTGTGCGCCAAGGCGTTGATGTTGACTCTGCAAAGGGATGTGACGACGCTGGAGAGATCTTCTTGTCCATGGCTGGTTAAGCCAGTTCACTTGGTTTGAATGGCTCAAGAGAATGATACCGGCCTGCAAAGGTTCAGATCAACCCTTACAGAGTCAAACAGCCCTAAACAGACAGATCTGGACAACATTTCCTTGTCATTATCGAGATTTCCTTCAAGTTTTCTTCTCATATTTTCTCTGACATTTCTTCCAGGTCGCCGACAGCTACCAGAATTTGTTGTGCCATTTATATTGCAATTAATGTCTTTTTACCTATGGAGATTTGCCTCTTATTATAATAGTTAATAATGACAGTCAAAGTTAGCCATCATCTTCTTGTCGCTTTGCTGAGGAATACAGCGTTTTCAAGTCTGTTTCACATTACATCCCTCAAGCCTGCGGAGTGGATACCGTGGATGACGCACTGCCACACATCTGGACGCTAGTTTTCATCTGAAGGGGGCTATGTAATTAATTTTTCGATCATAAAACAGTGCTGACACCCAGTTTGGTCGTAAATTTCGGCTGATCTTCAGGTTTACTACATCCCTAGGTCACTAGGCATTAGGTCACTAGATCCCCTTTCCAGTTGCTCCCAGGGGCGCCCAGGTAGATTACTAGAGATTACCAGAATTTCAGTGATAGCAGATAATAATCAAAGTGACTAGATTTGAAAAATTGAGAAGCTCTGTAATTTTGAAGCTTGTTAAATCATAACAAAATTACAGAAAAGTAATTTTCAGTGACTTCTAGTAATTATCATGAAATATCTAGAAATGTAAAAAATATAAAATTTAATAAAATGTTGTAACACATTGTAAAATTACATAAAAATATTTTAAATTTTTTTTTTCTTGCTCTCAACAGTGATTAGTAGCAGTCAGTTGTCACTAGCTTAATAATCATCAAATATGATAAAGAACATAAGAATTAAATTTTACAACAAAATAATTCATAATGCTTTTAATAAAGTGCTTCATAAAATTTTTGTTTCTAGCAAGTGACTGAAAGCAACTGATAGCTGCTGATTACAACTATCACAATGAATATAAAAAAATAAAAAACACAAAAATTAAAATTTACAACAAAATGTGTCATAAAACTTTTGTTTCTAGTGAGTAACTGAAAGCAACTGATAACTGCTGATTACAATTACTGCAATGAATATGAAAAAACAAAAAACACAAAAATTAAAGTTTTTAACAAAATGCTTTATAAAATTTTTGTTTCTAGCAAGCAGCTGAGAGCAACTGATAGCTGCTGAATGTGATTACTGCAATGAATATAAAAAAATCAAAAACACAAAAATCAAAATTTACAACAAAATGTGTCATAAAATTTTTATTTTTAGTAAGTGACTGAAAGCAATTAATAATCACTGATTACAGTTACTGCAATGAATATGAAAAAACAAAAAACACAAAAATCAAAGCTTTTAACAAAATGCTTCATAAAATTTTTGTTTTTAGTGAGCAGCTGAAAGCAACTGATAACTGCCAGATGTGACTACTGCAATAAATATAAAAAATCAAAAAATACAAAAATCAAAACTTTTAACAAAATGTGTCATAATGCTTTTGTTTTTAGCTAGTGACTGAAAGTAATTGATAATTGCTGAATGTAGCTATCACAATGAATACAAAAAAACAAAAAATACAAAAAAATGAAATTATGAGAAGTATAATTGATAAAAAATCTGATATCTGAAGAAATATTATTTTCATTAAAATTTTATACATTGCTAATTATTACTAGCAACTCTCATTTTCTGTCATTAATGATTGTGCTTTTTTGATATTTTCAGAATGAATGATAATATAAAAAAATTTGATTCTGAACTTGAATTTAATGATGAAATTATTAAATTATATTGCAAAAATGAAAAATTGCAGAAAAAGCTGAATAATTCTAATGATTTTAATAATCTGATGAAGATTGATGATGAAATTGAGTATTTTATGATAAATATTGATTACAGCTGCTGTCAAGTGAGTGTTATTGATAATATAAATCTCAAAAACTACAGATGAGTCAAAAAAATATGAAATAATTATTAATAATCAATGAAAATCAGCAGCAAACATTCAGCATACACAAATGCTTTCAAAATATTCAAAAACAGCAAAAAATGAATATTGTTATTATGTCAATATTTCATGATTGTTATCTGATGAAGTATTAAATAATATATTTAAATGTATAAATAAAAAAAAATGCTTCTGACTGCTATCAGTAATGACTGACAGCACATGATAAATTTAATACAGTCACAGTGATTCAAAAAAACAAAGTAAATGATATATTATTTTATCATACTTGAATGATGCATTTTGCATGCTTCACAAGTGACAATGTTCAGAAGTTAAAGTTTGCTTCAAAACTCATGAATTATTATAAAAAATAATTCATTATTAAATTGATAAGTACAGCTGATTGAAAATGAAAAATATCAGAAAGATTGCTTAAAATTTAAATCAGATGAATTATGAGCATTTTGACAATAACAAATTAACATAAAATTTATATTAATACTAATGTACTCAGCACAGAATAAAGTGCATAAAAATTGAATGCATTTTAAATTTTTTATGATATGAAAGTAACACTTGATCATCATTAAAAGTTTTTGCTAACACTTCAGCAACATCAAGATTTTATGTGAGCTGTAAAAAAATTAAAAGCAAATATTTTTTTTGATATATTTCAAAAAATATCAATGTGAAGTATATGCAACAACTTATTAACAATCAGAAGAATCTGATTGCTCTCACATGTGCTCATGTGAAGTCAGTAATTTTTTGATAAAATCAATGTGATAAGTTAATATAAAAATGAGATAAAAATTATTACAACTTGTATATCTGATTAATGATTACTAGAAGTACATAATAATTTTTACAGAAAAACAATTGAAACAGTGTCATGTGAAGTTATATTTACATTAATTATTTTTGAAAATATGTTAAATATACTTTACATGTTTTTTATTAATTATGAGAAACATGCACATTCATTTTCATCATTTGCAAAAATTCTGATGAACATTTATCAGAATATAAAAAATGTTTTTAAATGCATTGATGATTTCTCATTGATTATTGATAAGCAGTAAGAAAATCTGATTGCATATATATTTAGTATAATACTTACTGATAATTACATCTAGATTGCTTTTTTTGAGATTCATTTTTATTGTGATGATTATGTAATCAAAATGCAGATACATTAACAAAAATTCACTTCAGTTTCAATAACAATTAAAAAATTCACACATTAATTGAAAAGAACTGATTGCTTCTTAATTCACTTGAGTATAAATATAAAAATATGTAAGTCATTGACAGCAATCAGAAACATTCAATTGCTAATGATTTCTAACTGTTGTATTCAAGAAAGCAAGAGATGAAGAATGTGAAAGCTTTTATATTTGAGATATTTACAATGATGAAGTTAATTTCATTATTATTTTTCTTTTAGAGCAGCAAGCAAAGCTTTTATTGAAAATTAAATCATTTTAAATTAATATGATATTCAAAAAAATATCTGAAGATATCAAAATGATTGATTTTGTTTATATAAATTTCAAAATTGATCAGAATAAGCACTGAGAGCTTTCATTATTTACTAATAATTATTAATGACTGCTGTTTTTCTTTAGTTATTACACTTGAGCAAATGTTTGTTAATCAAAACTTTGAAGAAATATATAAGCAGAGTTTCAAGCTTTTTTTTAAATGTGTTGAATGTATTGCTGAAAGCTCAGTTAAGTAACATTACATTCATGAGATAAACATTCAGATGATTATTGAAAATATATGCTTAAAGCAAGTTTTAGATATATGAACTAGATTACAATGTCATTCAGTGACTTTCACTGATTACTAATAAATCTTGACAGCTATCTTCACACTCTTGATGCAACATAATTTTGATGAAAGCATCTAAAGCATGTCATAGTTTACTGTTTAGTGCATTACACTTGTGAAATCAATTATTTTAACTTAAAATCTGAAGTTAATGTAATGAAGCAGATTCTAAATCAATATAGCAAGAAGTTTATTAAAATCACTTTTGATAAATTGAGATGTCACTCAAATTTAAAAATTGTTCAATGAGTTAAACACAAGCAAATTTCATGAATTTTATGTGAAATTTGCTCAGCATACATCAAGATTTCATTGAATATTTTTAATGATATTGATTGAAGCACAAATGTTATTGAGAGCAATCATAAGTGATTAAATGCTCTTGAAATTGAAATTTTCTTGCTTCAGATTGTGAAACAGTAAGTTGTTATATCTGATTTTATATTTAAAAAAGGCTCTAAGCTAATAATTTAAAAACTGTGAATTGCTTAATTGAAAAAATATTGAGAAGCTTAAGATTTTTGAGCAAACAAAAATTAAGTTTATTTTTAAAAATTGAAGTTCAGCTAAAAAATATGCAGAACAGCAAGTCTGTGATAAATATTAATGTTTTTCACATGTTTTTGCTCATCACTAACAAAAGTTAACAGTTGCTAAACAATAAAAAAAAAAAATCAAGCTCAGTCAGATTCTCACAACATTTTAAAAAAATGAAAACATTTTAATAAAAAATTAAAGTTGTCAAAATTCTTCTCATCTGAATATTTTGTGAGATTTTTTCAAAAAAAATAATCAGCATTATTAAATAAATCTAGCTACTGATGATTATCAGCAGCATTCAGCTGATTTTGTATAAATTTACTAGAAATTTCTACATCTTCATGTTATATAATCATGATTAATTTCACATCATCATTAAAACAATCAGTCTCTCTAGCTAGTGATGCTGAGAATTATGAAACTGAAGATGATGTTGATCTTGAGAAAAAAAAAATTAAAGTTATAAAAAAAAAATTTAGAAAGCAAAAAAAAAATTTCACAAAAAAAAAATAAATAAAAAAAAAAGTAAGATGTATACATTAGCTATCATTGACTTTCAGTTGCTATTGTCAGCTGCCTGTCACATCTAGAATGTATTAGCATAAACTGAATAAATATTAATTTTTTTTTGATTTATTATAAATATCACAAAAGCATGAAAAAATAAACAAATTGATTGATTTCAAATTTCTTTAATCTTTAAACTTTCAAAAAAAACAACTTGAAAAAGCACTCAAAATAACTACACACAACTGATAACAACTGCAACTCAATAACAACATTCATAATATATATCAAATTTCATCAGCTTGTTAACAACTCATTAAGTCATAACTTCATAAAACTTTTGTTTGTGAAACATCTATGTCAATTGCAAATTTGCAAACTGAAATAATAGCATTCAGATGCTATTTTTTCTTAATGAAAGAACTTGTGTTGCTCTCTTTCTTGCTAGTAAACATTAGAAATTAGTAGTTTATATATATATATTTAATAAAACTTATCTTGATTCATTTAAAATATACAAATAAACATACTTGTATTTGATATTGAATGCAGAATAACAGCTTGAAAGTTTTCTAACTGCACATAAATGATAATGTTTAGACTCAGATTCAGAGCTGTAATTTTTAATTAGCATTAATAACTTTCAGTTTCTGCTGCTATCATTTTAAATCTCATATATATATTTTTTTCTTTTTTTCATTCTTCTTGCATGAGATGACAAAACATCATTTGAGAATTTTTTAAAAAAAATAATATATTCAACTTGTAATGTTGATCTGATTGATTTAAAACATACAAAATATTAACAATATTACTATGAGTAGCTGATTGCTGTTGATAACAGCTAAACACATATACATACATTTTTTTTTTAATTTTTTCTCTGCAGAACAACAAAACATCATTCAAAAATTTCAGAAAAATATCAGCAACTGCAACTTGTGAATTGAATGTAATTAGTTTAGAATATACAATATATATTAAAGATATCACTGTTGATAACTGATTGCTGCTGATAGCAGCTGACTACAGCTGAATAATAAAAATACACATTCAGCTGCTGATAGTACTGATGAGTTAAAATTAATTTTGATATTACTAAAAGTTGTTAGTGTTTTAATATATAAATACTAATTTTTTTCAAAATTTACTGATGATATCATTTTTTTTAACTGATAACAACTTGAAATTTTTCATATATATTTTTATCTGCAGATTTTTATTTTGAGTTCTAATAATAAATTAGCAATTCATAATAAATACTAGAAAAAATCAGAAGCATACAGCATGCATGTTAATAACATATTTTTGAATAATAACATCTTGATTTTCATGAGCAGTTATTTTGTAGATGCAAAATGAACATTTTCTCACACATGAACTGATGAACTATAATTTGAATTTAATTAGCAGTTTTCAGAAAATACTAGTAGCATTTGATAACACATTACACATATAATGACATCACATTGATTTTAGATTTTTTTTTTGTGATTTTCACAAATGCAAATTTTTTTATTTTTATATAACTACTAATCAATCTCAGTTACTCTCAGCAGCTTCTGAAGATAATCACTTACACATAATGTTTATTATTTGAAAGTTCAGAAATTACTTTTGAATCTTCAAAACTTGCAGCAGAAAATGTCATGACTTCATCAAAATTCATTGTGTATAGTGAACTTGCAAAAAATGATCCTGATTGACTGAATATAATTATATATACATGAATTAATGTAGTAGCAGATGATAACAACTAGATGCATGCAGATTCTACTAGCAACATCAGATTAGAATTGTATAGATTTTAAAATATCAAAACAATTTTTATTTTTTATTGTATTTAATTTAGTAAGTTATAATCAATCAAAAAAAAATTTATTTAGATTGAAATCATTGAATGCTTAAAGAAAAAAGAAAAAAAAAACTAGAAAATTTAAAAATCAAAAAAATTATTATAAAGTAAAAAAATAAGCTTTTGATTAAGTAATATAATTTGTTATATAATATAATTATATATTATTATATAATATTAATGATTAATCATATAAATTATGTAATTATTATTAGTAGTTTTCAATAATGTATATAATTATTTTTTATGAATAATTATGAATAATTTTAATTTTTAATTTACAGCTGAATATTTCTGATAATCATTGATAGTAACTGATTGTCAATAAGTGCTGCTAGATCAAAATATAATTGATTTATTAAACTCATATATACAATATAAATAATATGCTTTTTATATATTAAATATATTCATATTTTATAATATAATACTAATTTAGTAAATATATTTATTAAAATTTAAAAACTTCTAGATACTACTACATGCTTCTAGCTGCTACAAATGATATCTGATAAATGTTATTTTTAACTACATTTTAAATATAATGATTTGCAGTATATATTTAATTTAAAGTGAATAAAACTAGCTTATTATTACTTATACATAGAAAATTTATGACTCAAACTGATTTTTCAATTTCTAAATCATTATTCTAAAATTTCTAACTTTTCAATTTTTATTCATCACTGATCACATTTAAAAATAGTAATTACTAAAAAATTTTAACAAAACTCAGTAGAATATAAAAATAATAAGTCACAAAAAAATCAAATTTTTAATTTTCAGCTGCAGATTTGTTTCAGCACTTGAGATTTGTATTTGATTGACAAGCATTTAGTTTTTTTGCTGCACATGATGAGTATTGATATCTTGTTTTTTTTGAATTTCAGTTAGTTTCAGTCATTACTGTCAAATAGCAATAGCTATTAGAATTTAATACATACTTTTTGTAATTTTTTGTGATGTCTGCATTGCTGAATGCTGAGACTTTCTGCTTCTGACTTGTGATTGATTTAAATTTTTTTTTAATAATATTTGAAATTAGATGTGAGATGATAGTACTCATTTCAGAAATTTTTTTTTCTTCAGTTGTTGATTGAGACAGAGCTGATGATGACAATTGCTTATTGATAATATTTGATTGTAACTGATTTTTTTCATTTTTTTCATTTTTTTTCATTATCTTGTTTTTTTTGTTTTTCTTCACTGCCTCATCTTTCTCATGTTTTTTCATTTTTACATTTTCTTCAATAATATTCAATGTTTTAGAAGCAATTGTGTTCACAATCACATTAATTAGTAAAAATTTCTGATTACTGATGATAACAATTAACTTTCTTCTGATTACAGTGACTGAAGTCTGCATTTTGTTAGAGAATTGATTGAATTTAAAAAATAATGTTAATGCAAATGAAGTGCTGAAAGAAATTCATGTAAGAATTTTAAATGTACTAGAAACTCTTACTGTACTGAATTTTATTTGACTTGAAATCACTAAAATCAGAATTCTGAACATTAAAACTGCTGATGCTGAAACAATTTCATTTTTCTGCTGCTGATTGCTATTGAAAGTATTTAATAACAATCATTAAATTCTAATTATATATATTATTTATCTGTCAATCATAATTGCTTTCTGATTTTCATTGTTTTTGTATTTTATATCAGACTCTTCATCTTTCTTCTCAATTTTTTTATTTTTGTTATTGATTTCACTACTTTTCTTGAACAATTTGAAAATAACATTATTGCTCTCATTAAAGCTGTTGATAATCACTGATAAGTAATAAAAGCAGCTGAATGAATATACTGAAAATTAATCTGTTTTTGTCATCACTAATTATACATGATTAGTATTTTTTTTATTTATTTATGATAAAAATACTCATTGCTGATATCTTTCATTTTTTTCTGTCTCAACTTTCAAATTTTGATAAATGTTCTTGTCATTTTGTTTTCTAGAATTCTAATAGTCATAACTGATAAGTAGTGATAAAAACTATAATATATAACATGTAAATAACAGTTGATTCACTGCATGTTGTGTTTTAATGTGTTTCTGAATTGTAAAGCTCTGATTTTTCTTGAACTCACTAGCAGCAATTGATAAGTTATAATAACAACTGTCTTGAAATTAAATGCTTACATTCAGTAACTGCAAAACAAACAATTTTGAATGCAAGAAGAAATAATCTGCAGTTAATAATTGTAGAAATTAGCTTCAAGTAACTGTATTTAATAAATTCTGAATTTAATTTATCATTTTGCTGCATTCATTTCAGATTTTAATTTTATGATGATTGCATTCACAAATTTTTTTGTTGCTAAATTTTACTGATTAGCATCAGTAATTTCTTAGATTAATTATTCTTTCTTACACATATCAGCTGACACAATTTATTTTCTTCTTCTTGATGCAATGCTTCTTGCTTTTGATTTTGATTTTAATCTTAACTGCAATCTTGACTTTATCAGTTCTGACAGTTGTCATTAATTATTTCTGTGCTTATTTGTGTTCAAAAATGTGAAATTTGTCAGACAAAAATAATTTGTTAGTTTCATGATTTCAAAGTACTGCAATATAATCTAATTATAAAATTAAATTTTAACAGTAAATAAAAGTTTCAACTGACAACAATTATCAATTATAAAACAAAAACTTTCAATTTTCTATGCTTGACTCATCTTGAGAAAAAAATCAATGATAAAAATTAGTTGTCTGTAGAAGAAAGAAATTGTAAAAAAAAAAAAGTAAAAAATTTACATATAAGCAATAATTTTTAATTGTGTTGCTATTAAATTAAAAAAAGCTTGAAAAAAAATTATGTCATAAAATTTATAAACTAGATTTAATTAAATAAAGTTAAAAAAAATAATTAAATTATATTAAATTGAAAAATTTTTTTATATATTTGTAAATATAATATTATTGCTTCTAGCTGTTACTGATTGCTTTCAGTTACTATTCAATAACAAAAACATTATAAAGTATTTTGTCAGAAGCTTTAATTTACTTTGCATTTTTTATCATATTTCATATTCATTATTATCATTGTTTCTAGCTGCTATTGATTGCTCTCAGTTACTATTCAATAACAAAAGCATTATAAAGCATTTTGTCAGAAGCTTTAATTCACTTTGCATTTTTTGTCATATTTTATGCTCATATTGATTATTGTTTCTAGCTGCTATTAGTTGCTCTTAATTATTATTTGTGAACAAAAAATGTTGTGAATCATTTTGTTAAAAATTTTGAATTTTTGTGTTTTTTGTCATATTTGATGATTATTAAGCTAGCAATAACTGACTGCTACTGATCACTGCTGAAAGCAAGAAAAAAAAAACTTAAAATATTTTTATGTAATTTTACAATGTATTACAACATTTCATTAAATTTTATATTTTTCACATTTTTAAATACTTTATGATAATCATTAAAAGTCACTGAAAGTTACTTTTTTATAATTTTGTTATGATTTAATGAGCTTTAAAATTACAGAACTTTTCAATTTCTCAAATCTAGTCATTTTGACTACTATCTGCTATCATCAGAACTTTGATAATCTTTAGTAATCTACTTGAGTGCCTCTGAAAGCAACTGAAAAGAAGATCTAGTAATCATACTGAAGAATGCTGATGTCAAGAAATCATAAACTAACAATTAGATGATCATTCAGTATGACTGAACATTCAATATCAATAATTGCTCTTTACACTATTTATCATTGCTGAAAATACACATGAACTATACCATTCTTTTTACATTGAATGTTTTCTTTAAGTCAAAAAATGTTTTTGAGACAAAGCAAACATTTAGAAAGAATTCAAAATGTTCAACTTTTCTGTAGATTATTAAAAAGAATTGATTTTGCACTGATGAAAAATTTATGCTGTCAAAATGTTTATTAAGATCAAGTTTGATATAAAAAAAATCATTTTCTTGAGTAAACATGCAATTGATTGCTAATGATTATGAGTTTTCTAGTAACAGTTCAGTTCATCAACTCAACAATTCTGATCTTCATTCATTACTTGAAATTGTCAAAGCTTATATGCATCTCCAGCTGCTCAGTTTCAATTCTATTCATCTCAATTTCTGATTTTCTCAATCTAGATCTTCAGATTGAAACATTAATTCAATTTCAACTGTCACTTCATTCACTCAATTGATCACTTGTTGAAAACCTCAAGTATCTTTTCAGAAATCAGCAAAATCATTGAGTAGAAATAATAAATGAAAGATCAGAATATACATCTTGTAGCAGCAAGAAAGTGTGATGTCAGATGTATTTGTTAATTGAAGATTAAATTGTGCAATATCTAAAGTTAACATTTGTTCATTTTGATTTTCAAGATGCATGACTCATATCTTTGATGTTGTTTATTCATAGATCATAAATAAATGCACTGATCACTCAAGTTTCTGACATAAGTTGTCAGCATCATGATACAGAAAAAAGTGTGCAAAGATAGCAGACAATCAACTGAAATAAACAAACAAACAAGATGAGTATTTGAGTACTCATCTACTAGAATGAAGATATTTCATGTTGAAATATCTTCATGCAAGCAAAACAGTCTCAGATAAACAGAATTAATGACAACAAATCTTGACAATATATGACAGCTCAGAGTTTCATTCTCAAGCATCATAGCTATGTTATAAAATGCAAGCTAATTGAGTAGCTATCTAGATAGCTAAATATTTATAATAAACAATTAAAACTGTTCTGATCACAGAGAAACACAATGACATTGCACAAAATATCATTAATAAATTATTATTGCAAGTACTGCTGAATTTAAGTCTCTGATCTCAGTGTTTATGCACTGTGAAATTGCAAGAAAGCAAAGCAGTTGAGATTATCAACAGTGTGGCTTGACAAGAAGACATCAAGCTAAATATGCAGAGAATGCAGTTTTGAAATGCAATAACAAAAATGTAGCAATCTAAAAGTTGTTAATAGCATGTTGATATCTGATAAATAGTAGCATCACTTATTTTTATGATGTCTGCTAACTGTCAGAATGAGTGTAGAAAAAGTGTTGAGATGAGAGTTTTAAGATCTGATAAGAAAGAAACAAAGAAAGAAAGAAGAATGCTGATGATACATGCAGTGTTTTTCATCAAATTTCAAGTTTCTTCAATTTGTTAGCATTTCTCACTAAATTTAAAAAAAAAATCAGAAACTCAAGACACTTTTTTTACAAGTTGTCAGATTTTGAGAAAAATGATGTTTTTGAGTTTTCTGATCACAACACAGACTGATTCAAGAAACTTAGCAAAATTAGAATTCTGAAAAAATCATCTGATTTCATAAATGACAAAACTGTTCAATCTTCAGCTTTTGAATGATATGAGTCATCATCTTGCTGATTTGACTTAAAAAATCTTGAATTTGCACATATTATCTTACAGAAAATTGATATTTTATGTGCATTGTAAATATTTAAATGACAGTGATGCTTTCTTGTCAATGTCATTATTTTTGATTTTGTTCATTAAAATCATGTAAAGCTTCTTCTTTTTGATCTTCAGTAAACTGATTATGATTGAAGACTGCAATGCTAAATCTCATATTGACAACTCAAGAAGTGAGTTCATTTTTTTGTCATCTACTATCACTGATGATATAAGAAAGAAAAGTCACTTCACATCTTTCAGAATTTCATGTATCAAAATGTTGTTGATTCAATCAACACAAATACTGCAATATTCAATGAAGTCTTCAGACTGCAATGATAATTTTTGCTGCTTTATTTTGTGCTCACATTAGCTGAAGTACTAAACAGAAATGCATTTATTATGCTTACTGTGATTTGAAATTCATCTTCTTGCATCACTGCAGAGAAATGTGCTCTGATTCAATCACTGCTGACATAGCATAATCAATTTTGTATGCATCATGAAGCATCACAAAAAATAAATCAAGAATTTGTAGCTGATGAAGTCAGACAGAAAGTTTCAAAAAGAATTGCACAAAGTTAAAAACAATCATACTTCAGATTAGTGATGACTGATGACTTTGTGTTTCTTGAATTGATAAACTTTTGTCATCTGCATCTATAGCTGATTTTTCAGACATCAAGTGCAACATATTGTTGAAGAAAGTTGAACAACAATGATATAAATTCATCACTTTTGCAGCAATTTCTACATTTGAGAGATTATAACAGTTTTCAAGCAAAAATTGTAAAGTTCATCAAATATTCTTCTGCTTCAGCAAAGTTTTCTCAACATTGAGATGATTGATTGAGATCACAATATTCTTATAAAATTTAAATTCATCAGTCTTGATCTCATAATTTTCACTAAGCAGAAAAACAAAAAACACATATCTATGCTTGTCTTCTTTCATCAACACATTGCAGTTGTTGGCAACTGCATATTTCTCAGTTTGTTAAACATAATGCAAGTCAATGTGCATATTTGATCATCATTTAATATCATGAAAATCATGATTTTTCTTATTGTCAATTAATCTGCTGATAAAAATGAACATCATTTCTTTCTGAGTTATTGAGTTGCTTTGTGCATTTGATACAAATTGAGATTGTGATTGAGATCAACTTCATGCTGAAATAATTTCAGAAATTGTCACTGCTACTGCTTCTAAAAATTGCTGAAGTTTCTTGTGAGCATTGAGAATGATGCTTTTCAAATTGAGTTAATCATGTTGTGAGATATTTCATTCAACAAAAACTGCATTGCTTTTTGCTATAAAAGCAAAAACATGTACAACAATATCAACTGATTGTCTGTCATTTGTTTGAAATACTACTTTCAGAGTCTGAACAAAGTACATATTCATTCACTTCTCTTTCAGATGGCAGCACAGAAGCAAAAACACAATTATTGATGTATGTGCATGCTTTTGAATTTGATAATTGTTTATGTGATGAATTGAAGATTGTAATTGACTTCAGTCAGAAAAAAATTGAAACTGTTGAAGTGTCTTTGAAAATTGATGTTGATCAAGAGAGCAGAAAATTATCTGCATCAGCAGTGAGAGTGCAATTTTTAATATTTCAGCATATTCTGAATGACAAAAATCAGATGAAAAGACATTGATTATATCAATGCTTGATGCTATCTTCAACAATGAACTTGATTTTACACTCATGCCTCATTTCTGACACAGTTTTGCATAAGTTATTTTTGAACTTGTTGAATCTCTCTGGCAGAGAAACATTGTCTGATGATGATATCATTTATATAACTGAATATCATAATTCATTTTTTCTTGTTCTGTTTCAGTGACAACACACATTCAACAGTCATGATTGACATTCTGTTGCTTAAACTCAGCATTGCTTTGTTGCTGTGACATATTCTCAAGAAATGCTAATGCATATATCATCACTCATGTTTTCTGTTCTGAAATCATCATCTTCATGTCTTAATTAAGATTTTTCAGTCTCTGAAGAGCTCTAATAACATTTTTAAAGTCATCATCATGAGAACTCAATGTCAATGTGTAAACATTTTTTTATTTTGCTCTTTTCTGAGCACTGAGACATGCTGAAATCAAATATACTTTTATGAAACTGTGATACATGTTTCAGTACAGATCAAATTCATCAATGAAAAGTTGATACAGCAAAGAAAGACAGTTTTTGTTTTCAGAAAATATATCAATGAGATGTTTGTGTTCATAAGTTGTAATCTTCAATTCAGCATGTATTGAATGAGAAAGATTGAGCATCTGAAGAAAATCACTTGCATTCTGAAAGATGTGATGAATGAAATACTTATCAGCTGAAATCAGTTGTTGCATGATGTATTCATTTTAAAACTGATAGTTAAAGTAAACTTGTGCTTCACACTGAATGATGTGATTATCAGAAAAATAAATAATCTTATCTTTATAAACAATGAGCTTTCTTGAAGTCATGAAAGTATCAGATGCTGCAAGAGCTCTTCTCAATTGATCTTCAGCAAATGTATTCAGTTCATTTACTTCAGCAAACTGAAGTAAGCTCTGAATTTGTAGAACAATCACACTCTGCATGACTGCATTTTGTCAAAAATTTTTATCAACAGCAAGTACATGATCTAAATGTAATTTTGTATAAGAAGAGCTGCATCTGCAAGAACAGAACTGCAAGTCATACATGTAGTGAACAACATCTGATGAGAATATTAACTGCTGATCTGAATATCTTGCAAATTGTTCAGATGTTAATCAGATGAAAGATGCTCAGAATTAAAAGTGTCATAACTCATGAAATGAATCAATAAAGTGAGCTAATTCTTGATGCATTTGTGCTTGAAATTGTGAGAACTCTAGAATTGTTCAAATAAATAAAATTAAGTTGAAAAAGTAAATTTGACATTTTGTCTTTTGCAAACTCTTTTTTTCTTTTACAGATATAGTTGACAATTTTATTGTAACTATGAAAACATTCATTTGGCAAAGTTTAAGCAATGAAAGCTGTGTTTTCACATGTCATTTTAGTGTATTCAAGTGTTGTGACAAGAACTGAATAAATGTGATATCTTTCAGTGTCTCAAGAACTTCAAGAAGTGTTATATACTGCTGACAAGAGATTCATGTGTTCTCACATCATAAATCTAGAAGAAAAGCAAATTTGTTCAAAAGTATGATGCTTCAAAAATAAAATATTATTTCAGAGATGTCAGATTCAGACACTCAACACACTGTTAATGATGACATTAATGAAGAAGTTGTTGAGACTGAAGTCACTGTATCAATCTCAAAAAATTTTTTTTCTATCTCAGCTTCTGAAATAAGATTTTTTACAGTAGCAATGTCAAGCAGTATCAATAAATTTGCATGCAAGACTTCAGATTCTTCATATTCAGATTCAACAACATCAACTGTGACATTGTTCAGAATATCAGAAATCACTTCATTTGCAGTTTTAATCAAACAGTAGGTAGCACAATTGATAGCAAAGTCTGATTGAGATTGATTATTTTTGCTATTGAACTATCAGATGCAATGATATCTGCATTCTCATTATCATCAAGCTTCACAAGTGACTCTGACATCTCAATGCTTTATCTTATAACAGACACATTATCATCAAAAGTTGAATCTGAATTTGCTTGATTAATGTCATATGTTGAATCTGAACTCATTCAGTTCAACTGTGACACAAGAAATGAATATAAATATGAAGTTCTTAGATTTCAGATGTGAAGTTGATAATGTTTTGTCTTGTGAAATTACAATCAAGTTATGATGATGAAAATAGCACAGTATCATCAATGTTATGAAGTGCAGAGTTAGATGCAAGATATAAAATGTAAAATATGCAGTCTGAAAGAATATAGCTGATCAAGTTCAGTAAATAAACACTAGATATGTAGCATCATTGATTGCATCAATGCATTTATCATCAGTTGCAGCAGTGAAAAAGAAGAATTGAAGAAAAATGCAGAATGACTAACAAGAAGAGTTGTGACAGCTTGCAAGTAAGAGCTCATGAGACAACAAAATTCTTGAAAATTTAAAATTTGTGATTTTCTGTGTTGTTGCATGCAACACACAATGATGATCTTGAGATTTGATTTCAGATGTCATTAATTAGTTACATGATTATAAAATTGAGCCCTGTGCTCAAGAGAATTGAAATCAAGATTATCAAATCATGTGACTAGACAATTGCATCAGTCATTCAGTCTTTCATTCTGCTTCAATCTCATGAAGATCAACAATAATTTTCACAATCTCACAACATTTCTGATGTTCATCTTCATTGAAGCTGTATGACATATGTTCTGCTCTCTCATCTTTTTATATATAAGAATTTGATTATTTCATGATGATTATTGTCTTTTCTGTTAGTGAAAGTGCTGAGACATTACAAATATTCAGTGATTCAAGAGATTCAGATGCTAGTCAGCTGAACAATGTCTTTTACTTCAACTCAGAGTTTATTGATCTCAATGAACAACAAATTGATTTAAATTTAATAATTTCAAATGTTTCTAACTCTGCAAGTTTCTCTTCTGCTGAAGTTATTGTGTCTTCAGCAGCAAAATTTTGATAAAAGTGTTGAACAAATTCAGTCTCATCAAAACAAAAAAAAAACAAAATGTGTTGCACATTCAGATGCTGATGAGTTTAAAAAAACAAAAACAGTGCTTCAAGCTGAACTTTAATAACTGACATGATAAATGTATTTGATACATTTTAACACTGATGCATATGCATCAGTGATTTCTCAGATGTATGAGTCAGATTTCAATTCAGACAGTTGAACTTTCTCACAGACACACAATGCTATACTTGACTGTACAAAGAGCTGAAAGTTTAATACAATTGCTTGTATGATGATAAATAATTGTTCAAGTTCACTGAAAAATTTAGCTAACAGTTAATTATCAAGAAACATGTTGAGAATGAAAAAAAACTTTTGCACAGTGACAATTCAACATTTGAAATGATTTCTTCATCTGATGTCAATGTTCTACACACATATTTTTTTGACTGATTTACTTCTGAGAAATTTGCTCAAATCTTCTACTGAACAGTGTCAATTCTGAATTATGAGAATTTCATTGAGTATGAAAAATGATACATCAAAAGTAAGTCACTGTTTATGTTTAATAATGAAAATTATGTTGAAGTTCTGACTAATGTGTCACTCACATCTCAGACATTTATGTCAATTTTGCAGTGCAGACAAAACTTTATCATGATTTGATTGAGAAGAACAATGTTCATGAGAGTCATGACACTCATCATGAGCTGCTGACTTTCTGAAATAACATGATCTCTTCAGAAGAGTTTGATAAAGTTGATTGAGATTGTTTCAAAACACTTTTAATTGAAGAAATCTCAAAGTGCAAATTCAAAAAAAATGAAAATGAAAGTATCAAAGCTTGAAAGCTTTGTGTTGTTTCTGCTTTCTCAGAGAAAACATTGATGAATATTAATAACTATTGATATATATCTCATCTGAAGATATATTTGTGTTCTCAATTTCATATGTTCTGATTATATTTTATGAAATATCTGAAGTTATAATCTATATCTCTTATTTATTTTATATACATTATATGACACAAAGCTGAAGTATGAAGAATTGCATGATGCAGAAGATCAACTGATGTTTGAGTGTCAGATGATGAGAGTTTGTTGTGATTATATTGTGCATTCAAGAACTCATGTATAGTATTACTATCTACAGAACAGAATTATTGTCAGAAGCAATCACTTTATTTTATTGAAATATCTGAAATGTTTTTTTTTTATATTTTTTTTGCTTAACACATATCTAACATTCAATTTCTATCTGTCATTCAAGTTGACTGCAAAAATTATGATGAAAAAAATGACTAAAATGATTGAGATCAGTGACTCTAAATCTGAAAGCAGTGAAATAAATCTTCTTATAATATGATATAAAGTGCTTTGATTTGCTTTACAAAGTGTCACTCAGTTTATCTGCAAATAACTGACATTTTTTTTTATTATCAAGATCTTCTCTGCAGATGATTTTGAATCATCTTCAAACTGTGATTCTGATATTGAACAATCTCATTTTTTCTCAAGTCAAGATATGCAGTATATTGAGATTGAAGAATCAAGCAGAGAGCACTCACTCTCTTCTGCATTATTTTTTTTCACATTGATTAAAATATATTGCAATCAGAATAAATATATCATTAAAAATGATCTTGAAGATTTTTCAGTTCAAACAATTTGCAATGAAAAAATTGTTGACAATTATTGAAATGACAAATCAACAATTCATTAATGAGCTGTAGAGAAAACATTGCAAGATCTGAATTTCTTGATCAATACATTTCTTCAACACAAGAATATAAACTATGAATTGAAGCTGAACTGATGAATTTTCAGAGTGAAACAGATACTTCAACATCTCAGAAAGAGAGTGATGCTTTCAGAAATCAACTGAAACTATGAAACATGTGACAACAGAATCATTGTTGAATGTGAATATAATATCAAGATACTTGCTGAGTCTGATGTGAGCTCAGTCTGGTCAGCAGTCTGCAATCTCATGCACAGGATGAAAGTTGAAGATCATGAGTAAAAGCATCTGAATGATGCTCAATCTTTCAACAGAACAGCTGAGGAACAGAAGCTGATGCATGAATCAAATATGATGAGATAAATGATTTATGATGAAATTGATATACAACATTGACAGAAATGTTTTCTACTTCAGCAGAAAGTACTGCAAAAGATGAGATTTCAATGAATGAGAAGATTTTTGACTCAAATAATTGATTCAAGCTCATTTACTATTCTTCAATTGACTACAGTCATGTACAAGAAACAGCTTCTTCATCATAGAGCTGCCTTCAAACCACTAGATGATCATTCTGATCTTGTAAAGGGCCCAAACTCCATTAGATCATGGTTTCTTGGCGCCAGCATCCCCCGGTACGGGACCTAATTACTAGCAACCTACTCATGTACCAACCTTGATCTTTGTTAAAAGGGTCGTATCGATCGTAATTGGTTACATAGTTACATGACCCTTTCTCTTGGCAAGACAACGACACTTCCCAGACCAGCCCTGCTCATCATAACATCGTGCTTTTCGACGATTCTATCTTTTCTGTTGATCTTCACACATCGTCTTATCCTCCTTTTCGATGCCATGAGAATCTAACGCTGCTATCCTATATCATTATTCACTCGCTTATTTTGTTTTACTGTTCTATACCATACTTTCGTGTCTGATTGCGTCTCCGCTCCCTCCTTCGATTCTCCTGATCGCCTCGTCTCCGCCCAACTCATCAACGACTTATCGGGCACTGTCTTTCCTTGCGCTCCGGATTGCATGGGATAACTCCTTCATCGCTTACTCGCATACCTTATTTCTTTTCCGTTAACCCCATAGAAACCGCACCCACATTCCTCTATTCAGCAGATACACCATCAGCCCTATGGTTGGATGAATTCGGAGACGGTATAATATATAGTTCTTTGAGCCCCCGGATACCGATCGCCCTCGTGGCCTTGGGCACCTGCTACCCTTCCTCGTGGAACAGCGACGATGAAACTTGCTTCGTTTTTTTCGAATCCATCGAGCCCATCATGTTCAAGGCTTTTGTTGACAGCTTTATTGGGGGCTCAGGCAGTTTATGCCTCGATTCAATTAGATATAGGCAGCCAGCGTAAGTCGCTGGATCTTCTGTTTCGCCCGCAATGAGGTTGCTAATTGCAGGCGTCCACAGAGTCGATTAAAGATGCAGCAAAGCAGGTTGCTCGCGGAATGGTAAAATACTACCATGGAAACAACCCGGGCGACGTACCAGGAAATTTACCTGATCCATACTTTTGGTGGGAGGCCGGAGCCATGTTCAGCAGTTTGATTGATTACTGGTACTACACGGGCAACAGCGAATATAACCAAATTACGACACAAGCCATGCTTCACCAAGTTGGAAATGATAATAATTATATGCCTCTCAATCAAACTTCAACCCTCGGAAATGACGATCAAGCATTTTGGGGTATGGCTGCTCTTACAGCTGCTGAAAACAAGTTTCCGAACCCTCCGAATGATAAGCCGCAGTGGCTCGAACTCGCCCAGGCGGTTTTGAATTCTCAAGTGCCTCGTTGGGACAATGAAACTTGTGGGGGTGGTTTGAGATGGCAAATCTTTTCGTTCAACAAAGGATATAACTACAAGAATTCCATTTCTAATGGTTGCTTTATCAATATTGCTGCTCGGCTTGCGTTATACACAAACAACGACACCTATGCAAAACTGGCAGAAAGAACTTGGGACTGGATGACCTCGTCCGGATTGATCAGCCCGACATTCCAAGTTTTCGACGGTTCAGACGTGGCCAAAAACTGCTCCGAGCTTTCTCATATCCAATGGACGTATAACAATGGTGTGTTGATGGGCGGAGCTGCCGCCATGTATAATTATGTATGTATCTCTTTTTTTTCTTTCGCAAGATGTCGAATTTCTCTAGTACCAGCTATTCCAGACTAACGTATCTCACTCGATAGACAAAGGGAGGTGATGTTTGGAAACAGAGGCTTGATGGACTCATCGATGCGTCGGGCATCTTTTTCTCCAAAGACCCACCAAATGTCATGACTGAAGTAGCCTGTGAGGGCAACGGAAAATGCAACGTCGATCAACGGTCATTTAAAGCCTATTTGTCTCGGTGGATGGCGATGACAATCAAGATCGCTCCATACACTCGAGACAAATTGTTGCCTCGGATCCAAGCCTCAGCAAAAGCTGCGGCCTTACAGTGCAATGGGCCTGATAATGCCTGCGGTTTGCGCTGGACTATGGGTGCTTCATATGATGGCTCCACGGGAGTTGGAGAGCAAATGGCCGCACTGGAAGTTATCCAGTCCAATTTGATTGACTTTGTTGAAGGGCCAGCAAACAACAAGACCGGAATTAGTAAAGGTAACCCGGCCGCCGGTACAGGGAAGGATCCCACCATCTCCACCCTTGGTGCCATTACTACGGGAGACAGAGTTGGTGCTGGATTCCTGACTAGCTTGGTTCTGCTTGGTATTCTTGGTGGGGCATGGTGGATGGTATCTTAGATGTGAGATCTTGCTGCGAATAATGAAGTCTTTCTGTTTTCCTTACCCCTTTTCAATGAGTCGTTTCACCCCCTCCTTTGATACCATTACAAGCTACAACCCCTCGGGACAGGGCTGGGATTTGTTTGGGCTCGATATCCGCAAACATTTTTTGACACATGAGCTCAAAGATATTTGTTTAATGTCTTTTTTCTTGGCTCCATTTGTCGGAGTCCCTTCTTACATACCTACCTGTCTGTTCTGTACATGTATTTATTTCCTTGATGTCTGCTGGACTTTCCGCTATTTGAAGGCGCGTGGAGTTTTGAAGAGTTTATATAACTCAGATATATTTGAATATATACTCTCAAATTTTGTCCCTTTGACGAGCTTAGATGTAAGACGTCTCTTCCGCCTAAAAGTACGAATGCTCAAACACCCCATTGTGGTCAGGTCTTGCTGACCACATGCTAATTTTCTAATTTTCAAAAATGTCCTAAGATCAGTGCAAAATGTATATTTATACGAGCACATAGGATTTCCATCATGCATTAAAAACTCCATACGCCGTCCAGATGGTATGCAGCACCACAAGTTTTTATGCAATTCGCCTGTGCAATTCACCAAGAACATACCTCTTTTAAGTCCCTCAAAAAAACTCCAATCGAGCCCACTTGCAAGAATGAGTGTGGATTATATAATGTACAGTACAGTACAAGCTCGCATGCTATCTCGTGGTGTGTCAACAATTCTTCCTCTGGCGCCGGGTTACTCGGTGTATGGGAAGAGCGTGTAAGTGATATCAATAGATTGGCCGCGGTGGACTGGTTATTAACCTATGGCGTCGTCGTGTTTTTCAGCTGGGTTTTCAGTAGTGGCTTTCTTCGCGGCGAGGGCGGCGGCGGCTTCTCGACGTTGTCGGTTTTGTTGTTCTTCGGCTTCTTTGGCGACGACCCAGACTGTGAAGGAGGAATGGGGGTTTTTTTGTCAATTTCGAGAGTTTATTGCTTCCGCGGGTGAAAAACGAGCAGGGTGTGTTTGTGGGCGGATTTGGAAGGGGGCAAGAGAGGGAACGTACTGGGTTTGTCGGATTTGGAGTACTCTTTCAATTGAGTGACGAAGTCGTTGAATTCTTTTTGTCGCTGGGCGCGGGTTTCTAGGTTTCGTTTTTGGAGGTCGGGGTTGAATCTCTGTGGGTTGGGGCGGGGGGAGGTTGGGTCAGCATGGCTTTGGTTTGTAGAGGGTGCGATTTGTTTTTGGTTTCTTTTCTTTTCTTTGTGTGCGTGCATGTGGGTAAGAGAGAAGGAGAGAGGGAGAGAGGGAGAGAGGGAGGGGGGTGAGGTATGGTTTGGTTGGGATTTACGTTGAAAAGCTCCTCGTCGGTTGGCCGGACGTAGTTCACTAACATCGGGCCGCCGATGCAGAGGATCGCTCCGCTGGGTGCGTGGATTGTTAGCAAGGAGGGAATGGAGATCAAATAGGGCGGAGGCAGCTTACGCTCCGAGCATTTTTGCCCATCTCACAGCTGAGCTCATGGTTTCTGGGGAACGGTGGAATTTGGCACCCGGTGGGTGAGAATGGACGGAACTAGACCGGCTTTGATGCTGGAATGAATTGGCTATGGAGCTCGTGGGAGGATGCAATTGGATTGTCTGCTGATAAGAGATCCTGACAGCGTTGCTGCTTTCATCAGTGTGAATGAAAATGGTTCTGATATGATGTAGTTAGATGCTCTTTTGAATTGAGAGTTATGAATTAACCATGAGGGTGCTCTACGGTGTAGTTGAAGTTTATCTCCGGAGGCAGCCTGTGGCGTAACAGAACCTGTAGTTATCAGTTAACATATAACTACGTCAATTGCAGCATGACAGATATGACAACCCTTCATCGCCTTCTGTTTCTTCAGAATCTTAAGACTTATACAATCTTCCATGATGAACATCCTCTGCCAATAAGTAAACATGGAACATGGGCTATAAGCCCTGATAGTCACCCAGCATGCGGGATCTGAGTATTCCAGTGTCTCATGCTATAATAGTAGCCTGAAAGTTTCCAACAGCCTATCGTCAGCTCAAAACTTTAACATGCCGTCCTCTGTTGCTGGGACCTATTTGAAGTTTTGCTCAGAGAATGCATTGATAACACCAGCCTGTTGATTTGGAGGCAAATCAGGCCGGAAGCAATCATCATCATCAGCACATTTTGATATCTCAGGTAGAAGATGTGAAAATTCCTGTCTCTTCTTACCCTGTGATGTGTGATTGGCCCGGGTTCAGTCCATTCAGAGCGCGTCTGCTAAGAAGCTGAAGCGAAGCTTGAAACATGGATTTACACGGGAGCAAGGCACAAACCTGAGCTCACACATATGCCGTGTACTTGCGTAGGGTTCATTGGACCAGGTGCAAGGCAGAAGATGGACATGATACAATCCTCCACACTCCGTACTCCGTCGCGGGTTGGTTGATCATTGTGTAGCAATGACAGAGAAGATCTGTGGCTTGCTTTCTTTGAAGATATCACCACTGATCAGAGGAACCACTGTGATCTGGCATCATGTTAACAACTTAAAATGCTCTGTAATCATGGAAGGGGTTTTCGCCATTCTGACACCGTCATGCAGTCCTATGATTTCCTATAACTGACTGATGGGACATTATGAGCCGAGTCAGTTTGAACAGATCCTGGATTAAAGGGAGAGCTTGAAACTTCTGGCTTGGAATGCTTCTCAGGAACAAGCACCAGCCAAATCAAAGTCTGCGGAATGCCTCTTCTGAAAGATCAAGCATGATAATGTGATAAACCTCTCATATTGCTATGTAGCATGGTATCAAGAGAAGCAAACATGATTTTCTTTCCTTGTTTCTCGAGGAAAAGCCTGGTTGGACCTAAGTTAGAGCCTCTGTACGGAGTAGTCAACTCCCTATTAGTTAATTAGTTATTCGCCGCTGAAGAGCCTCCACTGGGGCGGGGCAAGGCTAAAATTAATAAAAATAACTAGGTGAACATCTTACCCTCTAGACCAACTATCACGATCTCTCACGAATTTTCTGCATGGCCTTTCTTTCACTCCCTTGATCTTTTTCGTTTTCACTCGTCACCCTTCAGCAGAGTCTCTCTTTTGATTGTCTGTAAGCGCTGGTTGAGGTCATCCTCCAACTGCGCCGACAAAGCCTAGGCTTTCACTCCAGATCCAGCCATTTTGAGCTATATTATCACTGGCGTATTATCAACCTATCTCACGGGCAGCCTGGTCAAGTTACATTTTAATCTTCGCCCAAATTTCGACCTACCTATACCTGCTGGTGTTCGTATCAACTGCGACTTATTCCCTACGCAAGGCTTCTCCCCATTTCGCAAACACATCCAGTCGCTCGCACTCTGGTCCATTGGGTTTTTGATGACGATTTCTTCTTAACACCAAGCCTCGCGCTTGATCTTGTGATCGCGTGCATCCCTTTGACAGTCAGTTGGTAGGGAATTGAAGTCAAGTTGACTTGCTCTACTTATGCTAATATTTGATTTTAGTGTAGGCTCGAGTTGTTATACGTTCATTGATATTTCGAACCATTTGGAAGCCAGCCCTGGGTAGAGGCTTATTTACTTTCACTATAAATACATAAGATTCTACGAGAGAGTTGCACCTGAGAGATGGCGCACTCTCAGCGTCCTCCTCCTCCGCGTCCCGCACATCCGCGATACTATAATAACCGACAACCACCACCACCGCCGAGCAATGGATGGCAGGACTATGGCCAAGGAGGATATAATAACTATGACCCCGGTTATGGCAACTATGATGGATATCAATATAATGGTCAAGAAATGTATCATGCGCGAAGTGACTATGGGCCCTTTGAGGGACAATATCAACAGAGACCACAGCGCGGGTCACCAGCAGACCAGTATGGATATGAGCAAAACGGTTATTCGAATTCTCGGCGAGGCCCTTCACAATCGAAGCCCACTAGGCCTGTGAACCGGCCTCCACCGCTCCATAATCCACCAAAGAAAGGTAAGTGGTGTGCTCCCTATCTTCCTGCCGAGGATTGAGGCTTAGTATCTTTTTTTAAGGAATTGAACCAGGACCGAGATCTGCGACCTTAAAAGAAAGAGCATGGGATAGCCCGTTCCCAACCTTTCCTGCCAAAAAACGCGGAAATTCTTTTGACCTGGGTGTTGAACCAGGAGTTGGAAAATTGACCATAAGTGACGATCCAGGTCCTGCAAAACCTCTGGAAGCGCGTCCACACACATCACATTCCCACCGTCAACGACCTGCGCAGCTTCATACTGAACCCCTCCCTCCATTAAGGACACAGGAGCGTGGGCCGCAAATGGCAGCGCCTTCAAGGCCAAACCTCCGGGACCCTTATTCAGCTCCTGCCGAACCTGGTACTGCTGAGAAGCCGCCCCCTAAACGCAGTGTAACAATGCCAGTGAACGCACCACTTGAAACAAACAAACCACGTTACCCTGGACAGTCAACGTGGCAAGAACCTCCCTCCGCTTTCAATCAAGGTGCCTCTAAAGCTATGCCTCCAAGACCAGCAACCACCACTGGAGTGAGGCCCGAGGCGTCCGTACCACCGAAAGTACCAGCTCTCCCACAGGAATTTAAGACCGCCAATGCGCATCAAAACGATGACGACGACGATGATTTCTTGGATCATTATCTCGACCCTACGGATCATGAAAAAGATATGCCCAATTTCAGCGCAATGGACAAGTTGGGAGCCAGAAATTCCCGTGAAGAATCCCTGATACCTCATGATGCTTCTAAAGCGACATCTCAGCCGGGATCCAAGCCGGCTTATACCGCCTACCAACCACCAAACGGGATCGTACAGTCGTACCGACCACCAGCTAGTCACAATCAATATGAAGAGCCCAGCTACCAGTATGACAATCCCCCAATGTCGCCGCGTTACGGTCCACAGCGGGATGCGTACAGTTATCCTGCTGAAGATCCCTATTCCAGGCCATTAGAAAACAGAGGAATGACTCCCCTCCCAAACCCGGGTTGGGCTGGAAATGCACCCCGGCCTTCTTTAAATCAATACCAGCAGCCAATGCCTGACAACCTTGGACGTCATCCATCGCTTGACTATAGGCAAGGGTACACAAATCCCCAAGATATGCAAATGGAAGGCCAAGGTCAATACCTCCCCTCTGACTCTGCTTCTCATCACCCTGTTCCTTTCAGGCCTGGCCTAGACCAGAGCTCGAAGCCACCGCCAGTAAGACAATATGATAATCTATCGAACCTTGCACTACAGCAAACATCGGCCTCTACTGCTCCACCCGGCGCCGATTCTAGCGGCCCGGGACATATTACGGCTGAAGAGCTCCAGCGCATCCAACAAGCTGCCCGTAGCAATCCTTCAAACCATGCGACCCAACTTCTCCTCGCCAAAAAGATGGTCGAAGCGTCCGTCCACTTGGTAGATGACCATGGCAGAGCTGACACCAGGACTAGGAATAAGAACCGGGAAAGGTACATTTTTGACGCTCATAAAATCGTCAAGAAGCTGGTGAATATAGGATACCCAGACGCAATGTTTTATTTGGCAGATTGTTATGGTCAGGGGCTTTTAGGTTTGCAAGTCGATCCGAAGGAAGCATTCAATCTCTATCAATCTGCTGCTAAACTGGGCCATGCGGAGTCTGCGTATCGACTTGCTGTATGCTGCGAAATGGGTCATGAAGGCGGTGGAGGTACAAGACGAGATCCTATGAAGTCTGTTCAGTGGTATCGGCGAGCTGCAGCCCTCGGGGACACTCCAGCAATGTACAAGATGGGAATGATATTATTGAAGGGACTTTTAGGACAAGCAAGGAATCCTCGAGAGGCTTTGTCATGGCTGAAGCGCGCAGCTGAACGTGCCGATGCAGACAACCCGCACGCCCTTCATGAATTGGCTCTCCTCTATGAAAATCCTAGCGGAAATGATGCTGTGATCCGCGATGAAAACTACGCGCGAGAATTGCTACAACAGGCTGCTGAACTAGGTTACAAGTACTCTCAGTACCGTCTTGGCGCTGCCTACGAATATGGCTTGATTGGCTGCCCTGTTGATGCACGCGAGAGCATATTCTGGTATACGCGTGCCGCGGCGCAGGGGGAGCATCAAAGCGAGCTGGCCTTGAGCGGATGGTACCTCACTGGCGCAGAAGGCATTCTCCAGCAGAGTGATACGGAAGCATACCTCTGGGCGCGGAAAGCTGCCATTGCTGGCTTAGCGAAAGCGGAGTATGCAATGGGCTATTATACTGAAGTGGGAATTGGTGTTCCTGCAAACCTTGAGGATGCGAAGAGATGGTATTGGAAGGCATCGTGTACGTGGTTTTCTCCTTTTATCTGAAGAACGCTGTTGGCTAACTCGTGCTTGCAGCACAAAATTTTATCAAAGCTCGGGAACGTCTTGAAGACTTGAAGCGTGGTGGCGCGAAGATGCAGAAGACTCGAGTATCACGTTCAGCAGTAAACAAGCAGCATCAAAATGAGGGCGATTGTGTCGTGATGTGATCCGAGCTACTCCGTTATTCTAGCTTCCCATACCCCATTTCTTCTGTGTTGTCTTGCTAGACCTCTGGCAGGTAGCTTTTTGAACATCGACTCAGCAACGCATGGGTATATGTACAGTAGGTGTGTACATATATACGCTTATATACATTCCCCTGATCCCTTTTCACCAGGATGCTGGCTCAAAAACTTCCTTTTGATCTTTACCATGTTGGAAGACGATTTGCATGACGAATGGATATTAATGAAAGACATGAAACTGGATATGAGTGTATTCTTATTACGAATCGAGATAATTACTCCATAAATTTATAAGCTTGTCATGATGATTGAAATAGTTCATTTCTCACCTCTCATGATCCCAGCTTTCTCTTATATGTGAACCAGCCTCAATCTGGATTTCCCTTCTTATGTCAACCCAGGTTGCCTCATTGGTGAGTCGGGTACAGAAGCCACTAACTAGGTGAACAAATTTCATTATGAAGTGTAACACAATGGTTGGTGTTGAGCTCAATTGGTATCACTTGCCAGTGCGTTGAGGCTTCTTAGCAAAGACTGATCAGGTTGAAGAATTCACATCAAGTATGGAGGCAATAGGTTAGTAGTTAAACAGAAATAGAATATATCTTTCAGTTGCTCTATAAGTAGCAGCTTGAAACCACCACAGCACAGCACAGTTCAGTAGAGTGGGATTTGTCCGATAGTTATACTGTGTGGTACTTCATGACCGGGATGTCACCGCTTGGCTCCCTGTAGCTGAATCCTCAACGGAAATCGCCGCATACGGTCTTACGGAGTGTGTCCGGAGCCTCTACATAGGGCTTTCGGCTTCGGCAGACAGTAGATATTTCTCAACAGGAGCTCTGCCAGGGATTTCACCTCCCATCCTCTTAACGCTCTACTTTCTCGATACTATATAAAACATACCCATCATGATTCGCAACGTAGCCCGCCGTCTGCCCCGACAACTCCGATCAGCCGGACAAGCTGTACACTCCTCTAATTCGATACCCCCTCGCGCGGCAGCCGGACGTCTGTCTTACATTTCCCTCCGTATGGCCTCTCAGCTTCGTCCGGTAAAACCACCGGTGTCCATCGAGTTTCCAGCGGACTCATATCAACTGCTTTCCACATCAGAAAAGGCGGGCGCGGCAGAAGACGCTCTGTTCGAGGAGCAGGTCAAAGCAGTGAAGGAATGGTGGGCAACACCACGATATGAAGGTATCAAGCGGCCCTATTCAGCGGAGGATATTGTCAGCAAAAGAGGGGCACTGCAACAATCATATCCCAGCTCGTTAATGGCGAGAAAGTTGTTCAATTTGCTGAATGATAAGGCTGCAAAGGGGGAACCACTGCACACACGTAAGAGATCAGGACAGAACTTCTCAAAGTTTTGAAGATGTGGCTAAATTGACGTTTCCATAGTTGGTGCAATTGACCCCGTTCAGATGACACAGCAAGCTCCGAACCAGGAAGTGTTATATATCTCCGGATGGGCCTGTTCTTCTCTACTGACGACCACGAACGAAGTCTCTCCTGACTTTGGTGACTACCCATACAATACCGTACCAAATCAAGTCCAGCGATTGTTCAAGGCACAGCAATTGCACGATCGCAAGAATTGGGATGAAAGACGGAAACTGACTGCTGAACAGAGGAAGAGCACTCCTTATGTTGACTATATGCGGCCAATCGTGGCAGACGGCGATACAGGGTTTGTATTTGCTCTGTTTCCCTACTAGTTGACTTACGGCTCATGTTTTGGTAGACATGGAGGCTTGTCGGCGGTGATGAAGCTGGCTAAGCTGTTTGCAGAAAATGGCGCTGCGGCTGTTCATTTCGAGGATCAGCTTCATGGTGGGAAAAAATGTGGACATCTTGCTGGCAAGGTCTTGGTGCCAATAGCTGAACATATCAATCGTCTGGTGGCTGCACGATTTCAGTGGGATCTCATGGGAACTGAAACTTTACTTATTGCTAGAACCGATTCCGAGAGTGGAAAGCTGCTCAGCAGCACTATCGATGTTAGGGACCATGAATTCATTCTTGGAGTTACGGAGGACACAGCCCCACTGTCAGAAACGTTACAAAAAATGGAGTTGGAGGGTGCGTCTGGACCTGAGATTGATAAATTTGAGTTGACGTGGGTAAAAGAGCATAAGCTGGTGACATTCGATGAAGGTAACTGTCGCTCGACGCAACTGATTATATGGATTTTGCGTTGACGTCTCTCGCAGCCGTGGAACAGCAACTTGTCTCCGAAGGCGCTTCAGCGTCTACCATTAACGAATACAAAAGCAAGGTCCACGAAAACAGAGATTGGTCTATTTCACAACGACGCGCGCTCGCAGATAAGCTCACAAAGACGCCGGTCTCCTGGTCATGGGACATTCCAAGGACGCGAGAAGGCTTTTATCATTATCGTGCAGGCGAATCAGCGGCCACCAAGCGTGCTATCAACTTTGCTCCATACGCTGATCTCCTTTGGGTTGAAACTGGTGACCCGAATGTGAGCAAAGCAGCTGGGTTTGCTGGTGAAATTCGGAAACATTTCCCTGGTAAGAAATTAGTCTACAACCTCAGCCCGTCATTCAACTGGATGGGACAAGGCTTTGATGAAGCCAGCCTAAAATCATTCATCTGGGATCTAGCCAAACATGGGTAGGTAGTTCCGGAAACCCTTGAACTGAAGACTGTCTGGCTTACCTGCCATAGGTTTGTGCTTCAGCTTATTTCGCTTGCGGGTCTCCACACTAATGCCACAGTGACAACTGAGCTTTCGAGAAGGTTTAAAGATGATGGCATGCTTGCATATGTCAAGCTTATTCAAAGACGTGAAAAGGAAATTGGTGTCGATGTTCTTACCCACCAGAAGTGGAGTGGTGCGGGCTACATTGATGGAGTCTTGGGTTCAATTCTCAGTGGTAGCAGTTCAAATAGGAGTATGGGTGAAGGAAACACAGAGTCAGGTACGGACTTCCTATCTACATATCCTTCAAGCATTTCGCGTGGTGATTTTCTAACATTTCCCTAGGTTTCTAAACTTTGAGCAATTTTTGAAGCAGTGCTCATATCACGCTGATGTGCCACATGCCATGCTACCGAAGTTTCACTCCTTCTCAATTCCTACCGATTTGATGTGCATATGCGAGACTGGTATTCTGGTAGTAACATTGGATCAATCACTCGGCCTCTTGTTGGAAGGCAGCGCAGGCCTAAGGAGCCCCCTTTCTACTGTACATATGTACATATAAACATAGAACAGCTATAGTTATATCACTAGATTCAAGGCAGATATATGGGATTCGGAATGATTTATCTTGCACCTTATACATATATGGACTTGAATAAATCCGAAGCATCAGACTCTGATAACAGCCCCCTGCTTGTAGTACATAAGGTACATGTTACATGTACAAGTATGGAGATTTTAATGGCTTAGTCAGCGATAAGATCGAGGTGATAAGATTGTGAGCTCAAAAAAATCTCAGCCGTCGCTTCGACATCGTGCGTGTGTTGGGGGGTTCAGTTTTCACCTTTTCCTTGGATGGATATTTTTTTCATTTTTCCTTTTTTCTGGCGTAGAAATCTTGTTCTTATATAGATTCCTACTATTCGCTTTTAAAAGTTGATTATTTCTGTGCTCGATTTCTCTCGTTCTTAAAAAACTTTGGCTTGCGTACTGGAAAATGCCCCTCGTTGAAATGGACGAAACCACGTCTCATCCGACGATGGTCTCGAAAACCCCTTCTTCCGTTCCTCCCACTGAAGCTGAAGTGTCCTCGCTTCTAAAAACTATCCTCGATGCTCAGACTTCGCAACAATCGCTGGATGCCTCCTACGCTTTGACGAATCTGTTGATCCAGGGTGCGGGCGTCCGTGGACTTCATGGCTACAATTTGCTGCGGGAAATCAAGAAAGCGGCGACTGATAAGAAGAGTGGAGCTAAGAGAGAAAGCGCCATGTTAATATTGGGTGCCCTGTTTGAAAGATTTCCGCCAGAACACCCGCTTAGTGAAGTTGTTTTCTTAATCGAGGATGGGGGCTTACTATACCTTGCTTTGGACCTGCTTGCGGACAAAGGTGCAGTGGTACGGGAAGCTGCTCAATATGCAATTGATGCCTTGTTCGCGTGCTTGAAGGAGGAATCGTTGGTGGCTGCTCTGCTCCCGGCGCTATCAAGGTATCTCGGCAAACCAACTGGAAAATGGCAGGGCACGGTCGGCGCATATAAGTTAGTGGAGAAGATGGCACATAAGGCCAAGATGGGCACAGATACTAAGGAAAAGGAGCAATTAAAAGATTTACTTCGCGAGTCCATGGGGAAGACACTGAAGGAGCTGATACCTATCGTCGAGTCGGGAATGCACGATTTGAAGAATGACGTTGCCAGACAGGCTGTGAAAACAATGTCTGCTCTCACCACGCTGATCGACAACGATGATGTCGCTCCTAGAATTCCTTTACTTCTCATCTCGATGGAGAAACCATCCCCTGAAACCCTTCAGAAGGCGATCCACGCTCTCTCCCAGACGACTTTCGTTGCCGAGGTAACTTCTCCCGTACTTGCTCTCCTTACACCACTTCTCGAGCGATCTCTCAATACACCTACAACTAGTCAAGAGGTTCTCCGGCAAACTGTGATAGTTGTTGAGAATCTTACAAAACTCGTTCACGATCCCGTCGAGGCTAGAACTTTTCTTCCGAAGTTAAAGCCCGGTGTGCAGCGTGTAAAAGACCGTGCTTCTTTACCAGAAGTACGCGAGCTCGCGACAAGAACAATGGACGTCATTCAACGGGCTATGGGAGAAGATGGGGTGGCAGCAGGCTCAGTGCCACAGACGACAGCTGACGAGGTGTTGAAGGTTTTGGAAGACCAGGTGAAAAGACATGGTGGGATCGTTAAAGCAGACGACGCATCCTTTTGGATCATCACTAAAGTATACATTTCCGAGATGGTTCGTGACGATGCAAACTCTCGTCAACTCGACCGTATTCCCCTGTGTGTAAGCCCGTATCTTCGTTCTCTCGTCAAGGGTGATCAGCATGATGCTATAGCCTCCGCAATCAAAGTTCACTTCGTTCAGGAAGACCAGCGAAAATATGGACTCCCGGATCAGGAGGACGATGGCGAAATCGAAATTGTCAACGCTGACTTCTCGCTGGGTTATGGCGGTCGACTTCTTCTCTCTCATGCTAACTTGCGCCTCCTCAAAGGCCATAGATATGGTCTGTGTGGACGTAACGGTGTCGGGAAATCTACACTTATGCGTAGTATTGCAGAGGGCAAACTTGAAGGTTTTCCTCCGAAAGATGTTCTCAAAACTTGTTTCGTCGAGCATAACCAAGGGGAAGAGGCCAACCAAACCGTGCTAGAGTTCCTCACAAATGATCCTGAGCTGGCTGGTGCTGGCTCAGAAAGGATTGCGGAAGCCCTGAAGGAAGTTGGTTTTACATCAGGACCAGGTGGACGGCAACAGCAAGCGGTAAATTCGTTGTCCGGTGGATGGAAGATGAAATTGGCTCTTGCTCGTGCCATGATTATGAAAGCTGATGTTCTTCTTCTTGACGAACCGACTAACCACTTGGATGTTGTAAATGTGAAGTGGTTGGAGGAATATTTGAAACAACACACACAGATCACGAGTTTGATTGTCAGCCATGACTCGGGGTTTTTGGATGAAGTATGCACCGATATATACCACTATGAGCAGAAAAAGTTGGTACTATATAAAGGCAATCTCGCTGCGTAAGTGCCGCTCACCCCGAAACAACTGTTTAGTAAATATACTAACCTGCGCATAGATTCGTGAAAGTCAAGCCGGAAGCTAAGACTTATTACACACTATCTTCAGCCAACGCGCACTTCAAGTTTCCTCCTCCAGGAATCCTGGCAGGCGTTAAGTCACAGACTCGTGCAATTCTTCGAATGACCAACGTTACGTACACTTATCCCGGAAACTCGAAACCCTCACTTTCAGATGCATCATGTTCTCTTTCTCTTTCGTCTCGTGTCGCCATCATCGGTGCCAACGGTGCAGGCAAGTCTACGCTCATGAAATTACTAACAGGTGAACTTATCCCACAATCTGGAAGAGTCGAAAAGCACCCGAATCTTCGAATTGGATATATCAAACAACATGCTTTGGAGCACGTTGAGATGCACATGGAGAAGACTCCCAATCAATACTTACAGTGGCGGTATGCGAATGGTGATGACCGCGAGGTATTGATGAAACAAACTCGCGTTCTCACAGCTGAAGACCGAGCGCAGATGGAGAAACCAGTGGATATTGGAGATGGCAAAGGTGCACGTCGCATCGAATGCTTAATGGGAAGGCAGAAATACAAGAAGAGTTTTCAGTATGAGGTGTAAGTATTTCAGTCGATAGTGAGTATCGCTGCCATGGTGCTAACGAGTCTTTTCCAGGAAATGGGTTGGACTTCTGCCCAAGCACAATACACAAATATCACGAGAGACGCTGCTGGAACTGGGATTTGCCAAGCTGGTTCAAGAATTCGATGATCATGAAGCTTCTCGAGAAGGACTCGGTTATCGAGTGCTTGAGCCAAAGGTGATTTCAAAACATTTCGAAGATATTGGTCTTGATCCCGAAATTGCCAATCATAACGAGATCTCCGGTCTTTCTGGCGGCCAGAAAGTAAAGGTCGTCCTTGCCGGCGCCATGTGGAACAACCCGCATCTTCTTGTTCTTGACGAACCTACCAATTTCTTAGACCGGGACTTCCTAGGTGGTCTCGCGGTTGCGATCCGAGAATTCAAGGGTGGTGTCGTCATGATTTCTCACAATGAGGAATTCGTTGGTGCACTCTGCCCTGAGCAATGGCACGTCGCTGACGGGCGGATCACGCACAAGGGCAACAGCGCTGTTGCGCTCGATCGATTCGAAGACAGTTCCCGTGCGGCAAGCACTGTGGCTAGTAGTGTGGTTTCTAGTGCTAATGCTTCAGCGGTGAACTCCGGCACGGAAGACGCCGGTGAATTGAAGTTTAAGGCGAAAAAGAAGAAGAAGTTGACGAGAGCGCAACTCAAAGAGCGAGAGGTTAGACGCAGACTCAGACACATTGACTGGTTGAACAGTCCCAAGGGAACGCCGCATCCACCGGATACAGATGACGAGGCATAAACCGTTTCGGCTTGCTTTCTTTCTTTTGATACTTTTGGATTGGGTATGTAATCATGATTTGATGAATCATAGACGTTGGACGGGTTTAATAGCTACTGGATATCCGTGAATAGATTAATTTGATTTGTTCTGACTTGTTTATTGACCAGTCTTGAAGCTTTTTGTTTTTGCGAATCCACACTCGGCAACCCGCTCAAAGTCGTTCGTGTCTACGCGGTATCAAGATGGGCCAGATTCAAGGAAATACAGAGCTACATTTTACCACTCTCCTCAAGCTTTCCTCAAGCTCTGGCCTTTTCTCCAGCAACCGTCGGAGAGCTCTCACAAATTCCTCTGTTTCACAATCTAACTCGCGATCACTTGCAATCGTCGCCAGACATGTAATATCCAGAATATCACTCGCTTCTTTTTTACTTCCCTCGCGCTGAGCTTGAGTTACTATCTTCTCGCGCAGCAACCACGCGACACTCATGACATGCACCGTCTGTCCCCCCACCTGCACAGCCCGTCGCGCATTCGACGCCCTGCTCAGATCATACTGCGGCCGACCAGGCCAGGTTTCGACATCAAACAGCTCGATCTCCACCACCAACGGCTGATCGCCGCGCTGCAGAAGAATGGCCGGAAGACTGACCCCGTACTGTGATACGGAGGTGAATTGGTCCGGGAATTCGGTGCGGAGGGTGCGCGAGATCGAGTCGGCGTTGATGCCTCGTGCGGGGTTGGGCTGGATGATGGCGTCGATGTCGGCGGTCGGGTGGGCGGTGAGGTTGAAGCGTTGGGCGTGCAGGGCGACGCCGGCGCCGCCGATGATGGCGTATTCGGCGTGGCAGGCGGTTAGGGCGCGGGCGAGGGTGGTGGCGGCGAGGGAGAGTTCGGCGATTGTGAGGATGGTGGTCATTGTGGGATAGCTAAATACATTAGTATTTAGAAGGGTGGGTTTATTTGATGGAAGAACGGTTTTTGAGAATTGAGGAGTTAGGGTGCAGTTAGACGACTGATGTCAATAGCGATGGTCTAGATAGTTGTACCAGTTACTACGCAACGAGTCATGGTAGGCTCTTCTCCATCAAGCGATTAGGCAGCAGCCGTATGTAGTTCCACGGTGGGTTGCTAACATTACACAGCAGTTGGCCTTACCGAAAATCTGGTGGTAGGCTCAAGCCTGGACAGACTAACTGCATATGTCAGTTCCTTTTAGCTGTTGCTGCTGCCTAGTTGATTAACAGAATGACAGAGATTTGAACATCTGATTATGCTCTATAACGGACAACATGCTCTGTGTCTTTTAAATACAAAACAAGGGTGTTGTGTCATGTTGAGGAGTACATTCAATACATTGATATCTGCAGCATGGTAGACTTCCAGATCCTTTCCGACCTGCATCTTGAAGCCCCCCCAGCCTATGACATCTTTGACATCCCGGCCAAAGCTCCCCATCTCGCTCTGTTAGGCGACATCGGTAACATTCGAGACGAGGGCTTTTTCTCCTTCATCGAGGCACAACTTCGCAAGTTCCGTACCGTCTTTTTCCTCCCGGGAAACCACGAGCCCTATCACTCCAGCTGGGTGGAGGCCAGGAATAAAATAAACGCATTTACACGAGAAATCAGCCAGCGTGCGCCAACCGAGGGGCTTGGGGAGTTCGTGTTCCTAGAGCGCACACGCTACGATATATCGGATGCTGTGACCGTGCTTGGATGCACGCTGTATTCGCATGTCCCTGCTGACCAAGAGGAGAGGGTCAGTTTTGGACTGAATGATTTCTATCATATTGATGATTGGACTGTGCAAGCCCACAATGCGGCATACGCAGAGGATCTTGCCTGGCTGAATGAGCAGGTTGCGTCGATCGAGCCGCAGCGGAAAATTGTGGTGTTCACGCATCATAGCCCGATTACGCGCGATCCACGGGCGGTTGATCCGGCACACGCAGGGAGTGTGATAGGCTCTGGGTTTGCGACGGATTTGAGTGGAGAGGAGTGCTGGAAGAATGCAAGGGTGTGCGTGTGGGCGTTTGGACATACTCATTTCAATTGCGATTACGTGGTGGAGGATGATGGCGAGGCGAAAGGGAGGAGGGTTGTTAGTAACCAGCGGGGATACTATTTTAAGCAGGCAGGGGATTTCAATGTGGAGATGGTGGTGAGTGTCTAAGGGGATTTCACTGGCAGTATTGCCTGGGGCAGAAATCCTGAGGACCTGATGCCGAAGCTGTCAAATATTGGAAATACTGGGGGCATTGAAATTGTGATGTTGCTAAGAGCAGCTGGGCGAGATTGGAATGGATGGGCATCTCAGCTGCTTCAACGATAATAGACAAATTTTAGGAGGAAGACAGATGTGTTTGCCAGCGACAGGGATATTCTGCTGTTTGCTGTTCCTGGATTGGCTTCGAGCTTTTCGATCTTGCAATCGTTGTTGTAGGAACGAGATCCGTGCTCCACACCGCGCGCATCCTACTCCATGCTGCCTGCATCAGGCGATAGCATCTCAATCCTAAATACATTAAAACTCAAATGTCAACATCCAAGATACAGTACGTATATGCTGGGCTGTATTCCATCTTCTGTGTGGGAAATGGAATTGGAACCTCAGCAATAAGCTTACCAGGCTGGGCTAACCTCAAATGCAAGGACAATGTGTCTTCATAATACATACTCGGAGAGTGTGTGTTGTGTGACGACGGCAGTCTAGTGGTGGACGTCATAGATCCGAAGGCATTGAAAACACTCATCTCCACAGCATCGAAAAACATATTGAAAAAAAAGGGTGTGCCCTGCGCCTTATGGTATGAAGACTTTTCATTCTTAACACGCAAACACTGGAAACATCCAGCACCGTATCCACAGTCTGCGGCGTAACTCAAAAGGCTAAATGGCAGCGGCTCAATTTCATGGCGTTGAGTCTAAAACGCCAACCAGCCTATCCCACCGATATCATTTTGACTGTCTGGCGCTAGATCACACAAGTTCAGGCTTTTCATCCGCCTCGCGGAGTGGCGGCATCAAGACATGGAATAATGAATAAGACTTGGCTTTTGACGTATCATCCATTCATCGGCTGGTCGGGGACGCTGACTAGATGTCTTCTCCTCACTCTGTCAACCCAGATGATAGATCTAGATTCCATACAACAATAGGGACATTAAGGAGAGATTTCCTCTTCATTATCAAACCAATTCGGAGAGAACGTCCTCCTGTTCGATGCACGAGTGCAGCAGGTGTTAACGGTGAGCTGCAGGCACTTCTGCCGCAGGTTGGTTTCGGACAATCAATGGCATCGAAACGGACACAGGTGAGTCCATGATACTGCTGTGTCTTGAAAGTTGATTCAAGTTCAAGCTGTTTGTGAAGGTTTCGCGAGTCAAAACGACAAGATGGGACGGATTTTGCCTAGAAGCACGTGAATTCTACATGACATCATAGTGTGGCTTAAAATGTTTTTAGTGCAAAGTCTAAATAAACTCCACTTTTTTCTCAGCCATCATCCAATCAGATTCTTCAAATGTCGATCGCAAGTTTCGGATAATTCGCTGTTTTTCCTGATTTGGTTCGAGAGTCAGGGCAGCCGTGCTGGTCCGATGGATGATTTACAGTATATCAAGTCAATCCTCAATAATGGATACGATGAATGGGATGCCATGGTCAGTCGAAGCTTTTGTTTAACTAGCGTTTTGGTTGCACAGCAGATGTGTCCGCCACTACCCGTCCCTTGGGGAATATAAAGCTGAGCTTGTGTAGTATTTTTTTCAGCCAGGTAGGATCCTGGTCGATGGAGGATACGATATTGCCCGGAGAATTAGGTTCTATACACACGTTACAACGCTACGACGAGGGAACCGAGAGACGGACATTTGGGTGGATTGTGGAGAGCCGAGTGGAGTCCAACTTGCCTCCAGTGATGCAGTAAGAGGTGCAAAAATAACTTGATCACGGATTCAGTCGAAGGCGAAAAGATATTTTTATTATTATTATTATTATTTTTTTTTCACTTCCATGCTTCAATCTTCGTTTATATCATCCTTTCATCGCTACTCTCCTGCCACTGCTTACACGGCAGCAGCTTGTTCGTCCTCTTTCGACACATCGCGCCAGTGCCTCGTCAGGTAGCTGTTCAGAACTGTGTCTTTCCCAATATATCGGCTATACCTAAGGTCTAGGTGCAGCAGCAGAGCCTTATCAAATCGAAGTCCTATTCGTTCAGTGTGCATTTAAGCAAATCCAAGCATCGTGTGACGCAAGACGCAAGAATTGGATCCCCGTCAATATATCCTCTGAACGGCCACAATTCATTTCATTTCGCAAACCAGAGTGAAAACTATACCAACAAGTCCGTTTTCCTGTGCAGCGAGTACGAAGATCCACCCAGAGGATTGTAGCGACTTTCCAATGCGACAAGAGCCCCCGCGCAACATAAACTAAAGTGTGTTCCATACAGCTCAGCAGGCAAAGTGTAAAGAGCCCCATGCGACAGTCAAGTTGATAAGTGGTTTTCTTAGGAAATTCGGGTTTAACTGACCTTTTTATCGAGATCATACGGCTCAGAACGCGCCATTGATCGCAAATCGTTTTCAAAGAAAAATACACCTGTAAAGAGCTTTTATCGAGTTTTTCAGATCAAAGATGGCGGACTTGGATAGCGAAAAGCACATCGTCGAAGAGAAAGCCGTGGATGGCTCTTCCTTGGACGACGATGCCGTCAAGCTCGCGGCAATGGGCTACACTCAAGACATGAGGCGGAAATTCTCCATCTTATCACTGCTTGCAGTAGGCTTCTCTCTCACCAATTCCTGGTTCGGCATCTCGGCCTCCTTAATCACTGGTATCAACTCCGGCGGTCCCGTATTGACAATCTACGGGATTCCTTGGATTGCTTTCGTTTCTTCGTGCGTCGGAATTACTCTTTCTGAATTGGCGAGTGCTCTGCCCAATGCTGGAGGCCAGTATTTCTGGGCAAATGAATTGGCGCCCAAGAAATATGCAAATTTCGCCTCGTATCTAACTGGCTGGTTTGCTTGGACTGGAAGCATTTTCACATCCGCGAGTGTTGCGCTGAGTTTGGGGTTGGTTGGTGTAGGCATGTACCAAATGGCGCATCCTGACTTGTACGTTGCATCCATGTTTCTCTATATCAGTGTCATCATCAATGCCGGATGTCATATCCTATCTTTCATCTAAAACATGGGGATTTTGCTGATAAGACTATTGAAAATAAAGCGTACCAGAGGCCTGGCACGCTGTCGTTGCGTATCAAGTCATCAACACCTTCGCGTTCCTGTTCAACTGCGTCGGCAGACTCCTCCCTAAAGTTGCGACAGTGACCTTGTACACCTCGCTTATATCTTTCATTACCATTTTGATCACTGTCCCAGCCAGAGCGCAAACTCATCAGAGTCCCAAATTCGTTTTTGCGACTTTTATCAACTCTACCGGTTGGAAATCCGATGGCATTGCCTATCTAGTTGGATTGATCAATTGCAACTGGGTTTTCGCTTGTCTTGACTCTGCAACGCATATGGCCGAGGAGGTTGCCAGACCCGAAAAGGCCATCCCAATCGCCATCATGGGAACGGTTGCAATCGGCTTCACTACTGCCTGGTGTTTCGTCATCTCCATGTTCTTTAGCCTTAACGACTTTAAAGAGGTTGTTTCCAGCGCAACAGGGGTCCCAATTTTGGAACTTTTCCATCAAGCTCTAAACAGCAGGGCTGGGGCTATCGCTCTGCAGTCCCTGATTCTGGCTACCGGAATAGGATGCCAGATCGCATCGCACACCTGGCAATCTCGGTTATGCTGGTCATTTGCTCGGGATCGTGGATTACCATTCCACTCTTGGCTCTCCAAGATTGACCCCAGACTCGATGTCCCCTTCTTCGCCCACTCATTTAGCTGCTTCATCGTCGGCGTGCTGGGGTTCCTCTATCTCGGATCATCGGCAGCGTTCAACAGTATGGTTACGGCTTGCATTGTCTTGCTGTATGTTTCCTATGCTATCCCCATTACTTGTCTGCTCGTCCGGGGTCGAAATAATATCACGCACGGCCCCTTCTGGCTTGGGAAAGTCGGATTGGCTGCAAACATTGTAGTGCTTGCTTGGACGTTGTTCACCATTATCATGTTCTCGTTCCCTTCTGTTTATCCTGTCAAAGTCGGCAGTAGGTATTCCTGATCTTTGATTTTCGACAAAGTCAAGTGCATGGGTTGCTAACTCATCTTTCGATGAATTTAGATATGAATTATGTCTCCGTCGTATACGTGGTAGTAATCATCCTCATCGTTATCGACTGGTTCTTGCGGGGGAAAAGAGAATTTAGGGGGCAATCGATGCGCCATAATGAGGCTGAACTGACCATTCATAGGAGAGAAAGCATGAAGTACTAATTGGGCCTTTGTTTTTTCTGGCTTGGGATGCATGCTGTATAATGGGATTGAAATGTATATAGATTCATGTCTTTATATCCACAATCAAAATAATATAGATTTCATTCAGGTTGCTTACATAGCAAGTCTTCGTCTGATCTTCAGTTGATATTGCCAAGACTGGGCCTGGCCTGTGCTTTGTGTTTGTTTGTTGACAGGAGATCATAGCGTCAACGGTCAACCGCAGGCTACAGCATCAAGAAAAAGCAAACTCGAAGCTAATGGAGGCAGATTTCACACGATGCCAGAGCAATTATTGATATCAGGTTCATCCATTAGCTCTATGGCCTCTGATATTCGATTGTTTCTTTCTGGGATCATAGCCAATTGACCATTTCCAATAAATTGCATTCGACTGGAGGACCACTTCCACGCTGGAGTTTTAGGATACCCCCTGCAATCCTCTACGTGTGAGAGTGCAATAAGTCAAACCAATTGCCTTCCGCTTATCGATGATAAGCCCAAAGTAAACCGCTATTCATATGGAAGCCGTTCCACGCAACACTCCTCCCCAGCAGGACGGTGCTCCTCCACCATCAAGACAGAACCTGGATAGTCTAGAGCCCAATGACAATGGAGACGCAGCTCCTGAAGCCATGGGTCTACTACGGCCTAATGAGGCAGTTCAAAGGGAGAAGGAAAGCTTTCTCCCCGACTGGCTCCGGAAGAAGCGATATTTTGCTTTGTTAATAGTCACGATTTTGGTCGTTGGCACAATTCTCGCTGTGTTCGGTGGCTTGGGGAAGTTGGGAGATCTAGGGAAGAAAGAGAAGCATGATCTAAACGCGCCAAAGGATGGAGTGAGTTTTTCTTCCTCTTTAGTCTTGTGTTGTTGGCTTTTTTCCCGCTTGGTTCTTCAGGGCTCCTTTAAATCATTAAGGTGATTATGAACGGTGGAACTGACCTCACTTCACAGCTCTCTCCACCTTGGTACCCGACTCCAAAAGGTGGAACGGTCTCTGGCTGGGCTGAAAGTTATCGCAAAGCACAGAAAATGGTCGAGCGTATGTCCTTTATTGAAAAGGTGAATGTAACTACAGGGGTTGGTTGGCAGATGGGTCTTTGCGTTGGCAATACTGGTAAGTGAAAGCGCATTCCTTGTATAAAGCGCTAAGCTTTTTCGCATATCAGTGGTTCTACTGGATTATCGATCAATGATTCCGCTCATCAAATTTGAATTAGGTCCTGCTACTTCTGTGGGTTTCCCATCCTTGTGTTTGCAAGACGGCCCTCTAGGTCTGCGATTTGCGGATAATATTACTGCCTTCCCGGCAGGTATCACCATCGGCGCTACTTGGGATCGGGATCTAATGCGCAAAAGAGGTCAGCTACTTGGGCTGGAAGCACGCCTTAAAGGGGTCAATGTTCTCCTAGGACCAGCGCTAGGACCATTGGGTACTCTACCTGCTGGAGGCCGTAACTGGGAAGGATTTGGGTCTGATCCCGTTCTTCAAGGTGTGGCTGCAGCAGAGACAATCCGAGGTATACAGGAAAACGGTGTCATTGCGACTGCGAAGCACTACGTTTTAAATGAACAAGAACATTACAGACAGCCTCTTGAATGGGGAATCACGAACGCGATGTCTTCGAATATTGATGACCGAACCTTACGAGAAGTGTATATTTGGCCATTCGCAGAAAGCGTGAGAGCAGGAGTTGCTAGCATAATGTGCGCATATCAAATGGTTAACAGTTCATATTCTTGTGGCAACAGCTTGCTGCTAAATGGTATTCTCAAAGATGAGTTAGGATTTCAGGGTTTTGTACAGTCAGATTGGTGGGCTCAACACGCCGGCGTGTCGACTGCCCTCGCTGGCTTAGATATGTCAATGCCCGGTGGTGGTCCTCGAGATAGTCCGGGAGCCTCATATTGGGGCAGCAACCTTAGTATAGCTGCACTGAACACGTCTGTGCCGATGGAGCGATTGAATGATATGGCTACAAGGATAGTTGCGGCGTGGTATCAACTTAAGCAAGATTCTTGGCCGAAGCCGCCTCCGGATGGTGATGGCGGGCCAAATTTCTCATCCTGGACAAGGGAGAAAATTGGGAGACTTCACCAAGGAAGTGATGACAAAGACGCTACTGGCGTTGTGAATAGATACGTCAAAGCTCAAGGCGAAGGAGAGGATGCACACAAATTGGTGGCGCGTCGAATCGCTGCTGAGAGCACTGTTTTGTTGAAAAACGAAGATTTAATGTTACCACTCTCGAGAAACGGAGGTGCCAGCCAGGATAACGCAACATATCGTGTTGGAATCTATGGAGAAGACGCTGGCCCAGGCAAGGGGCCTAATTTCTGTCCGGATCGAGCTTGTAATCAAGGGACTCTGGGTTCGGGGTGGGGCAGCGGTGCTGTTGAATTTCCTTACCTTATAACACCTGGAAAAGCTCTGACCAGAGAGTTCAACAATGAGTCGGTTGCCGTGTCGCTTTACCTTCAGAACGAGATTGTAGACCGAGATCTTGAAGCCAAAGATTTATGCATCGCGTTTGCGAATGCAGACGCTGGAGAAGGGTTTGCTTCTGACGGCGATATTCACGGAGATCGAAACGATCTTTTCTTGCAAAAAGATGGTGACCGGTTAATTGAACATGTTGCAAGCAAATGCGGCAATGGTACTGGCAACACAGTCGTCGTTATCCACTCTGTTGGACCAGTGATCCTCGAGTCCTGGATTGACCTCCCTGGAGTCAAAGCCGTTGTGCTTGCCAATGTCCCTGGCCAAGAGAGTGGAGATGCGCTTGCGAGCTTTTTATTCGGGGATGTGGACGCTTGCGGTCGATTACCCTATACTATTGGGAAGAGTCTTGATGATTATGGGCCTGAAGCTAAGGTGCTTTATAAGACAGATCAACCTGTGCCAGAGAAAGATTTCTCTCACGGCCTCTACATTGACTATCGCTATTTTGACAAGCATAATATCACACCTCGCTACGAATTTGGCTATGGGCTTTCATATACGAATTTTAGCTTTTCCAACCTCATCGTTACACCTTTACAGAACAAATCAGCATTACCTTCTGCACGGCCCCAACCACAAATACTACCACCGCTATATAGTAATGAAGTGCCATCACCCAAGGATGCCCTCTTTCCCAAGGGATTTAGACGATTATCGAAATACATTTATCCCTACATATCCTCAGTGAAGCAGGTAAAGAGAGGGAAATATGAATATCCAGAAGGGTACAACATAACCCAGCAGCCATCACCCGCAGGTGGAGGTGAAGGCGGTAACCCCTCTCTCTTCGAGCCTTTCGTCAATGTATCTGTCGCCGTGACCAATACTGGTATGCGAGCCGGGAAAGAAGTCATTCAGCTATATGTCTCCTTTCCGGGGAATGTAACTGATGTCGATATTTCCGCAGAGGAATACCGCAGCAACTCAACCGGTAATCGTACTGCACCAGTGGATCTCATTGACTTTCCGGTCCGGATGCTACGAAATTTCCAGAAAATTGAGCTGTTGCCAGGCAAGTCAGCCACAGTGAATATGTCGCTGACACGAAAAGATCTGAGTTATTGGAGCACAAGACGGCAGAATTGGGTTATGCCCATGGTAGGCAAGCTCAAGATATGGGTCGGACGAAGTTCTAGGGATCTTCCGCTTGTTGGTGAATTCTAGATTTTGGAGTTATGGCGATTTTGAAGACGGGGGTTAATGGCGTTACTGGGATACAGCACGGTGACTTGGAGTGAAATTCTTTATCACAAGGATGCAGTGGTTTTGTTTAAATGTGTCGAATATACTGCAAGCTCTTGGGAAAAGTCCACAATATCTCTTTGTTCTCCCCTGAAAAAGGAAATTTCCCTACATAAGGCGCGGACTAATAGATTATCCGTGTTTCTTGTCGCAAATGTTGGCATGATTCTCGACACGACAGTTAGTTAACGACATTCAAGATAATACAACAATCAGCTTGTATGGATATATGTCAATCATCCAGGGGAGGTATGGAGACTGGCTGGGGGGAGTGGTGCACTATGGATGCTTGCATTTATGCTGGTGACCACGTACTAGGCCAATTGCGGTGGATGCAAGCCTTGGTCGCGTCAACGGCCGACATGGATGCGAAAATCTCTCGATGCATGAGTGTCACAGCAGGCACAAAGAAGACGCTTACATATAGAGTGTAGTGGATAGTGGGTCAGCTCTTCTACCATTGCCGCTAAGCTCTATTTATTGCCGAGGGACAGTAGAAACCTCCCAGACAGCCTCTATAGGAGGAGTGATAGCGAGTGAACAGACCGACGGGGATCAGATGGAGCTTAGGGAGAGGGGTTAGGGATACCTCATCACAAGGAGTTCAAGCCAGAGATCCTTGGATGTTGTCAGGGGACGATCTCCTGGCATCAGATGCATTCTTGCATGGAAATATCCTGCACGTCGGGAACTGAAATCGAGGTGCTACACAGACTCAGGACTACAGTGCTCGTTATATATCCCTCAGATATATGATTGAGTTCATTTTCTATTATCTCTTTGTTTATCTTCCATATCTCTGTTTAAATTTCCTCGTGTTCTTCCAAGTGCTCATGTTTGAGAGGCGAATTGTGCCAGTATTCTTCTAGCAGGAGAACTCGTACTTCGGACTTCTCACTCAAACAATTTACGTCGTTATGGCTCCCGACATCGCGTCCATCCCCACTGGGGAAGTCGCTAACAAGGACTCTACCAATGATTCTTCAAGTCCCTATGAGATAGACCCAGAAGCTATGTTTAATAGTTACCAGCGGAAAGTCAAGGTGCTCACCATGGGAGCGGGAGTGAGTGGAATCATGATGGCATACAAGATCCAGAAGGAATGCAAGAACGTCGAGCATGTGATATATGAAAAGAATGGGGATATTGGGGGGACGTGGCTGGAGAATCGCTACCCGAATTGTGCTTGTGATATTCCAAGCCATGCGTATGTTTATAACTTTGCGCCAAATGTCAGTTTTATTTCACCTTTTTTGGGAGATTGATAGCTATGAGCATCATTTTTTGCTAGTTAGCATTGTCATTCATTCGCAGTTTTCATTTAGCTAACAGACTGGGATAGCCCGAATGGCCAAATTTCTACTCTTATGCTCCAGACATCTGGAAATATCTTGACCGCGTCTGCAAAACCTTTGATCTGCGAAAGTATATGACTTTTAACACTAAGGTGATTGGTGCTTTCTGGGAAGGTGACAAGGGAGAATGGAAGGTTACTCTCACTCAGACCATGCCTGATGGCACACAGAGAGAGTTTGAAGAGAGATGTCACGTTCTTTTAAACACGACTGGCATATTCAACAACTATAAATGGCCGGAGCTGGAGGGAATGGATAAGTTTAGAGGCAGGGTGAGTTCTCAAGTAATACCAGCAGGTGGGAAGATGTTTTCTTACTTTGAATCATAATAGGTGGTTCATACGGCAGCCTGGCCGAAGGAATACAATTCAGAGCAATGGAAGAATGACAGAGTTGCTGTTATTGGAAGTGGGGCTTCAAGCATTCAGACTGTCCCAGGCATGCAACCTTATGTCAAACACATGGATATCTTTGTCAGAACGGTTAGTTCGCAGTTAATCCTATACCCCAAGTTCAGCCATAATTGATGACTGCTGGGCAGGGGGTTTGGTTCGCTACTCTAGCAGGTAACGAAGGTATGAATAAGAATTACTCGGAAGAAGAAAAGGCGAAACTTAGAGACAGTGCAGAAGCACTGGTCAAGGAGTGCAAGTTCATTGAAAACCAAGTCAATGGCCTCTGGGGAACTTTCTATAAGGACAGTGAGGCGCAGAATATGAGCCAACATTTTCTTAGAGAACGCATGGCAGAATGGATCAAGGACGAGCGCCTTCTAAAAGGTGAGCCCTCGAAGTTGATATTAGATCTTCATTGGAATGTTACTGAGGAGTTTAACTACAGGATTCACTCCAAAGTTTGGTGTTGGCTGTCGACGAGTAACTCCTGGTGACCCATATATGCTGGCCATTCAAGAGCGCAACGTGGATGTTCATTTTACCGCTGTAGCCAAGTTTACTGAGAAAGGCGTTGTGGGTGAAGATGGAATCGAAAGAGAGGCAGATACCATTGTTTGCGCTACTGGATTTGACACCTCATATCGGCCGCGATTCCCTATTGTTGGTGAGGGAGGTGTGGATCTACGTGAGAAATGGAAGATCTGTCCAGAATCATACCTTGGATTGGCAGTTCCCGGGTAAGAAGGGCACTAACGAGCCCAAACTCAATTCTTCCCCTTTTTGAAGAATTCTGTCTGACAAAAACAGATATCCCAACTACATGACCTTCATTGGTCCCACATTTCCAGTGGAAAACGTAAGTCTTAATGCGCACGTAATCAAAACGTCTTCCGATGCTCGTAGCTGATCTTGAATTTTTCAGGGCTCGGTCTTGGGACCAGTTGGTGAAGTCGGCAATTATGCATTGAAACTGATCAAGAAAATCCAAAATGAAAACATCCACTCCATTGTGCCTCGCCAGGATGTCACGGATGCGTTCAACGAACACGCACAGGAGTGGATCAAGCACACGGTTTGGGTCGACGACTGCCGCAGCTGGTACAAAAACAACGAAACTGGCCGTGTTAATGCCGTTTGGCCAGGTAGTTCACTGCATTATATGGAGGTGATCAAGACGCCGCGATTCGAAGATTATTCCATTACGTATAGGAATCGGAAGAACATGTGGAGTTTCATGGGATTGGGAAACGTGCCGTCGGATGTCATTCCTGGCTCTGATCACAGTCCTTACTTGTCGGTTGAGGCGATTGATCCGGTATGGTTGAATGAAATCCAAGGTGGAAGAAGAGGAGACGAGAATGAAATCGAAGAGCATAAGCAAGTTGAACCAGCTGCCTAAAGGTCTTCATGAGAAAATGAAGTTTTGCCTGTCAGTTCTGTGAATGTCTTTTAGATAGGAGGTTTCAGTTATGGATCATGAGGCTATATTTTGCTCTTGTAGCGCACACTACTCTTCTTTTCGCATTCAGAAATTATAAGGCATTACTCCCTATAAAACATTTCAATTGCCTTGACTTTATCAAAGTTATTGGTTGGAAGAGATAAGATGGAAGTGTAGGCTTATTATACTACAGTACACAGTAGGTGCTTTTCTTGGCAAAACAGCCCCTTTTCAGCCTCACCTTGGGTTGATTGGCGCGTCTCGTTCCGCCAAGAAATGGAGTCGCGATCTTTATTTTCACGATATAATTCTCAGATTCAGACCCTCAACTCCTGGCTCATGGCCAACAATCTGCCACTGCAAACTCTGGAGCTATCCTGTCCAGATCCAATATATATAGCTATTCGAGGGTGTGCCCAACCAGAACCCCCTTTTTTACAAATAAACAGGCCAGTTTCACTGAGTTTCAAGGTAAGTTCAAGCTGTCCCTAGCTTTCTATTTTAAGCGAGAAGATCCAGTAGCTAATTAATCGCCAATTTTAGACACAAGTGAGTTTCGAAGGATGCTTTGTGAGCCAAAGGATCAGCTTCACTTTTGGCTGGTTTTCTTGCTGGGCGTCCTGTCGGAGGCGAGGCGTCTGTTCATGAGCCATGGCGGGGGTGTTGATATACATGCGGTATAAACACTCCTCATTATCCCCACAGTGAGCATTCCTTTCTTTTCAGTCACTCGTTTAATTATCGTCCATAATGTTAAATGCTTTATAATGAAGTGGTATGTTTGCTTCTCGTACCGACCGGCTACGGTGTTTGCGCAATACCAGAATCGTCCCAATACCCTCGAATGGCTTAACGTCGAGGAATGGCTCTGCCTCATTTTTGATCGTCTTAATCACTGGGAAATGATGGTCACAGCAATTTCAGCGGTTCCGGGGCATGAATCGAGTCATCAACCATTTGTCTGAGGGAACCTACGAATAACATCGATCCTTCACTGTACAGATCACAAAAGACCAAATTGCATACGTTGCTCCTTATCGCAAAACCGTGATCAGTGTGAGTTTTGGCATATCATCCAACTCTTGGAATACTATTACAGGACTAACAGGGTGGATGTGTCAGTTGTGTTCGGACGATAACGACCAAAGGACCAGATTGTCCAGGTATTGGTATGTGGACAGTTACTCGGTTGCAGTTGTCTCTGGCCGACTCACTGCTTCAAGGAATTCTGAAAGTCTAGTTGTGGAATTGGAAAAAGATTCTCAACATATCTGCAGACCGTACCTGCGATTGAGACCCAAACTGAAGTCCAAACTGATTATCAAAATATCACTACCGTCCAGACGGACTATGCGACTATGGTCAATGCACAATATCTTACCAAAACACAGACAATCACCAATATCCAGACGGACCGTTTAAAAGGAGCTGCAATGCAGTTCGATCACCAGGACCACAAGGCAATTCAGGTGGTGATCATTATCCAAGGTCTGACAGACGTTCAAATCGTGGCGAATGTCTAAACGGTGGCTCAAATCGCTGTTGTGAACCTGGCCTGCGCGGTGCTCACGTCCTGGGGTATCATATCCAACTTCAGTTTCGAAACCAATGGATACTGGGCATTGATGCCGTCATCTGCTGTGGCATTAATAGACAGGGTACAGACGCAGTACGGTTGGACTAATGACTCTCAACGTCTACCTTGGGGCGATGACTCCTTTTCTACGACCGCCCTGGGGAACACGGGAAACTAGGCCTCTTGCGCTTCCTGGACGGCTTCTGGACAACTTACAGTTGACAGCGATTCCCTGAACATATGCGTTTTGTTGTGATTTCTACCGCGGATACTATGCCCAAAGCAAAATGGAATTGAGCTTCTATTACGCATGATATCCCTGCTAACTTGAACTGATTGAAGGTTGTTGGGCACTAGGTACTTTCACCTATATCCTTATTTTTCCTTTTATTTTGATAATAATCTCCTATGGTCAGGCTGGAACCTTTCCAAGAGGCTACTTTCGCAACATAAACAGCTTATCAAGTTGTCACACATATGATTCTGACTTTGTGTTCGACCACACAGCCGGCGTGGGTCGCAAAAGACGCTTCAATCCCATCCACGGCGTGTTGATGGGACTATCGCCCGCATACAGGAAGACGTCGTATAGGAATCCACCGAAGACGCATCCTAGGAATGGGGCAACTATGGGCACCTAAAATTGAAACGAGAAGACAATTCGGTAAGTATGAGGCTGCCAAACTCCAACAGTAAGACTACTTAGAGAAACTAAATCACTCACCCAGAAATACCAGTTTCCAGCAGACCAAACTTTCTCTCCGTATCCTAGGAAATATGACATCAATCGCGGACCGAAATCTCGTGCCAAATTGATGGCATAACCTGTCTCCCAGCCAAAGCACGCGCCAATGCCAAAAATAACAAAGAACAGGCCTAATGGAGTTAATTTTCCAGCTCCATAATTCCCATCGTCCAGAAGAGCAAATATGCAGAACATCAGGATGGCACTGGCAATGAACTCGGAGAAAAATTGACCCGTCCGCGTCACAAAGGGAGCCGGGTACGTGCAGAATATGCCAGCAGAGGACGTGTCAAGACCGACTGTTCTGATTCCATGGCCGCCTTCGAAGAAGTCAATGGCAGAGATGTAGTTGGCATACACGATCCCGGATGCACAGAATCCACCAAGAACTTGCGCCAAAGTGTATATGGGAAACTTCCTCCAGGGAAATTTGCGGAAGACGCAATTGGCGAGGGTAACGGCGGGATTGAGATGAGCTCCGGAAATTCCTGCCGTGTATACTCCAAGCATCACTCCAAGCCTAGATCATGGAGCATGCCCTGTGAGCATCAAATTGGGGAAATGAATAGGACTTGGACCTACCCCCAGCCCCAGGAAATTGACTGGTAACTACCCTTCTCACCCTTGCTGAGAACGACTTGGGCGACAGATCCATTGCCAAACAAAACTAAAATGAAGACACCGAAGAACTCTGCGAACGGCTCTCTGAGCGTGTGCCGGACTTTGCTCCAAAGCAATCGATTTCTTGCTTCCTCAACTACACAAGAGTTCAATTACCAGATCAATACATATGTATCAAAGGTAGGTAGCATACCGTGCTTGGTTGGCGTCTCCACAGGCAGTGTATCAACCGTTGGAGCGATTTTGCCCGATGTCTGGTCCATACTGTGTTAAGGCCTGCTTGAAAGTATTTTGGAAGATGGAAATATCGTTATGATTTGGAAAACCTGATGACTGTCTCCATGAAACTGATATATATTTCTAATTCCCGAGAAAAGTCCAGGACTCTCCCACGTTTCGCAAAGTTGGACAAAAAAAACCTGTCCTTGTTCCCTGCAGAATACTCTTCTGCGGGCGCCTGGATAATAATGGCTACAGCTGAGTCGGAGGCTGGTGGCAACCCCTTGGTACTCCCAACCGTTACGTGGAACCACGGGATAGTGACTGCTACTACTGTGTACGAAGGTATGCATGGTAGGGATCCTTTCCGCGAGAAATCCTCCGAAAATCCCAGCGGTTAACTGGCTTGGCCGGAGAGCGGGCGAGTGGGAATGAGCGATGAATAAATATTGAAGTCGACCGTGCCCAAAAGAGACCGGTCATGACTTTGAAACAGTGACCTTCCAGGCTGCATAAACCCTCCTCGCCAGCACATCACAATTCCTGATCGCAATTGAAACTGCATGGTACTCAAGGGAGCCATGTTATACTTTGTGATATATACCTTAAAGACGACTCCATTTTGGTAGCACATCTAAGCAGACCGGCGGACCTCATTGGATATTTTGGCTGTGCCGAGTACAGGAAGAATGGCTGGGAAACTACCCAGTATTACTCTAAAAGGCATTCTCCTCAATATGTTGGGCGGAAACGTGACGGTCGGCCAAGCATTGTGCGACTTCTCAACCCCTGTCGAATGAACTGTCTCTTCAGGCGTTGTCGCATAGCGTGACTTGGGAGAACATTAGATGTGTGTAGCTATTGTCACCACAGTACGGTGTGAACAGAGGATTGAGGGTTCAACTGTAGTACATACATTCTAGCCAGGATCAAAGATGCCGCATGAAACAGAGTGATCATCGGTGATTCGGTGATTCGGTGGAGAGATCCTGGGCTGACCGGAGGCACCGGTGTGCTGCATGTAATGTCGATCACAGCGGGGGAAATGTGCACGGAGAAATCGACCTTTATTTCCTCAAACCCGAGAAAACTCGTGAGGAGCATGCATGTGATAAGACAGGGAGCGTAATAAGTTAGTCCCCAGAATAGCTCAGAAGATGGCGACATTGTGTACTCCGTAGGTTCTGCCGCTAGACTACTCCGTACCATGATCTGGTTTCCTCAAGTGGGCCTCTACTCTCTCGTTCTGGGGTTAGGCGATTTCAGCCACTGCGTCTCTTGCTTCCAGTGTCGGGATAATCCCGCGATTAACTCACGGACCAAAGGCATATTTGCACGTAGTACGGAGTAGTTATGTATGTACGTAACTATGTCGCCGAGTGGATTCAGATGTGATTGACAAAAGGAAACACACTTCCCCTGCGATAAATGCCCTTTTCTACTTAATCCTTGTGAACTGTCACAACTGCCCAAAAAGCCATGGCGACAGATAATGAATCATTCATTGGGTCAATTGATCAAGGCACGACGAGTTCTAGATTCTTGATATTCAGCAAAGCTGGAGAGGTCGTAGCATCCCATCAATTGGAATTCACCCAGATATATCCGCAGCCTGGGTAAGTTGGATAAAAATAAATCCCACCTGCACTCTCAACAATCAAGTTGCTGACCGGGAACGCATCGTACGTTTAGCTGGCATGAGCATGATCCGCTGGAAATTGTGACATCTGTAGAAAGGTGTATCGATGGCGCGGTGTCCAGTTTCGAGCACCAGGGGTACAATATTAACTCCATCAAGGCGGTCGGAATCACCAATCAGAGGGAAACTACGGTGGTTTGGGATAGGAAGACGGGAGAACCGCTTTATAACGCAATCGTTTGGACGGATACACGCACGCAGTTATTGGTTCGGAAATTGAAGCAGCGCCTGGGCTACCGCGAGCTTCAGGACCGTTGCGGCCTTCCTTTGTCGACATATCCTTCGGTAGGGAAGCTCCTCTGGCTTCTGGAGAATGTACCAAAAGTCAAGGAGGCTTATGAGCGGAAAGCTCTCGCCTTTGGCACAGTCGATGCCTGGTTAGTATATAAGCTCAACGGCGGTCCAAGGAGGAATGTCTTTGTGACAGATCCCTCAAATGCCTCTAGAACGATGTTCATGAACATCGGAACCCGTCAGTACGACGATAGACTGATTGACTTCTTCCGTTTGGATGCTAACAAATTACATTTTCCGAAAATCATCAAGTCATCAGACTCTGAGGGCTATGGGTCTCTGGCTTCGACGATTCTGAAGGGTGTGCCTATCACAGGCTGTTTAGGTGATCAATCAGCGGCCCTTGTAGGCCAAAAAGGCTTCACACCTGGCAAAGCAAAGAACACGTACGGGACGGGCTGTTTTTTGTTGTATAATGTGGGCGAGAAACCAGTGATCTCCCAACACGGGCTTCTCACCACCGTCGCATACGATTTCGGTCAGGTCATGTACGCGCTGGAGGGAAGTATTGCAGTGGCTGGCTCAAGCGTCAAATTCCTCAAGGATAACTTCGAATTCATCAGTTCTTCCGAAGAAATCAATAACCTTGCTGAGACAGTGGACGACAATGGTGGATGTGTCTTCGTCACTGCTTTCAGTGGGCTCTTCGCTCCATATTGGATGGATGATGCACGCGGGACTATCTTTGGTATCACCACATACACAAAACGGGGTCATCTGGCTCGTGCAACGCTGGAAGCGACATGTTTCCAAACGAAAGCCATCCTCGACGCCATGGCCAAGGACAGTGGGCGTGCACTAACTGAGCTGGCGGTGGATGGCGGCATGTGCAATAGCGACTTGACTATGCAAGTAAGTGGATTATACACCCATAGTTCGTGTTGTTGTCGCGGAAGAGAGAGCCTAATCCGTGATCGTGACAGACACAAGCGGATCTCATTTCTATCCCCGTTATCAGACCCGCCATGCGTGAAACGACGGCTTTTGGAGCTGCCATTGCTGCAGGGCTAGCGGTGGGCATTTGGCAAAACATTCAGGAGCTGGAGACTGTAAATACAGAGGGCCAAACTGTATTCAAACCAACAATAGATAAGGCTGAGGCTGAACAGCGGTTTGAAAGATGGGAGAAAGCTGTGCAGATGTGTCGAGGTTGGGCGAGCTGAGCTGGAATCTAAATCATGCAGCTTAGTCATTTAGGCAATCTTATCGCCAAATCAGCCAATATCATTCTTCACAGACTATTAGAACCAAAGATCTGTTCTATGTGTATACGAGTAATCTCTCATGCATTCGCCGAGTATGTGGCATCTGGAATTTAGCAACGGCTCATTGATCCTTGTCTTTTTTTCAAAGCTCTGTGTGTACTCCGTACTTACACAGTAACTTAGTTTCTCCTCCGTTCCCAAGTCGCTAGTAACGAAACCTACCTTTGATACATCATTCTCTGATTAATCGCAAACTCCGCAGAATATGTCCCCATGCCCTTCTGCGGTAGGAGAAGAAGGCCTAGCTCTCACAGTAGTAGATTGATCTGATTGACGACTAACCATTATATTCCCCGGATGCAGGTCTCCGTGCGCCATGACAATGCGATCCTTAGTCCTGAGCTTAAGAGTCCACAAAGTCAGATCCATCGCTGATCGATGGTTTACCGAGAGCAGGAATGCATTGAACTGAGCTTCATTCTCAATTTGACTGGGGCTGATCCGCTTTGACATCCCTGCAGTCAACGCTTCCTAGATGTCTTTCTCCCGGTCTTGGACACAAAATTATATCTTAATGGCATAGGGAAGGCCACAGCATGTCCAAGGGTGAGCTTTTAACAACATCATGAACATGAATTAGGTAACTGGAACTGACTGCGCAAGCATTGTCAACCTAGCGAGTCTCCAGATCGTTATCACCGCGACCTGTTACCAAAATGTTAACATTGACCGCCTTCTAATTCAGAACGACGGATAGGATTCCTTACAGCTTTGACTCTTCCTACTGCATTCCTCATCTAAATTGCTTCCGCCGGGCAAATACTTCCGGCTCCATCTTGATAAGGAATCTTCCGGGATCCACCCGTTGAGTTCCATTATTACGGATCCATTCAATGCAGTGAAGCGTGGGCAAACTCCTTCCATCGTCATCATTATAACAGTAGGCTTTGTCTGTAGTAATCTTGTCGAGATGAGCGCGGAGATGTAGCGGAGGGTGATGGCGTCGACAGAGCTCGATCCCAATTCATGACGCTAGCTTCGAAGTAAGTACTATGTATAAAAATAACGTAGAAAGAGGTGAAATCAATGTCCTGCCAGCCCCTAGAAAGAAGGTCAGGCGAGTCTTCCATCTAGGGAAGCTGATAGACATGCTTCCTGAAGGATTTTCTTCGCAGCCGATACAGCGATGTAGTTGCTGATTGAAGATCGTGTCAGACCGAAACAACTTGTTCAAGGAGCAATTACGAAGGCCTGTGCGGCTAGGTGGGAAGTTAACACCATTAGTTAGTTCCTCGACTATTCGCACGGAGAAGCCCGTAGTTAGTGCATTAACACTGGATAATGATGAAGGCCACAGTAGGAATAGGTTCTGCATGCAAAATATTGAAATAGAGCACTATATACAGTTAGTTCATTGAGATATTATTGCTAACAATGTCCCCATTTCCCAGCTTTTGTGGGGATCTCCCTCTGTCTTCTTTTTCTGAGGTACGTTAATACTTCCGCTTTTGAGCTTGAGGAAGAATTTACAACAGAAAATATACCATACAAGGACGGAAATTTCAAATCCTGAATGAACTGTCATTGCTATTGCGTGTTTAAAGGGTGCCCGATAGTATGCTATCTACAGCTTAGCTGCAGTTCCAGGGGCAGAGATCTCGTTATAGAGTAGCCTACGGACGGACTCATTGTTAGACTCCCGTTATCGAAAAGAGCAGGGAAAAACTTACGATGTCAAGAAATCTGCATAGTCTTCTCCGGTCACCTGTCCGGCGAAGTAGCGAGCAGCAAGCTGATACTTGTTGCCTCTTGGAGCCTTGGAAGCCAACTCGTTTGCTTGTTCTTGCAACAGTTTCAAGTTGTAAGCCTTGTCGACCTTCTTGCCCTCGGCAGTCACGACATTGTGACGGGCCCATTGCCAAAGTTGGCTTCGGCTGACTTCTGCGGTAGCAGCATCCTCCTGCACAATGCGTTAGCCACAGAATCCATTCCCGGAATGAAGGATAATCGAATTTCCTACATACCATAAGATTGTTGATTGGGATGCAGCCGACACCTCGGAGCCACCCCTCCATATACGACAATCCGATGTTGATGTTCTTTCTGATGCCGTCTTCAGTGATGCTGCCAGGAACGTTGGTGTTAAGGAGGTCATTTGCAGTTACGTGCACATCCTCTCTTCGGACAAAGAGCTGATTGGGGGTTGGCATGTATTCGTTGAACACCTCGGAAGCAAGGGAAGCCAGAGCAGGGTGAGCAACCCATGTGCCATCGTGGCCCGCGCGCACTTCGCGAAGCTTATCTGCACGGACGTTTTCCATGGCAGCCTCGTTGGCTTTGGGGTCATTCTTGATTGGGATTTGAGCAGCCATACCGCCCTATCTCTTGTCAGTACAGATGCAAAGTCACTGGTTAAGTGGTGAGGAACCTTACCATTGCGTGGACGCCACGTCTATGGCAGGTCTTGATCAAGAGTCTGACATAGGCATCCATGAAGGGGACGGTCATTGTGACGGAGGACCGGTCGGGAAGGACAAAGCTGGAATTCTGGCGGAATTTCTTGATGAAAGAGAAGATGTAGTCCCACCTTCCGCAATTTAAGCCTGAGCTGTGATCTCGGAGTTCATATATGATCTGCCAGACCCATTTTCAGCAAGATGACGTGCCATTAGAACACAGGGTATGCCTCACCTCGTCCATCTCAAAAGCAGCGTTGATGGTTTCAATGAGGACAGTTGCACGAATTGTGCCTCTTGGCATGCCGATGTAGTCCTGTGCTAAGTTGAAGACATCATTCCACAGACGAGCTTCCAAGTGCGATTCCATCTTTGGAAGATAGAAGTATGGGCCAGCACCTCTCTTCACCAATTCATGGGCATTGTGGAAGAAATAAAGACCGAAATCGAACAAACCACCAGAAATGGGCTCTCCGTCAACGGTAAAATGCTTCTCATCCAAATGCCAGCCTCTGGCACGCGCGATGAGTGTGGGTAATTTCCTGTCGGTGCGGAGTTTATATTCCTTTCCTCCCTGGTTGAAATCAATCTGGCGACGGATAGCGTCGTAAAGGTTAACTTGGCCATTGACCATATTATCCCATGTTGGAGCACTTGAATCTGGAGACAGAAAGCATGGTCAGCCACAACGAAATGAAGTACAGGTCCAATTCACTTCGCCCATTACAACTCCATTCGCCCAGAGAGAAAAGCGCCACCCACCTTCGAAATCAGCCATATAAGTCCACACATTCGAGTTCAACGCATTCACGACCATTTTTCTGTCTGTCGGACCCGTGATTTCGACACGTCGATCGACCAATCCTGGCGCAGGTGGTGCACCCTTCCACGCATCATTCTCACGGATATGTCTGGTTTCAGGCAAGAAATCCAGAAGCTGGCCTCGGTCAATCTCAGCCTGGCGGGCAATACGTCGCTGAAGGAGTGCTTTTCTTGTTCCATTGAAAGCTCGGTGTAGCAGAGCCAGGAAGGCACACGCATCTCTGGTGAGGATCTTGCGGGCCGGTTCGTTGATTTCGCCGAGGATGGCGACATCCCTCAGTTGCGCTTCAACGGAGGTCATGATTACTGTCGTATCTCAGCCTTGGGTTTTTTGTAGAATCTGCCTAAGATATATGGTCTGCTCCTTGTTGTCTTTGTAAAACTCACAGATATAAAGCAGTACAAGTAGGTCAATTGCTCTCTCTCGAAACCATGAACTCGAAGGGAATAACGTCAGCCACTGGACCCGCGGCACATGTCAAGTATTTATCTTTCTCTCCCAGTGCGCTTGAGTTTCAAGTTTACAGTCATCCAGGCCACGGAAGTCTCCCGAGTCTCCTCGACGCAGAACAAACCATAACTGGCCCAGTTAGAACTACGAGCGCTGAAGAGTAGTGAGTGGAAACGGATCTAAAATTGTTCAACCAGCTTTGCTGTTCCAGTTCAGCAAGTCAGCTCGGTCGAGAGATAGAGATAAAATCGATATTGACTGGGACTCTGGGAGAAACTGGTATACATACTAACACAGTTAAATGTTGCTGGTGGGCGAAGTCGCGAATAAGTTAGTTGTTTAGTGTGAGCTTGTGATGAATGATGACATCGAGCACGATTGGTCTAGCCTCAGAGCTTCCTCTCGGCCGATTCTACCCGGCAGCTACTGTAACTCGCTGGAGATGTTCTGACAGCATCTCATTTCAGTCTCATATTGGATTGAGACCTACTAACGCTCGAGAGATGCAAACAATTTGTGACTGGTTAGCTCACATAGTCTTGATAACGATAGACAATACTGTGTAAGCGCGTAACACCCCGCGAGTCAAAAAAGTATTCCGTAACTCCGTACGGAGTACTCCGTACAAGTAGTATCTTAGTTAGTTACCGAGGCTTATGGCGGGTCAAGTCCGAGATCGTCTGAATTGAAGTTTTCCGTCGGCTAACTGACACGTCACGTGCTTTGGTGTGATTACCTAAGACAACCCCTGGCCTCAATGGGAATTCCAATTTCAATTTCATTGCTAGGCAGTATACTCCGTATAATACTGGGTTTGGTTTCCTTTAAAAAAATTTTCATTATCATTAAGCATTGACAAATTACAGCTACAATTCCAAGTAACAAAGAGTGTCACCTGTTTTGCAAGCTAAAGATTTCTCCTGGTGCTGAATACGATCCACTCCAAAAAGCACTTTCCGCTGACGCCGCCCTCCCCCAGCATGTCGATTCTCGATATTTAGACATATTGCCAAGCAGCTGGGCTTGGACCAGTATAGTTGAACGCAAGCGCAACGAAGCCTAAACAGTCCTTTATATTCCCTGATGGCACCGTTGCGTTCTTGATATTGGCAAAGACTTGATAGTATTTGGCCTTGGGACTTGGGCAAGCCATGAAACCAGTCGCACCCCATCCGGTGAAGGAATAGACACCATGACCAGGTCCGGGCCTGTACTTGAATCCGCCGATATAGGAACCGGGTGGAATCGATGCTGAATGTGCTTGTGTGAAGCCCACAGCGCCGCTGGGTTCGACGTACATCTGCTGGCCGCCTGGAACCAGCACGTCCTATACACCAAGCAATCAGCAAGGGTGGTTAGCACCTTGGATTTGGCTCTTTGGATAGTTCTTTTTTCTCTTCAAGGCTGTTGAAGCAGACGTACCAAGGAACTTAGCCCTGCAATCACTGTGTCTTTACCAGGAGGGCAGGCGTTGCCAACAACCGTCGGGCAGTAGGTTTGCGTAGGGGCTCCCAACCAGAAAGCACGACCTGCAGCATTCATCGGCAGGAGGTGGATTGGGGAGGCTGAGCGGGAGGATATTACCCCAATTTTTGGCGGATATGACGGTTTGCATTGCTCTAGCTCGGATGCTGGAGCTGCAGCGGCCAAGAGGGGAATGACGGCAGCAAAAATTGCAAATCTCATTGTGACGGGTTTCTGAGTCTAGGCTGGGATATCGACGCAGGCTGCCAATTGTCTTAGTTCTTGTTTGCCAGATTTCTTGTTCATCGAGAGGATGAACAGAAATACATATACAATTGATTCTAGCCTCTGTTCTGTTCAATGTTGCCATCGTCGCCTCACTGCTACCCCATTCTCAGTGACATCACAACAGCTCAATGTCTCGGGTAGTAAGTATGCTGTGCATGCGAACACTGTGGCACTATACACAGTAGTAGTAAGACCATCCATGCTCATCAGTCGCCTTCTGGAGGGGCTCTCGTGTTTCCTTCGAATGGACTCCAGCAAGCTTGTTTGGTGCGGCTTCTAAGAATAGATGCGGAATTTTAGTCGCTTGCTGAACCCTGTAAGATCTTTTGAGTATTATCCGAGAGCTGTTCATATTGACGGAACTTCACCGCCGTAGAAAATGAGTAATAATGTAGCGTAGTATTACACAGTATGTAGCTGGCCAGGTCTGCTTTATTCTAATATCCGAGCAGAAGGTATTGCCTTGTATGTACTTGCCGCAGACCTAGAGGGGTCTATTTAGCTATTAGCATCTGTACAAATGGCATGGAGAGGGAGCTATTGGTGGTTGTCAGGGTTCGTTGAGTTTCGTTGAGTTCCGAGACGTCACGCTAATCGGTCGAATATTCCGTTGCAGCGACTGGCTAGTAATTGATTGGAATTTGGCGTATACGCTGGGCAAAAGTCCCTTAACTGCGGTTTTCAAGTTAATGTTGAAAGGTAATGTTCAACAGGTGCTTCGATAAACTATTCCTGCTCTTCCAAAGAAAACAGTTAGCCTGTCCTCCAGCGATGTTTCTATCACCAGTGGATGAAACTGCCTAGCTGTGGTCACGGTCGAATCACTCTCTTGCAAGACAGACAAAAGTGACGTCGGCCTCATTGTTTCATCCAAGTGCTTTATGGATTAATCCCAACCGATGGAACGCGGCTGAGGTAAACTGAGTGCTGGGTATGGGTACATTGCAATCGCAGCCATGATTGAAGAGGCCTCTACAACCCATGGGGAAAGCTTGAATGCAACTGTCACGATTACTGTTCCGTCTTTTTCGATTCCATGAGAGAACCCAGGAAAGAACGAGCCCTTTTCCCGGCGCTCTCCCTAGGAACCAAGTTTTATACACAGTATGGATTTGGTTGCTCTCTCCTTGCTCTTCGCCGATGGTGCTTTAGCAACTGCATTTAGTCATATAGCTATAATATTGTGGCAGCGATCATTTTTGGATCAAAAAGCACCTAAGGTTGCGCAAAACACGGCATAAAGTTGAGGTTCTTATCGTGGCTCTGGGAGTATTGCAGACTAAAAATTTCTTCGGTGCCAGTATTCCAATTTCCAAATCAATTCTTATTAATGGTTTGATATTAAGGTACAGGGAAAGTGCATCATGCAGGGTCAACTGTTGTATATTGTTTTCAATATTCGATTGATACCTTCAGTGCTTTGTGGTCAGCAGCCGCTTTGAAAGTGTCGTATGCCTTTTCGCACTCGTTGAATTTATAGTCTGATGCCAAAGGTCAGATAAAGGGCTTGATTTCCTGAAGCATTAAGATGCGTGACTTACGATGAGTGATGAGCTTTGAGACATCGAGGGTCTTGGATTCGAATAGCCTCAAGAGCATTGGAATTGTCGTGGTGTCAACAAGTCTAGTTGTTATACCTGCTCATGATTAACGCAAACATTTAGCAGGAGGAATCGAGATGCCATAACGGTAATATTGACAATATAGACGCAAACTTACTGATATTCCGATCCCAGAGCGTCTCCAAGTGCAGATCCACTTTGCTTCCGTGGACGCCAACGTTGGCGATGATACCTCCAGGGTTAACAAGGTCCTGGCAAAGTTGAAATGTTGCTGGGATGCCAACGGCCTCGATGACCGCGTCGTACCCCTGGCCATTCGGTGTTAATTCGAGAAGCTGCTTAACTCCATCCGGTTTCTTGGAGTTAAGTGTATGCGTTGCACCGAATTGCTTTGCCAACTCGAGTCTCGAGTCATCCACATCCACAAGCACCAACTGTGCTGGAGAATACAACTTCGCAGTAATCATCGCCGTCAAACCGATCGGGCCAGCACCAACGATTGCCACCGAACAGCCTGGCTGGACCTTACCGTTCAAAGTCCCACACTCGAATCCCGTGGGCAAGGCATCAGACAGCATAACGGCTTCTGCCAAATTAACTGTATCCGGCAACTTATATAGCGACGACATAGCCCACGGAATACGCACATATTCCGCCTGCGTCCCGTCACTTTTATTCCCCAGAACCCATCCACCATGCTCACAATGAGACCTCATGCCCTTCTGACAAAATGAACATGTGGCACATGCAGTGATGCATGAGATCAGCACTGTATCCCCTTTCCTCAGTCCAGTGACGCTTGAACCCAATTCATCAATTGTCCCTACACCCTCGTGACCGAGAATTCGTCCTGGAGTCGCCGTGGGCACATCTCCCTTGATGATATGCAGGTCGGTGCCGCAAATGGTTCCATACTTGAGCTTAACGATGGCGTCCGTGGGAGCGGAGAGCTGTGGCTTGGGCCGATCTTCAAGGGCCACTTTTCCAGGTCCTGTGTAGACAAGAGCTTTCATTTTGTAGTTTGATTTGGAAGACTTGGTTGCTAATGCACGAGATGGGATAGAGAACGATAGAGGTGATCGCTGGGAGTACTTCAAAAGCTGTGGAATCTGGCTGGTTTTTGAACGCTGAAGAGCAGGTCCTAGATGATTTCGGAATGTGGTATTGAGGTTAGTCGACAAAACACGGCCAGCAACTTCTCCTGCGGCAAGTAGCATTATATATGTATGTCAATGTAGACTGGGAGGGGTATGTCCCAAACGCGGGGAACCAAGCGGATGAAAAGCATCTGCTATCATCTATGAGCTCTCTTTATTTCGGGAGCTTTATATTTCTTTTTTGTCTATGACGTTGGCTTCCGCGTTTTCCCAACTGAGGTAAAGTCAATTCGGGGATAAGCGAAGTTGATGAGATCCGTGAGAGGCGAGCACCGCGGTCTGTGGCGCTCTCGTAAGGTTGAAAGTCGGCGAGGCGAAAGCCATGCTGTGGTACATACACACTTCGTACTGTAGGCGGGGTCTCGATTTTTTGATAGACAGCATTTCGAGTATTGAGGCCGTTGTGATGACGGCATGGGAAAAGGGGTTCTTATGGTGGTTGGTTAGGGATATCGCAACAAGATCCTGGTAGTGTAAATAGTAATCCTCTATTACAATTAATTTAGCATCACGGTAATTCGAAAACATTCTTTTATTCCCTCAAGATATACATCGTCTAGCAAGAGACGGTCTACAAGGACTTTTGAAAGGCAGGAAACCATACTTCTCGCGCAATTGGTATCATCCATGTTCGGTTCAGGTGAACGCGGAAGACAAGCACAGCACATCCAACTTCTCATAATTTAGGCACATTCTTGACTTAATGTTTTTTTATCACATCCTCAGCTTTGTGAGCCATTTCCTTTGCGGAGCCAGTCGCCTCGTGTCCCAGGTCCTTGAGAGCAGCAGCGCTAGATCCATCGACACTTCGTCTGTGTAAAAAGATACGGGTGACCTGCGCGAACCCCAAGCATCCGACGAAGAAATTCACGGTAGCAAGGCTATAGCATAGAAAATGAGCAACCGTCACACAGGGTTTTTGCGGATACGGGGAACCGGGCCTCTAAGTCTTTCCAGCTACCTAACCCAGGGGCTTGTTCCGAACTTACAGAATGTTCTTCGGTTTGATAATAAGGCACCATCTGGTCCAGATTGCGCCTGTGAACATCAATGCAGCGTTTTGCGTCAACGAAAGCTTATCTGCAGGCCGGGCCATATCGCCAAGCCCTGCTATAACGAGAACCCACTGGCCAGTTGTTAATACCGATATTGTTTTAAAAATCCCAAGCAAACCAATATGGCTTTCATCTGTCGGGGGGTGGTTTCGTACCTTCATAACCGGAGCCCTGTACCACGCCAGAGTTAGCAAAAAGATTTAACACAGCTTTTTCACGCATCTGTATTTCTGGATCAAATCAATCTCCAGGCTAATTCTTACCAGAAGTGCACCGTCTTCAGCCCAACCGGACTGTTCCATGATCTTTGCAAGAAGCTCTGTTTCGTCTCTGCTGCGGCTTCCGTGCTTTGAAATCGTCGACTGCGAAGTATCTGTCTGCGAAATGAAGCGCTGGCATTCTGAAAAGCTGCCCTTGAGTTTTGGAAAACGCGGAGCCCGAGGCGCGAAGACATTGTGATGGGGAGATGAATGAACCGCACAAAGAGGAGTCAATTAGGAGAGAGGAACGAAGCAGACCCGTGCATCAGCAATGTCCAAGACGAAGAGAAGGCAGACAAGATTAATTACAAAGAAAGAAATGTAGTAGTAGTATCACGGTGCAGCTGGAAATGAAATCAGCAATGATGGCGACGATGATGATGATGATGATGATAGACTTGGTCCGATCTTCGCAGCCCAGCAATCCCCTGCCAGCCAATGAGATTTCGATATCGGACCCAGGTCCACTAACTAGCTGCATCACGTGATTAGGATTAGTCTTACGTCAGCGACTAGTTAACTGCTTATTACTAAGCAAGGTGATCGCCCAGCATCGTTGTCACTTCAAGCCTAAAAGAGCTGCCTATGGTGTTCGAAGTAACGCCGCTCAATTGAGCTCTGCCTCTCGATCAAATTTCCAATTTACCAAGAATCCTGTTGAGTGGACAATTTCGCCTCGCGGTCTTTCAGAATGTCCGCCAAATACGCCTTTAGCAAAGGCCTCAAGGAGCTCCGATTCCTCTTCTGTCATTCCTCCTCACACAGCGATGCGACAAGGTCAGGATCCAATTCAATGCGGATATATTGGCAATTTTCTCCTATTGCGCTGATCCATGATGATGCTGTATGCTGACTCTGCGGGTGTAGAACCTTTTTAAAACGAGCGTACCCGACGATGAAGAGACATAACCCATATACACCAATTATGATCCGCGAGGCGGCAGATATTGAGCCTAGAATATTTGCGAGATATGGTATGAGTGGTTGAGTTGGTGTAGACTATGTGCGAATACTGGAGCTGACGATGAATGCTTTTCTGGTAGAATTTGGGAAGGAAAAGCAAGAATCGCTGTTAGGTATGGCCTCATCACAAGGATGTCAGTGTCGATGGTATTTCCAGACTAATTTTTTATTGGTAGGGTTATCAGACAAGGAAATAGAACAGAAGGTTGCAACATTGGTAAAGGCGGAGGCATAGCGTGTGCCCAATGTTATTGTTACGATTTAGAGACCGTCAATTTTCTCTGTATCTATATATGACGAAATAAACTTTCTATTTCCAAAGCGTCCGCGACTACTCAGTTGTGCTCCAGAGTCCAGAAGACTTTGACGAAAATCTGGGAAACCATGTGTTAATTGGCTACAACCTCGCCAAACCGGAACTGCGCCCAGCTCATGCTCCCTTCCGTAAAAGTGAACAATCTCTCTCCCACATCGTCTCCCGCCGCTCCGGCTCCAATATGAATCGGCAGCAAATGATCAAACATCGGATGCGCCTTTCTCGCATCAAACCTTCCCAACAAATTGCGCAAAGCCTTCTGTCTCTCCGCCGGCGGAGTCGTAACCGCTTCTTTCAACGCCTCATCAAAACTCAGGGCATATGGGAGCGGGCGTCGACTATCTAGCATAAATTTTAGATCGCGCAAATTATGCACGGCCATACCGGAGACGATGATTTGGATGTTGTCCTCGCGCAGCTTGGAGATTGCTTGGCCGAGACGGAAGTGCTGGTCAGGATCTTCGGTGTCGAAGAGAGAAACTTGGACCACAGGAACGCGTAAAGGGTTTTTTTCGGGATTAAAAGCTGGTGGTATGTGTGAATATCTGCTATAGTTCCATAGTGGCCTGCTAGGCTAGGCATATTGCACATGAAGTTGAACTACGTACCACACTTGAAACTTGCCCAAACTCCGTGATCGAGCCCTCTCTTGACGCCCTCTGCCTTGATGCCTGCGTTCCGAATGGCTTCTATGACTTGTTCCGCGATCTCTGGACTTCCGATATTCGGATACCTCTCCTTATAATAATGCGACGGAAAGCCGTAAAAGCTATAAACTCAGAGCTGTTAGCAAACCACCTCCCACAAGTGACAACGGCCCTACTCATAGTACTATACTCACTCATATATCAACTCCGTGTGTTCTGCAGTGTTGACATGAATAATATCCCTTCCGCCCTGCCAATGTGCCGAAAACACCGCAACGCCCCGGGGCTTCACTTTCGTAGTGATCTCCGCACCAATTTGCTGCAGTTTGTGATAAGCCGGGTGATCATGCTGGTACATTATCCTGGGCTAATGATCATGTTAGAAAAATGCTTCTGGTACAACAGAAATGAGCAAAGGAACCTACTCCTCCATGACTCAGGAAATAAACTGGTGTTCGACGAACACTGTCTGCGGCGGGACTCTCAGGAGCCATTGCTCATACTCCGAGTTGCAAGCTTCACAGCACCAGCACAGGTACAATCTCACACACTGCAAACTTCTGTTGCCTTCCGATATTATTCTATTTTCCCCTCACTCCCGCGAGACTAAGCAGTCTAATGGGTGAACTGGTCTCGACGGAAAGTATCACGACGCGACAGTCCGATGAATACAGGTAGGTACATACATAATGTTTGATCTCTCCGATGATGCTGGAGCGAACTCAGTATTCTGAACAAATGAGGACGATGCCGCCAATGACGAACACGGTGATATTTTGTGGTATGATGGATAAACTCCATATGTTTCCCTGTCTTACTAACTTTTATATGCCGGATTTTCACTGCTTGTGTCTCTCAACTCCTACAGCACCTCCTGTTCGTATGCTCCATTTCATTTAAATCTATTTTCAGTATCCTGGAATTTGTTAACAGCAGACTATGGAGTCCTATGATTCCTACCCTCCCTGTATGATTAGGTCTGTTGCGGTGCTGGGAGAATGGGGGCCATACATTTCTTTGGTTTAGTTAGTGGCTGGCACATCTAGCATGCTACTCTTCTTTCAATGGTCTTCCTAACTCTGTTAATAGTTACAATAGGCACCCAATATTTGATGCAAAACTATACAGGCATTTTGAAACACCACATTTCTTTTTGAACAGCAGTCACAGTCATATTGCAATATTGCATTGATGGTAGGCTCTGGATAAACATACACCCCAGCCTCGTCTGCACCCCTGAGCTTCTGCCTAGATCCAGCGGCTAGTTGTCAGTTCCTGTGCTCCAATCACTTCTTGGGTCATACGTGCTGTGCCGCAAGCTCAACTGGAGTCTCTGTCGGAATATATCCCTCATTTGCCGAGTTATCTGAGGAATATATTCTTTGTGAAGCATCAATTATGTGATTATTGGTACATCTACATCATTCCTTGCTTGTTATTTCCTGTCCCAATTTATACTGTTTTTCTTAGGCTTTGAGAACATGTGTCAATTTTCCCTACCTTTTATGAAGTATATAAGATTTCAAAGTTGTTCTTTGAGCTGAGATAGACACAAGCATAAGTTCATCTCATCTGATCTTTTGATGCATATATTCAAATTTATGTAAAGTCTGACAGTTATGAGTCTGAGCTTTTTCAACATTGTCTAAATCTCTTTGCTGAATAAATTCTGAATCTCTTCTGATATTCTTGAATCTTCTTGACTTGCTCATACAAAAATATATATAAAATTTCAAAAATATTTGCTGAAGATTCTTGTTTGTTGAATTCATCTCAAAATCTTAATGTTAAAATCTTCTGTTTGAATCTCTGAATTCTTATTAAATTCATTGTGTATTTGACTTTGTTAAACATTGATTTAATTTTCAAAAAGCAAACTGAATTCTCTATATTCAACATCTCTTAAAATCTCTTGTAAAGATGTTAAAATCAATCTGTTTATGATCAATTTAAATGTAAACAAAATTCTAGTTTGAACTGCTGTTTGAATGAAATAAATCTGCTGTTTGAAATCTATTTTGAATTGTAAAAATTAGCTGCTTAACTCAGCAAAAAAATTATAAAATTTCAGCAAAAACTGCAGTAAAAATGATTATAATTTTCAAATTTGTGAATGACTGAATTAATTAACTTATTACTGTTTGTCAGCAAGTAAAATCTCATGAGATATGAAAGTATATTAACTCAAATCTAAAAAATATTTTTAAATTAAAAAAATCTTCTGATCAAATTATTACAAATGCAGCTGCAATTAAAAATAAAGTCAAGATTAAGCTTGCTTGATATAAATACAAGTTTAAGCAACAGAAACATTTAAAAAAAAAATCTTCAAAAAGCTTTTTCAATTTATTTAAAAATGAATAAGTTTTCATTATTTTTCAATCTTCTGAGAAGCAAAAAAAAATTCAAAAAACTGTTTTCTTGCTTTCAAAAAAAAATTGCAAAATTTGAAAAAAAAAACTCAGCATATACTGACAGAGCATTTCAGACAGATTTGCAAAAATTCAAATTGCAAAAAATTAATTAACATCTGAATTAAAAATTAAAAAAAAACTCTTTTACAACTCAAGAAGTATAAAATCAATCAGCTTCTGAACAATGAAGATAATGTGCTCAATTTTCTACAAACTGTAAATCAAATGAATTCAGAATTTTTGAATGTTAAATGAATTAAATTTGAGAAAACTCAATGTCTCAATCAGAAGACAATGAAGATTGAAAAACTGATTGAAAAGTATAAAATTCACTGACAAATTATTTTTAATGAAGAACACAAAAAATCAATTTTTAAAACAAATGCTTCAATTCTTCAAAAACATCTTAAATTAAAAAAATTTGTTCTCAAATGTGTTTGTGATTAGTATTACTTTTTTAAATACTGTTTGTACTTCAATTCTGAAGTTTGACTGTCTAACTGAATGAAAAATTCAAAAATTAAAAAAAAAAACAGAAAAATAAATGAAAATTTTTTCTTTAATGAAAATCATTAAAAAATTAATTAATTAATGAAGAAAAAACAAAATGAAAAAGAAAAAAATGAAAGATGCAGATGAAAGAAATAATAAAAATGACAGTAAGATTGAAGATTTAAAATTAATTAATTAAACTTCAAGAAAAAAAATTAATCTGAAATTTTGAGAAAGAATTTTCATGATAATCATTCAAGCAATTTTCTTCAATTCAACTGCTGAAGATGATAAAAATGATTATCATTTATGAAAAAACTTTATAGCTGATGAAAATTTAAATATACATGTGTGCAATGACTTTTCAAGATTTTGCAAATTTTTTTCAGTGAAAAATGACTTTATTTATGCTGAAAAAAATCACATGAAAGTTAAAGACTATAAACTTGTTTGAATTAATATACAAATTTTAAATGAAATCACAGAAATGAGTCTGATGAGAACAACTTATATTTTAAATTTTTTTATGAATATAATGATTATATTTTTTTTCTGAAAGCAAGAAGTCTTTCTGAATGAGCAACTGCAGTTTTTAGTTAAAAAAATGACAGCATATTTACTTATTTAAATATTATTAACAATAAATTTGTAATGAAATATAATTTTATTGAGCTGAAGAATTTCTTCTGTAAATTGTATAAAATAAATTTAAATGAATCAATCTTTCTAGCTACAGCTGAAGATGAGTCAAATTTCTAACATCAATGTTTAAATCATTCAGATAAAAAACTCATGAAGCACTTGCTAAATGTGATTACAAAAATCAAAATCAAAGTTTCATTGAATGATTTGTTAATGATGAAATATGAGATCTGCACTCTTAGCAAGATTCATCAAATAATTTTGAAAAAATTAATAAATCAAAATTGCAAACTCTTCAGCAAAATACATGTTGATTTTATTTAAATAAATAAAACATACAATAAAAATAAATATGCTTTACTTCTCTACTGCTTAATTATGCATCTTCATCATGTCAATATGATGTGACAGAAGTCTCAAAGCATAACTGTGTTGATAAATTTTAAACATTATGTTAAAAAGCAATATAAAATCAAGATTAAGATTTTGATTATTTATATTGACAAAAAGATGTTCTTGCAGATCAAGTTTGATAATTGAGCAGCAGAAAACAATATGCTTGTTAAATGTTTAACTTTTTATACATTTCAGCAAAATGATTCAGTCAAACACTCAGAAAAAATAATAACAACAGTTAAAAAAATTATATAAATTTTTGCAAATTTACTGAAAAACTTATGATTTAAATGCTTTCACATAACAATTTATTTATTGAATTGTACATCAATTAAACAACTTAATTAAAAAACTTTGCTTATGATTTTACATTAATTCTTGAAGCTGAAAAAAAAATACAAATCAGATATCAATTATTTACAAATTTACAAATGCAGAGTGTATTCTCTAATAAAAAACTTGAGATATGACAAATCTAAAAAGCTGACTTCAAGAGCAGAGCTTGATTATTTAGTTAAATATAACTTTTTGAATATATTTTGAATCTGAATTTCTGAATCTCAAAAAATCATATCATTCAAAAACATCACATTCAATAAAAAATTGTTTTTCAACTTCAGAAAAACAACTAAGAAGATTGTGAAACTTCAATTTCAGATAAATAAATCTCTCATATTTTTTGAAAGATTAGATCTTGAAAATTTTGATGAAATAATGAATAATTTGAAAAAAAAAATTTTTCAATAGAAAAATCAACTGATGAAAATAAAAATATATTCAAGAATAAAAAAATAAAAAATTTGAAACATAAAATTAGTCAGCAATCTCTAGCTGACAAGCTGTTGAATGAAAAATTTTCAACATTTGAAAAAACATTAACTTCTGACTCTTCTGATGAAATTATTAATTAAATTCAAATCTCATCAACTGAACAATTTAGTATGAATTTTAAAGATGAAGAAATGACTGAAGAACATTTATCAGAAAAAAAAATAAAAAATTTTTAAAAATTAATGAATTTACAATTTTAAATAAAACTGAAGTTTTCAGAATCTGTTCAAATTAAAAAATCACATTGAATGAAAAAGATATAAAAATCAAATACAAACTGAATAAATGCTGCTGAATTCATTAAATGTTTCAATTATTTTACAATTTTAACTAATTCTGCTGTTTTTACAAAGTTTCATGTCTTTTTTGCTTCAGAATTAAAGCATACTTCAACAAATGAAATTTCTTGATTACATTGTGAAAAACTATCTGTGATTTCTAGAAATTGAAAGCAGATAAGAAAACATTAGTTTAAAAAATAATTTAAAACTGCAATGAATGTAAAAATAATAAAATTACAAGAAAAAAAATATTATACAAAAATGATAATTTCTATGAACTGCAACATTTAATTTATATTTTTTATGTGAATTTTTGATTACAAGTTTGATACAAATAAGTTTTTTAACAAGTTCAAAGCTTGTTTAATTGTTAAAGAAAATTTACAACTTTCTACAGAAAAAAAAATGTATGCAGTCATTTTGACAGTCAGAATTTTTTGTTTTTTTATATTTTTGATGATTGTGTTTGATCTAGAAGTTCATTAATTTAATGTTGTTAATGTTTTTATAAATGTCAAACTGAATGAAAATGTATATGCACTATTTTCATCTGAATACAAGAAAACATCAAATAAATGATGAAAGCTGTTGTGAGTTTTATATGAAATGCAAAGATTTTTTCATCTTTGAAACACTGTTTTTTCTACTACATTAAAAGAACTAGACCTCAACTCAATTAACAATGAACTGTGTTTTTTTATGAATGAAATTTTAATTTTTTTTTTTATGTTGACAATATAATTGTTTTATATCATCACATGAAGAAAGCAGTTTTTAAAGCTTTCAATCAATAACTGCAAGCAATTTATGAGTTAAAAAACATGAAGAAACTTATCTGATTTTTAAAAATTTGTATTTTATGAAATAGAAAAATCAAAAAAAAAATAATTTTATCAGAATTTGTATATTATGAAAATTATCAACTGCTTTCATCTGATGAATTGTTTGAATTTTAATATATTTATAATTAAGAAATTAGCAAATTTCAGATTTTATGAAGAAAAAATTTTCAAATAAAATATACATGTTTTTCAGTGCAAAATTGATTTAGCTTTTTATACAGTTATAATTATTTATTCAGATGTTGTCTTTACTGTTAATAAATTAAGTACATTTCTACACAATTCTAACTCAAAGCATCATACTGTTATAAAAAAAATTATTTATTATTTATATTAAATCTGAAAATATAATTTTCAATATTTAAATGAACACAAAAATGTTTTATTTATATTCTCAAATGTTTTTTATGCTAATGATGTTACAAATCATTAAAGCATTCAGAAATTTCTGATTTTTTTATTTGAAACTCTGATTAACTGAAAATTCATGAAGCAACAGTCAATTACAATTTTTTTTACAAAAACTGAACTACATAATTTTATATATGCTGATAAGAAGACTTTCTGATGAAAATAAATGTTCAATAATTTAAAATTTAAGCTCAATGTTCTAATCAATAAATCAGTCAAAAAATTCACTTTACAAATGAATAATTTTTAAATGTTACAGCTTCTTATAAGCTTGACTTTCTTGCTTATTACAAAGCTTAAACATGTTGATATACATCAACACTGACTTCATGAATAAATTCAACAAAGTGAGCTGACTGTACAATGAATTTCTACAAAAAATATATTTGCTGATGAATTAACAAAAACTCTAGAGAATAAAGCATTTGAATAATTTGTTAAAAACTTAGATTTAATTAATATTACAAACTTACTGATCAAAGCAAACAGCTCTACAGATGAAATAATCTGCTCAGAATGAAGAAGATGTGTTGAAATATATTTCTCATTTGCTAAGTTATCTGAGAAATATATTCTTTGTGAAGCATCAATTATGTGATTATTGATACATCTACATCATTTCTCACTTGTTATTTTCTGTCCCAATTTATACTGTTTTTCTTAGACTTTGAGGACACATGTCAATTTCCCCTACATTTTATGAAGTATATAAGATCCCAAAGTTGTTCTTTGAGCTGAGATAGACACAAGCATAAGTTCATCTCATCTGATCTTTTGATGCATATATTCAAACCTACGTAGAGTCCAACAGTCTCTCTCAGTCACTACACCCTGAAATATTTGCTCCAATCACAACAAACCAGTTCATTATTCTGTATGACTGCAATGGGTGCTTTTTGGGGAGGCCAATAAGAGGGGCACTCAACTTGTTGTTTCCAGGCAGCCAGCCTGAATCGCAAATGAAAGTTAAAGCAACTGGGGAGTTCATGCAGCATCAGCCATACATATGATACCCTCCATATGTAGACATACTCTGAATACCATGGATGGCTTTGGAAGCACAAAATGAGAGGTGATCAGAGCCCGGTTACTGTTACAGAGATAAACATCAAGGCCAGGCTGCCAGCAAAGCATGCAGCTAGCAGTGCAAGCACCCTTTCTCTTGAGGGACTCATATATGAGACCCAAGAAATATAAATACCTACATACCAGATCACTCCTCAAGTTCTCCCTCAAACATCCTTCAAGCCACTGCACATCTGTGATAATCTATATCTCTTACTTGCTTTATCTGTGATTGCTTGTCTTAGGGGCTGTGCTTTGCACTATCCAACCACTACAGTCGAATATGGTATGAACTCAGAAGCAAACAGAGGATAATGTGAGATCACACGCTAACTGATACTGGAAGGCTCCCAACGCGCCGGTGCCTATAGTGAAGAACCAGGGAACTTTCTTTCCTCATTTGTATGAGAGGGCCAAAAACGGCAATGCAACAGATATCAAAAAATTTCTGAGCGACTACATTGAACTCCTCTTCTTCGAACTCAAAGTGGACGCTCGGTTGATGTGGGAAGAGCCAAATGCTTTGTATCCATTTCCGGGAGTCCATCGGTTCTCAATAACGTACAAGAATAACGTTACTGCATACGGAGCAGTGTCAGCATCGGAAAACTTGGACGACCTAAAGCGCGCTGAATCTGAGAGGCTCAAGCGTCAAGTGGTCCCCTATACCGTTCGTCGAACTGGATATATTATTGTGACGGCGAAGAATGATGGTTTGAAGGCCGAGTTTGCTCAAGTGTTTGATAAACCAATGGTGGATCCAGCAACTGGTCAATTGACTGATGAACCGTCATGGCCGGTAGTGTCCGGTGTAAAGACTCTGGATTTTGAGGTCGCAGCGGATGAACACATGTTCAAAGAACTTTTGTCCCACTGTATTCTTTTTGCCCATTGAAATCTGTGAATCACATTGCTATTTATCAGCAGATTTGTGTTTCTATGCAGTTAGTTAAGTTAGTTAACTATGTACATACATAATTAACTAACCATCAACATGGTCTCAAATTCACCAAACCTCTAAATTGATGCAGACACCTTGTGAAGGCCAGCGGTGAATTTCATTCTTGAATAGTATGATATCTGAGTCCCTTGGGTTTTAAGACAAGCTTGTGACTGCACATAACTGCGTATAACAACATGCTGTTTACTGGTGCTTTATACACATTGCCATTTACATAGTTCAGTCGGTACATACAGTACAAGTCACATAGTCATGTAGGAAACCAAGGGAATGTCATGATTCTGTATAAGAAATTTGCTGGTCATTTCATAAAATATACTTCATGCTATAAGGGTTCAAGCACTGAGCACTGTAACTAGTGAAGGTAAGGAAATATTTCTCTCCATTTCCCATCAAAGCATTGTATTTTTGAGAGATCCTTTATCAGACACAACAACACCCATCTGGGTGGGAGTACCAGGTGGATATGTTAGACCCCACCAAATCCCAAGGACATTCTCCACCAAGATGGGTTCATGAAGAAGGATGCAGCGAAATGGAAGTGGTGGTTTCCACTCACCATCAACCTCAAACTATTTGACATTAGTAAAATCATCAATGCCATTACAGATAAACTACATACCTGCAGAAAGGGGTAATGAAAGGTGTGAATATTGCCAATCGCGAATCCACCATGGATAAACCTCAACTTGTCTGGAGGCTGAGAAAACTGGATAAAATCCTCTCCCTGAACTTCTGGTACATTCACCTTGAAGCTCACAAGTCCGGTCCGTGAAAATTGAACATCAAAAGCAATGTTTTTCATAGTAGCAAAGGGGATATAAGTTGCATTAATAAAATATATAGAGGGATCTCGAAGCAAAGTGAGCTCTGATTCTATGGTGAATCCGGAGTCAACCCAAGAGCCTAAGGGGGGAGATTGCCGTGCCTGAAAGTAGGGCTCTGCTCCAGTCCTATTAGCTGGAATGATTGCGCGACACTTAAGTGACTGTGCAATGTCAGTAGATTTCTGATGGGAAGGGGTAAGGGCATCAATACATCACGCATGATCCATAAGTGATGTACATTCGCACACCTTATCACAGATACTCGCCGCTTGGCGGATTCAATACGGCTATCCAAAAGCCATTCCGGTCCAGCGTCTGTCGCTCTGAATGCGATATCGACTACACCCAGCTCATCAGTTTGGACCGCGAGGTAGTCGCAACCATCAAGCTTATAACATCGACTCTCCTTTCTGTTGTCTCTCGGCTGTCTGATGTGTAAAGTCGCAAATGCAGCAAAAGGGAGCAATGTAGACCCAGTAAGTATGACCAGCCACCAAGGAATCCACGCAGATATATGTTGTTGCGCATATACAAAAATCCAGTAGGGGAGAATGATGGTGTGAAGTGTGAAAACGAGAGGGAGGAAGGCCAGCACAAATTTTCGGGGTTCATATACCGAGTCAGTCGCCTCTGACAGTCGACTGACGTAGATTCGGCCTCCAATATCAATCAGGTGGACCTGTATTTTGTCACCTCTCACGATCACCTCCTCGCGAATAAATCTTTCTTTTGGGATGCATTCAAGAGCCAGACGTCGTGTCATGATTTGCGATGCTGTCTTCATGACAAATAACAAACGGCCGACATTATATTCAAAAACCATACTTTGAATTTCAAATGGTAACCTTTCGAACAACGCTCGGGTCCAAGGGCGAGGGGGAAAAAACACATCACGCGCAGAGAAACGACCATGTTTACTTGGTGGTGGAAGAGACTTTGGAAAGAAGGTTGGCTCGACCAGATCATGCAAAAGGTAAAGTTGTGCACACGAAAGTTCTTTAACAAGCTCATAGCATCTCCGATGAAAGAGAAGAGACCTGCTCAGATAATCCTTGGTAGGATAAGTTTCAAAACATTGTGTAAACGACTTTTCCCCCTTGTAGATAATGCCATTCCTTGATCGCCAGTTGTTGATGAAGAGGAGGTTTGCATGAGTTGGGTCTAGGGGTAATATACAATAACTGCCCTCCTGATCTATATCGACATTGCTCTGACATAGGGGACAACATTGATAAAAGAAGCCTCGCATTCTGACAGCCACTGTGAGTGCAATGCAGATGTGAGAAATGAAGAAAATGTCCAGCAGTCAGTCATCCTGTGTAAATGGCCATTCACGTGATATAACTAGTTCAAGTCCACTGATGCCTGGTAAGCTGGATGACTGACTGGAGTGCTCCATCCATAGGCAGCATGCAGACTGGAAATCTGTTTGTTTCTTTCATTGATTAATCTGTCGATTTAGATTATTTATTATTTATTTTTTATTTTTTAATGGTCAATTTAGGATTTTCTAGATAGATAAGTTGTAGTTATCACTCATACTTCCAAGGTTTGTCAGAGACTGGCTACAGCAGCAGAAAACTACTCTGATTGCATTCCAGCCTTCAATGTCGGAGAAATTGCGGAAGATCACTTAAGAGACTTGGCTACTTGATTATGGTTGTGTGAGTAGAGTGCTTCGAATCGCAGCTTTGACTTATTATGCGACAATGCGGCGAGGATGCGCTGAGCATTTGATTCTCTAGAACTGTTGAGCCCTGCCTTCAAGCCAGTTTCAACTACACTGTTAGTAAAGCGTGGCAAGATAGTCCGAGGATGAACCGGGCAGGGCCAAGGCTTCTAATTTTCCGCTGCCCCTGAGCGTCTTGTTGTCAGGGAGAAGGCCAAAACTCAGCAAGTGATGTTGTGCTCAAGCTGTCAAGTGCTGCGAGGAGCAAGAGGAGAAAAAGGTGTTGCTCGCTCCGTTGTTGTGTTCCAACTTTTCCGAGTGGCACCGGACAATTTCTGGAGTACCCAGAACTGCATGATCGCACTCATACAGTACATACAGAGTCAGCCTCGGAAAGAATTCCTATAGCCATGTAAGCGAGGGCGTGTGAAGCACCACTTGCATTCTCGACATTATAGGCTCTAGCATGCGGGTTGGAAGTAGCTCCAGTGTCGGATTAGGGTGTGGGAGGGATTCCTAATGGATTTGACGCAGTCATTTGGCCCAAATGTTGGCATTGAGGCGACCAAATTGCTCTGTGTTTAAATGAGATGATTAGCTGCAACACTATAAGTGGGTTTGTGCAATTTCGAACTCTTAAACATCTCAATGACTTACCGTAAGCCTTGGTCGTACAGAGAAGCTCGGACCATCAGTTCCCTATAATTATATGGGCTTGCTTCTGTCATCGGCTTTCCCTCTGTTTCTGCAGTCTGCGCTTTTTTTTTTCTTTTTCTTTTTTTTTTTTTGGAATGCCATCCCACAAAGCTCTCCAACTGCGCCATGAATCATTCCGCATTTAGAAGGTCTACTCCAGTTGGATAGTCTGTTGAGTCAACCTTTAAGAGAGCTGGGAATGAACTTGAGGAGCATGAAAGACAGTTGTTCCCTCCTTGAAAAAAAAAAAAAAAGATCCAAAACTTGCACATCAATTTTTTCCACCACCATGCGCGATGAAAGCATTGCTTTGTTAATATCCAAGTTCCTAACAAAGAGTCAGATGCAGAGCATAGAGCCACAATAGCAGAAAGAAGGTGCATGCCTGGATGAACATACTATGTAGCCAAATATCCTGCCTGAGGTCATCAACATGCAGTAGCACTATGCCAGGTGGTTCACTGAAATCCTCCAAGAGAGGGTGTAGATTTGAGGAACCCATCTGAAAGCATTCGAGTACATATGCTTGTTCATTGTGGTGGCACCAGTGGTCTGCCTTCAACACTTTAACATAGGTCACTCATGCCGGTAACTGTCAAAGACTCTTTGTTAGCAAGTGTAAAGGCCTTTCATCAGGAAGGAGAGTATATATCGTGCAAGCATATGTGCAGTCCATGCTAGTAGTATTAGTACGTGGGCGATCCTGAAGCTGTGGCCAACTGGAACAAGAAACAGGAGTGACACAGCACAGTTCTGTTCACAGGATATTGTGAAAGGTTTCCTATGAAGCACCTCATTCTATTAAGAGGTTAACCATAATTGTATTCACAGGTCAATTCTTTCTGAGTCACTCGTTCAAGCATCACATCGTCAACTGCAAAAGTGGTGATGTTCAGCCACTGCAAATTTTCCTCGGCTTGATTGACCAAACAAGTGGGAGATTTCTGTATTGCTGACAAACCCGCGCTAAAATTACTTGGTGTTTTGAAATGCCTCTGTAATTTACAGACAATGTGATCACTACTTGAGCCAATCATTAGACTTTAAAATCTACATAATACAACCAATCACAAGTCAGTATTAATAATTTAACCAATCAGACTACTCATGTGACAAAGCTTCATCTCTCAGCCAATCAAAATGCATACTCAGTCTTGATGAACCCACCTGATTGTGTTGTTTAGACATGCATCTCCAACCCCCTATTCCTCATCCCATCTCTGTTGTTATTTCTTGCAAATGCATGCATTTTGCAGCTTAAAAATCCTACAATCAGTTCAAATTTGAATATTTTACTCAATATGATGTCAGATTCTTCTTCTCAGTGATCAGCTTTCTTTTCTACATGTTCTACACTATTTGAGGGTGGTAATGATGTCCTCAACATTTCAGAAGACATTGAATTGATGCAAAGGCAGCTATTTGAACTCACTGAGTCTATAACCCTAACCCAACAAGAGCATGATTATTATTGGAGCTTTGTTGATAATTTTTGAACATGAAACAGGATAAGAAATGGCCCTGATGATCAATTGAATACTGACTATGTCATCTTCATCAAAAAACTGCAGCTCAAGCACCTCAAATGAATAATCAAGTGGATACAGTTGCTACAGGCGCATGCAGGGAAGATTTGGCAGCTGGCTGTTAGAGAGGTCACTAATCTTATAGAAGATGAGAGACCTGATGTTGCAGATACTGTATGGGAATCACAAGCTCGGGGGGGGAATGGAGGAAATTGACCTGACTTACTTGGAATAAAAGCCCTTGCACCCATATGAAAAGCAGCTCCTATCCCATGCACTTCCATGTCATTTATAACATTCAATTTGACGGGTTATATTTGATCAATTTGGTGTCGGATAATTTGGTGGGTGCCTCAATGCTAAGTGTAAAACACAAGATCATGGAAACTGGAGATTAAGCTTTTGATTTTTCAACCAATGGGGGAAAAGCCTAAATAAAAGTACTGTAACATTACAAAACTTTATTTTTATTTACCACTAACTGTCGGCAATATAGAAAACCCCAAAGAAGTGTGGGTTTGGGTTTACCGCTGCCAACCGCCCCTTTGGCCCGAGACGACCGCTCAACCTTGAAGCTTCTGCGCCTCATAACAACGTTTTTCTCTGAGATTTATTTCTTTAAGCTTACAAAGTCTTTTTCTGCACTCCTCAAGTCTTTAGACAGCAATCAATTGCTGTTGCTTGCTCAGCGATTGAACTTGGAGGTAAATTTACAGCTGTTAGTCGTTGCTCTACACATCGAACCGCGCACGAAGAATGGCGTTAGCTGCCAGAGCTACCAGACAGGCCCTCCGGGCTACGAAGGTATGCAGAACTCATTTGTAATTGATTAATGAATCCAGATACTTATTAGCTGATCGAACCTAGGCTTCGTTCTTTCGCGCGAATGCAGGCTCCTCCAGGTCCTACTCCACAGCCGAATCCGAGCTCAAGAGCGTCTTGAAGGAGGTCATCCCTGCCAAGCGGGCTCTTCTCAAGCAACTAAAGGAGCACGGCGATGACAAAATCGGCGATGTCACCATCTCCAACGTCATTGGAGGGATGAGAGGCTTGAAGGCGATGGTCTGGGAAGGCTCTGTGCTCGACCCCAATGAGGGTATCCGCTTTCACGGTCGTACAATAAAAGACTGCCAAAAGGAGCTTCCAAAGGGAACATCTGGCTCCGAGATGCTTCCTGAAGCTATGTTCTGGCTTCTTCTCACCGGCCAGGTTCCAACTACTCCTCAAATCCGGACTTTTTCTCGTGAACTTGCCGAGAAATCCCATCTCCCGAAGCACGTTTTAGACATGATCAAGTCCTTCCCGCGGGATATGCACCCAATGACCCAGCTTTCCATTGCGGTGGCTGCACTCAACACGGAATCCAAGTTTGCCAAGCGGTATGCTGAGGGCATGAACAAAGCCGATTACTGGGAGCCAGCCTTCGACGACAGCATTGCCCTCCTCGCCAAGATTCCACGTGTGGCTGCGCTGGTATTCCGCCCCAATGAAGTCGACACTGTTGGCACTCAGGACCTCGACAGCACCCAGGATTGGGCATACAACTTTGCTGTGCTTCTCGGAAAAGGCGGCAAAGAGCATGAGAGCTTCCACGACGTCCTCCGTCTATACCTCGCTCTCCACGGTGATCACGAGGGCGGCAACGTCTCTGCCCATGCTACTCACCTCGTCGGAAGCGCCCTTAGCGATCCTTTCCTCAGTTACTCCGCCGGGCTGCTCGGTCTTGCCGGTCCTCTCCACGGATTGGCTGCCCAAGAAGTCCTTCGATGGATACTAAACATGCGCGCTCAGATCGGTGACAACTTCACCGACCAAGATGTCAAGAACTACCTCTGGAGCACCTTGAAATCTGGTCAAGTCGTTCCAGGCTACGGCCACGGCGTTCTCAGAAAGCCCGATCCCCGCTTCGAAGCCCTGATGGACTTTGCCAGCACCAGGCCCGAAATCATGAGCAACCCAGTATTCAAACTGGTCAAGAAGAACTCTGAAATTGCCCCAGGAGTCCTCACTGAACATGGCAAAGTAAAAATCCATCACATTCACAAATCCTCACTCTCAACGAAAACTGAACGCTGACCCACACACCAATGCAGACCAAAAACCCCCATCCCAACGTCGACGCCGCCTCCGGCGTTCTCTTCCATCACTATGGCTTCCAAGAACCACTCTACAACACCGTCACTTTCGGTGTCAGCCGTGCTCTCGGTCCACTCGCGCAGCTGATCTGGAGTCGTGCGCTTGGACTCCCCATCGAGCGTCCCAAGAGCATTAACATGCAGGGCTTGCTCGAGGTGACTAAGAAGAACTAGAATTGGGAAAGGGAAAAATACATAGATAAATATAGACTAGGGCATGCTGTACAATAAACAGGGAATGATGGAGGGAAAGTCTGGTTTATGGAACATCCACTCCATCACCATCCATCTATTCATGCAATCTGTGGTGGAGCAGTTGCGAATATGGTAGGGTGATTGGAGGTAGGTGTCAGAGTGAAAGAAAGGTTGATTTTCTAGATTTCATTGTTCTGGTGATGGCTCAAAATAGCTACATCTTGATCATTTTATGTGCTGTTCTGTTAGTCGAGATGTCCTTTTTAGTAGTATGTGCTGTTTACTCATGCTGGCTGGCACAAATTGTTAGACCATCTGGCAAAAGGCCAATAACCAAATGGTTTATAACTGGATAAAGAGTGAGTCTAATCCTAATATCGCATGATATCCCTAACACAAATAGTCAAGTTGAATGCAAAGTCGACTTATCCTTTTGATTAACTGCATACTGAGAGGTTCGCCTTAAATCCTTTCCAACATTCCCAAAAAGTAAAATAATAAACCAAACATAACAGAGACGCTTCAAAGCTTCCAAACAATATAGACTTTCCAGTGTTCCAGACACCAGATCATTAGGCTCACGGCATCTTAACTTCAAAAGTCATGAGCGACGTCGGTTTCTCTTCGATACTCCTCCCTTCAACTTTGCTGTATCACGCTTCTCAATCCTTTTTGGTTTGTCTCTTTTGGCAGTCTGCCTTGTCGCACGCTTCGTCTGTCGATCCTTTGATGGGGATGTCTGCGCGTGAGAGGGCTTGTTCATCTTGCGACGCGAGCTTTTAGCCGTGTCGGACTGCGTCTCGACCATGGCTTCCAAGGATTTTTCTTTTCCCGCAATCCTGGGACTTCGACGGGGCTGAGCAGGAGTCAGGGGCTCTTTTTGCATTGGCTTGGAGGAGTCCGGAGTGGAAGCTAGAGCTTGTCTTCGCTTGGAAGTAGCTCCGTTTCGCTCAGCAGCAGCTTGTTTCCTTGTTTTTCTCGAACACTCTGCTGCTAATGTCCCTGCTGCTTGCGACGCCCCAGCTGGTGTAGCATGGGAATCATTTGATGCCTTATTCTGTGGAGGACTTGAGGCTTCCCTGCTGGACTTGAGCTGTTTCGAAGGTCGTTTGTCGCTGATTATATCTTCGCCGCGCTGGCGCTTAGACCTTCTCCTCGTCTCATGGGTGGGTGTACTGTTGCGGTTTGAGAGAGGTTGGCTTTCCTCATCGTGATATTTCTGCGCGTTGGAACTGTTCTCGGTATGTTCATCGTGATTAAGCCTTGTGCTGTTATCATTTCCGGTCGAGTTACGCGTTGATTCGGCCAAGGTGGCTCCTTTATTTGCCAGGATAACTCCAGTAGCAGGGGAGACTGTCTCGTTCTCCTTGTCATTACGCGAAAGTGCCCTTTGAAGCGGCTGAGTGTGGGACTGTTCAGAGACGTGTATGGCTTCTGTAACCTGGGGCTGGGGCTCTGGTGATACCGATTTTTTTCTGTCGGGTTCTATCGCCGAGTTGGAGGCTTCAGGTTCAGTGAAAGACAGAGAAGAGAATATGTTCTTAGTGGGGGGTTGATTATTTTGAAGCTTTGGCGCTACTTTAAGGGTGTCGAGAAAATCGAGAATAGAAGCTTGCTGTTTGCTGTCGCGGCTAGGATCTGGCACACCGTTAGGCATCTTGTTGCCTTCGGGTTCGGGGGTCTGTCGTCCGCTGTTGTGGGCAGATTTGGGTGGCGGCTGGTCGGGACAACGAGGACCGTCCTGTTCGACACGAAGCAAGAATGAAGCCTTACGGCGATTGAGAAAATCGTCAATCTCATCATCAGGTACTTCATGGGCCCACGTCATCCCAGGCAACTCATTCCATTCGGGGTTCCAAATACCGTCCTCGATCCAGTTGTTCTTGACGCTGTCGTGAGCCAACTTGTCAAGATCAATCTCCGCGGTGGATCCTGGTTGCTTGAACTCAAGCTCATCCTTGATCCACTCGCGCTCCTTAGATATCTGGAAGAGGAATTGGTAGTAGGGACGAGATGCTTCCGGGTCACGCACAGAAGGCTTTTGGGCGATACTAGCTGCGTCTTCCGCGGCAGCATCTTCTCGTGGGGGCATAGAAGCAATAACGGTGCCATCTGGGTGATCGGGGGTAGGTTGATTACTTGCTTCCGGCTTCGATTCAGGTGGTATCTCATGGCCCCAATGAGTGCCAGGCTCAGGAAAGCGCTCAGGGTGCTTGCTAAAACGCCAACGAAGCGACATTGGGTGGCTGTCCTTCGGCCAGGCTGGACCCCAACTGTCCATCCAAATTCCCTGTTCTACCCAACGACTCCGAACGTTGTTTTCGGAGTTAGCTTGAAAGTCCATACTATCATCAAATGGTAAAACTAGCTTCCGCCCGTAACGCCAGCGCGCGCCTTGGGATGCAAACCGCGTGCGTTCTCTGGCTGCCTGGCTATCAAATTGGTTATTGGGTCGCGATCTATTACGAGCCTGGACACGATTCATCATTTTCTCATATTCGTCGACAACGCGAGGCCCGGGGGTTGGAAACTGTGTAGTTTCGCCAGATGATGGGGATGGTGGTAGGGACCTGCTGTAACGCCGAGTTCTTTCGCGAGCAAGCTGCTCTGGATTGGCTTCGAGTCGCTGGAGTGCGGTGATAGCCCTCGTTGGGCATGGGCCATTGTCAACATGGAAAATGATGAAGTCCGTATCTGCCATGGTATCGTCCATGACTAGAGTATCGATTGGTAACTGAACTTAAATGGTAAACAAAAATGTGAACGAAAATTGGTGAACGAAAGTGGATTGAGAACAGCTCGATCTGCTGGAGGCATTTTATATGTTTGATCTGAAGGTCAGCCGAGGGAGGGTTGATATTGCTGGTTGGCTGGAGGGATCGCGGTTAATCCCCAACTTCAAGAGGGGAGATTTCTCCAATCATCTTCTAGTCAACTGACTACTTAAGCGCCCAAGATGATTCTTCCGCTTGATATTCTAATTATAAATGTGATAATTGATTCAAGGCTTGCAGGCTCACCGTGTCAAATACACCCTGTCGATGGGTTATCAATTGGCTGGTATAGCGATGTAGTTAATCACTTCTTCCACTCCTGCATCCGCGTTGCTAACTAGAGTCTAGCATGAACAGCGATATAAATATCCGTCAATCATCAGCGCTGCAAAGCTACGCCGCGCGGCTCTTGATGCAACTGCACTTCATCCCCTCCAAGCAAATCAGGCTGCCAACAATCGACAGGCCTTGACAATGCTGGACGAATCACTTCAACTGACGCTTTTGTTTTACATCTCTGTATCAAGCGCTCTGGTCGAATCCTTTGTCTTGTCAGAGATTGTCCGTGTAGCCGCAGGGTTTCTCGACTATCTATGGAGGAGTGGCTTTCCAGCTCATCTAGTGAGTGCCAGCCTGGTTTTACGCCTTTCTACCTGATGCCATTCTCGTCCATTCTAACAAGATGCCGACGCAGAGAAGCAGATATAAGACACAATTCACGTCCGCCAGAATCCCTTGTCTTTTTTGTGAACACTCAGGCGAGATGACCATCGTGTTCACCTCGTTCTCACTTTGAGCGTTCAGTTCTTTCAATTCTTTCAGTTCTTTCTGTCGCTTGTTCCCTCAACTCCACTGCACTGCCTCATCGAGCAAGTATGTCTCTGGAAAAGCCTCATCCTCTCGCTTTGTTTTCACTCGTGCCCAAGAACCCGGGGGCATGGGACGTTCTCAACCATCCCTCGAACAAACATCTCGTCTCTGTAGTTGTTGATCCCAATGACCCGAAGAAATTCACACAAGGTCTCAATGTCGGGTTCCACAGCGCGTCAAGGTCAGAGTCACGCTATACGCTGGCGACTTTAGGTCGCAGTGGTGCAGATATCACCGTAGGAGGAGCAATCATCTCTCGAATCCACTGTTCCTTTGAGATCCATGAGATTACCGAGGCGGTTATGCTTTACGATCGGTCAACCGCCGCTTCAACCCAGGTTTTCGGCGAGAGTGCAACGCCATTCGAACCAGAACTTACTCCTCGTCGAGTCGTTGTGGACCATAAAACCAATCTGGAATTTGGGATTGGTGGTGTTGACTGCAATGCTGTCCAGTTTTGCATCGTCTGGCATCGGCGGGATTATAGCATCGGAGAAAAACCCAGTATTCGTCCGGACAACCCCTGGACTGCCCGAACAGTCGATGAGACACCGACTATTAATCCAACCCGGCGTGTCACTAGAATTCGTACTACTAAGAACAAAACGAAAATTCGTTATTTGAACCGGGGGAAAATCGGACAGGGCTCATTCGGCGAGGTCGTCAAGGCCATGAATATCGATTCTGGTGAGCTTTTTGCTGTCAAACAGGTGGAGTGGCCTGCTCTTCAGTCGCATAGATATATATCATTGAAGCAGGAAGTGGAGACTGTGTCTCGTATGTCTCATGTACGTTACATCCAATGCACGAAGTCTTTTACTACGGATATACTGACTGCATCAGCCGAATATCATAAAACATTTATCAACGCAGCTCTGTGGAAACAAGTTTGAGATCTTCATGGAACTCAAACACGGTAACATCCAACACCTCATTGATAATGATATTTTTATCAATGATTTTAACTTAGCCGAGTCACTGCTTCGACAGATGCTTCAAGCTCTTGACTACCTAGCGTACGGAGGCATAATCCACCGAGATGTGAAGCCCGAAAATATACTTTACAAGGGCTTGCCGGACGGTAGTTGTGAGTTTCAATTGGCCGACTTTGGTCTTTGTACCCTCGCAGCGAATGCCACCGAATATGCTGGGTCCGGAGTTTATATGGCGCCTGAGCTCGAAAGTCATGACGGAGCGCCGCAAACTCCAAAGATGGATATTTGGTCTCTTTTTGTCATCTTTGCGTACGCGCTGAACGTGGCCCGCTTCCGATATAAGCCGCTACACACGCTTCAGATGAGGATCAACGCTGTGCAAGCGGCTGCAAATGGGGGCTTGCGCTGTATCCAGGATATGGCAGTCGTCAATCCCACTCTGCGAGCTTCAGCTGCCGACATGTTGATCAAGCTTTTTGCCGGTGAAGGGCTCACTACTCCACATAAAGAGGTCTGGTATGATGCAATGGTTTTAGATACAGCGCCTGCAACACCGCGAATGCAGCAAGTTGGACCAGTGGGCTGCTGACGGCTTAAAAAGGCCCGGAACAATGGCCATAGTTTCGTGACGATTGACAGGGGTAATATGGGACAAATTCTCCAGCACGGAAACTATATCCTGGGTAAGTTGATGATGACTCTTTTTCTGGTATTTCAATTTCTTTTGTTCCCACAGGAAAGACAAAACATCAGAAAAAAAAATTCCACAATTACAAAATTATGACTGCTTGGTGAAGGAAGGGTATTGGCAAATTGCAATGATGGAGATGTCTATGAAGTTGTTAACCAGATTGATGAGCTTAAATTTTGCTTGAATTATTGTTGTTTTTTTGCAATTTGTTTAGTTGTGCAGTTAATTGTATACCTACACTTGGAATGTAGATCAGTAATGATATAGTTACATAGTTGAGAAATTGAATGCCCTGAAACAAACAAAATGAGAGAAAGGATCTAGAACTGTCCTGATCACATGCAGAAGACAGATGTGCTGTCAGAGAGAATTTAATGAGTTTTGAGAGTTTGTTGCAGTTATCTGACTTTTTTTGCTTTTTCTTTCACTACTGATGAGAAAGACACAGTCACATGATTTTTTTTGCTTTTTCTTCTGTTGCTGATGAGAACAATACAATCATGTGATTTTCTTTGCTTTTTCTTCTGCTGCTGATGAAAGCAACACAATCATGTGATTTTCTTTGTTTTTTCTTTCATTACTGAAGAATGAACACATTCATGTTGTGATTTTATTTGCTTTTTCTTCAACTGAAAGAGAAGAACACAGTAATATGATTTTGTTTGCTTTTTCTTCAGTTGAAAGAAAAAACATAATAATATAATTTTCTTTGCTTTTTTTTCTGCTGATAAAAATGCAGTCATAATGACATAATTTTTTTTATTTTTTAAATAAATTTATGTAACTCATTTACTGATATCAAATTTTGTGATTTCTTGCAGCTAACTGATAATTACTTTTCATAATTACTTGCTTTTTTTTCATACAGAATGAGCAATGTTTTAAAGCTTGAGAATAATTTATTTAATGCTTTTAAAAATGCAGTTTTGATTCATAGATTTTCATCTTGATTTCATGATATTTTATTATATATTTATTATTAACATTGACTCACACAATTTGATGAATGCTTGCAATTATCAGTTGAATATTTTGTTGTATATTTAATATTGAAATTGATTCTCATTGTTTGATTATTGTCTGCAATTGTCAATTGACATGAAAAAAAAGTATCACAAAAATGTTTAGAGTAAAAATAATTACATTTGCAGTTAATGCTCAATTTCTTGATTTTTCATACATTACTTTCATGCTGATTTTTTTATAATATTTAAAAACATTTTGAATTTACAGTCTGCTTTGCTAAAAGTGTCTTCAGCAGCAAAACAAGAAATTTGTTAATTTTTTTGATTTTTTTGTACAAGAAACTGAGAGAAGAAGCAGAGAGAAATAAATGTGTGTTTTGAAAAATCTTGAAAATATGACATTATTTTTTTCATCTCAGTCTGAAAATTATTTTATTCAGAAAAAAAAAAATAATGCTGCTGTGTCATCAGAAATTAAATAAAAAATCAAAAAAAATGATGAGAAGACAAGTTATAATTTTTTACAACTCAGTAAAAAAAAATATTAAATAATATGTTTGTTCAAACTGTGTAATTTTTTTTTCAAGCAAAAAAATTTTTCAAAAATCATTCTTGAGAATACAACATTATATCTGAATGATTTGAAGAAGCAATTTTGATATCTGAAAATGTTAGCAGTAAATGAGAGCAGAAAAATTAAAAAAAAATCAATAAAATTATGATTTTGTACATTTCATGCTGATTTTTTTGAACTTTTTTGTCAAAATACAAAAAATGTTTTAAAAAAGTTAAAATTGACTGTTACAATTGTTCATCAGATAGAAAAGTGTTTGTGATTTGCTTTTCAAATCTTGACAATTGAAGATATCAGTTTATCATGTTTGATGTCATGCATTTGAGTAATATGCATGAAGTAGCTGCTTTCAATCACAGTGATTTTAGTTTAGTATTGAGTTGTGTATGCATTTAGCAATAGTCAGTGAAGTAAAAAACTAATATTCAAGTGTATATATGTACATAATTAAAAGCATTTTGTGAAATTCTTCAATTGATATTTTTTTATCATGAAACAACTGTTTCTCTGAGACAATGATTGATCAACTGTTGTCTGAATTTATAAAGATTTGATGTAAAAATAAAATGAATAATATTGAGTATAACAGAAATTTAGCTTATGATTAATGCTTCTCTATAATCACTTGAAGTATTCAAATCTTAATTAAAAATTGCAAAATTACTCAGAAAATAATTATTATGATTTTAATATACAAAATTTATCATTGAATTTCTATGCTGAATAACTGTAAAGCTTTATTGAGCATTGTGTTGCTATGCTGAAAAATTTTTATATATAAGCTGTAAAATTATAAAATCATAGTTTGTAAAAAATCAAACAACTTACAAAAATTTTTTTTATTTTATTGCAAGCATTTTACAACTACAATTACAATTCTGTGAAAATAACTGAAGAAAAGTCAAAGCTTGTTGTGATGATGAAGCAATTATCTGAAAAATCAATCAAAATCATGTGATATCTGACTGCAATTGCATTCACAAAAAATTTTGTTTTTCATGAAAGTATGAAAACAATGAATCTGATTCAGTCAGAAAATTGCAAGATTATACTAACACAATCTCACAGTAAATTGCAAAAAAAATCATGTTAATAATGCAAAAATGATTACAAATCATTTACAAACTGCATGATGATTGTCAATTATTTTGAAAATGCTTGTGCAAAATGTCATGTTAATAACATAATGATGTGATGCTCATTCTGATCAGATAAATATCATATTAATTCTGTTGAAAATTAAATACAATCAGCAGCTAACTTGAAAATTGTAAAATAAACTACACATCACAAAATTGTGAAGACAAAAGAAAGAAAATTTTTACAGTGAAAAAAGTCAATGAAAAAAAAAAAAAAGAAAAAAAAAATTCAAAAAAACAAATTGTCATGCACATATACAATTGCATGATTTTTGTCATAATGACTGTAGTGTTTCTGACATTTACATAGCAAATATTTTTTTAAATTCTGATTCTGACTCATCAGCAGTTCACTGCAGCTGCAAAAGCATTTTCTGCTCTGACAACTGAAATGACAGTTTTTACTGATTTATACATGAAGAAGATAAAATTAAAAAAAGTTAAATTTATTAATGAGAAAATTGAGACAGTCAATTCAAATGATGAGAAAAAAAAATTGACTGAAAATGCTGATGATGTGATTGAAAAATTTGTTCATCAATGTGAATGAACTGCTGATGATGTGACTGCTGATGAGTTGCTTAATTTTGATAATTTCATGAATCAGATTGCTGAAAATGTGCAGCAGTGATTGTTGAAAAAGCTGCAAGAAAATAAAAAAATTTAGTAAAAAAATTGAAATAAAGCAATCAGAGAAATTAAAGACTGATTGAGTGCAATGATTGTATTATTTTAATAATTAGAAATTCAATCAATACAGAATTTTGCTAAAGAATCTGAAAGAACTTTTATAATTGCACTCACAAGTAATAATTTTAATAAAAACTTCAGAATAATAATAATTTTTTTAATTATGTTTAAAATGTGCAATAATTTCAGAATATACAATATTTTCTGTGCAGTTATTTGTAACATCATAAAGATGAATGCAGAAGAGTTGTTGTAGCTTTGTATGTTTTTAAAATTTTTCAAAATATCATGATTATTCTCATAATATAAAATTTGAATGTAAGAAAAAAATTTCTTCAGTGAACAAAACTTCATAATTTTATTTCAGCAACAATGATTGAAAACTGCTGTTTGAGTGAATCAGTCAAATTTGTTGACTTACATACAGAAATTTGTTGCTCTGATAATTTTCTGCAGTGCTTTCTGAATTAATTGATTAAATTTAAATACTTACATAATATAATTTGTTGATTTGATGATTTTGACTGAAACTGACTGCTGTCTGAATGACTTGATCATTTATACAGAAATATTGTAAAACTCAGCAACTTAAATGCTGTAAAGTAATTATAAATCATACATTGTTAAAAATTTTTTCATCATGAATCAATCATTTCTTCAAAGCAACACATGATTCATTGTTATTCAAACATTTTTCAGATTTATGAAAATTTACTCTAAATATTTGATGACTTATATAAGAGAATTTGTTGTTCTGATGATTTTCTGTAAAAACTGACAGCTGTCTGTTTTGATTGATTAAAATTAATAGCTTATGTAAGAAAATTTGTTGTTTTGATGATTTTCTGTAAAAACTGATGACTGTTTGTTTTGATTGATTAAAATTGATAATTTATATAAGAGAATTTGTTGTTCTGATGATTTTCTGCAGAAATTATGAGATCAGACTTTTTCAAGATCATTTTTTCTTGCTGAATTTTTATATATCAATCTGAATTTCACATACAATTTTATATAACATATCTCATTAAAATTTATATTATTTCAATATATATTAAACCAGCATTTTAAGCTCTTGAAAATCTTCAAGATTCAATCAAAATATCTTACAAGATAGATCATTTTTATATAAAGTCTCTTTATATAAACTGAACATTATATTCACACATTATTGAGATTTCAAACAAAGTCATTTTGACATCAAATTATCATCTGCAGTTATATACAGATTTGATTGTATATTTAAATAAATTTTATCTGTATTTCAACTTCTTGCTAGCTGTAACAAATGATGCAGCTCACTGAATGTTTTTTTCATTTAAGTTTTTCTTTACAAATAATTTTAAAAGCAACAAGACTTTAACAAGATGCAGAAAAGTCTGTCAGTTAGTCAACAAACATTGATTCTGATTTTTTCTAATCAATAAATGCAAAAAAACTCATCAATCAGTCAACAAATCATCATTCTGATTTGTTTCAGTCATGAGCTTCATCTGCAGAATAGCATTTTTGTTGATTTTTATCACAAGCTCATGAGTTGTCATTCTAATCAGCTTCACTCACACAATTTTTGAACTACTGTTGTGATTTATTTTAACTTGTCAACAGTACAAAATAAATTTCAGCATCAGTCTGATTTGAGTCTCAAGATTCATTATAACTTATGTCATTCAAGCAAATTCTCAACATCAGTGACAACTGAAAAAACTGAATCACTGTCATTCAGCAATAAACACAAGTTTACAATATCTGAAAGTATATCAACTCATCAGTTGAAAAGTTTTTCAAACTGAAGAAGTCAACTCACAAAGTAATTAAAAATGCAAAAAATAATGCTTTAGAACAGAAACTTATCATGTTAAATTTCAAACAAAAGAATAAAAATTTTATTGAGAGAAAAAATGTTATGAGTCAGATATGATTTTATATAAAAACACATTTTCATTCAAAGCATTTTTTTATGCTTCACAACACTGTCACTGTTTATGATTTGCTGATTATTCTCAAATAAAAGCTTGTCAAAATCACTGAGTAATGAGATTGCAAGCTTTCAAATCACTTTATGACTTTTTGAATGAATTTTGATTATAAAACTTCACTTGAAGATTGACTCAGTGACTGAGAACTCATCATGAAGCAGCTTACTGAGCATAAAATTACAAATGTGTTAGAAAACAACAGCATCATTTTCAGATTTTTATATGCTGTTGAAAAATTCAATAAGAATTTCACAAATCATCATAACTTCAAGTGCATGAAGCAAGCTTGAAAAAACAAATCAGTAATTAACATCAAGAAACTGATCAAAGAATTCTGTCAGAATTAAGCACAACAAATTTCAAAAAAACAAAAATTTTTAGCATTTCTGATTTCAGAATGTAAATCAAGCTTACAAGACAAAAAGCAGTCAGAAAACTTAAAAATCAAGTGCTCTTGCAGTAAATGACACTGAATGTTTGCCTGCTACTATCTTAACTCAAAAATACATTCAAACAACTGAAAATCAGATCTGAAAATCATAAAGCAAATAAAAAAAAAGCTCAAGAACTCAGTCTTCAAAGCACAAGTAACAAAACTCATTGAGAAAGCAAAAAAATTTAAGAAGCAGAATAATAAGAAGAGCAATAATTCATAACAAGAAATTTTTAATTAATTAAAATTGATGATTTATGTAAGAGAATTTGTTGTTTTGATGATTTTCTGTAGAAACTGAATGTCATTCACATTGATTAATTAAATCTGATAATTTATGTAAGAAAATTCATTGTTCTGATGATTTTCTGCAGAAACTGACTGCTCTTCACATTGATTGATTGAATTTGATGATTTATATAAAAAAATTGATTGTTTCAGTGATTTTCTGCAGAAACTGACTACTGTTCACATTAATTAATCAAATTTAATGACTGATATAAGAAAATTAACTGTTCTGATGATTTTTTGTAAAATTTAACTGCTGTATGTTTTGATTGATCAAAGTTGATGATTTATGTAAGAGAGTTACTTGTTCTGATGATTTTCTGCAGAAATCAATCATCATCTGTGTGAGTTGATCAAATTTGATAATTTATGTAAGATAATTTGTTGTTCTGATGATTTTCTGCCAGAACTAAATGATGTCTGAGTGAATTAATCAAATTTAATAATTTATATAATATATTTTATTGATTTGCTAATTCTGACTGTAACTAACTGCTGTCTGTGTGAGTTGATCATATTTAATAACTTATGTAAGATATTTTGTTGTTATGTCAGTTTTCTTGCATAAAAAATAATCATTGTATGTGTGAATTGATTTATTGATGACTTTTAATCAGATGATTTTTCTGATTGTTGTGCTGTTGCTGATGTTGTCAAAGTTTGTGTTTAATGTACTTTCTGTTTGTTGACTGTTTTAATTAAAATGCTTGATCACTCTCATTTTTGTTTTATTGTTATTTTGTGTATGATTTATTCACAGTTTTTAATTTGTCATTTTGATGTATTTGTTTTTTCAGATTTAAACACTTATTCAGACTCAAAATTTTTTTTTCATTTTTTGAAAATATGTGTGATACAAGAACTTCTCTGATTGTATGCTACTTTTTTTTTATGCTAATTGAATAAATGACTCAATTTTATAAAAGTTAATGTGTGTTGTCAATTGCTTTGATTTAATAAAATTCATCAACTTTTTCTTGAGCTTATGTGCTTTTTATTCATGACTGTAGTCACTTTCAGTTTTTGCACATTATTTATCTTTCATGCTGTGAAATCAGCATGTTTTTTTATCAAATCAAATAACTTGTCATCATGTCATTTTTGTGTCATTTTGTTTACTCATGCTGATGAATCATGAAGTTTTTTTTGTTCAGTTATTTTCACAGCAGTATTGTTGTCTTGCTTGTTTTATTTAATTTTATGATTAATATGCTTTATTTTATACATTCTGTTTCATATTTATTCATGTGTTTTGTATATGATACAGAAGATATACATTGTTTCTTCATTGTTTGTTTTTAATATTCTGAAAATTTGATTGTTGTTGTAATGAAAATGTTTATCTGAATGTATTGCTCTCATTGTGCACAGTCATGATTACATTCAGAATAAAAAATCTGCAATGATTGTTAAGCTTACATGAAAAATTAATTAATTAAATGATGAAGAATTGATTTTTCATCTGAAAATTTCAGTCATTTAAATGTGTTTCAAACTGATTTTTCTTCAAGTGAGCTTTCTGATGAGTGTTTTGTGTTTTTTGTTTTCATTTTGTTTCTGATTAATCTTGCTGAATATCATATATTGCTGAAGAATATTGTGCTTTTTTTGTTCTGATATGTTGAGTCATTGATTTTTTACAAGCAGAATATAGTGAACAGTTAGAGTTATGAATGACTTTTTTTTTAACAATTGACTCAGAACATATAACTTCTTTAATTTCAGCTTTTAATTATATTTTTTCAGAAAAGTATACAATTTTTGTATGTGCTGTGTATAGCATTCTGACTTTTTCTTCACAGCTGCATCAGTGACTTCATTCTGATTTTGTTTTAAAATGCATCTGTAATTGTTTTAATTGATGTGATATTTAAAATGATTTTTACTTTCTCTGCAGTTTGTGCTACTGCAATGCATCTCATCAGTAAATTTTCAAATTATTAATTTTGAATATAATGAATGTGAATTTCTGTCATTTTTACTCTGATGTTTTGATTAACTTGATTCTGATAAAAAAAAGTTTCATTGTCACAAGTCACTTCTTGCTGATGATTGTAAAATTGAAATCAGATGAAGCTTTGAACAATGTTTTTTATCAGATACTGATAAATTATGTTATAATTATATTTTAAAATTTTTTATTCTTGTTCTATCTGTTTTTTAATTTTTTGTTGAGATTTGAAACAACAATTTGTGTTTTCTGAATTAATAAAAAATCATCTGACAAAACATCATTAAAATTATATTTTTAAATGCATAAGCAAAAAATTTTGTCTGCACTTGAGTTTTTGTATGTGACAAATCATTTGTATGAGCAGATTTTTATTAATTACATAAGCACAATAGCTTGATCAGATGATTTTGTACTGACTGATATTTTGTAAAATGTTATGCATTTTTCAGATACTGATGCTGCAGAGCATGAAAGTTACACTTTGAATTTTGTTGCTGACAATTATGAAAATAATCTTCAAACTGCTGCTCATGCTACTGATCAATAAATTTCATTTTTAGTTCAAAATGATTGTGATGCATTTACTAGCTTTAATGATTTAGTAAACATTGATTTTGATGCTGATTCAAATTCTTTAACAGTTTCAATGATGTTTGATGTTAATCTTGAGATTATGATTCAAAATAAACTTTTGATTGCAAATTTAATGCAGATGAAGTCTAAAGCTTCTTGTTTTGTTAATGTGATTAATTTTGATGATTCTTTAATTTCTGTTGAAATATCTTTCAGAAGTGACAATGCTCAGATGTCTGTAATTTCATATAATTTTTTCAGTCACTCAACTCTGATGAATCATTGAAAAAATCAACATTATCTGACTTTTGCTTTTCTCACTTTGTTCTCAATCAGTTTTGATAATCATAATGCTGATTGTAGAGTTTCTGTTTTTCTGAATATATATATGCATTGATGTCTCAAGCATTATACACATCAGTTAGTGATTCTGATGACTGTTTCTTAATGTTTTTTTCAATTAATTTTTAGCATCTTTTAGTTTTGCTTGTCACAACATTTTTAAATTTATGATGTATGATATCATACAGCTTCAGACTTTCTCACTATCTAACAATCTTCTGATCAAATGACATCAATGAAAATTAATGAATGAAAACTTCAAGACAGTAAAGTTATATCAATTGTATGAAACTACTTGTTTTTTTGACTTTGAAAAACATGTTGAGAATCTGATCATTCTGCAGTTACAGAAGTACATAAGTAATATTGTTTTTAAAGTATCAGATTTATTTGCAGAAAAATTATTGTTTCACTCTCATATCAAAAATTTTATAATGTGTGAAAATGAATCTTGAATTTAATTGACAATAAATTTTTCTGATTTTTGTGATTTTATAATTTTACTTTTTACTGATGTTGAGTGTTTTAATTTCATGTCTTTTTCTGATCATGATTATTTGAAGCAAACAGTAACTTTGTGTGATTCAGTTGCTGTTATCAAGTTTTTTCATCAAATTTGCAAAACTTTTTTTGAAGATTTGTTGCAGAGATGAACTGATGATGTTGATATTTTGAGAATGATCAAAAATTATTATAATATAATTGAAATGAATGATTGAAGTATGCTACATCTGCACTGTCTTGTATGAATTCAGAATATCATGAAACTTGATATTTTGTGAATGCAAACTCTGAATAATGATGATTTTAGTATTTAATTCATGCATTACATTGAAATTATCATCTGTCACAATCTGAACATTTTTTCAAATTTATTTTCTTTTTCAACAATGCAATTGATTGTTAATTCTGATGAAAGTGCTCTGAAATTCACTTAATGTCTGACAGTTGATGCTCACTCAGTAACTGCTAAAGTGCAGATACATTCTTCACAGCATCTCAAGATTTGTTTCAAATACTGTAATGAATGATTGAGTCAGTGTTGATTTGATATATCTTGTGAGCTTCATGATATCACAACTGTGAATAATTTCAGAATGATTCAGCTTTATCACAATCATTCTTGAATAAATTCTTGAAATTTAGCAATTGCTAGTTGCATACAGTTCAATCATAATATTTCTTGAATTTCTACAGCAACAAAGTCATTAAGTCTGCTTTTTTATTTAATTAATTATGCTACAAAAAATAACATTTTTTCATCATATTTCATGATTCAAGCTGTGTTGATGAAGACAGTTATAAAACAAGTTTTTCAAGCTAAGTTGTCTTTAACTTCAAAACAGCAGTTCAGAAATTGAGATCATTGCAATTTTGTGCTACAATGTTTCAACTCTCTTGCTCACAGCAGAAAGATTAAAGCAGTACAAATTGTGAGTTTTCTTATAAAACTTTTAAGACATTATATTATGCATAATAATATTGTATGCATCAATCTGTAATCACTGAAATATCATGTTTGTATGCTTCATTTGCTGCTTTTTAATACTGATGCTACTGATTTTGAAAATAAGCATTGCACTTATGATTCACAAAAAAATTATTCAGTAATAATTTTTGAAAATTATAAATTCAGAAGTGCTGTGTTCAGAAATTTCTTTTTGTTTAAATATATCATAATGATTTGTGCTGTTTTTGTGAAGCAATATACTTTAAATAATATTTGTTTTGAGTCAGATTATTTTTCTGCTGTCAAAAGTGTTCAGTTTATTGTTTGAAAAAAATTGAACATTCACACTGTAACTTTCAATGATTATATTTTTCAGTGTCAGATTGAAGAGAATTTCATACAGAAAAATCATTCATTAATTATGACAGTAACTGATGATGTGACTGAGATATTACTGAGTTTTTTTGTGTCATGAAATTGTTTGTTGAATTTGTACAGTGAAGCTTCTCAGAAACAAAATGAAAATTTTGTATCACATTAATTTATTTAAAATGCTGTTGAGTTTACACTAAATTCTTACTGCTGTTTTTTTGCTTGAAATCTGCTGCTGCTTTGAAAATCTCAAGATGATGCTCAATTGAATATGTTATTGAGACAGATGTGAAAAAAATAAGTGAATAAAGTTACTGAAAATCTAACTGTTGATGTTGATTTTCAAAATGATGATGATAATATTGAGATAATCACTTCTGATGACAGTGATTTCAGTTTGAAATCACTTGTTGTGGCATATCAGTTTGTAGTTTCACATTAAATTCATTTCAAGAATGACTGAAAACAAAAATTGTCAAATTTGTTATTATATTTGTGCAGTTTTATTATTCAGTATTTAAAATTTTTTTCTGCAAAAAATTTTTTCTTGTGCACATTTGTTGTATTTTTTTCTGCTGATGAGATATTGATTCAAACTTGACAAAATCTGCTTAAACAATATTTCAAACATTCAATTAACTCTTCAGAAGAATCAGAATCTTCAGCTGATGATGATGATGATTTGATTACTGCAGATTTTGATGACAGTATCTTGTTGTCATTCATTATTTTAATAAATTTCACTGTAAATGAGTTGTCTGATTTTTCAGTTTTTGTTTTTTTTTTTGATTATGCTTCACTGACAAATCTGATTTCATTATCAGTTTCTTTGAATGTTAAACAAAAACTCATCATACAAAATATTTTCAAAAAATTATTGATTTGCAACTCTGAAAAATCTAGCAGTTATGATTCAGAACAAATTTTTTTATACATTAAAAATGAAAAAAAAGTTAATAAAAATCAGATTGTCAAAACAATCATTTTTGACATGAGTTATCTTCATCACAGTGATGAAATCATAGTAATGACACTGACTAAAGCTGCAGCTGATAATGTTAAAGACAACATTTATCATATCAATCTTAATATAAAAAAAAAATTTAAAAAATCTGATTAATCAGATCATTTCATCTGATGTGTACAGACTTTCTGATGAATCAAAACTGTTATAATTTTGAATGAGATTAGCATAATTGATTTTGTTTTTTTGACTTAAATAAACTATGCTTGTAGCAATGCATGTGATTCTCAAAAATCATCAAAAAAACACTTTGATGATGTTTTTGTGATGATTTTCATGAATAATTTTTGTCAGTTTTCACTTGTTCAGAATTTATCACTTTAAAAATTGTCAAACACTTCTGAAGAGCATAATGACAAAATGTTGTAACAAAAATTTAAAAATGTTGTTATTTTCAATCAGCAAATGCATCAATTCTCAAATTTTAATTTTTAACAATTCTTGCAGCAAGTTTGTTCTGAAATTTTGACTGCTGCTGATGTTGACAATTTTAATGTTAAAGTTGTGACTTCATTCTCTGATTCATTCTTGAAAAAAATCATGACTGTTGTCAAACTTAATGATGTTTGTCACTTGTTCAATCAATTGAGATTGAAAATTTTTATTAAAAATCAGAAGCAGTTCATTATCATATTTTTTGCTATGCATTTTTGAGCACAGACAATAAACTTCAGTGAATGTCATCTGTCTTTTGACAAGCTTTTTGTGAGTTCAAATCATGTGTCACTTACTCTCTTCTTTAAGATATTTTTCTTTACATTAAACATGTTTCTGATGATACTCTCAAACATTTTCTTCTGTTTTGATCATGTTAATGATGCAACTGAAATCACTCACTGTTATGTTCTCAATTCATTGAGCATGTTGATGCTTTTCATTTTTAAAGTAAATGCTTCATTAACATGCTGACATTTTTCATAACTACATTTGTTCAGATAAATGATATTCATTTTTTTTGTTTGAGATCATCAGTCTGTTTGCTGATAAGATTTGATCAAAAAGTTCAAGATGAAGATTTTGAAAATTTATCAAGTGAAGTTTCTTTAATTTTTTTTTCTGAAATTTTAGCTAAAAATCAAAAATTTTTCAGTCACTTATTTTCAGATTTCTTTAATGTCTGAATTTGCTATAACTGATTATAAAATTCAAGATCATTCTCTTTTAAATGTCATTCTGAATTTGAAGTTTGATGATCATCATGATGATTTTCATCACAAATATTGTTTCATTTATGTACAGTTGTCAAGATTTTATATTTTTGAAAACTTACATCTTTTTCATTCAATCACACTGCATGACATTTTTTTTAAATCACATCAGAATTTGAAGCAAAAATTAAAGAGATTACAGTATCTTCAAGACTTTGCACTAGCACATTAATGTTGATGTACTCATTGACTGAAGCATCTCAGCAACTGTGTTTTAAATTTATTTTTTTTTAAAATCATTATTCACAATGCTGTTTTTGAATTGTGTGATTATTGTGTATGTGTATTATTTTTCTGTATTTTTTGCTACAGAAAATCTGATGTTTCTGTATTTTTGTTGACTAACTGCTTGCTTCATGAATCTCATGATAAACTTTCATTTTTCTCACTTTTTTTCATTTGTTTGTTGTTTTGCTGGCAGTTTTTTTTTTTTGAAAATTATTTTTTTAATTAATGTTTCAGATTTTTAATGTTCTTGCACATTTTTTCTTGTGAATGCAAACAAGTTCACTTGATTTTTGAATTTTACTCACTGATTTAATTTTTTTTGCATATTTCAATTCTTCTTCAGTTTCTTCTCATTTTTTTTTGAATTATTTTTGTGTTCTTCACTTTATCATTTCTGACTTTTCTGAGCATTTAGTATTTCAGCTTTTGTTTGTTATTTTTTCATGCTCATTTCTGCAACAATTTTTTCTTCAATTTTATCATTTAATTTCTCTGAATTTTCTTGTGATCATATCAATATCATTTTGCACTTTGAGTGAAATTTTTATAGTAACATCAGTTTTCAAGATTGATCATAAGAAAATTGAGTTCAGTGTCATAATCTTCTTAGAAAGATTGAAATGTGAAGCTTTCAATTGTGAATTTATTACTTATCTGACAATTTTTTACTACAATGTGAAAGATGATTTTTTTTCTGACAATTGCATAACTTTTGATTATGATGAGATGATCATCAAGAACAATGATCTCTCAAACATCATTGTTAAAGTAATTACTTCAGCTTTGACAAGATTTGTGTCATTTTTTTGTTTTATTTTCACACTGTGACTGATTCAGTTTATGTGTAGTGTTCAGAAAAATTCTTCAAGTGATGAATACTTTTTAATTTATTTCATATTTTTATCTGTGCATGTCAGCTTCAGTGAGATTGTCAATGCTTTTTTCAAGCTGACAGATGTTCATCAGTTTGCTGTCAATTTTTCATTTTATTATGAAAAAAATTTGATAAAAAATGTACTTACAGATGATGTTTGTGTAGTTTGCTTTTTTGATGACAACAACATCAGATTTCAAAATTGAAAAATATCACAGTCAAGACATTGTGTTCATGTTGCAGAAACTTTACTTAAATTTTGTCAGATTGATGATAACTGTCATCTTGTTATTATTGTGTCAAGTTTTTTAATTTTGAATATTTTTTTCACTGCTGTCAGAGCAACTGATGCAGCTCTGCAGTTTAGTTTTTTCATCTCATTAAGAATTCTGAGAAGTCTTCAGTTTTGAGAAGAATTACAATCTGAGTTTTCTAGTAAGATATGATATTTGACATTATCTTCACATGTTGATCAGTTTCAGACTCAGTGTTTTTTTTTTATTGTCTCAGATTGAGATGCATTTTCAGATTGTTCATTTTTATTTAGTTTTTCTGCAGCTTCTGATGCTGCATCATATGTTGATTTGATTGCTAGTGATGAATCTTCAATTTTTTCATTCTTTACTCAATCAATAAGTGTGAATAATAATATTAATTTGACACATTAAAATTGTATTGTGCAAACTTATGAGAAGTTAAATGCTGCAAGTCAATTTGTTGTGAGAGAAACAAAACAGAAGAGAAAGTAAAAATCTGCAGCTTGTCATTTTTTATTTATTTGATTAAGATTTGATTTTTTGATTAAATATTTCATTGCTTATTTAGTTGTTGATGTTTTTTTTTCTGAATAACTGTCAGTCAAAAATTTTCTTCTTACATGAATTATCATTTTCATTTCACTTGCCAACTTTATATGTTCATCTGACACTTTTCTCTAAAAAATAGCATGTTGCACTGATATCATCTGCTTAAATGATGATGTGTTTTTATTTTGTGTTCATGAACAATGTGTAACAATTAAAAATTTTTGCTTGTGTGATATGATAACTTTTCTTGTGAAAAGAGATGAAAAACTTGATTGAAGTTGACAAAATACTAATATAAAAAAATATGTTTGCTTGACAGATTTTTCTCTCAATTTGTATTTATTGATTAATATTGACAGTTTAATTAATAAATTGTCTGCTCACAAAAGTTTTACTTTAAATCACTTGATTTTTTCAGCTGAGATAACTACTTCAGACAATATATATCACATGTGATCAAGTTTCTACAAATTTTGATCAACTGTACTGAAATTTTGTAAAATTAAGCAACTTAATTACTGTAAAACAATGATGAATTTTGTGTTGTCAGAAATTTTTTTTCATTCTCAGTAATTCAATCATTTTTTTAAAGCAACATGTAAATCACTGTTGCTTGAGCATTTTACAGAAATCTGTTATGAATTTGTTTTTGAATGTAGTGATTTGCTCAATTTTGACATTAGTATGTTAACTGAATAAATTTTTGCATGCTTTCAAACAAATTGATAAATATTAGTTTTTTATTAATTACATATATGTATTATTTTATTGTTAAAATTCATTCAGTAATTTATAGTATTTACTTTTACATAATTAAGCATCTTGTTTTGCTCAGCTTTCAAGATTATTTCTGTTGTGATTTAATCATTTTTTGTGTATATAATCTGTCATTTCTGATTTTCTCTCTCTTCATATTCTTGATATATATTGACAGCAGAGTCATCTATATTTTTTTAATTATATATTTACATGTATAAAGTCTTATGACTCAATACATTATTTTAATTGTTATTCTTATATGATATTCTCACTTTTTTATCAATAATCTTTCTTTAATTTTCTTCTTTCATTATAACATCATTTACAGTCACAGCATTTTATGCTATTATAATAAACTGTCACTAGAATGCATTATATATCAGCTTCAGTGCTTCATCTTGTTAATATATGTTTCAAAAACTCAGACATTTGTGAAATTATGAGCATTATTTAATAATTTAAAAATTTATATGAATTTGACATGCTCAACTTGAAACAGCAAAACATTCAAGAAATTAATGCTGCAGTGGCAGTAACAATCATTTATCATTTATTTGTTGCAAACTGCTGCAGCTTTGATGTATCAAGTAATGAAGTTTCATTTTTTTTTGTCATTCAAAATTTGTCAGATCATAAAAATATACAACAATTTATTCAAAATCAAAAAATACAATACTAATGCTTGTTGTCTACAAATTGCTTACATTTCTTGAACTATCAAACATCACATCTAAAACTTACATATAAAATGCTCAAAAAAGCAAGTTTTTCTGACTTCTAATGTATTAAAATTAATCAACTCACTCAGATGAAACATACTTTGTGCAGAAAACTGCAATAATAATGTTTTTGATTGAATACATCATCAGTTATGAAACAGTTGACATTTACTTATATGTCATCAAAAATGATTGAGTAATCATGTATGCAATATATCATACTTGATCATTCATCATTTTTTACTTTTCAACACAAAATGATTTGAAGATTATTGATTACTGAAGATAATCAATAATTTGTCAGACAAATATAAATGATTGATAAAAAATATTTTATTATAATTTTGCTGTTTGTTTGTTCTAATTTATCTTGCAACAATCACTTTTCTCAATTTTCACAAGCATGTCATGTTTGCTTCATTACATACATGATATTTAACTGTCATCAGCTTGAGCTGATACAGATTTAAAAGCAAACATTTTGCTTGTTGAAGACAATTTTTTGAAGAAGCATAATTTAATATTAATATTTAATGAATGTCAGAACTTCTAATTATGAATTTATAAATATATGTCAATAGTTTTTTAATATGTACTTGACTTGTGACACATTCACTGACAATTACAGTCAAGATATATTATAAGATGTGATACACATTTGTTTTAAGATTTGTCATTTCAAGATTTATCAATTTTTATGTGAATATGCTTTATATACACTGAGTGTAATGTGATATTCACACTGAACTGAACAAATAACTTTTTAATGCTTCTGAAAAAATTTATCTTCAAAGCAATAAAAATTTAATACTTTTCTCAAATTCAGATTTTCATACAATTATATCTGAAAATTATCTGCTTGATTTACTAAATCACAGTATTGTTTGAATATCAAAAATGATAATAATAATGACAGTGACTCTGTTAAGCAGATCATATATCAAAATAGACAATATGAAGAAAAATCTGAATGATTTCATAATAAAAAACTGATAGAAACTTTCAATTAGAAGAATTTTCTCACAGTTTTTGAATGTTATATTTATTCTGATTTCTCATCTGAACATTGACTGAAGATCAGTCATATTTGCTTATTTAATTATAAAACATATTTTTATAAAAAATGTAACTGTTTGAAATTTTGAGAAGATAGCTTCTGAAGCTGAAATCAGATACTTAATTGAGTATAATTCAATCAACATAATTCATGTTTGAATTTTCTGATCTGAAATAATTATATGTACTAATAATAATATCTTTGACAAAAATTTGTTTTTGAATATCAAAAAAATTTTCATAAAACTTTTGATAATTTGTTTCAGATCACATATAAATTTTATAACATTACTTAAGTCAATTCAGTGATTATCAACAAAAAAGTCAAACTTGATGAGTATTCAGATGAGAGATTTTTTTCTGATTGAAATGTTAAAATGAGAAAAGTAAAAATAAAAAATTAAAGTTAACTGTTCTGAAAATTTACTAACTACATGTTTATTTTCTTTTTGATGACTGTAGTGACTTTTTCACACTTGAGATGACATCAACTCTGATTTTTACACTTAAAATTATTAATAAAATCTCAACATTATTTTTTGAAAATTTTATGTTTATTAAATTCTGAAGTCAAAAAGTTTGTCAGAGAAATAGAAACAGCAGAAACAAAAAATAACTTATAAGATTTTAACAATTTATAAACTTGATCAGATCAGATTGCTCAAAATTTTGTTAACACAAACATTACTAATTCAAACTTACATAAAAAATTCAGAATCTGAAAATTTAACACTGATCAGCTTGAATTTGTCAAATTATACTGAGACAAACATTCAGTTTAAATGAATGTTCTAGATACTGACAAAACTAATTCTTGAGATTTACTTTTCTCTTTTGCTTAATTTAACAATGACAAAAACTTTTAGCAACAGATACAATTTCTTCTTTGCATCAGATTAATCTATCTAATTCATATAAATAAACAAAAACAAAATATAAACTTTTATGTTCATCATTATATGAATAATTATTAAACATTATCAAACTTTCACAAAGCACAAAATGTTGTATTCATTATTTTTAAAAATTCAATCTATCTGAATTCAACTTCATTGTTTTTGAAAATTCAATCTATCTGATAATTCTGTTTCTCATTTTGAATACTTAACATTTAAAGCTTTTATCAACAAATGCAATTTCTCATTTGCACTGAATCAAGCTATCTAATTCATTTAAAAAAAAAAAACAAAATACTCAGAGTTGTGTTCATCACAGTATGAACAATTATTTAACATAATCAAATTTTCACAAAGCACAGAATGTTGTACTCATTGTGTTTGAAAAATTAATCTATCTGAATTTAATTCTAAATACATAACATTTGTGTTTTTTTAAATATAAAAAGCTTAGAAATATTTGTTTTGAATGATTGAATCAGACACTTTAATTCTCACAGTAATTATATACTGTATGAAGAGAATATATAATTTTGTGCTGCATCAACTGCTGTTTCAATTTTGATATTCAGAGCAGCATTTGTTTGTGAAAATCTCATCAATTTTCATCACACAAATATCACAAGTAAATGATAACACTACACATTTGATTGCTTTTTTCAAATCAGCATCATCAATTTCTGATTTAGTGATTGTATCTGAACTACAGTTTCTAAATCTACTTGACTAAATTATATTAAAAACAAAATTAATGAACTTTCATAAAGAATTTTGAGTACAGAATTGAAGTTGTGAAAAGCATACTTTCTGCCAGAATTCATCTGAACAAAAAAAATTTTATTACATAAATTATTAAATCTGATATAATCATTCAGCACACATTTTATGCAAAAATCTGCTGATATTGATAATACTTGTTTTACATAAACAGTTAATTTTATTTCTTTCAATTACTTTCTGCAAATATTTGTCAGAACAACACTCTTCATTACATGAATTGTTAAATTTAATCAATTCACACAAATAAGCACACTTTATACTAAATTCAGATGAAACAATTTTATTTATGATGTAAATTGTTGACATTGATCACTTTATCTGAGTGATGTGTATTCTGTGCAAAAATTCAATCATTTTTTTATATGATTTTATCAAGATCATTTCTAAAGCAGTAAAAAATGATGTGTATTTTGTCATACTGAATATGTATACTACTCAAAACTATACAATCTGTATTAAAAATGTTTTATTTTGCAGACTACATAACTAGATGATTAGAGTTTAATTACTTATCTCAAGCTTCTGAAATGATTTTCTTCAACTCAACTCTATAAACTTTCACAGCATCAAAAACATCATTTGTGAAAAACATTAATATAAATATTTTTTGCAATCAATTATGTATATTTACATCATCTCTTTACTGTATATAAACATATAAACAATTGAATTTTTGTTCAGCTGTCAGAACTTTCTGTAAAGAAAATGATCAAAAAATTCAACTTCAAGTACTTGATTTTTTTTCATTTTGTGATTCTAGTGAAGATGAGATTGATCAAATTAAATATTTCAGCTTTTGAAATATTAACTAATACTAGTTCACTGAATTTATAATCAGATGTCTAACACATACATGTTTTGTAAATCTAGATTTCAATTTGTGATCTGATGACATTAAATGAACACTTCAACTATGCTTTAATCTGAATACATTCATCTCTTACTTTTTCAATTTTTTAATGTTTAAGCTTGTTATCAACACATTCACTTCATCTGCAATCAGCTGTTTGTTTGTAAAACATGTTAAATTTCTGATTTACATTTTTTCTCTGATTATCTTTAGTGATACTTTCATTTCAAATTAACTCTGTCTCTCTAATTGCATCTGACTGTGAAGCTTGCTTTCTTTTTCAATTATACTGTATTTGTTTTGTAATTTATTTTCTCTGCTGATATTCTCAAATTATCTTGAACTAATTGACTTTGTTTCTTTACTCACATCTGACTGTGAAGTTTGTTATTTTTCTTTATAATATTGTATTTGCTCTGTGATTTATTTTCTCTGCTGATATTATTGAATCATTTTGAATCATTTTTTTTACATGTCTTCATTTCAGACACATCTCACAATGACTGAGTCACAAAAAAGCAAGTCTGATACTAGAACAAATTCTTAAAAAATACATTCATTTTTGTGTTGTTCAATGTTTGAAATTGACACTGATCATGCTGTTATCAATCATCACAGTGATCAGAATATAAAATTAAAACTCATTTTTAAATATTAGATAAAAAGTTCAAAACAATTAAAATTCAAATACAAAATGTTTGCAATAAATACAGTTTACACAAACTGTTTGATAAATCTTTGATTCAGACTCAGAAGCAAAACACTCAACTACACTGTTTTCAACAAATTATTGACAAAAATATTTTCTCAAACAAATTAGTTGACAATTGAAATTTTTCAGATGCAAAAAATGCATTGCTTTTAATGATTCAGCACTGTCATTATCAGAGAAATAAGTAATTCAGAAAGATTACATCATTTTTTGTGTTTTTACTATCATCAGTTTTGACTTAATCTATGACAGAAAAAAATATTGTTTCACTTTCATTCATATCTTCAAGATTCATTTCTAGATCTGAAAAATGTTCATTTTCTCAAGTAATATCAGCTACTGATGATCAGAATGCTTGTTTCAAGATAATACATTTTTTTATGTCAGTTTCAGTTTTTTCAACTCAAACTAACATCAACAGCAAACATTTATTTTGAATTGCAGAATACAACTGCAAATTTCTTTTTTTCTCAGTTATTAAATTTTATTAAATTTTCATAATCACAATAAATTTTATAAATGAACTTGTGTGATTAATCATGATCAATAATTTTTTTTTTCATGAAATTAATGATACATTTTCAGATGTTGATTGAAATCACTGAATATCAATGCTTGAAAATCATTGTGTTTATTTTAACATTTTTCACAAAATTCAATTCAATGATGAAATTTTTGAAATTTGTAATCTGCAAATATGAAAAATTATAATTACAATGAAGCTCAAACAAATGACTCTTTCAGAAGCTAATGCAGTAAACACAGCATTTTGTATCTACTTTTTCATTGTGCTGAAATCAGACTTAGAAATTTAAATTTCAAATTTTAAATCATTATCAGATGCAATTTTTCTGCTATCTGATAATTTTTTTGATAATACTTTGTATGATGATTATAAAAAATCTTCATTTGCAAAGCAACATTAACTACAAATTTCAGATCAGAATGATTGCACATCATCTGTTGTTGAATTCACAGCACACAATTCTTACATTTTTGAAAATATTTCATCATAAATAATTTTTTCTGAACAAACTTCACTTCTGATACTATCATCAATGTTCAAATTGTTGCTTTCAACACATTCAAATTTTTTGCAAGAGTTCATCATTCAGATCTCAAAGAAATCTGAAGACATGACATTTAATATCAGTGTAATCACTGAAAAAAATATTAAACACACTTCAGAATTTATCAATAAAAGCAATACTGCTTCATTAACTGATGCAATGTTTACAAATCATTTTTCTGCAAAATACTTTAACTTCATTCTTACTGAAAAAAAACATGAACTGTCTCATAGAGATTTGATGATTTCAATTAACATATGTTCAACTTCAATTATTATTGAAGATGACACAAAAGTTTCAATTGACAGAACAATTGCAACAAATATTAATTTTAATTTGTGTATTCTCAAGAAGATTTTGAGTGAAAACATAAAGAATGTTGTTCATCATGAAAACATAACTGATGCTAGTGATCTTGCATTTGAAATCAATGTAAAGAAAAAAAATATTGACAATGTCATACACACTGCAATCAAGAGATGTGAACAATTCAATGAGATCACTTGAAGATATTTTCAAATTTTTTTTATGCTCAACATCAAAAATAACAACAATATTGATGTTAAAAAGTTTATTTTTTTTTCTGATTTACAACATTTGTCATTCTTTCATCAATTGTACACTGTTTTTGTTATGTTATTGAAAGAAAATTTTATATCACAAGAAAAGTTTCTTGATGATGAAATGAAATTTGAGAAGACAACAACTTTCATTATGCTTTGATATCTGAACATGTAATTTGTTGAGAATGAAGATTTTATTAAAATATTCAGAAGAAATTCTGCTTTTTCACAATTTTTTTATTTTTTTGAAAATCAGATAAGTACTTTCAGATGCTTTTCACAAAATCAGTAATTTTTTTTATGCAGATGCATGAATAATTCATTCTCTGCTAAGAATCTGAAATCACAGCACAATGCCACACTGATAATTGTACTCAAATCACTCATGTTATTTTGAATCAAAAATCTCTCAAACACTATTTCTGACAGAAAAAACACATAAAACATTTTCAAACTATAAATTTTGATAACTCATAGCAATATAAAACACAGAACAATCAACAAAATTGATCATTCAGTTTTCATACTGAGTACAAATTTTATGAATTTGATCAGAGTGAAAGAAAATTTAGTATCTGAAGAAATTGATTATAAATGTTTGATAATGACAATCTCAATGTTTTTTGAAATAAAAATTGTTCTCTTCATAAATTATTACAATAAAAAATTACATTCAAGATCATTTTTTAAAAACAATGCAGTCAAGACTTGAATGTGCTGAAATTAACTGTTTCATGACAAATTTCATTTGAAAAAAAGCAAAAAAAATACAATAATCAAGATATTTCAACAACTCACACAACATCAAAAAGCATCACTGCTGATTTAATTACTTTCTGAAACATTGTTCAAAAAAAATCAATAAATTTACTGCACTGAATGAAAATTCTGAAGATTGATGACTGAACAACTGATTTTATTTTTCACAACATTGTTGATGAAGTTTACAAACAGTTATCAGATTATGTTCACAAATTATTTAATAAAAAACTTTCACTTTTGAAAAGTGAAAAAAATAATCTGACTGCTCTGACTTGCATTTTTAGTAAAATCTTAAAAAAACTGATCATTTGTCACAGTGTGAAAAGTATCTGATTTTCTAAATCAATCATACATGTTTCATCTCACAAACATTATGATGTCAAGTGCATCATTGAATCACAATATTTATGTTACATAAAAAAAAAGAAACTGAAGTCTTGAAAAAAACTCAGCAAGCTTTATGAAACAGTTTAGAAATCTGAAAAAAACTCAATTGTAATACTTTCATGCTGAAAATGAATATTGATAATTTTTTTAAATAATTCAGAATGTGCAAAACAGTCACAATATTTTCAGTTATTTTTTCTTTGACAATCAAATATGATCTTGCACTCACAAACATCAAGTTCAAAAATAAAAAATAAAACATCACTACAGAACTTGTGTCATACTTTCAGCATGTGAATAAGTTGATTGCATTCAGCTCAAAGTGTCACAGTCTTCAAATCATACTGAAAAGCATGTTCAAGTTGAGAAATTATGTCAGTAAACAAGAAAAACTTGTAATTGTAGCAAATGCATTTATCATTGAATACATTCTGAAATTCATGAGTTTCAGTTTCTGAAGTTTTCAGTCAGATGAGCTTTCTCATTTAAACTTCACTGTACTAATCATAACTAGTGATTCAAAAAGAAAAATTATAAAATAACAGCAATGTACAATGATCTTAATGTCAACATTCACACAAAATATATGAATGTTTTCAATGAAAATTGTCTGATTAACAATCATCAATTCATTTTTTTTTTCTTCTCAATTATCATCATGAGAACTTCTGGTATTATTGATCAGAAATATACAATGACAAGAGCTTATAAAATAATCTTGATGAGCTCAGAATGACTTGTCACTACTGAATCACAGTGTATCAGAAAAATTCAGAAAATGAAACAAAAAAATTAATGTACATTATCATATCAGCTCATTGAAATGAGCATCAAAATTAAAAAAAAATACTTAATCATCAGATACTGAGACAAGAATTTGATAGAATGACTTTGAAATTGAAGTCACAAAACATTAATGTAATTGATTTTTCTTGAAAATCATCTGCTTGCTTTGACTGTACTGTTCTTCTTATGAATTATTAGTCAATTTTTTATGTACATTTTTTTAAAATGACTGAATTTACAGTTATTAGCAGATTTTTGTTCTTGTATATGATTGTTGTTATTCAGTGCTTCAATAAAGCTATGCATGAAATCAATTGTGATTTTTTTTAAATGTACTGATATCAGATAATCTTGTTTCTGATTTCTGATTCTGTACACTACAGAATAACACATGATTAATATGTAAAATATCTAAACACTTCTTGATGATTATTAATATTTATTCAACAAACTGTTAAGTATCTATATCAGATAATATTAGTTAAATTTTTTGATTTAATGTCAAGTTTTTACAGTACAGTGTTTGATTTTACATTGCTTCTCAACATTATTTTTTTTGATGATTGCAGTTGATTGTAATATGACAACAAACATACATCATTTTATTAAGTAAATTAATTCAAATATATAATCAACTGACATTTTTTGTGAATTCAAAATATGCTGTGTTATCTAACTCTGACATTCAATTTCACAACTAATTTTTGTGTTTGATTTTGAATTTTACAGAAAGTGATTTTTCATTATTTTTTTTTCATTATTGTAATTTTCTTTCTCTTCTAAACTGTTAATTTTAATCAATCAATTTGATTTAATATACTGATTGCAAAAATCTGTCATTACAATGTCTTTTATTGCATGAGCCACTGAATCAAATCAATTCTCTTGCATAAGCATTTCACACTTAAAAATTTGTCATAGCTATTTTTTTTATTGTATAAATTCATCAATTTGATCATTTCATTCAGAAAAACATACTGAAGATAAAAATTTTTCAGAACAATATTTTTTCTTATGTGTGAGTTGTTAAATGTTGTTGAATTTAATCAATGAATTTACTAAATGCAAAATTCTGTCAGTAAAACTTGTTTTGTTATGTAAGTTGTTAAATTTAATCAATAAAGAATAAATTTACTGAGTGCAAAATTCTGCAGATAGAACTTTTTTTGTTATGTAAGCTGTTAAATTTATCTGATGAATTTACTAAGTGCAAAATTCTACTGATTTTGTTATGTAAGCTGTCAAATTTGATCAATGAATTTACTGAATGCAAAATTTTGTCAATAAATCATAGCAGATTTTTGTAGAATTGAGAAACATTTGAGCAACAGTGAATCATGAGTTGCTTCAGAAAAACAATTGATTCATGATGAAAAATTTTTTAACAATGCATGATTCATTATTGCTTTACAGCATTTAAATTGCTCAATTCTACAATATTTCAGTATGAAAATCTTTTCTGTTATGTAAGCTGTCAAATTTGATCAATGAATTTACTAAGTGCAAAATTCTGCTGATAAAATTATTTTTGTTATGTAAGCTGTCAAATTTGATCAATGAACATACTGAGTGCAAAATTTTACTGATTTTGTTATGTAAGCTGTCAAATTTGACTGATGAATTTACTGAATGCAAAATTTTGTCAATAAAATTTTTTTTGTTATATAAACTGTCAAATTTGATCAATGAAATTACTGAATGCAAAATTTTGCAAATAAAATTATTTTTGTTATGTAAGCTGTTAAATTTAACTGATGAATTTACTGAGTGCAAAATTCTGTCAGTAAAATCACTTTTATTATGTAAGCTTTAAATTTAATTAATGAATTTATTGAGTGCAAAATTCTGTCAGTAAAACTGTTTCTGTTATGTAAATTGTCAAATTTGATTAATGAAATTACTAAGTGCAAAATTCTGTCAGTAAAATTTATTTTATAATGTAAGTTATTAAATTTAACTGATACTTTTGAACAAACTTACTTCTTATTAGAGATTTTCTGAACAGCATTTTCTGTTGCAATTATCAATTATCAAATTTAATTAAACTGCTAAACTGACACACATTTTCTGACAAAAAAAATCATCTTCACATTTTTCTTCTGAATAAATATTTAACTGTACTTGATTCATACTTAATTACTGTTTACTTACTGATCACAGTCAAGTCTTGCTTCTGATTATTTTTGTATGTACATATGTAGCTAGTTGTTAATTATTTATTGTTATTTCAGATTCTCAAAACAAACTTTTTAGATTTAAAATCTACAAATTTTTACATTTTCAATTATATTCTTCATAATCAGCTTATGACATCAACATAATTACTATATGTTTTGCACTTAAATTCATGTGACTACATTGTCACTTCATTATATAATGACTTATAAACAATAAAATCTTCATTCAGTCATTAATGCTTCTTCTGAAGAAAACAGACAGATGACTTTTTCTACACATACTTATTGAATTTTCACTTCATGTTTTTGATGATGTTTGATGAAAATGTAGTGAATATTTCATCTTCTGTATTATATTACACTGAAAAAAATATAAAATGTTTATCATTTATCTCATTTATACATCTAGTGTCTAGTTGATAATATAATAACATTGACTGAACACTTTATCTTCATCTGAAGACATTTAGCTGCTTCTCAACATAATATTTATTTGTGAAACTTTTTATCAACACAATTTTTTTATTTTTTAACAAATTCTGATTTATAAATCTTGACAACTCTTTCATCTAAGTTCATGTTTTCAGTTTTTCTTATTTATCAAATTTTTTCATTTATTTTTAATTTTTTTATCTACATGCTTTGCTTGCTGAAGCTCACTGTTTTTTGATACTGCATTAATGCTGAAATTTTTTTTGATGAACTCATCAAATCATTTTTTTTTTTTTTTTTTTTGTGAAATTTATTGTTTCTTTAACTTTTTCAGTCATTTTTTGCCACTCAGTTTACACAGTTTTTTTTGTTTTTTTAATGTAAATCTTGTTGTTTTTTGTTACTCTGTGATTTTTTTTACTGATTTCTGTAAGTCATCTTCATTTGCTTTCTTGACACACATCAGCATGTGAAGCTTGCTGTCTAGTTATTTTACTTTCATTTTGTGATATATCTGACTGATATACTTGAATCAGTTTGAAATCATCTTTCTACATATTTTTTTTTTAAAGACACATCACAATAATTGAAAACTGAATAAACAAATTCAACAGTAAAAGCAATTTTTATAAAATACATTCATTTCTGTGTTCTTCAATGTTTAAATTAGATACTGATCATGCTGTTAACAATCAATAAAATGATCAGAGCAAATCATTAAATTTCACTTTCATATATTCAGTAAAAAATTTGAAATTGTTAAAAGTCAGATTCAGACACTTTACAAAAAAACTGATTTACACAAATTATCAAATCAATTTTTGATTCAGATTCAGAAACAACAAATTTTGCTTCACAGTTTTCAACAAATTATAGAGAAAAATATTATATTCAGCAAACTAGTTAAACAGTGAAAGACTCTGAATGCAAAAAAAATTCTGTTGTTTATTATTCATCAGTGTCATTATCAGAAAAACTAACAAATCAAAAAAATTGCTTTTTTTTTCACATTTATTCTATCATCAGCTTCTTCACAGACATTGATGAAGATGATTTTTATTTTTTTCTTGTTTTTATCATCAAGATCAGTTTTACAAACTGAAAACAGTATGTTTTCTCAATTTGTATTCACAAATGATGATTAAATCATTAATTTTAATTTATCAAGTTTTTCTGTATCAATTTCAGCTTCTTCAGCTCAATGATGTGTTAAGAAGAAAAATTTTTTTTGAATTTCAGAACAAGATTGCAGATTTTTTTCTTCATCAGTCACTAAACTTTATCATGTTTTTATAATCATCAAAAATTAAATCAATGAACTTGTGTAATCTGTAATGATCAGCAGTTTTTTTTTCACAAAATTGACAATACATTTTCAAAAAAAAATTGAAATTACTGAATATTAATGCTCAAAAATCATTGTGTTTACTTCAATCTTTCTCACAAAATTCAATGTGAAGATGACATTTTTGAAATTTATAATCTGCAAATATGAGAAATCATAATTATTATAAAACTTGAAAAAATGACTTTTTTAAAGACTGATGCTGTCATCACAGCTCTACATGTCAACTTTTTCATTGTGAAGAAATTCAACTTTGACATTGAGAATTCATTAACTGAAAAGTTGTCAGATACAAATTCATCATCATTAAATAATTTTTTTGATAATATTTTGTATCACAATTATGATGATTATTCATTTGTGAAGCAACATTGTCTTCAGATTTTAAATCAGAATTATTCTACAACACTTAATGTTGATTTCACTACACAAATGTCTGATTCAATTAATGATACTGCACTGTCAGTAAACTCATTTGAACAAGTTTCATCATTCATGTTATCATTAATGTCTGATTTGATGCTTTCAAGTCATTTAAATATCTTGCAAGACTTTACTGTTCAGTTCTCAGAAAAAATAAAATGTATTGTTTCTGATTTTGTTTCATGCAATGATTCAAATTCAGTGATTGAAACAACTGCAAAACACTTCAAACTCATTCATATAAATGAAGAAATTGATTTGCTGAATACAAATTTTTTTATGTTTATAAAAACATGCTCAACTTTCATCACTGTTGAAGATAACTCAGTTGTTTTTGTCAGCATATTAGTGATGACAAATATTGATTTTGATTTGTGTAAACTTAGAAAGATTTTCAGTGATTATATTAAAAATATTGTTCATCAGAATGAGATTTTTAATGAAACAAATCTTGTTTTTGAAGATATATTTATTCAAAACAACATGAACAATGTCATTCACACAGCAATTAAAAAATGTAAACAATTTAATGAGATCACTTGAAAATATTTTCAAATTTTTTTTATGCTCAATATTAAAAATAATAACAGTACTGATGTCAAGAAGCTTATTTCTTTTTCTGATTTACAATGTTTGTCATTTCCTCATCAATTGTACACTGTTTTTGTTATGTTATTGAAAAAAAATTCTATATCACAAAACAAATTTCTTAATGATGAAATGAAGCTTGAAAAAACAATTACAGTTATCATGTTATGATATTTCAATGTCTGACTTGTTGAGAATGAATTGTTCATTGAAAATTTCAGAAAAAATTTCAATTTCTTTAGATTTTTTCATTTTTCTGAAAATCAAATTATTACTTTTTAATGTTCTTCACAGAACAAGTGATTTTTTTTATATAATTGTGTAAATAATTTGTTTTCTGCTAAAGATCTGAACACTCAGTGTGATGTCACACTAGTTGTTGTACTCAAATTTCTCATATTATTCTGAACAAATGAATTGTTAAAAATTATATCTGATGAGACAGAAAAATAAAACATACTGAAGTTACAAGTTCTGATAAATTATAATGATATAAATTGATGAATCATCAGCAAGATCAGATATTCAGTCATAATACTGAAAGCAGATTTTGATAACATGATTAAAACAAGAAAAAATCTAACATCTGAACATTTTGATTATCAGTTCTTGATATTGATTATTTTATTGTTGTTTACATCAAAAATTGTATTCTTTATCAATTTTTATGATTCAAAAAAACATTCAAATTTTTTTTTTGATGACAACACATCTGAGACTAGATTGTGCTGAAATCAATTGTTTCATGACAAATTTCATTTTGAAAAAAGTAAAGAAAGTACAACAATTAAAGTATTTCAATAACTCATGTGATGACAGAATACAGCACTATCAGCTTGATTGCTGTCTGATATGCTATTTGAAAAAGAATTAATAAATTTACTCTACTGATTTGAAACACTGAAAGTAAACAGCTGAATGACTGATTTTGTTTTCTGCAATGTGATTAAGAAAAACTACAAACAATTCTTGAACTGCATTCACAATCTTACTAAAAAAAACATTTTTTTTTTCATAAGTGAAAGACATGAGCTAGCTACATTTGCTTGCATGTTTAGTGACATCTTGAAAAAAATAATTATTTGTCACAATGTTCAGAGTATCTGATTCTCAAAATCAATTATTTATGTCTCATCACACAAGCATTTCAATATTAAGTGTTGTATCAAATTACAGTATCTGTCATACATAATGAAAAAAAAACAAGAAGCTATACAAAAAATCAAACTTATTTTATGAAAAAATTTAAAAATGTGAAAACTCAATCATGATGAATTCAAGTCAAAAGTAAATTTGAAAATTTTTTTTATTTAATTAAAAAAATATAAAATGACAGCAATATTTTTTGCTATTTTTTTCTTGATTGCTGAACACAATCTTGATTTAATTGATGCTGAGTACATAAAAAACAATTGAAACATCATTAATAATTTTGTTTCATATTTTCAGAAACTAGATGAGTTGATCATTTTCAGCTTAAAATGCAAGATTTTCAAGAGTATTCTGACTGACATGATCAAATCAACAAATTATATCAGTTGATCAAAAAAACTTATTATTGTTACAAGTGTATTTGTTATAAAAAAAATTCTGAAAATCATGAGTTTTCTGTCTTCACAATTCTTTCTTGTTTTGATATGCTTTCTTGTTTAAGTTCAAATGAACTAATTGTAACTAGTGACTGACATAAAAAAATTATTAAATTACAACAATGTACAGTGATCTGAATGTGAAAACTCACACAGAATACATTAATGCTTTTAACAAGAATTGCTCAATTAAAAATAATCATTTCAGAACTGATGTCATTTCAGACATCATCATGAGCACATTTATAATTATTGATCAAGAATATACACTGATAAGAATATTCAGAATAGTGTTAATGAAATCAGAGTGACTTATCACAATTAAATCTCAATGTATAAAAAAAACTCATTATATGAAACAGAAAAATTTGTATACTATATCATATCATTTCATTGAAATGAATGTCAAGATTGAAAAAAAAATACTTAATCATCAAGCACTGAGACAGAAGTTTGATAAATTGATTTTGAAATTGAAAAAAAAAAACACAGCAATCTGAAGTAGTTTGCTTCTTCTGAATTTTAATTTCTTACTTGATTTGTTGTGCTCTTATTTTGAATTACTTCTTGATTTGATATTTATTTTTATTAAAAAATACAAGTTTAGAACTTTTACTTATATCAGACTTTTATTGATGTATATTATGTAATTGTTTTTATTCAGTGATTTACTACAATTGCAGATGAAATCAATTGTAGCATTTTTTACACTGATGATTTTTTTTCTGATTGCTGATTTAATACATAATAAAATAACATGTGAATATTGCATAGAATTTCTGATCACTTCATGTTGATTGTTGATATTTATTCATCAAACAATTCAGTATTTACATCTAACAATATTATCTAAATTTTTTATATTACTGTCAACATTTACAGATCAGTATTTAGTTATATTTTAATTTTAAATATTATTTTGTTGACTGAATATAATTAACTGCATTCACATCATCAGCACTTTTTTTACTTTGATGAACAAAATTTTCAATTAAATAATCAGCATCATCAGTCACACATTTTTTTTTTTTCATTATTTAAATTCAATTTTTTTATTTTTTTATTAATCATTTCAACTTCTTTCAGTTTTACTTTTTTTATATATAAATTGATAAAAATTATCATCACTGCAGTCAGAAAAAATACTGTCTTTGCAGTCACTATTATTTGCTGACTAGTTATATCAAGTGTCTGAAAAAACATTTGAAGACACAGCATTCATTATTGCAGTAATTAAACAGTTGTACACATATAATGTGATGTGTTTCTTCAAATTTTTTTTTACATTTTTTTTTTATTTTTTTCTTGCACTGTTGCTGTTTTTTTTTGTTTTTTTTGTGATTTCAAAATATGTAATTTATACTTTAATGTCAACTGCTGATTGTTTTTAATTTTTTACAGAAATACAATATCTTTCTGACTGAAACAAAAATTGATACATCAAATTGTTAATATAACAACACACATATGTCACTCATAAAAATTCAGCAATCATCACATGTTTTGCAAATGAGTATTATTTATTTTTGCAAATTTTTCACAGCTTTTTTTGCAAAATTCTATCTGTATGACACTGCTTGTAGTGTAATATATTGATTTTTTATTGATTTTATGATGTGTATAATGTAACATGTGAGAAGCTTCACAGTCAAGCTAATTCTGATAAACACTCAAGAAAATGTTTATTTATATTGAACTTAATGATTTTATTTTGATAAGCATACTTGATGCAAAATTTAAACAGTTCAACTTCTTCTGTTATATAACTTATAAGCAATTGATATCAATCAATTCTTTTAAATAAACATGTTTCACACTGACATCAAATTAATCATTCTTATTTATTAATTATATAAGCTTTTAATTCTGACTACCCTGCCTGAAGAATCAAATTTTTCATAAAAATTAAACAAAATAATTTTTTCAATCATGTAAGAAGTTGAACTTGTTATTTGCTCAATTTGTTAAAATAAACAAATTTCTTCTGAGAATCAGTTAAAACAATGTCTTTCATTACATAAGCATACAAAATTGATTAATTTGCATGAGAAAACAAATTTTATGTGAAAATTAATTTACATGACTTGTTCAATTATTTATATAAGCAGTTGAATCTAACAAATGATTTTTAATAAATATATGCAAATTTTGAACAGTTTGATCTTTTCATTATGTAAGCAGTCAAATTTAATCAATTTGTTTGTAAAAACAGATTTTCTGTGAGATTCTGATAAAGCAATCTCTTTTATTATATAAGCAGTCACTTTCAATTCATCTGCCTGAATGAACAAATTTTGCTTGAGAATCTGACAAAGCAGTCTCTATCTTTCAAATCATTTCAGGGCTGAGGCATGCTCCGCGCGCGTCACTAGTTTAGGTGTGATATGGGGATGAACAGTCACTGATTGATTGATGATGGGAAGCTTAATGTTAGCAATCACCAGATCTGGGCTATCAAGCTCAAAATCTTTATATCTGCTGCAGAGGCCTATATAATGTGTTAGGGATATCATACAATACCCTTAGGATTAGACTCACTCTTATATCTGATTATGACATTTGGTAATTGGCCTTTTGCCAGATGGTCTAACATAATGTAGAGTCTTTGTTGTTGTATGTACCAAGATTTTTATTGGCTGCTGTCCTAACTACCAGAACAAGAGTGAGCGATTCTCAATCAATCACGCAGACTCGATGAGCTTTAATATCCATTGACATTTGACAGTTTTACTGTAGAACGTTGAAGCTCCAAGATCTATTAGATGCATTCTATAGGCAGCGAGTGCTTGTAAAGTTCAGTAAGCGGAAACCCTTGATGCCAGTAAACCAGACAGACATTCTGTTTGAACGGATGAACTAATGTGAGTGTAACTCAGAAACCCCTTCGACTAATTAAGTGATTGACCTTCCTTCTTCTGCTGCGGAGGCCTATCCCAGCGGGTAACATACCCTCCAGCCGCTTCCACGTCTCTTCGCCGTCGACGATGGGTATAGCTCACAGACCCATCATGCACCAGAAGCTTTTGGGGTTCAGGGTAAATCGGCCAGGGGATCGGATTCGTCGCTTCAGAATAATGTTCGATAGTCTTGGTTGTTCTCCGCACAACTGCCCACTCGTTCAGATAACTCCGATAAGCCGCAATGTCTTTTCCATCTTCCAACGGTAACTGTAGCTCCCACTCCTCTAAAGCTTCTACCTGGCTCACGTCTTGTTCCCAGAATGGAATCTCTCTAAAGTGCTGATCTTTGGTGAGTGCCTCGTACACAGTAAAGATTACAGCATCAACATCATTGCGCCCGCGTCGCACACCCCGACCTCCGATTTCGGCGGATCTGTCGAAGTCGAAAAGCTTCAGGCTCTGCGTGGCGGGATCAACGAGCACATTGCGAGGTGCAACGTCCTGATGCATGATTCCAAAATGAAGATTCAAATCATCAACGGCATCGGTGAGCTGCTTCAACCAACTAAAATAGAATACCTGGTTATATTTCTCGAGACTGCCGCCTGGTATGTATTGCGATGTAAATCCGAGGATCTGCTTGGTAACGTCGTCGATCACCACGCGGTGGAAAGGCACAAACGAGTCGTGACCTCGAAGGGCTTTGAGGATATGGAGTTCCTGCCAGATGTTGCTGATTCGCTGTTCAATGATGGTGTATTTGAAAACAACAAGCTCCTTTCGGGTAGTTCCATCAGTCGTCGTCGAGTTGCATTCGACCAGGTCCGTACACACCGCGAGTCTGTCGATTTCAGTAAGCTCTGACCTGCATATCAAGTCTTCGCTGTCATCCTCGAGAGATCCTGGGTAATCTGGATATCTGATCTCCCATGTGGGATCTTCTGAGGACACCCCGACAAAGTCACCATTTTCATCCACTTTTATGATATGATCATCTGGGCCAAGCTTGTCGAGATATCGCGTCAAGAGTTCCAAAGCCTCTTCATTCTCAGGAAGAGGTGCAGGAGGTCCAGTCACTTGCAACAGGCGACGTGTGTCCCAGTCGATGATATCCCAAATAGCAGATACATTTGGATATATTACACCTTCGTTGACGTAGAATCGCCATTCAGGGGGAATCATATTGCGCACTCAGGTTAGAAAGTAGAATAATAGAGGATTCTCCTGGAGTATTTTGTGATCCGTCCATGTCTTTTCTCTGCCGCAAGCAGAACATCAGCTCAATTCTTTGTTGATGTTGGTTATGTTGGGCTTGCGCTGGAGCCTGGAGCCTGGAGCCTAGTTAGAGGGACCACCCATGGTGATCAATGATTAGTTAGGGGTTAGCAGGCTACTAAAATTTGATGCTGTGTGTTACCAAAGCTGACATCCAGGCTCTCTATAAAGCCACATTCCTCTTCCTTCAGGTCCATATCATTCTAGTTTGCTGAAATCTTGTGAAATTCGCCCAAACCACCTTCACAACATTGAAGGCAAAGCTTCATGCTTCATTTTCTTCAAATCTAGCTATATGTATTCAATTAGACCGCAGTGTCAACAGCACATGTATGTACATACTTATTCTATCCAGCAGTCTGCACGCACACCTTTTAGTCCTACAAGCTTATGTGTGGAGGTAAGTTAGAGTAACTACAGATGTATCTGAATCTACACCTGGCAAAGTCAGCCAAAGCTGTTTCTGCATATTCCTTGCCTGACGCAACCACATGAATGGTGTTGCAATAAACTTGCAATATTGAGACAGTCAAATATCAGCAATGGCTCAGAAGATTTCAAGTGCTTCCAATTCCCAGCCGCGACCAGACAAGCGTTTCCTCTCATTAGCTAGAGAAGATGATCTCCTGTGCGAGTTCAAGCTACATACATACACAGCATCAAGTCGCACAAGTTTGCTGTTGAGAACAACCACATTCCTGCTAAGGTCAAGTTAATATGCTAGTTAATTCTGCTTAGCACGGGAAGCTGAGATTGAAATAGAAGGTCGCCAACACTTGCCAATGCTGTGCTGATCAATAACTGCTCATAATGAAGATAAATTCTTCCCTTTCTACCCGTGACGATGAGAGACTCTAACCCATCGGCCTTTTGACATACTCTGCCGTACCGAAGCGGAGGTGGAAATGCCAAGGTCGAGGAGCAGAGATGCCGGCTTGAGTGATATCAAAAACTCAATCAGCACATAACTATTGTGGAATGTTACTGTGTAAGGTAGAAAGTAATAGAGTCAATCCCCAGCTATATAAAAGCAGCATAACTACTATATGAGACAGTAATCATGGATTCATGGCCGATGTTCACTTTTGCCTTTATTCTTCTTTGTTTTTGCTTTTTCATGTCTATTTGCCTCACTGTGAAGTGCAGCAGTCTTTCTCCTCCCCACTTCTCTCGGTCATTCGCTGGTTACATATTTAAGATAGTGACCACCATCCCTCTATGCCATGATAGTAAAAGTCCTCGACTACATCAAACCGATCGGAAAAAGAGAGCTTGACAGGTGACAATGGCATTGTGTATGGGCTTTGTCTCCAGGATTCAAGAAACCCGAAGCTAACTGGGTTTTCATTCCACAGCCACCGCAGCTCTCGTGGCCAGCGGTACCACTCTGGCCGCATATCTCAATGCCAAATACCAGATCTACCAGGACTTGTCGGTCATTTCCAAAGTGGTGTCTACTCGACGTGCCATCGCTCGTGCAGGTGTGTTGCCTTCCGGCCCATTCCTCCATTCCCCCCCCCCCAGTTCGTGCGTGTGTAATACGCCCATCCTGTGCTAACGAGCTCGTAGTCGCCAATGGCACCCAGTCCACTTGGTATCTTTTCGCAGAGCAGGTTAAAAAGTATCCAGATATGCAATGCATTTGGTCACGAGAAGCGGAATACAGCTTTCAGCAAGTTCACGACATGGCGTGCCAGTACGGGAACTACTTCCTCTCGCTTGGAGTCAGGCGAGGGGATCTGGTCGCAGTCTATCTTCAGAATTGCGCTGAATACCCTATGATATGGATGGGATTGTGGTCTATTGGCTGTGCTCCGGCTTTGATTAATAGCAACTTGACGGGAGCAGCCTTAATTCACTGCCTGAAAATCAGCGGTGCTAAGTTTCTGATTGTTGATCCGAGCCCAGAATGTTTGAATGCGATTGACGAGCAGCGATCTACCATTGAACATGAATTGAAAATGACGCCGCTGCTTTTAGATGAAAATATGAAAGCTCTTGTTGCGTCGTTTCCGTCCACTGTTCCTGACGATTCTTTACGACATGGCCTGGAGGGAGGCTCCGCTGCGTGTCTTTTCTACACTAGCGGTACAACGGGCATGCCAAAAGCAACGGCTTTCACTATGGCCCGTATGTATAGCGCCGTTTTGCTACGTCTAATGAGTGAAAGATCAGGTACAGGCCGTTGGTATCACTGCATGCCACTGTACCATGGGACTGGAGGAGTTAGTCTGCAAACTTCGCTATGCAGTGGTGTGGGGGTTGCCATTGGGAAGAAATTTAGTACAAGAAATTTCTGGAGAGATGTGATTGACTCCGAGGCCACGCACTTCGTTTACGTTGGCGAAACGGCGCGATATCTTCTTGCAGCTCCTCCATCGCCGTTAGATCGCCAACACAAGGTTCGCTGCGTGTATGGTAACGGATTACGGCCAGATGTGTGGGAGAAATTCCGCCAGCGCTTTGGCATTCCCACGATCTGCGAATTTTTCAGTAGCACAGAGGGTATGTTTAGTCTGTTGAATACCAACGAGGGCCCTTATAGTGCTGCATGTGTTGGCCACCATGGTGCTATTCTCCGCACATTTTTTAAGAACATTTATATCCCTGTTGCCATTGATCCTGTAACCGCAGATATTCTCCGCGACCCTCTAACCGGCTTTGCCACACGCATGCCTTACGAAGAAGGCGGAGAAATACTCGTCGCCGTAGCCAACGAGGATGCTTTTCAAGGTTATTGGCAAAACCCTGAAGCCACAGCCAAAAGGTTCGTCCGTGACGTCTTCAAGAAGGGTGACCTATACTACCGCACAGGTGATGCTCTGCGTCGCACCAACGACGGCCATTGGCACTTCCTCGATCGTCTTGGCGATACTTTCCGCTGGAAATCAGAAAACGTTTCTACCGCTGAAGTCGCTGTGGTTCTAGGCGAGTATCCGGGTGTCTTGGAAGCTAATGTCTATGGAGTTCTTGTTCCGAACCATGAAGGCCGCGCTGGCTGTGCAGCACTGCTCATTGATCCCGCAGAACGCGCCCGATTTAATTGGGTGGGGCTCGTGCGACACGCGCGGGAGAAATTACCCAGATACGCAGTGCCGGTGTTTATCCGGGTAGTCGAGGTGTCGGAACATGGCCATAACAATAAGCAAATCAAGGTTCCGTTGAGAGAAGAAGGCGTAGATCCTGCGAAGAAGGGCACGAAAGTAAAAAATGGAAAACTGGACCAATTTTTGTGGATTAAACCAGGAGATGATACGTATAGAGAATTCACGGCAAAAGATTGGGAGATTTTGGGGAGGAATGAGGCGAGATTGTGAGGTTTCGAGGATGGCATGGTTGCAACCAGAGGAACACGATACTCTTGTGTATATAGGCATTCGGTATACATTTGAGTTAAGCCTGCTGTACACTTATCTGTCGCTGCGGCCATCGAAGTGCTTCGTCCCACTGCACACTCCTCGGCTGAAAAGCGGTTGACAGCTCAATAATCAACGACTTACCTGAGTTTCTCGCCCACCACCGCCGGCCATCGAGCTCATGCAGCAGCACAGCCCAATGCATCAGAATCAATACGGATAACGGGTCTTGGCGCTGCACCGCAACTACAAAGCCTTTGTCAACCATCGCTAACCAGGCCAGCACGGAATCGATGGTAGAAATCAGCGCGAAGCGCCGAAAGCAGCGATGCAGCAACGTAATGGCATCTTGATTGATGCGATGCTGCGTCGGGTTCGCGGTGTCCAGCGTATCATCGTTGAGTGTGGCTAGGCGCTTCAAGGCGAGTTCCGTGTCATCATCGACCCGTTCAGCGGCAGGGCGCGCCCAAAAGTCGGATTTTGAAGCAAAGATTGTCCCCTCGTGGAGCCATGATCGGGAGATTTTGAAGATGTTCCCAACACCCTGAAGGAGTTCGAAAACGAAGATGATGTTTTCGATGATGCTGCTGCCTTGGTCGCGGTCTGCGGTCATTTGGGGGAGGGCGATTCCGAGAGCGGTGGTTATGACCGAGTGAGCGAGGACTGGCTCGCAGTTCACGGGGGTGATGTTGTCCAGGGCCTGGCGGAAGGGAGTGATTGCCATGTTGTAGTATTCGAGGGCTGTGTCGATGTAGGATAAGGCTGCCGGCGGGGGCAGGCTGGTTGCGATGTGCAGTGAGGCGAGAGCTAAGATGCCGTTCATGAGGAAATCATAGCCCAGGGCTTTTCGCGGCAGGACGATTTGCCATGCATGCTGTTCTGAGTCTTCGATGCAAAGACTTTTGTACGTGTCAGTCGAGAATTTGTGCATTAACTCGAGATCTCGCAATGCAGTCTTTCTGGGAAATGCGCCCACAGAAATTGGTGAGAGTGGGTTTGAGGGGCGCGAAAGTTCATAGCATTGGTGCTGCACAGGTCCAGCAGGGCTGGATGTGGCTGGGTTTTGAAGTTGATTGCAATGGGAGTAGCTGCAATCTAGTTCCCGTCTGGTGCATTGTGCGCAGGGTGGGCCATTCTCGTCACACTAGGAAAAGAAGTTAGAAGACGCTCTTGAGGACAGGAAGAAGCAATGCCAGAAGAGAGAGATGTAGATAGTAATGGTGCTTCGCGCAATCACAGGGGTATATGACGAGGACATGAAGTATAAACCCCAAGCACTAGGTATATGGGCCTTCTCATAACGGAGACTGGCAGGCTATATGGACAATAGCTCGATGCGATGGATCTGCGTCTGCTTACCTTACCTTGACTCTTCGCTTCTTACATTGGTCGCACCCATTCCGAGATTTCTTATGGGGTCGTCGCGGAGGCATGGTCAGATGAGAGCCATCAGGGCTTTTTCATTTGACAGCAGCCATTTTCTTCCAGTTGACTCGGACATTCGAATACTGAATACTCCGTACACCCAGAGTCCCAGACAGTCCAAAGCGTGTTTGTGCCTTAACCAGCATGGATGAGAAGTTGATATCAGAGCCGATTCGACCCATGACTCACGTGCCAGCCAGCCTCGATGCCAAGCCCTTCAACGCGAAATCGTCTGAACATCCTCGCTTCAACGACACTCTGCAAGCAACAACCCAGCTCGCACTACCCAGGAGTACTCGGATGTTAGTACTACACGGTATGTCGCGGGTAGATCTTGGTTCCGGACGTCAGATACCCCTGTTATGTCTGTATAATGATTTAATGCAAACCCAGACGGAGGCCAACAGGCAAATCAGACGAACAGCCGATGTCTTCTGCTGTGGGCCTGGAGAACGATAGCGAGCGCGAGAACGGGAACGAGAACGAGAACGAAGGCAATGCTGGAATCCAGATTGCTGCTGTCACTACGGAGTATTCCAAGCTATTCAGGGTTCTCGATTTTCGGGGAATTTTTTTTAAAGATGATGCACTGCTTTCAAGGGCTCGTCGGGTTTTCGTTTCTTTTCTCTTTTGTTTTCTCAGTTCGTTTGTTGGAGCATAATCATTCTATAGTTCCATCCAAGGTGTTGTACCTTTATACTGGATTTCAATCCTCAATTTCTCAGATCAACTCCGCTGCACTCCGAAAGTCGTTTCGAAAACGATGAGAGATTTTTCTGAGTGCACGCAGATTACTCCCGCCTGTCCTCTAGAAGCCACCACCTATGGCTACTACCCCAATTTCGCCGCAAGCATCATCTTCACTGTTTTCTTTGGCCTCTGCGCACTGTTCCAGCTTGGGTTCGGTGCCTACTACAAAACATGGACATTCATGATTGCTTTGGCAGTTGGGGCACTGCTGGAGATGGCTGGCTACATTGGACGAATACTTTTGCACGATAACCCCTGGGCAACCGGTCCATTCAAGCTCCAAATCGTCACTCTCATCTTAGGACCTACTCTGGTTGCCGCCGCTATTTACCTAACTCTCAAACATATCGTGCTATTCCTGGGTTCGGAATATTCACGCATCGCTGCTCGACTCTATACATGGATATTCATCAGTTGTGACGTTTGCTCGCTTGTTTTGCAAGCAATTGGAGGTGGTGTCGCTGCGGCAGCTGGTAGAAGTGACAAGGCAAAGCTTGATATTGGGAACCGTGTTATCATTACTGGTATTGCCTTCCAAGTTGTCACGATGAGTGCTTGTGGACTGCTCGGTTTGGACTTTTTCATCCGAGCTTCCAGAAACGGAGCCTTTGCTGCCCGAGCAAGACTATCAGAGAAAGAATCACATTGGAAAGCGTTTAAAGCGTTTTGTTTCGCAGAGATTCTGGCATATACTACGGTGCTGATCCGTTGCATTTACCGGTAAGTCTGCGTACGACGCAATATGAGACGAAAACAGCCTGATGCTGATGGAATTGAGATAGTATTCCGGAACTGGCTGGAGGTTGGGGTAATAAACTCATGCAAAATGAGAGAGAATTTCTAATCCTCGATGGAGGGTAAGTGCGTTTTCATTCTGTTCCCTGTTATTTCCAGGTCTGTTAAACAGGTCCAAGTCTTCCCCCTGAGTTGTATTCCCTATCCTGGGGAGTTTTCAGATTAAAAAGGAAAGGTGGTAGAGAGTCAAGGTCTAAGCATTAGGCCTGAATTTTTGCTGTGTCTCTACTGTTTATGCTCCTATCACATTACATTCACTAACTACTGCTCTTTTCCATCATATAGGATGGTTGCGATATCTGTCCTCGCGCTCACCATCTTTCACCCAGGAATATGGTTTCCCCCAATGAGAACAGGCTACAGAAAAGTCCAGTCAGAATACTGAAAGCTACGAAATGTGTTCCTTTTCGTCCCTATACTATACTACGATGCGCTTGTCATGGAATTCTGTATTTCTGGCTTCGAAGACTGCCAGAATAGCTTTGGGCTGATACGTGATCGGTGAGATATCACCAATGGATCCTTGGTTTATGAAGCACTTGCTCCCGTCCGGAGTTTAAGCACCGCCAGTTCACTGGTTTGCATGGTTTATGGAGGAGCGCGGAACCTGTTGGCCCAGTCAGGATAGTAAAAGTGGTTAGCAGCTGTAAGACTCTTTGTTGGGGATACTAGGGAGAAAAGTGACCAAAAATTTGCGATGAAATAACTAGCGGCTATGCATAGATAGAAAGGAATGCAAAAGAGAAAATGATTCTGAAGTCTATGAGAGGATACCTGCACCAATTATGAAGTACACAATTTATTGTTAACAGCTAACTGCATTCTAGCCAGTAGGATGAGACCAGGTAGACTCACTGCCAGCTTAACATACTTCAAAGTTCAGCTAAACCCCTAAGAAAATCCTTCGAACTCCAATGCAGAACGGCGCCAAATGCGGTCCTGTATAAATTCTAGTACTAGGTACCTGACTGGTGCATCCAGCTGCCGACTGCTTACGAAGTACACAGTAGGAGATTAAGCAAGGCCCACAACTTAGGTAGGTAGATTTTAAATTCGACTCTCAGGGATTAAGACTGTTGGGCCGGATCCGATACAGCTTTCATTGGTAAAGGACCGCGCAAAGCTCCGAAGACGCCTTGAGAAGGCTCTTTGGACTGCAGAGTCGGTGTGTTGAATCTCGCAATCCGTATTGCTGACCGCAGTCATATGCCTGAGAATGGCTAACTAGTCGTGCAAGAGAGGCTGTTCGTGCTGATTAGTTTGTAATGTCTTACTGTGTACAATAGAAACAAGCCGAATAACTAGCAAAAGGATCTTTCACTCGGGGTCATGTCATCCCGAGCCAGCAGATACTCTGAGATCGACAGATTCCTGGGTTCTCACATCCTGTTCGACGCATTAGTCCAAACCAAGAAAGAGTGAGGAGAAACATACCTTTCTACTGGAGTAAATCCGAGAAGCCGCATGCCATTCTCCAACACTTGACGGGCTCCTTCATAGAGAGCTAGCCGCGCAATAGTGACTTGACGATTTTCCGCGCCAATAACCTTGATCACATCATATGCAGAAGACACCTGGCGTGTAAGGCGGAACAGATATGTTAGAACTGTGGTTGGCTCGAGAGTCTTAAAAGCAGTGCTTGTTACATCGGGATACTGAGCTATCAAGCGAAGAATGTTGATGGCATGAGGCTCTTTCAACAACGTGAAATCCGCTGCAATGACGGCCTCACGGTCTATGTTGGCCTTTCTCATGATGGAACAGAGCCTCGCGTGGGAGTACTGCAAGTATGGCCCAGTGTCACCCTCGAAAGACATCATTTTCGCAATGTCAAATGGATAATTGTGGACTCGTTTTCCAGCCATATCTTGAACCATCACGGCGGTAATGCCTAAAACATCTGCAACCTCGTCAGGGTTCTCAATTTCAGCGTATTTTGCTTCATTTCTTCGCATAACTTCATGCATTGCCCTATCACACTCATCAAGAATATCACCCAATAGTTTGACTGTCCCAAGGCGGGATGACATTCCTTGTACTCTTCCAAAATTTACATGCTCGAGCTTTGCAGCAACCTCAGGATAACCTAAGAGCTCGACAGTTTTGAATAGACGCTGGAAATACAGGTCCTGCTCTGAAGAGACAACATAGATCATTTTGTCAAATCTATACTTCTCCATTCTCTCCAGAACAGCAGCAATATCACGGAGGAGATAGGTAGTCGTCCCTGTTCGTGTTCTAACAACAGCAACACCAAGATTGCAAGAGCCATGCTTCTGAAAATCAATGATCCAGGAGCCATTGTTCTCTGTATAAATTCCACGTTCTTTCAAGGCCATCTCCACCCTTTCTATGGTATCCGCTTTCACCGTCGACTCACCGGAGTACTCATCAAAGGCAATGTTAAGCCGTGAGTATGTTGAGATGTAACGCTCGATGCTAACATTCCGAAAGCGCTTCCACAATGCAATGGCATCAGGGTCTCCATCCTCCATTTGCTTGAAGAAGGTATTTCGTTCAGCATAAAGGCCTTGGTTCTCAATTTCAGAAGTATCCTGACCGCTATCGCGGAGTCTCTGGCTCTTCTCTTGCTCTGGCTTGAAAAGGGTGTTAATTTTTGCGTATACATCGAGAAGGTGCTTCAAAGGCTCCTTTTCGAACAATTCCTCCGACCCGAATTTCTGCCATCCTACAGCAAGGAGCCCAAATTGCTTACCCCAATCACCTAAATAATTGACTTTGACAACATCCCAGCCCATACGTTCGTACAGATTGGCAATATAGGCTCCAATAATCGTACTTCGCAGATGTCCAGCGTGGAACTCTTTTGCTATATTCGGGGATGAGAACTCCACAATCACCTTTTTCTTTCCGGAATTATCGTTCATTGGATCTGTAACACCGGGGAGCAAGATATTACCATAAGAAGATCGTCGATCGAATACGTATGGTAAAATAAAACGACGCAACGAATCTGGGGAGAAATAAATGGGTATATGGATCCCATTGGCGGATGGTTTACTTATCAGGGAGGATATTGGAAACTAACAAGCAGTGGTTAGCATTGGCAAGAGCATGAAATAATATCATATTCCTAGATCTGCCTCATAGCAAAATATACCCTGTAAGTACCTTCGATATAATCTGCCCGGCCAAGTCGTTGGGTTTGACTCCTTTCACTCTCAGACGAGGAACAACAAGCACCAGATCGCCATTATTGGCTGAGCTAGTCCGCTGGATAGCATCATAAGCGGCATCCTTATCACATCCTGTCAGTCTCTGGACAGTGTCGGCGAGGAACGAGCGGTAGATATCAACTGGGTTGTCAACAATATTGACAGCAGGGAAGTCTGGCACTGGAATTTCACCACCAAGTATTTGGAGAATGCCCTGATGGGTCAGAGTAGCCATTTTAAAAAATAAACCACGGTTCCTTGATGCTCTATCAAAGTACAGAATCAGAAAGTATCATCATACTGCTTCTTGTTCTTCGTTCTCTTCTTTCTCTTCAACTTGTAAAGTCCAAGAAGACAAAGCTAACCAGCCTCAACGACAAGCCAGTTGTATCGTACGGTATCTTCTGGTAGAACACTGAAATACAGTAGAGACAAAATCCAGAACTGTCAAGAGTTGCCTAACACGATGATTCACTCGAGAGATGCGATGTAGTCACGGGTAGATAGTTGATCCGATCCGACAGGGCTTGAACCGCACAACCAACCTGATCAGAATTTAAGGCATTCATCCGCCGTCTTCATTGCAAATCGCGAGCTGCAAGCAAAAGCAAGAATGCCTTCTAAAACTCTTCAATTTTCATTACATCCTATGAAATGTCATCTATCATTGCAATTTACCCACAAATCTCAGGTGCAGGCTCCCAAGAGTCCGCAACATTTACCTCTACGTGTAGGCGAGGTCTTCGACCGCAAAAGGCGCATTTATATTATTTAGTATACCTCTATTAAATTCAATAGACGAATTATCAATCTATCAACCCTCCAATTTCCTCTACACCCAAAAGAGATTGTCCAGATATCGAGCAGGTGGATACCATCCTGTCTCCTTTGGCGACACCTTTAAGGATGGCCGCTACAAAGTCCATCACAAATTGGGATGGAGAGGCTTCTCTACCGTCTGACTCGCAAAAGACAAAAAGCACGTTATTGCCACTGCCATTGGAACTCTGCTAATAACTTAGCTACCGATTAAGCAATGGTCTCGCTTAAGATGTTGGCGGCAGATAGCTCGAAGCCTTCCCAAGAGCTACACTATCTGCAGTGTCTGGCGAGATGTTCCAATGGAGATATCTCTTCTAAATACGCTATCCAGCTACTTGATGATTTTGTTCACCAAGCACCTAATGGAAGGCATCAATGCCTAGTCTTTGAGTTGCTTGGTCCTTCTTTGGGCGCAGTCATTGAAGATTATTATACTTCTGGGGATTGTCTTGAACCAGAAGATATTCTGAGGTTGTCAGAGCAGATATTAGAAGCCATTGCATTTATACATGGGGTTGGATATTCAGATGGAGTATGGCAGGATCCTTGTCGAATCTGTCCTTCCTCTGGCTGATCTACAAGCAGATATAAGTAACAGAAATGTTGCCTTTACCTGTAATAGATTGTCACATTCAAACCTGGATGATCTGTTTGGCGTCTTTGGCTGGCCAGAAGTGGAGAAACTGTCTCGGATTAACAGCAAACCCCTAGATCATGGCTCACATCCAGTCAGTGAAAGCGGCAGGCTGGAATAAATGGATAGATGAGGATGAGAAGGACCTTAGAATTATTGGTCTGGGAGAGACCTTCCCCCAAGAAGCAGCACCTGAACATCTTGCCCAACCTGGACCTTTACAAGCATCTGAAACAATTTTCATGGATAGCTTTGATCATAGACTTGACTTGTGGCATGCAGGCTGTGTTGTGAGAACAATTTTCATGGGAGCTCCACAGAGATATATTGACACTAACATTTGTAGATTCATTCATTAGTATTCAGAGTGATCCCATTTCAATACCTTGGAGAACTTAGGGTGCTTGCTGCTCAAATGATAGGCTTTGTAGAAGACTTGCCAATAGAATGACAAGAAAAATGGGACAACATGCGCTCAAAGTTCCAAAAGGCATTATCCATTTCTGAAGGTTGAGTAGGTTCCCTTCTTTCATTTCATCAACTTTCAATTCTCACTCACAAGTCATCCAGATTGTCATTTACTGAAAGAATACATAGAAATGAACAAAACCTCGAAGTCCAGATTGGACCAAAAATTTGATGGTGGGGTTCATGATCTCACTTTGAAGCTGCTGCTCACAGTCAATACAGTTCTTATGACGTTTAAGCCCTCAGATCAAATTTCAGCAGCTCACACGCTGGGTTTAATCAGATCTGCAGCCAACAAAGCTAATGAAGAGGAGTAAATTCCAGCTCAGTACAAACCTCAAGGCTAGTGACCTACTTTACAAGGAAATCTGAACTAAAGAAACACTACATGGAGATGATAAGGCTTGGTTAGCACATCACTGCTGCACCCTTGGTAGGACACTGGAGAGAGACTGCTACAGTTATTTGCAGCATCTTTCTTCAACCTACAGCTACTTCTGAGATAGCAACCCACAATTGCTTTAGCTAATGAGCATGTTACAACATGCTGGATAACATCAAGTGATCATTGAACCCTTGCTCAGACTCTGAAGCAAGCAAGCACAGTGTGAAGAAATGACTGCTGCAAATGCAAAAAAGCTGGGATGGTTATATTCCTACAGCAGGGTTGGTTTCCTATTCATGAGTCTTGATTTTGTATTCGATCTGTAGCTGCTGATCTCCTTGACTTAGCACAAGCTGTTAGACGATTTCCCACGCCTGTCCTCGTGTTTGTAAACGGAGTCGAGCTCGGAAGGAGAGATGTGAATATGATCTGTTCCAATAAATGCAAAGCCACCAGTGAACTAAGAAAAAGCGAATAATCCTCAGTAACGATGTTACTGAGAAGCAGTTTTCAAACCGCCCGTATGTATGTACAGTACAAGTGGCTACAAGCGAGTCAATCGCTATCCACCATGTGTCAACCTTGAAATGCGATCACAACCCCATAACAACACCCAACCCAATACTTCCCAGGAGTAGGCTTGACATAATGCTTCCACTACCTAGTCTTTCCGTGCCTGAAGTCTGCGAAGTCTCCACCGCAGCGTTCGCATTCGAGGTCGCCCGCGATGACTCGCCTGGACGCACATTCAGGACACTCGATTGGGTACGAGCTGGTCCTTCAGCGGCCGGTGGTCGGGTGGGCATCGAAGGGCTCCTGGTTAAGGTCCGAGAGTTACCTGTAGCCTTGTTAGTTTCTCATAAACTGGGAGTTGGGCGCGGTTTTCTTTTCTTAAAGCCCCATTTTGGACGCACCAGTTCCTACAGAGCCCCGCTCACCCTGACCCCGTTCGCCTTCACCCGGTTGACCTGCAGGCCGTCCACCTTCACCTCCGGGCCGTCCAGCCTCACCCGGCTTGCCTTCACCTGGCTTGCCTTCACCTCCTTCAGCACCGGGCCTTCCACGTTCACCTCCTTCAGCTCCAGGTCGTCCAGCCTCGCCCGGCTTGCCTTCACCCCCTTCAGCTCCGGGCCTTCCACCTTCACCCGGCTTGCGTTCACCTCCTTCAGCTCCGGGTCGTCCAGCCTCACCCGGCTTGCCTTCACCTCCTTCAGCACCGGGCCTTCCACGTTCACCTCCTTCAGCTCCAGGTCGTCCAGCCTCGCCCGGCTTGCCTTCACCCCCTTCAGCTCCGGGCCTTCCACCTTCACCCGGCTTGCGTTCACCTCCTTCAGCTCCGGGTCGTCCAGCCTCACCCGGCTTGCCTTCACCTCCTTCAGCTCCGGGCCTTCCACGTTCACCTCCTTCAGCTCCGGGTCGTCCAGCCTCGCCCGGTTTGCCTTCACCTCCTTCAGCACCGGGCCTTCCACGTTCACCTCCTTCAGCTCCAGGTCGTCCAGCCTCGCCCGGCTTGCCTTCACCCCCTTCAGCTCCGGGCCTTCCACGTTCACCTCCTTCAGCTCCGGGTCGTCCACCTTCACCCGGCTTGCCTTCACCTCCTTCAGCACCGGGCCTTCCACGTTCACCTCCTTCAGCTCCGGGTCGTCCACCTTCACCCGGCTTGCCTTCACCCCCTTCAGCTCCGGGCCTTCCACGTTCACCTCCTTCACCTCCGGGCCGTCCGCCTTCGGGCCGTCCGCCTTCGGGCCGTCCGCCTTCAGGTCGTTCACCTTCGCCCCGTCCGCCTTGACCCAGATCTATATCTACAGTAATAGCAATTCCTGTTCTAGCACCCGCCAATCGATTTGCTTCCTCAAACCTCCTCACATCAAAAGGTTCGCCTGGAGCAGGTACCTCCACCATAATACCTCCACCTCGCCGCAAGTACATCAGAAACGTATATTGCCTTTTCCCCGTTTCGCCAAGGCTGCCCGGTGCTCGGTATTCCATAGCAGGTTTGGTTGAGGATTCCAATTTTGTCTTTTCGCCTGATGGCTTGAAATTGCACTGCAAGTAGTGGAGTCGTCGAGCTTCTGGCTCTGTAGTATCGATCATCATAATCATAAATGACTGCGCTGTGTTTACGCCAGAGGCGTCCGACAACGCGAAGGTAGGGGGGCGTGATGCATCTAATTTCGGTTAGAGAGTTCTCATAAGAGCAGGAAGAAAGCTCAGCGAGATGAAAGAAAAAAGTATTCAGAATGCTGACCTTGCATCGATACCGCAGCACCGTCCGCAAGTCCTTCAGATGCATCGCCGCCAAAGCTGAGTTGGAGACCAAGAGAACTGCCGCTGAAGGCGCGGGAAAGATCTGTAGGAACTTCTGCCTGTGAGAGGGCTATCAGGGCAAATAACGACGCAGCTGCCGCAAAATATGACTTCATTGTGAACGACAAGTCTCTCCAATGGAATGTTTTATATGCAATTCAGCTTGACCTCAAAGTCAAGGTCAAGTAAGCCTATGGCTTTTAAGAAAGAAAACCAGGATAAAATGGCAGCGCACGGAACAGCTGCTCCTTGGAGAAGTATCACTCAGAAAAAAGACATCAATGTGTAGTATGCTCATCATCTCTACGCATTCGAGACGAAAAGCTCTGACTTAAGTAGAAGTGCCCATCACGATTCAGTTCGTACAGACATTCAGTCCAAGCAAAGGGTAGCGAACTGCCAGGGAGTTAGAGCGCATGGGCCAAGAAAGCCACTCCCTCCTCCAAGCCTGGACTTGAAGCACGGAAGAGCAGAGTGATGAGACCAGAAGAGCTGCATACTCAGTGCTTTGCCATGGCGATTGCTTTAGCGATGCCTTGATGTACACTGCGGCTAACCTGTTGATCTGCCCACGGGCCAGTTGTTAGGGACCTTGGCATGGTTACGAACCAGATGCTTGTTGCGCTTCCCCAGTTTCAGAGTTGTCTCAAGGCCACTATTAAACCAGCTTCTGACAGGGCAGCTCAAGAACATCAACTTCCAGTTGGCGCTTAACATTTTTCAATGGCCATAATGCAGTTGATTGTTTGAGGGTTTGTGACAGTTTCTTGGCGATAGCTATATGCACATAGCTAGGGCCAAGGAATATGGTCAACCTCTATGGAATATGTGTATCCGAATACAGTGTGACGTCCAGCGCTGAAGATACTTAAAGCATTGAAAAGCTTCCCGTGAATTGTCTTGGTAGGTCTAGATGAGAAAAGGGGCCAACTTACTTCATTTACTTCTCTGTCACGGACACCACACGATGACCCGTTGCGGAGGGGTTGTAACTATGGAACTATCAATCGAGATTCGTTCGACGCAAGCCATTTAAACCGTTGCTGTGAGAAATCTGCAAGAGCTGAACCCACGCTAAGTGGGAGCTTGAGATGGCTCAACAAGGTCGTCAAGCACCCGAATAGGGTTCTTCAAGTAGACCATTAAGCATGGAAGGGCAGAAGTGCAAGAGGTGTGTATCGCGTGCATGAATTGTAGTTCTGGCTCGCTAATTCATTCAAGGAAAGTCCTTCCTCCCACCTGTGCTCATCCACCCAGTCTCAAGGACGCATCTCAAACTATGCCTTGGAGACGATATTGTGGCTATCGCCCATGAGCGCCTTAACCTCTTGATCAGGCTGTCGCCGGGCAACGGCTTCGATGTCATTCAAAACCTGTTTATTCCATCGTATTTCTCTCCGAGTGAGATGATCTCCATTGGGCCAAAGATGTCGTTCAGGGGATATGTTCCAGCAAACCCCCAATCTATCACTCCAACTACCCATCCATTGCTCACCAGTATGTTGCTAGCGCTAAAATCTTCATGGCTGAAGCCAATGGGCTTCTTGTCTATCAGCTTGACGAGATAGTCCTTTTCCTCAGCCAAGTTCAATCTTCCTTCCATCTGCAGGTGTTCCACCCTTTTTTGGAGGAGAAGTTCGTGTGAAAAATGTCAATTTTAAAACCGCACCCTCCATGCGTATAGTAGTATATCTCTTGGCCATATGCAGCGAGAACAAACTCGTTGCTGCTGGATAAGGACCAATATGGTATCATTCTGGAGAATGAAACTTGAACTGCACACACAATGTGAATTTAGTAGGGCTTTCTACCATCCACTCAAAAAGCAGCAATTACTCAGCCTTTGGATATCTTGCACCTTGAACAGTCAATCCTGGTTTGAAGTCCAATGCCAAGCTCCTGATAGCATTGAATCTCACTTCAGCCAAAGCAATAACAACATTTGCAATCTCTTAACATAGTCGCATTTTTCTCCTCGTCAGGCAGCTCATACGACTTCTATCTTCTAGGTTTTGACCATCAATAAACTCTTCAGCAATGTAGGGCACAGTTCCTGACTTGTTGCCATCTTCAAATGCATAGACCCCTGTGACAGGAATTCTAGGCAATCTTTGCGAAAGATACTGTAAGAGGGCCACTTCATTTCTGAGCCCATAAGGTAGTAGTGAAGGGCCTTTTCTTGGCACTCGAAGGATAATTTTCTCAACAAATAACTGCATCGGATCTAGGGAGCTCAGAAACTCATGATTGGAATCGTGTTAACAGCTTCCGGCACTGCCATCATGGTTTTCTTTCCGATCCTGCTGTGTATCCACGAGTGAGTAACGTAAGTGGAGATAACAGGTGAGAAGGGGATGAACATCTATCTACCTTCGAATGTCACCACTCACACACATGATTATATGCCCCTTTTGCAAGACATTCCAACTTGATAACTTCATTTCTCTGGGCTGGAGACTTGACTACAGCCCTAGCAGCTTTCATAACTTTCTCTTTATCTCCGGCTCCCTCTCCAGACAGGTACTCAAAGATAGGTACTCACACAGCGACATAGAGTCGTCCGCATGTTGACTTGTCGAAGCTGTGGAGATGTTTGTGGCATCTGCTAGTGTATTAGTCGCCATCTTTCCGCATCTGTGTGCGTGAGAAGGCCTGCAACTGATGAGGTATGTGCTTGATCCTCTGGTGTAAAGAGTTGATGATGAACAAAGCTTGTATGTACATAGTTCTCTGAATTTCGTAGTATCTGTGACATCTGCTGAAAGTTGTCACCCACAGTGCGAGGGCCACTCAATCCACAGTAAAGTGTTACGTATGAACTGCGTCTCTGTCTGTCAACTGACAAAGGATGCTGCTTGGTCTTAGATGAATTCGACTGCATTCTGTGTATCGAGTTGGAGTTGCCAGACTGGTGGATCATGTGAATGATTAGTTAGTTATCTCGATGGAGGACCTCAACTTCAACCTGGACCAGGTCGTCTGTACGTATCCTTAAAGCCATTATTAATTCAACATCAGCTCTTGAAATCCCCAAGCTCCTGTCCCGATCCTGGTACTATTTTTCTATACGTTACCTTTCTTATTTTGCTCACACTGATCTTGGAATCTTGTGTATATGGTACAGAAGTAATGTAGTGTGTTCCAGAACTGGTTCAACTGAATGAGAAGCATGGATTCGACTGCAAGGATTTCAGGTGCGTGATTTCCCCAGTGACGATGAGATCTTCTGGGAGACGAAGCAGGCTGATTATTAACATCTCAGAAAGATCCCGTGCAGCTGACACCGTCCATGCTTCCGAACAAGCCAAATGAGGACTTCCGCTCTTCTGTATTTTTCGAATCATGGACTCAGCTACCATCACCAAAAGATGTCCGAGCCCAAGCTCGTGCTCAGTATCTAGCTGGAAATAGCAGAGACAAGAGAAAATACCTAGGCAGCGGACAGGGCCCACACTATCATCCTCCACCTGCCACATTTGAGTCCATGGGGTTGTTCATCAAATGGGGAGCTGATGTCACAATTGCAGAAGGACAGTGTCTCTATGCCATCCACCATTGCTTAAAAGGCAATGTGCCAGTTCCTGAAATCTTTGGCTGGCGTACTGATGGGCGTGAGGTTTTTCTTTACATGGAGTTAATACATGGCCAAACCTTGGAGGAGGCATGGGACTTCATGGACCTGAAGGACCACACCAGAATCTGTATGGAACTCTGCACCAGCATTGCCAATTTACGCCAGCTTCAACAAGATCCGCAGGACCCGTTTATAGGTTGGAGTCTTCCCGTGAATAGTATTTTTCAATTTGATAGCTGTTAATCAATACATTTAGGCAACATTGGACAGAAGCATTTCTACGATAGAGCAATTGGTATCCAGTACATGCCGGAGGCTGGCCCCTTTTGCTCTGTCAAGGAGTTCCATGACTGGTTTGTTTTCCTATGTCGACGCCCAATGGCGGATCCATACTCTATTCCAATAGAACCCTTTCGTTCCGACCTTCCTGATGATGCTGCGATAAAGTTTACCCATGGCGATCTCCACCGCAGTAACATTCTTGTGACAAAGTCAGAACCACGACAGCTTCATTCAATTGTTGATTGGGAGCAGTCTGGCTGGTTCCCAGAATATTGGGAGTACCAAAAGGCGCACTTTACTGCAGGATGGGAAGGAGAATGGGCTACAAAGTACTTGCCAATGATACTACCGCAATATGAGAGTACAATAGATGCTTGGTCCTGGTATACATCATCAATTGGGGTTTAGAAGATTTCAAGTCTAATGCAGTCTACGCTCACTGCATGAAAGCACTGATAATCAAGCGCCGTCATGTCATAGGTCCTTTGACCTCCAAAGTAGGATCTATTCTTTTTTGTACAGCAATATTCCCCCTCAGACGTGAAGAACCACTGCTCTTTGCTTTTTTCCAGCCTATTTATCCAATCACTACTGGAACACCAGTATTTGAGCCGGCAACAAAGCTAGCAAGACATGCTCAACCATCCATACAATGTCTAACTCAGTCATGCAATGGTTCGAATGTCCAATTATAACAAATCATTGAGAAGAATCAGGCATTTTTGGCATTTAACATGAATAGCTCAGTCAAGAATGACTGACAGGATGCATTTAAAACTTTCCTGCACATGTAACCGTCGATGTCACACTTATTGGTCGTCTAGAATACATCTTATCCTAAGTGTTTGCTGTCTCCTATTAGTGCATCGCTATACATTCCAGTCAGCTGTTAATTCCAGGTGAATCTGGCTCCCTAGATAATACATTGAAGTGGCAAATGATAGTCTTTTTTCTTCTTTTCTTTTGGTATTTATGAGAAGTCAGTCATGGAATATTTACTAGAGCGCTCATCATTATGAAATCATTGCTATGAGTGCCATTATGCTTGGATATATACTATGCGATATGCTTTTCCGCATGTTCATACACTTCTTGGACATGATTCCACAAGCCATTGTCCAAGGAAAGCCACTTTTCATTTCAAGCAGGTCTTCAAAATGAAAGGGTGAGGATCATCAGAAAAGCAAAGGGTGAAACAGACAACATCTACAAACTCCTTCTAGTTCCATCCAGCAACACAGCTTACGCAAACTGAAATCGCACTCTTTGTCTAAAAGTCAACCTTCTCTTTGACATACAAGTCAACATACTTGTCGACATCAGTGTTCTCCAGCTCCTTCTGCTTAAGGCCCAGGTCAATAAGCTCTTTTACCTTGGAAGCATCATAGTGAGCCTCGAGGTGACGTTTGTACTTGGCAAGAATTTCAGGCTTGGCTTCATCACGGCGGAGACGGTGGCCCAGAGGAGCATCAACGACAATCTCCTCGAGGACAGTTCCGTCATTCAAAGTGACAGTGAGGGCATTGGGGATGGTACGGAGAGCAGGATCATGGTAGTCCTTAGTCATCTGTGGGTCCTCAACGCATCGAATGCGCTTGCGAAGAGATTCAACAAGCGGAGAAGTGGCAGCTTCAGATCCATCGGTGTAGTCGGTTGCGACGAGGCGGTTAAAAACCAGCATAGTGGAAACCATGTACTAGAAAAGAAAAATACTGTTAGCGCATACTTAAGAGCATATCGCACAGCCATAGATTGTGACAAACTTGAATGCAGTGATCACGGTCAGCGAAGTTGTCCATAGGCTTGAACTGCTTGTCGATAATGCGGACGCAAGCCTCATGGGTTCTGATAGTGACTTCCTTGATATCTTCAGCAGTCTTTCCCATCTTAGCGAGAGTACCGTTGATGTTCTTTGCAGCTTCAATGGCGGTCTGGGAGTGGAATTCCGCTACCAAACTTGTAAGTATTGATTCTATAATCCGCACGAACCAGCATTACGTACCTGGGTAGGAGACTTTGAAGAGAACGTTCTCCATTACATAGCTGCCATATGGACGCTGGAACTTGAATTTATTCCCCTTGAAGAGGACATCGTAGAAGCCCCAGATGGGAGCGGAAAGAACGGTGGGAATGCCAGGTTCGCCTTTCTGAACCTTAAGGACAAGGTTAACTGCACGCTGGCAAGCATCACCAGCAGCCCAAGACTTTCTGGACATGGTGTTAGGAGAGTGTCTGTAAGTGCGCAAACTCTGTCCATCAACCCATGCCTGGGTGATAGCATCGGCGGTCTGCATCTCATTCAAGCCCAATAGCTTCGAAACAACGGCAGTAGTCGCAACCTTGACCAAGACAACGTGATCCAATCCAACCTTGTTGTATGAATTCTCCAAGGCAAGGACACCTTGGATTTCATGGGCCTTAATCATAGCCTCCAGAACATCGCGAAGTTTCAAGACCTTGCCGTTGCCCAAGTTTCCACCAGCACGGTTGGTGCGGGAGATCCAATCAGCAACAGCAAGAATGCCACCTAAGTTGTCGGATGGGTGACCCCACTCAGCAGCCAGCCAGCAGTCATTGTAATCCAACCACCGGATCATGGCACCGATGTTAAAAGCACCGTTGACAGGGTCAAGCTGATAGGGAGTTCCAGGGATCTTGGTACCATTGGGAACAACAGTACCGGGAACAATTGGACCAAGAAGCTTCGTGCATTCCTTAAACCTCAAAGCCTCCAAACCGCAACCGAGAGTATCAAGAAAGACCCATCGAGCGGTATCGAACTAGAATACTAAGTCAGTTCCCAACTCAGTCGAGATGATGATAGCGATCGTCAAGCCGTACCGCAAGATCTGAATCGATATTGTATTTATGTATATAACTCGCCATGTCCTTGATTTCTGGGTCGTAGTCTCGGGGACCAGCAGTCGTGGGGCCGGCAGCGGAGTGCAAGCCAGCCATGGTGGAAAAGACCTTAGGCTGAGACGCCTGACGGGGAGAAAAGTATCTGGTAGAAGAGGATCGGATGGACACAGCAGAGGTCGTTGCCAGGCGGTTAAGAGAAAAGGAGCGCGGGGTGCGGGCGGAGAGACGGCGAAGAATTGGATTGGCAACCGACATCACGTTCAGCTTGTCTACTGCGACCACTAGAAAGTCAATTGCACTGCGAAAGCGAAGACCAGAGAAACAGAAACAGTAGAAAATTTCCCCTACCTCTTATCCTAGCTTGAGTCTTCTGAACTAGCTGCCAGCGAGGCAATTGGTTTGAAAATGTCGGAGCTTGTGTTGCTCTTCCTCTGCTCCCTGCTGTCTTCTTCGTCTTCGGTCTCACGGAACTCCTACCACGCTTTACTGTATTACTATGTAGTTACTGCGTACCATCGGCATCGTAAGCTTAGGCTCGGCCAATCACATCTTTTGCCGACTCTAGCCAGTACGATTCAATACGAAAGGTTTCCAGTATTCTCATATTCTAGCCGTAAGTTATCTGTATTGTATAGTAACTAACCATACACAGGGCTAGTTAGAGTATTAGTCAGCTATCTAATGGGCATGTTGTTAGACAGGCAGCTTGGTATAACTACCCAATCGGATTCTATTTGGTGAAATCTCAGCGCATTCATAAGACCTCAGGCATATCTATCGCTTTTTGAAATGAGTCCAGGTTTACTGTGGTAGTTGTCCTCTCTTTTCTCATCTAGTTCTAGTTGAACCTGCTCCACTTCGTCTCCTCAACGGACGAGACTACGGAGTACATGTCATTATTGAATTGACCTCATTGGCACAAATTGATGAGATCCCATCCGAGTGATTGGTATTTACGTTTTTCCCCCTCAAACTATAGCTTCTTAATTGATGTGGATCGGCTAGATGATGTCCCGAAGGCTGGAGAGCAATGAAAGCTGTGTGAAACTGAAAGATTTCCAAATCTTGTTTTCAAAGAAATGTCAAGCGCAAAGGCTATGGTGCTTCATATGATATTATCGAGATAGCAATCCGCAACCTTAATTGGGGGTCTAATCTATTGTAGCAAAACACGGCAGGTTGAGGAAAGAAAGAATTGAAAGATCATTGACTGGAAAATGAGCCCATTTGACAGTAACAGAGGAGGAACCACAATTCTTTCACATACAAAGCCATGTATAGATCACCTATTCATATTCACATTCCATCAGACAAGGAAACCTAATATATTTCAAAGAAATGGAACCAGTAGACAATAAATACCAGCCAGAATGCAACAAACCGCGTCACACAGATAACCTCGAAGAAGGCATCCTCACTGCCTCACTCCATCCGCCCTCTTCAGGTCCTTAATAATTTCCTTGAAGATCGCGGTGGCAAGCATCGGCGGCACTGCATTGCCAATTTGCTTCAAAACTCCAAACCCACAAAACCGATGCTCCATTGGAAAAGTCTGTAAACATGCTGCTTCTCGATGTGTATAGGCTCGGGTGCCACTGGGATGAAAATTGTCACCGCCATTGCATGTAATAGTCTTTGCAAATGAGTGTGGTGAATATGGTGATTTGACAATATTGCGAAAGTAGGCTCGTTCGGGGTCATGATCTGGAGCACTCTCAGGAATACCACCAATGGCGTCAAGAATTGTGCGGTATGGGCGGAGACCAGACTCAGGGGGGCCATGAGTGGGTTTAGGGAAAGGAGGAAGAGATTCACCAGGCCTAGAAAAAGAGATTGTTAGTGCTTCAGTACCAGTGCACATCGTCAAATGAGTGTAATTACCCAGCTCCGATCATCACCAGACGTTTCCGTTGTTGGGGGACACCGTAAGCCTCGCATGCAAGTAGTTTCCATCTTATTGAATAGCCAAGATCGACAAAAGTATGTATTGTAGCGTAAAGAAACTCTTTATGCCTCTCTTGAAGTCCGGAAGTTTCTTCCATAGTGGCAATCCTGGGTTTCACCTTCAGCAAGAGCTCTCTAGCGGAGAAGATACATGCTTCATTTGCATGGTCTGTAGCTGCAGCAACTGTTTTCGCCGAGGAAAAGGTCTGGCATGGAGGAGAAAAATGCAGTATATCGACCATGATATCCTTGGAATCATTCGTCAAAAAGTCGGTGACCTCGCAAGTTTCCCCTACTGCAGTTTGAAAATTGAGACGATAGGAGTCCATAGCTTTGGGACATTTATCAAATCCCCAGGAGACATGTAACCCTGCTTGAAGAGCCCCACGAGAAACACCTCCAGCACCACAAAATCCATCTCCAAAAGTGTACTGCACTCTTCTCTCATTGCCGCCGGTGAGATCTATGAGTGGAGGTGTGTAGCTACCGCCTGGTTGAGTGGGCCCCCTCCAAGATTGACGAAGAACAACAGGTTCAATGGCGAAACCAGGATCACACTCCTCCTTTGTTAAAAAGACTAGTGCCTCTTCTAGCACACGATGCTTCCGAGAAGTTCTGTTCCAGACTCGAAGGTACTTGATGCGGCAATAAAGTAATCCCTCCTGATGGCATTCATCTTGTCCGCAGGAGCCCATACTTTTTGTAGAAATGTTAAGGTCACAGTAAGGATAATTGGTTAGGTGAATTATCCGAAGACCCTTAACTTCATGCATCGGCACCTCCTCAAAAGAATCATCACCACTTTCACCACCATCTGAGTTCAGGTCGATTACCCAACATAACTCATTCACCCTATCAGGAACAAGGCTATCCATATATTCTAGACGTTGAAATCGCGGCCCTCGTAGAAACAGTTCATTCCCCTCACCCTGCAATACTTTGTGGATGCGCAAAAAAGTGCCATCATTTAGCTCCACAGATTTGCCTTTCCTATATGTTTTGCCACCAACTGAGACTTGTAGAATTGGGGTTCTCCTAGGAATAGGTATTGGAGATTGAGGCTGTGCTAGATGTCGGTTGGAGGGCACAGAGCTAGAGGATAGGCTTGTGATGTAGGCGTCAAAATCATCATCTGTCATAAAATCCTGTGGATCGAAACCATCCCAGATTGACTCATCTGCTGAAAGTGTGATGCTGCTGGCATCATCATTGATTATGATCACATCTTCATTTCCAAACATCATTTTAAGGCGCAAATAAACACAGAAGAGTACAAGTATGTTGATAAGACGAATAAAGTCTGGAAAAGAAAAAGATATAGCACCGGATGTAAACTCCAATCCGGCTGATTAGGATGCTCCAGTGTTCTGATAATCAAAAAGACTGACAGAAGGGAAAGAGTCAGCATTGCAGGTTGACATTCAGTTAGGGAAAGAAAAGATGATCAGGGAAGCTAAGAGACAGAGCACACTGCCAGTTGAAGGCCAATGTGTTCTGAAGAAGCAAAAGGGCACAGAGCCGTGATGAAGAATCTCCCGGAAACACGCAACGGAACCCTCCATGACATCATGTGAAAGTGATATCAGCCAAAGCATTTAACAAAGAGATCAAGCAAGAGTTTGGACCTTCCAAATCAATGCTTCAGATACTGTTGAGACCAACAGAACATGTTCCGCAGAGTAGAGTGATAGGCCTTGAGCCATTGGCAACTTGGAATGTCAGGTATTGTGACTACCTCAGAGGAAAAGTGCAAAAATAAAGCATCCAATTTTGAATGAAAACTCCAATGGGACTTAGTTAGAAATGAAAGCAAGCACTGGAAACCAAAGCCGCCAACACAATTGAAGCCAAGGAAACTGTCAAGGTCTGTAGACAGTTTCATTGAGCATAGATGACATCCTTTGATACTCTGCTAACAGATAGCAGACAGAACATCATCTATGTGAATGGCAATGTGGGAGTCAGACACAGATTCATCTGAAGCCCCATTTCCCGAGTCATGCGAATCTTTCAATTTCAATGAAGACAAGAAAATAGTAAACCCAGTGCCAGCCAATGACAGAAGCAAAACAAAGGTGAGTATGTTGAGTCGTTGCTCAACTCTACCCATTTAAACATTGTTTTGGCATATACAACAGCAAAGGACGGAGACTTGCAAGAAGGATCCTGGGTGTGACTATAGATATGGTTTAAAAATCACCAATATAGACCATTGTTGTCTAGGCCCAGTATGTCAGACTGGGAGCCTACCAAGCCCGTTGGCCCTGTCAACGATGAAACCATGATGGTTGGCCCTCATTTACCCCATATAAAATGGGGAGGTTGAGCCAAGAATAATAGGCTTTTGGTTGACTTGACTTCAACGTGAGAACTGAAGGCTCAGGAAGCTAGAGTGCCTGGAGTTGTTGCCTTAGATATTGCAGATGCTTCATTCATCAGTTAGCAATTGAATGTGAATTGAGCACGAGCAGTTACTCTGTAGTTACTCTTATGACAGGTCAAGCAAAGGGAGACTTCTAGTCAATCCAGCAGTCCTCTTCCCCACACTAGAAGATGAACCATCATTGGGGAGGCTGTTGTGAGTGGACTGCCAATTCTGATATCATGAGCAAACGCAAATCAGATATAAATATACAAATGTAACCAAAGGAACGATTGAGACCTGAACGCACACCCAAGTCAACATCATCTGCAATGGCATGTCTCTTGCTACACTGCAGATTTGTTCTCTTGATAACAAGAAGAGAGACACGCGATTCTTTGGCTTCGTGCAGGTGTAGCCTCTGGAGAGTTAGTCATCAATGATACCTTGAAAATTACCATTTCGCCCCGGAACACCGAAACTGCGGTAAAATGCGCTGATAACCACGGTATTTTTGCATCCACCAAACTTACCATACAAAACACTGTGGGATTGGGGTAAAAAAGATGCATGGAGTGGAAATTTTATAAAATCTCAGCCGTGAGCACAGAGTGATTACATTTTTTCTGCTTTCAACCTTCAATATGACAGGAGATTCTCCTGGAACACTATTCCTCTCCTATCTCCTATACTTGTCTTCTTTCTCCTCTCTCTCAAGGTCTTGACAGAAACTGACTGGCATGAACATCCTGCCGTTGTCTTTTCCCGCCATATCGCCCACTCTCCGCTCGTCCCGAGAATACCCCAGGTGGAATCCAGTTCAGCCCTATTGATGTAGTGGTATTTTCTGGAGTGATGTACGTGTTCCCAGTCTACTTCTCATGTGGGATTAAGCTCGTTTGTCTCGATGATGATCAAAAATGGAATTTATGGATGTTAGACTGCCTAGAAAATATTGCGGAAAACACCATCTTTTACCTGACCCTTAAAACACATTCCATGGATATCTCTGGAACTACGCTTCGTGCAATGGTTGGCCTTACTGATTTGTGGTATCTCTAGAAACAATTTCTAGGACATCCGCGCCAATATGTGCGGCATTCTCGCCTTAATATTGGCTAGTGCGTCGGCATCTGCCAGCATTGACCTCCATGAAGCGCTATACTTACTCCAGCATCGCGGTCAGGATGCATGCGGAATATCCACTTGCGCAGCAGGTGGGCGGATATTTCAGTGCAAGGGCAATGGCATGGCTGCAAAGGTATTCCATGAAGGTGCACGCGTCGCTGATCTACCCGGGTTTATGGGAATCGCCCATCTCAGATACCCCACCGCGGGCAGCAGCGTGAATGCGGAGGCTCAACCATTTTATGTCAATAGCCCGTATGGGATCTGTTTGGCGCACAATGGTAACTTGATTAATGCCGTCGAACTTAAGCGATATCTCGACTATGATGCGCACCGTCATATAAATACCGACAGTGACAGCGAGTTGATGCTGAACATTTTCGCCAATGAGTTGAACGAAACTAAAAAGGCTCGTGTTAATCGTGAGGACATTTTCACAGCTTTGAGCAAAATGTATGAACGGTGTGAAGGTGGATGGGCCTGCACAGCCATGTTAGCTGGCTTCGGAGTTCTCGGGTTCCGCGATACTTTTGGCATTCGCCCTCTTGTCTTAGGATCTCGTCCTTCTGCAACCGGACCTGGTATGGATTACATGATGGCATCAGAGTCCGTTGCCCTTGACCAACTTGGTTTCTCCAATATCCGAGATATTCAGCCAGGTGAGGCTGTCATCATTCAGAAAGGAGGAGAGCCAGTGTTCCGCCAGGTTTGCTCTAAGAAGGCCTACGCACCCGACATCTTCGAATACGTTTACTTCGCACGTCCAGATTCCGTCATTGATGGTATCAGCGTTTACCGAAGCAGGCAGCGGATGGGTGACAAGCTTGCTGAGCGTATAGCCAAAACTCTAGGCCCCAAGGCGATTGAGGAAATTGACGTCGTCATCCCAATCCCCGAGACATCCAACACTTCTGCTGCCAGCGTCGCACGGTTCCTTGATAAACTGTACTGCCAAGGCTTTGTCAAAAATCGTTATGTCTTCCGGACATTCATCATGCCTGAACAAAAAGCCAGACAGAAAGGTGTTCGCCGAAAATTAAACGCCATGAAACTAGAATTTAAGGACCGTAATGTGCTCCTAGTTGATGATAGTATTGTTCGTGGGACAACCAGCCGTGAGATTGTCACCATGGCCAGAGAAGCTGGTGCAAAGAAGGTGCATTTCGCCAGCTGTGCACCCCCAATCACGTAGGTCGTACTTTATCATTCTGCATCCTATCAGTACTAATACAGCCATTAGTCATGCTCATATTTATGGCATCGATCTTGCTTCACCATTCGAACTAGTCGCACACGAGCGTGACGCCGATTCCATCGCCGCACACATCGGCGCCGACACCGTCATTTATCAGACCCTCGACGACCTTAAAGACGCCTGTGCTGAAATCTCCAAACAAAGTGGTCTTGTAGAACCGAATGAGTTTGAAGTGGGCGTTTTCTGTGGCAACTACATCACTCCGGTCTCAGAAGGCTACTTCGAGCACTTAGAAAAAGTCCGTGGCGAAGGCAGGAAATTCAAAGTTGCAGAATCCGCACGCGAAGCCGCGATATGCAACGTTACAAACCCAGTGGAATTGCAAGTTGATGCCAATGGAGCAGGATTCAATCGGAACGGAAAGGTTACCAGCTCAACAAGCAATAAAATGAATTCGATGAATTGTGTGAATCATCATAAGGAGGACGAGGAAGATCCTCCGCTGCATGTGAGGGATCGTATGGACATTGCCCTTCATAATTTTGACGATTATGCTTAGATTCAGCGATTTCTCATCATCTATTGGAAGTAAAATCCTCTATGGAAATCTGACATACATGGCTACATACATAGATCCCTCGCACAGAGCGGATGAACTTTCACAGCGGCATTTGAATTCACAAGCCATCATTCTTTTTGATTTTGTGCTGGCCAAAGTCTTGCCTGCAATTTTGATTTTGCACTGCCAGAGTGTTTTGTTTCTTTTCTACTGTATATGATTAAATTACTCCTTCTAAGCCATTCCCTGTTTAGAATTCAGTGACGATTATTGACTTCACGCAAAAATATGGTTCTTTCGCTGTACCCTATTAATAAAACATGTCGATATCTCGGTAAAGTGATGCCAACATTACCTATAAAACTCCCAAACCAGTGGTGACTTATTGCTATTGAAATCAATCAGTGATTGCGCTCTTCTTTTGGACACATATCCGATCTGATCTTGGTAGATTTTGTCGCCACTGCTACAAAATTTTACTGGAGGTGCCCCCTCGAAGACAGATAAAGGGACCCTGCTTTTCTCTTTTACTATTAACTATCCTGTCCACTGTGCCTCTGCTGCTACTTTGCTTGAGCATCAGCAATTTCATCATATGTTTTCACAGAGACATTTTACGCTGCTCTGCTCATATGAGTTGACCTGTAGACTTGGTCGTTTCGATAATTTCTGCTTTCTATTACTGCTTTCTGCTTAATTAATATGTTGTTGCGGTCCTCTTACTCCATTATTCTTCCATTTGAATTTCTAGATATCTTGATTTCTGGAAGAGAGGACGTACCAACATGCCCAGCAGCACGCATCAAATCATAATTGCACAATCAGCAATCGATGCCATGGGTAAAGCCGGCCACACAGAGCAGAACAATCTGAAGAATGAATCTCTGGCTGCACCAGCTCACGAAGATATCTTTTCTACTAATACCCTTGCTGGCAAGCGGCGTCGGCGGGCGTCTTCTAAATCTACCACGGGAACAACAGTTCCAGGGAAAACATCACGGGCAAAAAGGAACGCAGCCAAACTCGATCCACCGACTCAGCCTCTCACCAGCTCTAATAAAGTACGAAAAACCCGCAAAAAAGACACAAATCCTCGGGCAAAAGTTACAGACTTGCCTCACAACCTAGGTACCATAGTTGTACCGCAGGCCATTGCTGGTAATGGAGATCCGGATCAAGTCATCAAATTTGAAAACATTGCACTCAACAGACGAGTAGAAGCGCACTGGACACCAGTTAACTCCTCCGTTGATAGCTTCAGGCAGGGGGATTCGTCACAAAATTCCCCACATGGATATATCGCCCGAGCCTCAGCAATATCCGTTGAGGTTCCAGCTCCAGCAATGGTAGAGGAATTAGACTCTATGTCTATCAAAACAGAAACCAAGACGGCGAAAGCGGTTCGTCGAAAGCCGCGGCCCGCATTCAACGAAACTCCTTTTGCAGAATGGACACGCCCAACCATTGACGAATGCGAGGAGGTTGCCCGTCTTCTGTCATCAGTTCATGGAGAAGTCAAAGCACCAGAGGCGATCCCACCACCATCATTGACAGTATCTGGATGTGGAGAGGTGCCAAGCGTTCTGGACGCTTTGATTCGTACCCTTCTTAGCGGTGCTACCACGGGTAACAACTCTGCAATGGCATTCCAGGGCCTGGTCAAAAAATTTGGCATTCTTCAGGAAGGTGTGGGTAAAGGAAGCATTGACTGGAATAAAGTGCGCGAGGCTCCAACAGAGGAGATCCGGGATGCAATTAAAAGTGGAGGTCTCGCAGAGATTAAGAGTAAACATATTAAAGAGATACTTACAATGGTATATGAGGAAAATACAGCGCGACAAAATGATAAAGCAGTTGTTTTCGCAAACGAACACATACTATCACTGGACCATATGCATGGCCTCTCCAAGGATGAGGCCATGAGGGAGTTTATGAAGTATCCGGGAATCGGTGTCAAAACTGCAGCCTGCGTTGTGCTTTTCTGTCTGCGAAGGCCATGCTTTGCGGTAGACACCCACGTTTTTCGCATTTCTAAGTGGCTTGGATGGATTCCATCAGAAAAAGTCAATGAAATCACGGCATTCAGACACCTAGAAGTGCGAGTGCCTGATCATCTCAAGTATTCACTTCATCAGCTTTTTATATTCCATGGAAAAGAGTGTCCCAGATGTCGCGCTATGACCAGTACGGCGAATGAAGGTTGGGAGAAAGGTTGTATTATTGATCACTTGGTGAAGCGCACAGGCAAAAGAAAGAGTGACGGGTCAGGTCTTGTTCAGACGAAGCTGGTCTTATAAAAGGGTTGCTTTGAACCGTTATGAGAGAAGGTCCAGCCTCGTGCAAAACCTCAGTGGGCAACTAAGTAGGTAGCTCTGGGCAGCATTCAGGACCTTGTTCGTGATTTACTTATCGTCTTCAAAAGACCACATGTCACTCCGTTGGCACCCACAAACTCTCAAAATCATTCCCTTCCTCCTGTTTCCCAACTGCTGCTGCTTCGTGGAGTCTCCGCTCGCAGAGAACCAAGAAAATAATTTTATTCTTTCCCTTTATCCTCACACATTGAGTAAGTTAACTGCGGTAGGCTTAGTAATGGTGCTCACTGGCGTTTCTCTAATCCCCATGGCGCCTGGGGCCGCTGGGTGTGGCGAGTGGAGGAAGGTACATAGGCAGAAGCTCAACTTGAAAGCCGGTTTACTCTCGAGTTTTGTGTTAAGGCAGTTTATTCAAGTGTTTCAGCGATGTTCTTGCAGCCCTTACCTAGGAAATATTCTCCTGTTTTGCGCCAATGGATGAGAAGGACTTGAGACCGGAAGAAGTTGAGTGTCACCATATTGCAACTAATGGCGAAGAAGTGGGAAAAGTGAAGACTGCATTTGTTGGAGATTGTGGATAACAGGTCAGAATGAAATATTTCAGAAGATGGAATAGGGGGACCTCTGTCTTTTGGTGGTTTATGTGGGCGTGTTGTTGGATGATTTCTATCATGGAAGTTAACTAACTAAATAATAACTAACTAGGTACTCTGTATACTCTGTAATGAGAGTGCTTCCAGCTGGTGGATTTTCCTTCAGTCACTGCCTGGTATTTTGCTTAAATTCCAATTCTGTTGTTATGCTAATAATGATCCAGAATGGAAGACGTTTATTTCCTTACATGTCCGCTATGCCAGCTTGATGTAAACATAGAACAGCAGGATACTTTTCTCATTCTCCCACTAAACTCATATCATGGACAGCTTTTCTCCCAAAAAGACTGGAACATTGATGAGTTCCATGTGATAACTATCAGGGATCTTCGCCTACAGAACGCTCGAATATTTCCTTCATTCGAATATACGTCAAGGGTCTTTCTCATCCATCAGAGATGTTATGAGTTGGTCGAGGGACTCTCTCACTCCCAACTCTACACCTTGATCGACCTCGTCGAGCCCACCTTTGATATCTTTCCCTGGGATCTTTTGCATACTTCGAGTACGCATGGTGCCTTCTGCTCGCCTTCTCCGATTCTTCTCCCTCGAGTCGGATCGAACGCCGAATATTTTAATTCCAGTTCAGAAAACAACACCCGAAAAGAGAAAGGATGCGTCAAACGGACTCTAGGACAACTGGTGGATCGATTACCATTCGAGATTCAGGAAAACATATTCAAGTATGACATTGGGCGTCTGTTGTTTATCATGCGAGCAGCCTCGCAGTTGTCCATTAAAAATGAAGTCTTGGTCACCATCCCTGAAAACAGGTTTTCAGAGACAAGATTGACGGTGCATGGGAACATGGTCCAAATCCACTTGGTTGATATCGGCGGTAGGATCTATATTGGAGATATCATCAGCCCGGAGAATGCGACGAACCCTTACCGCATCTCAAAGCATTTGATAGCGGGGTGTTTAACTGCTGTTTTGCTCAACTGGATGCTCTATGTATCTATGCGGCAGTGGATGCCTGGATATATCTCACTTTCAGTGGTGGCTACTTTCGGATTTATGCTATGCTCATTAGCAGGTCTAGCAGCGCAGGATGAAATGACTGAAGCGTTAACCCAGAGATATCAGCTTGGTGAAAGCAAGTATTTGGCGGTCAAGTCCGATGAAGTGGGAGTGATAGATATTGCATTCGAAGAGGTTCGACATAGGCCAAATTGGATTTTCGACCATAGCGCCTCTCCTTTCCAAGCTAAAATATCTGTTGTTCACTGTACAGATACCTGCGGACTACAAAATCTACGAATATTTCGAGATGTAATGGACGCCTCTTTTACCTTCTCGTCAAACTCATGCTGACTTGAAATTACAGTCCCTGAAGTGCCGTGCAATTATGCCACTCAAGAGAACAGGAGCAGAACCATATTTTGACAGCCACCTGGCTCCTCCACAACACTCTTGGGTTGCCTCTGGATTTCCGATGGAAACTCGACTCACAAGAGCTCATGCCCCTTTTGCGTACTTTGCACACGCCACTTATCATTCATTTGCTGCCATCAAAACCATTAGCTTCAGTCTCGAACGAATCCGTTTTGGGGCCAGAGATTTCAAAGTGAACGCGGCAACTTCAAGCAAGAGTCTTTATCATATTCACTTTGCAAATCCTCCACAGTCTGTGAGATTTATTCCCTGTGGTAGGATACTTTTAAATCATACATTTGAATACCCATTTCTTCAGGTATTCATGTCAGCTATATAAACGTCATGTCCTTCTTTACTAATACTGAATTAGTTTGAAGTTGACGGCGAGTGGCGACCTCCGTTTCCTCCTTCCCTCACTCAGCGCCGCCCGCCCACTGAAGTGGGGAATGTTCTGGGAATCTGGTGGGCAGAACCGTTCCCAATGGCCCCTCACCACATTGGTGTTGTTGTCTCTGATGAAACAAGTCTCAAAAACATTGCTTTCTGAGCAAATCAATTCAGAGGGACCAGGGAGAACGGTGCATAGTGGAAAACGATAGAGCCCTCGAAATCCAGAGATTTATGCATTGTTATGAGTATCTTGCTCTATTTGAAGTGTGTCACTTTGTGCCAAGAATCTTGTTTCCCTTTTCAAAGAATCCATATAGCGGGACCTAATATCAGGCAAATGAACAAACTGGACGCAATGACCAAGAAAACCCGAAAACGCTGCCTCAAGACCCTCAGAAGGCTGATTGGGAACCAGCTCCATGGTGCCCAACTCCCGGGTAGCTAGTATGGGTACAAGATGAGGTTGTAGGTTCCCCGCATCCCAATGGACCACTGCAAACTCCACTTTCAACCCTCGATCAGTCTTCTCTGTCAACAAAATGTAACCATGATCACGGCGTGCAGGGCGAAGGATTTCCCGGTAGAGTCGACGAGACTCATATTCTTTCATTTGCTCAATTTTCTGTTGTGTCGATACCGCGCCATAACAAATCACAGTGTCGCCACGAATTATCTTAAAGTGTCGGCTACCACGGCGGGCAGATGTTCTGGTTGGCATCTCCCAAAGTATTCGGGTATTGTGATGGATTTCATCCAAGACTTCTTGGATGAAATGTTGCATAAAAATTAAGACCTGTGCCAGATTACCATCCACTGCGGTCTTGAGCATGCTGGGGAGGTGCGAAGATTCGTCATTCAAAAGCGCCATATTGTGCTAGAGAAGTTTAAGTGAGTATATGGCCAGACAGAATCTGCTTTTAGAGCGTACCTTCGTGGACGGAGTTTAGACTTCTTCAGGAGCTGTAAAGGGTCAATAGTCCCTATGCTCAAGGGCCAGATGGTTATTTGACCACTGAAGGTTTGGTTTAGGGGAGCGATTAAGGGAGGAAAGACGTGAACTGTAAAGGGTCAATAGTCCTTATGCTGAAGGGCCAGGTGGTTATTTGACTGCTGAAGGTTTGTTTCAAGGGAGCGATTAAGAGAGAAGAGACGTGGACAATAGTAGACATGGAACAGTGCTCAGTTTAAGACCACCAGGTTTGATCGGGAGAATGAATTTCTGATCAAACCAGGAGGATACATCCATTAATAAATACCCAGAATCTGCTGCTGTGTTTCTTCCACCATCTTTCAAGTAGCTGAGCCATCAAGGGCTCAAGGGGAGAATGACGAGTATTGATGCATGAGCTTTTTTTGCTCCATCACACACTTCATCAGGATCATCGCACATCAAAAGATCTGATCTTCCAATCATTACAAGGGGAAATGGTTGGCAAACATGGGGCACCCGCGCCACGCTGATTTCTATTTAGACTGCATGAGACCCTCAGCTCACATATCACTGGTGGGGTATTAAGCAGGGAATGCAGCTTCTTGTTTAGTTCAAATGGACAAATGGAAAGCTGCCATGTCAACTTGTTCAAGCTTCATGCATGAGTCTCATTTGAGAACCTCTTGCAGTGACTTCAGGTCTTCATTGTGAGTCATCCATCTTAGCTTCTGAGAGAACAGTTGGATTTTCAGGAGAACTTGGAGAAGGTACATACATAACTATATGAGAGGGACTTACTAGCATAGCTCTCTGTGACCCTCAAGGCAATCATGAATACCATGTCCCTGTTGAAGTCAAGATCAATGCCCAGTCAGAATGTATAACTACAAGTATAGATGCCATGTGGTGACTTCAGGACCACCACTGAGGGCAGAATCAATGAATCTCAGATCACCATATACAATTGGTTGAAATAACTGTTAACTACTGATGTAACAAGGTATGTCGGAGTACATACTCTGTACATACCTATGTAACTACATAGTTAACCAGTTAGTTAAGTTTAGTTTCCCTCAACCTAAATTCAACATTACTGAGCTCTGCTGTGTACATTAGGGGATCACGCTATCAAAAAGAGACCAGAAAAACCACATTGTTGTGCACTTGTGTCAAGCAGGAATGAGATCTGGAAATGGGAAGGATGGTATATCTTCAGTCACTCATTGACAAATGTCTGAACTACAACCCCGTCCAGATCTCAAGCTCCTGTTTTATTCTTCTGGCTACCTGGCTCGCAGCTCGCCTGGCCTACAGCTATATCATTTCCCGGAGAGAACTGCCAGTTGACTTCTCAGTACCGCTTCCTCCTGAATTATCTCCTGAATGGCAAGGGAAAGCATGGAGTGAGGTTGAGGGTACCAATAAAGAGATTCTCGAGGCACAGTCCTCCGGGGTAGGAACACACCTCTCTCTTGATGCTGAAAAGTTAGCTCTAACGCTGGGGTCTCGCCTGTTGGTACACAGAAATTCGATGCGTCTAAGATCCTTAGTTACTGTCCTGCCGATGGACGTTTGCTTGGAGACGAGAATGGCATGAAACCCGCCTCACCAGAGAAGATCGACCTCACAGTTCGAAGAGCCATTGTTGCCCACTTACAATGGAAACGGACAACGTTCGCAGAGAGACGAAGGGTTTTGAGGACGTTGCTGAAGTATACACTGCGGATATCCTGTTGTCGGGCACATTATGCTGACGTGTCTTGCTTCCCAGGTATATTCTGGAGCACCAAGATGAGATTGTCACCGCTTGCTGTTTGGATTCCGGAAAGACAAAAGTCGATGCTTGCTTTGGAGAGATCCTGGTTACTGCCGAAAAGCTGAAATGGACGATCGATCACGGAGAACAGTCTCTTCGCACCGATTCCCGTCCAACAAACCTGTTGATGATGTACAAGAAGAACACCGTTCGATATGAACCTCTCGGAGTTATAACCGCCTGCGTTTCCTGGAATTATCCATTCCACAATTTCATCTCTCCCGTTATTAGTGCAATTTTCGCTGGAAATTCGATCATTGTCAAACCGTCCGAACACACAGCATGGTCGTCAGCCTTTTTCCATAACATCATCCGCGAAGCTATTGTCAGCTGCGGTTACCCTGAGTATTTGGTGCAAAACCTCGTTTGTCTACCTCAACACGCTGATTTATTGACATCTCATCGAAATGTGGACCATATCATTTTCATTGGCTCCCGACCAGTTGCACACGAAGTGTGCAAATCCGCAGCTAAGGCTCTTACCCCTGTTACAGTCGAGCTTGGAGGAAAAGACCCAGCTATTATTCTCGATGATCCTTCCACGTTGAATGACTTACCAAGCATAGCATTAATACTTATGCGAGGGGTATTTCAGTCAGCCGGTCAAAATTGCGTCGGTGCAGAACGGATCATTGCTCTTCCAACTGCATACAATAGAATGCTTGAGATTGTTACACCTCGGATAAAAGCTCTGCGTCTTGGCTCAGTCCTCCTAGAATCGAGAGAAAACAAGGATGACCCCAAACACAAACCTCACACTCCCGATGTTGGTGCGGTCATCTCACAGAGATCTTTTGACCTACTAGAAGCCCTTATCTCAGAAGCAGTGGGCCAGGGAGCAAAACTTATCTGTGGTGGAAAACGCTACAATCATCCTACCTATCCTCACGGCCATTATTTCACACCCACGCTTCTCGCGAACGTCACTCGCGAGATGAGAATTGCACAAATGGAACTATTTGCACCTGTGTTCCTTCTCATGCGTGCTTCTGACGTATTCGACGCCGTGAGCATCGCCAACTCAACCGAATATGCCCTTGGAGCCAGTGTTTTCGGACACCGGAAACGTGATGTGGAGTACTGCGTCAGCAACATTAACGCAGGCATGGTAGCTGTGAATGACTTTGGCGCTTACTATGCCGTTGGCTTGCCCTTCGGTGGGCTGAAGGGCAGCGGATACGGGCGGTTTGGTGGTGCAGAGGGATTAAGAAATCTGAGTAATCTCAAAGCTGTCTGTACTGATGGGTGGCCGTTGATCCAGACGAAGATTCCGCCGACTTTGGATTATCCGATTCAAAAGGGTGAAGGTGTTGGAAAAGATGGCCGGGGTGCTTGGGAGATGTGCAAAGGCGTTGTAGAGATTGGGTATCATCCATCGCTGGGTGGTAAAGCCAAGGGCATCCAAAAGATTTTAAAGAATATTTGAATTATGATTTGGAATCAGCTACGATGGCTACTCCTTTTTCATGTTTCAAGAATAAATGCAATGGAAATGCATTGCAATAACAGGTATTTAATCAACACCGAGTAGCAAATTTTTTTAAACAATTCATTATATGCAGCTAACGATAATGTAATTACAGTACTGTAGGCGTCAACACAGAAACAAACCAACGCTCAATACTTTGCAAGGAACATGCACGGAGAACCGAAAGGGAATCAACAAGAACAAATTGGGTATCGCTGTTGTAACCCTCCTTTACCATCGAAGCCGTACACGATAAAAGACAAATCGCATATTGCCGCCATTCAGCCATCGCATCGAGTTGGCCCGTCTTCGTTGTCTAAAAGAGGATTCGATCATGTTTATTTGTAGGAGGAGTGAGAGTGCAAATCCATCGTGTGTGGCGTAGGCCTCCCGTTTTAGACCGTATGCACTGGTCTCCGACCCCAGTGGCGACGGCGCCGGACTCCACCAGTGCTGTGTACTCCTCGTCGTCTTGAGTACCAGCCGCACGTTAGGCAGGAGATGATTGCGTCTAGGACGGCAACGATACCGCCAACGATTGCGCTGAGGACGGAGGCGATGCCGTGGACGATGGCCATGAGACAGTCGCCGATGGCGTGGAACTGCGGTTGAGAGTTAGCTTAGTGGATGATGGGAAGGATAAGTTTGGTCTCTGGGGAGTTTGTGGGGACTGAGGCTTACCATTGATACAATGGCACCCATGGTTGCTTATGTGGAGGTGTTTTTTTGGCTTTTGAAAGTGTGGTGTATGGTAAGGATATCGACTTTGTTTAGGAGGAGGATAGAAGACTCAATTAGGTAGTTTGATATATTGCTTTTTGCAGTGGAATAGATGATATCGGTTCTCTTTAGGTTGTTGTTTGAAGGAAAAGAGAGAAGAATCGAAGCTGGTTCGCGCCCAGGGCCTTCTATATATACACAACCCCTAGAGATTACCTCAATTGCGATAAAATCCAGGAACCAAGCTTGCATGTCATACGCTACTTCCCTGACCAATATGACTTCATTGGAAGAAGATTCCACAACGCCCTTAGCAAAATTCCTTGTTTCAACGACACACGCCTTCCCCTCCAAGAAAATAATACGTCGCCGTACAGTAGCACATACAGTAGCGTGTGTTCACAGTGAATGAACCAAGGCATCAAATCAAGGCCTGGATCCCTGTCACGATCTCCGCCAACATGCATCATGCCAGTTCTTGAAGTGTGTTGGATGGTATTACTGTGATTGTGCTTGCTTGTGTGTAGAACAATTCATGATGTTGGCCCTGTTTGATATTTACATTGTTAGTGGATACCTTTTGGTCAAGATGAGGATGTGACGTCACTGCTGTTGCTTGTCTCAATGCGCTTGGCTGAAATTGGTCTAGTGTACTCCTGTCCCCGTGTCTCAAACCTTAATTGTGTACTAACGGCATTCGGAAGTCAGCTCTCTGGAAATGGATACTTGCACACGACTGGCTGTTAACTAGTTACGTCATTAAGTAGTCAACCAATCAGCGATACCATATGATACTAGATGCAAATGTGACAAACAAGAAGCTCAGACTATTGACTTCTGTGCGCAGTTATCGTGTAGAGTACTCCGTAGAGACGTTTCTATCTACTGTGTACATATATGGAGGAGTATTTGCCTTTTCATCTAGCTGGATCCCTGGTTGCATCTGACTAGAGCAAGGGGTGCAAATTATCTTCGATAATGGAAGACCCATAGGGCCAATGAGCATGCTGGTTGCCCTAGCAGGTAGCTTTCGTTGGGATGCAGCAAGAGAGGACGAGAGAACCCATAGCGGAGTTGTCAACAAAGCTTAGAAGCTGCGGAGGCAGTGCGCCAGTTGACCTACCGATTGACGATGATGATGGAATCCACATAGCCGCTGCATTGAGCAAAATACTCCTCCTGGATAGAATTCAAGCACGATGTCCATACCCCCATGGATACAGTAACGGGAGAATGTTATGGCTTTCATTTCCTGGCCTGATCGATGAGCCCTCTCTCCGTCCCCAGAGAGCCTGGAATGGGAAATATATTTGACCAGGTCAGTAAAGCGTCAGTTGAATCTTGCTGGAAGGTGCCCAATTTATCGCATAAAGAAGATGCATTGTCAGCTAAAGCGCTTTGAAAACTCTGCAGGAGCAATAAGCTAGAGAATTTGAATGAAGCAGGCCCCGAAGGCAGGGAGGTCGAGGCTCTGTTTCGTGCTGTATCCTGGAAGCTCGTTCCCGTCCAATGACTGATTCTGGCGACACTTATTTGATGTTGTCCATGTAATCTCCCTCATGCGGCAGCAGCGCTCACGATATAAAGCTAATGGGGCTGTATTGCTCGCCCATATCACCATACAGGTCAGCAATGAGTTTGTTTTGGAATCACCTCGCCCTGCAGCGACGTCTCGGGGGAGAACTTGTATCTCAGCAACAGCAGATACGTCGACTCCTCCTGATGGACTGCAGTTGGGCAATGCATGAGAGACTCAAGAACTTCCCTCTCGATTAAGTGTGACTGCCGTGCGTGGATTGTACCCCTCGGCGGCGTTCACATCCTGCAGTTGAGCATCCAAAGTGAATTTCGATCCTGTGGATCCCAGGTATATATCATCGTTAGAGCACAAAAGGTAAAAATGTCGCCATACTTTAACTCTCTGTCATAGAGCCTCCAGTTCCTGAGGATGAATCAACCATCACTCCCGATGCTGCAATGATGATAATCAATGTACTGAGGAAGAGGGAATGTTGTCAATATGGCTTGGCACCACGTCTAGTCACGTGCCAAACGGACATCCCAATCAGGAAATCTTTTCTTCTCCGACTGTTTCGCCAACTGAGGACAGGAGATCGAGGTGCTTTGGGTGTCTTCCAACAGCTCATCATCTCGCAGGAACTCTCGAACAAACAGACTGTATACCGTGGAGTAGTGTTAGATTTTACTTATAAATGTTACCAATCACTAACTGTTACTGGCAGTTTGCAGCACGATGCCTCCCTCGTCGAACATTCTCAATCTCCCAGCATCCGAGTTGACACCCGTCAGGATCCGCGGAAAAAGGAAGAGGCCAAAAACTCCTTTGTCGTCGCAAGACTCATCTAATGAACAACTGCACCATGATACCCGACATAGCCAGGCCCTCCCCGCAAAGAAACGAAAATCCAAAGGGGGAAATGCCAGAAGCCGTGAATCGAAGACGGCTAGCAGAAGATCCTCCCGTCTCGAATCACTTCCTGTCGAACTCATTGAGCAAATATTTCTAGATTGCCTCGAATTTAATCTCCCGCGTGCGTCGCCTTATTTGGCCGCTGTTTTGTCCACAGACTTGATCTACCGTGGCTTAATCCTATTATCATTTTGGAACGACCCGGCTCCTGATGACCATGTGTCCACAACAATCATAGAAAGCACGTTCCGGCCATTCCGCTACACTCCACTGGACTTGGCTGAGCGTCATCTTCTTCAGCTGTCGGTTTTGAATTGCCGGTGGTTCACAAAGCAACGCATCATGGGTTTGATCGAGACTTTTTTCAAGCTGTCGTTACATAGATGGATTTCTATTGCCAGGGATGCGCCTCGGAATCGGGGCAGAGTGCCGCCGTTCAATTTTGATGGCACCGTTGAGTGGATAATAATACACTACGATCCCATGTACCGGTTTCAAGACACTCTGGACCAACCCCATTCGCGTCAACCTCTACTCTCATTCAAAAGGCCTGATAGCATAGTCAAGTATTCCTCACAATCTCCAATCGCAGTGTTGGCATTCCCCATTAGGCTCCTTCAGGGGAATCCATGGACAGACGAGAAGGTCTGGCTTTTGGCATTTCTCCGGAAACATGTCACCATCACACAGAGAGACCCCGAGTTCTGGGCCAAGTTAGTCACCGAAGATGCAATTAGAGAGGGGATCCGTTCCGCAATCTTAGAGCGTAACCCTCGCGTCTTGCTGTTTCTAATAGAACTGGACGATTCCTGTCGTCAGGCCAAGGCCAATTGGCCGCAGCGTGGAGTTCCTTACACGTTGCCAGGAGAATACTTTGTAATGGCTTCACGGCAAGAGCAGCACGCTATCCCTATTCTTAGGCTTCTTATCCGCGCAGCACCACTATCAGTGCCGCCGGATGATGCCGAACTCACCGAATGGACAATAGAATCGCGAGATAGAGGAGAAGTCTTCGGGAGTTGGCTTGCGAAATATATGCAGGATCTTCCAGTCATCATCAAGCGAGGTGAGGAAGTGTTTCGCGAGGGCCGTCCCGATCCCTCTACTTGTCCATTGTATGGTTGGGAATACGAGACTGTGTTTGGAGCGCAGCCAAAAAGCTGGTTCGATGAACTGACGATGGCTATGATTACACGCTAACTGTCATTCATATGTCCCTGTTGAAATGTGATTACTGTCTGGTAAAGTAGAAATCTACACTATAATAAATTTCTCTTATATCTTTCCTTTCTTCTTTTTTTTTGGCATTTGATATGTAAAAAAAATTTTACAGACTTGTTTAGTGAGACTGGTCTGGAAAGTATTCTGCAGGTCATGATCATGATATCATTTGGAACGGCCATATCAACATCGTACACAATGAAAAAAAATAGGGGATTCATCATTGTCATTAGACTACCTTGTTCCCTAGTCATACTCTGAAACAAAAGCTGAAAGCGCTGCATTATTCATGTTCGATCATATTTCTCCAACAGCGCCCTAATCGACCGATCCGTACTCGGAATCTCATCGCGATGCTCAGAAAACAACAGCGCCAGAAACGGGTCATTCCTATCCGACTGCGCATACCGCGCCGCCGCTCGGAAATGATTCGGCCGCACCGGCCACCGCAGCGGATACGAGTAAACTTTGACCCGGATATGCAGTGCGAGCAGACGCTTGAAGGTCTCAAAGTCGCGGTCGGCGATCAATTCTCGCAACACGGCCTTGGAGCGGTCGAAGTTGTTGTCTTCGTCGATATACGCTTCGTTGGAGAGGAGGGCGAGGAGTTCGTATTTTTCTTCCGTCCAGGGGGGTCGGAGCAAGCGGTCGGGCATCCGGCAGGGCTCGGAGGCGCTGCAGCAGGGGAGGCGGAAGACGTCTGTTTCTTGGAAGATGGGGCTGAATTCTCGGATCTGGACGGCGCCGAAGTTGAACCAGATGGCGACTTTGAGGTTGGTGCCTGTCTGCGGGTGTTTGGCGGAGATGATGAGGTCGCCTTTTCCTCGTCTGCCGTGCGTGGCGTCGTTGAGGCGGTCCATGGTCTGCCAGAAGGGGTCGAGGTTGTCGAGTTGGGCACGGTCGTCGGCGGACATGATGAGGTCTTTGCATTTTTGGCGTATGACGTGCTCGACGTATTCGCGCTGGCATTTCCGTATGAGGGAGACAGTGCACCAGCGGCATTTTAGAATCTCTGTTTGCAGGTCACTTCTGCGGTTTATGTCGACAGAGAAATAGCCCATTGGCAGGAATGGATGGGTGAAGATGCCGCTGCTCGATGAGGGATTGGTGCTGCTGAACGCCAAACGGATCAACCATGTGTAGATGACCTCGTTGGAGAGTGCGACGGCGAGATGTATGGACGCACGAGGGAGGTTGAATTCTAAGCTCTGGAAAAAAATCTTATGAAGTAACTCGACGGGAAGCTTTTCGATGGGTGCTCGACTGTCAGTGGAAGACCGCAACTCTCGAGGGTTGCCACGATCCATCTGACTTGGTCATTGATGTGTGCGTCCAGAGATAGAGATATATAGGTCGCTAGATGTAGGTATATCTGTATATGTATAGGAATGTACCTGGTGAGGTTCCGATAAAACGGACGCTGGCCCAACGAGATATGAGAGAAACGCAGAGAAACTTCACTTTTTCGACGGGAAAGCTAACAATTAAGCTATGCCCTCATCCGTGAATCCATCAAAGTTTGAAAAATGCATCTGTTGAGCTGATGAAAAGAGGTCGCGGTGGTATGTATGCAGAGACAGAGGGAAAAGCCACCCAGGAACGAGAAACAGACCACAAAATTGAAGAAAAAGAGCAAAGATGGCATTGTACCCATCCATCAGTCGCCAGATTCATCGCAATGAGGTACTTATAAGGAGAATTATATCGAAAATGAGACGCGCAACTCTCTTTCTCTCGTGGTGCGGGGTCCAGGGAGTCCACTCTGAACAGATCAAAGCCGAAATCGAAAAGAAAAAACCTTCCTGGCATTAGTTAGTTGGTTATTAGCGATCCAGTACTGCAGAATCATCAACAGTTTATCAGCTCAACTGCATTTGACACGTCGCCGTCTGTGTCTCTTGCTGCCTGACATGCCGTTCCAGGAATAGAGAGGTATGAGGAATCGTTTTTCTTTTCTTTTTTCCCTTTTCTATTCTCTCGTCCTGGATTTCTGATTGTCAACGTCCAGAAATCCATTTCTCTCCCCCTGTCATATTTCGGGATTTAACTGAGGACTCGATCCCGCTGTGTTGGCTTTCGGTCGCGGCCTGGATGCACGACGCAGGCGCCACACTAGGGATGCATATCGGTAACGGGATGTAACTCTGAGACGGCATTGTCGGAAGAGAGAGGGTGGAGGAGTTACAAGGGCTCATGGAAGGAGAATGTAACCAGACAGACGCGAGATGAAGACGGTGACACGTCTACGACCTTTCAAGATGATGGTTTCACGGCTTGGATTCAGAATCGTCAGCCATGATTGACGTTCAAACCGGACCCGCCAGTCTGGTACCCATCAGCTATATTTACTGGATCTTGGGACCGGGGCGACGGCTTGACTGGAGCTGAAAAACACCCACAGCAGAAGATGTGCAGAAGAGTTAACTACTTCAGCCCGGCAAATTGGGACTTGGGGGCCCGACGTCTTGGGATGTGGCTCACCTGCTAACCTCAAGCCGTCTAGTTCTGCTGCAAGGATGGTTGGTCGCAATACGATGAACCCGACTGTCGGGTCATCAATCACCAACTGGCAACATGTTACGTCTGACTTCAACCAACAAATTACAGATTTCGACACTGAACAGGCCTAATAACGCGTTGCGACATCTGGCTTCGAACGAGAAAGCAGAATTGCTTGCCCTTGAGACAGGTTTTGAATCGTTACTCCTGTTCCTAAATAGTACATATTGATCTTTTTTCGTCATTCATACTCTGTATAGAGTAGTTGCCTCTTCCCAGTTAATCAAAGAAAGCACAGGCCTACTGATTGCAACTTTCGATTGCATACACGTCTGCAGATGAAGGTATATATCCTTGCAGCTCTGGGGAATCCAGTTCCAAATGAGGGTACGGGATGCTTAATTGTACAACTCTTTTGCTTTCGGCTTGCTTGGTGGCTCAACAGCCTTGCATAAAAGTCTGATGCAACCGCTCTACACCCTCTCCGCTATTGTTATTTTTCTCCATGGAGACTCTGTCAAACATCTTGTGTAAGTCACAAAATTCAGGATATGCTGAAGTTTGAGTCTCAGCTTGGTGGCTTGATGAGATATTTAATTGTTAGCATTCTGGGCAAATGGTGCAATGCAGAAGTATGGATTCCTGTGACAAATTTTGATGATATCCTGCTTTGCTGCAAATCCAGCAACTTCTTTCTTTCCCCTAATATCCTTCCAGAACTTGTCTCCTCTTAGTGTGTATTCTGCTCTTCATACCATGAACCGAGAAACTGCAACATTCACCTCAATTGGCTATTTTGGATGGCAGTTCTCATCTCCATTGAAAAGCATGAATGAATGATATCTGATGAAATTATCATCCTCTGGTGTTCATCAACCCAGTCTACTGCCGATCCATTCAGAGGATTGTGACTTAGTTTGACCTCAAGGCTGTTTCACAAGGCTAGCTCTAGCCTGCGATACTGGACTTCACTTGCCAATGAATGCTCATTCAGCATTTGCTCTGAAAACTCTAAACTTCTCCGACAGCCTGATTTTGGGCCCTCTTGGCATGAAAATCCGCATTATTTGGGTCTACCACACATGCCTCGCTCATTGGTGTCGCCAAATTCCATTGCTTTAAGATCGCAGTTGCTGGATTGGATGGTTCTGGGATTTCGCCCTGAGATCATTGAAACATCTATACTACATCATGGGGCAAGATATCCAGGTTGCAGAGTCCATTTAATAGCTTGGGTCCTGCTGAGAACAGATCATTTTAGCCATGCCATCTTCCAGGCATCCCTCGTAGTAAGTTGGAAGGCAGATATGGTAATGATTGACCTTGGTTGATCTGATTGTCTTTCTGCAGATATGTGACATTGATTGGCTATGAATGGAAAAAAAGAAGAAAAAACAAATCGCATTGCTGCTTGCGATGTACCTTATGATAAGCAGCAAACCCCCCCATCCATGCCATACCAGGATGAGAGAGGGTTCGTGCTTTGCTGTGGAATGCGCATACAATCTTGCCCAAGCTAGGAAGAAAGTGCCAGAGCAAGATATGATGTAAAAGGTAAACATTCCGAAAGAATAGAAATGGTCAAGGGATATTAAGTTTAGATATGCAGATCCATTTCGTCACTGAGGCGCCGGATTGCGATATCGCTAGCAACATCACAATTATAGAGCTTTCTGATGTCTAAATCGACTTTCGAGCAACCAAAATGAACTGCGTACTCCGTAGGTATGCGTGCTTTCGGGACTATGAGAACATGAAGATATCGATTCCAGACGGGCTTATTGGGACACTTTATCAATTGAACAAGCCTGTTAAGGCAACATTATAGAACAAGCAGCAAATTTCTAATTCAGAGTTATTCTATACAGCTCCAGGAAACTGTGCTCTCCGCAAAATAAAGCAACGGGCCAGCTCTCCCAACCATCTGATATCTTGGCACTGCCGCACCGTCGAAAAGATCCAAATACGGTATTTTAAAGGAAGGAGAGATCGCCGTATTTCTCCTGTCATAGCAATACAAGTCAACATCGGGGATTATTTTGCCATGAAGAAAGGGGGGTACACGAACCTTGTAGCCCGGTGGCATCCAGATGCCCCTCTTCACCAACTCGGCAGTCTTCTTATCAATCTCCGGTTGAGCAGCAACAACATCATCCTAAAAAGAATTAAAAAAATCTTAGCAATCCATCACTCCAATCGCACAGCCCTATCCCAGATAACATACCACTGTAAGATCCTCCCACGGCCTCGCCGACTCAATATTCTCCAACGTCTTCTCCAAATACCTCAACTCCTCCTCCACCTTGCCCTTGGTCATCTCCGCGCTCGTCACCGCCTGCGCCTCAAACGACTCAATGGCTTTCAACTGCCGATTGACATCGTACGTCTGCGGCTTGAACGCCTTGAACTGCTTCTCGATCTCGTCCACGACGGCTTTGTTCTTCAGGATCTTGCGGTAGTGCTCAAAGTCGACTGTCTGCGGCGCTTCGGAGAGAGCTTGCACTTTCCGGCGGGCATCGTCGTTGCGCTTTTTGAATGCCTGGAGAGACGTCGCTGTGGCACCCCGGAGGCCGAGCGAGGTGGAGACCTTGGCCCAGTCGAGTTTGAGAGCGGCGCTGCGCTGAAGGTGGTTTTGGGAAGAGGAAGTGTTAGTTTTGTTGTTCCAATGGTTTGCGTGAGTAGAGATGTCAACGGGTGGAACTCAGTAACTTACTGTTACAGCCATTGCAGTGAGGGATGAGGTGATTTGGGGTTCAAATTGGGATTCCGATTGACACGACGTTGATGTGAGAGAAAGGTCGTTGTCGCTGGGTCATGAATCACGTGACGCACTTTTCTGAACCTTGGCAAGAAACTGCCGCAACGACGAGAATAGGTAGATGTTGCAGGGGATAAGAGGAGAAAGAGATAAGAGTAGGGGAATTTGAGATACTTGAATGGAAATCATTCCACTGGTATTCACTTAAATGACTTTTAGAATCCGACGATTTACACGCGCCTCGTAATTAGGAGGAAAAATCGTAAGGAAGGTCACATCCAAGTAGCATACATGATTTCTGCCAGCTCAACAACAAATCTTCTCATACGCTCAAAGCCATGATAGAGTTAACGATATCGTTATCGTTCTCTTTAAGTGCTTTGATAGCCTTTGTTCTTGATACGCTGGCCTGAGCCATGACCAATTCAATATCCTTGGCCTCAAGCCCAGTCTCATCGACCTCGCCTTCTTCTTCTTCCTCCTCCTCCTTCTTTTCAGCTTCAACAGCCTTGCCCTTGCCAAGATCGATGTGCTCGTGGCCAGCGTGTTCTCCGTTTCCGGCGGATTCGGCAGCAGAAAGCTGCTGGGCGGCGGATGCCTGGGCCTGGGAGTTCAAGTCCTCGATCTTGGCTTCGCCGAAAATGCTATCAAAGCCGTTAATAATCTGTACATATACTTTGTACATACTAAGCAGCGGCGACATACATCCAGGTATTGCTAGAAGGTGAGCGGTAAACATCAGGCTGGTTAATAACGAAGAGAATCTGCCCAAGGGTCCAGTTAGCATTTCTCTCTGCAAAACTGTAAATGTAATTTAAGCCCCTTACGTTCTTGGGACGGCGAAGAGTAACGCGAGTGATTCCAGGGACGTGCTTCAATCCCAGCTTGCCAATTGCTTTGCGGGCCTTCTTCTCATTGCGCGAGTGAACGGTGACAGCGGCACCGCCAGGGATGGTTGGCTCTTCACCGGCTTCGGCTTCCGATTCAGAGCTGTCACCGACGTCTTCGACGGTGGTCTTGGGGACCTCGTCGTCAGGAAGCTCTTCTACGCGGGGGTTGGCCATAGTATGTGTGGGGAGCTGGATGGCATAGAATGTTAGCACATAAAATTTGTTATAGCGACAGGACACTGCAGGGAGACAGAATCAGGCGCGAAAGTGACGTATGATCAAGGAACAAATATTAGCTTACCGTAAATATATAGAAAATAAAAAGCGAGGAGCTTCGAGGTGCTTGTTGGAAGACTGTGAGTGTAGGGGAGGATGTGCGAAGGTGCATCGGCCACTGATTAATGGGGTTTAGCGAGATTTCCCCCAAAGCATGGACAGTCTAGAGTACCGACGTCGCATGTTTACAGGCAAATTGATATTAAAATGGAATACTCAATAGAACAGAAATCTGTGAATATTTATGTGAATTTTTCATGAAATCTACAGCATTTATTGCAAATTGCAATGGCATTGCTACAAACCATACCCACAGGCGCCAGAAGCACACAAGTACTGGGATTCCTAGACAGGCAGAAGTAAGAATTCGTCAAGGACCATAGCCATTTATTCCGATACATTAAAAGGTTTGGGAAAATCGCAGTTCTCAATATCGGAATGACATTGATTCCAGCTGTATTTGTTGAATGGAAGTTGGACAACTTCCAACCATTAGGACGAAGTCCATATTCCATTTTCTCCGCCTAACCATCGTCCGCTTCACACCATTCATGAAGCTGCATGGATCTTAGCCTGTGCCTTTCGCACCTCATAGCGAGCCTGTCAAAAAGAACTCATTAGCCAGTTGAACATGCGCATGACTTCCAATCGTCAAGCAGTCTTCGAAATCCTCCATTGTCCTCTGTTATCGGGAGTGTACGCACCTGCTTCTTCAGTCTCATAACCTTGAATCGCTCAAAGTCGGTAAGATTGCGTCTCCGCTCTTGTTGTTCCCTCTTCTTCGCATAACCGCTCTGTGCCCACTTCTGATCGATCTCGGCCGTCTCCCACAACTTCTTGATGGGTCCTGTGCCAGCAGCGCGCGGGAGTTTAGGGATAGTGAAAGGAGTCAACGTAACGTGTGCGAGGGGAATGGCGTGGCGAGGAACGACTTTGTCCTCTTGGCCGGAAGGACCATCGACCAAAGCCTACACGTTCAGAAAAATCATCAGAACACACTCTTCCCAAGCATAAACGTATCTGTCAATTCGCACGGAGAGCAAAACATACGCGCTTGTGATCGATAATCTCAGCAATAACAGCCAATTTGCCGGTGTCAGGGCCGTTCCGGATGAGCACAACCCGGCCCACCTCAACGAGCTTCCATGACGAGGTCTTGATATCGATCTGAGCCATGGCGAGGGCTTCCTGGGCAACAAAATTGTCAGTCGCTAGAGAGTGAAGGCGCGTAGGGAATGGTGTTGCTCACAATCCACCGGTCTAGTTGGGCGTTGATGAGGCAGATAGTTATCGAATTGTCGTTGTCGATATGTTGTATCGCGAATTTCAGTCGAGTCAAGCGTTGCCCACAAAACCCTCTCGCTTAACCCTACGCTAACAAAATTTTAGGGCTTCCACTTTAGGCTTAGCGTTGTTCTCCACCTCCAAAGTATCTCCCGAAGTGAAAAATCCTTCTTTCTTTTCAACCTCATCAACATCTCCAGAGCAGAGATCCAGAGGATTTAGTTCTTATATTGCAATGATGATAGCGACGGAACTATTTACTACTAACTGGTAAGTCAAGATTCTTTTCCTCAGCAACTCAGCAGTCTCTTAAATGATGCGGTAATTTGCGGTTGAACCAGTCATTGTGAAGCTCACGCCTGGGTTTCTCATACAGTGGCTCGATAATGATAGCCATTCTTACATATTCTGAATCTGGCTTTACTTTGAATTTCACTTCTTTTGAGTGCTATAACATAGTTGATGACTGATTGCAGCTTTAGGACGTGGTATATGCTCTCGTAATGAGCGCATGTCGATATCTTCGCGTATAGTGTCTTATAGCTCGATACATCGTTCTAGTTGCTATTGTGTAGCACCCCTGATTCAGGAAACTGGGGTTCTCTTTCCTAGCAATTGGAACCACCTCTACTCACTAAACCGCTCTGATTTTGCTCCATGCTTCTCTTTCCTTCAACAACCAACAACATTCAACCAACTCCACCAACACCAGTGTATTTGTCCTCTTCGTGTCTTTATATCCTGAACAAATTTGTGTGCCACCTTGTGTTTTGAAGCAAATAGCGATGCTGTTGGCACACCATTGACTCAACTCGTCTGCAGTCGGGGACTCAGGACACATTCACTTATGTCTAATTGTTGTGGCGACTGACTGAGATATTTACAGGCTGGGTCCATAATGATACCGTCAAGCTTTTAGCGACCGCCTACACATGCTTGAATATGAGTTAAAGGCAACAAACTCACAGATAGTTCATCATGAAGAGAGGGTCCAACTCTAAAAGGACACTCTCTTTGCACAATTCGACAAAAGATTCACCATCATAGACACAAGGTTTGACGGAATCAACAGAAGGTTCAAACAGATGGAAATGTTTAAAACAACAGCAGCAGACGTCTTAAGCAGCAGAAGGACAATGAGAATCGAATGCTGTCGTGCCTACTCTTGAGTGTAAGTTCATATTCTTGCATTATCTATTCTTCATCCTAATGGTATACAGTTGGCGAGCATGGCATTTGTTGCTATCAGTGGTGCATCCACTCTAATCCTTCGAGATCAAGCCAAGAAGAATAAGGATATGAAGGAATGATTGAAGTAATAATATCATATGGGACAGCAACAATAGAATGAAGGGCAGTGGAAAAATGGATAATGACTGCATGATATGAGTTAAATAGGTAGGTGGGATAAGCTCACAGACGATCTTATCACAATTTTACACGTCAAGCATTGTTATCCCTGACCAGGATTGGTCGAATACAATAATGCCACAAATCTGAATGGGAACAGAGATAACAGTCCTCCGGTCTTGATGATGGAGCATTGGACAACGAGTCCCTATCTGCCAACTTGCTGACCAAAGGTATGACAAATTCGTCTGCTCTTCCTGCCTCGAGCCTACCTACATATTGTCTGTGATGACACACGAACGCACTAGATAGTAGTTGATGCTACAAGCAATGATATTTCCGTTTTACACCAAGATCGCTGAAGACAATCACATTTCTTCTTTGCACTGTTGCCCTTCCCCAGGAATCTCAGAGGCTAATGATATGAACTAGGAATCCATGATGCCCCGAGGGCCACTGACCATTAACAGGGCTGAAGATTTTTGTGCTGGCTCTGGTATACAAAATGCTTTGTTTCAAAGTCAAAAGTTTCCGAGTTTACCTTGTCTAGTGGCCAGTTCCTTAAGATTCCGGTTGTTTTGTTCTTTGTTATACTTTGTCTGGCATTCCATTCTCCACCAGACGGGATTACTGATTTTCTGTTGGTAATTGCAACAAAATACAATGATATTGGGTTGTATAGTGATCTTTAAAGAAAAATATAATGTATCATTATTTCTCCATTTACCTTCTAATGTGGGCAACTCCAGTCTGCTGGCATTTGATTTCTTCCGCCCATAGTGACTCCAAATAAGGGTGTATCCCAGACGAAAGGCACACATTACTTTCACTATACCCTTCCAGCATGAGGTCTTTGAGGCCATTCACTGTTGCGCTGTATTTTCCGTCTCGTTGCATGGGATTCTGGTCTGGCTTTCCATATTCCTCAACCCCTTCACCGTGCAGTGCATAAGGGGTGTAGTTGCACCTCTGGACTGATGTTTGATATGGGATCTGCGCTCACCTTCAGCTCTCTGATCATTCTCGGAACCCATCCTATTGTCATCTGGGAATCTAAGACTGTGCCAGAAGCCTTTGCACCTCTTTGAAACACCATGGATGATTATGTGGCATATTCCGTCCCCGTGACCTGGGGTTTTTCCGGCCTCGCTTGAGATAACACATTAGGACATTCACAAGCTTGTTCTTCGCACTTTACAAAATGAAAAGAGCAGAAAACTCCTTCTTCCCACTGCGCTGCCCTGCATCATTTCCTTGTGCCTGGGGTTCATGAGGCCCCGAGACCAGCATCATGTCAACAGATGTGAGCGTTCACGCTGATGCTCATGCTCGGCAACGTCTCCCACTGCTGGATAAGACTGGCATTTCTGCTGTTATTGCAGCTGCTTTGTGGACCACTGCTGTGGTGTTGAGCCTTGCCTGGATCCAACATAATCGACACATCCCGTCAATCCGCGCGCTCAACTTTCCTCTCTTAATCACTGCTGTCGTCGTGCTTCATGTCTATTGGTTTGTCAATGTGGTTTCCTATCCATTCATGGGATCCTTGTCCTGCAACGTGGAGTTCTGGCTGCTGTCAGTCAACTTACCTGTCGGCGTGACGTTCTACCAGTTCCATAACTTTCGGTTTCTGGACGTGTGTCTGGGCCGCGAGAGATGGGACAGGAATGATGCAAGGCGACCTCGAGGCAGCGGCTGGTTCGTAAGGCTTCAACTCTGGGAGTGTTATTGGCTGCGAGGGAATGGGATTTATATATTTAAGACTTGCATCTTACTCTTCTTTCTTATTTGGCAGGTATATTACTAGCTCCCTTGAGATATTTGGAGCGAGACGCTCTGTTCGCCTGGGATACTAACAGGCCTTTTTCCAATAGATTCCCATGTCCGCTGTGATCTATTTCATGTCTAGGAAATTTCTGGCGGACGGAGTCTGGTCAACATATGAGAATGCATTTGAATGTCGCAGAGGAATGGAGTGGTATGTGCCAGGTATTATTGCCCTCTCTGACTCTGTGTTAAATGTCAACCAGGTTTCTGGGAGTTTTCTGGCTGGGGATCTGGACTTTTCTTCTAATCCCATGTCTTCTGCGTGCGTATTGGGATTCGCCACGAGTTTCTCCCTGGCGTTCCCAAACACTTTACAGTTTTCTTGCTGGGTAAGTGTCTCATCTCCTGTAACAAAAAGGGGTCAGATTTATGCGGCGTTTGCTTAAGCCTCAATCTAGTGCTTATGGTCTGGTCCTTTGGTTGATCTATGTGGCGTTCGCCAAACCAAAGGCAGATGAACTGGATACCTTCTGGGGATCAACATTGTGGTGAGTTTCGCAATTGTCTGTCTTGATTATTTTCAATTCACTGATATTTTGTCTTTGTCACTGCAGGTTTGTTCCTTCTGTCATGGTGTTGGAAGCTGCAGCACTCTACTATCCCATGAAAGATATCATCTCTTCTGCGAGAGTGATTCACCATGTCCCAAGACGTCCTGCTACCCCGGTTGCTAGACCATCTCATCCCGACCCTCCTCCATCGTCGTTCAGAGATGACTTTGAAGCTATGCTTGGAGGAGACATGAACTCCCTCCTCACATTCGTCATCACCAAAGATTATTCCGGCGAAAACATCCTTTTCCTGCATCACGTCAAAACCTGGAAAGCCAACTGGGCCCGTCTCTCGCAAAATCATATCAGCCGTGAATCTCTGCATCGCCACATGTTCAGCCTCGCTGTGGAAATTTACGCAACATATGTTAGCCTCCACACTGCCAATTTCCCCATTAACATCCCAGACAGAATCTATTCTGCTTTCGAAAACATGTTCTCCGAAGCAACACAACTTACACGCTCGACAGAAGCCAACAGTACCATCGTCCCGTTCGACTCTGCCTCTGAAATCACCCTGGTAGAGGGCGGCCAGCCATCGATACCACTCCAGACTTTGAGCCATGGATCTCGCGGAGCTGCTACTATAGGACGCCGTCCTCTGGCTGATGTGCCTAGACCTCCGTTGGTCCGCCCCCAACCGTCTGACATGATGGTTGAGCGTTACGTGGAGGTTCTGCTAGGGGACCTTAAGAAAATGAGTAACGAGCCGGCGGTTCTTCCAGAAGATGTCACCATTCCAGAGGGATTTGATGAAAATGTTTTCGACGAAGCGGAGAGGTCGGTTAAGACTTTGGTTCTGAGGGACACTTGGCCAAAGTTTCTGAGACATCAAGGCGCACAGGATGTGGCGCAAGCAGTGTGAAAAATTGCATGAGTTTCTGTAAGGATAAGAGGATGAAGGAGTCTTTGTTCATTAGATACATACATAACAATTAGTTTATGAAAAGTTGTTTTGCAGCTTAAGCAGCATAGGGCACAATTTTGTAGTCTCTCCTGTCTAAGAATGAAATGAGGCGGGAACTTTTAACCCCCTCTCATATGGAAAGGCTGCTCAAGCATTACTTTGCAGCCTTTAGTTTTCAGTGTATTAGACAAGTACTCAAAAGGTCTAAGTAATATTGCTGCCAAAAGAGAATCCTTATGTATGAAATAATCGCCAAAATCAGCCTTCCCTTTATCCCTTAACATCCCGCTAAAAAACGAGTTTTTGAATCTGTCCCTTAAAATGACTGTTTTCCCATCCCAATCCCTTGCAAATTCTCTTTGAGTGAATACACCAAAAGAATAAAAATAGTATATGTACATATGTACATCCATATCTATCCTAGAAACCCATCTGATCTTTTTCTATAAAAAGCGCCTCTTTTTTTTTTCTTTCTTTCTTTCTTTTCTTTTTTTAAACATCAATACGTCCACGTTCATCATCAGATTTATCAAGATCATCATCATTGTCATCATCGTTATCATTATGATCCTCACGCCATCCGTCTGCTTCCAGATTTCGCGATCGAATCCCAAAACTGAGCAGGAACCCCACGAACGCGATGCCGCCGAAGACGCCAAACGCGAGCGCTTCGCCCTTGGGCTGCACTTTGGTCGCGAGCGAGAACAGGCTGCCGGATAGGAAGGGCCCCGCGGCGCGACCGGCTGCGGAGAGGGTTTGCGCGAGACCGTTGAGAGCGCCGAGGACGGAGTTGTCTGGCGCGGAGTTTGTGATCTGGTTTGGGGATTAGGAATGCGCTCTATTGGGAGAGGTGCCCGGGTGTGGGTGTGTGTGTGTGGGGGTGGGGGGGGGGGGGGGGGGGGGGGGGGGGGGGAGGAGGGACTTACGAGGAGTAAAGCGCTGGTCAAGCCGCCGACGGTGGAAATGGTCTTTAGAAGTAGGATAAGGCAGAGTTCAATGGCTAGTAGGACGCCGTTCTTGGATAGTTTACCGTTCAGGGCGGCCTGGTCTTTGTATCCGACAAACGGCATCAGAGCAAAGGATATCACGAAGCCAAAAAGACCTGCACGGTACGACCATCTGTTTCCCATTTTGTCTCTCAGTTTGCTGAATATGCATACTTGGAATACTATCGTGACGATGCCTGCAAAGGCTAGAGAGAGGCCGATCTCCTGTGGGCCAAGTGCACGCCCGACGGGGGGCGGAGCTTGGGCGAATATTGGATAGAGAGAGTTGTATGAGACGTTCGATAAGGCGAATATTAAATATGTAATGAGTAAGAGGATTATGTCTCGATTCAGCATCTCGTCGCAGGTGAGTTCTTCATGGTTTCGGCGATGTCCAAAGAGCGGTGAAGTGGACGAGTCGACGTCCGTGTCAGCACTCGCCTCGCTATCGAAGCTTCGTTGGCGCCTGGACCTCCTAGACGAGCGCGTAAGCTCTCTTCTCAGGTAAGACGGTCGTGTCGAAGACGTAAACTGCCATAACCAAGTGAATAGATCACGAACTTTCTTCCCGATGGTTGGAAGGCCAACAGGATCTTCGTGACTCTCCTCCAGATAAAACGAAGCGACCATGAAGTCAACAATCAAGATGGCAGCGGAAGCAAGATTTGGCCCAAGATAAGGGAACCTCTCATCAAAGATCGCATTCTTTGTAACCAATAGTCCGCCCAGTATGGGTCCAGTAATTCCTCCAATTCCATAGATGATAGGCAGATAAGTGAAAGCGCGCGACTGATTGCTGCGATCGGTTATCTCGCCCAGACAGGTCGAAACCACGCCCTGATTGCCATTGACAATGCCCATCAAGAGCTGCACCACAATCGCCTGCCACAGAGTCTTGCAGAACCCAAACGCCACGAAGCACGCCGCAGTCAGGATGGTGCCCAGCAAGATGACGGGCTTGCGACCAATGCGATCCGAGAGCCAGCCCCAGAAATAATTCGTGACAAACTGCGCCAACGCAAAGGAGGACGCGATCGTGCCCACGTACATGCCCACCTTGCTGTGCTCGATTTCCGGAAACGACGACGCCATGTCGGGCAAGTAAGGGCCGATGGAGTTGAGCGCCGTCTGCTCACAGAGTGCGATGAGCGCAAGCACCAGCATTTGCCGGATAGGGATGGGCGTGTCAGTAAAGGACTCTGAATCGGTCTCATCGTCGCTCAGCGGGCGCGATCCGTCGGTAAAGGAGGTAGAGCCGTTGGAGGGAGGCCTACCACGCGATGTCGGTGGCGGTGTCGAGAATGTGTGATAGTGTGATGTAGAGGACCTGCGTCGAGGCACTCGAGGGCGAGCAGCCATAGCGAAGAACTAGAGAGCACGGTACGCTAGACTAGACTACTACACAGCAGAACGCTAGAAAGCAGCGCTCATTCTGAGGAAAAAGACGAGTCTGTCTCAGATGCGTAGATCGGAGGTAAAGAAGAAGTAATTACATCTCCAAAAGCAATTCAATTCCCACAGTCGCCAACTGGGATCTGGCTGTGGCGGGATGGCAAAGAGTAAATTGGACGTGAAGAATCAACCTTGCCGCCTCATCAGCATCATCATCAAGTTATTATTAACTGGGAGAGTTAACTATCGCGTGTCATCCCTCGCCAAGACATCAGACGAATCGATGCTGAATTCAAGAATCTACAAATACACCAGAAAGACACAGACTAAATGGCTATGGAGCTCATTTCATCAACAGACCAACCGCCCAGGGCACACTCAATCCTCTCAGATCCCCATAATGCTGTCCAACTCCAAGGAAAACAATGGGAATGCCTGTCGCGTGAACCATACTGACCAATGTCCCAACCATATCACCAACGGTGTCGCACTTGCTAATGATAAATCCATCTAGGCCTCTGCCAGTTCCAAAGGCTTGATTAAAATTTCGCGCTTGCATCACGCTGTCCGTGCCAACAAGCGCTTCGCCAACCATGAAGATCTTGTCCGGAGCTGCAAATTTGGCGAACTTCTCCAGAGAGGACATGAGGCGCTGATCGTTATGTCGACGACCTGCGGTGTCAATAAGAACAACATCAAAAGTGTTATTCGCTGCGTAGGCCACTGCATCCTTGGCTACGTTTGCAGCGTCTTTACCATATCCCTTTTCGTACAACTCAATCTGGCCGACATTTTCTCTCTCGCTGAGTTCCTTCAAGTTTCGTGCATGCACCCGAAGCTGCTCCACGGCACCGGAGCGAAACGTGTCGCAAGCCGCGATCAACACCTTGTAATTATTCTGGAGTAAGAAGAAGCAGATTTTGCTGAGATTGGTTGACTTGCCCACACCATTGACGCCGACAATTGAGATCACATACGGCCGACGGCCTTGCTGTTTGTTGCGAGGAGATGTAACGGCTTCAATCTCGCGAAGCAGATCCAGTGATGATGTTGGCGTGAGAATTTTGCGAAGAGAGGACTCCATTGCCGAGCGAAGTGCCGAATCAATGCTCTGAAAGCTGCCGGTTTTCTTTCCAATCAGTTCTTGTTCTACGCCTTCACATAGCCGAACCGCAGCTTCGCGCGCAACGTTCTTCTTCAGCAAATGTTCTTCCATGGCTTTCAATGGCTTTTCGAGGTCAGGTTTCGTCAAGATCTTTCCACCAATCACGTTGCGGAATAGGCCGCTGATTGCACCGAGACCAGTACTAACAATCCCGTTGGGCGGATTAGACTTGGCTTTCTCCTGGTCTGCCTTTTGCAAGATAGATTGAACTTCCTCTCCCAAATCTTTTAGCACAAATTGTCCCTTTGCAGTTTTAGTTCCCCACGAACTAGAATCGACCGCTTCAACTTGAGTTCCAGCTGTTGCCTCAGCAGCGTTTGTATCAGCAGCAGAATAATCCAGAATCTCCCCATCGTCCTCCTCGGCGAGTCCGTCAACACCCCATTTCCTCATTTTCTTCTGTCCACCTTTCACGGGTTTTCCTTTTTTGGGAGAGTCGTCGTTTTGAGGGGCATTAGTGGCATTGGCAGCCTTGCGAGCACGTCTTGACACACGTCCGCCCGGCGCGAGTTTTCCTGTTATGATGTGGCGTGGAGCCGGAGACGCAGATCGAGAGGTCCCCGGAGACATAGATGGCGTAGTATCTTCTGACGCCACCGGAACCTGTGCAGCACGAGGCTGCGCTGTAAATAATTCAGTATAGATAGCTAAAATAAGGGGCACATGTCCCGACCTACCAGGTAAGAGACCGGGGATGGGAGGGGGAGGTGGTCCTCCCGTATCTGCATCCGCCAACGTATCTTTCTTTTCTTCTACAATGAGACGGGGACCATCTTCAACTGTTGGCCCAGTGGCATTCTCTAGTTTCTGAAGCTGGTGGTCGAAGTATGGATCAAAGGGGTATTCCACTACTCTCGACCTGGGCCCCTTTAGCTGCTCCTTGTATAATTTTATGAAAATAGTCTTGATGTTCTCGAGAAGCTCGTCAATCCAGGTCAGATGTAACAGTGACTGGTAAACAGCCTGTAAAAGCAGCCCGAGTCAGTGTTTGCGCTCCACGAAAAGTACGCTGTGAATCCCAAGGCACGGCGATATCATACCACGAAGAGCAAACCCAAATCTTTTGACCTGGTCCATCTTAAGGTATATTTCTCCTTCTTATATCGCTGTGTTGCACCCTCTGCACCAGTGTCTGGTAGGTGAATCTTCTCTTCGATAAAGACATCGTTGATCAGCCCGTTGACGATGTGAGCACCCACTGGCGCATAAGACCTTGACCAAAGAACAACACCTGAGGCTGATATGATTTCAAAAGAATCCAACATCTTCAGTGCTAGATCAAAAGATAAATCTGGCCAACAAATAGATTGATTTAACTGTTGATACTGAAGTGTTTTTTCTGCTTAAAAAGAGCATTCTTTGGTGAGTGAGCACGGACCACATCCACCCATCTTCAATCCTAATCTAAGATTCAACTTAGGTCAGGTAGCCAGATATCTACCAGCTAACTAGTGGTTAAAAGAGAATTGCGATGACTGAAGAGAGTGATTGATGTGAACAGATATACATTTCAGCACTTCCTGTCCTTTCCATCAGTTTATAAATGTGCATTCTGCTGATACTCTGATTACATCTCAGCTCTTTCTGATGACCTGATGGAACCACCTTGTCATTAGCCTTCATCCACAACATATCTGGCTCCTCAGCCAGCTCCCTCTTCCCCAACAGCCCTCGTCGCACTCGAAACCACCATGCATCGAGGTACCTTTGCAGGTCCTCCACCTGCCCATTCACCTCCTCTTCATCATCCCGTGCCTCAGCATGTTTCCACAGTACCTATGATGCGGTCGCCGCCGCCGCCGACCACGCAACAACCCCAACAATCCAGCTATGGAAACCCATATCAGCCAGCTCCCGCACAGGGAGGCAGCGGAACATTTGCGCCCAATTTCGGTGGATTCATGTCGGATCCCACAGCCAATATGGGTTTTCAGGTTGGAAAATCTGCCGTAATGGCTGGACAGGAGTATATGGAGCAGAATGCATGGGACCCTACTCCCCAATTACTGCTGCGAGGAAGCTCTAACATGTTGCGTTTGACGGGACAGTTTAATCGATATGTCTCCATCCCGGCGTTAAAACATTACTTCAACGTTTCCAACTCTTATGTTCTAAACAAACTGGCTCTCGTACTCTTTCCCTGGCGCCATAAGCCCTGGTCTCGACAGCAGGCCCGCCTTTCTTCCTCAACTACCGGTCCAAATGGCCAAATCTCCCAAGCCCAATACACGTCGATCTACCTCCCTCCTCGCGATGACATTAACTCACCCGATATGTACATTCCTGCCATGGCATTGGTGACCTACATCCTCCTTTCCGCCGTTCTAGCCGGCTTTCGAGGCAGCTTCCACCCAGAGTTGCTGGGTTCGATAACCACGACGGCATTGGCCGTTGTGATATTCGAGATCATCTGCTTAAAGGTCGCAATGTACATTCTCAGCATCAGCAATGACTCTCAACTCTTAGACTTAGTTGCTTACTCCGGATACAAATTCGTCGGCATCATCATCACCCTTGTTGCGGCGGAAACTCTGAATCCCGGCCGAGGAACCGGAGGTTGGGTTGGATGGATAGTTTTTACCTATACGTTTCTCGCTAATGCCTTTTTCCTCGTAAGGCGTTTTCCAAAATCATGCCTTATATGAACGAGACTAACTAACAGCTGCATTTCTAAGCTCCGATCCTTGAAATATGTCCTCCTCCCCGACTCTTCAGGTGACGGTCCTATTCGCGGAGGCACCATGCCTACCGTAGCTCGCTCACAGCGTAACCGACGCACGCAATTTCTCTTTATCTATTCGTACATTATGCAATTTCTCTTCATGTGGATTCTCAGCCGACTCGACCCCGTCGCACCAGAGTCTACTCCGAAAGTCAAGCCTCCTGCCATGGGTGCGTAAACGAATGATTCCCAGAGAACCTGGAGATGATGAATCGCTTTTCGCTAATCGCGTCTGCAGGTTAACATAGAAAGTGGCACTCAAAAATCTGATCGGTGTACGAATAAATCTCATTTGGTTGTTCATTCGCGCCTGGTAAAGTTGCACGCATATGGGTACCCGTAGCTAGATGTTCCTTTTTTTTTTTTTTTTTTTTTTGGCAATGATCTAATGATGTTATTAAAGCTTCTGATACTTCTGCCGTGGTTTATGCTATTTGTTCTACTCAATCTGGTGGAATTTCGATTCCGTTTTACATCTTATACCCGTTTGCTCTACACTTGATACTCTTCATTCCGAAGACACGGTGACAGATCACAAATGTATCTCCCCCATGACTGCAGTTGGGAAGCTCCGGAAAATCATGCAGGGGAAATATTGGGAATTGCATTTAAATGCATACGTTTATCCATCAGCAACTACCAGCCAGGTGCCTGAACTTGTTACCCAGGCTATTTCTCGCCTTCAGCAACAGATTTCAGTGCGCTAGACATCAAATCTCATCACTCCTCATCATCACCTGAACCGAAACCATCTTCGCTTTCCTCAGATTCACTGATTTCAATAATCAACGTCTCTTTCTTCCTTTCATTCGCTTTTCTAAACGCTTCCCTTAGTTTTGCTTCCTCCCGTGCCGCGTTTACTTCCGCCTCCAATGCCCTTTGCCTTGCTTCACGTTTCGCTCGCTCAGCCTTCGCGCGTTCTTCGGCAATCTCTGCCCTCCGCTTCTCGCCCCAGGTCACGAGTTTCTCTGGGTTTTTGATACACCACAAGACCACTTCACGGACAGCAAACGCGTCTTCCAAGCTACTATGGCCGTTTTTCCCGCCTTGGATCTTGATGCCTAAAAAGGCATCACATAAATTTTTCAGACCCCAAACACGCTTGCAGTTCACGCCGACGGCCTTCCTGGTGAGAACCTCCGAGTCGACGATTCGAGTATGCACCATGCCTAGGGCTTTTAGGTCATTGGCTAGGTTCTGGCCGATTAAGATTGTTTGCGGATTCATATATTCCCATAGTCTAGCTCGGGCTGCCTCCCAGCCTTGCAGCGTTGTTGCATCCGCCGCGGCTAGCGCCATTTTTTTGGGAGTTAGGCCTGTAAAACGACTACGCCAATCTGTCACCCTAATTAAGGGCTGAATGAGACAATTGATAAGAACTTCACCGGTCAAGTAGTCGACGGCACTGAGACAGACTGGGTGGTCCCCTTCGAAAGTGCCGACCATTTCGCAGTCCAAAGCGATGGCGGCACGCTTGGGGATATGGGAGTTTTGACATAACGGGGTGATCAACGTTTTTTGTAGTCGAGCTGCAAATTCTTTGTGAGGAGACGCGAAGTCATGGCGAGGAGAAGTCACACATCCTTTACTGTCGCTGTTGCAACAAAGGTAGACGATGTTCTTGCCGCCCGCAGTATATTTGGAGCGCCTCCGAAGCTAGAGCCCGTTTCATCCATTAGATCTCTCTAAGTAAATATGGAATTCTAGAGTAGGATTTGCAATACTAACTTCTCTAGGTAGCTTCCAAGTGTGATGAATGCACTTTTTCCCTTCGACATCACGTTTCCTTCCTGTTTATTGTCAGCCTTGTCCCCAGCTATCTTGGGAATCTAGTCTACTTGCCGTTGCATTTCTTGCAGCGGCCATAGCCATCGATTTCCTGCTGGTTGTACTCCTCCAATCGATATGACTTGGGCAGCTCGTCTAACGAGTGGCAGTGCTGCGAAAGTAGATTGAGGAGATCCCCGTGCTCATGGTCAGGGATCTTGGCCCAACGCTCAATGGCTGCAGTAGTAGCTTTCCCTGCAGATGCATCAACAGGATTCCCATTCCCTGTGTGTTCGGGTTTGGGTTTATGTTTGGCACCGCCTGGCCCCTTAAAGGCATCTTTGACAACGCTATCCTTGTGCTTTTCCAGTTTGTGCTGCTGGACGGCGTGACGATTGATGAATTTCTTGGGACAGTAGGGACAGTCGAACGGGGTTTTCAAGATTAAAACAGGAGGGAATGTTTGCTCTGTTGGTGGTTGAGCGGTGGGACCTCCCTTGAAATGGCGACGTGTGTTTGGCTTTTTACCATCTGCCATTTTTCCTTAAGGGCCAAACCCAGTGTTTTCTATTGGATTGAATGAACTGGAAGGAAAGGAATCTGAATGTCTGCTCAAGAGAAAATGGAGAGCATATTTAAGAGCTCTTCACTGCTTGCTTGAGTTGTGAGAGAAGAGAAAAGCATTTGCGGAACTGCAAACTGTTGTTGACTCCTCGCCGAGAAATATCACATGGTGGATGGAACATGCTGGAATCTATGTATGTATAACAGTTTGTCACCAACGAGAATTTGTATGCTGTTGATTGAAGGTGTTGCAGCGATGGTGGTTGGGTTGGAGTGACGAACAACCACACATAGGATATATCAGCTGAAAGACGCACAAGAGATGGCTCATAAACTGGTTAGTTGCTGCATGAAGTAGTGCTAGATTCAGTGATAGCATCTCTCTGATCTGGTTTATGAAGCATTGTCTGCCTTCTTGCGCTCTCTTCAAGACTACATACAGTAATGTCTCCTCTGTCCTAATACTAGTAATCTGGTGGATAAACTATCCTCCGACCCCCGCCTCGGAGCCTAGATATTCCGAGACACAGCTCGTGACGTCATTTGCAGTCCAGCCGTGGTTTTCATCCGAACTTCCATCAAGCAAAGCAGCGGAATTGAAAGAAAGTCATCAGACGATGGACGGCGATGATGAAGGAAGAAGCTGCAGCGGACAATGGAGACTGTGATGGATGATGTGGATGAACTGATCAGGGACGGTCAAGCAGCTCTAGCTACTAGTCATGTAGTGTAAACCCCTGCTGCATCGGAGACCGAGGATGAGGATCTAGACGGTATGTTATATCTGCTGCATCCATACCGAGGAGATGCATTTCCAAGCATCCATGTTGAACGTATGACCGTTTCTCGATCTTGGGCAATCTCAAGAATATCGTCGTGATGCTGCTGATTGGAGTCCCGACTGGATTGATCATGCCCCTTTTTGCAGTCCAGGTCTTAATACATACATACATACAGACATCATATCTGTAGCTGACCTTGACAACTACAGGGTCCAGGGTCGCTTTGTAGAGCTCCCCTCTCACGGAAGAGCATGATTGTGGTGAAAATGTCCAATCCCCGAGAGAAGACCGGTGATCGAGACAGGGTAGCTGCAGCCCGTTGTCTCTGGCATCCTTGTTGCGCTTTCTGTTCGACATCATGTTGCCATATTCTGCGTCCAGCTTTCCAACTTTCCGGTCTGATCATGAGATGGCAGCACCTGCTCGTCTGCAAACGTCATGCTTACGTTTCGACTTCCCGTCTGTGAGTTTATATCAACGACACACATCCAATCCCGCTCGAGACGACGCCACCAACCGGCTTCAATTCTCCTAACCAACCTAACTTTCTCCTAGACGAACACTTGATCCATCCAGTTCTTCGTTGAGTCGATACTTTGTCAAATTGCCCATCTCTGATTCGAATTGACCCCTTCATCATGGCTGACATGGCTGCAAGAGGTCTGGATACGGTGAAGCAGGCAGTTCACGGCCTCGCCGAGGACAAGAAGATCAAAGACCTTGAAAAAGACACTACGGACGTTCACAAGCCCGGCACCATCACCACCGATTCTGGTACCAAGGTAACCAATACGGACAATTGGCTTAGGGCCGTCGACGATCATAGAACCGGACCAGCGCTACTGGAGGATCAGATTGCCCGTGAGAAGGTATCACCCATACCTCAAGTGATAGAAAATGACATTATGACCCTAACCAATGGCAAAGATCCATCGTTTCGATCATGAACGGATCCCAGAACGTGTCGTCCATGCTCGTGGCACTGCGGCATTTGGGCATTTCAGGGTTTTAGAGAGCGCCGCTGATGTTACCTCCGCCGCTGTGCTTACCGATACCTCTCGAACCACTTCTGTGTTTGTTCGCTTTTCGACCGTCCAGGGCAGTCGCGGCAGCGCTGATACCGTTCGCGATGTTCGAGGTTTTGCGGTCAAGTTTTACACCGACGAGGGTAATTGGGATCTAGTGGGAAATAATATTCCAGTGTTTTTCATTCAAGACGCTGTCAAATTCCCGGATTTTGGTATGTGTCTCGGCTCGAGTTTGTGGCACGCTCTGTTGCTAACATCTGCGTAGTTCATGCTGTGAAGCCAGAGCCCCATAATGAAGTTCCGCAGGGTCAAACTGCGCACAATAACTTCTGGGATTTCGTCTATCTGCACCCAGAGGCCACGCATATGTTTATGTGGGCCATGTCCGACCGAGCCATTCCACGCTCTTATCGAATGATGCAAGGATTTGGTGTCAACACTTTTGTCCTGGTAAACAAGGATGGAAAACGCCACTTTACCAAATTCCATTGGATGCCAGAACTGGGTATTCATTCGCTCGTCTGGGATGAATGTCTCAAGGTCTGTGGTCAAGACCCAGACTTCCATCGCAAAGACCTCATGGAAGCCATTGACAATAAAGCGTATCCAAAATGGAAGCTCGGAATCCAGGTGATCCCGGAAGAGAAGGAAGATGACTTTGAATTCGACATCCTAGATTCTACTAAAATCTGGCCAGAGCATTTGGTGCCAATCCGCTGGATTGGTGAGCTCGAACTCAATCGCAACATTGACGAGTTCTTCCCACAAACCGAGCAGGTTGCCTTTTGCACCAGTCATATCGTGCCTGGTATCGAATTCTCCGATGATCCGCTCCTGCAAGGTCGCAACTTTTCGTACTTTGATACTCAGATCTCTCGACTGGGAATCAATTGGGAGGAACTCCCGATCAACCGGCCTGTTTGCCCTGTTATGAATCACAATCGGGATGGGCAGATGCGTCATGGAATCACGAAAGGCACGGTAAACTACTGGCCCAACCGATTCGAAGCTCGTCCTCCGACTAAGCCCAGTGATGGCGGCTTCGTCACATATCCAGCAAAGTTATCTGGTATCAAGGCTCGTAGCCTGAGCAAGAAGTTCCGTGAACACATCAACCAGGCCCAACTCTTCTATAATTCCATGAGTGCACCTGAGAAATACCACATCAAGAAAGCCTTCGCATTCGAGTTAGATCACTGCGACGATCCCATCGTATACCAACGCCTAGTGCAGCGCCTGACTGAAATTGATCTTGACCTCGCCAAATCCGTCGCCATCCTGGTTGGTGCGCCCACTCCAGAGAAAGAAGGACGCCCCAACAAAGGCGAGAAAACCATTGGCCTCAGCCAGCCAGAACTCAACGAGAAATACGCGGGACAACCAACTATTAAATCACGCCGCATTGCTATCATCATCGGCGACGGCTATGACTCGGTCGCATTCCTCTCCGCAAAGTCCGCCATCAAAGCCGCAGGCGGCCTCCCCTTCGTCATCGGCACAAAACGCCAAGCCATCTTCGCTGACCACGAAGATCCTCACAAAGACAAAGGTGTGATGCCCGACCACTACTACGACGGCCAGCGCTCGACCTTGTTCGACGCAACTTTCATCCCCGGTGGCTCACACATCCGGAAACTGTCTGAAATTGGCCAAATTCAGCACTGGGTCACGGAATCCTTTGGGCATCTCAAGCCCATCGGTGCGACGGGAGAAGCCGTAAACCTCCTCGCTCATGCGCTGCGCGCGGTGCCAGAAGTCGAGCTGGCCGATGCATCTGATGGGACGACGGTGGAGTCGTATGGGGTGGTGACGAGCGCGAGGTTGCATGAGCCGGAGAAGCTGACGGAGGGGATTAAGATATTGAAGGAGGCGAGTGACTTTTTGGGCAAGTTCTTCTATCAAATTTATAAAGCGAGGAATTTCGATAGGGAGCTGCAGGGGTTGGTGGATCGGGTTGCGTTTTAAAAGAGACGAGTTGGTTCAAGTGGAAAGGGCTGTGGGATTGCCTTTTCTTTTCTTTTCTTCTTTTTTCCCCCTCGAATATCCTAGTTTCAGATTGCGACCTACCTATATGCTGCCTATGCTTATGAGGTGATGAAGTCCTATGATGAGATTCGACAGACTGACGCTACCAATGAGCTGCATTCTGAATGTATGTCACTTACTATTATTAGTTAGTATTGTATCCCGGCCTCGCGTTTGCAAAATTCTCTGTGGGGGGAGATAGTTCTGCTGAAGTTGGGAATGCAGAAATAATGTAAATCAATGAATTCAAGTATAATAAATTCAAACTGATTCGTGATTATGTAGTTGTGAGGGAGAAAGGCTGTAATGAATATGTAAATTTAGTATATATAAAATAAGCTACCGAAGCTCCTACAAGGTTTAACGATAGAAATATACATAGTTTCTGATATGCCAACGCCAGCCAGAAGAGAGAGTGATCTTTTAAAACTTGGAGACAATATGTGAAAAGTCTTAAGGTGGATGCTGTTGCACGCTTGTAATGTAATCACCCCAAACGAAAGGGAAGTAAAACGAAAGAAAATGTATTTCATGCCCACCTCCAAGTAGGCATGTGCGAGGGATCTGTATCCGCCATGTTTATCTGAAACGTCGTATCGACATTCTGGTACAGAGGAGGAGGAGGAAGAGGTGACAGCGGCGACTGTGTGTTTTCTCCTGCCGCGCTGCTTCTGCTACATCCTGCAACTGCGCCGTTTGTGCCGACTTTCGGAAGTAGGAGGTTGATTGCCGCTTCGACGTCGAGAGATTCACCGGTGTCCGTGCATTTCAGTGCCCATTTGGCGTCTTCTTCGCTGAATCCTAGTTCGTGGACTAATTTGTTGAGAGCTCTGTCGGCGGGGTCGACGAAACCGGGAGGCGGGGTGCGACTGCGTTTCCGACGCGGGGCGGGCGAGGGGTGGCGGGATTGGGATGCGACTTCGACGGGAGCGAGACTGCGAGCGGTAATGTTGACGCGAGAAGCGGTGGTGGTGATGTTTTCAGTGGGTTTGGTAGGAGCAGGTGGAGGGGACTGTGATGGCTTTGGTGTAGAGAGCTCAGACTGAGGGTTTGTGAGCGACCCATTTAGCCTCCGGATAACTTCTTGAAAATTGGAAATGGGTCTTTCTTCCACCGCCGGGGTCGATTTGCTGTTCTCAGCTTGCTCCTTGGTTTCCTGTTTTCTTCGGCGGAGCTCGGCCGCAAATTCTCGGCGACGCTGCCTGGAAATGCTGGCACCTGCTGAATATGATCGGGATCTTTTCTGGCTAGATTGTCTCGATGCGTGCTGCGACCGCGATTGAGCGATTTGGGGCGTGTGGAATCGGAGTGACATTTCGCCTCTCACTAGTTGATTATCATATACGCGAGAAATCGCTTCTTTAAGAAACGATCGATCAGACCCGCTTTTCGCTTTGGTTGGACTGGTCCATTTCGTCCAGCCTAACGACTGGGCACGAGCAAACATGGTCTCAATGGGCGTATCTGGGTTTAGACTACTCAGCGTGAGGATTGCTGAAGGTCCAAGCGTTAGAAGATATTGCGTCCAACCTTCTACTGCTTGTTAGCAAATTGCAAACTCTTAATCATTAACCATATTGAACTGCCTTACCGAGTAAATGATCCTCTTCAGCAACATCGCCCACTTTAACATCTGCATCGTCAAACACGCCATATTGACGAGCCTCGTCGTGCTTCCCATGGAAAACCTGCACTAAAACTCCCAGGCAGGTCCAAATCTCCATCATATCATACAACTGTGTTGCGGTCAGGCCCCCTTCATTACCAAGAGCAAATCCTTCGGGAGGATCAAAAAGCACACTGTCCACAGCCAATGGACAAGTAATAACCGCGCTCGATTTCCGATTAGCTGACTGTGCATGACTCCCACCGCTAAGCCAATCAGCCTGCGCAGTAATATCCTCCTCACGACCCTTTCCACAACCAAATAGTCGGCAAAATGTCCAAACGCGCCAAAATGCATCATCAACTTCGACTGATCGTTCTTCATCTTGCCCTGCAAGTGCCCGCACTGTCTCCGGACGAAGCAATGATTCACAACGAACCAGCATCAGCCACTTCAGAGAAACCATTGTGCAGAGATCTCTCATGTAGTGACGAATGTATAGATTAGGTGTATACTCAGGCACTGGCCGGTCCACAATTCCAACATCATAGTCGTCATCTTCCCAAGGCGTGCTCATCTCACGCAATTCCCATGCAGCCGGGGACATACGAAACAAAGTTCGTTTAATAAGCGGGAGCTCATGTTTTTTGAAAATTGTGTAGAATGCCCGGTTAAGAACAGCAAGATTAAACAAGTCTTCGAGCGTATCAACACTCTGGAGTATTCGAAGAACGATTTCCTCCGCTGCAGCCACTGGAACGTCGTTTATCACTTGCTCCTGTACTCCTGATGCTCTGGAAGGTGTGCAGGAAGCGGAAAAAAGCTCAATTAGGTTTGAGAACAGATTTGCTTGTTCGGAAGGACTTTGAGTGTCTGGTGATTGAACTTTTGGTGTCTGCAAACCGTCCTGGGATTTCTGTACATGGGAGCTGCTCAGCTCAGCCCAAAGATTATCGGTCGTTAGGGACAAAACACGCTCATTCATAGCATCGGTACGAAGAATATCACCTTCAGACGCTGATTCGACGACAATACTGAGGCTGGCACGGCGTCGAGGCGACTCAGATGGAAGTTCAGTAGTCCTTATACGCGGTAACCGCAGACGAGCATAACTTGCGGTGCCTGCTTTTTCTTTTGAAATTGACGGTGACCGATTGAGCTCCCTGGTAAAGGTGGGAGTACGGTGAGGCGATGAATTTCGGAAATCGGGGAAATTTGATCGCGATGCCTCAGAAATGCTGCCACAAGAATGATGATGTTTTAGTTGACTATATCTTTGCGTTTTTCGGAGGTTTTGTGCAGAGAGCGTGGCACTTCGACGTAGAGCAAATTGCTTGGCTGCTATATATGGATCTGATTCCTTATTAGCTGATGCACACTCGGATAGTCGATTTGGATGTGGTGCTTGAGTGGCTGATGACTTGGCATGCGCCTGCTCCACCGCACACAGGGATCCCTGAAACGGAGAGTTACTGGGATCCTTATCCTTGCTAGCTGCGTGACTAGGGTTAGAGAACTCTGGGCTCTGTACAAGCACTGAATTGCCAAACGATGCAGTTGAAGACATTCGACAGAGTTGTTTCTCCAATTGTTCCGTGGCCTCTCGCAAAGACGGAGAATGGGGATCGCTGCAGCTGTCCTCGAGGAGTCCAGAACGTCGAAATGCTTCATCAAGACTATCTAAATCGGATGGCTGAGGTTTCTGTGGTAGAAATACAGGTTCCAGTCCCAAAGGCGTTTGACGGCGGATTACCAGAGGCGCCACAGGCATATCAGGTGCCGGTGGGAGAGGTTTCATTTTAGATTCTCTTATGGAGAGCTGTTTTCTGAATGTCGGATTTCTTTTTAAACGCGGACTATCGTCAAACACCCCTGCTGAGACGGGGGATATGAGATCATAGCGCTTGGTGGGCGAAACACCATTGACAGTCTTGACTGGGAATATTGCATCCGGAAACACCTCGAAACTGTTTCTTGAAGGCTCTGAGCTGTTGATGTTCGGCGTCCAGCCTGCACTCGATGCTGCTGTCGACATCCCTGGTCCTGAACGAGGAGAATTTTGATATGGCGAATTCCACGAACGATCGAGGACTGGTGATTGATTAAATTTCGAGGTCGCAGACTGTGAGGGCTGAGGTGAGTTGATAGACAGCGGCGAAATAACGGCTGGATGGGTAGCCATAGCAGAAACTTTGTCCAGAGGTGACGAGGACCACACTTGTTCATGCAAGGCTGAAACGGGGGACATGGATCCTATATTTGTTTTTGACAACTGTAGCTCCGCAACTTTTATTTTGGACGCCTTTCTCTCCGGCCATTTTCTTGGTGTATTGTGAACATCTGGACACCGAGACTGACCGGGTTTGTCTTTGGGTGCTAATGACATTTTCTCAGGGAAAACTCCCGATTTCACAGCAGACGTTTCTCTGAGACCTGCAGACCTCACAGATTCTCCGCATAAACTCATCGTACGTAAGCCACGCTCGTTATACTGAGATTTCATTTTGAGAGGCTCAAACCGTGTACAAGCCATCCTTGAGGAATTGTTTTTGTGCAAGTAGTTTATCGCCGCTTCAACTGGCGCATTTGAATGTAGCAGCGGCATATTTGCTTGCCAGATCGATTTTACGATCTCAACCTTCTGAGGACCCGTGAGATTCTTCTTTGCATTCTTCAAACTTCTCGGATGGGCTGATTTACCCGATTTCCGGAACACGGCTTGTGACGGCGGAGACCGTGGTTTCTCAAACCAAGCAGCAGGGCGAGGAAGTTCCTGTTTCTTCGTGCTTCTGTCCTGAGGTTGACACCCAGGGTGTAGCATATGATTTGGGAGGTAGGCTGAACAGGGCATTATTGGATCAGCTCCTCAGGCGTTATCTCCCTGTAGTTGAAGTCGATGTCAGTCTCAGAAGCAGGGTATCCTATGTAAGCTATGAATTTGCTTATCTGAATGTTCAAGAAAAAGGCGCAAAAATCTGAAGGACGGAGGATCAAAACAGCAAGCTCAACATACTCGAGATATCGCTCCATGATTTGAATTCTGCTCAAACCCGAGAAGAATGACAGACAGGAATTCACAAAGTCATATGATTGTGAAATAGACAAATCACCCGCAATCTTTAATCAAATTCCTTTTATGTCAATCCATCGTGTGAATTTGAAAGAAACATTTGAACATAGACTTGAAAGGGAATAGGAAAAAGGAAGAGGTAGAATATGCAAACATCCAAACAACAGCCTTGAAAGGTAGTACAACAATGCCATTTACTCTCTTTTCGCCTAATGCTCCAGACACTGACCTTGGCATGATTGTTGTATCGCCCTCAATTGCGAGTGAGTCCGTAGCGAAGTAGCAAGTCTACCGATCTTTGTTGAACCGTGTTCAAGTAAGCTGAACCTCTTTCACAATGACTGCCGATAGTCGCTGAATTCGGAAAATTAATCAAATGCCAATTTACAGGCTGCGAAGAAGGAGGGATGCTAGAACGAAATTGAGAAATGAACGACGGGGGGGAAGTGGAAGGGATATTCTATACGTCTGCGAAGAGAGAAAAGTACTCTGACACGTACATTTTCTATAGATATGTATATATTCCCGGAGGTAAGATATAACTTTCTCAATCCATGAACAAATCATGTCTATACATACCACCTTATTCTGAGGTTGACAGACGATCTGCGGCTGGAAGGTCTGCAAGGGTCCAAGAAAGTAGTTCTGTAGAACAGAATCCTCCGTACTGGTTTCCCTTCACACTTGAATACGGACTTATTTGCTACAATGCAATTGTCTTTCCGCAGCAAGGCGTTGCAAGGGTGGTCCAATTTGGGGGTTTTCCCCGCCACAATCTGTGATGTAGTGTGCATTATCACGATATCTTCCGTGCATGCAGCAATCTACTACACACAATGTGGTAAGTAACTCCGGAAACTGCACTGACAGGCAAATAAAGACGCTATGGAATACTCCTTACTGACCGGCAGAAGTTCTCTCTCAGGCGTGGGCTCAACCTCTGCGTTACACGGCGAGTCATGCTTCAAGCTTTGTCCCACGCTAAGCGCAATGGCGGGACGGGCAACTGAGAGAGTTAAAAAAGCACAGGTGGCTGGAGATAAAAACAGAAACCATACAATAATAAAGAACTAATATACGCTGCAAAAGAGTGCGAATGGAGTCTTTCGTTGGAGTGGGTGGGAGGTCAGCAAAAAGACATCTGGATGGAGTTGCATTCGAAAAGGGGTTAGCGTCACTTACTGTGAGTAATACTAGTTTTAGGGCTGCTTGCCTTGGCCCCGCCCGGAGCACACTAGTCTAGTTAAAAGTACTAGGGGGGTTTTAGTTAAAGATGTTTACCCATCAAGTCTGAGTTTAGGGCCTTTCACATAAATTGTTTAACTGAACTTCCAGTGCTGTTGCGAAAGTCCCCCCTCCAAAAGAGCACAAAGGATGATTACCACAGGAGCTCCATTATTTTTCTAACATCAACAAAACGGTTGTTGAAATGGAAAACAGGAAAACTAAGTTAACTAATAGCTCTCTCGTGTACAAAACAGGAACGCGAACCCTCCATATTCTCAGAATAGAATCAATACGATCGAGATTATCACAAGTTTGATATGACCCTCCACCTACATAACTAACCAACCATTAGTCTATTACATATGTACATACCTACTTCTGATCGGCATCGACCGCATCTTGATTGCTTGTTGCTCCAGGTCCAAATCCAAGCCGTAACTTGTTTGTTCGTTAGTTGGAGAATCGCATCACATACCGATCGCGGGGACCCCAATCTCGAACCATTTAGCGCGTTTCGCTTTAAACATGCATTTAGCGGCTGCCTCTTCGATAATATCACACGCGAGCTCCTACCGTTATTGAATGGGTCTTTTTCGCTGCGTTGATTATTCGCTAGTGCCTACATCGATCAATACACCCAGCCCTGCGCCCAAGAAACTGAGTATCGATTCGTGCTTCATGCGCCGTACAAGACGGAGTGCTATAACATCTAGATGGGATTGGGAAGCAAGTGCTACATAGCCTGATCATTGAAGCTGATATAAATGCCCGCGAGTAGGTAATATTCATCCAATTTGATAACTGATGCCTATAACTATAATAGAGAAACAAAATCAACCACATACCGGCATAGGAAGTGGAAAACAGGGCTTCCCGTCCGCTCAGCCGTACTTAAGCCACTTGCCGGCTGGCTAGTAGTTGGGTGGGTGACCACCAGCGAATCCCAGCTCCGGTATGTTTTTTTGTACGCAAGATGGACAGCATCCTTCAAAGGCCTTTGCCCACACTGTCAGCCGATCTTACTTACATGTACTCCGTAAGCATGTGCTAAATACAAAGTAGTGACTACTAAGGCATCCCAGCATTAATTCGTTAGACCCTGCCAAGCACACCTGTTGCTATTTACATCTTCGAGGCGAAGCACCAGGTTCCCCAGAAAATCTAGAAAGGCGGCCGTCAAAATGCAATTAGTCCCTTTTCTCGTTGAAAGCTTAGATACATATAACTATTGAGTCAGAACGTTGAAATCCTGCATGTGGCGTGGTTTCATGTTTAACGGTGTTTGGGGGTCTAAGGCTGCTTCTATTTATCTACGCCGACGGGATAACTACGATAAGTCTTCGCTTAGATTTTGGGATCTTCGTATTTTGTAAAATGTTAGCTCAGTTATTAATCAACCTCAAATTCCTTTGAGGCACACTGGACCTTACCGCCCCAGTTAAACAGTACGCCTGGTATTGACTCCTTCAGGCTGTGGGCATTTCTACTCCTTTCCCAGAGGATTGAGATGGAGAAACTGCTTCCTGCAACTGGGTTATCCACAACAGTTTGAGATGACGAACTCCAGGTGGCCTTTCATCTGGCATTAAAATACCTGCTTTCTGTTAAGCGCATACATACTAATGTACCAGGTCTTTCTAAAGCTGCTTAGCGGAGTTATTACTCCAAATGAGCAAGTCTGATCGAAGAATAGCGAGATTCCGTTGGATCTAACACAGACATGCACAAGCATCTTTGAGCACTCTGCAGTATAGTCCACTGCTATGGTCTTATTTGAAATTAATCAATGTCGAATACAATTTCCCTTCAACGAACGGGGCCATCTGTCTTAGTCAAGCACGGCTTCCTTGTTACTTCTTCCGCTGAGTTGGGGGCGTCGACTGTCTGCCATTATGTAGACAGCCACCAACTTACTAGTTCTTGAAGTCCGTCTACTTGTCTTGATTATTCCTGCTGACCTTTCATTTTGAGGATGTCCTGTCACCCCTCTTTTATTGTTCTGTTGGCTTGGAAGTTGTTAGCCCGTTCTCATCACTTGCATGACCTAGATCTCTGCAAAGTAGGTTTGTTTAAACCAGTGTTCGTGGGATGGACCCGGCAGGATGGCACAGCCGGGATGGATGCATCATACACATTATTGACTCAGTATGGGGCCCTATTAGGAATGAAGAAGGGTGGGGACCTCGCAACTACGACGGGTAAATGCAATCAGCATAATGGGTTTCTCAGCCTTCAATGTGGGGCATGTTCTTGGAAAGCGATAGAGCCCCAATCCTGCAGTCCGGGAGACGAGTCAATAAAAGACTTAGCCCATAACTTATTTAGTTAGTGTGAACAGGAATGATGCATCTGCTCTCAGCCGTCCGAAGTTTTCCAGGCATTTGCTGCTTAGAGGCAAGACGCATACTTGCATGCTTCCAGCATTCTGGTTCTTTATGCGAGACACACGGATCTCCGACTTACTTAGTTAACGAGACTTCGAAGCAACATAACAGTATGCTTAAAAAAGACAAAATGTCTGATCTCGTGTCTTGTCAGATCGGTCGACGCCCAGCTGGCCACAATGCTTTAGGATGAGAGAAAGACTACTTCTTGGAAACGATTCCAGACGCAAAGCAGATATCGCAGATATCCATAGAGCAATCCTTTTCTTTTCCCCATCAACCTAGCGATCGGTTGGCTCTTTTTCTTTCTTTCTTTCTTTCTTTTTTTCCCGTTTGTATAATACTAGGCTTGTTCTTAAAGTCCCTGGAATTTTGGTAGTTTCCTCCCAGTATCATCGGCAAATACCAAATTCATAGGCTCCTTCTGACTCTTTTTGCAGCAAAGTCATCGGTGTGCGTAAGCTCGATTATTGCTGCCTTGAGACGGACGTAATGTGGTGGCGTAGGGGACTGAAGCGGACGATGGCCACTTTGGTTCCAACATAAAAACCTCCAAGCATTTGGTTCTGTAACACGAATTAGCGACTGAGCAATAATTAATAGACAGCAGACAGTTCAAGTAGAACAAAACAGACAATTCAGCTCATCAGCTGAAGATAAACTGTGAGCTGCGTTGTTTCGAGGTTGCGACTCGGAACAAACAAAAGGGATGAAGTGGTGGGGAAGAACAGGGCGTCTAAAACTGATGAACTACCTATGTAGTTACGTCACCTGTCGAAGTCATTAATCGCAAACTGACAATGAAGAGCAACAGCTCTCGTTCAGCAGTTTGATCTTCTCTAAGATCCATCACTTGCCATCTGCTCTGGCTGATTTCGAGGCAGCTCGATTGAACCAACTGAAGATGGCTGGCCGTTCCACTCAGTTCACTCCTCCTCCTTCCCCTCCATCCCCCTCCGCTTCGTTCTACGATATCAGCGACGATGAGGAGGGCGAATACAATACTATCACACATACAAAGACAGGGAGAGGAGTAAAACTTCTATTCTCCAAGAGCAAGGTCGGCACACTGAGTTTCTCGGCCTTTTTTTCGCCAGAACAATATTGGGAGTTGATTATTTGCGGCTAATATGCTGCTTGATAGGTCTACGTCCATCCTACTCCTTCGTCAAAAGACAATATACCCGGCTTCATTGCCCTTATTCAACAAAAACCTCCTGCAACTGATGAGGAGAATAGACCTACTTCTTCATCCTCATCAAAAACCATTAATGCCTCTTCATATCTTCTCGCATGGGTCCCTGAATCATCCTTGGGAGACGCCTACAGTACTTATGTGAAAGTCGACCTTTCGGATGGTTCGTCTCCTCCACGCCAGTCGTATCTCGTACCTCCGTTGCCCACAACGACATCTCATGGGGATTCTATCGGTCTATATGCTTTTGCTGTTCCGGTAACACAGATCTACTCATTGTTGGTTCGCCCCCCAAGCTTGGGTTGGTGGCTCGGAAGCCTAGTCATAAATACAAAAGCAGGAGATAGCTCTCCTGCCTTGTTCTTCCATGACAGTGAATGTGAATCAACAATCTTGCAGAAAAAGAAGAGAACAAGAGAGAGTTTTGACCCATTTGAAGACGGGCACCTGTTCTGGGGAGGAGATGAAGTGCTGAGATGGTTAAAAAGATATGTGGAGGTTTATCGCTCAGGTGCAGATCCAAACGTTTATTTGGTTAATCCATCAGAAGAAGACAAGACGTCGTTTGGCCATCTCCCAAGGTCTGATAAGGCTACGGAACTTGCAAGGAATGCTCAAACTGGTCCTAAACCACAACAGGATGCAGGAATGGATCCATTCACTAAAGCTTTGAAAGAAACGAGATGGAAAGTCCTGGAGCAACTCAGTAAAATTACAACCTTTACTAGGCGAACGGCACAGGATCTAGCTGATAACCCCAGGATTCCGCCTCAGGTGAGACGTTTGATGAGAAATCCTGAAATCCAGACGCTTCAAGATGAGTTTGATAGCGCGAGGCTATATCTCGCGCGATGGGCGATGGGTATTGCAGAACAGAGTGAGCGGGAAAGGAACCAGCGAATATGGACCGCAAAGGACGTCTTAGCAATGGAAGATAGTTCTGTGGGCGAATTTGAGATCTTAAACATGGAAGCAGCAAGTATGACCATTAGTGAAAAACGGAAACCTGTTTCGAAAAATGAGTGGAAGAGCTGGTTTGACTCTACTACTGGCCGATTACACATCACACCTGATGAAGCAAAAGAGCGGATTTTCCATGGTGGGCTTGATACAACTGACGGCGTACGAAAAGAGGCTTGGCTGTTTCTTCTTGGAGTATATTCCTGGGACAGCAACGAAGATGAACGCAAGGCGATGATGAACTCGAAGAGGGATGAGTACGTACGCCTTAAGGGAAGCTGGTGGGAGCGAATGGTAGAGGGAGCATCGACAGCTGAGGATTATGAATGGTGGAAGGAGCAAAGAAATCGAATAGGTAGGTTATCTTGCTGCTTTTATTTATCTACTTGAATTATCGATGTCAGAAAGCTGATAACGACCATCCCTTGCTATTCGACATGCAGAGAAGGATGTCCATCGCACGGATCGCACTATTCCACTCTTTGCAGGAGAAGACATCCCGCATCCAGACCACGAATCCCCATTTGCGGAGACTGGAACGAACGTCCACTTGGAACAGATGAAAGATATGCTTCTTACTTACAACGAGTATAATCGCCACCTGGGTTACGTCCAGGGGATGAGCGATCTTCTCGCCCCAATATATGCCGTGATGCAGGATGATGCAGTGGCTTTTTGGGGTTTCGTTGGCTTTATGGATCGAATGGTAAGATCTTCTTCAAATTTGTGCATAATTGACTGCTAACTGCTGTATAGGAGCGAAATTTCCTCCGCGACCAATCAGGCATGCGAGAGCAACTGCTTACTCTCGACCAACTCGTCCAGCTTATGGATCCGCAACTCTACATTCATCTTCAAAAAACAGAAAGCACAAACTTCTTCTTTTTCTTCCGCATGCTCCTTGTGTGGTACAAGCGAGAGTTCGAGTGGGTGGATATTTTACGACTGTGGGAAGCTCTCTGGACGGATTACTTGTCTAGCAGCTTCCACATATTCATCGCGCTCGCTATATTAGAAAAACATCGGGATGTCATCATCGCCCATCTGCACCATTTTGACGAGATTTTGAAGTATAGTACGTTTCCAACTTGCCTTCTTTCCATTCCCTACCCCCGCTCTTTATGGAGGCATGGTTAATAACTATGTGTACAGTCAACGAGCTTTCCAACACAATAGACTTAATCCCCATTTTAAGTCGAGCAGAAGCGCTTTTCCACCGCTTTCAGAAAAAAGTCGAAACCATCGACAAGAAATACAACTTTCCCAGTCCACGTGTGCGTCAACGGAAGCCCGTTGCGTCCGACTCGAATGCTCAATCACAACTGCAATCACCTTCTCAACGCCCATTGTCGCCAATCACTGAGCCACAGCGGTCCATTGCACCCCCTACCCAGTCGAGCTCGGCTTCAGCTAGTGGCGTTGATGATCTACCTGGCAGGGCTTCTAGCGGTCAGGAGTCCACTCCCGATGCTAGCAAGGTCATTTCACCGTTGCTCCGGAAGTTGTTAAGCAGAGAAGTACCGCGCCTAGAAAGAAGCGAACATCGCCGTGGTCCAGCATAGGAAACGGATAATTGAAGCATGGCTTTTTATACATTAGTATCTACTAGTAATTATCACTGACGTGCTTTCTTATTGGCTTTTGTTCTTTGGTATTCTGGCATAATCGGGATTTTTATGGTGATAATGAACGATGCCACTGCGGGTTTGCCTCGCTGAAGGTTCTACGAGTACTTGCTGCACTTATTTGTTTGTTTTTAGAAGCGTTCTGGCTTGGTTTCTGTGGCGTGTTTTCATATGATATAGTTACATATGCAATAGCCTTGATACATATAGTTTCATTTTGGTGCGATTGACAAGTTGCTTTGCGTATGTATGTACTGTACATACATACATACATAAGCTGGACGAGTAAACTAGGCACCTTGATCGAAATAAGGCTGACGACCCGAAGCTCTGCACTATTTCGCTTTTTTTCTCTATGGCTCCTGATTCAATCGCTCGTTCACTGGGCTTCAATTCATATCCATCAACATCATCTCTCAGCGCCTGCTCCACGCACGAGTCATCTATCCTCTAGCTACTAAGTAACTCACATTGGAGGCATTCAGTGACTTGGTGTTCTGCCCATGGCCTCCCAAGCAACCTGAGAAAAAAGAGGTTTACTACATCCCTAGGTCACTAGGCGTTAGGTTGCTAGGTCCCCTTTCCAGTTGCTCCCAGGGGCGCCCAGGTAGATTACTAGGGGTTATCAGGGTTCCAGTGATAGCAGATAGTAGCCAAAGTGACTAGATTTGAGAAATTGAGAAGCTCTGTAATTTTGAAGCTTGTTAGATTGTAACAAAATTACAAAAAAATAACTTTCAGTAATTTTTAGTGATTATCATGAAGCATTTAAAAATATAAAAAATATGAAATTTAATGAAATATTGTAACACATTATAAAATTACATAAAAATATTTTAAATTTTTTTTTTCTTGCTTTCAGCAGCAATCAGTAGCAGTCAGTCATCACTAGCTTAATAATCATTAAATATAACAAAAAACACAAGAATTGAATTTTACAACAAAATGATTCATAATGCTTTTAACAAAATGCTTCATAAAACTTTTATTTCTAGCAAGTGATTAAAAGCAACTGATAATCACTGATTATGATTACTGCAATGAATATAAAAAAATAAAAAACATAAAAATCAAAATTTACAATAAAATGTATCATAAAATTTTTGTTTTTAGCAAGCAGCTGAAAGCAACTGATAACTGCTGATTATGACTACTGCAACAAATATGAAAAAACAAAAAACACAAAAATTAAAGCTTTTAACAAAATACTTCATAAAATTTTTGTTTCTAGTGAGTAGTTAAAAGCAATTGATAGTCATCAGATGCAGTTACTGCAATGAATATAAAAAAATAAAAAACACAAAAATTAAAGCTTACAACAAAATATATCATAAAATTTTTGTTTCTAGCAAGTGACTGAGAGCAATTGATAATTGCTGATTACAGTTACTGCAACAAATATGAAAAAATAAAAAATACAAAAATTAAAATTTTCAACAAAGTGCTTCATAAAATTTTTGTTTCTAACAAGTAACTGAAAGCAACTGATAATTGCTGAATGCAGCTACTGCAATGAATATGAAAAAATAAAAAACACAAAAATCAAAATTTTTGATAAAGTATATCATAATATTTTTGTTTCTAGCTAGTAACTGAAAGCAATTGATAATCACTGAGTGTAATTACTGCAATGAATACAAAAAAACAAAAAATACAAGAAAATAAAATTATGAAAAGTATAATTAATAAGAAATTTAACATTTGAAGAAATATTATTTTCATTAAAATTTTATACATTGCTAATTGTTACTAGCAACTCTCATTTTTTATTATTGATAACTGTGCTTTTTTAATATTTTCAGAATGAATGATAATATAAAAAAATTTGATTTTGAACTCAAGTTCAACAATAAGATTATTAAATTATGTTGCAAGAATGAAAAATTGCAGAAAAAACTGAATAATTTTAATGATTTTGATAATCTGATGAAAATTGATGATGAAATTAAGTATTTTATGATAAATATTAATTACAACTGCTGTCAAGTAAATATTACTAATAATATAAATCTCAAAGATTACAAATAAATTAAAAAAATATGAAATAATCACTGATGATTAATGAAAATCAGCAGCAGACATTCAGCATGCACAAATGCTTTCAAAATATTCAAAAACAACAGAAAATGAATACTGTTATTGTGTTAATATCTCATAACTGTCACTCAATGAAGTATTGAAAATACATTCAAATGTATGAATAAAAAAAATGCTTCTGGCTGCTATCAGTGATGACTGACAGCACATAATAAATTCAATATAATCATAATGATTCAAAGAAACAAAATAAACAGCATATTATTTTGTCATACTTGAATGATGCATTTTGCATGCTTCACAAGTGACAATGTTTAAAGATTAAAGTTTGCTTCAAAGCTCATAAATCATTACAAAAAATAATTCACTATCAAGTTAATGAGTACAGCTGATTAAAAATGAAAAATATCAGAAAAATTGCTCAAAATTTAAATCAAATAAATTATGAGCATTTTGACAATAATAAATCAACATGAAATTTGTATCAATACTGATGTACTCAGCATAAAGCAAAATGCATGAAAATTAAATACATTTTAAATTTTTTACAACATGAAAATAACACTCAGTCATCATCAGAAGTCTCTGCTAGCACTTTAGCAATATTAAAATTTTATGTGAGTTGTAAAAAAATCAAAAACAAATATTTTTTTTGATATATTTCAAAAAATATCAATGTGAAGTATATGCAACAATTTATTAACAATCAGAAGAATCTGATTGCTCTTACATGTGTTCATATAAAATTAGTGATTTTTTGACAAAATCAATGTGATAAATTGATATAAAAGTGAGATAAAAATTGTTACAACTTGTATATCTGATCAGTAATTACTAAAAATACATGATAATTTTTATAAAAAACAATTAAAACAGTGTCATATAAAATTATATTCACATTAATTATTTCTGAAAATATGTCAAATATGTTTTACATGCTTTTTATTAATTATGAAAAACATGCACATTCATTTTCATCATCTGCAAAAATTCTGACAAACATTTATCAAAATATGAAAAATGTTATTAAACACATTAATGATTTTTCATTAATTACTGATAAGCAATGAAAAAATCTGATTGCATATATATTTAATATAATATTTACTGATAATTACATTTAGATTACTTTCTTCAAAATTCATTTTTGTTGCAATGATTATGTGATCAAAATGCAAATACATTAACAGAAATTCATTTCAGTCTCAATAACAGTTGAAAGATTTGCACATTAATTGAAAAAAATCAATTGCTTCTTAACTCACTTGAGTGTAAATATAAAAATATGTAAGTCATTGACAGCAGCTGAAAGCATTCAGTTGCTAATAATTTCTAGCTGTTGTATTCAAGAAAGCAAGAAATGAAAAGCATGAAAGTTTTTATATTTAGAATATTTACAATGATGAAGTCAATCTCATTATTATTCTTCTTCTAGAGCAGCAAGCAAAGCTTTTATTAAAAGTTAAATCATTTCAAATTGATATGACATTCAAAAAAATATCTGAAAATATCAAGATGATTGATTTTATTTATATAAATTTCAAAATTGATCAGAATAAGCACTGAAAATCTTCATTATTTATCAGTAGTTACTAATGACTGCTGTTTTTTTTTAGTTATTACACTTAAATGAATGTTTGTTAATCAGAACTCTGAAGAAATATATAAATAAAGTTTTGAGTTTTTTTTTAAATGTGTTGAATGCATTGCTGAAAGCTTAATTAAGTGATATTACATTCATGAGATAAATATTCAGATGATTATTGAAGATATGTGCTTAAAGCAAGTTTCAAATATGTGAACTAAATTACAGTGCTGTTCAGTGACTCTCACTAATTACTAGTAAATTTTGACAGTTATTTTCACACTTTTAATGCAACATGATTTTGATGAAAGTATTTAAAACATGTCATAATTTACTGTCTAGTGCACTACACTTGTGAAATCAATTATTTTGACTCAAAATCTGAAGTCAATGTAATGAAGCAAATTTCAAATCAATATAGCAAGAAGTTTGTTAAAATCACTTTTGATAAACTGAGATGTCACTCAAATTCAAAAATTGCTCAATAAGCTAAGCACAAGCAAATTTCATGAATTTTATGTGAAATTTGTTCAGCATATATTAAGATTTCATTGAATATTTTTAATGATATTAATTGAAGCACAAATGTTATTGAGAGCAATCATAAATGACTAAATGCTTTTAAAATTGAAATTTTTTTGCTTCAGATTGTGAAACAGTAAGTTGTTATATCTGATTTTATATTTAAAAAAAGCTTTAAGTTAATAATTTAAAAGTTGTGAATTACTTGATTAAAAAAATATTGAGAAGCTTAAAATTTTTGAGCAAACAGAAGTTAAGTTTATTTCTAAAAATCAAAATTCAGCTAAGAAATATGCAGAACAGCAAGCTTGTGATAAATATTAATGTTTTTCACATGTTTTTGCTCATCACTAACAAAAGTCAACAGTTGCTAAGCAATGAAAGAAAAAAAAAATTAAGCTCAGTCAGATTTTTACAACATTTTAAAAAAGCAAAAATGTTTTAATAAAAAATCAAAATTATCAAAATTTTTCTTATCTAAATATTCTGTGAGATTCTTCTGAAAAAAGTGATTAGCATCATCAGATAAGTTCAGCTATTGATGATTACTGACAGCACTCAGCTGATTTTGTATAAATTTACTAAAAATTTTTACATCTTCATGTTATATAATCACAGTTGATCTCACATCATCATTAAAGTAATTGATTTCTCTAACTAGTGATGCTGAAAGTTATGAAACTGAAAATGATGTTGATTTTAAAAAGAAAAAAAAATTAAAGTTATAAAAAAAAGCTTAGAAAGTGAAAAAAAAATCTCTCAAAAAAAAAATAAATCAAAAAAATGAAATGTATTCATTAGTTATTATTGATCTTCAGTTGCTACTATCAGCTGTCTGTCACATCTAGAATGTATTAGCATAAATTGAATAAATATTAATTTTTTTTTGATTTATTATAAATATCACAAGAGCATGAAAAAATAAGCAAATTGATTGATTTCAAATTTCTTTAATCTTTAGACTCTTAAAAAAAACAACTTGAGAAAGCACTCAAGATAACTAGATACAATCAGTAACAATCACAACTCAATAACAACATTCATAATATATATCAAATTTCATCAGCTTGTTAACAACTCATTAAGTTATAACTTCATAAAATTTTTGTTTGTGAAACATTTGTGTCAATTGCAAATTTGCAAACTGAAATAATAACATTCAGATGCTACTTTTTCTTAATGAAAAAATTTGTGTTGCTTTTTTTCTCATTAGTAAACATTAGCAATTAATAGTTTATATATATATGTTTAATAAAACTTATGTTGATTCATCTAGAATATATAAATAAGTGTACTTGCATTTAATATTAAATGCAGAGTGACAGTTTGAAAGTCTTCTAGCTGCACATAAATGACAACACTTAGATTTAGATTTAAAGTTGTAATTTTTAGTTAGCACTGATAACTTTCAGTTTCTGCTGCTAGTATTTTAAATTTTATATATATACTTTTTTTTTTCTTTACTCTTCTTGCACAGAGTGACAGAACATTATTTGAGAATTTTTTAGAAAAAGCAGTATGTTCAACTTGTGATATTGATCTGACTAATTTAAAACATACAAAATATTAACAATATTATTATGAATAACTGATTGCTGCTGATAGCAATTAGACACATATATATACATTTTTTTCTTTTCAATTCTTTCTCTGCAGAGCAACAAAACATCATTCAAGAATTTTGAAAAAATATTGACAATTGCAACTTGTGAATTGAATGTAATCAGTCTAGAATATACAATATATATTAAAAATATCACTGTTAATGACTGATTGCTGCTGATAGCAGCTGACTACAGCTGAATAATAAAAGTATACATTCAGCTGCTGATAATACTGATAAGTTAAAATCAATTTTGATATCACTAGAAGCTGTTAGTGTTTTAATATATAAATACTAATTCTTTTCAAAATTTATTGATGATATTGCTTTCTTCAGCTGACAACAACTTGAAATTCTTCATATATATTTTCATCTGCAGACTTCTGTTTTGAGTTTTAACAATAAATTAGCAATTTATAATAAATACTAAAAAGAATTAGAAGCATACAGCATGCATGTTAATAACATGTTTTTAAATAATAACATTTTAATTTTCACAAGCAGTTGTTTTGTAGATGCAAAATGAACATTTTCTCACACATGAATTGATGAATTATGATTTGAATTTAATTAACAGTTTTCAAAAAATATTAGTAGCATTTGATAACACATTACACATATAATGACATCATGTTGATTTCAGATTTTTTCTTCATGATTTTCACAGATGCAAATTTTTTTATTTTTATATAACTACTAATCAATTTCAGTTACTTCCAGCAGCTTCTGAAGATAATCATTTACATGTAATGTTTATCATTTGAAAGTTCAGAAATTATTTTTGAATCTTTAAGACTTGCAGCAGAAAATGTCATAATTTTGTCAAAATTCATTGTGTATAATGAACTTGCAAAAAATGATGCTGATTGACTGAATATAATTATATATGCACAAATTGATGTAGTAGTAGATGATAATGATTAAATACATGCAGATTCTACTAGCAACATCAGATTAGAATTGTATAAATTTTAAAATATCAAAACAATTTTTATTTTTTATTGTATTTAATTTAGTAAGTTATAATTAATTAAAAAAAATCTATCTAGATTAAAATCATTGAATGCTTAAAGAAGAAAGAAAAAAAAAACTAAAAAATTTAAAAATCAAAAAAATTATTATAAAATAAAAAAATAAATTTTTGATTAAGTAATATAATTTGTTATATAATATAATTATATATTATTATATAATATTAATAATTAATCATATAGATTATGTAATTATTATTAGTAGTTTTCAATAATGTATATAATTATTTTTTATAAATAATTATAAATATTTTTAATTTTTAATTTACAGCTGAATATTTCTGATAATCATTGATAGTGACTGATTATCAATAAATACTGCTAGATCAAAATATAATTGATTTATTAAATTTATATATACAATATAAATAATATGCTTTTTATATATTAAATATATTCATATTTTATAATATAATACTAACTTAGTAAGTATATTTATTAGAATCTAAAAATCTCTAGATACTACTACATGCTTCTAGCTGCTACAAATGATATCTGATAAATGTTACTTTTAACTACATTTTAAATATAATGATTTGCAGTATATATTTAATTTAAAGTGAATAAAACTAGCTTATTATTACTTATATATAAAAAATTTATAACTCAAACTGATTTTTCAATTTCTAGATCATTATTCTAAAATTTCTAACTTCTCAATTTTTATTCATCATTGATCACATTTAAAAATAGTAGTTACTAAGAAATTTTGACAGAATTCAGTAAAACATAAAAACAGTAAGTCACAAGAAAATCAAATTTTTTAATTTTCAACTGCAAATTTGTTCTGACACTTGAAATTTGTATTTGATTGACAAGTGTTTAGTTTTTTTGCTGCACATGATGAATATTAATCACTTGTTTTTTTTAAATTTCAGTTAGTCTCAGTCATTACTGTCAAGTAGCAATAGTTATTAGAATTTAATATATATTTTTTATGATTTTTTATAATGTTTGCATTGCTGAATGCTGAGACTTTCTGCTTCTGACTTACAGTTGATTTAGATTCTTTTCTAGTAGTATTTGAAGCTGAATGTAAGATGATAATACTTGTTTCAGAAATTCTTTTCTCTTCAGTTGTTGATTGAGATGAAGCTGATAATGATGATTGTTTATTGATAATATTTGATTGTAACTGATTTTTTTCATTTTTTTTGTTTTTTTTCATTATTTCATTTTTCTTGTCTCTCTTCACTGTTTCATTTTTCTTGTGTTTCTTCATTTCTGCATCTTCTTCAATAATATTCAATACTTCAGAAGCAATTGTGTTCACAATTACATTAGCTAGTAAAAACTTTTGATTACTAATGATAGCAATTGACTTTTCTTTGATTGCAGTGGCTGAAGTCTACATTTTGTTAGAGAATTGATTAAATTTAAAAAATAATGTCAATGCAAATGAAGTGCTGAAAAAAATTTGTGCAAAAGCTTTAAGTATATTAGAAATTCTTACTGTACTGAATTTTATTTAACTTGAAACTGCTGAAATCAGAATTCTGAACATCAGAATTGCTGATGCTGAAACAATTTTATCTTTCTGCTGTTAATTGCTATTGAAAGCATTTAATAACAATCATCAGATTTTAATTATATATATTACTTATCTGTCAATCATAATTGCTTTCTAATTCTCATTGTTTCTGTACTCTGCATCAGATTTTTCATTTTTCTTCTCAATTTTTTTGTTTTTGTCATTAATTTCATTATTTTTTTTGAATGATTTGAAAATGACATTATTGCTCTCATCAAAACTGTTGATAATTACTGATAAGTAATAAAAATAACTGAATGAATATACTGAAAACTAATCTGTTTTTGTCATCATTAATTATACATGATTAATATTTTTTTTATTTATTTATGATAGAAATACTCATTGCTAGTATTTTTCATTTTTTTCTGTCTCAACTTTCAAATTTTGATAAATGTTCTTGTTGTCTTATTTTCTAGAATTCTAATAATCATAACTGATAAGTAATGATAAAAACTATAGTATATAACATGTAAATAATAATTGACTCACTGTGTGTTGTGCTTTAATGTGTTTCTGAATTATAAAACTTTGATTTTTCTTGAACTCACTAGCAGCAACTAATAAACTATGATAACAATTGTCTTGAAATCAAATGCTTATGTCTGATAACTGCAAAATGAGCAATTTTGAGTGCAAAAAAAAATAATTTGCAGTTAATAATTGTAAAAATTAGCTTCAAGTAGCTGTATTTAATAAATTCTGAATTTAATTTATCATTTTGCTATGTTGATTTCAGATTTTGATTTTATGATGATTGCATTCACAAATTTTTTTATTGCTAAGTTTTACTGATTAGCATCAGTAATTTTTTAGACTAATTATTCTTTTTTACACATATTAACTGACATGATTTATTTTTTTTTCTTGATGTGATGCTTTTTGCTTTTAATTTTGATTTTGATTTTAATTGCAATCTTGATTTTATTGATTCTGATAATTGTCATTGATTATTTCTGTGCTTATTTATGTTTGAGAATGTGAAGTCTGTCAGACAAAAATAATTTATTAGTTTCATGATTTCAAAGCACTGCAATATAATTTAATTATAAAGCTAGATTCTAACAGTAAATAAAAGCTTCAACTGACAATAATTATTAATTATAAAATAAAAACTTTCAACTTACTATGCTTGACTTGTCTTGAGAAAAAAATCAATGATAAAGATTAATTGTCTGTAAAAAAGAAAGATTGTAAAAAAAAAAAATAAAAAATTTACATATAAGCAGTAATTTTTAATTGTATTGCTATTAAATTAAAAAAAACTTGAAAAAAAATTGTGTTATAAAATTTATAAACTAGATTCAATTAGATAAAGTTTAAAAAAAATAATTAAATTATACTAAATTAAAAAAAATTTTTATATATTTGTAAATATAATATTATTGCTTCTAGCTGCTATTGATTGCTTTCAGTTATTATTCAATAACAAAAACATTATAAAGTATTTTGTTGAAAGCTTTAATCTACTTTGCATTTTTTGTCATATTTTATGTTCATTGCTATCATTATTTCTAGTTGCTACTGATTGCTTTCAGTTATTATTCAATAACAAAAACATTATAAAGCATTTTGTTGAAAACTTTAATTCACTTTGCATTTTTTGTCATATCTCATGCTCATGTTGATTATTGTTTCTAGCTGCTATCAGTTGCTTTCAATTATTATTTGTAAACAAAAAATGTTGTGAATCACTTTGTTGAAAGTTTTGAATCTTTGTGTTTTTTATCATATTTGATGATTATTAAGCTAGTGATGACTAACTGTTACTGATTGCTGCTGAGAGCAAAAAAAAAAAATTTAAAATATTTTTATATAATTTTATAATGTGTTACAACATTTTATTAAATTTTGTATTTTTTACATTTCTAAATGCTTCATGATAATCACTAGAAATCACTGAGAGTTACTCTTCTGTAATTTTGTTATAATTTAATGAGCTTCAAAATTATGAAGCTTCTCAATCTCTCAAATCTAGTCACTTTGACTACTATCTGCTACCACCAGAACCCTGGTAACCTCTAGTAATCTACTTGGGTGCCCCTGGGAGCAACTGAAAAGGGAACCTAGTGACCTAACAACTAGTGACCTACTCACATACCAACCTGAAAAAAGATTACAAGCTTTTTCTGCTAGTTACGTTACCTTGTGTTTCCAACATCAGTGATGTAGAACCCAGCTCATTCTGATAGAAACAGGAATAAATCCTAGATACTCCTTGCAGATGAACCCGCCAACTCAATAGATGAGGATTTTGTTATTATGTTACTGCCACACTTGTGATATGGCATTGGGGAAAGAGCTGTAGTATAGCTGTCTCTGGCATGCTTCTTCATTTTGCATAAACGACTGTTCAAAACACCTGCATCATCTCAGCCGATACGTATACCACGGTCTGCTATATGGAATATTTTGCCCGATTTTGTGGAAACGGGTTATATGTGGGAGCTGGCCTATAATCAAATTTTGCTAAAGATGAGAAACCCCGAGAATGAGCTGGATTGACAGCGTATATAACCGCAGTACTCCCATAAATCCGAAACAGGGCCATGAAATAAGGAAGTCCGGAATAGTCGATTCGCATACAAATGCACCTAACAAAGTGAAAGGGAAAAAGGATCCAAAAAAAAGGAAAAGCGGACATGCTCTCAATAAAAGGGAAAACCACCAACAAACCAGAAGATGACAAATAGAAGGGTATAATGTTAGACAGCGTACTGTTCCCTAAGCAATTCCCGCTTTCTGACCGAAACAAGGCAATGTCCCGCTGATGCCCCAAAAAGGCCAACCTTCCATTTCTATAACGCCAGGTCATGCTATGTGACCAAAAACACCGAAATGAACCTCCTGGTTAACAATAGCTATGCCAAAACAAAAAAGGATATAAAAAGACACCAGGAACATATGCAATGGAAAAGAAAAAGAGGAATTCGAATTGTTGAAATTCAAGCCTTCGCTTTATTTAGACCCTTTAGAAAGACGCGTTTATTTGAAGAGCCGCCGCTATCACTCGGAGGACGAGCGAAATCACTCACTCGTCTCGCATTCGCCTCAAGCCTGCCCTTGAACTGTGGTACGTTCTCCGCCATTGGAGATGGACGACAATTGCGTAATGACCCTATAGATAACTTGGACCGGAGTGTTGCAGAAGTTTTGCGTGCTTGACCCATCATGTCTTCTACCCAAGCCTCACTTTCGGGGCTCATGGAGACATTTCTGGACTTGGGTGTTGGGCCGGCAAGCCCGAGCGGAGTAGAGGAGAACATGGATGTTGTGGAGGAGATAGAAAGTCGACGACGTGTAAGGGGGAAGGAGCCGGGATCTGCCGCTTCGGACGCTTTTTCAAGGTTGGCAACGGTCAAGGTGGGACGGACAGCTCCTGAAGCATTGGATGGTCGGGTTTTCCGAATTACAAGCGGAGATGTGGGGCGAATATCAAATGCGGAACCAGGGCGAGATATCGGAGTTGTTCGCCCGTTCACCAATCTACCCGGGGAACGGTGGGGAGGAGATAAACGATAAGGAGGTGATGTGTTGGGGATTTCCTGAACTTCCAATTTGTTTTCTGACAACATTCTTCGTCGCCCGTGGTGCATGACATACTCTCGAAGGTACTCCGCGAGGTCTGCCCAACCGCCGCCAACGCGCACCATCACTCTTTCTCCTTCTTCGCCAACCAGTCGTACGAAGAGCTTTAAAGGTGGTTGCTTTCCGCCACGATGAAGGTGGTAAAGCCTCACAGGATTGTCACCTTCTCGCAGTTGCCGTCGCTTCGGCCGATTATATGCGGGTGTAAGGGTCAAAGTTGGTGTAGGAGTAGTAGGCCGAGTAGAAGATGACTCTTCCCGGTTGGGCCGCTGTACAACTTGTGGATGGTTCTCTGCACTAGTCTCGTTGGAATTATTAACTGGAGTTGAACTAAGATGAATCCGTGCTGGAATCGTAGTGAGGATAGAGCTAATTTTCTTCTCCAAATGGTCTTCAGGTGATTTGTCTGATATCATATATGGAGGGTGGGACGTGAGTTTAACTGCGGTGGTAGGTATCGGAGCGTTGTAGGAGTTCGAAGGAGTAATGAGATTGCTGGAGTCTGGAGGAGTGAGCAACGTAGGGCTGGGAGGGCTGGGGGTCTCTCTATCTGAGGAGACGGAGTCCTGAGGGCTGCTTGAAAATCCTGGCAAAGACGAAACGGAACAAGTGTCGTCCGAGGCGTCATCGCAACATGAACGATTCTCACTGAAATGGCAGAAGCTTTCTAAATGTTCGCCATTCATGGGCTTGGCCTTTGCTAGGTCGGACGACGAGGAGTCCTCAGTAAAATCCTTTGACACTTGTTTGGACCGTAAGTGCGCTTCAGTGGAAGATGTGGAAGGTCGCTCAGCCTCAGAGACAGAGCAAGTTGAGCACACGTCCATGTCGTTGCTAGCCAGGAGGACACGGTTATCAATGTACTGCTCAAGCGGCAGGCTCTGGTTTCGTCGAATGCTCCGCTGATCATTTATCTTGGTTTCTTGCTCTGAAATAAAACCTAGATCTGAAGAAGGATCGCGGCACTGGTTGTCGTCAATTTTGATTCTCTCAGTGCTAGTCGAGGAATCAACTACCGGCGGGCTCCCGAAATTTTCAGAGATCTGCAGATCATTGATCCTTGCAGGTGTTGATGATCTAATCGACTGGGAGAAAGATTTTGATGAATCAATGGTGTCGTGAGTTTGATTATCCATGCTTAATGCTTGAAGTCTATGTTCGTCATCTGTTCCCGAATATTTGGATGAAGCTGTCGCCGGTTGTAAGCTGGGTTGCTCACCGGGTCTAGATGCAGGTTGATTCTCCAGCGATAACAGCGAGGAGGAGCAAAGAGTGTCTGGTTGATTAAGATTGGCCATCTCATCCGATTTTGCGTCGCTGAGAGAATTGGTATCAGTAGCCCCTACTGGAGAAACGGATCCATAACGCTTGTTTTTTGACTCAGTAAGAATAGGCCATTCTCTGTCCGTAGCTGGTATAGACGCAGATGGAGGCTGGGCAACGGTTGGGCCAGTGCCCCCAGGAACAGACTTGCCAGGAATCCCATGCTTGTCCGCTGAGACTGGCATTTCTAGCGATTGAAGGATTTTTGGGCACAAATCGCTAATGTTGTCACCTACCTGAGTAATTTTCGTAGGTTTAGGCGTGGTTAATTCTCGTGCTTCTAAAGACCGCTTCCAATCATTCTCAATGGCCATTTCTTGCGCTTGAGATGCCCATATCGCGAAATCTGTTTCGATTGCCTCCATATCGTCAATCCAACTTTCAGGTAGCGAATCTGGGCGTCCCTCAAGCTCGTCAAGAATCCTATCCATTTGGCCTCCTAAAGCTAAGATCTCTCTTTCTAGTTTTCGGCGAGCGGTAGCAAACGACTCTTTGGAGAATAGCTCGTCGTCAAGTTCTGGTAACATTCCCAGCTTTAACCGAGCCAATGCGGTGTCAATGGCTGATCTGACTTCTTTCAATCCTTGAAGCAGGTTCGGTATCTGTCGTAACACTATGAGGCGCACATCCCAAGTGGCCAACAAATTGTTTAACTTTGAGAGAACGGGAAGGGCTTGAAGGATAGTTGCAGTCACAACGGCGGTAAAATCACTTAGTTGAACATATGACAAGGGCTTAACCTCGATCGATACAGTGCTGTAGGACGATATGGGTCGTGAACGAGAGGGTATATGGACATTCAAAACGTGTTCCTTCAGCTCTTCAACATCCAACGCATCCATATCATCTCTGATTTCGTCTACCCTGTTTTCATATTGTTCGACGACCCTTGCTGGAAGACTGCCAAAATAACAGTGCTGAAACTCATTGGTTGCTAGACCACCCGTTGAGAATGTAGATGGAGGCACAAAGCCCTTGCCGAGGCCTGCCTCGTGCTTTGAAGCCCAGCTCCATGATAATATTTCGGCGTACCATTCTCTTAATATTTGAGCAGCCAACGCCGCTCTAATTCCGAATGCTCGTTCAAGAGTCGACACATTGGCAATACTCTTTTTTAATGCGTCTGATGGTGTGTTTTCGTCCGATGGAACTGCTTCCGCAGCAGACAGTGCCCTCAACGTGGACTGCGGGGATAAATTTGATAGCAATGGATCAAGTTCGAGGGCTAGAAATTGGTTTCGTCTTTCGGGAGACCGTGGACGCCTCGGAGACGGTGAACGAGTTCTCGGAGTCGAGGGAGCGAGACGGAGAGCCGGAGTCAACGGCTTAAACGGGTGTTCAGCCATCTTCGGTGTCGGAAAAGTGCATGGCGGGGTATAACTGAAGCCCTTTAGGGACGAGCGGGAACGAAAGAAGCGGGAGAATCAGGTCTAAGGACGTGGACCAATCAACTGATTTCGGGGCTTAGAGCAGGGCGGTCATATCCGGAGAAGCTTTCGCAAACAGATTGTCAGCACTCCCACTCAAAGAATGACCCCAAGGGTGACAAAGGTATGCTGTACGGTTGGTTTAATTGGCAGAGAGCGTAAGCCTCAAGACACGTCAAGGATCTGAAATAAGCATGGTAAAGGAATGTCTGGAAACAGGTGCTGTTTTAAAAGACTTGAGGCAGGTGAATACATGGAAAAAGAAGCCCAAGGAGACAGAGGATAAAGAATGAGTGAAGATTCAGTGAGAAAGCTCATCTGCAGCTGAGAAACAAGCGATCAACAAGAAGCATTTAAAGAGTGAAGCAGCAACAGCAGCATCTCCACGACTTTTTGATTGCAGGACGAGAGGATGTTCCAATTAGGTAGCAGGGCAAAACAGGCTTATCTCAGCACGGGTCTTGGACGTATCGTTGAATTAAGCTCAGCTGGCTAGCCACTTTGGAGCTAGTGTCGGATCAAATTAGTGCGGTGCAATGACCACTCTTAAAATCTGTACATACGAACATATGAGATGAAATCGCAAGGGAATGTCTTTAACCACAAGTCAGAATTATAAACTCATATGAAGTATTTCATGCTCAAGTCAAACAATCTGGAATTGCCTGAAATTTTGTTAATCATTTTAAGTTTTCATTAGAATCATTCATTTCCTAAGATGCATTAGTAATCAGGTTGTGTGGGGATTTTAGTGTGCTTGTTCATCTCGATGCGTTGTAGCATCAATCCCAGCAAGTTGAGGACCTAAGAAATGACGCGGCAAGATGAGATTTCGGAGCCAATTGACAAATATTGTCCCGTTTACTAGTACGTGTTATGTTCCAAAAAGACATTAAAGCAAATATCGACTATTGCCAGAATTCACTGCATCCCTCTCCTCCCTGGCAAAGGTATGCTGGGTGCGACTTGAGGACGAAGCAGTACGCTTCACCATCGTTCCTGATCAAGGGACACAAGTCTGGGCTCAATTATCGATTGTATGTGATATACCTCACTGGAGTTTAGAAATCTGTGTAGCATCATTTCAGTATCCTCTATCTCACGGTGAAAAGGCAGTAACAAAACTTTTTTAGGACACAATATTCGACTCCTACACACTATCCGCCGCTGCAGATGTGATCAACCTCGAAGTTCCCACCGCTGCTCTTCATCGCGCTCTTAAATCTGCCGCAGAAGCCACTTCCGCATCGCTACGCTTAACCAAAAAGGGCTCTCAGCCTCTACTCGCGCTGACGATCGTCAGTTCTTCATGGACAACCGGCAAAAATGCCCTGGGAGTCGCTGGCCCCAGCTCCGGTTCTGCCGCCCGAAATCAATCTGAAACAGGCAATGGTCAACCATCAACTGCCACAGAACAAGAGAGAATCCACGTTGGGCCTCGAGAGCGAGAAACGGTGATTACCCAGGAAATCCCTGTGCGCGTAATCCATCCATCAGTCATTGAGTCACTGCATGAACCGCGCTGTCGCGACCCAGACGTGCATATTGTGCTCCCTAGTTTAATCCAACTCAAAATCATTTCGGAACGATTCAACAAACTGGCCACGGACACGATGAGGAGCAACAACAGCGGGGCGACGTTGGTCGGCGGCGTAGGCTCGAGTGCGAAACTCGAACTTAGTGCAAACATGCACGGCTCGTTGAAACTAGGTATTGCGACGGATACTTTGAAGATTTCTAGTGTGTGGAGGGGTTTGGTCAATCCAGGGCTGAACGTCGCGCAGGAATCTCAGGGCGAAGCAAATAGTGAACGCATGAGAGCGCTGGGTGGAGAGAATGGAGAAAACGAGGAGGGCTGGGCCACTGTGAGGATTGATGGCAAAGACTGGGGACGCGTATTGAGTGTAGGGCGATTAAGCCCGAAAGTGGTTGCATGTAGGTTTACATCTGCCCCAGTATTTGGATATTTTGCTAGTTCTCGATCCTCTGAGGTCCCAAACTTATCCTCTCACTCCCAGGCTTCATTCATAATACCGCTTTGATTCTCTACGTATATCTTCAAGCGAGTTTTGGTGGAGATGAAGCTTGTTTGACTGTAAGTTATGGCTGTCATCCTGTGGACGAAGAACCAGCTGAAGAGTTTACTAAGATGGGCAATGACATAGTATTATATCAATTCTTATGCCACGTAAACTGCGTCGAGAGTATGAAAGGGCCTTTCAACTTTGATATGAAATACTCGAGGTGGTCTAGGCCAAACCTATGCCAAAACATTGTCAGAAATTCCCAGGCAGGTCAAGCTTCCACGAACTCCCAAGCCAATGACAACATAGAACCCTAAAAATCTTGCCTTGCGATTTTAATAATACAAATCCAGACTCCGAATAAAAATAGATCTCAAGGACAGTCTGAATGAAGTTTAATACATGTCCATTAGCCACAGCGTCGTATAATACACACTTTGAAGGAAAGAAATGCGAAGACCCGAATGCAAAGTAAGCCGAATCGAAGAATCCACAGAAATCGAGCATCTGAAGCATAACTCTCCTAGTCTTAAACCTCCTGGAATACAAATAATTAAAGGTTGTAATTCAAACACAGAACACAAGGAATAACTTAAAAGTCAAAAGTAGAAGTGAAGGACATGATTTATTTTTCACAAAATAAAACCAATGCAAGAACATAACAAGCCCTGTGATGTGAAGAAAGTATTGTTGTGCATCACATATATGCCATTGACATCCAAGGGGCTCAAGCAGAAATGAGATCAACATTCATGCTTTGCAGAACAAAAAGTGAACACCAATCATGCAAACAAAACAGTTGCAGTGAAATGAAGACAACAGTAGTGGTCCCAACTGCATGCAGTTTGCATCTAAGTCTAATCATCGCCTCCTAGGACATTTGTAAACAGGTTCACAGCTGGACACCGAACCTCAGAACTCAGAAGATGGGACCGAAGCAGAACAAAGTCCATAGATCACTTTGTATCATAATTCATGAGACAGGATGAAAACATCAAAATCATTTCGCCATGACATCAATATAGCCACGACCCTTCTTTCGTGGTTTTACAGTGCCTGCTTTTCTTGCCTGCGGAGCTCCAAGGAGATCATCAATAGAGCTGGCATTGCTGAGTGAAGTGCCAGGACGAGATGGAGGGCCAGTTGGAACGCCAGCCGAGACAGATCTTGGAATTACGCGTGGGCTTCCAGACGGTGGGCCCAAAGAGGTTGATGGTGGAGTTGGCAATGGAGCGAGTTTAGGTGGAGGAGCTGATACTGCGCCTCCTGGAATGGTTGAAGGCCCTGGTCGTCCATTCATAAGGCCAGGTGTTGTTGGGGTTTGAGCGGTGCTTACAGAACGGCTTGATGATGTAGACCCTTTGGGCGGAGGTGGTGCGGCTGCCGCCGCTGCGGTACTTCCTGGGTCTTTCTTATTTACCCATCGATTCAGCTCTTTGTCGAAGTAGAAAGAGTTTTCATCACCAAGATCTGCACGGACTGGTCCGCCAGTGTTCGCATTGTCTTTCTTTGCAAACCATCCAGAAAACCAACCTTTTTTCTCCGAAGTGGAGGGTCGTTTAGCTGCGCCGGACATCAGTGACTTTTTTTTTTTAGAAAAATTTATATCCATAATCTAGAACTTGGGCTTACCGTCTGCCTCTGCGGCTTTTCGAAAGGCCTCAGCCGCCTCTCGATCCTGTCTTTCCTTCTCTGCAGCCTTAAGTTGGGCTGCGCGGGTCATGAAATCATCATCCTCGTCATCATCCATGAAGGATTTCTTTTTGGGTTTCTCTTCCTCTGAATGCTCGTTTTCTGCAGAATCTACTGTATAAGAAGGAGGTTCATAACCGGTATTGAAAGATGGCGGTTCATAAGCGGACGGTTGGTAGCTACGCTGTTCGGAAGGTGCTGTGCCAGCTCTAGTTTCTGTATCTTCTGTGATTGGTCCTGTTGATGACATATAAGCGATCTGGCTAATACCAAAACTAGCAGCGGACGTTTGGGCCACAGCAGGTATCTCGTCAGAGGGAGATTGGACTTGGGGAGAGCAAGTCTCTTCAACGGGTGCGAGAGGTGCATAATTCAGCTGAGGAGGCGTAGTATGTGAACCAGGAGCCGCCGGCGAAGCGTAAGAGTTACCAGAAATCCCATAATTACTATTGTTCTCAAATGGCGTTAGAGGATCTTGGGAATGGTGTCGCTGCGAGTACGAGCGCCCCATCGTTCGTGATGGTGACATCTGAGCATCCAGGGATCGACGACCACGAGATTGTTCTGGCGATGAATAAGGCGCATACTGACTGTTCGGAGCGTATCGAGAACTCGACGACGGCACAGGAATCGGTTGAGAAGAGGGAAAATATGATCCGTATCCCTCCGCGATCGATGGTGACCTACTGATGGGTGGAGTACCTGTAATTTTGGCGAACGGCCCGGCATCCGCTTCTCTAGCTTTGCCTGGCTCATTCGATGTGACTTCGTTATCATCGCCAGAAACGAAACTGTTGAACTTGGCCCACACCGACCCCGAGACCTTCTCCATGCTGGGCTTTGATATCCACGAGGATGAGCCGTCTGCCGGAGCTTGTCTAAGTCGGTGCGACAGCTCGTCTAATTCAGCAAAGAACCTTTGATGGTAGTGTGGTGATTTCACATTAGATTTCGAGGTGGCGATGGCACCAATTGCTTCGCAGTACTGCTGGGCTTCCGACTTATGACCCTCTTCAGCAAGGCACATTGCATGTTGTAGTTTGAAAGCTTGGAGATGAGGCAAAGTTGGCGAGGGTGGAGTGGCCAGCACTGACGTTGCGAACTCGTATACTTCAGTAAGCAAACAAGCTTTTCGATCGGTCATGAATGTGGCTGGGCTTCGCCAGTGGTCAGCCCCAAGAAGAACGATATTCACCTGAGGATCATTGGCACCACCAAAAATAGGACCAGCAGTTGTGCCGGCGATCAAGCAACAAATGTGCGCTGCCTCAACTCGGCCGTAAGATGCAAGCAGTCGACCAAGGGCAAGCAAAGCCTGGTGGTCTTGGCTACTCCTGTTTTTCAATATTAAATTCACAGTATCTCTCCATTTATCTAGACCTTCCAGCGTATTCTTGGCAGGTCCTGGCCCTGCATGCATGCTAACCATCTGGAGCCCAGCTCGCGCGGATGGGGGTACAAGTTCGTCAATGCTCTCCTCAAAGTTGCCTGCGAATACTTCATACAATGCGGCTAAAGACTCTGTATTTTCTCCCAAAGACCGGACTTCGCGGCGAATAAATTCCTGAATCACTTGCTTCCACACCGATTTGTCGAGCGTGGAGGAAATCAACATCGCATGACCCCACAAGCGATGATCGACTGCATCCCAAACGGCCTTCTGCCGATCACCGGTTACGAGATTGTTGTAAATGGTTTCAACACCCAGAGCACTCGTAGGTTCAGGTTGCAGTGGGCCATTGACCGAGCGATTGGACCCAGAGTATTCCATTTGAGAACCCAAACCCAGAGGGATCGTTTCAGGCGTGTTGGCGTTCTGTGAGAATACGGTTTGAAGACTTGCTTCTGCTGCTGCAGACCCACTCAAAACTCCATCTTGTTCGACTAAAACCTTCACGACTTTCCAAAGTAAAACGCTATCTTCGCGACGGCGTTGCTGCACAGGGTCTAGCTGAGAAAGCTCCTCCATCGGGAAAATTTCAAATGCGGATAGCATAGCCGAAAGCCAAGACAAAACGTCCTTCTTTTTGGACTTAGATTTCAAAGGCCCCGGGAACTTTTCTATTGGCTCATTGTGCGAGAGGACTTGGCTGATTGAGCATGTTTTGATCCCCCCTACGGTTGGTTTGATCCGAGGGACAAGCTGACCAGTTGCGTATCTGGGAATACGCTTCGGAAAAGTACTCAAAACGGTTCCACCAAAGCCAAATCGGAAAATTGGAGCCCCTTTCCAACGCTGAAGAGGATCGTGCTCTTGGCCATCCATAGGTGCAATGAATTTTAGCTCTGGAATCGAGCGATTATTGGTAACCGGAGCGTAACCGGAGCGTAATGGAGCAGTTTGTATCGAAGACCTGGAGCCGTGGGCTGACGCCGGTCGAATGTACGTGCTCTGATTCGGTCCGACAGCATTTTGGGTAGACATCATTTTTCCTGGTGACTGGGTCATAGACCTTTTGGGAGGTGTAATTTGCGAATCTGGCGCTGATTGAGCAACGCGGTATTGCATTGGGCCTATAGGCATAGCTGGAAGAGAGTCTCTTTTATGTGGTGGTGACAAAAATGGCTTCGCAGGTTCGTGCTGTGCCAAGGGGCTCGAAGTACGCGGCTGGAACGGAAGCGTATTGACGGAAGTTTGGACAGTCGGCGATTGCGATACATATGTGGGTGGGCCTGTTGCAGCAGCATGCTGAGGTGGAGCAGGAGAGTACCGAGGAAAAGGAACTGGTTTTGTTCCTTGCTGGGAAGAAGGCTGGGGTGAATAACGAGAAGCAGATATAGGGACAGGCTGCGAAGGAGGCACGGGAAGAGTCGAATACGGTTCTAAACGCGCCGGAGGCTGCAATTGGAATTGAGAATATGAATCGCTGTTTTGTATTGGAAGGGAATGGGGCGGTGCCATGGGCGTGTCACTGGGCTGTTGGCTTATAGTTGATTGTAAAGTATATCGGCCACGAGTGGAAGGCCGAGATCTCGAAACCACGGGAAGCTCTTCGAAAAAGCTACCCGACCTAACAGGCTCTTTTGTTGTTGATGGAGAGGTTGTGTCACGACCTGATGAAGATGGCGGGCTAATCATTGGAAGGGGCCCTGCCGTTGCTGGCGAATGCTGAGGTACGTAAGGCGAACTTGAGGCGCGTGACGCTGACATGGAGCTACTGCGAAGAGGAGGATTCATTCCCATCGGGTGTAGTGCAGTTCGAGCCGGAGCATGTTTTGGACGCATCTCAAATGGTAGGTCATATGGAGACTGGTATCCAGCTTTCGATTGATTTGAAAAGCTCTCAACCGGTGCCTTTGCTGAACCAGCTGGTTTCGGGGGATGTATAAAATCATCCGTCCCCTGGAGCATCTCTGAAGATGATGGCTGATGTGGGGTGTAAGGATTGACTCGGCTTTGTCTGGATTGAACTTGTGGCGCGGCTGGGGTGATTGAGGGTTGCGAGACGGCAGCTTGAGTATTAGCTGTCGCCAGGTTAGAGGCATCAATTGATGTATCGAGCGGCTCTTCTTCAATCAACATGTCATCATCTCCTAGAAATGCCTTCCACCGCTCGGCAAGCTCGTCCTCCTCGAGGTCCTCGTTTAATGCAGGCTCAGTTGCTGGTGCTTCTTTCGATTTTTGCTCTTGGACCACAGCCATTAATGAACGAGGAGCAGCATCAGTTGGTGAGTTGCTGTCGAAATTTAACGCTGAAAGAACTTCCGACGTAGATTTACGCTGGAAGTCAGGAGGCGCTTCCGAAGTAGACTCCATAAGAACCGGAACCTGTGAACTGAAGAAGTTTGCATCTCCTGAGGTATCATCCGCGTCAAAAATTGCCTCGATTGCACTGGGCAGTTGGTCTTCCCTAGAAAGTTTAGTATCGCCATTATTGATGAGGGGAACTCCTTCATCGAATCGAGACTCGGTTTCCGGGGGAATATATATGGGTTTCGTCTGCGAACTTATGTGGCTGAAGAAATCCGTGCCAGCGTCGCCATCATCCATAAACGTATCATTCCATGAGCCGCCTTCAAGATCATTGTTTTCGAGTCCGTGAGGCCCAGTCAAACACTGATTTGAAGGGGATGGGTCTATGTGAACTCCAGCAGACTTATCTCCAGTGCACTCCTCATGTTCCTGTGTTTGTCTAATCATTGCCTGGAAATCGATGTCGTTGTCGGGCAGCGAGTTTGTTCTTGCATCAACTTGCGATCCTTGAAAAGAATCAATGAAAGGGGAGCCACTCCATGAGGGTATAGCACCACTGTCTTGGGGTTCATCAACCGGTCCAACCTCTTCGGAGCTCGTTGTGTCCATGTGGCTGCCGTTTGGTAAGTCTTCAGAGACTTCTCGCGCGTAATCAACATGTTCGGTATCACCATGCGCGTCATTTGGTAGGAATGGAGTTGAATCGCGGCATTTTGGCTCTGAGTTGACCGGTGGGCTCGGAACAGACTCCGGAATCTGGACAGGGGTGATTTTCGAGGTGAGTGCTACATGCCGAGGATCATCAGAATCGTTCTCGGGCCTGAGGGCTGGATTCCATGATCCCAAGTGAAGCGGAACTGTGCGCGGGCCATTCTCGTAGTCCGCTGGAGCCGAATCTTCTGCCATCAAAAAGCGATTGCTCAACTCTGTAGTCCCGAGCGTCTGCAATGCCGTTGGCAAGGAAGGGAGGCAAGAAGGGGACTGACGAAGCAGCAAACGGTGAACTGCTCAATAGGAGGTGACGATATCAACACAGACGATATTCAAAGCCAAAAGAAGCAGATTCAGTCATGACGATGATCGAGGTTCTACTGACGAAAAGGTCTGACGCCTTGGAGGTCGAGAGATTCTCAGTTCGTTTGTCTGTAAGGTTCCCCAACGGAGAGATCACGGTTTCGGCCAATCAGAGGACCCACGGATTAACAGCGGCCCGGAACTGGCCAGCTAGACGTTAAATCATGCCGAGGATCGATCAATCGTAGAGCAAAGTACACGAAATTAGCTAGAAGAGGAGTCCCTGGAACTGATGCCGGCTACATCCTACATGGTTACTAAATCGTCTTGCCACAGCACATGTAACTCTCTCTATTTGAAGATTTGCCTATCTTTCATCAGTGTCCGTCGGATCATTACGGCCCGCTGAGTGGGCACAACTTCTGTATCACGTGATAATCACGTGCAGCATCCATCTGGACCTGTTGCTGTCATCGCCGAGAGATCTCAGACAGCTGTTGGAGTGGATGAGGTCCGTTACAATCATTCTTTGACGGCCATTTTGAAATGATCTCATGAACGAAACGACGAGGGATGGGTTTGGCGCAATATCATGCTCTTGGTTTTTGTTTGGTGATGCTTCTCTTCTAAACAGGGGATTTCTAATCGTGAGCTTTCGCATCCAAAGCCATGATGGCTGCCTGCTCTCTCTGGAAGCTCGTCTGAAAGCTCAACGAGGTCCACTAGGGCTGAGATTTAATATGAATACGAATGTCATTCAGCACGTCTGATGATCCCGTTCCCCATTATGGCATCTTCCAACGCTCACCATTCCCTCCACTCGAATACTCCTTCAGTCCTGTCAGAGTCCGACGATGATCTCGATTTAGAGGAACTCGGCGCGGGAACGTCGAGGTCGCGGTCTAGTCGTGAATACGCATTTAGGGGAGGCCATGAAAAGAGTTGGTCTAATCCTGGAATTGCACTCAGGAATCTTAGGGCCTCCGCTCGAAATCGTTTGAGGGTCCAGGGTCTGGGAAACGCCGGACAGCAGGGACAAGATGACGGCTTGGATGCCTTGCTCTATGACCATGATGACGAAGGCCAAAGGTCGTCTCGTACTGCTTCGAGTTCGGTGGATGATAACGCTCCACTCCTCAGCACGCCCAACCCAGGCCATCCTTCTCCTCTCCGCCCTTCACGAGCAAACGGCTTTTATGCAAACCTAGGCTCCAAATTACGGCTTCCACGATTTAAGTCGCCTGCGTCAACGAGAAGTTCTGGCATGGATTTGGATCGCGCTTCAGAGCACAAACCTACCCGTTTAGTGCTGGTTGGCCAGCAACAGAACATTCGATACCCAGCCAATATTGTGTCAAATGCAAAATATACGCCCTGGAGTTTCCTTCCACGCACTCTGTATAATGAATTCTCATTCTTTTTCAACATCTATTTCCTCCTTGTCGCCCTTTCCCAGATCATACCAGTGCTGAGAATCGGCTATATGTCGTCGTACATTGCCCCCTTAGCTTTCGTGGTAACGATATCTCTTGGAAAGGAAGCGCTAGATGATATTGCCCGACGAAGAAGGGATGCTGAGGCGAACTCAGAGGAGTACACTGTCTTAACCTTTCAACTGAATTCGTCGCGTAGCCATGCAAGGGCTACCTCTCAGCACGAATATAGTCGTGCAAGAGGGGCCCCTTTTGAGGTTGTCAAGAAATCCAAGGATCTCAAAGTCGGCGATATTCTGAAAATAAGGAAGGACCAGCGTCTTCCAGCCGACGTAATTATTCTAAAGTCCTTACATAACGAGTCCCCAGATCTAAATGCAGAGCTTGATGGCGAAAACGAAGCGACAGCTATACCCGAAGATCATGCCGTCGATATCATTCAAAACCATAGCGGCTCCATGGATACATTTATCCGTACGGATCAGTTAGATGGTGAGACTGACTGGAAGTTGCGGATTGCCTCTCCGCTTACCCAGACTCTACCGCTCTCAGAACTTCGCAGGATCCGTATCACGGCTGGAGCTCCTGAAAGAAGCGTCAATGAGTTTGTCGGAAGGATAGAACTTGCACCAGTCTCTTCATCACACGATCCCGCTTTTGAGAACGGTGATGCCTCTGAGACCAGTAATGACACCCCCAAGGCTTCCCAGGTTCAAACAGCTCCCCTCTCCATCGATAATACAGCATGGGCAAATACGGTTCTCGCCTCGAATACCACAACCCTTGCGACAGTTATATACACAGGCTCTCAAACACGATCAGCAATGTCCACGTCTCCTTCTCGATCCAAAGTTGGCCTCCTTGAATATGAGATCAATAGCCTAACAAAAATCTTATGTGTGTTAACGTTATCTCTATCTATCATTCTCGTTGCGCTGGAAGGATTTCAGCCGACAAACGACAAGAAATGGTATATTGCGATAATGGTTTACCTTATCCTCTTCTCCACCATCATCCCCATGAGCTTACGAGTGAATCTTGATATGGCAAAATCGGTGTATGGAAGATTCATTGAACGAGATAAAGGAATCCCCGACACGATTGTGAGAACCAGCACTATCCCGGAGGATCTCGGGAGGATAGAATACCTTCTTTCAGATAAAACTGGTACTCTAACCCAGAATGGTAGGTTCCTTAAAGGATTCCGTGACGTTTATATATCAGCTAACTCTCGTCAGAAATGGAACTCAAAAAAATACACGTTGGGACCGTATCATATGCAAATGAAGCGATGGAAGAAGTCGCAACTTATGTTCGGCAGGGCTTCTCTGCTTTGCCTAGTGCCAATCCTCTCGATACAATAACCCTCGTCACGCCGTCGTCGGTGAATACGATTCATGCAGGTGCAACTGGAACTACCCGGACGCGGCGAGAAATCAGCTCTCGAGTAAGAGACTTGATTATGGCTCTTGCTCTCTGCCATAATGTTACGCCCACCACTGATACAATAGATGGTCAATCAGTCACCACCTACCAAGCCTCGTCACCAGACGAAATTGCGATCGTAAAATATGCCGAAGAGGTTGGTGTTCAACTAGCACATCGCGATAGGCAAGGGATACTGTTACGGTCGGTAGAAAGTGGCAAAATCGTCTTAAAAGCCCGGATCCTCGATATTTTTCCATTTACGTCGGACAGCAAACGAATGGGTATAGTTGTTCAATTTTCCCAGAACCAGGAGTCAGAGAAACCTGAAGATGAAATTTGGTTTTTCCAGAAGGGCGCTGATACAGTCATGTCTTCGATCGTCGCAGCGAATGACTGGCTTGACGAAGAAACGGCCAACATGGCTCGGGAAGGTCTTAGAACTTTGGTAGTTGGCAGGAAGAAGCTCTCCCAAGAGCGATACGAGGAATTCTCAACCCACTACAAACGAGCATCGCTATCTCTGAATTCTCGGGATTCTCTGATGGCAAAAGTAGTTCACACCTACCTGGAGTGTGATTTGGAGCTTCTTGGAGTTACTGGTGTAGAGGATAAGCTACAAAAAGATGTGAAACCATCTCTTGAGCTCCTTCGAAACGCTGGTGTCAAAATATGGATGCTTACCGGCGATAAGGTTGAAACTGCACGATGTGTTGCTGTTTCTTCAAAGCTGGTGTCTCGTGGCCAATATATTCACACAGTTTCAAAACTAAAAGACTCAGATTCAGCTCAAGAAGTACTCGACTTTCTCCGAAATAAAGCCGAAGCATGTTTGCTCATTGATGGAGACTCCTTGTCCTTAATGTTAAGCCAGTTCCGTTCTGCTTTCATATCCGTTGCTGTTCTTTTGCCTACTGTGATTGCATGTCGCTGCTCTCCAACGCAGAAGGCCGAAATTGCACTGCTAATCAGACACCATACGAAAAAGCGAGTCTGTTGCATCGGAGATGGTGGCAACGACGTCTCTATGATCCAAGCTGCAGATGTCGGAATAGGCATCGTTGGAAAGGAAGGCCGCCAAGCCTCTCTTGCTGCCGATTTTAGCATCACACAGTTCCACCATCTTACGAAGCTGTTGGTCTGGCATGGCCGCAACTCATATAAGCGGTCCGCGAAACTGGCTCAATTCATCATGCACCGAGGCTTGATTATCAGCGCGTGTCAGACTATGTATAGCATCGCGAAACACTTTGAACCCAAAGGTCTCTTCATCAACTGGCTCCTCGTGGGATATGCAACAGTCTATACCAATGCACCCGTTTTCTCTCTCGTTCTGGACCGCGACGTGGACGAAGAGCTGGCAAACCTCTATCCAGAACTATATAAAGAACTCAAATCTGGACGAAGTCTCAGCTATCGATCCTTTTTCACCTGGGTCCTTGTATCCGTCTACCAAGGTTCTGTCATTCAAGGCTTCTCCCAGATTCTCGTTGACGCCACTTCCGGGCCTAGACTCATTAGTATCTCTTTCACTGCTTTGGTCTTGAACGAACTCGCAATGGTCGCTATCTCAATCACAACATGGCACCCCGTCATGATCATCAGCATCATCGGCACTGGGCTAGTGTATGCAGCCAGCGTGCCGTTTTTGGGGGAATATTTTGATTTACAATACGTGATCACGGTGGGATGGGTTTGGAGGGTTGCAGTCGTGTGTGCTATATCCTTGGTACCTGTCTGGGCTGTCAAGTTTATCAGTAGGACCTGGAGTCCTCCGAATTATCGCAAGGTTAGGGGGTGATCTCATGGTACATAGATCTCGTCAATGGCGTCCTCTTGGGTTGAGTTGGTGTTGAAATCGTCCTTTTATATGCGTCATGGTTAGAAATGTTGGCTGTATTGATATCTAGAGCAGGATCTTTTGGTGTTTATATATGTATATATCCATCGCTGTACGGAGTATTCTCTTTGGCCTTGATGTCAGGGATTCAGAATTATGTGAATTGGGTGGTCCTGCAACTTAACAGCCAGGAGATGATTATCTGTGGAAGGGCGCAGAGCACAACAAGTGGTATCTTTTTCAACATTAGTTCCGACTGTTGCTCGATTGGATGCTTACTGCTCTAACAAGCTGTGACACCCTTTTTATACCAAACAACTAAGCAGGTCCCGAAGTTGGCACTCTACTTTTGGTACTTCTTCCACTCATGATGAAGGCTCCAAAATGGCTGGCAAGACAGGGGGATGCTGCTCTCCATTCACTGCAGGCCAGCTGTCCAACAGTCACAAAACGGCTCATGGAGCCATATCTCTTTGCTTTTTCCCGCCTCTTCAATCTTCTCTCCAGGCCGGTGCCCATCTCACTTCATCCTTTCTTCCGCAATCCACCTTGAGAAACATCCTGTCCTGGGCTACAGTCCTTTGCATCCAATATCTAGTGGATTGCATCAGTCATCCAATACCCGCCCCAACCATGTGTAGCGACTGGGCCCACCCTGTTCTCTGCAACAAGCTCTAAGCCAGGTTAGAGAATTTCTGAAACTTCCGATATCGAACCGCAAACCTGAAGCTTCTGACCTCCTCGGAGTGGTCGGAGACTTTGATGCAGGTACTTTTTTCTTTTTGATGCCATTGACTGCAAGCTCACTGAGGAATTGGAGCAGGTATTGTACTCACATGGACAAAGACCATGAAACGACTTTGCTTTTGGGAGACTCTGAAGCATATATGGACTTTTTGACTAGATTTGGAAATGATTCGGGAAAAAGGAAGCTCCAGTCGTATGTGCATACTACGGATGCTGGAGACAATGCTTCGCCCCCTTTGCCCAACGCTCCGTAAACGACCTAGTTCGTCCCTGGACGGATGAGACGGATAGGTAGTATGTATTCCTATCCCCACTGATCGCCGGTTGGACAGGTCAACAGGGTAGAAGTTGAAACACTGCGCCTGAGTCATTGGTGCGTCCTATGTATGGCCCACAGGCGGATACTCTTGAAGACGAACAGGAGGCTGAGAAACGCACTCGAGTCATAGATAATCTCGTTGCTTCTGCGGGCTTCGTGAACTATCTCCCCGGCGCAAAAAAAAAAAAAAGAAAAGAAAAGAAAAGAAAAGGGCTGACTGGAATGGGGATGGACGCGGACAAGGGGAAGACGATATCTCCTTCGATTCTTGTGCTTAAGTGCCCAACTGAGGCGTGTATTATGTGTTGGGACAACTCCAATCTCGGCTCCAACCCTAAGCTGGGGAGATATAGACGACATGATTCACTTCCCAACGTCATCTCACTGATATATATACATGACACTTGAAGCACATAGATGAGAGTCTGTTCTGATATCAGTGGCGTCTGAACCATGCCGCGAGAGTGCATGCTCTGACTTCAACATCAAGCTAGAAAATGCTGCAGAAGAGCAGCGAGAAACCTGACATGATTCATGATAGACCATCTGGCAAGAGGCCAATATTACCAAATGAGCATAATTGGATAAGAATGAGTCTAATCATCACCTGCTATCCCTCATAATTCGTGCTCGCTCAACAGACACCCCGACTCCAGGGTGTTCATCCATAGCCTCTGAGCTTCGCCACAGCATTGGATGCCTGCGTGTTTCTGTTTTCGACAATTTTAGCCTTGTGGAAGAGTTGCTCAATCAAAAGAGCTTCATACATACATACTATAGTTAACTATCCCAGATCGATAGAGCTGCTATTTGCATGGAGACAGCTTGAGAATTTGCCAATCGGACTGTTTGTCTGTTACATGACGTGTCTCTCTTCATTTTCATTTCTGATTTATTTTATTTTTCTATTTAATGGGAATACTAATGTTGTTGGATGCCATTCTCGTGAGTTGCACCACTCGGGTGAAGACGTGCATCTCGCTTTGTGGCTTCAACTCACTAACAAACTACATATCTAGAGCGTTATTTCATAGGCCACATCGGCTTCCCAGTCGCTGCTAGACTGCTAGTTATGTAACTATTTCGAGCGGTGTGGCGGGACACTCCAAATTGAAGGCGAGGGCTTGACTCTTGGGTGGCCAGGGGGGAACGCTAACTAACTATCTAGTAGTTAGTGACGCCAAAATCGCGGTGTGAAGCTGTGACCTTATTTTCTTTTCTTTTCTTCTTTTTCTTTTTTTAGTATTTTCCCTTCCGAGAGTATGTTTAGTATATAACGACATCCTCATCATCGAATTCCAGCTACGCGTGTACCAAGTGCCAGAGCTGGGGTTCATCTCTCGTTCTGCTCTGCTAGCGAGATCGAACGTCCTTAACTGCCATCGACGAGTGCAAACAGTCTCATCCGCGTCGATTGATACAGCATTTCAAGACTGATTCTTGTTGGCCAAATGACCAAACCATCGAAAAATGGCCTTTTCAAGCGGTTTTTCCCTCTTGTCAGCACCGAATGACTCGTGTGGAAAAGGATGACGGGTGAGTGAGCTTGAACGCGTTTCTTTCTCGTTATGACCTGCCCAGGCGCTGAGATTCTTTCTAGCCTCGAGTGGCGGACGCGCGTTGTGGAGGTTTCGGCATACCGTGGCCGACTTTTTACCCCCGTTCAACTTCCTGACGCTGCACTATCTGTACTTTATTCTCATGGGCCTGGTATCGAGTGCCATCTTCTATGGAGCTTCAACACCTGCGAGGAGTGTGAGCTATGTGGACTCTCTTTATCTCTGTGTTAGTGCCATGACCGGTGCGGGCTTGAACACTGTATGTGCCTATCTTTCTACGGCAAAAGCCCCTCGAATATATGGCATGCTGATCCATTACGCTCAGGTTAATCTTGCTGCCTTGAACACATTCCAGCAGGCAGAGTTGTTCGTACTGCTCATGCTCGGCTCTGCAATCTTGATTTCCAGCGTTGTTTTGATCGTGAGAAAGATGGCATTCGAATCAAAGTTCCAAGGGATCGTTGAGGACCGCATTCGCAACAGGCCCTTGCAGCGCATCGTGCATTTATCCGCACCTCTAGCCACTCGAGAAGATATTACGCCTGCGACGTGTACTGATCATCAGAGCAGTAGTAACGCGCCAGCTGAGGAAAGAGTAGCACGTCCTTCTGTGCGCAAGACAGCATTGCCAAAGATGAATTCGAAAGATCGACCGGATACCTCGTTCTCAGTAGCTCCGGCCCTGGAGGAAAACACTTTGCATACTGTGCTCACTCAGCGTGATGATGACCACATCCGCTGGGCAGAAGATCCGTCGCTACCAAGACCCCATTCCAGAAGCCGTCATCATATGTTCCCAATGGCAGGAGTTGGTGCGAGAGGGGACATTATGAACGATCCCAAAGACGTACTGCCCAACTCAGAGCTACATGACCAACTAGACCAAAGAATCAAGTCAACCAAGGCCATTACGGGAACGCGAAAATCTTTTCCGTCCAGCGGCTCCATCTCTCGAAACTCACAATTTTTTGGTCTATCGCAGGCCGACCGAGAGAAGCTAGGTGGAGTAGAGTACAAAGCAATATCCTTCCTGTCATGGCTGGTTCCAGCCTATTTTATAGCTTTCCATCTTCTGGGCTGTTTAGCGTTGGGTGCTTGGATGTGGTACCATTATCCTCAAGTCGCAAGGAACAACGGCCTGGACCCATTCTGGACTGGTGCTTTTTTCGCTTGCAGCGCATTCAATAACTCAGGATATTCCCTCCTGGATTCTGGCGTGATTCCACTGCAGAAAAGGTACGGTTGAGACGATCGAAGCAACATCTTTTGAATACTAACAGCCAGTAGTGCCTTCATTTTGCTCACAATGGGATTTCTTATTTTAGCTGGCAACACGCTCTATCCCGCATTTCTTCGGCTTATCGTATGGACAATGAAATGCCTCTTGCCTGAAAATACTTCGTACAGTGACCGAAAGATGGTTTTAGATTTCATCCTCGATCATCCACGGCGAATATACACCAACATGTTTCCGTCGCGTCATACTTGGTACTTGGTTGGAACTGTGTTCTTGTTCAATGCCATTGACTGGGCAGCGTTTGAGGTTCTGAGTATCGGAAACGAAGAAGTGCGCAACCTCGGTGCATGGCGAGCACTGGATGGCCTCTTTCAGGCACTCTGTAAGGATGACTCTTGCTACATACATACTTATTGATTGGGCTTAAAGCTAACAATGATACTGCGTAGCTGTCCGAAGCGGAGGATTCTACGTTGTAACTATAGCAAATCTTAACCAAGGACTACTTGTTCTCTATAGTAAGTCATCAACCATGCATCCAGCCTGAGGCCTGTTTCGCTAATCGGTCTGCAGTTCTGATGATGGCAAGTTCCCATTGTTACCACCAAGAAGTTCCCGTGAGAATGTGGCAAGTAACAAAAGGTCTTTTTACAGTACGTGTCGGCCTTTCCGGTGACGGTGACAATGAGGTTCGTAATTTTATCATTATCAGAAACAAACATTTCAAAGCTAATATTTCGGTGTATAGAAATACAAACATCTACGAAGAGCGATCCTTGGGAATTTACGCAGGCGATGTTCGGGAGGCGGAGCGACCGTCTTTCCCAGCTCAATCGACACTTGGCCGTCTTCGTCGCTACATCAGTGGGCGTGACGCCCCTCAGGAATCGCGCGGCTACTTTCTTCGCCAACAGCTCCGGGGCCAACTCAGCCACGACCTTTGGTGGATTGCGTTGGCCGTCGTGCTGATCAGTATCTGCGAAAACAAACGATACAACGAGCACCCAGTTGTGTTTGCGACGATGAACATCGTCTTTGAAGTCGTGTCTGCATACGGGTGTGTGGGAATCTCCACGGGTGTGCCGTGGAACACGTACGCGTTTTCCGGCGCGTGGCAGACGGTGAGTAAATTGATTCTGGTGGCGGTCATGTTGAGGGGAAAGCACCGAGGCTTGCCTGTTAGTATTGACAGAGCGATCATGCTGCCTGATGTGTCGCTAGAGTGGGCTGAAGAGGAGGATGCAGTGCTCAGACTCGAACGGACCAGGACGCTGGAACGAAGCCGGTCGAGGAGCAAAAGTGTAGGACCCCAAAGTCGTGTGGTCAGTGGTCGGTAAGGTCGAGCCCAGTAGTGGCAGCAAGAGAACGCATGTAAGAGTTACTGCCTGAATTCTGATTTTCCCTCGTCGATTTATAGAGCGATGTATTTAGAGGATGCAGATTGTTATAGATCCAATTGCTTAAATTATGCAAAGGCGCGCTCCGTTACAATCATCGGCCTAGATTTTTCACGTTTGACTCGGCCCTTTATGACATTGGTTGCTGGTAGTCAACCCTACAGCGGGAAGACCCCGAAATTGAAAATTTCTATACTGACACAGGATGTTCCTTGACGTCTCTGGCCTTACATGGATTCTGGAGCTCAGATTTCTGCCGCACTGGCTGAAGTTAGCAGTGTTGAAGCCAAAAGTGAATATCCAGGAGCCTCACATCCTTTACAACAATCACCCATTGAGAAAATATCACGGAATTCTGGAGGTCAGAATTTGGCTGTGCACCATGGCCAGCTTAGTTGGTTTGATTGAGATCAATGTTAGGACATGAAGATGCATAGAACATTTGAGCAGCCACACATCCTTACTGCCCTTCACGCATGGCCTGGGTACATATATGTACTTCCTCAGCAGCTTCTAGACTGATGAAAATCCCCAGATTTTGATCAGCAGAAAACTATCTTCTCATGCAATCATCACATCATATTGTTCAGCCAGGTGAAGGCACTTAAACCAAGAGGTCTTTCTTGCATTTACCGACATATGTATGTTAGTGTGTATGTATCAAGAATCCGCAGACAACACTGAAAAAGACCATGGTTTGCATATGGTCACATTGCAGGAACAGGAATCAGAGGCAATCTCAACTGTCATCGCATCCTTGCCCTGGTAATGCTGCCCAGTGTCAATATAGGCATTGCTCCAATGGCAAAAATGGGCTCTTTTGTGACTCTGAGTGCATTGAACCATGCAGCAGCACTGCTTTATGCACTATGATCCTGGATGTAGAGGGTCTAGAGCTGGTTCAAATCATACAGGCATGCGGGCAGCCTAGAGATGCATAGCTAGTATGTATGTATTTGCTCACTCCACCGTTGTTGGGAAAGCAGGGTGAGTTGATGTCAAAAATGCCATCAAGATGCAAATAGCTCCTGGAGAGTGTCCGGACTGAGAAAAAAGAGCGTGGAATAGAACTGAAATCGGGCATGGGTAGAAGCAGCATGTCCGTCTAGTAGGTGTTACATACATCCTTGCTGAAGATTGGGGGGAGAGTAGGACAGAAAATCCACAGTTTATTGTAATGACTTCCTGATATCTCACGGGCAAAACGTCTAATGGCATCCTCTACTATAGCCACGGAAGCTAGCCTTAGTTATTGTATGCGCATTTGACGACATCTCGGATATGAGATCATGAGAAAGGCATATCCGTATAGACGCGATGTTTCAAGCTTCAACGCCAGACATCCCCCGCAAAGTGCTGAGGATTGTCAAAACTTCAGGCTAATATATGTACAGGAAGATGAAATCAGGCATTAATTTAGTTATAGCAGAAATGGGCAAACAGGCTAAAGTAGCAATCCACATAAAGATGCAACGCGCCTCTGGAACCAAAATGCAGAGGAAAGGTCATCTGAACGCCATATGCAATACAGTAGGGAAAGCAATCCATCAAAGCATACTAAGCACACCCGGGTATGAAATCAAGAAGGAGAAACCAGCTACTCAGCGAGGACCAGACACTGGATTCCGCGACGCATTCCCATATCCCCCAGGGCTCCCTCCGCCTCCGCCATGCAACCTCGCTCTCAGTCTCTCCTGCGCCGAAGCAGCAGACAACGTACGATCTGGCCCAGGACGATTCTGCGCCGCCTGAGACGCCTGGTACGAACCCGCCATCTGACTCGGCAGCGGTCTCGCACCGCCACCAACACTCCGCGCACCTCCCACGGGAGGACGCGTCGCAGATGTTGACTGCGATCGATCAAACGGCTGGCGCGACGTGCCCGACGGCACCGGACGACCTGGCAAACTCGACGCAGACGGTTTAAACCCTGCTGACTGGGTTGCATTTCCGCCCCGACCTAATCGAAGACTAGACGTCTGCGGCTGCGGCGGCGGCGCAGATGACGGCGTGGGATCGCCCCATAGATCACCTAGGCCTCCGCGACCGCCTCCGCCGCGGCCGGCTGGGGTCTTGGTTTGGCCTCCGTAGCCCTGGAAGGATGTCTGGGTAGTAGCGACTGTTGGGGGTGGGGGCTGTGGAGATTTGGGGTCGGGAGGGAGCCAGGGAGGGAGACGGCGGCCTTTTTCAGTGTAGTATCCGCGTAGAACGTTGGAGATGTGGGAGTTGTCTTCGTTTTCGGGGTCGTCGGTTTCGTCGCCGGAGGAGAGGGCGCGTCGGAGCGATATGAAGCGGGTGCTGAGGCTGGAGATGGCGGTGGAGGTGCTGAAGGATGAGAAATAGGAGGTCATGGTTGGTTTTGACTCTTCTATTTGCTTTTTGAAGCGGATTTTTCTTTTAATGATCAGAGATGCGTTGGATTTGCGATGGCGTTGGAATCATGAAGCCTGGAGTGGAGTGGAGGAGTTGTTTTTGAGGGAATAAGAGGCAGTGAAGATCAAACAAGTCTTATTGGGGTGATTAGAAGTGGATTTGAGAAGAGAAAGCAGCTCAAATAGAGAATCTCCCCTGGCAGTTGTCTGTGTGAATCAATCAATATCATTCCAGGAGCAGTGGGATGGTGAAGTGAAACCCAGCTCATGTCGCATCACCAACACTCTTCATGCGATACATACATCCCAACACCACCTAGTTAGTAACGCATATCAACTCTCTTGCTTCCAATGCCCTGCCAGCTGTCCTCTTTTCCTTTTCTGTCGCCAGAAGAGTTCCAGTCAATCTCCTCTTCATTCACTGACCACGTTAAGGCATACACAGGAGATCTCTCTCTGCTGGGCTGGACCAATATACAACACAAGCAACAGGTACATAGATCGAAAATGGAACCGAAAATCGCCCATATTGGCTAATATAGTCTTTCTCCCTTCTTTCTGCTTCTCCAGAATGGAAATGCACTCTTGATCATCTCCAGAATCATCCATATACCGCTGTCTGAGCCAACGAACAGGAAACAAACGGATGATGAGTGCTCTCTTCAAGAGGAAGACCTCATAGAGGATGATGATCCTGTTAGCATCCCACTCCATTTCCCCGTTTCTTATTGCAGCTGGAAGTTGCTAACACTAGTATAACAGGAAATGCTCATCAGACCATCAGCCTCTTCAGCGTCAAGCAAAGTCGAGGTGGAATACAACATCCTACTGTCACCAGTGTATCAGGTCCCAGTGCTATACTTCTTTCTCCGTGGCTCTCCGTACACTGGTTCAAATGCATTGGAGATCATATACCACCATCTCGTTTCCCCAGCTTACCGATCTGACTTGAAGCAGGTGGGCGTGATGGGCGGAGTTAGCATGACCGTATGTGAATCTACGACCATGGCGTCTTGAGCCCAGACTGCAACGTTGGATTAAGGACTAACATTTGACAAGAACCACCCAATATCAGGCATTCCTGTGTATTTTATCCATCCGTGCAATACAGCAAGTGCCTTGAGAGACGTTGCAGGGAACGTAACGCCGACACCAGAGACATACTTGTTGTTGTGGCTTGGTCTAATAGGCAACTGTGTCGGTCTTCATATGCCTAAGGAATTGCTTGCATCTACGAATGAGAGCTTCGATATAATGGCTGAACAGACTAGTCGAGCACCTGTTTCAAATGACTGAAGACCCTGTATTCCGAGGAAGCATGTACAGTGAATGGGCTCCTAAGACCTCCTACATGGAATATTTCCGGAAAAGCACTGACATTGTTGGTAAGTTTCCGCTTCTGATGCATCTTTCCACCAGATATTGGAGCGGGGAGGAGGCTCTGCTGTAGACTGCAAGCGTTCTGACTTCAACAACAACAAAAAACGAACATTAACAACAACTATGCGGTCAGGCAAATGGATGACCGTGCGTGAAGCTGCCTCATACCTCACTCATGACTTTGCAATGTAAGAGATATAACTGTATTCAAGAGTGTGGGTTAAAAGAGGAACCTAGAAAGTGTTGCAGGGAAATGCAAAGCAGTTCACATTGACCTGAATTCTTTAAAAACTTGTATATCACAGATCAATCAAATCTTACTACCAGCAACCCCGATAAACGCCAGGCCGTATATGAACTTTTCTATGCTCGTTAAGATCGTCAAGCGAAAATGCTTTCTTTTTCTGGGGCCTCAGTTTCGTACTCGATTTCAATTCGAGCGCCCTTCTTGCGCGGTGTAGGAGCCGGCGCTGCCCGTTTCCTCTTCGCTCCAGAAGTAGGCTTCTTCACTTGCGCTCCATCTTCGCCATCCTCTTCATCTTCTTGGCTACTCTCTTCATCGCTCTCATCGCTCTCATCATCCTCGTCTAAACTCTCATCTCCGCTGCCTTCACCAATCCAATCCTCTATATCTTCCAAGTCTTCATCTTCATCGAGATCACTCACATATTCAACTTCTCCCACACCTTCCTCCTCCTCTTCCTCCAGCTCTTCTTCAATACCCTCATCCAGATCTTCATCCCGTTCACCTTCTCCCTGTCGCTCCAAACCTCGAAGCACCTTCTTCCAAATATTCTCCTCCACATTCAACGGCCGATCACCATACGCACCACTTCTCAAACGCTCAATCAGCTCTCTCTCAATCGCCCTCTCCACCTTCGCCGCCGCCTCCGCCTTCCGCTCCCTCGTCGCTTCTCGATGTCTAATCTTCGGCGCAAGTTTCGGCACCAGCCGTTCTCCCAGTCGCTCGTCCTCCTTGGCCAGCCGTCTCGTTCGAATGCTCACCTGCGTCAGTCGCGTAAGGCGCTGCTTGCATTTGTGAATCAAGAATTTCGGCCAGTAGATAAGTCGCTCGTCGATTTGTTCCAGTGCCTTTGCGTAGTTTGATGATAGACGGATTCGCTCCCACCATTTGCTGGGCAGATGCGAGCGTTCAATTGTCTTCATGTAGAGGTACATGGCGCCGGTCGCAGGGTCGGAGCGTACCGTGGCATAGCGGGAATTTGCAAGAGGACATGATTGGCGATTGCAGAGACCGGTGATGTTGTATTCATTGCGACAGAAATTTTGTCCCTTAGTAGTCCTAATGAGAGGAATATTAGCATGTTATTTCGCAAGTGCTCTAAAGATGCTGAGCCTGTTCAGGCCTGAGACTTTCCAGTAGATAGAACTCCTTACTTCAACTTAAATGAACAAAATTGCTGGTTTATCACCTGCCATACAATTTCGTCTGACGCCATATCTGTGCTTTCTGGAAGTATACGACGCAAAAGAAAGGCACAGGAGCAGTGTTGCGTCGTGGTCTCGAGCAGCACGCTCTTCGAGGTCGACAGCTGCAAAATAATTTTTATAGTATGAATCACGTGATGATTAACTAACTAACCTAAGTGGACTAGTCCTGAGTCCGACATCAACTTCATCATCTAGACGAGAGATCATGATATCCGCGATTCCACGGAGAGGAGGAATCAGATCTCGAACCGTTTCTCAGTGGTCAGAGTCAGTATGTTTGTCAATAGAACCTATTCTATGACTTCGGTTTTCTTCTCCCAAACTTTTATAGCTGCGAGTGGACCTGCTCTTCCTGGATGCAGTGCTCTCGCGTATTTTCAGATTAGAATTGAGATGATACCATATAAAAAGCCTGTTGAGACAGCAGAAGAGATGAGTGAATGGCTTCTAGCCATCTACAATTGCTATAGCACCCAGCGGCTGTGGCCATTGAGCTCGTCCTTAACCTCTGACCCGAAGACCCCTTTTCGGCTGAGCGTAACAGAGAGCTGAATGGTCTCCTTGATAGAGTGATATCGAGTCCCCGATATCAATATCTGCTATTTCCTGTAAACTGAGAACGTCTTTCTGGTGGGCCTCAATGGCTCCATTTGCAAGTGGTCGTATGTACCCCAATGGGGAACCCCGAAAAAGGTGGTTAAGCATGGTGCTCAGAGATGCAGCAATAAGCTTAAGCATCTGGCTGTTCTTGTGGTCTTGTAACCCTTTGGCCTGGTGCAATATTAAGGATGCATTTTCCTTCTGCCTATGGATAAGGGTAAATTGATATCAGCTCTGACTCACTGGCTCTTAGTGAATATGTTCTCTCACTATTTGCTGCTCTTATTCACTTCCCCCTATTCACTGGGGAAACCATAGGAAATGGAAATATTTATATATCTCCTTCTCTTTGCTTCCTTCACATTCAACATCCTCCACGTGATAAGGACTACAGAAGCTAGGGCTTTGCAAGCTTCAAGCTTTGTGTTCCTATAGGAAATTTCCTCTTTGCAACTCAGCTTCTGGTTCTCTTTTTTCCAGCTTTCATGTTTTTGCTGTCCTTAACTTTGCTTGCCTAATAAAGTCAGCCTTTATCCGAGTGAAGCCCCTTAATCATTCTTCTCTCAAAGCTCCTCACAACGTCTCAAATCACTCACTTGCAAAGAACTGCTTTTCTGTTTTGCGTTGATACCTCATTATCTCTGAGTGAACCTTTAACGACGAAACAATGGTGAACGCTGCAGGCAAAAATGTGGGACAGTCATTCCACTGTCATAGATGCCAGCTTGACCTTGCCAATCGAGCTGAATATACTCGTCACATCGTTGCATCGCCAAAACACCACCCTTGCTATCTCTGCCGTCACCGAACGGACTTCGATTCCTTCACAGGTCTTCAGCGGCACTTAGAAGTGTTCCACCTGTACTGCGAGCCATGTCAATGGTTTGCTCCCTCTGAACAGGGCCTGCGGCAACATAATACGTCGAGGCACTTTATGTGCGTCACCTGCGGCGACTACTTTCACAATCAGCACCAACTCACGGTCGTAAGGCTCCTTTCCCCCTACCAGTTGAACCTTAGCAGATAGCTGACCAAGATTTCATTTCTCAGCACGCCTTTATCCATAGACCACATGGTGTCCGCTGCTACGGTTGCAGCTTCCAGTTTCCTGTTCTGTCGGCCCTGTACGGGCACCTCGAGTCGAGCCGTTGTCCTTCAGGCATAACGGGTAAAGACATTCAGAACATCGCAACCGATCACGCTCGCTACCTACCAAATAACAACGGCAAAATCTTCTGTTGTCGAGACTGTCAGCGATCATTCAGTCGGATGTGTGACCTTCTTCAACATTCAGAAACAAAAACGTGTACAGCAGGTTACTGGGGGGGAACTGGCCGTGTTGGCTTGTTGGCACAATACATGGAGAGCCGTCTTCGTGTTCTTGTGAAATCTAAGTGCAATGTAACCGCCGAAAAAGAGACAGGAACAGGGCACCTGGCCCAGGATGGAAATGCTGTGAAGAATGATGCAGCTATGAAGGACACCATCCCATCAATTGTTATCAGCAAACCTCTGGACGATATTTAGACGTCTGTTTCAATGTTTCTTCATCTGGGTGGTGTTCTCTTTTTGTGAAAAAGCATTTGGCTTCGTGTGACGATACCCAATAGTCTTTGTGATTTGAGCAGGATCGGCGCCGTGGAGAGAAGCGTTAACTCCAGTGACTTTCTGTTTTGTAATCTCTACGAGAATTGATTGCCACATTGCAAATGGTCTGTTTTTATGTTTCCCTTTCTAGAATTGTGGTTTCTTTTCTTTGCTTGGGGCTTGGTTTGGCTTTTCTTGTCTTCATAAAGGGATTAGACTGTCTGAACACTTTTTTCCTTAGAGAAGGAATGAATTTGCTATTTTCAAATTCATCTTGAAGATCATTAAGTTCTCACCCAAACAAGCATAGAGACCCCCTCGAATGCTCAGCAGATATATCAGGACTTTACCTGTAAATCAACAACTTGTCTTCATTCCTAAAGTCTAGTTGTCTTTCGTGCAGTCAAGGATGAAGAACCAACCTTTATCAACACTTTGAGCAAAGCAATGCCTCAGGAAGTACATACATACATACTACTTATAATTGCTCCATGACCTTTGCCACCGCAATACCTCTTTCCTCGCCAAATCTCCCCGTGATAATCTGAACACAGATCGGCATGCCTTTAACAAGCTCCAAATCATCTATTTCCCATCTCATGGTAAGCTTACATATCCCCTATCAGCCTCCCGTGGTGGTGGTGGTGCACCATGAGGACTTACACTGTTCATGATTGAATGCATCCGATTCATTCCTTGGTTTATGATTTCTCCATTCATCGCTCGGCGCATCGAGCGATGGATCGACTTTGGTCACTGGGACTGTGACTACGGCGTAGTCTAGTAGATTGAAGATGGCCGTGTATCCGAGCCATTGTCTGCTTTTCACCCAGGTCTTGGGGGTGTATGCGACCCAGGGCAGGACGGGCATTATTAGTGCGTCGATGTGCGATTCTCGCCATTGGCGGAGGTAGTGGGTTCGATAGTCGTGCTTCGCTTTGTCGAGCTGGTTTGGGGGGTTTCTATTTGTTAGTTGTGTGTCGTTTGTGATGCTGTGGGAATGGGAGAAACTGGGGGAGGCTGGTGGGAATAGAATAGTCTTTTAGTTACTATGTAATGTATGTATGTACCTCTTGACGCTCCAGTTGCGTTAGTCTGTCTTTTGCCTGGCCGACGAGCATTCCCTGGATCAGCGGTTCGTCGACTAAGTCGCATAGCCTTTCGCATTCAGCGCCGCCGTCGGCCAGGACGGATTTTAGCCAGAGCTTGAGGCCTTTGACGTGGGAGGACGTGTCCCATTCGATCACTGGACGAACTTTAGTTAGCGTGGTTGGGCACTTGCGATTGGGATGCTGCGTTACCGTCATGTCCAGCGGCATGGAATTTCTCTGCGACTTCCCGGAGTGCGCGAGCCACGGGAGGTTGCGGTTTGACGATTCCGTCATCAAAAACAATTCCGATTTTGAGTGGGTGGGCTGGAGCATCAGCGAGTTCTTTTCGCCAGGGAATCGGAAGAGCTCGATGCTCTCGTTCCCAGGGCTTATTGGAAATAAACGCCTCTGTGAAGAATTCAAGGCTGTTCAAACTAGTTGTCATTGGGCCGGCAACTGGGGGGACAATGTGGGATTGATTGTTCCTGAGGAGAGATGTTAGAATATTTTCGTCTGAGGACGAGAGAAAAGGGACTTTACAGTGATCTCTCCCAGGGTATACGGCCAGCAGATGGCGTCAGACTGTATAACCCTTGCAATGTTGCAGGAATGCGTATCGAGCCTCCAATATCACTCCCGATTCCGATGATGCTGCCTTGGGCGGCAACAACAGCACCCTCTCCACCAGAACTGCCGCCAGATATTAAATTCCTATTCAAGGCGTTTAATGACTGGCCGAATACATGATTGTAAGAATCGGACATCTGTAATTTGACTGTCAATCTCTGTTCCCACGTTATGACTGTGGATAAGTTGGGAATGTGCCCACCATGAGAGACTGGGGGATGTTTGTTTTGCAATATATCACAGCTCCCATTGAAAGCAGCAGCTCTGCCATGCAACCATTCCGTGGAGCAGGCTTTCCGATTAAACCAACCCATCCTACTGTAGGTCAGAAAGATTTGAAACCACCAACCACCACTGGCCTTAAATGCACGTACCTAAAGTCGTATCGATACCCTCAATATCAAATCCGTCTTTTATCGAAATCGGCAGCCCGTGCAATGGCCCCTTGAGTTTGCCAGTCTTTCTCAAGTGGTCATCCAGGGCCTTCGCACAGCTGATCGCCCGATCAAAGAACATCTCCGTGCAGCAATTGGTCAGCTGGTGTGCTAAGGCAGCTCTCTTGCAAAACGCCAGTGCAACTTGCTCGCTGGATAACTCCCTGCTGGCGAGTTTGGAAAGGAGCACAGTTGCATCCGTGATATTGGTGATTGCTTTTTCTTCTGGGCTGAGGAGGGTGGACGAATCGATGAACTCTTTGGTATTGACGACATCCGATGGCACAGGAGAAAGGAGATGCCACTCTTTGGGAATAGAAGCTTTCTGCTGCATTCTCTTTTTCAGAACTGCTGGTTTCCAGTGCGGATATGCCATGGTTGTTGGTTGCAGAATCATCCAGTGCTGTGCTGCCCCGACCACCAGATATTTATTAGATGAAAGGAGAGTAACCCTTGAGATTGGAATCGAGGATGCGAGACCAAATAAGAATTCTATCTGGAATTGTCATGAAAATCAAGCATATCAGAGGTAAGAGAATGCTCCAAGATTCGAGCGTCGACACTTCACGATGCCATTGCCACTGCTCGGCCTGGCGGGGTAGTTCAGTTACATATCACAGAGCATCTCTTCGCAACAGCAGTTTACATCGAGTTGGCTACTATGCAGAGATACGGAACAGAGTGAAGAGAAGATCAGTGATGCTTTTTTTTGGAGAATACTTTGCAACATGTATGTTCTGATTTCTTGAAATAGCCAGCATTGGTGTTACAAGTCTTTCAGGGATTGTGATATCTCGCGAAGAATATCTCTTGTATGTACATATGTATGTCTACGGCAGTGGACTGCTGCTCACCAACTGCAGTTTCTGATGACAGCCACAGTTGTACTACTCTATGTTGGTGATATCATGCGCTATCCTAAGGATTAGATTCACTCTTACACAGTATCCAGTTATGGCCATTTGGCGATTGGCCTTTAGACACTGACTACTAGTTAATAGAAACACCACAACATCCTTAAGAGCCGGAGCAGATTAATCATAGTCAGTCAGGAAAATTGACAGCTTGTCAGAACCCATTGACGAGGAAAAGAGACACGGATTCCAAGATAACTACATAATTCGGAACATTCCTAATTCCCACCTCCGCGGAACCATCCCATGTCGTCCACTCCGCTCCGCCCCATCCTTATTTCCGCTCCCGCAGCCCGCCACTTCGTCCAATCCCTCCTCCAAAAACACAACGCCCCCAACCGAAACGCCTCCATTATAGCAAAATGCCTCGTCGACGCCGATCTTCGCGGCGTAGACTCCCACGGGATCAACCGCATCCCCTCTTACATCTCCCGTATCCGCCATGGCGTTCTAGACCCCACCGCGTCGCCCACAGCCACTAAAATAACCCCCGTAGTTAGCCAAATCGACGGCCGCAACGGTTTCGGCTTCATCGCCGCCCACGAAGCCATGTCCACCGCCATCCGAATCGCACAAGACTACGGACTCGGCCTGGTCTCCGTCAAACACTCCAACCACTTCGGCATGTCGGCGTCCTTCGTCCAACAAGCCATCGACGCAGACATGCTCAGTCTCGTCTTCACTAATTCCTCTCCCGCACTACCGGTCTGGGGCGGACGAGAGAAGCTCATGGGTGTATCGCCCATCGCGTGCGGAGCGCCCGCAGGCAAGAACTCCATCCCTTTCATCCTCGACATGGCCCCGTCGGTGGTGGCGCGCGGGAAGATATATAAAGCGCTTCGTCGTGGCGAATCAATCCCATCGGACTGGGCGCTTGACGAGCACGGCTCGCCTACCACCGACCCCGCCGCGGCGTTAAAGGGCGTTATGCTGCCGATGGGCGGACCCAAGGGTTCTGCGTTATCGATAATGATGGATGTGTTTTCTGGCGTGTTGTCCGGCTCCGCCTTTGCGGGTCACGTTGTAAATCCGTATGATCCGTCAAAACCGGCGGATGTGGGACATTTCGTGATGGCGGTTCGGCCGGATTTGTTCATGTCGGTGGAGGAGTTTAAGGAACGGATGGATTATTTGTATCGGAGGGTGGTGGAGTGCGATAAGATGAGTGGGGTAGAGAGGATTTATTATCCGGGAGAGATTGAGCTGTTGATGGCGAGACAGAGGGCAGAAGAGGGCATTCCATATGTAAGGGCCGAAATTGACGCGTTGAATCAAGAGGCAGATTTGGTTGGTGTGAAACATATCGAAGAGCTTCATTAGGTCGCCGAAGAAAGTACAGCTCTGGGAAGAAAACGCAGTTCCAGGGCGCCTTTCCCTTTTTCCCCCCTCGATGCACTAGATATATTGCGCATAACAGGTGTAGTATAACTCAAAGTCGTCAAGCTATCGCCTTCAAATTTCCGATTCGTATCCTGAATAAACCTAGGATCATTGATTAAAAAAGAGGATATCTCAATATGCAACAAAACAAATACCCAGAGCTGCTCGGAGAAACGCCAACTACCACGACTCCATCTTCGAAGGAGCCCCCTCTAACTCACTCGGACCGCCACCAGGAGCTCCAGCGCCGCCATTCGTATCATCCCCAGCACCAGCATCGCCTTCTTCCCCAACAAATCCCCATCCCATATTTTCCAGTTCACGAGAAAAGAAATCTCTCTCCTCTTCCATCAATGACTGGCCTCCTTCCACTGCCATGGCTTCTTTATACCGTCTCAGATGCCACCAATGCGTCAATCCTCTCAAAGCTTGCTCCATCGGCAGCGAGTCTTCCACTTCGGCATCAATGTCTGCACCAGCAAGCCAGTCATCACGCAACTCAGGACGGCAGTACAAGTAAATAGCGGTAATAATGCGCATGTGCGTTTGACGCCATTTGCGACCGCAATAAGGAACCTGAGATTTAAAAAGTTTCAACGTATACAAGCGGAGATGAGGATTAGGAATCTTAATCCCCTTGCGTAAGACAGCACTGGATTTATATTGTACTAAGAGCAGGCAGCGGTGGGCTTTGTTGCGAGTGATCTTTTGCATAATGTGTAGGTAGTTTATGATTGCGAAGAAATTTCGAAAAGAAAACTCAGTGATGGGCGCGCCAGGAAGTGGGGAGGTCGGGAACCCCAGTTCATCGACTTCGGGGAGGCATAAACCTTTGGTGACATTTTGGTCTTTCTCGTTGGAGGCCCCCGAAGTGTTGAGCACCGACAATGAAGACCGACTACGGGAAATTGGGGGAGGAACAGCTTCTTCTTCGCTATCCTCTAATTTTTCGGGTTCAGGCGAAGGCGCGGGTGGGGGAGGGTGTTCTGAATGGACATGGCAAAAGTGGAAAAAGCTGAATCGCAATGAGCAAACGAATAACCTAGAAAGGCCAGTTCAAGACCACTAACCTTAGGTCATCTCGGTCAATTTTCTGGGCTACAGCTTTGTCGACATCTTGATGGATACACATCTTTAGTATCAGCGGTAAATAATTAGAATCAAGCAACAATTGGGTCATATGTTCGAATTGAAGAATATCTAAAGGAAATTAGCGGCATGCCTTGTAACGACCTGCTTGAACATACGTGATCTCTTGAACCACTTCAATAATAACAGCAATGCGCCGGAGATAGCCTTGGATTTTATTTCACGGTATCTGATGCCATCAAGCTCGTCAAGGTTTCTTACAGATTCGGGTTTCGGGTATGCGGTGGAGGCCGGAAACTGAGAGGTGCTCGTTCCATTCGGCACCGCCCTGCAATGGTCAGCACTGAAATTAGATGGAGGTTTTAATAGGACTAAATATACCCTGGTTTATGCCCATTTTGACCATTGCCGCTTGACTGACCGGCAGCTGCGGTAATATTTGTCAGTATTTCCTTCAGCAAGACGATGACAACGGACTGAAGACTGGGCAATATTTGGCTCTAAAAGTTGGTCAGCTTATGGAGTGCTCGAAAGTTTTAAAAAGCAGTGAAAGACAAACATAAAAGTGTTCAACTGCATCCAAACGCCGCTGCACATCCTCATCGTCCGTTTCTTTGGTAGGAGGCATTTCATTTGCTGTCTTTTTTTCACCTGCGGACGCGGTTTCAGACTCTTCAGGAGATCCACTGACCACCTCATTTGCATCCCAGCCTCTGTCGTATTTCATAAACCTCTCACGCTCTTCCCACAGTTGTCGGAGCGCTCTTGTCGTGCGCATTCGACTGGAAAACAGATTTACGGCCTCGATAATAGATGCAGGTACATCGCTACCTTCCCACTTTTGACCGACCAAGGTGTCTTGAAGTCCACTCGAGCCCTTTCCGCCAAGATTGTTGCTAGTGCTATCCAATGGTGGATACATAAATGGGAAATTCTGGTTTGTCTGGTAGTTTTGTTTTTTGCCTCCCTTGCCTGGACCCCCAGGGGACGGTGGGGGAGAAGGGGCGGGTGTTGCAATATGGACAGTTTTATGCAGGATTGAACCGTTTCCTGTGCCAAACGAGACAGAAGTGCCAGAAAACAACGCTGACGTATTAGCTCGATTAGAGCCATTAGGAAACGGTGGAAGAATTGAATTATGTTCTAGTTCTAAAGGAAACAAAGGTGGAGGAGGGTTGTAGGCTGGATATTTTGATGTTATTTCCTGTCGGAAAGCGTGGTAGTCCAGAGGCGAAGCTGTTAAGACTGGCAGCGGGGATCGTGAGTTGGTGGCTTTCGCATCGCATTTTGGTTCTAATACAGATTTTGCATGCTGCAAATCTTTGGAATTGCCGAATAGGAGTAAGATGGATTTCCAGAAGAGGAGTATTAGCTACGCTTGTTAGTAAAAGCTCAGGTTAAGAGAAACGGGGATTGACATACTCTTGTCAATGGAAAATTGCTAACGTCTTCCCATCGTAATCGAGCAATGATTTGGGCTACCACAACCAGAAAATTCGGTTTCAGTGCGGCTGGGATTCAAGCACTGTTAAATGAGCCCCAAAAACTAAGGACAAAGGCACATACCCAACTCCACTTTTAGGCGATGGTTATCAGGATATAGCGTTTCCTGCCTCCGAGCAGCCTCCACAATAAAATAGAATACCGTGAGAATCAAATTCATCTCTCGGTACCGGGCTGCGGTATAGGCCGCCACACCGTTTTCGCCGTCAAAGACCTTTATATCATCGCGATTAGTCGTCCTAAAACAGATGCATTAGCTAAAAGTCTTTTTTTAAAAAAAAAAAAAAATAAAATAACAAAAATACACAATTACAAACGCTTGACATCTTCTACTAACTTGTCATTGTCAAAAACATGTTGCAAGTGATCGAATAATGTGACTATGCTCTTTTCCTGTCGGAAAAGTTCCACATTTCTCTCTATCCATTGAATCTGGAACGACTTTTCCTTTGGTGTTTCTGCAGCCTCTGTTTCCGTTGGCTCCAGGGGGTAATCACTGGAGGCTTTTCCTGCAGTGACCCCCCAAATGCCCGTGATAAGATAGCATATATTTTCTAATGCTTCAATTCGCGCTAATATATCTGTGCTTTTTGTAACGGTCAAAATCATTGTATCAATAAAGACCTTCTGTGAAATTTGGGTGGCATTGAGCCAAGTGACTTCGGAAGTGTTCTCTTCTGGTAGTGACAGAACAAATTGAGACCAATTCTGTTCAAATGATGCTTTCGAGCCGAGTAACATCAGCCGGTCAGATTCATTGTACTGAAACCATTCATCTAACTCTTCGGGGAAAGGCTGAGAGTCCGCGTAGTTAAACGCATACGCCGGCTGCTGCTCGACCCTAGGGAGATCCTCCACAATTTTTCGCAGCTGAGCCAGACTCAGCGAATCAGTTGCATGGTCCAAATCCTGCGGTACTGGGGCAGGAGGGGGTGGTTGCAGAGGTGGCGGAGGAGCAACAGCATCTCGCCTCAGCTCCGGACGCGGTGGCTGCCTGGGGTAACGCTGTGGGAAATCAGGATACTCTTCTTCTCGCTTCCTAGACTGCTCCGCTATGAGGTTGCGCACTACACCGGGCATAAGCAGGTCGTCTGGCACTGTGGATATGTTCGCTCCGGTTTGATCAACCTCATCTGCCCGTACGATGTGCTGGCCCAGCTGGTTCCCTTCGCTTGAAGCCATGTAGAAGAATTGCCGCTTTCAGCTCTCTTTGATTAAAATTGTCAATCAAATTACGCGACAGTTCAAAAACTAGGGTACCTTGTGGTAGGTCCACCAATGAAATCAACCAGGCGATGGTATATATGAACGAAAGATCCGCCAGTAGTCAGAATCTAAGGAATATAAATCGAACAAAGTCATAACCCGTCATATATTTGCCTGCACAGACAAGCTCTCTTCCACTGCGGTGTGATATGAGGACGACAACGAGAGGACTGTCATGCCCAAACTGGACATCGGGCTGGTCATCTGATATTCGGTGTCGGCTACACGATATTCCGTGACCAGGCACGTGAGGAATACGTTGAGCCCGAAATTGCAGTGAGCTATGGTAAAGCTGGCAGCAAATCCGCCTTTAAAGAAGTACTAACATATTTGAATTTCTAAAGATGAATTTGATATATCTATGCCAATGGTATCATGCCTAAGAGAACTTCTTTGCTCTGTTGAATGCCCGCTGTCTCATCTTCCATCTCTGCCAGCCAGCCTCGGCCAGATCTTCTCCCATCAACAGATCGCGCATCCTTAACGACCTGGGTATCTTCGCTTCCAGAAACCACTCAATCCAACCCGACATCCGAAGATACGCCCCAAGCAAATACCAAACTAATGCGAATCCGCTTCCTGCTAAAACACCGACTAACACTTGCTTCGCGGAATGATAATGCAGGTATACACGACTCGAGGCTACCGCAGCTGCACCGAGACAGGCGAGTAAGGACATGGCAACTCTTTGGGTAAAGGTTGAAGGCGAGTCGTTGGGCAACGTAGAGGAGGTGGTGGGGTTATGTCGGAAGAGCAGGAACAGAGTCACTGAGAAGGCGAAAAAGGCAACGAACTGGGAATGGGAGGATGGCATTCCATAGCCTTTACCGTAGATCTCTGTGTTAAACAAAACAACATTGTTAAGTCGAATCCTATTCGCCACTCAAAGGCTGTGGAAGATCCCCAATACGTACGATGTGGTCGCTCCTCTTGGATCAGCCTCTTCAACGAAAAGTTCAATGCCTCGCAGAGCATTTGGCCTGCGAACATTAACAGCACTTCAACCTCCCGTGAGGACCATATTAAAGTGATGTATATGACCACGAGGGCCTGTGGGACAAGGGAAAGGAAGGCACATAGATAGGATAGAGGGTCCTCGGGGTTCTAAAAGGGCAGGGCATCCGTCGTCAGTCATTTCACAGAAGCTCAACCCTCTGCCAGGAAGGAAACTCACATAATGGACATGAGTTAGAGAAAAGGAGGCCAGAGGCATCTCCATCTTGTTCTCATCCATGTTGGGCCTGGGTCTGAAAAGAGGCTAGACAGAAATATGATTATAATAAACTGCAAGATCGTGACATGGCCGATATGAGCAATAGATTATGAAGAATCAACAGTTAGAGATTAGTATACAGTAAGACTGTATTCTTGATCAAAGATCTTCAACGATACAGAATGCAATCATCTCACAGTGATAATCCAGCTGAAATGTACTGTGTATCAGCCAAAGTACCCTTGCTGACTACAAATGTTAGTATCTCCATCTCTTCTAGCTGTCATCTTACATCTCCCAGACTTCACTGCCTCTGTTGAATGCTTCCAACTCTTCAGCTTCTGCAGCCGGAAATCCCTTCAAAGAGACAACAAACTCCCATATATACATATCAGAGGTGGCGTCCAGACGGTCTTCAATCTCACTTTTGGCCTATCGACCCCTCAGCTCTCCTCCCCCACCCTTTTACTATGAAATCATCAGGCTGCGACGATCGAGTCCCACGAGCGAACGCTGAAGATTTAGCGGACTCACACCTACTCTTTGATACGTTTCTTTGATAGCAGGAAGGAAAGGGCAGATGTACTAGCCGGACTCAAAAGCTGTCATCGATAACCTGTCGAAATCATCAGCCATCACTTCGCAGAAGTCTTTGCGCTTCGGAGTTTCGTCGCACATCTGAGTGTTGGTCTGTGTCCGGAGATGGACGTGGACGCAGAATGTGCAGACGATGAGCGAGTCGTTGAGCTCGCTTCTATCGCTGCTATCTACCCGGAGATCGCCTTCGACCCGAAGCTACCTTTTCAGGCTTCTTTAGCCTTGCCCGTCTCTCCCGCGAATCCAGTCAATGTGGCGTTTGAAGATTCGCCAGCAAACGAAGCAGTAAATCCCCTTCCCACCCATTCAGGTCTGGCCGATCTGAGCGATGCAGTAGACGGAAATGGTTCAGAGGGAATTACAATCACAGAAATAGAAGAGAGTGAAACTTATTCTATCTCGCATTTCCCTCCCTTGCTATTGGGGATAGAACTACCGGAGCGATATCCAGCCTCTGAACCTCCCAAGTTCACAATATCTACGAACCCGGAATGGCTACCCATCTCCACAATGTCAAAGCTGGTGAGTGAAGGTAAAAAGCTTTGGGAAGAATGTGGAAAAGATTTGGTTGTCTACTCGTATATCGACCATCTCCAGCAAGCTGCCGAAGGTGCTTTTGGATTTGGTTGTAGCTCCGATAAAGCCATAGTGCTCCCCGAGAGTTTGAAAATACCTCTTCTGGATTTCGATGTGCGGATTAGGCGAGAGAAGTTCGAACAAGGGACTTTCGTCTGTGGGATCTGCCTCGAACCAAAGAAAGGCCAAGTTTGCCATCGGCTTCAGCGCTGTTCGCATGTTTTCTGTGTGGCATGCCTTCAAGACTTCTACAACACGTGCATCAGCGAAGGAGACGTGGACAGTGTGAAATGTATTGATCCAGATTGCGGGAAAGACTCGAGACCGACTTTATCAGATGCCGAAACCGAAGGGCAAAGAAGGCTTAGACGAAGCCGCAAGCCAGATTTGACCCTGACCCCTACTGAGCTTCTTCAGATACCCCTTGAACCTCAAGTTGTTCAGCGTTATGCCGTCCTAAAGCGAAAACTTAAATTGGAAGCTGATAAAACTGTCATATATTGCCCACGCCAGTGGTGTCAGGGAGCAGCACGCTCAAAAAGGTTTCCTAAACCAATAGATCCCATGAACATCAGCAATCTGGAGCTATCAGACGACGAAGAAGAAGTAGAAGCTTTCGACCCTCTCGGTGCTGAAGACCAACTCCCCCCCATGGAAAAGCGTCTCGCGATATGCGAAGATTGCGGTTATGCATTTTGCCGGGTGTGTAAAAAGGGCTGGCACGGCCCCGGAGTTTTCTGTTATCCTCGGCGTGCAGCAGAGCTTACGGCCGAAGAAAAAGCCACAGAGGATTACATGCATCTTTATACAGCGAGATGCCCAACTTGCGACTTCCGATGTCAAAAAGCCATGGGTTGCAACCACATGATCTGCTCGCGATGCAAGACGCATTTCTGCTACTTATGCTCTAGCTGGCTATTCCCCACCAACCCATACCAGCATTTCAATCAATCGTCCAGCCCCTGCTACATGAGGCTATGGGAACTCGAGAAAGGCGACGGAACCGACGGACCAGGCCCCGAGCAACAAGCACCCGACCCCTTCCGAGATGAGGGATCAGATAACGAAGAGGACGAAGAACACGGCGCATGGCAATTCGCTTTGGCCATGCACAATAATAATAACAATCTACCTCCCCCGCCTGCTCCTGACCCCCCACATCCCGCACCACCACGAGCAATCCCTCCACCTGCCCCCCGACCACAACAACAGCCACAAGAACCACAACCACCACCTCCTCCCCCTCCTCAACCGCGCATAGAACTCGTACTGCCCCACCGACCCCCTCGCCCCGCTGAACCCCTTCCCCCCGCCGACGATGCTCAACCACAGCGCCGTCCGGCACCAGACCCAGGTCAGAGACGCGGCCTGCAGCGGTTTCTGTACTTGGTCCAGCATGATCAGGAAGATGAGTGGGACAGCGATGAGTTGGACGAAGACGACTTTTAAAGGAGTTCTTTCAGTTCTTTCTTTCTTTCTTTTTCGCTGAAGTTCATGATGATGCAGGCTCTTTTGGCCCCCGCTGGTGTGCAATCACATATACCCCTTGCGTCGCTTTAACTATTGCATATATTGAATTTATGGCTCTTGCATGCATGTGTTGCATATTATTGAAATTAGATTCTAGCTGTATATTATTTGTTATACCCCGTGGCTTGAAGATGGAGTGATAAATAAATACAATTTAGACATACAACTGTCAGTAGTTCGAAGGCACATGTCCATTGCAGCCGGCCCATTCTCTAATTAATATACGCTTCACAAAGTCGCAAAATACTATTGTTACATACCTAACGCTCCTACACACCTTTTAACCAGAAAAGCAGGGCTACAATGGCAATAAACTCCCTTCGTACGTCTCCTTAGCGGCTATTAAATCAAAATTATCTGCTGTCTTTCATATGTTAGTATTTAAAAGTTTTTTCAACTCTTTTCTCCTCGCCGTCACGTTGACAAGCCCAGAGTAAACGGCCCAGTCTCATCGTGCCGCACCCCAACAACACTCTTAGGCCAATCATAAAACAGCTCATACCGAAGCACAGTATGATCCAAATACATCAAAATGAGCCGATACCTGCGCGAATACTGTGCTCCATGCCACGATTCGCGAGGTGCTTGACGCCTTGCGCGATGAGGTCGCTTGTGCGCGTTAGTGGAGTTCTTCCCGACCTTGGGGCCATCGCCACCATCCTCGTTGCTGGCGGAAAACCCTCCCAAGTCATCGTCCGAATTCGAGTCTTCGACAGGAATAAGATTACTCTCCACTGGCCCAACTGCTACTCCAACCAACGGAAGTAGCGGCCTCATCCCACGCTCCTCTTGACTTGCAAAGGGAACGATGTGGTCGATTCGCATAAATCGACCCACATCCGGCACTTCTGTTAAACTCAGGATTGCGACACGGCCGATCTGAGAACCTGCGATAACGACTCCCAGTTCTGGAATCTGGTGCACCATGTTGAAGCGATCGCGGTTCATCAGGGCTGGTGCGAATTGTGGTATTGTTTGTCGGAGTAGCTTTCGGCAAATGACCGAAGGCAGATGGTCGTCTTGGACCCACATCAGCTGAGCGTCGGTTTCAGTGAAGTGAAGGATAGGAAATTCGACACGTCTCTTACGCATCACGCTTTTCCTCCGTGGACCCTTGACATGATTAACGTCGTCTTCATTTGCAGAGTCTGATGAAGATGAGTCCTGCTCCAAAAGGCGCTGCAGAGGTGACAGAGGCCGGAAGGGAGCGTTGTCTTCACTCATAGTTTGTTCCTCAGCTTCGCTCATATTCTCATCCTGTTCAGCATCGCTAAGTTCATGCGCCTCATCCAAGGCCAATAAATTATTCAAATCTACAGCTTCCTCCACAATCCCAGACTCACCAGAAGATTCCGGGTTGAGCTGCCCATCAGGCTGACTACCGAAATCATTGTTCGCAACCAAAGCCTGGCTGTTCCCTTCATGAAGCAGGTTGTTAGATACAGTCGTTTCGGCATTGTCCTCATCTTCTGACTCAGAGTCGGCATATCCTTCCGCAAGATCAATCCCGCCATCGGCTACTATCGGTCCCTGGCCACCCTCTTCATCAGAGTCTCCAGAAAAGTGGCTGTCGGGCGTCGGGCTATTTGCAGACTGTTGGAGCTCGTCCCGGAAATCCGAATGGCCGCAATAACGCGTTGACGCATTAGGTACATGATCCACAAGAGGAGTTAAATCATACGCATCGCGGTCCTCGTTCCAAAGGTCATTGCCTCCACAGGCTTCCTCGATGGAAGATTTTAAGCGAAAGGATCTCGGGTCAAGGGCCAACACGCTCCACCCACGTTCGTACCTAGACAGATTCAGTGAGAGCTAGTTCTTTGAGAAGCACAGATGTTATCCACCTACGGCTCAGCCATGTAGCTGCCGTCTCCAACTGGCCATAATGGATTCAAGTTCCATTCACAGATCGCAAACGACCTCGTCCAAATCTTCCATAAAAATAACCTATTTGTGACATCTGTACTCACAAGCCATTCCCCATGGGGATCTAACTCAGAATTTAAAAAGCTTATACATGGAATGTTACTCGGGTGTCCACTCAAGGTAAGGCGAATATTTCGAGAGCGACGCTGCCGTGGAGTCAATTGCCCAAAGTGCTTGAATTGAGCCTCTTCGGTGACATCGAGCCAGTCGGTCATGTATGGGTGCTTATCAGACTCGAGTCCTTTCTGTCCACTGCCTGCTGTATCAGCCAGGGCAAAAGCCCATACGGTTATATCCGAGGTGTTCGCGCTCACGGCGATAAGACGGGCAAATTTATGAATGGCCAAACCCCAGGCACTCCGTCCGACCCAGTCAGTAAAGAAACAGGGCACAGTGGCACCAAGTTCTTCTGGCTTTCGACATTCTTCTTCTCGTGATTCCTCAATCACACGGAAGATGCGCTCAGTCCGATATGCAGCAACATTACCAGAGTCTGTTGACAAGAGAAGAATTTCCTCATTACCAAGATCACCAACCATGATATGGTTCATCGAATGAGGGCGAGATTGGGAGATATAGCCAGTGGCCAAGGGACATTTTAAAGCTGGCGTAAGGATGAGCGCAGGTCTAGCTCCCACCGAGTATATGGTTGGTTGGTAGACATAGATCTGATGAAAATAAGCAACAAAGTAGAGATTGTAATACTGAGACAGGGCCGTCTAAGAGGCAAACCGTAAGCCATAAGCTCCTACTGGAAAAGTAGGTGTGCCTACCAGGTTATTCCTCCAAGTAGCTGGCTCAGGCGGGGGTTCATCTCTCCTCCTAAGGCGATGGTTAGCTACCGAGCGCACAGCACCACAGGGGCCTTACTTTTTAAACTGCAAGACAGTCAGTCAGAATTCAGTATCAACCCAATGCTGGTAAATATAAAAAGCAAGGCACATACCCTTGATGTCCCTGGTTCTGCTCCATGTTCCTCTACTATGAGCTTCTGAGTGGGCTTGTCCTCATTAACAAATACCCTCTCATATGTGGATTTTGAGGTTGAGGGCATCGCAGACAACCTATAAGCTGTATTGCACCCAGTTGAATGCAAATGTTCCAATAGTTTCACAGTCAAGGCTGATGAGAGAAACGAAACGAGACCATTCAAGGGCTGTACATCTCAAGAAGCAAGCTGCTTCAAGAGTCCGTGTGGTTCCACAGAGAGCCACACCAGGTAGAACACAGCCATCCAGCAGTAACTAACTAACTGTCATGAGCATGAGACCTTGTCTTTCACAGGATGGTGTTATGTGTTCTCTGCAGAGTCCATGTTAACTGTCATTCTCTCTCAATCTCAGAGGCAGCGATGATGATGATGACGAAGAGATGGCGTCAACTTAGAATTGAAGCTTCACTTTGCTTTGACCTTGTCCACGTGATGCAAATAACTTCACAGCGTGTAAGGCTGTTAGCGCAAAGTAGCATCATAGCATCACTTCTCACTCACTCTCTCTTCACTCAGCACAGAAGAAAAAGCTCTTCAACTGAGAGCAACAAGCTGAAAACCAGCCCATCTATCACCATGGATCTCGTAGCTGGTGTCCGAAAAGAAGGCAGTCGGTGAGTTTCATACCAAACAACCACTCCAATGCAACTATAACTAACTCCCATTCCCCCCATCTAGCGGTGGCCGCGACTCCTTCAAATGGTCCGACGTCAAAGACTCCTCTCACCGCGAACACTACCTCGGCCACTCTCTCATGGCGCCCGTAGGACGCTGGCAACAAGGCCGCGATCTCGACTGGTACAGCAAGCACGCCGGAAACGACTCCGCCGCGAAGCAAGAGCGCGACGCAGAAATGAAGCGAATCAAGGAAGCCGAGCAGGAAGCCATGGCGCGCGCACTAGGGTTGCCCGCCGTTGCGCTGAAGACTACTACTACTACTGCGACGGGTGCGAATGCCGCTGCCGTCGTTGCGGGGAGAGAGGTGCAGAAACTCATTGAGGAATCTACTGGTGGCGACGGCGAGGAGGAGGGCGTGGAGGGTGTGAAGGGGATTGGGTTTGGGGGCTACGACGGCACGAAAGGTGCGGATGGTGGTGCGGCGAAGACGGATAGACTCGAAGCGATTGGGACGTTGGGCGATAAGCGCAGAGAATTCCGCGAGAGGAAGAAGAGAGACGATACCACCACCACCAGACCTGCGCACCGGGACGAAAGACAACGGCAGCAACTACAACAACAACAACAACAACAACAACAACAAGACCGACGAAGACTCCGTAGTCGAGAGCGCAGTCGTGAAAGAGAACGATATCATAGCCATAATCGAGATAGAAAAGAACGAAGCAAACGGACCGAGTACGAAAACGGCGACCGCCACGAACGACGGCGGAGATACTATCGCTCCCGCTCCCCAGATCGCACGCGCGAGCGAAGACGCGCTTCTCGCTCCCGATCACGAAGCAGAGATAAGCGGCCGCGCAGGGAAGATCATTATCCCAGACCGTCTCGGCGCGATCGCAGCCGCTCTCCAGATAGGCGCAGAGACAAAGATGATCGGCGTCGGGCGGACGAGCATGAGTACAGACGGCGTCGCTAAGGTTTGGTTCTCGTCTCACAGATCTGACGATGGGGACTTAAATCTTGAGATTTTGCGGTATTTGGGCGTTTAGTCGGGTACTTTGCAGCATCGTTTGGAGGGAAACAGCAAAGGGAAAAGGGAGAAGGGAAAGGCGCAGTTTTATGGGACATACGGTTGAGAAGATACCCATTAGTCTACAGAGGAATGAATTTGATACCTAACCTACGTAACCCATCTAATAACGTCCAATGACCTCTCTATCCTAGTCAAGAAATATGAGAAAAAAGGGTGCTAATTTACAATTCATCACGAATCTTGCCAACATGAGAAGGCGGCTGATCAGGCATAACCATCATCCTCACCACCAGACTCGTCCATCCGGTGAAGTGCTGAGTTCGCTGGCCGTGACCGGTTTCCGGGTTATACTGCTCCCAAGCAAACCCGGTTCGTTTCCATTCATTGTAAACATTCTCCACCAAATTCTTCCGTAGCTTCGTGTACATTTCACCAGCTTGCTTGTGGTATGGACCCGACACACTTGCAAGATCCTGGCGATGTCGATTAGTCTCGCAGGCATCATATCCAGTATGAAGATATGTACTTACAAAAAGGTTCTTCAGGATCATGTAGTTCATGTTGATCCAAATTGGGCTCTTCCAATAATTCTCTCCAGTTCCGTAGAACTTATCCTTCTTGCTCAAACTTCGAATGCCATAGTCGCTCCACAGCTCCTCCGGATCAGCGATAAGATCAAGAATATGTTTGAGATGAGGACTATCCGGCTCCAGCATTCCCGTCAGAAACGGGAAGATGGAGATATATCCCTTATGACAGACATGCACATTCTCCTCAAACTCATCAATCGTCGCATCGCAGTACGTCTTTTGAGCCTCGTCCCAGTGCAGATCATCGATGTTTCTTTTGATCGCGTTCTCGTACTTGGCCAGCTCTTCCACATCTTCCGTCTCGTCCAAAGCATCCGCGATACGTCGCAGGGACCGAGTCATCAAGCCCATCCAGCTGATCAAATCCACATGTAACTCTCCTGGATGAGGAGGCTGCGCTCGTGGATAGTCATCGAGGCCTGAAGTGAGTATGTGATCGACTGTGCGACCCCTCCAACGATACGCTTCTTTGGTTGAATAGGCTTCGCGGTCATAAGACTTGATATCACCCCATTGCGTTTTTTTGAACCAGAAGTACTGGCGTTTGAGCAGAGGGTATAGAGAGCGCAAGTATGCCTCTGCAGCTTCGGGGCTCGTTAGATACATTGATCGAAGGTCGGGGGCTACAGGAGTTGTAGGGCCCGCCTTCAATTTGTTCACAACCTCTTCAAGTATCATAAACAATGTTGGCGGATTAGCATAATGCGGATATTGAACCTGAAACTCGGGAGCAACCTTGCTGCGAGCTTCAGGACCCAAAATCTGTTCACGAGCAATCCAACCATCGTCATCCATGAGGTTGAACCAACTCTTCACGATTTGTAGACTATATACAATTAGCAACTCTACGCGAGGCCAAATCAATTAAGAGACTTGCCTAAGCTCAAGGTCCCAATCAATAATTGGCATCAAGTGGAACCCTTCATCCCAAAGAAACCCACGAGGAAAGAATGGGCGTGAGGGAATGCTGGTAAATAGTTCAGCCGGATTCTCCGGAACAGGCTGTACTCGAGATCTCGCTTCTGCTGTTTCTTCCCAAAAGCCTTCGTTTTCCTCCTCGTATTCAGGGGCATTAGATCGGTCAACGATCGAGTCCCCGTAAAAGTACCCAATACCGCCAACCAAATTGGACAGCATCGCCTTTGAAAATGGTAAATATTTGGGAGCATCAAACGGCTTCACAGGCGAGTATATCTCCTTGAATCGTTGCGCGAAAGACTGGGAAGCGCTCTTGATTTCCTTACTCAGGACGTCGGCTAAAACAGTAAGAAAACCGGAGAAAGTAGAGCTGAGGTCCAACACTTACAAGTCAACGGATAACTGGCAGAACCAGAGGAAAAGAGGATATCAAACTACTCAGCATTAGTCAAGGCATCAGTTGTCTGCAACGCAGGACACTTACCTCAAACGGTCCCTGAAAGACCTTCTGCACTAGATGAAAGTTCCCAGGCCCTGGTTTATTGGCAATAGTAAAGAGCTGACTAGGAGGAGGAGGATTTTCCTTTCCATACTTTTCAATCAAGGGATCAATTTCCTGCTTCAGATGGGAAAAAAGGATAGCTGCCACATAGTAGATCAGAAGCTGCAAAGTCAGTCCGCCCCTAGCACACGAAGCAACTTACTTTTCGCCTGCCATAACACCTCACCCGGAAGTTGGAGAGACGCCACAAAGCTCCTATCCAACGGCTTCTCATCATAACTAGGATGCATCCTCGGCGGATGCCGATTCTTCTCAGACCCTCGTGAGATATCAATCGTAAAATCCCCCAAGTCCGCTGTACTCCCGAACAACTTCACATCGCCGTCAAACCCAAGCGGATCCGCTCCTCCGCTCTCAGGCCCCAACTCTCCCAATCCCTCCATCGCCGCGTAGAATACCACCGTGGTAGGTTGATTCGGCGGAGCATCCGGACGCGGTTGGCCGCGAATGCGAGCTCCCCAGCTGCCCCCATGATTTCCACCGGGCACCTTTATAAAGTCGATAGTCAGATCGAGCGTGTTCCCCGCATCGTGGATAGTCTGCCGCCCCCCCGTGCGGATATCGTACTCGTCCCAGCCGTAGCCGGCCATGCCCTCATTTTGCTCACAGGTATGCCTAAAGTCTAGAATGGAGAAATTAGCAAAATCTCCCTCCCAGATTGCAGACGGTTTAAACAGTTTTGCTTTCTTGAGTCCATTGAAACCTACGTACTCCCCTGCGCGGTGCTGTATTCATCTACTTTTGCCCACATCAAGCCCATCAACAGGCTTTTGGGTATTCGTGGGCGAACACCGAAGTAGAGATTGGGCCGATAGGGGCCCCATAGTAGCGATTGATTTGAGAGTCGCTCGATTTCGTGGATCAGCGGTGAGGATTCGTGGATGGTGGATTTGGCGTAGACGGACAGGTGGTCGCTGAAGCTGAGGATCGCGAGAAGGCAAATCCATAGCGAGAGGAAGACGCTGTTCATTGTCTGAATCGACGCATCAAGGATTGAATATATATGGAGAGTCCTTGGTGTAATGAGCTAGAGAGAGAATTCAGGTTTGTTCTCCTGATGACGCAGACAGAAGATATTTCACTTCATCCTTGAAATAGCCTACAAGATATACTTAATCGTATCCACAAACACTTCATCCTCGAGAATCCCGAAATACCACTCGCTAGCAATGCTTCAAATTCACCATTCTTACATAGTCACAAACCCTCCTATGAAAAAAGGAAAAGGAAAAAAAAAAAAAAAAAATCACAAAACCTTCCGCGGATCCAAACTCGAAATACGTGCGCTCTTCGCCTCCCCATCAAAGACCAGTTCGCTCATCAGCTTCCCCGTTCCCGGCGCATTCTGAATCCCCCAGCACGTATGCCCAGCTGCCAGATACACCCCCTTCACATCAGTCGGACCGATCAACGGCCCTGCCCGCCGCACCGCGACATTCGGCAGATAACACGCCTGACGCGTCACCACCTCGCCGTCTCGCAATTCCGGCGACACCGCACTGACGGAGTTGATGATCTTCTGGCATCTGGCATGGTCCACCTGCACGTCTGCCGTGGTTGGCGGGAGCGGGACGGACTTGTCGCCTTCGCCGCACGCGTACACGGTGTTGTCCGGTCGCGCGTAGATCTCCGGCGCGACCATCGTTTGCTTCGGCCGGCCGGATTTCTCTTCGGGAGGCAGCACGATGCTGGTGAACACGGCGTACGCTGAGACGGGGCGTGTGGGACGGATCACCACGCTGTGTGCACGCAACGCTGAGATGGGTGCGCGTGGGAAGATCGATCGTGTCCACGGCCCTGCAGCAATGATCACGTCGGTGGCGGGAAGTATGTGGGACTCGCCGGTCTCTTTGTCCGTGTATTTCACCGCGCGAACCCCGTCGGCGGAGTGCTCGATGTCCGTGACCGATCCCAGTATGACCCGCGCGCCTTTCTCTTTGGCCAACCTCACCATCGACGTGGTGAACAGATACGGATGCACCTGCGCCGTCGCTCCCGGATCGCCCATCTCTTCAAAGCCCGACAGCGTATACGGATCGAACCAGTCCAGATCCCTCGGGATCCCCCGCGCTTTCAACATCGCCAGCGCTTCGTCGGTCCGTTTGTCCAGCGGCACCGTGTCGTTGTTCGAGCTGCTGATCGGGCTCTCTGTATTACCCGGCTTTCTCGGCAGCACCTGCGCCATCAGCTGGCCGCAAGTGACCCTTCTGTAGCCCCATGTCTCCTTTCCATTGTGCTCGTCGGCGAGTTGCGCATGGAGACGAAAACTGAGGGGGACGATCTGGCTGGGGTACGCCCAGAGCGCAAGAAGACCTCCTGCTTTGCCGGATGCGCCGCCGGCGATCTCAGTGGCCTCGAGGAGGATGATCTTGTGTTTTGAAGAGTCGTAGGATGGATGTCTCGTTAAATAGTAGGCTGTGGAGCAACCGATAATCCCGCCACCTGTGAGATATTAGCATAGACTGTAGGATGGATATCATCCTCACAAGGGGAACGAGAAGTACCAATCACCACGATATTCCGCTCTGTCGCATCCAGAGAGTCCTCCATGCTGAGGGATCAGAGTGCTTGTTGAGCTCAGAGAGAATGAGAGAGATGAGTAGTATGTTCAGACACTGTCAAGCTCGCAGTTTCAGCTTAACTGACAGACAGACTTTCAACTCGCAAACCCCGCGATCTTAAGTGCCTGTTATTATAAAACTAGTAATACCTCGCAAGGCTCATGAAGTACGGCAGTGAAGCTTTTCGTTTTTCTATTTTTCCTTTTTTTTTTCCTACAAACCCTGCATCAGCAGACATGCCCTGGGAGACTTGTCGCTATTCTCTTCTATAAGTTATGCTCTGCAAACAAGCTCTGGTGGGCCATGGCTAGTTAGTTAACTAGTTAGCCCTTCTCGCTGCTGAATCTTAAACTGCAACCGTCCATGATCCGTTGATTCCTCAACCACAGACAGCATCATCGTGCCAGAATACTCCGGGTCAGGCCTTACAAACTAGTAATATAGTTACTGCGCTCATTGGTATCAGAGCGAGGAAAGATAGAGCTCCATCACTCCACCTAGCTCGAGTGGACACGAAGGAAGCTAACGACGGAGCAGGAACTGGTTCACTCCACTACTAGTGATATGGAGCAGTCACAGACAGATCTAGAATTTCCAAATCCACCCTCGGCCCGTTGGCAAAAGTTCTGGTCTTGCAGTAGTGACCATTGATCAGTAAAGCGGTACAGCATGTCTCTGGAGTACCGCCAGAGATTTCATATGGACTTCTCCTGGTTATTATTGTCTAGAACGATCATGGAAGAATAAAAATAGTAGTAAATTTCAGGGACTGAACTCTTCGACCGCAGTAGAAGCAGTCTCCAGTCTGATAAATATGTACATTTAAGTGAAGAAAATGAAAATCCTCTACTGGCACTCACGGGGAACCTCCTTGCTGCCAGTGCGGTTGCGGGGGTCGTAGCGGGCACCAACACCCAAGTCACGCTTGGCGAATCCCTTCCAGATCTCACACTTGTTGGCGCCGTTGGTGAGCTTGCGGTCGGCATCGAGGATGCCATCACGGGCCTGGACGAAGTTGGGGTTGCAGGGAATGCTGAAAAACGACACAAATGGTCAGTCACCTGTGAACAAGAAGACAAAGAGAGAAAGAAAAAAAAAAGCACACGAGTTTTGACATACAGGGCCATGCCGTCCATGACGAGCTTCATAGTCAGATACTTGCCGTCAGCGGGAACACCGTTGCGGAGCTCAGGCTTGGGTCCGTCGTTTTTGCCGTGCTTGTCGATCAAGTTCCACATCACTTCGTAGAGCATCGAAGCCCAGACAGTGCCGACTTGGTGGGGTTCTCGGAGTTGGTTATTGCTGGTGTAGACCAGGGGGTTGGTTCGCAGGTTGGTGGAGTAGGGGTATTGGCGGATGCCTCCGGGCCGGTTGGCAGACCAGTCGCCCATGGTGTAATCCTTGCTGCGGGTGTCGCCACGCTTGAGACGGATGAGGGTGGCCATGAAGTCTCCCCAGCCTTCACCCATACCGCCGGATTCGAGGCCGTTCAAGCACATGGAATTGGCAGGTCCACCGCAAAGACGGTTGGAAACTAGAGGGGACGTTTAGGTGAGCCAAGAAAAGGTGGAAACAGAAACAGGTCAGGGAAGCGGAACACTTACGACCGTGGGTGTATTCGTGAATGACAATACCAGCTTCAAAGGTGCCGTCGCGGTTGGGTTGGGATCGATTCCAGGTGTACATGCGCATGCGGCCGGGCGTGCCATCAGGTGGAGTACAGAAGTTGGCGTTGTTTACGCCAGAGCCATCTTGAGCATTCAAGATCGCGTAGTCGTTGCCCCGACCGCCCTTGTTGTTGTTGTTAAACTGGAAGTTTCCAGCCGCTTCGGTGAAACCGAGGAGGTACAGGAGGTCATGGTAGACGTTGGAGGTATAGAACAACTGGGTGATGGATGCATCAATGTAAGATGAGGGAGGGCTCATGGCTGTGGTGTACGGGTACTCAAATTTGAGTTGAGGGCTGTTTGGTCGGTAGTTGTTGAGATATTCGTTGCGGCCGTCAGGGTTTGACTGCGCAATTGCGTTGTTACCACGGGTCGTGGTGTATCTGGTGTTTCCGTCACTAAGCCAGGTGAATGGGGATGAGTTAGTGTCCCAGGGGTCTGAGAACACTTGACGAGAACCTTCAGTGGGATCATTGAGACCCCAGGGGCTGTTTATTTGCATTAGCCGTCACGATCACAGATTCAACGCTGAGAATTCAGAGTACACACTAGACCTGGTAAGTCGCAGCCTCAGCGACGTAGTCAACGACATTGTGAACCTTGTTGCTATCCTTTGCATCGACGTAAGACAGGAGCCAGTTGTCTCCAATATCGGTTTCGATCCTCCATGTCAAAGCCAAAGTTCCATCCTCCTTCACGAGGTACACAAGCTTGGCCTTGGGGTCAGATAAAGCTCCGGAAGTTCCCTTGAACACGAAGGTCTCCTTCTCGTTGTCGGACTGAGTCTTGACCTGCTCGGCCTTGACGTTCTCGGTCTTGACGGGAAGCTGGAGAACCTTGCGAGCTCCATTGAGGGCCTGAACGGGGTCGGAGTGGTCTTGCTGGAATTCCTTGGGCACCTGTCCGGTGAAAAAGGAGTTACCCATGGAGAAGATCTTGCCGTTGTCGACCTATTGACCATCTGTCAGTCCTGGGGATTGAAAGGATGGTTAGAGCATGGACTCAGCCTACGTTCACGTTGAAGTCAGCATTGTCGATATCAAGGCCATGGAGGGTCTGGCGGAAGCGGACGTGAGCGATGCCGTTTTGACCGACGTAGTGGTCGTCGACGACACGGAAGGTCGCTCCTGGCATCGACTTCTTCACGGCTTCAGTGGCCACATCGACGTAGCTCCCTCCGCTGAGAGAAGCGATGGCGGAGTTCTTCGAGACAGCATCCGTATTCTCGTACTTGGATTTCTCAGCCAAGCGGTACGCGTTCACGTCGAGACGACGGGGAACGACGCCAGTGGCCGGCTGGTGAGGATGCGCAAAGGCATGGAATGGCAGGCTAAGAAGCCCGGCCGCGAGCAAAAGACCGTGCATGGTGATGATGACCCAAAGAAGACCCAAGACAACAACGGGAAACCTGTTTCTTCAGACTTAGAAACCCTATCGTTCGACTTCGACATATTCTCTTGGGGCAAAAGCTCATCTTTATATCGAGAGTTGACGACGCTTTTCCGCTCCGCGCATCCTAGTCTGCATGGAGCGCTTGAATGATATGGTAACTCCCTTGATCATGCTGTCGAGGGATCGCCAGATTGCCGGGGTCCGCTTGTCTTCCCACATGACGCATCCCACGTCGAATTCATCCCCGCGTTCCGTTCACTCTTGACTTTCTCGAGTCCATCGTCCGGGGAGGGGAAGTCCCTGGGATTCAAATCTCGCGGAGAGCAACCGGCTCTGGCCGGGACCAGGAACTGGACATTCCAGAACAAAATAACGAAGACTGGGGCGCCCCATGCAAATGTGCCCATTGAATTGCAGCAAACCTTCGAGGGTAAATGTTCGTGGCATGAACATGGTAGGCCCTAGAGGGCGGTTACAAAGATAATTGCGGCCAAGGGTAGCCAAGTGTCACCTTCTAATTTCGCTGAAGCTATTTACCAGATCAAGCTCTGCTGGGGACAAGAGAGCAGAGGCGAGCATTGAAAGGCGAGATGCTGAGAGAGGCGCGCTTCTTCTCTTGTTTTAGCCAGCAGTACAAAGTTCCAGCTGAAACAGCGTGCCAGTACAGATGGCTCCGGATAGAAGAATAGTGACACAGCCAACTGATCCAGGATGCTCCAGTGCAGCAAAGAGAGTGATCGCGGTGTGTGGGTGTGGGTAGCATCCTCAACAGTTGACTGATGAAGTTATTATTAGTTTTAATCTGGGAGGAGGATGGTCGTCTTCCCTGGCATCCAGCAGAACTCAAAACATTCTGCAGCAGCATCACTTCATCTGTAGCCTCAGCCTGACATGGGTTCCTGACGATCATCATCTGATGGCGTTCCCCCTAGCTAACTAACCAGCTAGTTAAGTTAGATGCTAGACTCTAGTTAAAACTTAAAAGTCAACCAGCTCGGTCCGACAGGACCCAATCCACTCGCAAGCACTCGAATGCGACGACGATCATCTCTGACGATCCTGCGCCTGATTCGCTTCCAGAAAGCCGATCGAAAAGGTTCGCCTCAATGAGCAGCATGGCAGAGTAAAAAAGTACTACTACCGTACTCATCGCAACTGGAAGTGGCCTCACATCTTCGAAATGGACGCGACTAGAAGCCAGCAATGGCTTGAAGGCTGATGAGAGATCGAGTGAATTTCTCGTTGAGGATGAGAGAAACACTTCGTTTCACCGGCAGGACTTGTTCAATGCAGGGATTTTCTCGCAGTAATGTAGCAGTGCCTGGCAAATTACTATAGTTAACCTAGTCCAGGGCAAGATATTATTATATGTACGGAGTACGGAGTATGTAGTAGTACTTACTATGTATCTCCAACAGTAATAACTGTCGATCTGCTGAGGAGCCATCCACATAGAGCAGTACACAGGCCGAAATCACGCAAGTAAGAAATACAATAATACGGGTGAGGCGGACTTCAAATTAGAAGTTTCAGTTAGTTATAACTTATATGATGGATACATCTATAGTTAGTGATTGTATGCCCGAATCTATATAATACGCAGGGACATAAGTTATAACTGCGGCAGAGGCAAAATGGTAATCTTGGGGTAATCTTGGGGAGATGATGGATGGATGAATATGTACTCACCAGCATCAAGTCAACCTGGTCTTCTGCTCCTCTGTACTCCGTAGAATATAGTTGATTTACTCTCTGGTTTGACCGGGGCCCGCTTATAACCTCAAAATTCAATTCCTATTGCCGAAGGCATTCAAGTCTTGAGCATCCCCCGTAGAAAAGAAAAACCCAATGTCAGGCCCTCCCTTTTCCCTATCCTTCAACCTAAGCCCTTGGACCATGTATGCATTGCTGAGTGTATCTTTTGAAAGCCGAGTAATCAATCTATGTATATATGTGGGTGGCGTTGCAAGCTTCTAGCCATGTCAATACCCCAATCGCATTCAGAAAAGCAGCCACTTGACAGAGATGAAGGTCGCAGATGTTCTGGATATCGGTTTGCAACGGTCATCGGGAGAAGTGGGTGAAATCCGTTTTGTCTGACCTATGGGCTGATTGTGCATTCATCTCGTCCTGGCACCGTGCCTGGCGCTAAACACGGCAAGAAAGCGTGGGAAAATACGAAAGCAGCTACAGTAGAGGGGAAAACCGCCTATTTTGGTATCCATGGCTGTAGAAAGAGGCTCTCTCAACATCCAGCCATTCGTACATGGTAGTGGCTGCGAGAGTATCGTCGATGATGCCGGGGTCCTAGGCATCTTGTTCGCAAGCATCATAGAAGTTGTAGACGGGCTTGGCGTTGATATCGGAGAAAATATGAGCTGGTAACTTGTAAGACGGTTCTCACAAGCTTTTCCGTGAAACCACTTTCCGCAGTCTCATTCACGCGACGCGCGCTGCGGAATTGAAAACTAATAAGGGCCAGTTCCATTAGTATTCTCCAGGTACCCCTCTACCATACAGATAGCAATCCACTGCTAATCCATGGCGGCGATCATCTCGCTCTCAGGGGGCCCTTGGAAGCGCTGCCAATAGCTTTCACCTTTGCAATGAGCTTCTCCTTGTCAAATGCGTATATTTGGCCCGATAGCACTGGTGACATGAGTTCCTTAACCATCCTCCTCGGTTGGCATGAAACACATTCTTGAACGGCACTTCAGCAGTGTAAAATTCCCCCGAGTCCAGCAGCGCCAACGTGCGCATTTTGGAAAGTAATTGCGCTTGTAATACAGGCTTATTCCAGGCTACATTGATTCAAGTTAGGAGCCCAGCAACGAGAAAATGAGCGTCCAGCACCGTTAGAATATGCATTGTTTTCTCATTGCCAAGTTTCGCAATGGAGCCTGTCCAGCTAAGATATCAAAGCTCAATTGCGACACCGGAGAGCAGCTTGATATTAGCTTTTGCCAATTTTCCTTGAAGAACATCAGTGGTATGTTCTAGTCGGGTTTTATAGCTCAACAGGGAAGTTTCATCCTTCATCAAAGACAGGAGTCAAGGGTAACGGACATTTCATGTCTTTAAATGGAAGAGGTTTGCACATCACCAGTAATAAGGGACTGAGTAGAGGTGCTGAGGAAGGCTCCATCAGACAGTAATCAAGAGACATTCGGCAAATCAGAATGTGGAGTTGGATTGCACGCCGGTGGGAAGCAATAACGGGAAAAAGGCTGGTTGCCAGCATCATGGAGACTGAGCACTCCAAACATCACAGCAAATGCAAGCTCGAGACTTGCTCAAAGACATCCTATGTAGGTGGAGATGTGTATGATCCCAGTAAGATGCAACACGCCCCCATGAGCTCCATTTCCATATTTTACCCCGCAGATAAGGGAGATATTCCATACACAATGGCGCCAGATGGGTGAGCATCGCAGCAATTGATACTATGATTCAGATCCCAAAGTATGTACATACTCCGTACTTGTATGCACGAATGCAGTCATGAATGACAGAATGATGAAGCTGATCAATCTGTCTCATCATCACATCAACAAATAATGCTCCATTGGAGACTTTTTTTTTTGCGAAATTCAGCCTGGGGAAGAGGCTTTGCATGTGTGGAGAGATGGGTTAAGCCCTAGTTATATCACGTGGCATTAGGGTTTTCTCGGACCACCTGACTTCCAATTCCTTAGTCATCCCGCTGGAACCCCACTAAACCTCATCAAGAACTAGTTTACTAGTGAATTACATAATCCAGAATTGATTCCTCAGCGGAATCCTCAAAGCGTGGCGGAACATGGTCCTTTTACTCTCCGCACCAATCAGACACGGGAACACAGAATACGTAAAACTTGGGTTTAGCAGCACCGCCCATCAGCAGACAACGTATTTATAATGATCAAATCCCATTTGGTATCCTTTTCTGTGAAGCGATGGAGATCTGCCACCTTTTGACTGAGAAGGTGTTGAAGCACTGTTATGTCGACGATCCGCGATTGCCACTTATCGATTCAAGTCCGTTCTTAACGAGATTTCCTTCCTGCACGAGACGTTACTTACTAATGTACATACCTGATGTATAGAGGCCATTCATCTTCTATAGAGGACATCCGATGGAGGAATCACGTTTGCCCTATTCGACTGTTCCCATAAAAAGACTGTGTATGAACTTTTGCTGGATCAGGCTGACAATAACCCTATGAGTGTGCAGTGCTGCTTCAAGCATATCCCGATGCTCTATCATGATAACCCCAAAGATGATGAGTAAAGACACACTTTTTAATGAGTGTGCAATTTGCCGAGGATGGAAGATGACAATTATGGTACCTGGCCTGAAGTGACTAATGTCTTTGAATCAGGCCATAAGAGACGTCTGTGCCGTCATGAATATCGGCGAGCACCACATCATGAGGACTGTCGGTGCCAAAAGTGGTACGACTCCGACTTGCGATGAGAAGCACACTCCTGGAATATACCTGATGTATGAGGCCCTACCCCCTCCGGCCAAGAACACTGGTCTGATTTACAATAATGCTATGTCTCTGTACACCAATCTACTAGTGAATCAAAAAAAATGCCCCTCGGCAGCCATGAGTCATGACCCCGCGTATAGCCCATCGTATGCCCCCCGGGACTTCTTGAGGGGAATGTAACTCCGGCACTTTTTAAAGATGCGCTTTTGGGGGTTGAAGCGGAGACCGCACCATCAGCCGACGGAGTTGAATGGACTTGTCTGGATCCCAAACAAGATCTCTTCTCGACTTTATAAATCGGAGTGCAACGTTGGACGGGCAGAAATCGCCACCACTACTGTGATGTCTTTCAGGGAGATCATGAACAAAAACCAAGTCTCTTAAAAGGACCCAGTTGCACACAGTACTTCCATATTTGCCATCCGATACATTTCTTTTCCACTCAGGGAGATTGTTCAAATTGACCTTCTTTTGCAGCTCTCATCCTCTCTCTCACTCTCGTGTTAATGTCAGCAATCCACCACCAAATCTCCACATCATGTATGGGAGCAAGACATTCCCATGAGCAAGTACTGTGTACAACAAGCAGGGGGCTGCTGGTTCATCAACATTAGTTAAGAGTTAAACTTTTGCTTTTCACCAGGGGTACAGTCCACAGTCCATATATCCAGGATTATTATCAGGTTTGCATTGAGGGTTCCTACAGTAGTATGGGGCCAAAATAACACCATGATGCCAGCAAAGGGCCACATAGAGCATGGGGTTTGGTTCTGATATTCATGATGTTGACTGAAAGGGAATCTGCCTCTATGACATCTCGCATGAAAATGTCAATGGCATCCTCTGTTACTCCTGTGAGTCCTGCCATAACCTGCTTTTTCCACCAAGAAACACCTCTCTCAATGAGTTGTTATCCTCTCCTAGTGCTTCTCTGTCAACGCCATGAGAAGGCATGTCAATCTCGCCAGAGTCAAATTTCTCAAATGCATATCTCCTGTCACATTCTTTGAGGTTAATTCTAATAGATGACCACCTATTTACCCTTTTGATAATAACAACTGGGCTGATACTACCATAGCTCAGTGAAAAAGAGTATCTATTGCGCAAAATAAACCACGAAAGGTGCGCAAGGAGGACAATGTACAACCACAAATTGCTTGTCACCAAAAAGCTCTCAAAGATCAGTTGTGCAGGGTCAATGGCAACATCACCTCCATCAACTTTCAAAGCCCATAAAGATACAAGACAACCACCAGTAGTATAGCTAAGCTGGCTGGGCGAAAGCTAGGATGTGGCATTCACATGCAGCTGGCAATATCACTGTTTTCAAGAAAGGACCTCCATTCAGTATGAATTTAACCACAAACAGCATCTTGCACTGATTGTCGAACCTCAACGCCTGATTTAAAGTGTTTTGTCAGTCCATATTCCACATTGGAGCCTAGGTTGGCTATTGCACTCACCTAGATGCTTGCTTTCTTTGCATTTTGAGGACTGCATGTTTCTTCTCCCTTGCGGCTTCAACCTAGCCAATGCAAAGTGTACGTTCCTCCATTTGCCCAATCTAGACACCAGCTTGTCTCTGCGATTGAAAAGCTCATAGCTAAGGTATGCAGCACATATAATGCATTCAATCAAGGTATATCATTTCCTGAAGCTTGATGAATTGAAGTCATAAAGAGAAAATCCCATCCACGTACACGACAATCGCTCAGAATGCAATGCGATTTATTAAAAAAGAAAACAATAATTCCGGTATCAGCAGCCCAAAGCATCACCTCGTAGGACTCAACGGCCTGTTGAATCCACCCATACGATTCATATACTGTCTATACTGCGTCTTCTTCTCCTTCCTGACCCCATAGATCTGATTCCCCGGGACTTTCGTATTCTGCGTAGACCGAAAACATTTGAACCCCATCGTCTTCACCATCAGGTTTTCCATATCCTCCACCTCCATATCCGCGTCTAAATCCATGCCTTCGACGTCTCTAGGCGGCCTGGAAGAATGCCCCTTTCGATCCGACAAACCATTGGGTCCCTTGTTATCATCAGGCGGTACGCTGCGTCTTCCGGCGTCTTTCCGGTCAGATCGTCGACCGCGCGGAGGCGATCGCGTGCGGAGCTTTGCGCCGTTTTGGGCTGGAGAGCGAGACCGGGACCTGGATCGCGTACGTGGTCGGCCACGGTGTCGAGTGGGTTTAGAATAGTAATCTAATACACATCAATCAACATTCTGAATACAGAAAAAATATTCAAAATATAAATAATGGAGCGTAGAGCACAAGAAACTACTGACCTCGTCGCCCATACTCCCTCTCCCGGCTTCTATCTCTGCTCCTGCTCCTCTCTCTATCTCTCACGCCATCACGCCGACTATCTCTAGGCCCGTCTTTCGCTCTTTTATCCCGAGACCTGCTCCGATCGCGTCTCCTGTCCTCTCTGTCTCTGGACCGAGATCTCTGACGTTTCTCTATCCTTGACGAGGTCGTAGTTCGTCGTGTGTCCGCTTTGTCGCGTCTTCCCGCCGCATCAATTTCATCGGATGGGTGGTCAACTAGCTTTGAATGTCTCTCGCTCATATCCCACATCGTTGAACTGTCCATGCGTCTGGCGCGTTTGGCTGGGGGTTCGGCCATGGTTGGAGGTCTCGATGGTTGCAAGTGAGCAAACGGCACTAGATGACAGGAGGTAGCTAAGGATGGAGAAGGGAAGGAATTTTAAAAAGGGATTGTTTGCAGTCGAGGGCATGTAATGAGCTTCGACAGGATGTTTCTATGCCAGAAGGACTGCTGGCAGCTATCGTGCAGCTTCTGCTTGTTCATGAATCTCTCTTTCTGCTGTGAAATGTGGTTGTCCTGATACGGGTGGCGATGAATACCAAAATTGCAGAATACTATTTACAGATTTTGAACTTGTAATTGCTTTAAGAACAGCAACTGGACTACTCTGCATTCTACTTTCACATATCCCTAAAGATAAAACAGAAAATGGCATCTGGAAGCAACATATCTCACCGTCGAACGCATCATCTCTTGCTCCTCTCATCACTCTTGAATCTACGGGATACAACATCTCCGTTAACGTTGATCTTGGATTCATTGGAGCAGCCAGCAACTCCATTACTCAAAGAATATATCCGCCGGGCTAAGGTATGGGGTTATGTATTTTGCTTTCTCTTTTCGACCTCGCGACCATTTGTGGCTCTATCTAATACTATCATCCAGCTATCCAAATCCCACGTAACATTCGTCTCCTTTGAGACATTCAAACGTCCTGAGGGAGTGGACTCCTTCATCTCTGCCACAAGAAAAGGCCTCAACGACGTGGCAAAGGAAGTGGTTGCGTCGTTCTCGCCTCGCACTGATAACCTTCCTGGTAAAAGTAAGGTCTTTTCGGGTGCTTAAAGGCCGTCGACCCTATTGACTGCTTTTCCAGGAGGCCTCGTGATTATCGACTCTATTCACTCGGTAGTATGCCGAAGGAGTGCTGGCCAGGAAGTAAATGTAGCAGAATATCTAGGCAGTCTGCTTAGTCCCGCGATTTCTTTGATTGTGGTCTACCACCAAGACATTCCCGCTCCACGTAGCTCTCTTCCTTATATGCCACCGCCGCTATCTCTGTTGATATACTTGGCAACAACAATCATCACTGTCCATTCGCTAACCCAAGTTTTGGCTCGGAAATCAGCAGCCGATAGGAGCATGGTCACTCCTGTTTTCGGTCTTGCGGAAGAGAAGGAAGGCGTCATTGTCGGTCAGCAGGATCCGGGGAAGAAACTCGGTAAGAATGACGGAATCGTACTGGAAATGGAGCACAGACGAAAAAGCGGTAGAGGCATTGTTGAATGGTACTTTCTTCCTTCTTCCTCGCAGTACCATCCGGGACAGGCAAGAGAAGTAGTGATACTGCTCGATGATCATCCACTTTACAAGCGCGAAGAAGATGTTGGTACACAGGAGGGAGAAGAAGAACCTGTGTCGACCTTTGAACTGGGACTCACGGAGCGACAGAGAAGAGACAGGGGAAATGTGGTCCTGCCATATTTCGACGCGCAAAAGGGGGAAGGCTCAGGTGAAGGCGGGCGGATTCTATACGAAATGGGAGAAGAGGATGATTTTGACGAGGAGGAGGATGAAATATAAAGCCTCTGGCTGACAAAGTAGAAGCACGGAATAACATTCTCCATGAGCATGCATAGAGGTTTCTCGAATGATGCCGCAACAGCCGAAGGACTGCCTGCAATCTTCAAGAAAACGCTCGCAAAGCACAGAAACCACGCAAAGATAGGAAAGCAACCATCAGTATTCAAATTCAGAACTTGACGGTCGCCCGGATTACAGACAGTCTATCATTCGCCCGTTCATCAACTTTGAACTCAGTAAGGGATATCATTAGGAAAAGACTATTTGCACTAAAAAAATCGCCACCAGAGAAGAATAACGATGAGCAGGCCAACAGCACCAAAGGGGCCGTACTTGATGGAACATCAGTTGACAACTTCGCCCCTTCAGGAGAGATTGCATCAGGGTACTTACTTGTTTTAAAAGCAACTCCCAATTTATTCTCACCGCAGCTTTGCGGTATTTGCGGCTATCTTCTCTTAATCTACCCGACATCTCTCCCATGCGCTCTAAACTATCGCCTCGATACAAGAGGTCTTCGATATTTTTGGTCATTACTTTGGTCACGTCTTTGAGCTCATCGTTCAATCTATCAAGATTTGCCGGTGCTCGGCTATCCTGATATGCCTTTCTCTTGCGCTGGAGATAGCTGTCGAATTCGATAAACGCATATGGGCGGAGATTGGAAGACAGATATTGGGTAGGAGGGTATGTGGCGACGAATTCGGTTGCAACATCCGCGAGATATGCAAAAGCGAGCTTACGAGGGTATGAGCGGTCTGCAATACATAGGAAACAGACGTCGTCCTTGATAATGTAGCTATAAAAGGATAGTTCAAGATATTAACATTGTTCTATTTGAAGTTTGATGGTAGAACTCACTGTAGATTGTATTGCCCGGATTCAATGCTAGCTTCTGGTTCCGAATTCGTATTCAATCGATGGAATATCATTTTAGCCTGGCTCTTGATCTCGGCCAATTGTGCTTCTGCCTGGAATTCGTTAATCCGGGAACAATCCAGGGAAGTTCCGCTATGTTATGGACAATGGATGGCAATTCGTAGTATTCAGGGTTAAGCGAAAGTAGACAACACACCTGCTCATCATCCACAGAGGCAGATAGCATGAGACCTAAAAAAAGCAAGATTCTGTCAGACTTTTCATCTTTCTTTTCCCCCTCTTCCTACAAATTCATTTTCTATATCTTCAGGATCATATCCAAAAGCTCATACTCACCATCCAGTCTCGAGATTTGAGTCGATCTCACCATTTTTTGGAGGACCTGTCTTTCTTTCGCCCTGCACCTCTTAAGTTCCTAGTTGAAGTTTTCCAATACTGACAGTCTTGAGAAAAAGGAGCGTGCTGTCCACTGAAAAGCAACACTTTTCAAGCTCTCCATCTTCTGAGCATTCGAGGTAGTTGTCACTTTAGCCGCGCCAGCCAATCACAATGCCCCGACGTGCCAAGAAAAAGGCGGCCGACGACGGCAATATCAACCCTGCGCCAACACGTGAGCTGTGAGTTCATCAAGCTCGTCGTCGTTGTTTTCATGAATATTGCTTGTACTACTTCTATCAGTTCCGTTTTACGATGGAAAATCATCATCAACGATGCTAATACATACGCCTGTGTAGCCGCCCTCGTCGAGCTGCAGCAGCAGATAATGCCAACAAACCAGGAGCTCCCGAGAATCCGTCAAAGAAGATGCCCTCCGATGGAGCTAAAAAGGCCACCGGAAAGCGTACGACGGGAAGGGCGTCAAAGAAATGGAGTGAACCGTTTGTGACTACAAATGCAAAGTCCCCACTTGTTGGAATTGACTTGGTGGTAAGCTGTCTCGAACCGTTTGGCTCAAATTCATACCTTGCGCTCTTGGTTTCGGATGTTGACAGATTGCTCAGAAACTGTTCGCGAACCCTAAAGCTTGGACCTGTCTTGAGGAAGAAGAGAAGAGAGAGATTCTTTCTCTACTTCCGGATGATGTGCATCCCAATCCTGACGGAAACCCCGAAGATCCGAATTCCAAGATCGAGCCACTCCCTTATGAGTTCCTCCGCTACTCGAACCCGTGGCGCGACGCGGTGCGTCAGTATCAAATTGACCTCGCAAATGGCAGATACGATCCAGAATGGCAGCGCCAGGCCCATCAGGCTGTAGAAGAAAGGGCCGCTGGAAAATTTGATAAATGGAAGGAAGAGCAGTTTGAAGAGTTTTGGGGTCAGAAACAGAAAATTGATCATGGCCTAATTGCTGGCGAAAGCTCAAGGGTCAAGTTGGAAACTTTGGTTCAAAACAACCTTGTGCAAATTGGTGATGTTTGGAAGTACAGCAGAGTATTTGGGAAACGTGAAGCAAGGATACTCATTGAGAAAGAACTGAAGGTAAGCCGCAACTCAATCACAATTCATGTAAATTAATAGAACTAATCTGGATAATAGATTATTGGTTCTGATGGGAAATCTCTCACATTCGCGATTCCACCTGGCCAACGTGCCTTTCTTTGTGGAGTCATAGACGATACTCCTATTGCAAACTCTGAGTCTCAGATTTCAGATGTGAAGCGTACTAAAGAGTCCTGTGATGCTCCTGATAATTCAGTCGGCGCAATAAAAACAACCTTGTTGCCGACGAGTTCTGACCCTGAAATCCCAAACTCGCAAAGTACTGGGCAGCCGGTTGACGTTAATGCTGTTTCTTTCAATGATATCAAAGTTCCCTCATCATTCCAGCAGTGTAATGATGCGAATACAGAACACAGTGACCCTACAGATCCCTTTTTAAATGGCAACCTTTTAGCCAGCTTGCACCAATTTGTATCTGATCTGGGGGCCGCCCCCAACCCAGAAGGCCCAATCGAGGACGAGACTCTCGTGGACGTAGAATCAGGGACAGCACCTCCTTGCAAGTCTATTGATAATGTTACAGTGAACCCCTCTATCAGTGCTTCCATTGGAATTGTCAGCGATGCGCCTTTTGCAAAGTCAGGAACTTACAATTTCGATGAAAGCTTGAAAGAACTCTTTCTAGACTCTAGCTCCGAGCTTTCCGATTTGCCATCTGACTTCGAATATGGCGATATTGACGTTTCGTGGGATCCTTACCGTTTCCAATTTAGTCCACAAGCTGAAACTGCAAAGAATACGTCAGTCGCTTCTCCAAAAAGCCATAGTTCGATGGAACTTGATACCCGTGAAAATACTGCCGGATACCTGTCAGCCGATACTGAACAACGTCACAGCCCGATGAAGCTCGATTCCTGCGAGAACACTACCGAAAGGATTTCTCCTGAATTCCCAAAGGACACGAATGCTATGGATGTTGAAAATGCGTCAGGCAACACCACAAAGGATACTCCCACTCCTGACCACAAACCCAATGAAATGGCTCATGAAGATAGTACATTTCAGGCCTCAACCACAACTCCCAGCAATCACGCTGATCAAAAGACGACCAATGCACAGCCCCAGCTCAAGGATATCGTGTTCAGCGGCGTCCGAGGTCCGACCAGCTTACACAACAAAATCCTCCAGATCGATGGTCGTATCACTAATCCACCAAATGGAAATGCCTGGAAGGACTTTCGTTGCTACAGAAACAATCAAGATATGGGCAGTCTCTGGGAAATCAGACAAGCCTGGTATCTTCGAACTCGTTGAGAGTTTTCTTTATTTATCATCTAAGATGGGTTAGCTGTCGACTGGGACACATCATCCCGCCTGTAAAGCGTTCATGTTAAAGCTTTCTTGAAGGAGGAGATCTGAGCATGGCACCCATTTTACATGCGTCTGCTTTGGCTGCAGATTAGTTAAAATGGTGCTTCCAGAGGGAAGGCGAGAAGGGCCCGTGAAGCACCTGTTAATCCACCCTATTCGTGTGAGTATTCACACAAACATTAAGTCTCGGACATCATAGGCCATGATTGGAACATACCTTTTTTTCTGTTTTTTTCCTTTTCCATTTTTTTATTTTGAACATCATGCTTTGGCTCCCCTCTCTCAGGGTTCTAGGGTCACAGATTGCAAACCGATTGTGAATGCTCACCTTTTTAGATACTACTTTGCATGAGCTTGGGTCCCGCTAGGATTCATCATGACTTGATTTACGGCCAGATTCGTCTCAATACATACTTAGAAACAATCCTCTATATGAATAAAATCAAAACATATATCAAATATCTTCAGACTGTTTTTAAAGCTTGAAATCATCAATCTATTATTCTTTTCATGAAATCATCCAACACCAATAAGGGAGAACACACCTTGCATATGTACATAGTATGCAAGCGTGCTACGGAACATTAGCCTGGGCAGTAGTTTCCTCACTCACCACCCTCATGGCATTTTCATCGCTGCCAATATCCACCGCAGAGCTGCACCCAATGAAATCTTCCAACTCCTCACTAATCGTCTTCAATTTCTCTTTCACACTCGCCACTGATTCAAAGCTGACAAGATGCCGCGCCGGCGGATTCTCATGTCCTCCGATCGCAGTTATCGCATGTATCGTTTCTGCGGTGAGAGAGTCCAGGTGCGCGGGACTTAGCGGCGGGTAAAGAGAGACGATGGTGTTTGCGGAGAGCGGGTGGAGGTTTGTGTCGACGTTGGCTTTTTCGGGGTGGATTTCTGGGTCTTCGCTGGACGTGGAAGAGGCAGAGCAGCTGGGGGATGGATGGTGGGAGTTGGTGGATTCTTCTTCGGCGGGGCTGGGGAGGCGGGAGAGGATGTCGTTTAGGATTCCGCGGAATAGGGGGGCGTGGTTTGTGGTACGGGAGTAGGCGGGGTATATGCGTGGGACACTGGTGACGAGGTTGGAGAGAATTCCGACTTCGATGTTGCATTGGAGGATTGTTAGGCGAATGTTAAAAGGGGCGATTTCGTATGCAATGCTCTGAGAGAGAGACGGATTTAAGCTGGAGAAATATTGGCTTGGTCGAACATCAGAGCACTTACATCGCAGAATCCTTCAAGGGCCCAGCCGGCAGCGCAATATACTCCAAGGCCTGGTGTTCCTATGTGTCCCGCTGAGCGTTAATTAGTAGGCAAATCCAGCAGAGCAGAGAGCATATGAAGTGTGTCTCGTACTGATTCCACCAAGGACCAGGATGTGGCCAGCCTTTTGCTTGCGCATCTGAGGCAGCACAGCTTTGATCAGATTGACAGGACCAAAATAATTCGTTTCAAACTGGTCCTTCACCAGCGCCTGGGTCTGTTTTGAGGCCGCTAGCTCCTCAACGGTGCCGATGATAGCTGTTGAAAATCGAGCTGAGCATCCACATAGCCCAAGAAATATATCAAACTTACGTACGTACCTTGACTCGAACAACAAAACAGAATATCAGCTCTCCCGAATTTAGCAATAGCAGTCGCAATCGCAACCTGACAGCTGCTCATCAGTCTGTAATCGACATGGCTCCTCAGTCAGCACTCAGTCTGCTGTAGACGATATCAAGCCAGACACGCACACCTGATATCCAGCTCCACCGGCTCCAGCTTCTCTCTCCATCCATTCTCACCGCCCTCAGCATTCAATTCCTCCAGAAACTTTTCAAAATTCGCTCTACGCGCATCCTCTCTCTCGTCACTCGATGGCGTGATCCCCGTCACCACATGGTCGCCGTGGGCGAGCAACTGACGGGTTAGCGAAATACCAATTGGCGAATCGCCAGCAGACAGAATCCAGACTCGCGGTTCATTGTGAGCGGGAAAATGGGAGCAGGATGGAATGGGACAGGATCCGGATGCCGGCGGTGGAGAGGAAGGGTTGTTTGTCATCGCTCTGGACGGGGTGGTCGTAGGGGCAATCGAGAGCCCATTTCGGTGGTTAGAGACTCTTTAGAGCATTCACGGTCGACAATGAGTTATGGATGTATCTGCTGTTTGAGATTCGAGACTGATCAGCGTATGTATGTATATCCTGCAGTGCACGTCGCTCCTCGTTGTGGTTTGAGGTTGGTGGTCGCCCAAATCCATGCGAAGAGCTAGTTGGTACACATACAAGGGAGAAGTCACCGTGTCTGACTTTTCCGAGTCAGCCACCCTTTTCATCAACGCTCCAACGCAGACCGTCAAAATGCCGGAGCAAAGACAACCACCCAGAGAAGAGAGCTCTACAAATGTAAGTAGATACATAATCTTTCTAAATACAAAGCCAAAGTCTGGACGAATTTCACTGCTAACCAACCTCACTCTCTCTCTCTCTCAGTCTGCCATCAAGGCTGCGCTTCAGGGGCTAGCCATCTTTGCCTTCTCCCAGTTCGTTATCCAAAGGATATTCCCCGCAAAGCCACAGTCTGCAAATGGCGCCGGTGGACAATCAGGCCCTGTTCCCGCTTGGGTGGATAGACCCGACCAGAGCACCATCACAAATGCGACAGCCATCCCTCATCTCGTCGCACCCATGTGGAAACAAGATAGTGCCTTAGATATTAGCATCTATGTCTCGCCATACGTCACGCTACCGTCGCTCAATAAGGTGCCCAGCGAGACCAAGGTTCTGGAAGAGAAGAATTTTACGCTTGGAGACTGGAATGAGAACAGGGAGGTCGTGGCGGAATTTGCGGTCCCCGGACAAGTACAGCGTAATGGCACACTCTGGGCGCATTTCTACGTTGCGCTTGCAGGCCATCAGCTTGATCCAATGAAGAGAGATTACAATCCAGACACTGCATATCATTTTATTCGACCACTGAATCAATATTTGCCTAAGAAAAAGGTCAGGAAATTGAGAAATCTGTTGGATGCCGCAAATGAGACAGAGCCAGTGGAGGAGACTCCGAAAAAGGTCGAGTTTGGTTCGTTCTATCATCCAAATGTCACTATCTCGTTGATCCCTGATACCGACATCTTGAACTACCAAACAATGCACCCAGGCGTCCGTCAATTCGTTCAACTGGAAAGGACCAGTGCAAGGGATGCTTCAGGACGGAACGGATGGTACTATCCTGTTATCTTTATCAACACATTCTGGCAATTAAGAAGCCACATGACTGAGCTGAACTCCACCGTTGAAACACTTCCCATTCGGATTTCCCTAAACAATCTCAAGAATTGGAAGTTCAGTCTGTATGCCAGCATCGATGAGAACATGAAGCAAACCCAACGCCAAGCTGCTTTGGGAGGCCCAATGCCTGCCGGAAGTGATGGCAGTGAGTTTGAAATGTTCAAGGAGATCCTTCTTGATACGAATAGTTATCTCCTAGCGACAACTGGTATTGTTAGCATCCTGCACATGATATTTGAAGGTCTCGCCTTTAAGAATGACATTGTAAGCTGGACATCCCTCGCTTCCTATCCTTAACTTGGCTTCATACAAACATATACTTACTCGTACATGTGCCTCTAGTCTCACTGGCGTAAGAAGAAGGATGTCGTAGGCACTTCCGTTCGTACCATCCTCGCCAACATCTTCATGCAGGGCGTGATATTCTTGTACCTGCTAGATAATAGCGAGGGCACCTCCTGGATGATTCTTGCAGGCCAAGGATTCGGCGTCGTCCTTGAAGCATGGAAGATCACGAAAACCGTAAATGTCCGCATTCGACGCCCTACTCCCGGATCACGTTTCGCATTCCTGCCATATCACATTGTTTTCGAGGACAAGCACAAGCTCAGTGAGACGGAAAAGAAGACAAAGGAGTATGATGAGATTGCGTTCAAGTGGCTGTACATCATTGCTGTGCCGTTGTTGATTGCATATGCAATCTACAGCCTCGTCTATGAGACCCATAAATCTTGGTACTCATTTGTTATCGAAACTTTAGTTGGCAGTGTCTATGCCTATGGCTTTTTGATGATGGTCCCAAGTCTGTATATCAACTATCGTCTGAAGGTAAGCCAGCTCATCCTGGACGTGTTGCGGGGAGAGAGAGTCGGAGTCTGGGTTCTAGGCACTAACGGGTCTCGCAGTCTGTGGCGCACATGCCAGGAAAAGCTCTCATGTACAAATTCCTGAACACGTTTATCGACGACCTCTTTGCGTTCACCATTAAAATGCCAACACTTCACCGTCTCGCAACTTTGAGGGATGATGTGATTTTCTTCATTTGGCTGTACCAGAGCTGGAAGTACAAGATCGATTATAAACGAGTCAATGAATTTGGCCAGGGCGGTGAAAAGGATGACGACGCTGAAAAGGAAATGGAGCCCAGAGAGGCTGATGCTGCTTCAGACCTTGGGAACAAGGACAGTTCTGCTTCCGCTTCTATCTCTGCCGCTTCCCCGCCGTCTCAGGGCGGGGCATCGAAGTCCTCGACTCGAAGACGAAAATAGCTGGATAGGTGAGAGTCGTGGCTATGAAGTTGGGTTTGCTGGGATACAGTTCTGAATCCGCCTTCCAAGATTGCAGGGTTATCGCTTTTGCACGTATTTAATATAAGTGATATTGATAGAAGATAAGACATATGCTTGTATGGACCAAGCTTATGAACTGTGCTCCCTCTTGCAGACCTGTTCCCAAGGATTCCTGCAGTGAAAAGCCAATACCATGGTGACCAAGCGGTTCAAGGTCAAGGATGATACTGTCGTTGGAGTAAATACAATAATAAGCAATTTCCAGATCCAGTAATATCATGGAGACATATAGTAAGTCTGAGTCAAATTCATCAGTCGTTTCACAATTGACACTCGTCGTGTTTCCTTCTGGGTACGTTAAAAGTTTCCCCCGAGGAATGAGAAGACCCCGCAATGGATCGTCTCACAAGACAGACCGCGCATGATTTCCGTGCAAGATATCGAGGTAAACAATTCTGGCTCGGTCCCCTCTAGCTTGTATTCGGCATCATGGACATCAATCAGGGTTTGGAGCACGTGGGAAAGAAGTGGCAGCTTCCGATGGTCAAAGCTGAGTACAGTTCAAGACGAGGAGTATTATGTGGCCCCTCTCCGCTTATGCAAGGAATTTCCTTGAACTGAGGAAGCCAAGGCACAAAGGATTGACACGAGAGATCGAAAGATTTCCCTGAATCTCCAAGAGCAGACGGGACGGGGTTCCCGTGGAGGATTCCCCTTTGCGGGTTCCCCTTTTTTCGGTTCGACTTCCAAAAAGTTGGGAATGCCCGCTTATCCATGAGGACCATGACAGAAGTCTCGTACAGCATTAACCGAAGATGGTCCGTGAGTACTTTCATGTAGTCGCGGTAATGTAACATTTATTCCAGTGTTGTATGCAAAGTTTCTTCCGGGCCTTTAAGATTAATAAGTTGGTGGAAGGTAACTGCATGCACATCCTGTAGCCCCAGATATGGATGGCGATGCTTCACCTTCCACTGCTAGGAGGCTCTGCAAGACAGTGCAGGTTATCGTAACTGAAGTCTTGAAAGTCTGAATGCTCTGTGAAAATTAAACATATCAGGTAGCAGAGAGGCGGCGAAGGCGTCCAAGTCGATGGAAAAGAACCAGTATTTCGGCAGCGGGCTCAGCCTGTCAGTCAAAGATCAGGCCTGCCTGCCGATATGAAAATGGGATCGGTCGACAAAATTCGAATAATAAATTTCAAATGGGATAGAAGTCCCACTGAAATAAGCTTTATGATTTTGGAAGAGTTACATCTTGAAAAATGACAGTACAACATAGGAGGGAGAGTCTGGATACATAGCTGTTGTGGGTATGTTGGGTCTGCCGTGCCTTGGTCACATTCTCCTGGGAAAATGGTGGCTATACAGTACATTGACCTAGTTGATAGCTGCCTCGCGGCTATATGTTGAAAGCGTCATGAAAGAGGCAACTTGGGTCCCCGGGCTCGTAGAATGCAAATACCTTATTCAAATTTCCGGCGAAGACATGTTGAAGAGGCAAGGGTGTCCATATCACATCGTATTCGGCCATGTGAGACTGATTGTTGATGATAGGTTGTTCCAAAGAATATCGTCCGTAGTGTAGATTTCACTCTGTGGTACCATAGAGTAATCTTGAGAAAGGATAGGTGACTCCAGGCGGGAAAGGATCCAGTGCAGGGCCATCTATCAAGGATCTGACTGCGATAAAGCGCGTAAACCTTGCTGGATAACACAAGGATTGCCGGGTAACATATGTATGTACACAATGGACCTTCTTGGCCGCGTAAAATTATTAGTATGTAACTCAGGACAATGCACAAGCATTGAGCATATGGGTATCACAGACGAAAAGGAAAATAGCCAAGCTACCTCTGTAGTACGTAGACCACCCTCTTCTTGTATACACAGTAATAATGGCTTGGAACAGGGACAACAGTGGGTGCAGAGATGCCATCCACCAACGATCGTCTACTGACCGCTTAAGAGCCATTACACAGGATCTGAGGGAGATAAAACTTTGACAACCCTGAATTAGGACGATTCCAGGTTTCCCTCAAGGGAGGCCAGCAGGGACTGGGATGGATGGATGGTTTCTTTGCCTGGTGGGATGTTGGTGGAGGAGGAACTGAACCCAGACTGAAGAAGACCGAGGAGATGGCTTGGCACTCCGGAGTCCGGATTGGGTATCTCCGCGGATTACATAACAGGCACAAAGCAGGTGGTTGACTCAGCAGAATTAAGCTTACTGAGAGATCGCCAGGTGGCTCCAGGCTAACTACATTGGGTATCAAGCGAGTGAGTTAAATCCAACCACCACCCAAGAGTCAAGACTCACTCTCATCACGATCCCAGTGTAGATCCAATCCATCTCTTCCCTCACAATGGAACAGTTCCAATCTCAAACTATATACATACTAACTATGTATGTATGCACTCTCTGCTACTGTCCAAATATATAGTCTGTACCTGATAATATATGTGAGGTACGCAGTGCAAGGCTTGTTAGCGCATAATTTCTTCATGTGTTTCTGTCTGCAGGGTATGAGCACCATTGCACAGTTGATTAGAATACAATGGCCTCGAGTTTGTGACAGTTCATCTTGCTCATATGGAGGAACCATATCACTCTATAGGCCATTTCTTTTTCCTTGGTTTGATCCTTCCATGCCATACCGCTGTCAAGTTTGGTGGCAGCAGAGAACACTGCTGGTCACTCTTGCTGAGAAGCCTGTCATTATTATACGAGCTACCCCGAGTTTTGTAACTTTCATAAACCCCTGTTCCTGGCTTAGTTCAGATCTTGATGGTTCCAATGATCAGAATGCGATAACTGAGCTTGGGCCATATTGGCTGTTGAGAGCCAATAAATAGGCTCTTCTTACGGTACTTCTTCTAGCCAAGACGGTTGGAAGAATATGACCCTATACGTGGAATCTTCTAGGAGAGCATATATCTACTCATGTGGCAGAGGTTTCATGATGCTTATCTCTTATATTTTGATTCAATATAGATGTCGTGTTCAGGAACTTCCGTTTTCAGTGCGCAGGTTTTGAAATTTTGGTTCTGTCTTGCTTTTGCCAATTTCATACGAGCAGCGGGGGAGTGGAAAACAATGTTTGATGGCGGCTTCTGCCCCCAAACACGTCAGTCGCAGGTAAGCTAATCGAGTTTTGCGTATTAGTCTTGGAGAGCGCCCTGGGGTATGATCATCTGAACCGATGGGCTATTCCCAAGGCCTCACCATGCAACCCTATTCTGAACCGCTGCATTCATTAGTGGCGGTAAGCGAGGAGTTTGCATACATTCTAGTGGAAATGCATGGCTTGGGCATCGTATAGATGTCCAGGGATAGGTCGTTTCTGCTTCGTAGAACTGATTGAGGGTCCCTTCACGACCACTTATATAAACCTTCAAACCCCAATGGTTTTGTTCTGGATCAGCCAGGACTTACTATCATTGACAAAGCAATCTCCATCAAAGACCAATTCTTCACTTTGCTTGTTCTTTGTCCAACTTTGATACAATGAAGTCCGCTCTCATTTTCGGCCTGGTGGGCTCCGTACTCGGTGCTGCCATCGATCGTGACGGAGAGGTTCCAACTAGGACCTTCATTTTCCCTGACTTCCCCGGTGGCGGCCAACCAGGCCCAACCCGTCTGCCAGAGGAGAAGCGCGGCCATATCGAAATTGGCGGTCCTGCTCCTGACCCAGAGAAGGTCCAGATTGTTGGCGTCACTTATGGTGGCACTGGCTGCCCTTCCGGCACTGTCAGCCACGTTCTTTCCGATGATCGCCAGGTCATGACTCTTATTTTCGACAAATATGTCGCCTCTATTGGCCCGGATGTTCCAGTCACCGAGAACCGCAAGAACTGTCAGCTCAACGTCAACCTCCGCTATCCTGGTGGCTTCCAGTTCTCCATCTTCTCCGCTGATTACCGTGGATATGCCAGCCTTGAGAAGGGTGTCACTGGTACTCAGAAGAGCACTTACTATTTCTCTGGCCAGACTCAACAGGTATGCGCATTTATGCCCTGTCTTGGCCTATTGAAAGTTCATTCTCCCTGATTTTTGTTTCTTTTGCTACAGACCAACACCCAGACCGACTGGAAGGGTCCATTCACCGGCGACTTCCTCCTGCACGATCAGGCCGACAGTGCTTCCACTGTCTGGTCTCCTTGTGGCGAAAATGGCGCTCTTAACATTAACTCCCAAGTTCGTCTTGCCAGCGCTGAGCGCGCTGCCCGCGGCGTCATAACCAATGACTCCCTCGATGCAAGCTTCAAGCAGATCGTTCACTTCCGCTGGCAAAACTGCACTAGTTAAATAAAAGCTCGATCGGGCTTGAACCATATCCTTTCCTGCTATCGTCGAGTTTGGCAATGTTATTTCTGGTTCCAAATGGAAGTCGAGGAAGGGTTTGGGCCAATGGAAGAGATTTTAGTAATGGCTGATGGATGGTTGACGAGCGATGACGATGATTTAAGATGATGTGCTTTTGGCGATTGCCTCGTCCTTTCTGTGTGCACTGTACCTTGTCCTTGGATGTATCTTAGTATTTTGCGTACCCCCATGGTATGTCGGCGTCAGTCGTTTGACAACCGCATGCCAGTTCAATTCTCAGTACATATTTGAAAGACCCCTTTTTTGAACATAGCTTTCACAATATATACATACATTACATACATGCATTAGTACATTAGTACTTGTTGCTTCGGAAAGTAATAAATGAACAGTGAGATAACAGCAAATGTGGCTAAGACTCCTAATTAATCGATCGACATTGATCCACCAAGGAGATGCCACCGGGATGGAGAGCTATGATTTAATCTCCGCTTTTCCTCATTGACTTGGATGAATTTATAGAACCTTACGGAGTACTCCATCTATCTAACTAATGTATGTACAGTACCTATGGAGGTGTGGAAAATAAGTCTTTGCACACACTAGTAAGACTTGGTGTTTTGTAATTATCAGTGCCCCATCAAATTTCTTAGTGATTCTGATATCTCACAATCTTCTATTTCTTCATGTCAATTCAAAATAATTGATCTGCTCTGTCTGTAAGAACTGCAAAAGCTTTTACAGTTTTTAATCTTCAGATAGCATTTAATCTAGAAGTTATAAAATTGTAACAGTGGGTTTAACAACCAACCACCTCAGCTATTTTAGACAACTATCCACATAGCAATAGACAAACAAGCAAGTTCAGAGCTTCAGATAGAAGATAACAAGTAGCTATACAGTAGCTATATAATGAAAAAGAAAGCATCAGCTTATAATTCAAGTTGTATTGAATTGATCACTTGCTCTTTCTCAAGAGCAAGACAATGTATTCTCTATAATATACATGAAGATGAAAGTCAATATAAAATATATTATAAGCAAAGCATAACATAACTGCTAACTAGCAGCTCATGTGCTAAAAAGCTTTGAGTTGATATGACAATTATTCTTCTTTTATTTAAAGCTCAATCTTGAGCTCAGAAATATCAATTTTGAACACTTGAATAATTTTTGCAATATATGTAAAAAAACAACAAACAGTAAGATAGCAGCAATATAGCTAGAAAGTGAGATGTTCAAAATTTCAAAGTGTTTATAAATATATGTTTATAAAATAATATAAAATCTTAATTGCTTTTTAAGCAGTTTAATTTTTCTTTTTTTCTTTTTCAAACTTATTTTCTCATAAAAATATCTGCATCATCAGATAAGTTGTTATCAGATAAAAAAAAAATTTATTACTAATTATTGTTGATATAACAAAAAATTTACTTTGTTAATTAATGTGTTTCTTCAAACAAATATCTGCTAAATGTTTTGTTCTGTCAGCTGAAAAAAATTTGTTTTTTAAAAAAATTCTTGTAAAATTTTCAATTAATATTTTTTTTTCTAGTTAATATTGAGTATAGTGAATAATGCATTTTGTTTTTGAGCAGAAAAATCACAATGAAACTGCTGCTGAGATGTTTATTATTGTTGAGAATAATGTTCTGAAAGAAAAAATTACTTTGAAAGAAACTGTTGTTTTTGAAATTTTGAATTTGCTTGCTGCTGCAGCTGAAATTGCTGTCATCAGTGAGTATGCTGCTTTTTATTTGCTTAATTGTTAATAACATATTGTCATCTGATTTTAAAAAAAGAAAATATTTCATCTGCTTTCTTGCTTGCTTCAACTTTAAAAACTTTTAAATTTATGACAATTAATGCTGTTTTTGTTGAAATATCTAATGAAGAGCTGCTGAATAATAATGAGAAGATTACTGTGTCACATTTCATGTGTGTCTGATATATCAAATAATTGAAGAAAAAGTCAAAATTTTGATGTATTTGTTTGCATAATTACAGTAAATGTGATTGCTGTCAAAAAAATGAAAAAAAATGCATATCATTTTCACTGTAATTGAACAAGAATCTTGCAATTATACAGAAGTTTATGCTTTCAACTTCAAAAAATACTGAAATTTATGAGAAGATGTGCAAAAAATTCAAATTAAAAATAAATGAGTTTTTTCATGCAATCAATATTAAATTAATTTTCAATAAAAAAACTAGCAGCAACAAAACTGCAATTAATTAAAACATCACAATGAAGCATTGCAATGTTATCATCACTCTTGCTAATAATGTATATGCTTTAAATGAATTACTGAATGAGCATTTTGAAAAAAAGTTTAAGAAAGTATCATATGATGAAAATAATGTTGAATTTAATGATAAAGAAATTTTGTAATTATTTAATTGCTGTTTTTTTGTAATGTGACTTCAATCTGATATCTAGTTGTTTTCAATTTGTTTTTATGAATAAAAATTAATTTTAGTTGCAATTTGAATTGAATTTAATTATTATGTAGCAGTTTTTTATCTTCTAGTTTGTTATTTTCTAACTGTCATTCAAAAATTTTGTTCAGTTTCAAATTTCTGTAATAACTCAGTAGCATTTGTCAAATTAATCAATGATAATTACTGATTTTTATATGAAGAATATTCTTTTCATTTGACTAAATATTGAACTTTGTTATGAAAAATCTGTTTATTCAAGATTTTTTCAACTTTTCATTTTTTTCATTATTGACAATAATTGACTGTGGTTCAGAAGATTGTTTGTCACTATATTGTGAACAAAATTCAAGTAAAAAAACATGAAATGTTGAGTTAATTTAATTGTAATTTTTGAAAAACTGCAATGTATAAGCTTGTGATTTACAGATAACAATCACAGAAAAAAATTTTAAATATTAATCATTTAGTTTTTTCAAAAATCTTCAGATTTTCAAGTTCTTTCTAGATAATAAAATCATATTGCTGATATTAAATTGCATTCATTTGTGTTTTTTATTATAATATATAACTTGTGTTTCAAAAACTTATTGCAGCAATTTCACTGCTTGTTCTTGAACATCATAAAGTTTTTAAAGCTGTTGATTTGATTCTGAAACTTGAAAAAATAAATTAGATAGAAAATTGATAGAAATTTATGAGTTATAATCATATAACATAAAAAAAAAACTGATTTATAATTAAATGCTTGCTGCTATTGTATGCAAATTCAGCAGTTGATAATAACTTAACTTAATTATCTTGCTGATAAAAGTTATAAACATAAAAATATTGCTTCAATATTTGATTTAATCATTCTGTTATATCATTTGTTTGAGAATGAAAAGCAGTGCTTAATTAATGAATAACATTCAAGTGATAGCAAAAATCAGTTCAATAATAACTAGTAAACAGTGAATTTTTGTCAGAAACTATAAACTCAGAAGATTTATAACATTTAATAATCTCATTAATAAATATATTTGCTAATTCAAAAGCTTTAATTTTTTCTGTTGTTGAGAAATACTTAGTTATTTTAGTAAATTTATCAATCATCATTAATATAACATCATAAATGATGCTGCTTCACAGTGATGATGATAAACTGATGATAATATTTATGATCAAGTGTTTTCACAGTTCTGTAGCAATGAAAATAATAATCATTTTGTTATAAAATTTATGATGATGTATCTGTGTACAATTGCAGATGTAGCAGATAGATATATACTTTTTTATGTCAGTTTTCATCTTATCTCAATAATATTTCTGCTGTATAAGCTTCAAAATCTGTTGAATTTTATTATAATCTGCATATGAGTTATTGTGATGAATTTGTAAAATTTCTTGCTGTAAAATAAAATTCTGAAACACATAAATTTGCTCATTTTGCATTAATAAAATTTGATCTGAAAAAATTTTTCAGTTTTTTTGCTGTAAAGAAGCTGTTTTTTTGTTGATGACTTTTAAAATTTCAAAAATATTAATAAAAAAAGCATTTTTTTTCTGAATTTTTTGTAGCAGTTTACACATGCTTAATCTCAGTAAAATATAAGTATTTTTTTTGCTAGCTGTTTTTATCACTAGCAATTTTGAAGCAAAATTTTTCAGACAATTTTTTTTTATTAAGATAAATATATTGAGATTTACAATTTTTTTCATTAAACTGAGATTCAATTTCTGTTGTAGAGTAAAAAGTAATTCAATTTTATGCTTTTGCATATTAAAAAATTTGTAGTTCTGTCACTGCAAAAAAATGTTGACAAAATTCAATATTTCTGACTTATATTTCAATGTAAAATCAAATACTATGAGCTTCTCAATTTAATAAATTTGTTTGTTATTTAACAATTTTGTGATGAAGAAATAACATAAATTAATATAATCAGTTTGAATGTGAAATGACTGCTTAGTATTCTCTAGATAGTGTCTTCAATGATGAAAAATTTTTATAATAATCAAAAGCTTTTAATCATGCATTTCATAACATTTTTTTAGCATCATTCATTTTCTGTGAATAAAAAATAACTGAATGTTAATATGTAATTTGTTTTTTTTATTCATTGTCTGATTAAAACAATATAACAGCAATTGTATATTCTGATGCATCAGTAATCATCAAAGTTTTCTTATCTGAATCATAATGAATAAGCAGTAGTGATTTTTTAAAAACTTGCTTCAGATTTTCAAAAACTTTGCAAACTTCTTGCAGCAATGTAAATTGCTTTGATTGATTACTGTTTTGTAAAAAATCAATCAGAAGAGCAGTTAACTTAACATAATTATATATAAATTTTTGAAAAAAATTCATGAAGCTCAGAAAAATTTGAATATTATGAATTAATGTAAATTCTAATCATTCACAAATAGTATTCAGCTGACTAGCATCTAGATGAATGTCATGTTTTTCAATTATAAATTTCAAAAATTTAATTTTTGTTTTATGAAATTCACATTTAAATAATTTAGCATAAAGCTTGTAGCAAGATAGCTACAAAAAAATTTTCTGAACATAATGAATATACTTTTCTTCAGTCTGAAAATAAATCAAAATATCATCAAGATAAATAATAATAAATATATTCAGAATATCTTGAAAAATATCATTGATATCTATTTGAAAAATTGCAGAAGCATTGCAGAAATTAAATGATAACATTATATATTTAAAATATTTATATCAAGTTCAGAAAGCAGTTTTCTGTTCATTTTTTTTTTAATTTGAAGTTGATGATACACATCACATAAATCAAATTTAGTAAGATATTTTGCATTCTTCAATCAATTCAATAACTCATTTATTTGAGATAAGAAATAACAATTTTTAATTGTAATTGCATTCAATTCTTGATAATTAATGCATAATCATAGCAATTTATCTGCTTTCTTGAAGAAAAAAACTGATGCACTCATCAGATTAATTGATAATTGTATTCAACTTTTTTGTTGATTATTTTTCAAATATTTTCACAAAATATCAAGCTTCACTGCTGAGAGAAAATATAACTGCTTTCATGAAGACATCTTGTCTTCTTGAAGATTGATAGCATGTTTTACAAAAATATCTGAAAAAATATCTGCTTTTTTTTTAAAAAACATGTGTTCAAAATCAGAATACATATTTAATAACTTTGATATTTTCATCAAATTTTTTTGTGAATTCACTGTTTCAGTTAATAAAAAATAAATCATATCATATCTGATAATTTTGAAGAATCTTCTTGAGAATTTAATTCACAACTTTACAAATTTTTCAATGTGATAATGTCAAGAAGCAGTAGTTCAATCAATTAGAGAATTAATCTCAGCTAATCAGCAATTATTTAATATCATGTCATAATGTAATAAATCAATAATCAGAAAATGTTTATTAAATAACTTAAGTGTTCTGAATGAATCAAAAACTTTAAATGAAATATTATTTTTGTCATAACAAATTGTTTTCATTTCATTCATCATTTCAGCTGATTTCTGCAACTCAGCAGTGAATTTTCAGTCACTTTTCAATAATTTGTGATATGAAACAAATTCATGAGTAGCTTCAAAATTCAATAACACATTTGAAAATACAAAATACTTTTCAGATTGAATAAATACAATCAAAGCAAATTTTTTTTTGTTTATTTGTTATTTTAATTCTTTATCATCTTGCAGCATATTTACTGCTGGCTTTTGTGAATTTAGTGATGAATTAATTTTTTTTTTAATTGATTAAATTTTTTTTGCTGTTGTTTTGAGCATTTTGAACTCATGTAATTTATTTTATTATAAATAAAACAATAATTTTTTTTTTGCTTTTTTTTATATTTTTGTTTTTTTTTCACAATATAACATGATGTAAATTGTGATTTTTTTGCGGCTTGATTTTGATTTTTTGAGTCATTTTTTTATTTTTTATCAGAATTACATCATCTTGATTTTTGTTGCTGTTGATGTTTAAAGTTTTATTGATTTTTAGCAATTTTATTTTGTACTTGTTTCATGCAAGCTTTCAGTGAAGTTATTTTGATTACTCTGCAAGATATCTGCTGATGTGACATAATAGCATCATGAAGCTTTGAGATCAATTTATTAAAAAAACATTGATCTCAAAACTCATTTTTCTGACATAATGAGATAGAAAGCTCCATCTCATTTCATTTATCAACATAAACATGTTCAAAATTGATAATTGATTGCATAGAATGTTGGTGTAATTTCAGTCATCTTTCATTAGCTAACATGTCACAATTCTTCAGTGCCTTGATCTGATTCAGAAGAAATAGCTTAAACTGAGTTCATGTATTCTCTCATCTGTACACTAGAATCTTTAAGTGCCTTAGCATAGAACAAATATCATGAGTAACTTAAAACACATGCTTCTTGGTTGAAAGTAGTATTTTTCAGTATCAATTTGTAATCAAAAGCTTATTTTACATTTCAGTGATAAACCTGCCAGCATCCACTCTTTACACACAAAGATAGATATTGCAAATTGAGAATCCTGATCTTGATCTAGTGGCTCTTTTTGATTTATCTGAGGAGATCTTTTGATTGTATGAGCAAATTACACAAGATCAGTACATTTCAAGATTGGTTTGAATGTGAATTGAAGAAGAGTTCAATGCTGAAGCCAATGAAGATTTGGATTGTTTATCAACATCATATAACTATCAAATGTGTCATGTTGTCTTCATTCTCTAGCCAATCACCATTCTAGAAAAACTATTAATAAATCTGATTGGCTGCTGAAACCCACTCAAATTTACAAACTTCAAGAAATAAATATCAAGGCACTTAAAGATCCTAGTGTACAGATGAGGGGATAGTTGTTCAAATCAACTGACTCCCATTCAAGAAATCAAGCTGATTGAACATTCCTCCATAATCTTGCTGCTGCATATTGAATCTTGTTCTTCTTCATAACATATATATCTGATTTGTCATCAAGATAATCCTCTACTGAACACATTCATTGTCAATATTTCTTGCAATTCTTGCTATAATATAGCTCAGATTCAGAAAACTTCTTTCTCTCACTGCAATGTGTCAGCATCAAAGCATTTATCAATTGATTAAATTACTTTTGATTAAATAAACTCATAACTGTAGATTCAGACATTGAGTTCATTGATTTGAAATTATTTGATTCAGAAATATCTTTCAGAACAGTAAACTCTTTTTGTGATTTTTGTATATAATCAAAATTTTTCTCAGATTGAGCTGCTGTTCTAGAAAATTGTTTTTTTTCTGACATATCTCTTTCAGATAGCAGCAGCATAGCTTTAAACTAGTTATATAAAAAAGAATGATCAGAACTGTAATGATGAGTTTAACAATCAATCATTTCAGTTATTTTAGATGATTATTTATGTAGCAATAAATGAACAAGCAAGTTCAAAGCTTCAGATAAAAGATAACAAGTAACTATACAATAATTATATAATGAAAAAGAAAGCATCAGCTTATAGTTCAAGTTGTATTAAACTGATTGCTTGTTCTTTCTCAAGAGCAAGACAATGTATTCTCTATAATATATATGAAGGTGAAAGTCAATATAAAATACATCATAAGCAAAGCATAACATAACTGCTAACTAGCAGCTCATGTGCTAAAAAGCTTTGAATCAGTATGACAAAAATCATTTTTCAGATTCTGACAATGTGAAAGATGATTTTTTAAATATTGATTTTTACAATTTTGCTGCTTATTCTTTTCTTTCTTATATTTATTTTCTTTCTCAAGTTAAATAATTTCTTGTATATGTAGTGAAATACACTCAATTTACTGTTAAATTTTTTCTTGAAAAAGTTTTTTTCAGATCTTCAGTCAAATTTTTTTAGTAATTTTTCTTTCTTGTAAAGCATTTTTAACTGTTGTACAGCACTTCATTCACATTCAAGCAAATTTAATCATGTTCAAATCTGAAGAGTTGTCAGATCAAATAAAATATTATACATTGTGAAGATTATAAAATTCTTGCTGAGCAAAATGCAAGTACAAAAATGTTTTATTTTTTTATAACAAAATTTTTGATCAATTGCAGAAACATTCAAAATAAAAAAAAATTAAAAATTTTATAATTTTTTAATGAAATAAAATAAAAAATTAATATGCAATCTTCATAAAAAATACTAGAAATGATTCAATTATTTGATATTTATATTAATTTATTTTATTTGAATTTTTACAAACAAGCTTGTTTTGCTTTGCAGTAAATTTAAATGTAAACTTTTTGTCTGAAACTCATCATGAATGTAAATTGAGTTATCAGTTAAATTTATTTTGAAATTTTTATTTTATTTATATTTTTGTTTTTTTAAATTAATTTTATTTTTCAAGCTTTTTCTCAGCTGTTTTCTTCTGTGCTGCAGTTTCTGAAGTATATATATGACAAAATTTTTTTTTATCAAAGATAAATACACTTTAGAACATAAATTTAAAATTTTTTTTTCAATGATGATGAATACAAATTTGATTATAAATTTTTTTAAACTATTTTTATACTCAAACAACATTATGATAATGTTTAAGAACAACAGCAGTTTCATTAATTTAAATGATATTTTTTTAATCTTCAAAAATTCAATGTGCATGTTTTTTAATAAATTTAAAATGTTTCTTTTTTGCTGCATTATTTAGATCTGATTTTCAGCTGAGCTTAGCTATAACAAATTTATAATGACAAAAAATTTTGAGAACACTTATGTGAAAAACTTCAATTTCAAATGCAAGAATTTAAAAAAAAATTTTTTTCAAAATAATTCTGAATAACTGATTTTATAATTTCTTGTTTTTGTTTTCAGTAATTTTTTTTAATTATTCAGAACAAAACGTATTTTTCATAATAACAAAAAAAATTTAAAAATTAAAATTAAAATTTCTGACATTAAATTCATGTTCTTTGACACAGCTTATCATGACATAAAGTGTACATTTGCTGAGATTCAGTTTATCACAGATCTGATTATGAGAAACTTCAAGTGAAAGAAGAATTAGTGCTTGAATCTGAAGAATAAGCTATTCACAGGAAATAAACATCTTGAAGATAAAGTCACTTATCAAATTTACTAAAAAATTGACAAAAATTCAGATATTAAAGCTTTTTTATTTTGATATATCATATTTCACTTTTTGCTGCAAGAATTAGATAGAAAGTGAAGCAGTTTATGTTGTGTTGAGCAGTTTGTGTTGTTGTTGAGCATTGTTGCATTTAGACAGACAGGCCAGATCATCTTATTACAGCTCTCCATACAAAATTTGGTGAGGGGCAATTATCACCTGATATGCCAAGTCTTACTAGTGTGTGCAAAGACTTATTTTCCACACCTCCGTACAGAGTACATTAACTCCAGCTAGTAGTTAGTTAACCCCTAACTAGGTAGTTGGTTATGTTTGGTGGAACGGAAAATCTATGACCCATCAATATCCAACAACTGTAACAAAACAACGCGTCACTCAGCATCGTGCCTTATGGGACAGCAATGCAATGTCTTAGTATATATCTGCTCCATGAATCAGATGGTTATTATGGTGGGAAACGGAATCAGGGGAGCGTACTGGTTGCCTCCAAAGCCTTGGTGCTGCGCTCAGTTGGGCTAACCAGCTTTCACGTTCAAAGTGGTCTGGGTATCATTCACCGGATAATTGATGAAACGCTGTTCAACCCAGAAGCCATTCATTAATGATGCAGCCCACAGCTTCTCCGAGGGAGGGCGCCGGTAAGAGATGATTGGCTTCAAACAACATGCTTGTTGTGGTTAGTTAGACAGCTGACGCGCAATTGTTCTAGGAATTGGCGCATCATCTTGGAGTATGGAAGAAGCTGTTGCTCTGCTAGAAGACGGTAAGGGATGATTCACCCACCATGAGGTTAACCGTCTGAATGCATGTTTCCCAGCAATGCTTATGGATCAGTCTAGTTGCATTCCTTCCGAAAAACCAGAGACCTGCCAATGTCGCAGAGATTGCAAAGACAATCGCGTCTCTGGCGTATGAATCTGGAATCCAAGCAAGTCTCTTGGACCGACTTACGGCAATTCTTGTGAAGTCAAAGCACTTGGACCAGGGTACAATTACAACGCTTATCAAGAACTTATATCCGCCAGAAAGAGTACAGTCGGCGATTGTTGTAAGAATTGTATGCTCCCTGGGACCTACCAAGACCAAGCCATCGCCAGCGACGCAGAACCTACTGCTTCGATGGCTGATCCTGGTCTACGATGGGCTGGAGGATCAGTCATACTTATCAAAGCTCTACGCAGTTTTATTTGACAATTTGGACATGATCAGTTTAAGACGTTCGCTCTGTCATCTGCTGTCCCTGATAACGTGCAGAAGACATGTCAAGCCTTTTCGCATTCAAGCACTTATGGAGCTCATACGGAATACTGGTGATGAAGAACGAGAGCTCCTAGGCTTATTGCGTGTCTTTAAAAGCTATTATCCCGATATTATTGTAGGGGAAGCCAGCTTTTCACGAAGAAGAGCAACCTACTTTTTCAAGCATCCAGATGCGGAATGGACTGCGCATATGCGTAGTCTACAGGAAAAGGCAGCAAAGTCCACGGAACCCGGCCAACGAACATTTCAGGTTGCTCGACGTGAGGGTGTGAAGAGAAGTCGCATTGAAGTCGTTATCCCCATAGTGCAAACATCTAAAGTCCATCACGGGTTTGCGTCGCTAGAAGAGCTTCGGAATGTGAATGATTTCATTCAAAGGCTGGATAAAATTCAGCTTCCAAACCAGATTTCTTCAGCGCTTGCAGATCCCTTGGTGCAAAAGTACTTGCTGCTAGTTCAAGACAAGCAAGCCTCGCGGAGATTGGAAAGCTGGCTCGCGAGCTTTTTTGAAGATGAGCTTGATATGCTTTCTTCTGGAGATGAGGATAGTTCTGGGCATTTGGAATATGTCCTAGACCTCCTCATCGGCTATGCTCGGTTTACAAAGGTAAATTGTGGGAGTTTCCATGGCGTAATCATGCGCTTACTGTTACATGTAGGAGTTACCGCAGGCAGTGGTAGATTTCCTTTGCAGCTATCTTCCGCTCTGGAATGGCAAGGACTGCCAACCCAGCATTCTCGCGCTCCTGGAGTATTTACCAGTCACGAAATACGAGGAGCTTCATCAAAGATATCTCTCTCATGTTGAAACGGCTATTTTGAACAATTGTACTCAGGGAAAGGCTTCGCTTCTCCGTTGCTATGCCAGTCTTATCCGACACTTGGGCAGTTTAGTCCGCTCGAATGCCCATCTTGCGGCTGCACCGCCTCTATCGCAACTCATATTGAGAGCAGAGCTTCTCTCTTTAGCATTACTCGAGGCCCCTGCTGATACCCGCGGAAGTGACCAAGCTACGTCTTTATCCGCAACTCTTCATGTTCTCTACTTTTATATGGAACTCGCGCAGTTATTTACCCATGCACCGACACATATGGATATACCTTTGACAATACCTATTCCACAAACGGTTTACCTGCTTATCTTTGCCCCAGGCATCTGCAACCTATCCCTTCTGGGTGCTGTTTTAGCATCTTACAAAGCTGCACTAGAGGCTCTCAATAGCAATGCTTCCTCCGACCGGGTGCCACAGGACGACATTGTCAAGTTTAATGGCTACGTGCTCGATTTTTGCAACCTTCTTTGGAGAAACCGCGCGCTAAATGCTGACGATCCCAACGCATTGGGGTGTCTTATACCCGCAAACACTGTAACTGCACTGACGAAGCATATCCAGGAATTGAACGTTACTTTGAACAGCAAGAATAACGGCAGCTACAAGTACAAATTCAGACTGACGTCAATGTTTTCATTAAGCCATAATGTCGCTTTATGTCGGATATCTGCTGATTGCGTTAAAGGATTGGAGGACAAAGCTGAAAAGGACGGCGAAGAGTTATCGGCAAGGCTCCCACTTCCGGTGACACAGGAGGTGATGACTAGGCTTGGGAAGGAGGGTGGAATCGCGTTGAATTGGCAGGAGTATAGGTTAAAGATGCTTGATTGGCTGGATGAGCACGGAAGCAAAGGCATCGGGGCGCTGATGAGAAGTGCCATGATTAATCTGAGAAAGGGCTAGTTTGCCATTTCGAAGAAATGGAATGTTTTAATGTTAATGTAATGCAGAAAACGGCTTTAGTATGACCATTAGTTTCAAGTTCTCGCCAAGTTCAGGTATACTTCTTGAACGGTAGTCTCTTCACGAATATCGTCAAGGAATTGATCGAGTTCATTAGCCGCCTCTTCAGTCAAAACGGTCACCATCGTATCCTTGTTTGGATCCCAAATTATGTCCAAATTTTCAATCTTTAATCCCGTGGAAGTCGACAGCGTCTCGCCAACAGATTTAGTCACAGTTGGCTCCGTGTATACAACCAACCTTCCTTCGGAATCTGTATCCACATCCGTGGCACCGGCATCGATAGCGCTTTCGAGGTAATCATCCGCGCTCGTGTTCTTGGGATCTTTCTCAAAGACAATCTTTCCCTTCTTCTCGAATAAGTAAGTCGTCGGCGCCAAATTCCCCCCCGCTCTTTTGACAATACGGCGAACGCTCTGCAATGTTTTGGTCCTTTGGTCGGTTTGGCACTCGATCACCACGGCTACGGAGCCGGGGAGCAGCGCCTCAATTGTTAAAGGTTCTAAAGGTGCACCGGAAGTAGATAGTCTCTGTCCCTTGGCGATTGCGAATTCAATCGTTGCTTTGGTCATTTCACTTCGTTTGGCATTGGCGATCGCGGCTGCGAGCTTTGGATTGCATCCTGGATCAGCGCCGTACACTTTCAGTTAAAGACGTAAGCATGGTCAGAGGGGATCCGAAACCAATAACCACTGAAATCATACATTTTGAGGCTTGCGTAAGCTCTTGACAGATCACCAATCGCTCCTTGCTTTTCGCGGCATCGTTTCGGCCCTTTTTATGTTTGATATTGGCCCATTTGCTATGGCCGGACTGGAGAAGGGAACTGCGGCTGATACGGCGACAACTCCCACACGTCCATAATTTCAGGGCAATGTAAGAATTAACAAGGCACCTCCGCCCCAGAACAGTGGCCATATCATTTGGAACTGAGGATGTGGGCTTCAAAGTGTTCAACAGCAGATGGAAGGCCACAAGCTGGGATGAAAAATGTTCGGTCCGGGCATTTATCCGATCGAGATTCACAAACGATCACCGCCAGCATCAGGCAGCTCGTTGAAAGTCCAACATGCAATTCTGTTCAATTGGAAAAGTGCACTGATAATTGAAGTTGCATCGGTTTTACCAGAACTAAATCTTAGATGTCAGCGTCTGAGTCCACCACGGCGCAACCAGCCCGCTCCGAAAATGTGATTCCTCGCGCCGAACTCGACATCTCGAAGCTCCACGCCCTCCCGTCGGAGCAGCAAGACCTCTACCTGTTGACCTTCACGGCCGATCTCGTCCAACATACCGCGACACTCGACAATGATGAGAAAGGGGAATTCATCAAGCAAGAGTTGTTTAAAGTTATAAAACTCTCATCGCCAGTCCGGACGCGGGTAATCCGAAATAATATAGGCAGATGCTTTGGCGCGATATTCAGGAAGGGAAACCGAACAAAATTATACGATACCGTCAGTGAACTAATAGGGCTACTCAATGCTGGGAAAAATGAAGTGGATCTCAATGCAAGGTTTGCAGCAGCTGTTGCGCTGGGAGATATTTTCGCTGCCGCTGGAGGTAGCATCGTCAACCAGTCGAGCGTGGCATGTGCGTCTCTGTTCAAGCTCTTCAAATCTGCGCAGAACCATGCAGGCCTAAGGAGCTCCGTTTATATCGCTGTGCGGAAAATTGTGGCTGGGATAGGCATGCCAATTGATGAATCCACGGCGAAGGACATATGGAAGCATGCGCGAAATGCTGCCACAGGCGATAAGGCATATTCCGTTCAGTCAAGCGCCTGTCTGTGCTTAGAGCAGTTGATCAAAAGTACTCCTTTTTTTAATAATTTGAGTGACTTTGAAAATCTCAAGTCAACAATATGGAAAGTCATCGATAGTCCTGTGGCTTCCGTGAGACATGCATCAGCTGCTTCCCTTGCCGCAATCTTAGTCAAAGCGCACTCCGCTCGAGTTCCAACCGAAGTACCAACTGTTAAACGGCCCAAGAAGTCTCTTAAGAAGCAAGACCCTACTGCTGTGGAGGATGATATTCCCGAGCGTCCTCAATCGCCTGCTGGTCGAAAGACAGAAGCTACATTGGCCCTTAAACTTCCAGATTTACTCCGACAACTATCGGCTCAGTACTGTCGAACCTCAACTGGAAATCGAGCAAGGGCCGGCATTGCAGTATGCTATAAGCTTGTTTTACGTGGCCTGGGCAAAAATCTGGTCGAAGAGCGTTACCCTGACGTGGCTGGCCATCTACTTTTCACTCTTCTAAATCATCCAACCATAACAAATAACCGGTATCGCTTGCTTATGACGAGGAAATTCATCCGACACGTGTTGGAAGATGTAGTTGGATGCGAGATATTAAGCGAAAATAGCCAGCTGAATGCGGCCAGATGGCTGGTCAATGGTGTCCTGAAGGATTATCCTCAAGTAGTGCAGGAGCGTCGAGAGCCAAGCAAGCATACTTTGACTTGTGCTGTCAGCGCGCTCTCTTCTCTAATATCGTCTCTGGGTTCCGCGGTTGGTATGATTGCAGAGAGTTGTCGTGAAGCCCTTCTCCAGGATCTGCAGCACCCAAGCTACACCGTCCAGGTATACGTCGCTCACTGCCTCCACAGTTTCGTTCTTGCGTGTCCCCAGCAGCTCCTTTCTTGTATCACAATATGTATGAACAGCCTGCACAGGGAGATCGGGCAGTTGTCGACGCCACGACAGTCAAGTCGGCGCTGTCTTGGTTATGCTCATGGCCTGGCATCGATGCTCAGCACATCTCGACTTCAGCCGCTTTACGGTTCCGTGGATATATACTCTCGAGTGCTATCTCAGGCTACCGACTTGCTAAAAACGAGCAGTAGCTCGGAGCTGAGAATAGCCAGCACACAGGTTCAGGTGGCGTGGATACTGATCGGAGGTCTTCTACCGCTAGGCCCAAATTTTACGAAAATACATCTTTCACAGTTACTATTACTGTGGAAAAATGCGCTTCCCAAAGCGTTACCCAAGGACGATTTAGCCAAACGGAATCCCTTGGAGCTGAGCTTTTTGGCTCATGTTAGGGAATGTGCCCTGAGTTCGATCCTCGTGTTTCTGGAATTCAATGGCAAGCTTGTTACGTCGGATGGTGCAAAGAGAATTGCAACAATGCTTCAAAATACGATCGTATTCCTTGAGAATCTCCCTCGCATCAAATCTACAGAAGATATTTCTCAACGTCTGTCGCCATCACTGCAACTCAAAGACTTTCCTATTCTGGTTCGAAGACGTGTTTTGCAATGCTTTGCCAAATTAGTCAATTTAAGCCATAGCAATGTCGCAGATATTCTGTCACTGTCAAACGTCCTTGGTCTCGCGATCTCTTCTTTTGCTGATCCAGATATTACATCGGCGAATCCACTTGATTCCGCGGTTGTGAGTGCTGCTTCAAATTTTGAGAACTTGTGGGAGCTTGATGATAATTTCGGATTTGGCGTTACGGGTCTTGCCATGGAATTCTCTCGTGACAGTGATCATAGAGGCGAGTATATTGGTGCTAGACAGCTGCCTGACAATGCGGATAGAGCAATAGATAGCGTTGTAAGTCGTCTAGAAGAACATTTTGCCCGTGAAACTAACAATTTGTAGTTAACTTCACCTATATGCCAAGGGAGAGAACACGATGCAGTACTTCTCTATTCAGCAAAGGACATTAAACACAGCTCTCCTCCGGATCCTCCAACCACCGAAGTTGTCAACGCCGCAATTAAACTGTTTGCTATTACGCTTCCATTGCAGGCACCAAAAGTTCAAGAAAGCAGCGTTGAGCAAATAGCCACTCTCTTAGCTTCTCACACCCTTACTCGAAATCCTGGGAGAAAAGCGGCTATGGTAGTCAATATTGCCATGGCTCTGTTGTACACTCTCCGGGTCGCCGTTAGGGAATCCGACTTTCCTCCTGGTAATTTGAGAAATCCTGCGACGGAAAAGATTATGCAAGAGCTTCTGCAGGTGAGAACGTCCTCCTAGTGTGCTAAGTGGTTACTAAGAGTGGATAACTCGTAGACATTCCTCGCAGATCCTGATTACATTGTGCGTACAATAGCTTTTGAAGCACTCGGACGGTTGTGCAACAGTGCAGGCAATTCATTTACAAACATTCAAATCAATTCTATCATTGATACAATTGTTGAAAACCGTGATCCTAATGCCCGTGCCGGATGCGCCGCTGCGTTAGGCTCAATTCATGCCCAAGTTGGTGGTATGGCTGCAGGCTTTCATATAAAGACCATCGTTGGCGTCCTCATGTCACTTTGCAGCGATCCTCATCCTGTTGTGCACTTCTGGGCCTTGGAAGGGCTGTTACGGGTTGTTGACTCAGCTGGATTGACATTCTCTGCTTATGTTTCCAGTTCCCTTGGTATGCTTGCTCGCCTTTACGCTGCAGATACACACAATGAAGAATCAGCGTCAACTGCGACCTGTAACCACGAAGCTCTCTTTTCTACGCCTTTGGCTATCAGCCGCTGTGTTGATGCTCTCGTGAATGTCATCGGACCTGATCTGCGGGATATAACGAAGACAAGAGAGCTTGTTTTTACCCTAGTCAAGGAATTTCAGTTGGAGAGAGATATCTCCATGGTGGCTGTGAGCTCTAAGTGTCTTGATCATTTATCTCTGTATGCCCCAGATCATATGGACTTTTCAGGTTATGTTCACTGGCTTCAGCAGGAATTGAATTCCAAGAACATGCAGATTCGCGAAGCTGCAGTGCGAGGGCTGAACAATATCATGAAACGGGATCCAGACAGAGCGATCCGAACAGCGTCCTCGACTTTCGAGGATGAGCTCTGGGTGGCATTTAACAGCATTCCCGATAATGAATTGCTGAAAGATCTTGTTCGCAATTGGTTGCATCAGACAGGGCTTACAGATACTGCTGTTTGGGTTCAACGTTGTCATAAGGTTCTCACCAAGACTCGTCAGAAACTTGAAGAGACCTCAAGTCCGGTTACTGCAATTAATTCCACTGCTCCCGAACTTCCAGATGATGAAGTCGCTGGTTTTGCCTCCGCAGCTGCGACCGAGAATCGAGATTCTGCGCAGCCAGAGAATCCGGCTGGCCAAGAGTTACTCAAGTGGCAAACACGCCATTTTGTGATGAGCTGCCTGAGTGAGCTCTTGAACATGGTTAGCAAAGAGATACTACCTGATCAGACAATACCGTCAGAAGCGGCATTGCAGGAAAGAGTTGGAGAGATTGTCAGAATGGCATTCTCGGCTTCTACAGCAAATGTGATCGAATTAAGGATCTGTGGTCTCAAGATTCTTGATCGTATCCTGAAGGTCAGTCGAGCTTTTTATCTCTGCAATTGCTGTTTCTCACTAATGAATCATTAGATGTTTGGAAAAACGCCCGATCCCGATTTTGCGGAAGCTTCTCTGTTAGAGCAATACCAGGCGCAAATTAGTTCCGCTCTGACACCTGCTTTTGCCGCCGATTCTTCTTCCGAATTGGCCTCTGAGGCAATAAATGTCTGTGCTACTTTCGTCGGCACTGGAATTGTCACAAGTGTTGAGAGAATGGGTCGCATATTCAAACTTCTCGTTGCTGGACTAGAGAACTTTGCAAGTGAGAGTTACCCCAGTTGAGACATCGCCTCATGCTAATATCTTAAAGGCAATCCAAATACAACAGAAATTGGTGATCTTAAAGGGCTCAATTCGAACTCCCGAGTCATGGTGAAGTTGGCGCTTTATTCGGCATGGGCGCGATTGCAAATTGCCAGTGGAGAACAGAGTTACTTAGTTAAAGTTGTCCAGCCTTATACTGCTATGCTTACTCCGCTCTGGCTCTCGTCACTTCAAGAATTTGCTCGCCTTCGATTTGAACCGGACATATCCAGTACTTTGGGTTCAATTGGTCTCTCGGACAACCTAGACGACACGTACGCGGCCTTGAATCGAGAGATCCTCTTAAAGGTGAATTTCTCGCAATAGCCTCATTTATGTTTCCAGCACTGACAAGTTAAATAGTTCTACCAAGATTCATGGCTAAACTTCGTGGATGCTATCGCTAGTCTAGTGGAGAAAGATAGTGCTTTCGTTTTCGACGCCTTAGACAAAAAGGAAAAGCAATCCGATCCCCGACAAGACTCGGGCTCTGAAGTTGCTGTGAATGGTGAAACGAAAGGAAAAGGAAATCATATCAATTACCGTGACGAGCCTGTTGCATTCTTTTTTGTTCTCTTTGGCCTGGCATTTGAAGCTCTTGTCAGTCAGTCGAACGCGCCATCCTCCCAGATCCTCGAAATCTTGCAAGCTTTGCAGAAAATATTACGGCCTTCAGTTGCAGGAAATGCGGTTTATCAAGACGCTGTGTTCTCAGAAACCATTGACGCTCTTGACAGACTTGTCATGACAGAAGGTCCTAACATTCAATCCGTCATCGTTGAGATTGCTCGAAACCTTGCACTTCATCATCAATCCGCGACAAAAAGTGAACTTCGCGCTGAGAACCTCTCAGACGATATTGAGCAGCTGTTTGAACTCACCCGCAACATTATTTTAGTCCTCGCAGGCATACTTCCTAACCTTGGCGATTCTTCCCCGAAACCTCGCTCAACGATATCCGAAGACTCAGTTTCCCTCATTCAACTTGGCCTCTCTTCTCTGGTCGACATAACATCCGTTTTCCCATCCATTATTCGTGCTGATCTTCATGCATGCACATTTCACATATTTAGTACAGTTCTAGCTACTGGCAGCTGTCAGGCAGAAATCGTACCACAAGCACTTCCCATCCTCCGACGCTTCATCCGTGAGCTTACTGCGCCCTTACACTCCAGCTCCAGAAACTCAAGCGACGAAGCTAAAATAGTCTGTCGCCAGATCCGTGGATGTATAACTCGCTTCCTCTCAATCCTCCGAGCAGCACAACGCCGAGAATCCGACACATCTCTTCCATGCGCCAAAAACACCCTCCTGGCACTTACTATCCTCTTCACAAGCAGCAGCCACGTAATCCCTCCTCAGGACCCCTTAATCCCCCAAGTCCTCCAAGAAATCGTCGACTGTCTTCAAGACCTCGGCCTCGCCAGCGTCGCCGCAGGATGCATTCGCTCTCTCCTTCATTCCACCCCGCGCTCACCCACCGACGACACCATCGCCCGCTTCCTCTTCCCCCGCCTAATCGCATTCGTCGCTGGCATACCCACCGGCACCGACAGCACACCACCCATCGATCCCGAACACACCCAAACAGCAATCGCGCACACCCTCGTATCCTGCGTGGGCTCACCCACCATTCCCGCCAGCGCCACCCCGACCGCAATGGCGCTGCTGATTCCCGCGTTGCTGAAGCGCGCGCAGGGAGAAGGGCAGGCGGTGTATAGAGAGACGGCGGGGCGATTGTTGGAATTGGCGCGCGTCGACCAGGTGGCGTTTAGGAATTTTGCGGCGGGGATGGAGCCGGAGCTGAGGATGTTGACGGAGGAGATTTTGCGAAGTACGGGGCCGAGTGTGGGGGCGGAGGGAGTGAATGGGAGGGAGGAGGGGGGTCAGGGTGCTGCGGCGCCGAGTATTACGCTGCGGATGGATTTTTGAAGATGGGGATTTGTGTTTTGACGTCCCTTTAAAGAAAGCTGATGCTGCATGGGTGGGTTTCTTCTGGGAGATAACGCTGTGCATGGTTTTCTGGTGGACGTAAACCTTTTCGATATGACTGCAAGGTAAATAATAGGTTGCTTTGACAGTTTACTTGTGTTAATACCAACAAATTGATACCCAGTTTGATATAGCAAAAGTAAATTTGATACTCTATCAGTCCTGATCTATATGCCAGTTCTATAACCTGATTTTCTCAACCCTCGAAGGCGCGTAACAAAGGAAATTCCATCCAATGAGAGGCTGATGTATATTTGTGTCATCGAAAACAAACACATAAGAAATAGTTGGTTTAGAAAGAAAAAACGAATTGTGTGCACAGCACAAAGAAGATATATTCGGACTGGTTTAACCCATCGATTCTGCAACAGCAGATTCGACAGCGGTATTCGTGGGGGTCTCGTTCGTAATAGAGGTCTCTGCTGCTTGGGAAGCGGCGGCTGTAGCTGGCTTTTCTTTTTCGCTCTTTTGTTGCTTGTAGGAATGGAGACGCAGAGCGAGGATTATCATAACTGGAAATAGTTAGTTGAGGGGCATTACCGTATTCAGGTATGGGCAGAATAAATGAAAGCTTTGTAAAAATGAAGAGACTGTCTGTGGATAGGCCGCCGACTTACTCGCGCTAGTCGCAATGGCCACAGCGGCTCTGCGAGTCAAGATCCACCTTAAGCCCTCCACTACTCTCTTGCCGTCGCTATTGAGTGATACGGTGATTTGGTAGTTCAGCTCCTGGATAGCAGTGTCCTGCGATCGCTGTAGCTCCTTGGTGGATATTTTCTGGTTATCAAACATCTCCTTCAAATCATCCTTCAGCCGCAGGAGCTCCTGCGTCATCTTCTGCGTCAAAATGTCCACTTCATGCTGTAACTGCGTACGCTGTGCGCGCTGTGCTTGTATCTCTGCATTTCTGGACGTTTGGATGGAGTTCCGTAGCTCAGAGCACGCGGCACGGAAAAGGTACGTCTCATTCTCAAAGTCCGACTTGGACATTAAGCCTCTCCGGGCTAATTCCAGATTATCTGCCAGTAAGCCACGAATAGCTTTCATTATGGATATGGACTGTTCTTCCGTAAAACTACCTTTCCCGAGATCCTTCACTAGACTGTAGGTGTCGAAGTGGTGTGCATATGGAGGCGGGGAAAGATGGGGAGGTTTACGTGATTCTGAGGCCGCAGAACACATTAGCGGCAACGACTCAGCTTGTGGTGATATCGATGACGAGGGTGATGCTGCAGATTGCATACTAGCATCTGACACCTGGAATACGGATCCCAGGTCACCAGTCGCGGAATCATGATTGGTATCCTTCTTTGCTGAAGCCTCCGCTGCAGCTTTAGAGTCTGCTGGCCTTGAGTCACCATCAACCCTTTCCTGGAGAGGTAGTTCGCTTGCAATGACTGTGGATGAGACAGAAATGGTGGTAGAGGAAGAAGGAGAAGAGCCCGTGATCCCAGTGACAGATGAGGCAGTTTGCTTACTCGAAGCTTTCGAGCTTTGCGCCTGTGTGTTCTGGTTGACTGGCTTGTCTAAACCCCTGGGAAAACCATCAGGCGGCAAGATGTCTCCTTTACCAGTAGATGATGGAGGTGGACGTAGGTGTGGTTCTGCTGCTGGTCCGTACCGCTGGTGATAGGTCTCCTGCTCACACGCTGGCCTGGAGTGAAAAGCAGCTGAAGCTGAGGGATGAGAGGGAGGAAATCGAATCGACCGATACGTTGTCGGCTCGCACGCTCTTATGGAGCGCAGAAGATTCGGATAGAGAAACGGAAGCCTTGAGGTTGCCATCTGGTTGGATTAAAGGACATTGTGTGAAGAAATCTGCTGCTCTTCGTCGTGTTTGCGCAGTTGAGAGACTCTCCCCCTCGCTGCTTCACACGTCATGTGGTAATAATTACGTACGGAATGTGTCATTTACAAGCGAAATACGCGGCATGGACTAACAATTCTCCGGAAGATGACTAATCCTAACTCACAAGACTACAAGTCTCCTTCCTGCAATATGAGTTTTTTTTTTGTCTTATGTATCGGTCTCAGATAGATGGCATGCTGTTGAAGGACGAGCATCCTTAGACCTCAGGAGCTACTATAAAAGCACTTTGAATATATGAAGTATGAGACTTTGTGGTGGGTCTGCAGGAAAGGGCTTTGTGGTTGTGCTGATATGCAAAGAATGCCAGTCTAATGGAGCTGGCACAATTGATCAAAACAAACAATTAAAGTATACCATAAAAGCTGAGAGTAAAGATGATAACATCTGTGCATCATGATATAGCAGGGTATCATTATCAATGAAAAAGCCAACGCCCCAACACTGCAGCTTAACCCAGCAATCCGAAAAGCAGGTGTGTACGTTTCCAGTATTCCTGTGAGCGTTTTCTCAAAGTGTCCATATGTTGCTCAACAAATTTCAGGTCACTCTCTAGCGTATCAATTAAGGGTTTTAACTGATCTTCGATATTTGACCCTTCCGCGGTAGTCAGTGCACATCCCAGATATAAAATGTCGAAGAGGAGTTGGGTTTTGTGGTCCGCTGTAGCTCCACTTTCTGCATCTTTCTCCATATCTTCAACTCGGTGTTCTCCATTTGTAGTACCCTGGTCAGATTCAGATGTCACAGACGGGCCCTCAAGGCTTGGGGTAATTGCTGTTATTATCCGGCTGATCAAGCAAAGTTTCAATTCATTCACAGCCGCATGGTCCCATAAATCAGGGCCCTGTTGCTCCATTGCCAGAACCAATGCCCGCAGCAACTTGAAGGCTGCTTGGGAAGGTTGAACCGGAAGTTGAGGGTCGCCCTCCCAGAGCGTCCTTCCTGGACATCTCAGCCGAGAAGGATTCAACGATCTAGTCAAACTCGACGGAGAAATGTGAGAAACGACCTCTTCTGCAAGAATACAGTGCAGCTTGGGTACTAAGTCATGAGCAAATATGTAGTCTTGGTTTGACACTTCACCCGGAATGTTGGTTCGGATTGCTCGAATTATTCGAAGGAGGAATCCCGCCTGTGGCGCTAGATTTGGGCCCCTCATTCCTTCCACGGTTTCGTTCAGCGAATTTTGTAATGACTTGAATCCTTCCAACAGGGCATCCGCATGCTCAGTTTGCAAGAGGTGAGGGTCATCCTCACTAAGTTCATCCTTGACTATCTCGAGGACATCTTCGTCAACGTCATCGTCAATGATATCCTCCCATCTTCCAGCTCTAAGTTCCTGAATCATGCCGGTACGGCTCATGATCGTCGTGAGCCAATTTTGATAAATATCCAGAACCTGCAGTATATGAGCATCGTGCCCTTGCATTCTTCTCATTAATTCAGTTTTAAATGTTAGGGCACCATCCGAGAAGTCTAAAAAGACAAGCTCGGGGTCCCATAATGATAATGGCAGTGCCCTGTTTTGGAGATCGACCCAGCCGGCTATCGTCGACGATATTTCGATCCCAACACAAGTAAGGCCTTTGCTCTGTGCCCGAAGAATGGAAACGAGTCGGTCATTAATCACGCTGCGAATTCCTTCCAGCACCTCCATTGATGAGTGGCAAGGAGTAGAATTCAAGCCTGTTAGCCAGGCCTCTAAAAGAAAATTGCGCACAGAAACCACTTCCCGAAAGTCTTCACAACGGGACAGCTGTGTCTTCGCCACGGCAATTAGCGTGTCGAATGCTTCCTTTGACCATGTCTTGATGACGTTTTCAGCAGCCTGTTTGGACATCTGGTCGTGTTGGATCCAAGGCGTAAAATTTCTGATCTCTTTCGAAATCCATGGCTGAAATATGTCAATTCCAAGTTCGCCAATGCATGTAATGGCCGGATCATCAAGAAGCGGACGCATAGTCAATTTCTTCAGTGCATCGAAGAGCGGACCGGATAACATATTTGCAGTCCTTTGTAGCGTGTGTGTGTAAAGACTCAGGGCCCCCAACAACGCATGGCGCAAAGAAGAGCTCTGCTCGACTTGGTGACCGATTACCTCCAGGCGAACGTCATGGAAGTGACGGAGTGCAGCTTCGGCGGAAGACCTAGAAACCAGACAGAATGCAGACAGAGATTCGATGATATCTTCAACAGAGGAGCTTGATGAGATAAGCCGACGATTAATTCGCTTCAAAAGGGTCCGTTGACGAGCTTCTAGTTGACTCCATAGACACTCCACGAATTGCGTTGCTCGAGTGGATTGAGATAGTGCATTATGAAGCAGTCTCGAGATTACGAGGAGCTTTGCAACGATAATACACGAGCCCCGTTTGCGAAGAATCTTTGATATACTTGATGCACATTTGGAAAAGAGGCTTAATTGAGCGGCGAACGTTCGGTCGCTCGAGACTGTCCATGGTTAGCTGATATGAATTCGACAAAGAGATAGCTCATGGCTCAACCTCTATCCAATTTATCCTTCTGCAATCGACGCAGACCATCGGATTTCCGAGCAATGGCAGCAGGGTTACAGCATCTCCCGATCTCAGACAAATTCTCTTCGACCTGCTGCATCTCATTATTCATCTCCATGATTGTTTGCGCCGTATCCAAAAGATCTCGGTATCTCACACTGTAAAAGACGAGTACAAGTCAGCAAGATCACTTCTCCATAGCACAGAGGTCTGGCGTACCCGACCAGGGACCGTAGCTTTTCTCTATTGCTCAAAATGTCGCGACGGAGCTCTTGTTCGATTCGCCGAACCGTAGGAATTGGGTATTGAAAGGCCTCCTGCCATGACTTGAGAGTGCGTGTATCTGGAACGTCTGCTGCCATAATGAGTTGCATGCGTCAATAATAGAGCCAAATTCTGAGGATTTCGAGCCAAGATGAAGCTTTGCATTGCTTTTCCCATTCGACGTTGGCGCAGCTTCAGCTTTGTTGGAGTGAGCTTTGATTGGCTATTTAGCTAGCGTCTTGGCGTAAATTATCGTTATCTTATCAGGTCTGGCTAAGCAAATAAAATAGTTAGGGCTTAGGGCTAGATAAGATAATCAATCTTATCTTATCTAGAAACCTTGAGTCATTTCAGAGTCATCGCTCGAGGTATGTAGTATATAAAGTACATTGTCGGCAGCTGGCAACTTCTCTCACTTCCCATCAAGTTCTTCTAAAAAAAGAGTCCTGTGTAGTTTGTGAGAGAAGTGCGATTCTAGATATGGAGCTTAACGGTTATCACGACGATATTCGCTTGGATCGACGATCGCCTCCCATGCCTACGCCCGCAGGAATGCCCCTGTTAACCCGGACGAAGGTCTTGCATTGCTCCTATCATTATTGGCATCCTATGTAAGTCTCCCCTCATATGCACTGGCCTCACGTTTCTCAGGCTAACCTGTTACCTTGTGCTTGCCCACAGCTACCGATCCATAACTCCCAAAGCGCGACTAATCCCTCTCTCGAATTCCTTCCTCGAATATCTCCATGCTGATGGTATAGTGCTGCCCCCCGATGACACTCCTGTCATCGCCGATGATGACAGTTGGCTGGTGTCAGAGGGGTATGATGATGAAGAGGAAGGTCTCCCGGACCCGTCGAGAGAATGGCCAGAAATCCACGTTCGGGTTAAAGCAACAATTGCGGAACTCGGAGGCAGTGTATCACCCAAATTGAACTGGAGTGCGCCCAGAGATGCAACTCACATGATTCCGACGAATCGTTTGGAGTGTAAAACTGCAAATGACGTCTATCTGGTTTTAAAAAGCAGTCGCTTCATAGCCAACGACTTGGATCGCGCATTTGCGGGATGCGTGACAGAACCCACTGAATCGTTTGACGGCGAACAGGACCCACGCGGCAGGTCCGACAATGTTATAAGCGTTGCTCACGATGAATCCAAAATTCCGTATCACTTGGTTCTCCGAAAATACGTGAATGTCAATCCAGCGCTGGAATTCCGTTGCTTCGTACGATCTCGTCGCCTTGTTTGCCTCTGCCAGCGGAATTTCAAATTCCACGACTGGCTGCATGTTATCAAGGATAAAATACTACGAGCCATCCAGGAATTCTTTGACAAGCATATTCGTGATACATTTCCCGACCCGGACTTTGTTTTCGACGTATACGTGCCACAAGACAGGGTCTGGTTAATGGACTTTGGTACTTTCTCACAGAATACTGACCCGCTACATTTTACTTGGGAGCAAGTACTCGAAATGGAAAAGCCAGACGAAGGAGATGCGCGCACAATCCCAGAAGCACAAATCACGAGGGCACAGGCGCGGCATCGGAGACGTTCTGACGATAATCACAATGACCAGACAGAGCCAGAACGATCCTTCCCAGAGGCTTGGGCTCCAATCGAACCACCAGTTTCATCCTATCAACCAGTATTTTTGCTCGCAGGTGCAACCGATCGGCAAGAGTTGGGTCTAGACTTGGGCGACGATACCACGTCTGCGAGCTTCTCGAGAATTCACAGAGACAGAGTGCCGCAGGATGTCCTCGATGCAGCAGAGACACCGGGCGGAACGGCCGAACTCTTGACTAATTGGAAAGAAACGCTCGAGAGGAGCATCAAGGCAGATCAAGAGTACGAAAGTGACAGTGGATGTGAGGATTTAATTCAAACGCCCAAGCAAAGCGGATGGCAATGAGGCTCTGTGACCAGCGACGCTGTGAGGCCTTTACTATTATCGTTGTTCTCGTGAAAAAATGGAGGTCATTGAATTTTATGGTTCTAAGATTGAAGGATGGCGCCATGGCATACAAAATCAGAGGCATGACTGGCTGTGGGCTTCGTAGCAATGCGTTTGGATTTGCATGGCATACAGAGCAGGAACTGGCGTTCTTTAAAGAGGACTTTACGTTTATACCATATTAATTCACGATTGGTGATCCTGATTTCTTAATCTAAATGTTCAAAAAGGAAGCTCAATATCTACAATTAGTATTTCAAAAGAAAAAAGGCATACACAATCATAATCCAAGGCGAGATATATATATGTATACAGGTATGTCTATCTTCATCCACGTCAACAACACATATGCAAAAATCAATTATGAAAACAGAGAGCCCAAAAGCCAGACAAAATCACAACTTATGCTTCTTCTCCCCCGACGCAACCTTCCTAAACTCCTCCTGCGGAATCCCCGCCAACAGCCTCCCCATCCCCATATACACCTCCTGCACATTTTGCCGATCCAGAACCTCTCTCTCATGCATCCGAATCAAACTCTTCATCTTCACCATACTCTCCTGATTCAAATGCGTCCCCAGCCGCTCCTCCACCTCCTCCAACACCAGCTTCAAAAACCCTTCCGAATCATCCTGCCTCCCGCTCGCCGGCCTCATCACCTTATTCACATACCCCGTCGCCACCAGCTCGTCGATCGCAATCCGCTTGCTCATGATCAGCGCCTCGTTGGCTTTGGAAATGCCTAGCCGCTCGACGAGGGCTCGACTGGCGCCGCCTTCGGCGACGAGGCCGAGGGAGGAGAACGGGGTGAGGAGGAATGTGTGCGGGGCAGCGTAGATGAAGTCTCCGAAGGCGGTGAGGGCGGCAGAGAGGCCAATGGCGGGGCCGTTGAGAGCCATGATGAGGATCTTGGGGTGAGTGTAGAAGGTGCGGGTGATGTCGAGGTTGTTAATAGCGAAGTTGCGCGCGGTTTGGCGGCGGATGTCGGTGTTGCTGTCATTGTCTGGGGTAGGGCGTATGGAGTGGACGTCGGCTCCTCTGTGTAAGCAAGTGTGGAATTAGTATGGGTCTCTGGGCGTGCGTTTTGCAATGGTTGCAAGGGGGAAATTTACGCGGAGAAGTAGCGGCCTTTCCCGGTTAGGATGGTAATGTAGACGTCTTTGCGCTCGGCGACCTCACGCATCTTCTCGCCTAGCTCGTAGTACAGGTCGCCATTCAATGCATTGAGCTTGGATGGCCTGTTGATGGTGATGATGGCGATGCGACCGTGGTAGGTGAGCTGGATCTCGTTCGAGTTGGACATTGTATCTCAATGATTCGTGGCTTCTAGCAAATGGATCAGACGTGATCTATCATGGAATAGAATAAGAGACAGTAATGAAGCAATCCAGTCAAGAGGTCGTCATTCCCGCGGTTAATGGTCTCCTCAGCTGCGGCTTAACGGGAACGATGCGGCTCGCTAGAAAGGCGGCAAAGACGTAGAAAGCAGAGATACACACCCTTTCAAGTCATGAAATGCCCTGAGCAAAGTCGTGCGGCCCAGCAATTGACAAGCACAGAAGTACAAAGCTGCCTGCCATCTGTTCGTCCTTCGCTGTTCGCGTCTTGAGTGACTTCAATTATGAATCGCAACCGAGATGCCGAGGTTCAGCTGAGTTTATGTAAGCTACCACGTCGATCCTGAAGCTAACCAAAAATGACTAGTGTCTCACGTGGAACCTTATTATGGCTGATTATGTCAGCCAGAGCTCATCCATCCAATGTTGAATCACCACGGCGCAGAGGGGACGACGAGGTGAGAAGACTCGAGGACAGCAAGGACTCAATTGACGCCTGATATTTTGCGGGCAGCTTGCTCTTCTACCGCGACCTACAAAGTGCTATTTCGACCAGCATCCATCAGCCCTTCTCGCCCAAACCAGGACATCCATCAAAGCCAATCCAGCCCGATACCCAATCAATAAACACCCACCAGACCGACCAAAGGAACAAAGCTCAGAGCCCTATCACAAAGACACTCAAAAGACAAACCCTCCACAACCATGCTCTCCGCCATCCTCCGCAAACTCCAAGGCGGAAACCTCGAAGTCTTCAAAGTACGCCCCAGCAAAATCCGCCCCCTCCCTCCCTCACCCCTCAATTCTCCTAGCTGACCTAACCCTCTTCATCCCAGTTCGGCACATACGTCCTCTTCCCCATCGGCTGGATGTACTACTTCGGCACCAACCTCGAAGCTCGGTTTTCCGTGCCGGACTTCTGGCCCAAAGCAGAGCACTCGCATAAGATTCCCCTGGAGAAGAGCGAGATCGAAGCGGAATTGGCGAGAATGGATCGCGAGAAGGAGAGAAAGAGGTTGAGGCGGTTGGAGTTGGAGAGTGCAGCGGGGGCGGAGAGTTCGTGACTTGGTGGTTGATGGTGGTTTGGGAGGTAACGGAGGTGGGGAGTGATGATTGTGGGAGGTTTTCTATTATTATATTTCTATATCTGAGCCCTTTTTTTTGATCTTTTTAAACGTTGGGATGATTGTTGGATTTCTTCGGATATGGGGCGTGAAGCGTGCAGCACTTTCCGGCGTTGTTGGAGACAAAAGGGATGAAGGGCAAACTTTTTCTGATACATTACTTGTCACTTTCTCAACTCTTGTGTATATATCTATAATTTATGGCTCGTCATGATCGAATACTATCATAACACTTACATATTCTCACTGGTCTTGATCCCCAAACAAGGGTCCAAAAGCTTCAGATGAATCTGGCTGCTTATCCCAGTGTCGTGGGAGTTGGATACCCAAGTCTCCAGAATCCCTTCTGTTGCTAACGCTAATTAGCTGGATCAAAAGCTTCGAAGGACACAAGAAACACCATTAATGAATTAAACATTATACACGGTAATGTATAACAGGAGCACTCTGCTCTAACCATATAAAAAAAAGACGTCTCACAAACGCCGAGTCTGATAACTCGCAGAAACGCAAACAACTGCACCAGATACGTAAGTTCAAAATTAAGAACCCAGCAACAACGCCCCATTATGACTCCCCGCCCATCCCATTCAAAACAACGGTCACTTCAAAGCCGTACATCACGGACAGGAAAAAAAAAACGAATCAGTCTATAACTCCGCCAGCCTCTTCGCCGTCGTCTCCGCCACCACCTTCGCAGTCTCCATAATCACATTCTGCTGAGCCCTCCCCTCCGCACCCGCCAGCGCCGACGACACATTCCCTCCCGCACCAAACTTGTGCGCAATCGACTCGCAGAGCGGGTCGCCGCCAGTGTAGTAGTACCACGCATGCTGACACACAGTGACGATGTGGTTGGGCAGGTAGATGTATGCAGCGGTGAGGAACATGGATATTACCAGGAGAACGAGGGAATCTAGAAAGATTACATATATCTTGTTAGCTATTTGGTAAGAACACTTGCGAGTGGGGGAGAGAGATTCAACGCAACGCACTGAAGATGAATTTCTCCATGGGAGTGAGCATGTAGAGCGCGAATGTGACTTCATATTGGTAGTTCTTGAGTCGGACCCAGCGGACGAAGGATGTCAAGATTGACGGCGACGGAGATGGATCGCGAGTCATGGTTTGGCAACGGGAGGAGACGTGCGCGGATGATGGTGGATGGGGAGTCGACGCGGGAAGGGTGGAGGGGACTAAATAGCCCCCACTGGCGGATTCCGTGGAACAACGAGATCAGAGGGCACGACTGACAGGTTAATGGATGCGAACTATCACGGATAGTGCGAAGGTTGTATCAGCGAAAGACTTGATAGAAGCTGATACTCGAACTGCTAAAAGCGGGAGATAAATGGACGGTTAATCTGTCCAATAATAAATGACGGCTTGATGGTTAGTTAGATGTTTCAGGTTTCTTCTTTCCTTCCCTTGCTATTGGTCTACCCATGGCGTCAGGGGCTGGGCGGCTTTTCAGCCAATAAGTAGCCCACAATTTGCTTTATAGGGCATTTATGATTTAGGGCTAGGGCTAGGGCAAGATAAACCGTCATGCTTGGCAAATTTGTCTCAGTTGCACCAATTTGAACCCGAACAAACAAAACAAACACAACAAACAGAATTCCATCTCAGCTCTCCGACACGGTCTGGCATGTTGACCTTCCGTCCTCTAAGATCATACTGGCTGCCTTTTCAGCAATTCCATAAATAGTCGCTTGGGGATGACCGCTGATATGAAGCGGCATGATGCTTGCGTCTACCACCCGCAGACCTCTCACGCCGTAAACACGCAGTCTGTCATCCACCACCCCAGCCTTGTCACCATCAAATCCTCCCATGGCACATGTTCCGATGGCTATAATTCATGAATCAGTTGTTCCCAAGTGTAAAAAAGGGTTTGCCGAGCTAACTTACGATGAAACTCGCTCTCAGTTTCGTTCACAAGAAAATCTTCGAATTCACCTGCAGTGCTGTCTCCTTGTGAAGGAGGATAGGCTCGCGAGACGACAATATTGGACAGCGGCTCAGTGGAGCAAATTTTGTCCGCAAAGATTTGAGCGGCTTTCATCACTTCAAAGTCAATCTTGCCATCGTCGAGGTAATACCGTGGGTTAATCACCGGTTTATCGTCAATGGCCACAGGTTTGGAGTCTTGCATGGCGGGAATGTGTACAGAGCCTCTGGCAAAGGGATACTGTAGCATTTGCAATAAGCTGCCATACTTTTTGCCCGGTTCGCCTTTAAAGGAAAGACTCCAATTGGTTTCGCCGTCCCACGCAAACTCCACGGCTCCAAGCATTTTACCAGGCAGAAACGCTTGACGTAGTCGTGTATCCCGCACTTGCTTGGATTCCATTATTTCTCGGCGTATGTGAGCTGTCAGTCCCGCAAGCTCTTCTTTTGACGCCATTTTGAATAGGGGGCAAAATGCCACTGTACACGGTAACCAAGCTGGTGGTTGTGGAGGACGGTCGAGCTGCTGGGGCAACTCCCGAACCTCATAGACTGTTCTGATGACTAGAGCATTCGTCAGTGATCGGGAACGCCTTGCCCTGCCTGGTAAGGAACGGATTTACACAAATGATCCTGGAGATTCTCTCCCACGTTTGGATTGCACACTTTTGTCTGGATACCCGCAACTTCGAGGATTTTGGGGTTTCCAATCCCCGACAGCTCCAAAAGTTGGGGTGACTGGACGCTTCCAGCGGATATGATAACTTCTTTGGAGGCTTTCACGATGAATTCCTCGCCGCCACATTTAACCCGGACACCCTTGGCAGTCCATTCTCCGTCCTCCTTTTCTAGGAGAATTTCGTTCGTAACTGCCTCTGTTTAAAGGAATGAATTTGGCCGTTTGGAGGCAGGAAGATAGTAACAATTCGCGGAGAAGCTTCTCCTGCGGTTAACGGGATCGAGAGCTAAAAGGACGTTCCAAGCACCTGCATTCGCCCCGGATAAACTGTCAGGACTCGTTTCAATTCCAAGATTCTCCAATGTTCGATGCCAGTACTTGAGCGACGGCGAATATTCCAGGGCATGGGATGTCTTCATAGGCCCGTCAATGCCATGCCAAGCTGCCTCGAAAAACGAAAGATGCTCGTCCTGAACCGCACGAGTGGGTGCGTAGAAAGTCTCGCTCTTTTTAAAATACGGCCTAGAAACTCTGTAAATATGGGCCCCACATACCGAGAGCAACCCGCCATCACGAACAATAAATCATCCCATCCCCATCCTTTATTCCCCATCTCCACCCAGGCATCGTAGTCTTCCTTGTGCCCGCGCGTCCACGCCATGAAGTTGAGAGCACTCGTACCACCCAAGACCTTTCCTCGCGGCCATGGTAGTTTACGATCCGCTAATCCAGGCTGTGGAACTGTCTCAAACTGCCAGTCGTACTTTGTTCCTATGCTTTGTCCAAACCGATAGGGGTCATTGATCAGAGGTTCATCAAAGGCCGCTGGTCCCGCCTCGATAACTGCGACTTTCAAATGGGGATCTTCGCTGAGCCGTGCTGCCACGACTAAACCGGCAGTTCCTCCACCGACGACGACATAGTCGTACTCTCGAGAGGCAAAGTCCCCCGGATTATCAGAATGGGAAGACATGCTTCGGTGCTGTGATCCAACCACGTTTCTCTTGTTCAAGGGTGTAAGCCTGGAATCGGACTGCTGGGCTCAGGTATTGATTCAATGTTCAGATTGACACATTCATATCTGCACCTGCAGATGGACAGCTGTAGATTATATAGCTGAGTCCCTAGTCTCAGTCGATAAGGAGTGTACCCCGCAGAGTTCTGTGATCCATGAACAAACAGAGGCTGAAATGCGGCATCTCGACCAATTGCATGGAAACCGGCCCCTACTTTCCAGAGAGAACTGACATGTATGCAGAGCAGGGGTGCACATATGTATGTAGCTTCTTCCGGTCCTCATCATCAGGCAACAGCCAACATTCTGATACGAGTTGAAGTCACACAATCTATGACGAAGTATCACGGACATTCGGACAACAACAGCCCACAATAAAGAGAGTTAGAGTGCAGTCTAAGGCCACAGAGACTGTTTATATGTAGAAATGAAAATGTTAATGGCAGATTGTCTCAGAAAAGTAGAATCCTGTTGTAAATCCATTTGAGCGTGTAGAGCAGCAGTTGTAGATTTGTAGTTCAAGATGGATGCCAAGTTGATCACTCCAATGCCATTCTATGTATCTGGCAGTCAACTACAAATGCCTCTGAGCGAGATACAATCTGCTCTCTTTCAAATTACATGCACTCATGAATCTATTATTATTCTCTTCCACCTTTCCTCTCAACCCGCAAAGCCATGTCCCTCACCCACTCTCCCATAACACGCCTTCTCCGCTGGCCATCACCACGCTTTCAATCCACCTTCCGCGCCCTCTCCTGCTCCGCTGCACCGTCCATCAAGCAAATGCCACCACGACCAACAATTGATGAATCCGAGGTCACTGTTAAATATCTAAAGGGATCGGGACCAGGAGGACAAAAAATCGTAAGCTCTATACATACTACATACATACTCATTAATTCTGTTCCATTCCCAACCACAAAATACATATATATCACATCCTCCCCCCCCCCCCCCCCCCCCCTCCCGCAACAAGATCCCTCTAAATCCCCCCCTCCGTTCCCTAGAACAAAACCTCCTCCGCCGTCCAACTCATCCACCTCCCCACCAACACCGTCGTCAAATCCCAAGCCTCCCGCTCCCGCTCGCAAAACCACAAAGTCGCCCTGCGGATCCTCGCCGAGAAGATCGAGCGCCTGCAAAAGGGTGACCAGAGCCGCGCCGCCATCGTCGCTGAGACCAGACGGAAACGGAAGGCGAGCAAGGTGAAGAAGAGTAAGCGGAAGTATCGGGCGCTGGAGGTGGGGAGGGAGGAAAAGGAGGAGGGAGGAGAACAGGAAGGAAAGAAGGTAGGGGAAAAAAGAAAGGGAGAGGGAGAGGGAGAGGGAGAGGGAGAGGGATGAGATGGGGAGTTTGTATAATATTGCATGCACTGTGTATAATTTGTCTTGTATTTCACCTTCAAATTGAGTTCTACCAGGCCAAGATGAATTACAGATATTTCTCCTTTTCACTCATTGTAATATTCCATGGTGAGGTGTGCTTTTGTATTCGTCGCATCATGTCAACTCACACCCTCTATTTCATTCAACCACTTCTCCTAACCGCTCAAATAACTCGCCAAACCCGCTTTAGCCTCCGGACTAAGTCTCTCCTGTGCAAAACTGCTGATCCTCCCACCATGCTTTTTATCCGCTTCCTTCAAATACGACCCAACCCATGCTCCAAGGTTAGGCCCAGTCTGCAGCCACGGGTCTCTAGGAGCCGTCTTAACCGTGTTCAATTGGGTGAACCCAACACCAAAGGCGGTGTCTTCAACGTCGTTTTCGGTGATCATATCGTCTCTTGCGGCAGGAAGAGGGGGCTGGCTGACGAGATTGAGAAGTGCTTCACAGGTAAATGCCCATCCTTTCTTGTAGCGATTGGCAAACGCATCGGAGTTGGCAAGCGTCTTGGTAAATGAGATCAAGGCTGCTTTCCGGTCCAATGGACGAGCGAGTTTTCGGGATTCGGGAAGGATGATATTGAGATAAATCGGGGTGAATACACTGCACAGGCGTTAGATACAGGACTATTCATGCAATCTCCTGTCCTGAGTATTTGAGGGAATGAGTGAACCTACCCAGACTGCACGTTTTCGGTAACCTGAATGAAGAAGTCGCAGCCATAGCCACGATCATCAAGAGCGGATATGAAATGGTAGAATCGAACAAATCGAAGCGCGAAGTTTTCGGTCTTCGACTTTTGAAGTCGGGTAAGAATAATCTGGATGATAGTTGTAAAGTACTTCTCCAGGATTGTCCTAATGGGATTGTCTTGTTAGATCTAAACGCATAACGAGATGGAATTTCTCGCCACGTACGAAGGGAATGTCAGAATGACATTTTCAAGAAAGTCAAATCCATAACTTTCGTTGAGCTTGGATGACACCAGCTTCTGGAAGATGCCCAAGATTGGCTCTATTTGATTCTTCTTTACAATACTCTCGGCAGCACGCGGAATGATAGATGACAATAAGCGCACGAGAGCTGGGATGTTTCCTCTGGCCTCCCACATTGTTGGCATAAGGATTGGGGCTATTAAATTTTCGTAGTTCCCAGGAAGCGTGCCGGAAGGTTGAGCTTCGAGAAGCGCGGCGAGAAGTTGAAAGACATAGGGCATGAATTCTGCCTCGATCCCATTAGCTTTGATAGAGACAAGCTAGATTTTGGAGGAAGATCAATTTACCTTGCACGTCGTTCTGTAAGACATTGAGAAAAGGGGTAAAAAGAACACTTTCAAACTTGGCCGGTTGCGTGGGAGCTCCAAACCTATATCAAAGGTAAGTAGATGAACATAAACATATTTGCATAGCTGAAATTTGTACCGGATCAAGGCCCCAAGAGCCTCGAAATGATAATAGTAGAACCGTGGATTGCTCGGGTTACTGCTGATGATCTCGGTTATTGTAATAAAATGCTGTAAGATTGGATCTATGATCGGTACAACGCCGTCCTTAATGACGATCAAAACTCTCATGATGCATCGCATGAGGAATTCATTCTCTTGGACCTTTGGAGGTGATGGGTCCTTTTCTATCAATTGAAAAATGTGCTCGAGCAGCTGGGCAGCCAATGGCGTGATTTCGCTGGCAGTAATAATCGATTGATTTTGGCTATCGGTAAGACAGAGTGCTCTCTCAAGGGCTACAGCAGCGTATGTGTATACGACATAGATTGATGAACCGAGATGTTGCACCAGAAGTGGTAAAACTTCGCGCCACTGCTCCTTTGTAATGAGGCTTCGGAATGAGTGCAGGAACTTGATGGCATCCACCTTCAGTAAGGGTTGAACACCGGTTGTCGCAACCAAGTCAGAAGCTAGATTTTTTTGGAAGAAATCTGTGATATTAACCAATGGATTTGTGGTTGTCACGCCGTGAGTCGCAGTAGCAACGCCCTTTGCAGCGATCGCCGAAAACAAGTATATTGCGGTGTCTTTGGACTTCCAGTGGTCCGACGGCGACTTAGAATACTCTGTGAGATAATGTTCAGTGTATCTGGTAACAATACTAGTTACTGATTGTTCGGAATTTTCCAGCAGCTGTCTCAAGAAGTCGGTTGCTGCACGTCTTCTGGTTTCACTATCTCCACCCTCGAGATCTCGACGAATGAATTCGATAGGCTCATCTTCAAACATCTCAATATCGGATTCGCGCAGGGAGATGTTGGGCAAAATGACCTTTTCGATCACTTGACTGAGTGTTGCTTCGTCCTTGAATGCATCCGAATGGCGTGGGAGACGGGCAACAGAAGTCAGGAATTGCAGCGCCCGGTTTACAAGTATGTCATACTTGGTATTCTGACCAATTGTAGTCAGTAGGTTCCAAGAACTGCCAATGAATTGCTGTACATGGACTCCAAAAACATCGATGTATTTTTGCACATAAAGGACAAGGGCTTCGAAAATCCCAGCTTTTACAAATTCCAGGGGTCCGGACTCTGTCTCATCAGAAGTATGGAGCAGTTGGTTATCGTAGGTCAAATATTTCAGAAGTAAGGAAGAGATCGCGCCTAGGTGATCTTCAAACATTGGCGGAAGGTCGTGGCATGAGAGATCATAGAATAACTTTATCATCAGATTCAATTGAGAGAAGGCCTGAGTAATCTTCTCTTTGTCGTTTTTGTTCTGCTCAATGAATGAATCCAGACTCTAGAGTAACAGAACTTGTCAGATCATTGTCACAGATAAGAACAAAAAGACCGGTGCAACTTACCGCAAAGAGAGCAAGGTATGGTTTGCCAAATCTGGCTAGCACATGGTTGATCTCCTCGTAGAGTTCATCTGAGCGGAAAAGAGGGCGCCATCTTTTGAATATTGAGTGTGCGACCTGTAAGACACCAATATTCACAATGATGTTATCTGGAGACAGTCGTGAAACAAGATCCTGTCAAACATGTGAGTTGTTTGAAGAAGTCTAGGGTCAGAAAGAGGATTAAACTGACAGCAACAAGAGTATCCCATCGTCGCCAAAAATCACTGTCCGCTATTACACTGACTGCTTCTCCCAACTGAGTCTGAATTCCTGGGGGCATTGAAATCATCAGACTGATGAGCTCTTGCTTGATTGTCACGACGTCTTTCTCCTGCAGCTTGTAATTGCCATCCTCGTCGGTCCAATTCCATCTAATGAAGTTCTTGAAGTACAGGGCACTGGCCAGGCGAGTGTTGTATGGGTGTGCATTGTTTGCGGTGATATGGAGCAGCTGTAGGGAATACCCTGGCTTCTTTTCTTCTTGTCGGAGAGCGGCTTCGGCTAGAATCCAGTTCACATTAGGGCTGTCCACGATGAAAAAGGAGATGCGCGAGAAGACAGACCTTGTTTGTGCTGTCTTGGGTCCAGTGTAGCCTGGAGAAGCTGGACAATTGGTGCGAGGTTGTCCGCCATATCTGCAAGAGAGCTACCCCAGCAACAGGAGCGGGGTCTTGATTGATGAGCAAGCAAATACAAGGAGAGGAAGTCGAGTGATTTGGTTTGCAAGGAATTGTGCTAGTTAATGGGATAGGAGATGTGGGAAGTCAATAAGTTTTATTTTATGTGGCAGTCATTTTTTTTTTTTCCTTTGCAAGCCCTCTCTCTCTCTTGTGTTTTGGTTTCTCTGCTGTTCCCGCATGCTTGTCAACCTTGAGTTTACTAGAATGAGGTGGGAAATGGGCGCTAAACTCTTTTTGTGCCGGAATGGACTTTCTTTCCATTCTAGAAACTGTTAGTCATGTGATCCAGGAACCAACCGGAGAAATAGATAGTCCGGCCCAGAAGCAGCCTAGCCTTTGGCCCCCATATTTGCCCTGCTGATCATTCACATCACCTGTTTTTGTCTGTTTTGTCTGTTTTGTCTGTTTTGCTTTATTTTGCTTGTTTGCTGGCCTGACAAAACTGCTGTTCTGCACTGCAAACTGCCAAATCAAGTTAGCTCGACTCTCTGTCTCTCTCTTCAACATCAACCTTCTCAATCTCCCCCCAATTCAACTACATGTTATAAAGGAACAGACAGCAGCATTTCTCAGACAAGCTTGCCGCTTTGTATATCCATTGCCTGACTCTTCTGCTGCATCTTTCCATTTCTTTTTCTTTCTCTGCTCTCTACCTCTCTCTATAACTATATATCACCTGTATATTATCTTGCTATTTGCTGGGCAGAGAGTACATGCTTACTCCAGGGATACAGAGGGGCTTCTCCTTTGATCTCATATATATATACCTCTATATTATATGCCCCCTCTCTTCTGCGCAATGCTATGCTCGATTCCTGGATGGCCAGACGATGATATATAAACTTCTTCACCAGTGAAGGAGTGCTGTTTGTGGACAGAATAATACTTATATACCTATATATATATGCGATCAGTACTGCTTCCCCCTGGTGTTGCTTCTCAAGCTTGTTGTTTCTTGTGCATTATTAGCTGCCCCTTGGTTTCGCGGATCTATATAGCCTTTGTTAGTATTTGAATGCTTCACAGGACAAGCTGCCAGTTGTCATTGTTGCGTGACATTACTTCGCTCTGGTTCTGAGATAATAGAGCTAATCAATGCCATTGTATAAGGTCCCAGCTGCAATTCACTGATCACTAATCGCCGAGTGCCCTTGTTCATCCGCCCCGCTTGGGTGGGTGTGTTCAAACGATGTTTCTTCACCTTCCCACAAAAGCACCTCTTCCACCTTTGTTGACGGTTTTACTTAAATAGCGGCACCACTCCCAAGGCCATTTCTCGCCCGGGCGTTCCAAAGTCCAGGTGCCATCGATAATGGACGGTCGTCGTGGAAGTCGGTTCGGTCTCGAGTCGCTGCATCGGAGCAGTGTGGCTGTAGACGCCATGGAGCCTCCGAGTTTTGAAGCTCTACTGCGAACTCTCAGCCACGGCCAGCCCCTCTCCGCCGCCATCGAGGACGCAGAACGAGCCGCTCGTCACTTGCAAAGCTTTAGTGCCGACCAAGCTATCGCCATTTGGGACACTGCGAGTTATTTACTAGACCTCTCGAACCCCCCTGATGCAAAGAGGGCGGGCTCAAGCTTGCTCGAAGCTGTTTCTGGTCGCCAGGACTTGTCACTCTCTGCCCGGCGAACCATATATACCTTTCTTTCCCGCCCCTCGACCCCTGACCTCATTTCCGTGAGAGTGAAGTCGCTCGTCGCCTTGACAGACCATGGTAGAAAAATCGATTTCTCTGACGAGTCCGTGCTCTCTACCGTCGTGTCGTGGATTGTGCCGCTCTACGACACCGTTGCCTCGATCCGGGCCAGAAACAAGAAGCTGGGGAGACCGTATAATTCGTCGATCTTGGAGGAAGCAACTTTTAGCGACCTGTTTCAGCTGGTTGTCGATATCATAACCCTGCAGCGTCAGGCCCCAGCTGCAACTGATGTTGAGTCACTCCTCGGTGATCTCTTTGTTGTGTGCAAAAGCACTCATGTGACTGGTGATATAAAACAGTCTCTCGCAGTTTTTGACGCGGTGATTTCCAGTTCAACCATTCCATCATCAAGCTTTAGCGCGCTATTAGAAGTCTTGTGCAGTATTCACGCGTCAATCAAGTCATTGGCAGGACTAACCTCACGAGTTGTTCGCAATCTGGCTAAATCCAAAAGTCAGAAGGAGATGGTGGGGTTGTTACACGCGTTTCTGCTTGAAAGTCCTGGGGGTCCAGATCGAAATCTGAATGTAACTCGGGGAGCAGTGGACATATTCCGAGATTTGGTCACAGCATATGGTCAAGGAGGGATGCCCAGTCTCTCGTTCGATCTTCTTGTCAGTTCTTTGCAACACGCTACGAATAAAAACGATGGCCGTATCGATACAGATATCCTTGAAGTTTGCCTAGGCATGCTCCAAGGTGACTACTTAGATGTCGCCCTTCAACATAGCTGGTCTCACTTTGTTCGCGTTATTCTCACTTGTTCGAGAAGAGCGACTGATCCGCGCCCTCAGTCTACCGAGACGACAATCTCTTCGAAAGCCAGCATATCTGATGATATCAGATCCAATATATCTGCTCACATCACCCGTATCACCGCAGCTATGGAAACAGCATGGTCAAGGCTTGGGGGAAATCAAAAACTGGATGTTTTACATTTATTTATGAAGGTTCATCAACAACTAAGTCCAAGCCAGTCAGAATTGGCATTACAATTGTTGGGTGCACAGAAACTCTGCCATACTCGATGTCCTGATTGGATCTCCACGTCCTGGGAGCTTGTACAGAACTTCATTCTTGCTCGCGACAAAGCGCCTGAAGTTCGAATCCTAGCCTTGAATATATTAAAGGAGGCGTACAGCACCGACGACGCCGCGTCAATGTTCAATGCAGAGGGTTTTATCGACGCACTCTTTCACAACTTTGAAAACGAAGAATCTGTGACATTTCTTGAAGACTTGGTCTCCTTTCTTGCCACGGTGGCTCTCAGCTGTGAGGACCAACTCTTCAAGCGGCTGATCGATACCTTAACCCTGCCGATGAAAGTCGATGAACTTAAAGAAGACGTTTCTCCAACCTCCGTGTCCTCCCATGCAGCATCCCAATCGGCCCTGTTTACCAACGTAACCCTACCGTCTCTGTCCAATATTGCTTGCACTGGTTTGGTGCGAATATTCCTAAGATCCTTGGTTGATCATCCTTTAATCAAGTCATTTCTTATCTTCGAAAGATTGATTGATATTGCGCGATCACCACAGCGACCGACCGATGCACGACTAGCAGCCCTCAAAATTCTCTTTGGAATCCGATGTGGCTCTTCTGGTTCAATCTATGTCACCCCAACAGTCGACAGCGACTATTTGGTCTCTATTCTCTCCCGATCTGTTGATGTAACTTCACGGTCCAGCGTAACTGAAGCATCATCAAGTGATCGGAAAACCAGGAACGATAGCCAAAGTGGCAGAGCGTCACTCAAAGACCCTTCTTCTGGGACTTCGGTATCAGACAGTCTCCGTGGGACAAGCGAGAGTCGTGCTTTGAAACGCAATTCGCCAGTGTGGGCGAGAGATGAGGGCACTACTTTTCCTGAAGAACCACCCGCAGCTGCTAGCAAATATGCATTTGCGTTCTTCACTACTTCTGCAACAGATCAAGAGGAACAGAATCGACAGATCCTGCTCCCCATCAATATTTGGGTAGAGACTGTGATTTCACTTCTTCAAAGGGAGAAAAATTGGGATATCTACAGCTACGTTCTCGCACATCTGGGACCCCAGCTAATGAATAGGGAGCTCTTCCGCAATGCAATGCCACAAATTAAACTCCTTCGGAGTGTTCTGTGTGAACAAATTAAAAATGAAAGCTTCCAGGAACCCCTTGGTTGGACAGGTATAAAGAAAGGAGATGTCGCTGTTTGTATTTTTACAGCCCTCACGAGCCTTATTAGCTTCCATCAACATTTTGCGAAGAGCGAACAGGATGAGATAGTGCGCACGTTTATGCTTGGAATTGGATCTTGGGAAGCAACATCCGGTGGCTGTATTCATGCGCTCGCTGTCTGTTGTCATGAAATTCCGCTGTCAGTGACTAAATCTCTACACGCGATACTCGACAAAATGTCAAAAGTCATGACGAGAACGCATATTGCCATTCACATTTTGGAACTCCTCGCTCTGCTTGCTCGTCTCCCAGATGTGTTTATAAATTTGAGGGATGAGGAAATTCGCACAATCTTTGGTATCTGCCTTCGATATATCGAGTCGTCGAGAGAGCAACGATACAAGTCTGCAGATTCTGTGGCTACTCGCTCTGCTTCTATGCCGACGCGACTCAGTGGAGGCCCCAAAGAAACTGCATTTATTCTAAGCACCTCTGCCGTTGACACCAAGACTTCTGATGATCTATCGAGATACGTTTATCATTTGACTTATCACGTCATGGTCTTTTGGTTTCTTTCCCTCAAACTTCAGGATAGGCCCAACCACATCAGCTGGATCACCAAGCGTCTTGTATTCAGGGATGAAGGGGGGAAAGAGGTCATTGAAGAGCAGAGCCAAGTTTTCATGGACTTTATGCAGAGAGTAGCATTTTCAGATCTAGGGGATACCATTCCGTTTGAGCGATTCCCGCCATCAGAAAGTGATGAGCCGGTTACGAAGAAGACCTGGATAGTTGGAATGAGCATTGTTACCGTTGAAACAGCTGGGGCCTCCGGTTTAAGTCAAATAACCAAAAGACAAGCTTCTGGCACGACTTACGCTTCCTATCAGCAGCGCACAGCTCCAGTTTTGCCGCACCAGATTCCAGTCAGCCCGTCTCCTCATTCTCTTGCAGATGAACAAGCTACACGGATCTTACCCTCCCATATCCTTCTTCAACTCACGACTTCGGCATTTCCAACTCCTGTGGTTACGCAGCCGCTCCCGATTCCTGATGATGACTTTACCCGCAGAGCCATCAGTACGTTTGATAGGAACGACATTGTCGACGGACACAAGGTTGGTGTGATATACATTGACGAAGGTCAGACGGAAGAGGCCCAGATTCTTGCCAACATTGAGGGAAGCAATGATTATGAGTTTTTCCTTGGTGGTCTCGGCACAAAGGTGTCTCTTGAAAATGCCAGATTCAACACTCAGGGTCTTCGATATGGAGATGATGGTGAATTCACTTATGCGTGGCGCGACCGAGTGACCGAGATTGTTTATCACGTTCCAACGATGATGCCTACAAATCTAGAAGTCGATCCGCAAAGCGTGAAAAAGAAGATGCACATTGGCAATGACTTTGTCAACATCATCTTCAATCGATCCAACAAGGACGTTGCCTTTGATACTATTCTCACGCAATTCAACTTTGTCAACATCGTGATCACTCCGGTCTGCCGGGTCTCTTCCGACGAAAGTCCCATCAACTCGATCGAAGACTTCAACCAAACCTTCTACATCGTCAAAGTCGTAAGTAAACCCGGCTTCCCCGATCTCTCACCCGCTGCGATCCCCAAAGTCATTTCGGGAAAGAACCTCGCCGCCTTCGTCCGCCTCATCGCGCTCAACGCCTCTGCCTTTTGCCTCGTCTCCAGCCGCGGCGGAGAACACATTTCCTCTTGGCAAAACCGCCTCCGCGAGATCCGTCGTCTTCGAGATCGTGCTTTCGCTGCTTCGGTCGAAAGTTCAGACACGACCAGCGAAGCCGTATATCACCCTCAGCGACGTCATACCAAAGTGGGAGCGTCCCAGATTGAAGACTACTCAGCGGCTCAGGGCCTGAGGGCCAATTTTGGCGCAGAGCGGAACTTATCCATTGATAATAATGTTTATCAGAACTTGGACTTCTCGCGTTGGAGCAAATAGTTTGTGGTTAAGGCTGCTCTTTTTTTTTTTTTTTTTTTTTTGTCATCTGTGTCTTTTCGCCTTTTGTTGCAGATTTTGCTTATGTTGCTAAAATCAAGGATATAACTACTACCTTGGATGCTTCCTCCTATTCCTTTACTAACCCCTCGTACCCATTGCCACTCTAGCCCTCTACTCGTCTCTCCAAAAGTTTATGTTGATTTTGATTTTGCTTTTGCATTTTTTGTATTTATGCGCTTATTCCAGTGAGCGTCCTTTTAAGAAAAGAAAATTATAAAGCAAAAGGGAGAATGGATTTCAATTTTGCTATTTCTTTTCCTCTATGCCTTTGATGGAAAAAAAAAAAAAAAAAAAAAAAAATCAAGCAAGAAGAACCAAAAAAAAAAAAATTGCATGGCTGGCTTTTCCTTTCCCTTTGGCGGAGCATAGTCAACTACATACATACATATATGTATAGGTACTGAAGTTTCTGCATAATCAGGTTGGTAAACTACATTATAAGTACTCCGTACATCCTATGTTGTATGCTATCTAACATTTACATATTAACACCGAGATTGGGAGAGTTTTGAGCTTTGTGTCATATTAATGAAGAGAGAAAATCACAGACACTAACTATGTATGTATGTAACTACATATGGAAAAGAAGGGAAAGAAAACAGAGAGAAATGCAGTTTGAAAATAAAAAGCTCAATAAAAATATCATCCATTTTACCCCTGCGCCAATTTATTATATATCAATTTTTTTTTTATTCCCCTCTTTCTCCCCACGCCTCTGTATATCTCTTTGTAAAAAAAAAAAGGGTTAAAAATATCTGTAATAATAATAATAATATATCTTCACTGAGTGTTTCCCCCATAGTAGATAGCACATTGGAAGCAAAGCAAAGCAAAGCAAAGAAGAAAAAAAAAAAGGTCATCGAATGTGCAAACAAACCTGCTAAGTAGAGAAAAAGACATTGTCCATATATCACAGCAACACGCAAAAAAAAAAAGAAAAATAAGATATAAAGAACATTGCCAACCTGCCCTGCTTAATCCCGCCCCGCCTCTCCGCGCATTTGTATCCCATAGATATAAAGAAGAACTATTAAGTAAATATAACCACAGAGAAAAATGAGTAATAGAGAGATCATTGTGGAGGTGAGAGGGACTAGATTCGAGAAGAAAAACAAAAGGCAATTGATGGAAAAAGGGGGGGGGGAAGGGAATAGAAGGAAATCCCACATATTGCCATTCCCAGTTGCCATTAACCAGACATATGTGCATGATGTTGTGAAACACCGCGTGTGGTACAATTAGGTCAATTTTTGTATCGAAGTATGTACTTAACTGGATTGCTGACCCTATTAAATAAATGCTATATTGGATATATGTGGGGTTTTGTGGGACGTGAATAAGCAAGGGAAAAAAGGTCCCAGGAGCAGGCGTTCCGTTCAAAGAGCTGTCACCGTTTTCACATCGATGCCAATTTACTATCAGCAATATCCACAGGATCGATGCTAGTATTGGTGCTGGGAGCAGTGCTTCCCCGCGAACTTGGAGTTCCTCCGGTGGATAAAGCGTTATCCTCGCAGGAGGAATCAACATCATGTGCAGAGCAGAGATTGGTGCTCTCAGACGTAGTTGAAGGAGCACCCGGGATCGGTTTGACCAAATGTTTCTCAATAGCCGCAATCTGCTTACCGTAGCTGAATTTCTTGAGCTGACACAGCAATGGGACAATATGGTCGACGAGCGCTTGATATTCGTCATCTTTCAGAACTTGAAGCACCTTTTCTGTAGTTGAATTAGCGTTGAGTACCTACAACATGCCGGAGTGATAATACGTACGAACAACATAATTGCCAAACTGATCCCTCATGAGACCCAGCAGAGGGGTTTCTCCGCGCTCATTCGGAGCGGTGAATATCCTGAAGATCTCAGACCGATGACCAGCGTGGCCAAACTCGATGGTCTTTTCAACCACGTTGCTCGCAAATTTGTGCTTCGAAAAGGAAACGAGTTGCGAAATCACGACAGAGATCATCTGGGATTTATCTCTCTCTTTCCCGTTTTCAATAACGTGTTGAATGACATAATTGCCAAATTGGTCTGGTATCAGGCCAGCACTGCAGGCGTGGAGTTCGGCGAGGATGGACTCGCGATCTGACTCATTGCAGTGTTCGAGCATTCTTTGAATCACCCGACAGCCGTAAGAATGGACCGCCCAGCGCTGAATTTGACCTTTAAAATCGTTGATGATGAATTGTATATGGGCTTCGGGCACTCGTTCGATGGCCTTTTGAATCACATGGTTTCCGTTCTGGTCTTTGACGCATTTAATCACGTGGTTCTCTAGTTCTTTGACCATCGCAGCCTGTTGATCAAGGAGAACATGCTCCAATGCCTAGGAAGAGTCAGCGAGGTGTGCGTGTGTGTGTGTGTTACGAAGGATAAATTGTATTATTACCTTTTGTACAACCCGGCACCCGTACATTTGGGTTGAAAGATTGAGAATATGCCCCATCATCTGTTGTGCCAATGCTTTCTTCTGGGCTTGGTTACCATGCTCAAATAGTTTTTGGATAACATAATTTCCGAACACGTCCATCATAAGCTGTATGGCATTAGGCTTTATCTCCTGGAAGACGCGTTCTTTCTCATCACTGTTGGCCGTCTCCAGCTTCTGTTGGATAAACCTAGACCCGTGTTGATCACCACTGAACTCGACGATATGGTTGTAGATGTCCTAAGATATCTCAGTATTAGTCTTACTGGTACAGAAAAATATTGAAATACCACTTGACTTACCTTCAGCTCATATCGCTTGTTCCCTTTACTATTGGCTCTGAATTCTTCTAGTAGAGGGCTGCGCAGCAACTGTGAAGCATCTTGATCACGATATGGATTGCGTGGTATAACACCCGCTGAAATTCCGGAAAACTGGCCCATCGCATAGATATTTGCGGCTTGATTCATTCGACCGGCGGGATAGTTTACATAACCGTACCCTTGAACCGGTGCTAGAGCTCCCCTGGTCGCGACTGGACTTGCAGACTGAAAGTACTCCTGTTGCTCATGTTGCAAACTCCGTAGCTTTCTATCAAGGACCTCAGTTTGTTCATCTGGAAAATGACCAGTAAACCGAGCTCCTGGTGACGCCATGAGACGCCCTGTGGCAGGAGGTGTTCTAGTAGCAAAGCAAAATGCTGCATTCATATTTCTAGTATAGTCGTTTAAAGGAGGATAGCCCATTCCTGTTTCTCCATGGCGGGAGTTAAGCGTACGTTGGTACACGGGCATTTCTGCGAAGGTTTCTGGAGTGCAAGCCCTGAACGCAGAGCCAGAGAATTCATCTGCTCCCGAAGGCGCTTTGAAGCGTGAAGCGGATCCATCGAATGACAATTGTGAAACATAAGTTGGTCGTTGAGAGCCTGATTGAGAATGAAGAATATAGGTATTGTTGTCAAGATCAAGTCGGGAAAAGGTGTGGTTAAGATCATCACGAGGCCGTGCCTCTCTGCTCTCTTGGCCATCAGAATCTGAATGAAAAGATGAATGCGATGAATGTGCGGTACGCTGTGAGAATGTATTCAGAGAGTTACGTGAGACGTGTGAGTAAGGAGGTTTCATATATTTTCCAGATTGGCCAGCATTTGGCAATGCGAAAGAGCCGAAACCGAGGGATCCGTTAATATTATCAGAGCCGTTCGTTTCGCCGTTCGGAATTGGAAGTGTCGTTCCGTTTGCAAAGTTTGCAGTTCCAAGGCTAGATTTATCAAATGTCGTGTTAATATCTCGTGGAGGGGTGGTATGATCAACATATCCATTAGCTCTAACGACAGGCGTTCCAATGGCGCTTGTTGCCACTGATTGAGGGTCGGATTGTGTAAAAAAGTTTTTCTGAGCAGAGAGTTGGGCTGCGGTGCCTATCGCTGCGGGTCGAGAGGCGGAAAAGTAGGAAGGAGAAGAGTCTTTAGATAGGCCATTGATTCCAGGTGGAGTACGCGAGTGTCCATTTGCACCGCTCACGTTCCAAGGCAAACTTGGGCGGACATACCAACCATCAGATTCTGAAGTAGCCAAGAGGCAGCCCGAGCCAGATTTGCCTTCAATCACTTCGTCGGTCATGGAGGTCAAGGCTGAATGAGGGAGGTTAGTGATGGTAAGAACGAAAGATATGTCAGGGGGAAGCACTTTTATGATGTCCATTTTCTGCGGTATTGCCCGAGAACGAGTCCATCAGGCGAGTATTGCCCCAAAGGTCACTCTTCCAGCTTCCCTTTCCGCCCCCAAATGTCGGGCCAATCCCGGAAGAATCCGTATCTTGCGGTCGCTGGGATTGCCCTCGGACCTATAAACAGCACTGTCAGAATGTGAACTTCTAAATGTTTCGCCAAGGCACTGGGTTCGTGGACATACTGCGTGAACACCAATTCCATTCGCAAGTCCTGACGCCATATTTCAGGTATTTCTTTGGGACGTGACAAGTGGTATTGTATATACCGAAAGCGAATATGTGATAGGTATTGACAAGTATATCGATCGCGATAGTATTTGCAAGACTGGGGGAAAAAAAAAAGTATGTCGGTAGAAAACGCACAAGAAGTGCTCAGAAGAATGCGGATTCGAAATATTTTCGTTTGTTGTGGACCATGTGCATGGACGGAGGTGTGACCAGCTGCCGATATAATATACCACTATGACAGCTACAGGTTTGTATTATTAGTTTGCGGTTCAACGAATGTGTATGTCACGCAACGGAGGGTGTCGTCGTAATGCAGTATGTGTACAACAGCAGACTGCACTGGAGAGGCGCGCTGGAGAAAAGTATTTCTGGCAGTTCGCTGTCACGAAAGCTGATCGGGTCAAATGTACAGGAGTGCAGAATAGACGAACTGAGGACTGGAAAGAATGAGAAAGAAAGGAAAAGGAGGCAGTGAAAGAGAAGAAGAAAGTAACAAAGACCAGAGGGGGAAGCTGAGGGGAGAAAAAGGACTGAGAACGCAGAAGGGTACCCAGGATATAAAGAAGAGAGGTAGCAAGTTATTAAAAAGGGTGACGAAGGCGGTTAGAAAGACAAGATTATGTACAGCCGAATGCACGGCAGACGATGGGGCAAAGGCCGGCTTCGTTTGCCAACGCGATGGCGGTAGGCAGCCGTGAACAGCAACGGAATTATTTGTAAAGTCGAGCGAAGCCCTTACTCACCCTCCGTGCATGACCTTGAGATGCGCGACCAGCCCTAATCCGGATATCTTTAGTTCGTCGGAGAATAATTATCAGGAGGGGCGCAAGAAGCAAGGGCAGTATTGGTTGACAAGGATGAGCGAGCTCTCTGCTTTCGTCTACAGCGTTGTCGGGAGGACTGAATGACAGCTTTGAGCCACTGAGCACGGTGAAGAATTGGATACGGACCGTTAGGTGAAGATTTCAGGCAGGTAGAGGGGCGATCGATGATAGCGAGGGACCGGAGGGATGGATCGAGGGTGAAGCGTTTATGGAGTGAATCCAGCAGGCGAATGATGAGAGAGGTCAATGAAATCCCTGACGGCGAGGTTCAAAGCGAAGCAAGACCAGGAACAAAGAGGGGAGGGGGAGAGAATGAGAAACGCATGAAACTTGTCACACCGACGGAAGCTTCATGGCACGGCAGGAAATACTGTGGGAGGTAGCTTTGTAGCTATTTTGATCTCCTGATGGCAGACCGTCAGCAGTTAGACAGACAAGATGGGTTGCGGCACAGCTGGAGGAGGGGGGGAACAAGACTGGGAGACTAGGCAGAGACAGCTCAGAAAATGTGGTACAGCAGCAGGAGATGAGGGCGTACAAAGAGATGCGGCCAGTGACAAGTCGGGCGGCATTCCCTTGGATCATTGGGCTTCAGATCCAGATTTCATGGAGCATCTGTACCGCAGGATATGCGGGTGTAGCAAGGAATCTTAGGTAGGCAGTGAAGAGGGGAGGGTGCGCCAGTGGATAATGGGAACAATTGTAAGGTTTTTCAGATAAAACTACATATGAAGGGGAGAGAGAAAAAAAAAAAAGGCGACGGTGATGGAGGGAGGAAAGAAAAAGTAGACAGCCTCACGACGATGCTTGCTAATTGTCTTTCTTCATACCAGGTCTGTTGGGCTTCCTCTGTTCTGCTTCGTCTTTTGCTCTCTTGATTCTCTCGATTCTCCTTTGTTGCTGAAATGAATCTCTCTCTCTCACTCAGTCTGCTTCGAAAGATCAAACGGCCAAATTACCGTTTCTGGATTCGGGAGCAAAACAAAAAATTGGGGCAACCAAGCATTATGTAAGCCTTGCCAAGCCCACTAGCCAGCCACAGAGATGGAAGCTATTTGGCTAGTGCGTTTTCTTGATACATCGCATTTCATAACAGATACGCCGCGTCTGGACCCCGTTGCTGTTCGAATATGATTGAGTCTTTTCCTTTTCGTATAGGTTAAAACAATGGCTTTTCGTACAGTACATGTCTTTGATTCATTTAGAGGCCAATTCTGAGGTCAGATACTTGGTGGATATTTATACAGGATTGAGCACTTTATATTTCTACTTGCTACATCTTCTGTCGCAGGATAGCTTCTTGACATAATATGTAGCTAGTCGACGAGTACATAATTCGCCGCTACATGTATGTACATACTAATGTAATTGTATTGTATTATCGATACTAGTCACACTCAACCTTGATTTCACCTGAGACGACGCGGTGTTTTGAAACTTACCGGAATACGCTAACCAGGGTCTGACGCTAGCTCATCCATACATACAGGACTGTGAGCTGTCACTCTCGACCAATCACCAGCACCCATCGGGGAATATCGTCTTACGAAGCCTTGATCGGCACTGGATTTGATGTTCTTGGCTTGACTGGCCCCTACTAGGAATCTAGGATCTGGAGTTGGGGAAGCGCAGGTTTATAAATACCACTCGCGCTAAGTCTCAAGTAGATTAGGCTCCAGCCCCACCAAGATGGCAGATCACTTTAAGGCGTCATGGACCGACTCCACAGTAACTAACTAAGTTACGGTACTATGTATGTATGTAACTCTCCTGCGCTAGTTAGATCCTAACCCTCCCACCCCAATTAAATACATATCATCTTGAAACCCCCAGCGGCAGAGGTCCTCAAACAACCACCATCTGTGTCTGCCAACATCTTAGATGCTGTACTAACCGCTTCATCTGCAGGCAGAGGCGCCGTTTCTTTTAACGTGGACCGTCTTCCAGAACACACAACCCCTTCCCGCGCGCCAGAAGAAGTCGTGAACGGTAGCCGCGCTAAGGCTAAAACTCCAGTTGATCTGTACAGTACAAAAAGGTAGCTGGCTATGGGCGAATTCGACCTGTCATTGATACCCTGGAGGCTATTCTTGAATCCTAACACTACTGTGTCAAAAGAGCTTGCTGGATCATCTGGCTAAGCTTTGTTTGTCGTGAAGCCAAGGTTCGGCTTTGGTGTGTGGAGCAATAAAAAAAATATCGACTTGTAGTGAACTCTGGCCTAAACATCTGAGTTAAGGTGGATCACTTGTATAATACGTTTCTTCGCTCATGTCACTAGGGGAACTCATCTCCTTTCTCTCGCTCGTTACCGCTAGACAATCTGAGAGTAGTCTCCTACCACCTCATTTCCTCTCTGTTTCTCCAAGACGTTCGACACATTATGGAAACAGGCTTCTTTGTGTGGGAGTACCAGAACAGCTAGCTAAACCCGAGCATGAAGACAACAGGGATGTTGCTGGAGGACGCGATCCTGAGGGAGAGCCAAACCAAGTCCCTGCATAGCGATATTCCAAATCGTGTTAGATGCTAGCTTGAGTAATTTTAACTGTCAATGCGAATTCTGATGTCAATAATGATTGGCCTGGAGTTCAAAACATGGCTCTTTTTCACGATGTTTCCATAAAACAGTCTTGTAACACACCTCAGGGTTTGGGGATACCTATACATACTTCGCGCCGAGTAACTACCTCTCTCTATATTCGGTACGTACATGAAGCCTTCAACTTTGTAATTTCCATGGAACCTCAAATCACGGAGCGTTCCGCGGCGGCTAGACGCCAGAGAAACCTGTCATCCATAAGCTTAACTCAGTCCAGAGTTAGGTAACTTTGTTGATTCCTCTCAATTTCCTGATATTCAGGCTTTTTGATGAGACTTTCTTCGGCAGCCATGGACTTGGAGAAAGGCAGTATGCCAATACAGCAGCTTCGCTTGATTAATCTTTTAACTTGCCAAAGACTATCTACTTGCAGTACCACACATATATACATACCTATGTATGTACTTACAAGGCATCCTAGGCTATGAATGATACAACAGGCCCTTGTGCACGACCCTCCCTTTCGCGGGTTGCTGCCCACCTCAACAATAACACACACGACATGTGCCATTCTGATATTCTCAACCACACCAACTCTCAATTATGAACATAATAAGACAAGATCAAGGGATGGCTGTTGAGGTGGGTAGTACCCGACTATGTCAAGTGGAAGTAACACTGATCGCAGAGCTAAGGATGGTTGGATACATACATAGATTCGCCGTCAGAGACGCTGGGTGCACTACGAGCTCAAGAACCAGTCTCGCAACTCTCGCCACTCGAATCCTAGTTGTGTTTAGACGCTGTGTATTACCAGGCCAACTGTTATTGAAACCTGTTTGAAGAAACCGGGACAGCCACTCCGCAAAAGCCAGAATCCAAGACCTGTCCGCTGAGAGTTTCCCGTGAGCTGCCGCTTGAGACAAGTTTGCTGCAAACAGCCGTGTTGTCATACACAGGCAGACAATTTCTCCGTCCCAACTTCAAGAACCCTTCTGGTAGCCCATGGGAACCACCTATCGTGGGACACGCAACCGCTAGGGTCAAGAGTTCAGGCATAATTCAATCCGAATCTAAGATAATCAGCAGGTCACAATGGTACATAACTTATGTGCAAAGAACATTTTTGGACATGAGTTATAGCCCAGGGATGGCCATATAGGTGTCGTACAGCATTGCCGCCGCGGCTTTCGTTGTACTGTGGGTAACAAATCGTTGGAGGACACAGCGCGGGTTCTACACCCAAAACGAGACGAGAACAGATCTGCGATGTTTGATCATCGCTGAGTGTCGGCTACGGTTTCTTGGTATCTTCTCCGTATGTATGTTAACTTTGGGGTACAGTAACTAATAACTGCTAACCACCCTGACATATGCTCCCACCCCGCTGGTTTTTGTGGAGTTCTTTTGTTCTCACCTGTCCCAGCGTCTGTGGTTTCGCGCAGAGCGGGAACTATTATAGCAACCCGGATCTGGTACTTTTGAGCCATGGTCTGTCATTCCATTCACGAAGAGCTGACGATTGATTGCCTGGTTGAAAACGGTGGAAACCTGGATAGCCGCCTGTGTAAGAGTATCCCCCACTTTTTATTCTCCTGGCGGCGCAGCAACAGAAGAAGAGACGTGTCACAAGCCTTTTCAAAGTATTCAGTAACCTCACCGCCTCCCATTTTGGGAAAAGAGAACTGAAGAGCCCCTGAGATGTGTTAGAAAAGGCTTCGGCTATATAGGCTGCTGTTTGTTCAATGCTTGCATTTTTTTTTTATACCGCGTACGGAACACTGTACAAAGAAATCGCGTTAGCTATTCAATTAGTTACTGTACATACGAACAGATAGGATGCGCACCGATATCATGGTGAATGTAAATGCGGGCTGGGCCAGAATTTGAGATACAAAGGACAGCTCGCATTGGGCTTTGGATGTGGGAATATGCGAGACATCAAGCCACGATTCCAACGGAGTTGCAAGACGGAGTACTCCGTAGCAACGATGGAATTGGAATCCAAAATTCCTCCGCATGCGTGCTCTAAATATGCATTTTCTCCCACAAGAGGCCAGTGGACGGAAGACAATTTCAGAGAACGCCGTTCTGTAGGTATGTAGCTTCTACATATGGCCAAAACCTATAGTTATTGAAATGACGCAGTGTGCCCAACCTGCTCGCATTCTTCATCAAGGTCCCATATAAAATCACCAGGACTGTCTTTTCAGGCTTCATAAAATTGAGATTTCCACCTTCCTCTCGTCCGAACGTCCAGACAGCCCGTGACCTGAGGACGGCACCTGACTTGCTGGCCATACCTATTTCGGCACAGAGGGTAAAACAGAACAAACAAAACAAACAGAGCAAAAAATCCAAAAAAAAAGCTTTTCTCCTTTTTCCTTGGTGGAGGCATGGCAAGGATCCACTCAAATTCAGGCACGTCACAATGCTGATTGGATGGAAGGTAGAATTGCGAGTTTTCCAGAAGCCAATCATGTATTCGTGGGGCTGATTTAAGCGAATATCATTGGCTGAAGGTAAAGCTAACTTCCCCGAAACAGTATAGCGCTGTTTGCGAGGTTTGATTGCGTGGGGCTCCACAGGGCGCCTTTACCGTATTCGGCATTAACAGCACAGGGAGTGACCACGCCAATCCTGATCTGGGCGGCTGTGCAGTCCTTCCTGATGTCTTCTCTCTCCTCTCCTTCTAATCTCCTCGCTCCCCTTCATCTCTTCCTCTCCTCCATCGCGACAACAGCCATCCACCTTTCTCTTCTATCTGTCGTTTACTCTAAGCAGGTATCAGCTTCATTCCTTTAGCTGCATACTCTGCTGTCCATTCCTTCTCCCATATCTCAACACTACGTTCTTTGATCTCCGAGTCGAATTCATAGCCCACGACCACTCTCGCGCTTCCCGACGAGAATTCGAACAAGATTTGAATATTTCCGATATCGCGTTATCTGCTGTATCTGCTGTATTCTGATACTCTACCGGCCTCTACCATCAACCCACTCAACATTAGCTCTGCGATCATTATTTCGAAGATGGGATCTTTACGGAACCTCGCTCGACGTGGAGATGGGAACGACCTCAGCCCCACGACTGTTAATCTCTTGATATCTTTGCTGGTATTGATTTTGACTGGAATTATCTTGGTTGCCGTGCTCCTCCTCCTCCGTAAAAAACGTCGCGCCATGAAAAACTCGGATTTGCCCATGTATAAAGAACAATCCAACGGTCCTGCCCATCACCGCCGGCTGACTATCACCGCAGTTCCCTACAGCGGCAAGTTTGAATCAGTCTACGTCATCGATGAGAAGAGAAACCTCGTCGAAAACTCGTCCAGTCCGCCTGCTAGCCCTGTTCCAGAAATTCGTATCACGTTTCCCGAAGAGGAGGATAAGAATGGCAAATGCAGGCCCGGCAGTGTTGTCGTTGTCCGGATCGGTGAAAAGGGGGGAATCGGACTGGAGCCCTACTCAGAGTCGTTGCCACCTTACCAGGCAGATAATTCCGACAGGTTTCAGTCTCTCGATCTCGATCGCATGGGAGGATTGAAAGAGAAGGGCGATGCCAAGCGATATTCATAGTTACAGCCTACACTTATTGTCCTCTTCACCATTCCGATTCGATCCAATCCCGAGCTTCCTTTGTACGTCAAAAATCTTTTTTCCTATGATCAATTAAAACTCCAACGGCAACCTACTATGTCTGGGATATCCATCGCAGTGACATTAAGAAAACAAACTTTGATTCGTTGCCATGTGCCCCATGCCCTCGGTTTCTCCAAAACAGGCGTCGAATTCATCAATTGCGTCCGACTCCCAACTGGCTTCGATGACTGCTATTAGATCGTCACAGCTCCATCTACCCTGTTATGTTCCTAGGGCCTGGAAGCGGCGAAAGTGACGTGGTTTTCTTCTTTCCATGCTTATTTTCTCCTTGTGGAAGTATTTTATTTTTATTTTTATTTTTATTTTTTTTTGTTGCCAATTGATTTCCTTTCTTAATGAATTGCGGCCCTAGACACCGCCCATGCAATTGGCCCCGAGTACTTTTTTTATTCTGATGAGCAACTACATGCATTTCAATTCGAACTTGGAGAGCTTTTTGGATTCACGATTGGTGGCATTTCCGGCTGGGCCTAATAACATCTTATGTGGGATATCTCCCATCTCTCTGGAGGCATTATGTTCTCAACGGCAGAAGTACTATACATACATACTTTGACAGCTGTATTGGTAAACTTAGTCTCTTAACAATATCACTTGTTTATACCTTGAGCAGTTCTTGTTAAGTGAACATATTTTGGATATCACACCTGCTCGTTTGCGATCGTATGAGCTCAAATATAAGTTAGTAGGTATACGTAGACTGGCGACTGGTTGTCAAGGTCGACTTGGACCACCAGTCGAAAGCCTCACCTCCAGCAAGCTGCTCAACCAGCTCCTCGTAGACAGCCCTCTCCTTTTTCTCTTTGAAATCCACTGTCAATGGACACTTCCAGCTACCAATCTCCTTTCCGTTCGACCTCTTTCCCCTGTCTAGCCTTTTTGTGTCTTGCTATATGAACCTGTGAATCCCCGAATACACCGCTTTCGCTCCTTGTCAACCAGCGCCCATTCCTTCTCTGAAAGAACAATGAAACCACCCAACGCCGAACACAGCGATAGAAGTGGCTCCAGAAACCTTAGGACTGCTCAAGCTTCTGGCTCTGAGTACCGCCGGATCAAGGCGCAATGGGCCAACGCGCAATTGCTTGCGGAGGAAGAGGCGCGGAATGCGACGGGAGCACAGAAGCAGATTCGGCGGACAAGATCGGGAGCGGCGAGTGAGGAGGAATTGTTGAAGGCTATGAAGGAGAAGGATGGACAGAGGAATAAGGCGAAGGAGAGGGAGTTTAAGATCATGCATGGGGGTGCTTTGGGCCTCTTGGGGTGGTTATTGTGAGTGTTGCTTTTTTGGTTTGTGGACGCTGCTTTTCCCCTGTTTAAATGATATCTGGTGATAGATGGGTGTTAATGTGGGATATGATGAGATAGATTTATTCATTTAATAGGGATTTTTTTCTTCACCAAAGGATTTCTACTCACGCGCCTGGTGTTGGATACCAAATCGGAGTGTGCAGTGCTTCCGTTCGAGACGCCAGATGCGAAAATACGCCTCAAGGGGCTCGATGGAGGGTGCTGGCATCCAAAGACTTTCGACAAAGCCGTCGTTATCATCATTGATGCCCTCCGATATGATTTTACGGTTCCTTTTCGTCCCACTGTCGAAGGGCAAAAACCGCATTTATTCCATCATAATATTCCCGTCCTCTATGAGACCGCCGTTGAGAAACCACACAACGCCTTTCTTCTTCCGTTCATTGCAGATCCACCAACTACGACCTTGCAGCGGCTTAAAGGGCTTACGACTGGGACACTGCCCACGTTCATAGATGCGGGTTCTAATTTTGCTGGCACGGCGATCGACGAGGACAACATAGTCGCTCAATTGCGCAGTGCGGGTAAGCGGATTGTGCATTTGGGCGATGAAACCTGGCATGCACTGTTCCCTGGCTACTTTGAAGAAGACCTCACTCATGCATACGACTCATTCAACGTCTGGGACTTGTTTACTGTCGACAATGGAGTGACGGAACATATCTTCCCACTTTTGCGTGCCGAGAATGCGACCAAGTGGGATGTTATCTTTGGTCATTACTTAGGTGTTGATCATGCTGGCCATCGATATGGACCAGACCATACGGCAATGGCAGCAAAGCTGAGGGAAATGGATGGTGTGATACGACGACTCATTGAAAGCATCGATGACCGCACCTTGCTTGTCATAATGGGCGATCATGGTATGGACTCCAAAGGGGACCACGGCGGTGAATCTGACGACGAGGTTGAAGCTGCGCTGTGGATGTATTCCAAGAAAAAGGTCTTCGGCCGCACGAGCATTGATTCTTTGGAGCCCCCCAAGACAGCAAAAGAACGTCCTGTTCCCCAAATCGATCTAGTACCGACCCTGTCTTTGCTGCTCGGTCTACCAATTCCATTTAATAATCTTGGATCGCCTATTGAAGAAGCCTTTGCTGGTTCCGACGGTAAGGATTTGAGAGATCTGGTTGCTGTTAATCGACTTGCGTCAGCTCAAATCGTACGATACCAACATGAATATGCACGGGCACGAGGTTTAGACCAAGACCGCACATCGGGGCCATTGTCATTATGGTCTCAGGCTGAGGGTAAATGGAGGTCGATGAAGAGTGTTACGAATCCAGACCCAGCTGCTCTTCGGGCCATCTACGAGTCTTACCGTGAGTACCAAAAGGATACGCTAAACGCTTGCCGAGCATTGTGGGCTAGGTTTGATATTCCAAGTATGATTCTGGGAATCGGAATTTTGACCGGCGGTATCGCAATTTTGGTGTTTTACGCTCGGGCCATTCGAGGCGATCGAACCGATATTACATTCCCAACTTTGAAGAGAATTGGTATTACGACTGCAGTTGGTGTTGCAGGAGGTGTCGCATCAACAACCATGTCTCTTTTGCAGATGCCAGCTCTTGAGGCTGGAGCACTTGGAGCTGCAGTTGGGGGTATCCTTGGGGCGTCGTCGACTCTGCTCTGGATTCCACAGCGTATCCTGTCACCTTTGCCAAACTCTTTGTGGAGCTGGTTTGCCGCTGTGTTTACAGTTGCTCAGTCGGTCGGTTTCGCGTCAAACTCCTACACCATCTGGGAAGATCACATCCTTCTCTTCTTTCTCACCACTTTCGGCTTTCTGGCTGCTGTCTCTTCCCTCAGGCAGAATGTTAAGGAGGATAGAGTCCTCGGTTTATACCATGCAGCTCTCTTCATTATTCTCAGTAGGATAGCTTCTCTCTCGCGACTTTGTCGGGAAGAGCAGATGCCCTACTGCAAATCGACATACTACGTCTCGGCAACATCTTCGACGTCGGCACCTTGGCAGCTCCTAATTCCATTCGCATTATCACTGATTCTTCCGTCAGTCATTCGATCCTACTATCAAGGAACAAAGTCATACGAAGGATCGGCTATCTTCTGGATAGGGTTCGCTCTCCGGATGGGGTTGCTTTTTGTAGCGACATACTGGTTGTTAGATACCGCTGACGATGCGAATTGGCTTACTCTAAAGTCTAGTACGATCAAGTCAATCAAAGTGGTTTTAGCTCAAATTGTGCTTGCGATAGCATTCGCTGCTGGAACTACAACCTTTGCTTGGGCCAAACCTTGCATTAGCATCGCCATGACACCACGTTCGCAGCCCAGCGTCAAAACCTCCGTGACAATTCTCGGATATGCTAATATCTACGGAACGCGGTTCTTCATCCTCGTGATCAACTTCGCCCTCGCCATAATTCTTCTACAAAAGCCGATGGGTGGAGGAACCATTGCCCTACAAATCTGGCAAATCCTCTCCCTGCTCGAGATTCTCGACACCAACGGCCTCACCACCAGCAACTCCGCCATTGGCCCCATCATCCTCGCCATGCTCGGCTCTTTCCACTTCTTCACGACGGGCCACCAGGCGACGCTCAGCAGCATCCAATGGGAAAGCGCCTTCATCCCCCTCCACACAGTTCGATACCCCTGGTCCCCCATTCTCGTCATCTTCAACACTTTCGGCGCCCAGATCCTCTCCGCGGTCGCCGCGCCGCTAACTGTCCTGTGGAAACGACCCATTAATTCTCGTAGCCCGCAAAACATAAACGCTGTTGCTGCGAAAGCACCTGAGAATTCAACCCGGCGGCGCCTTCTGGCGGACGTTATGCAGGCGGCCACGACGCATGTTTTGTATTACGTGACTGTCAACGTGGCTACGACGGTGTGGGCTGGCTGGCTGCGGAGACATCTCATGCTCTATCGGATTTTCTGCCCGAGGTTTCTGATGGGCGCGGCGGTGCTGGTGGTCGTGGATATTGTTGTGCTGTGTTTTGCTGTTGCGGGGGTGAGATGGAGCACGATTAGTGTGGGAGATGTATTTGGATGGGATTGAGATTGGTAGCGGCGTGGGTGGGATTAGGGCGGTAAGAAATTGAAGATGAAAGAGTCATTTGGTACGCTATATAGAACGTCATTTAGAACAGGGCAAGAGGATTTATAGAAGGTTGATGGCTTGATCTTGTGCAATCGGCTAATATTGGGCTAGACATGTATATATATGATATTTATTTTATAAAGCCTGTTCACCATATACTGTCTATCGATTCATTTTTATATCACGCTCTCCTCCTGTCTATCAGCTTCAAATGTCGTCCAGATCTCGTACGCAGAAATGTTAATCCGAGTTGTTCTTGAGCCAATCAGATGTGCTTTGATGGTACACATTACTACTAACACAGTACTTGTAACACAGTAAATTGAAGATCCACAACACAGCAGGGATGCTGAAACTTAAATAAACAGAAAAGCCAATAGAACGCATTCCTTAAGCTCGAATGGTCAATTGAAGATCCACACTACTACAAGGATATTTTACCTGAACCAATCAACGTTCAATTGAAGATCCGCACCACAACAGGGATACGGCAACTTAAAAATGCAGCAGAGCCAATACAAAGCATTTTCTAAGCTTGACGGTCAATTGAAGATCCACACCACTGCAGGGATATTTTACTTTAACCAATCAGATGTGCTTTGATGATCGATTGAAGATCCACACTACAACAGGGATATTGCAGCTTAATAACACACAGTGGAGCCAGTAAAAAGCATATCTTACATAAGCTTGACTGCCTCGGCTTAGTAATAAAATATTACGTGAGCTTCTGTTGAGTCCCTCCAGCTTTTGGAAGACATATCACAGCACGGCTATCACTTTTGCTATTCTCCTGCTATGAGCATACTGGAAACAATCTCTTGACTTTACGATTTCTCGAACTTTAGTTAATGAAGTTGTCGTGTCTCTAGAAAAGCAGCTTACGGAATATCTACCCGCTATTAACGTAACAAAAGCCGAAAGCCGCTGGTCCCCCCATCCAGAAACCCACGCGCGCGCGCACAAACGGCGAATTCCCAATCCTTTTTTCTCACTACCTACCTACAACACCCATGTCCTCCAACGTCGGCCTCTCCACCCCCCGCGGCAGCGGAACATCCGGCTACGTCCAGCGCAATCTCTCCCTGCTCAAGCCGCGCGACGACCACCACCGCCGAGGCTACGGCGGCCCGTTCGCCGCAAACGGCGATGACGCCGCGCAGACGACGCCGTTCAGGCAGCGACAGCCCGACAGGCAGATTTTAGAGCATGATCGACGGAGACAGATTGAACTACGGGTTCTGGAGGAACGCGAGAGGCTGGAGGAGGGGAATGAGGGGAGGTCTGATGACGGGGATGGGAAGGCGAAGGAGGAGAAGAAGAAGGGTGATGGGTTGTCGGAGGAGGAGATTGAGCGGAGACTGGAGGAGTTGCGGGCGCGGTTGACGAGGGAGTTGGAGGATGAGTTGGCTGGGCACGGGGAGGGGGATTATCGGCGGGGAGAGAAGAGGAAAGGGGGGGATTTTGGTGGTGGTGGTGGTAGTGACGGGGGTGGGAGTGGGAAGAGGCGGTTTAAGACGTATCAGGTGCATGAGCAAGCAGAAGCGAAGATCGAGGAGAGTGAGCGGTTCAGGAGGGCCTTGGGGATTAAAGTGGATGGGGAGGATGGGCCGAGGCGTGAGGGTCGGAGGAGGGATTGGGATACGAGGCCGGACCGAGAGGGTAGGGGTGATAGGGATGGGTGTGAGAGAAGGGAGAGGAGGTATAGGGAAGATAGAGACGAGAGAGATGATGGATACAGAGGCAGGTATAGGAGGGACGATTCGAGATGATACCAGCGAGTGTAAGGGGCATTCTATGGCGTTTGGGCAGCCTTTCTGGCTGGCGAAATCTTTTGATGAATACGGTCGGGCTTTATTCTTATTTACAAATTCTTGATGATACTCACTTCATGCTTGTCAAAATCATCCAGTTAGCGACCACTGCTCTGTGCAAAGCTCACATTTTCATTAAATGGCGGCGGAAACAAAAATAAATCTCATATAAAGTTTCTTTCCTTATGCTCCAAAGCATGTAACCCAACCCCCTTTTTAACCACATTCATTGCTAAACAAACCGTTCAATAACCCATCCCTCTTTTTTATCCTTCCTTTGGACCACCTTCTTCGCAGGCAGCGGCCATCCCATACTTCCAGACTCCCCAACCAACGAAGGAATTACCCAACATTCTCTTCGATCGGGCGAACCTCCCAAAGGCTCCGTCTTTCCAATAGGCTTCCCATACTGAATCAACGGCGTACCTTGCGCCAGAGCAGACAGTTGCAATGCACTGACCGGCGTTAATGGAAACATGCGCACTTTGGGCGTATCTCCAATGTACGCAGGCGTCGATTGTTGAAGGTGTGAGTATACCAAGTATTGAGGAAGTTCGCTGATTGATAATTTGGCTAGAGTCGATGAGGGATGAAGATAGACTGCTTTTTCGTCTAGCTCTCTCGCATGTCCTTCTCGAGACGCGAACAGGGTAAAGTAAGGGACGTCAATGGCACGTCTCGGTTTGCGTTCCATTGCTGGAGGGACAGGTGCTGTGTCAGCACGGATGGCTATTTGGTCGATGAATCCCGCAGCTGTGATTTGTTTCAGTGCGCGGATCTGCTTGTCTGAGGGCTCGGGCAGACGAGGCTCGAAGGAACCAAGCAAACCAGGATTATTTATGCGGACCAGATCGGATACCTGACGCCGCAGTAGCGCAGCTTCCTTCATCGCATTCGGGCGAAGAAACATCTGCGAGGAGAATGTCTCTCCATCAGCAGCATAGGCGTATGCGCATACAGCCGCGAGAAACTTCAATGTATCAGCTTTGTCATCGTACTTGCTGAAAACACGGTGAGCTTTGTTGTAAGCCCTTTTCCGCTGTTCGCGAGCAGTGTCCTCGAGGCGGTCAGCATTCGTATATACTTGTTTCTCTTCATGCCTAGGCAGCGGCGACAGTTCCAGCTGGCTCTCCGGAATGAACAAGTCCGAAACAGCTAGAGCCGCAACCATTGCAATAACATATGGCATACAACCATGTTGATGACCTATATGGAGCATTTTGCCAAACCTTGGACTCAAAGGATACAATGTCAAGTGACGTCCTATATCTGTTACTTGACCGTCCGTCGTTAATGCTCCAAGATACTTGAGCAGATTTTCTGCTCTAGCAAGGGCAGTACGGCGCGGAGGTGTTGGGAAAGGGAAATTGACGATATGGTGCAGCCCCATACTCTTCATCTGCAGCACGACCCCCTCGATTGGTGTACGAAGTACTTCCGGTTCAGTATATTCTGGAAACGCTTCTTCGTATACCGCGGAAGAATACAGTCGGTAGCAGTGACCTGGTCCGGTTCTTCCAGCTCGTCCAGCACGCTGAGTAGCACTGGCTTTACTGATCCATCCAATCTGGAAATTTTGTACACCAGTAGAGACGTCGTATTGCTTCTCTTTGGATCGGCCACAGTCGAACACATATCTAATTCCAGGAATAGTTAAACTGGTCTCAGCAATGTTTGTCGCCAATACTATAAGCCGTGAGCCTTCTGGTACTGGTTCGAATATCTTGAGTTGTTCTCTCGTTGGAAGCTGGGAGTATAAGGGTAATATATGAACTGTGGTCTTCGCGTCCATAGGTCCCTCTTCTTCATCAAACTCATCCTCATCCTCTTGATCTCCATTGTCATCCAATCCTTGTATTTCGATATCACTCTCGTCGTCTTCTTCTCCTTGCAGAGTTAACTGTTCCTCACCAAGCTCGATATCTTCAGCTTCCAACGACGCTTCTGCAGGACATATCTGAACTTTTCCTTGAAAGCTATTCGATGGGTGAGTTGACTTTAAGGCTTGGTTCAATCTTTTCGCAAGCAGTTTAATCTCACCCTGACCAGTCAAGAAAACAAGAAAGCCACCTGGAGGTAGCTTTCCATGGCCTCTGCAAATTTTGCGGTACGCTTCTTCCACGTAATCTCGATGAGTGCGGCGTGAGAAATGCACAGTGACGGGGAATTGGCGCCCCTCTGCTTGAACCAGGGGTGGTGGCCCACATTTGAATAGATTTGGATTCTGAATGAAATCCGATATCCGTAAAGTTGCAGACATTATTACCAACTTCAGCAGTTTTGTGGATGGGTTCTCTGCGTTCATTGATTTCCGTAAGTCCACTATTCGACTGACCATACCAATGAGAAGATCAGTATTCACGCTTCGCTCATGTGCTTCATCAATAACAATGATGGAGTACTTTGATAACGAGAAATCTTGGGCTATTTCTCGTATCAAAACACCATCCGTCATATACTTTATGGCAGTTTTGGCAGACACCGTGCTGTCAAATCGAATTTGATAGGAGACCTGATCAGCAAATTGTCCCAACTCTTGACCCACTCGTTTCGCCATACTAACGGCTGCAACACGCCTTGGCTGAGTGACACCGATCATGCCAGGGTTATCACTATCTGGATTGCCATAACCTGCCTCGAACAGGAATTGTGGGAGTTGAGTAGTTTTGCCACTTCCTGTAGCTCCCCATATCACAACACATGAATTGTTATGTATTGCCTCCATTATCTTCTGTTCTTCTCCAACGACCGGCAACTTTAATCGAGCCTCTTGTATGTCATCGGAACGATTAACAGTCACGGAAAAGGCTTTCCTTGTAGGATCTCCATTTGGTACTCGAAGCTCCAGTGGCAAAGGCTCTTCCTCCACTTGGACGCTCCGATTTGCTGTCTTTATAGCTTGGGACAAGTTTTCAGAAACTGGGACTGGCACATGCTGTGTTGGTTGGAAACCGACAGCTTCGTTGATTTGTTGGACAGCCCAGGCTTTGAACGCTGACTGTCGCGGGCGAATTCTTCTCGTTGATGTCTCCTCGCCTTCCGAAGATTCAGCGTCGCTCCCGTCGCTTGAGCGAGAATCGCTTCCTATCATTTCCTCATCTTCGCTACTCTCCTTTACAGCAGATTCTGGCCCGCTATCTTCAGAATCGAATCCCTCCCACTCAGGTTCATTAACTGGGTCGGTCTCCCGTGCTCGTTTCTTTCTTTTCTTCAGTATTGGATAGCCGTCTGCGCCAACCTCTAAAGGCCGTTTTAAACCACTCCCAATTGGCAGATTTCCAGCAAAAAGTGAACTAGAAATACCATTCAGATTCCGTGAATTCTTTAAAATAACTTCGTCTTCGGAATCCGTTTCGCCAGTAATTTCTGACATAGAATTAGATGCTCCAGGCCCAATGCCTCTGTTGTTCGCTTCATTTTGGACGTGGGTTTCCTTTTCGTAGCGCTTTTTCTTATCCTTGCCTAAATTCCGTGAGCTCTGAAGCAGGGTGGTGTCTATCTTCGAGTTGGCGAGCTTCTTGAGAAGGAGTTGATTCTCGTCCTTTTTCAGTTTATTTTCCTAATCCAACACAGCCAATATTAGCTTCACCACAGTCGCAATGAGACGGGCGCAGAACATACTATGTACTTGTCCAAGCGCTTTTGCTTCTTGCTAGAGATTTTCGGTTGTTGCGCTCTCAGCTCCTCCCTCAAAAGCCGCTTCTTTTCCTCCCTCTCCGCCTTCGAGACTGGTAGGATTTCGATAGCATTTGAGTCCTCATTTTGGGGAGCTGCTTTGTTTTCTCTAGTTAAGACTTTATGCTTTCTTTGTCGAGGAACGAACTTCGGCATTTTCGAGGCGTACATAGGTACTGTCAGTTCACACGCAGCTCCAGTCTTCATCCCATATCGGAGATGCAGCAAATTATTCTGCTACAAAGGCGGTGAAGATGAGGCACTCCATACTGTAGCTACCGGAATATCGATCATGCGTTTCTCCGGAGAAATGTTGATCCACGATGGAAAAACTTTTCTTTCGGACCTACGATATTCCGATGTTAGGTAAGGAGATTGATTACCTTAGAATGGTTACACTAACCACATTAAGTAACTCGTCAAATGTAGCTACAGTACTCCGTACACATATACCAAGTATGCCGTACTAGATGACCCTCATCATATGGAGTACAACCAACCACATCCATGGATCAATAGCTGCCCTCAGTCACAACTCGATCGGTTCAATCTCAGACATCATGACACTGGCTGCTTGTTCAAACACTGAAGCGCCAGCAACTGATACCACTGAACCCTTGCAAGTGAAAGGGGCTGGCTAATGGTGCGGAATTCTCACGATGGTCTTGTCCAATCCATTCGCCTACATTTAACGCCCAACTGCATATGGCCCCCAGTAACTGATGCCGCCATGCAATTCGCACGTTAATCCCGTTTCAAAACACAACTTTTAAACGCCCGAATTCTCACCCCTACAACCGAGCCTCATCGGTTTACTTATAATCAATGCCCCTTTCGCTCAAGCGACACCAAGAGCTCGTCGAGCCGGAACCAAAAAGGCAGAAAGTTCGCCATCCTGTTTGTGAAGGAGCACAACGACCACCAGAATTTTGGGACAACCTATCTAAAATCTGGTTGACCACGAAGGCCCTGAGAGAGCTGGATCGCAGAAATACTTTATCTCACGCGGGTCCCTATGTTACAAAGCCCCATAGGCCGATTACTCGACAGTTTTTTGCTGAGCATCAAAGAAAGAATTGTGTCCAGGACGCTCCCAACTTCCTCAGCCGATGCACACTGGATTTTTTGAAGCAGATAAAAGCATTTGCCAGACACGGAGGTCCGGACCTTTCTGACCTCGGAAATGTATGTTATCACTTTATGTATAATAATCAGATTGATCTAATCGGTCTTTAGTTTCACAGAAGACCCCTTAACTTCGATATGGCTAAGCGGCGTTTGCCAGATACGAACACATCTAACGCCAAATCCAGGCGAACCTCTCAGAGCACTGGGTCTTACAGTCTTGGCTTTGAACAGCATCTGATTGACCATGGTGTATATCCTGATGGATATGAGTATCCTGATGGCACAGTTCCAGAGCTGCCAAAGAATTGGGACGATATTGATGGAATGCTAAGCCATCCACGGGCTTCACTCTCACCATCAAAGTTTGGAGTGAAAGAGTTCCAACAGTTTAAACGAGCAAATGCATATGCTACCAGTGAGAAGAAGCTCACCAAAATCATTGAAACTCTCGAGGGCGGAAGTGATGATAAAACTGTTGGAGGAGATTATCCATTCGGAAATTTCGAACCCTTAACTGACGACACAATCCCAAATGCCAAACCCGATCACTTTCATGGCTCTCGACCTGAAGAACTGAACAGACAGATTCGTGAGGAGCTCAATGGTACCATTATCCCTTCAGCAGCGACCAGTCGTCCAATGTTGCCAAATTTCTTTTTAGAGATCAAGACACCAGATCAATCATCCGCGGTAGCAAAACGGCAAGCCTGCTATGATGGAGCTCTAGGGGCTCGAGCTATGCAAAGTCTTCAATCATACGGAGGGGATTCAATTCATGACAACAATGCCTATACCATCGCATCGATCTATCAAGACGGCACTCTTAAGCTGTACACTTCGCATCCTACCAAATCCAGCGCTCCTGAAAGACGCACGGAGTACTTTATGACTCAAATCAATACCTGGGGGATGACTGGGAATATAGAAAGCTTTCGACAAGGAGCAACTGCCTATCGGAATGCTAGGGACTGGGCAAAGGGGAAGAGAAGTCAATTCATTGAAGCCGCGAATAGAAGACTTGCAGAAACAGATACTTCGCAAAGTGTCACCGCTACGACATCAGCAGCTGCTCTGAACAATTCGGAAGCTTCGGCTGCGAATGCAAGTCTCTTAGAAACAGAGTCTCAATCAGACTCTGCTCCCCGGGACGCCATAACGTCTACCCAAACAGTGGTTGACTCGATTACTTCAGCGGACTCAGATGAATATCAGGACGCAGAGCTTAGTTTTGTTAAAGAAGGAAGACCTTTGAGCACCGCGTAGTGGGTCATATCTCACTAAAACTACTGATGAATGCGTACTGTCCAAAACCTAGAACGTAGGGTTGCAAACTCTGCTGTCTGCTAACTGTAGTTCATTCTAGAATCGTCTACACAGTATTTTCTATATTTTGTACGAGTGAATGAAACTTTCTTGTTATCCATAGCTGTCTTGTATTAATCTGATGAGTATGTACGTTTGTACTCCGTACCTCCTTTCATTATTGGCAGATGGGATAGAGAGTTCCAAAGAAAGATGCTTATGTAGTTAACTAAGTTAACTAGATGTGTTTTGATTGGTCAGCTCTGACAGGACCTCTCTCTCTCTCAGTCTACATCCTGTCCATGGTCTCTCTCCCAGTTCCCTGGAGCAGTGCATGTTTTTCTGGTGCTGAAGCTTTAGTCCTCTCAATTCCAGTGACTTTTCTGCAGCATGCACCTGGGTTTTCAACAGTTTCTTAGTAGTTATACTTGAAGAATGATGGAGGAAATCATTGGCAATAATGCATTGGAAGGCATCGAAGACCTCCCGTTTCCAGCACAAACAAAGCAAGCCGCCGGGCTTGTCGGAGGTATCCAGACAGATGTGATGATGATATCCTTCTCGGATAAGATTCTTGTAACTGTAACGCAGAATGGGAGACTAGCGCACTGGGTACGCTCAAACCACTATTGCTAGGTGGATTTTTCGCTTCGCTTTTTTCAATTCAACACACTGACATATGGCAGCTTCATGTTCCTCTAGAGAATACGAACCCAGGAACTGGCGGGTACCATACAATTCCCGAAGAAGGAGAGGATAGTTTAATTCCCCTTGCTGAACTAACAGCAACAACGGTGCTTGGCGGGCGTTCGCCGGGTTGGGAGAGGATTGGGCATTTATACGCATGCCAAATTGCCAGCGCGATTGCGACCAAGTATCCAAACGAGAAGCGGCTTCTTGTTGTGGGACTCGGGTTGGACAAGCCGGACGCTGACCGCGATATATTCTTTGGAATCATCGACCTTGTGTTGCGCTGCTTATGATGCGCGGTCGGACGGGCAAGTGCATCTGATTACACTTATAATTTTGAGGTCTTATAAACATTCTTGCGTGAATTAAAACGCGAAGGAGAAGCTTCTTTGCCCGGAAAGCAGAAGTCCCTGGATATATTCCACATATACAGTTCTCAAAACCTGCGAATTTACGGTTGGCGACTGGCAATTGAGAAGCCCACAGCCACGTTTGCTATTAGAGGAAACGGATTTCTGAACACTATAACTACCATAGAAATGCTGCAGCTGGTACGTTGGATTGATAAATCATCAGACAGGCATAGTTTGTGCTGCAGTTCTCTCCATAATATCACTGTGAGAGCAGAGCCTGTTTGTATAATGGCAGGTTTCGGGAAACAGATCAGAGACTTCAATGTAAAGAATAGTATCATGGCCATGTTCCAACTGCGAGCTCCAATCCATGCAACCCGGATATTTGTTGTACCGTCACTTGTTGATTACGTAATCACTTAATTATCCCCTTGCCTGTCAACCAGGTTCTTTTAGCACCTTGGCATCCAATACAAGAGCATAAGTTTGGGTGGGTTTCTTCAGCCAATCAAATTTCTTAGTGATTCTCATACTAATCTGATTGACTAATAAACAGAGACAAAAACTTCTATGTGATGTGTTGCAAAGTTGTTCTCTAGCAGTTTGCAGCTTGCAGCTCTCAGCTCTTGCATTTATGCAGTATTTCTTTTATTACTCACTTTATTTATCATTATTTGCAGTTATAAGATAGTTACTGATTGAAAATCAATAGAAAATGGGCAAGAAGAGAAAGATTGATGAAGTTCTAAAGAAATTTCCTAATCAAGAAGATCTAGAATTCAGGCCAATGTCATCTCTGTTCTATTTTTCAAAAATCAACATTCCAGCAAATATAAACATGAAAAGTTCTCTAGAACTATTCAGTCTTTTTATCTTCACAGAGATTATTCAGTTTATCAGCAATTCTACAAACCTTTATGCAAAACACTGACAAAATTTGAAGAAACCAGTTCTTCATGAATGAGCATGAATGTCATACCAACTCAAAGCTTCTTAGCATGTGAGCTGCTAGTTAGCAGCTATGTTATACTTTGCTTATGATGTATTTTATATTGACTCTTGTCTTCATGTATATTATAAAGAATATGTTGTCTTGCTTTTTGAGAAGAGCAAGTGATCAGTTTAATACAACTGAAACTATAAGCTGATATTTTTTTAATTATATAACTATCATATAACTGTTTGTTATTTTTTATCTGAAGCTCTAAACTTGCTTGTTCATTTATTATTATGTGAATAATTATTTAAAATAATTAAAATAATTGATTGTTAAACTCACTGTTACAGTTCTGATCATTTTTTTATATAATTAATTTGAAGTTATGCTGCTGCTATCTGAAAAAAATATATTAAAAAAAACAATTTTTTAAAATAGCAGCTCAATCTGAAAAAAATCTTGATTACATACAAAAATTACAAAAAAAATTTACTGTTCTGAAAAATATTTCTGAATTAAATAATTTTAAATTAACAAACTCAACATCTGAATTTACTGTTACAAGTTTATTTAATCAAAAGCAATTTAATTAATTAATTAATACTTTAACACTGACACATCACAGTGAGAAAAAAAGATTTTCTGAATTTGAGTTATATCATAACAAAAATCACAAGAAATATTGATAATGAACACATTCAGTAAAAAATTATCTTGATGATAAATTAAATATATATATTACAAAAAAGAATAAAATTTAATATGCAGCAGTAAAATTATAAAATAATGTTTAATCAATTTGATTTTTTGAGCAAAAGTCAGTTGATTTGAATAATTATATGTGAACTTAATTCAAGTTATTTTTTCTAAATTAAATTAAGATGCTGAAGAACTGCAGCATGTTAATCAATAAAAAATGATTGAAATTACATCAACACTTTATATTATTAATTATTAATTTTAAATGTATTTATGTTGATAAATGAAATGAAATGAAGCTTTCTATCTCATTATGTCAGAAGAATGAATTTTAAAATTAATGTTTTTTTAATAAATTAATTTCAAAACTTTGCAGTGTTATTATGTCACATCAGCAAATATTTTACAAAATAACTGAAATAATTTCATTAAAAGCTTGCATGAAATAAATACAGAATAAAATCATTAAAAATCAATAAATTTTTAAACATCAACAGCAACAAAAGTCAAAATGATGTAATTCTGATAAAAAATGAAAAAATAACTTAAAAAATCAGAATTAAGCAGCAAAGAAGCTGCAATTTACATTATATTATATTGTAGAAGAAAAGCAAAAATATAAAAAAAATAAAAAAAAATTATTGTTTTATTTGTAATGAAATAAATTACATAAATTTAAAATGCTCAAAACAGCAGCAGAGAAAATTTAATCAATCAAAAGAAAAAATTAATTCACTGCTGAATTCACAAAAATCAGCAGTAAACATGCTGCAAAATAATGAAAAATCAAAATGACAAACAAATAAAAAAAATTTATTTTAATCACATTTGTTCAATTTGAAAAGTATTCTGTATTTTCAAATGCATTATTAAATTCTGAAGTTACTTCTGAATTTATCTTATATTGCAAGCTGTTGCAAAATGACTGAAAATCTGCTGCTGAATTGCAACAATCAACTGAAATGACAAATGAAACAAAAATAACTTGTTATGACAAAATTGATATTTTATTTAAAATTTTTAATTTGTTCAGAATAGCTAAGTTATTTAATAAACATTTTTTGATTATTGATTTGTTGTGTTACAATATGATATTAGATCATTATTAATTAACTGAGATTAATTTTTTAGTTAATTGAATTACTGCTTCTTGATGTTATCACATTGAAAAATCTGCAAAGTTGTGAATTAAATTCTCAAGAAAATTCTTCAAAATTATCAGACATGACATGATTTATCTTTTATTAACTGAAACAGTGAATCTGCAAAAAAATTTAATGAAAATGTCAAAATTATCAGATATTTATTCTGATTTTAAACACATGTTTTTTTAAAAAAAAAGCAAATATTCTTTCAGATATTTTCATGAAATATGTTATTAATCTTCAAAAAAAACAAAATACTTTCATGAAAGCAGTAATATTTTTTCTTGACAGTGAAGTTTAATACTTTGTGAAAATATTTGAAAAATAATTAACAAAAAAGTTGAATACAATCATCAACTAGTCTGGCAGATGCATCAGTTTTTTTCTTCAAGAAAGCAAACAAATCACTACAACTATGCATCAATTATTAAGAATTAAATGCAATTATAATTAAAAATTATTACTTTTTACTTCAAATAAACAAACTATTGAATCAATTGAATGACATGAAATATTTTACTAAATTTGATCTACATGACACATATCATCAACTTTAGATTAAAAAAAAATGAATGAGAAACTGCTTTTTAAACTCAATATAAACATTTTGAATATTAAATATTATTATTTGATTTTTGCAATGTCTCTGCAATCTTTCAAATATATATCAATGATGTTTTTTGGAATATTCTGAATATATTTGTTATTATTTATCTTGATGATATTTTGATTTATTCTCAGACTAAAAAAAAGCATATTCATTATATTCAAGAAGTTTTTTTGTGATTATCTCACTTAAATTCATGAGTAGCTTCAAAATTCAATAATGCATTTGAAAATACAGAATACTTTTCAGATTGAATAAATGCAGTTAAAGCAAATTTTTTTCTGTTTATTTATCATTTTGATTTTTTGTCATTTTGCAGCAAATTTACTGCTGGCTTTTGTGAATTTAGTGATGAGTTAGTTTTTTTTTTGTTGATTAAATTCTCTCTGCTGCTGTTTTAAGCATTTTGAACTTATATGATTTATTTCATTACAAATAAAGTAATGATTTTTCTTTTTTTGTTTTTTTTTATATTTTTGCTTTTTTTCTGCTGTATAATGTGATGTAAATTGTGACTTTTTTGCTGCTTGATTCTGATTTTTTGAGTTATTTTTCTGCTTTTTATCAGAATTACATCATCTTGATTTTTATTGTTGTTGATGTTCAAAAATTTGTTGATTTTTAATGATTTTATTTTGTACTTGTTTCATGTGAGCTTTCAGTGAAGTTATTTTGATTACTTTGTGAAATATTTGCTGATGTAATATGATAGCACTGTGAAGCTTTGAGATTAATTTATTAAAAAAACATTGATTTCAAAACTCATTTTTCTGATGTAATGAGATAGAAAGCTTCATCTTATTTCATTTATCAATGTAAACATGTTCAAAATTGATAATTAATTGTGTAAAATGTTGATGTAGTTTCAGTCATTTTTCATTAATTAACATGCTGTGATTTTCTGATGTCTTAATCTGATTCAAAAGAAATAACTTAAATTGAGTTCATGTATAATTGTTCAAATCAATTGACTTTTGCTTAAAAAATCAAGCTGATTAAACATTATTTTGTAATTTTGCTGCTATGTATTGAATTTTATTTTTTTCTGTAACATATATATCTGATTTATCATCAAAATAATTTTTTACTGAATGTGTTCATTATTGATATTTTTTGTGATTCTTGCTATAATATAACTCAGATTCAGAAAACTTTTTTTTTGCTATGATGTGTCAGTGTTAAAACATCAATCAACTGATTAAATTGCTCTTGATTAAATAAACTTGTAATAATAAATTCAAATGTTGAGTCTGCTGATTTGAAATTGTTTAATTCAGAAATTTTTTTTAAAACAATAAATTTTTTTTATGATTTTTGTATGTAATTAAAATTTTCTTCAGATTGAGTTCAACTTGAGTTACTGTTTTAAAAAACTGTTTCTTTTTTGACATATTTTTTTCAGATAGTGATGACATAGCTTCAAACTAGCTATATAAAGAAAAGTGATCAGAACTGTAACAGTGAATTTAACAATCAACTGTTTCAGTTATTTTAGATGATTATTCATATAATGATAGATGAACAAGCAAGTTCAGAGCTTTCAGATAGAAGATAACAAACAGTTATACAGTAACTATATGATGAAAAAGAAGTATCAACTTATAGTTCAAGTTATATTGAACTGATTGCTTGCTTTTCTCAAAAAGCAAGACAATGTATTCTCTATAATATACATGCAGATGAAAGCCAATATAAAATATGTCATAAGCAAAGCATAACATAGCTGCTAACTAGCAGCTCATGTGCTAAGAAGCTTTGAGTCAATATGACATATAGACTGCTGGTGGGCAGCAGCAGGCCAGGTTGAGACTCTATGCTAAACATCATTAAGTATAATTTCAGAGGCCTTGACACTTGGTGGATGTCTGAATCAGATTCTGCTCAAACTCTAGATGTTTACAAATAAAGCAGAATTTATCTTCTTCAAACTCTAGATTTTATTCAGACAAACAGACTTTCTCTAAAATCTGATTCAATTCAGAAGTTGATCAACTCTAAAACAGACAACAAACTTTGAACAAATCATCAATAAAAGAATTATTAACAAAAACAGTATCAAATCACTTTTTCACAAATACAAGTAACAAAAGTTTCAAGATTTTTACTAAATGACTCAAGAGCTGACAGATCATCATTTTCACTTTCACTGCTGAACAAATTTTTTTCATGTTCATCAATCATTTCATTATCTTCATTCTTCAGCTGATCAGCAGGCTCATCAGCTAGCTTAGCAATTGACTTGTTGATTGAATTCTTAAAAAAATCATCAACTGAACTTTTAATAGCTTCTGAATTTCTAACAGTCAGATTTTTTTCAGAAAGATTGATAATTTTTTTATTTATTTGAGTCATTTCTGCTGAAACAACAAATTCTTCATCAAGATTTATGACATTGCTTGAAGAATTGACAGAATTATTTGCTGTTTTGTCAGTGAATATCTTCAATTTCTTTTTCTTTAAATAAATAAATCACTCAAAATCTATCACCAGAATCATTAAAAAAAATAAAAAACAAATTAATCAAGATTTTACTCACAACTAATGCAAAAACTTTCACACTTATTTCATAAATAATTGTCACAAATTTCATTATCTGAGTTAATGAAATTTTTTTGATAAGTTACACAGATCACAAAAAAACTTTTTTTTTCTTTTCACAGCAATCACATGAAGTTGATAAAACTGTTTCACAAGTTTGAACTAGACTTGATCAATTTCAGGATCAGATCAAATTCATGAAGAATGCTGGTCAGTCACTAAAGCTCTTAAAATCTAAAGCTTCAGACTCTGTTCATCTCACAGGCCAGTGGGTTTGAGCATGAATTTACTCATTAAATCCATTCAGCATCAAGTCTTCTGAAACTATACTTAATAGTGTCTAGTGTAGAGTCTCAATCAGATCTGCTGCTGTCTGTTGCAGCCTGTAAGCAGTCTGTAGCAGTCAGTATGCAATAATAAACAATAACTATAAAAATTTACACAATAATAAGTGATAATTATAAAGATTAGGCATCAGTTATAGTGGTATAGACCCTAAATATAAAGAGTTGAGTGATAATTTTAGGTCTATACAGATTCTACAAAGCCTAAATTGACCCACTAAGTCTTATATAATCAGGATCAGGTTTACCTGGTGGGTTTTCAGGCTTCAGGCATCAAACTCTACCTGTTTCAGTGGTCAAATCTAGAAAGCTTTGCTCATCCTAAACAGGTTTTGAGCAGGGTCAGGTTGAGTCAGCCAAGGGTTTGGCAGGTTTGTTGATCAAGTCTAGTTTGAACAAGAATGTCATTTTAATGATGCACAGAATTGAGCACATCATAGATAATAACACTCAACATAATATGTCAGTCAATTGATCACACAATGAAGAGCACATTAAGCAACTTCAATTTTTTCAATGAAAATTTGACAAAAAATTTAACAAAATTGAGCATAATAAAACTCTCATCATCATAATAAATGTCTTCAACAACAGATGAACCACCTTCAAAGCTTATTTTTATATCAAATGTCAATTAATAACTAGAGAAGAAGAGAAATTGATAAAAGAAAATTCTACATTCAAAATCAATCAATGACAAATCAACAATATCAGATATATGCTGCAAAATATCATCAAAAACAAATTTCAGAAAATTCATTTCAGAGTGTTGTTGAATATATTGTAAGAGATTGAAAATTAGACAATTTTTTCCAAATAAGAAATTACAAATTCAAGCAATAACAGCTGATAAACTTTCTGCTCACTCAGATGCTGAATTTTTAGATGCAAAAATGAAAATTAATGACACAGCATTATTAATTTTTTAATCATAATTGAAATTAATACATTCTTCTGAAGCATTTTTTTAATAGCAACAAAAGTAAAAATATTTTTTTAAATTTTTTTTGACAACATTGTTTGTTTTCATGATAATAGAAATTTGAACTTTTTCAACTGATTTTATTTTACTGACTGCTTGATCTGCAAAAACATATTAATTAAATATTTGTCAGAAAGAATATGATAATAAATTCACAACAAAAACATTAAGTTAAAGAAGAAAACAACACTTTTTCTTCAGCAATTCACTTAACTAAAAACATGATCAACACTACTTGTCAAACAGTGATATCAATCAGTTACTCATTAAAAATTTTCAATGCTTTTTTAATTGAATACACAGGCATCTTGTTTGATCATGACAAGAAAAATAAATTAAAATAAATAAATAATGAAGTAACAAGATGAGAGCAAATAAATTGTCAATCATCAAACTCAACTTCAAGAAACAAAAATATGAATGAGAAGAAAAATTGAAAAAAAAAATTTAATAAAATTGTGAAAAAATTTATGCTCTGCTGTTTGTTTACTCAGCACTCAAACTGAATATCAAATCAACAGAATAAATCATCAATATCATCATTAATTTTTCACATGTGTGAAAATCTTCTCATCACTTAAAATAATGAAGATTTACTTGAATTAAGACAAAAATTTTATCAGTTTTTACATTTAATCTTGCATCAATTTTTGCAATCTGCTTTTTAATAAATTACAAATATACAGTGCAAATGAACAGCTATACAATGATATCAATATCAATTTTCTACAGCTCATATCACTTTGAAAATCAGAGATTGAAGTGTATCAACTTCTGAATTCTTGCTTTTTTTTATGTTGTCAGATTGAAACATGTTTTGATACTTGTTTTTGATTTTTTATAATACTGTCACTAACTCAAACTGTCTTGAAAATCTGTTTTACTTTTTGTTTTGCTTATTTTTTTAATCAAAAAATTTTTTTTTTAAGTTGATGTCAAAAAACAACATCAACTGAATCTGATCAAATTGTAATGAAAAGTTCAGTGCTTTTTATCAACACAACACATACAGCTAAATCAACATTTTATATTAATACACTTTAGTTAACAGACATTTTTTTAGTCAATTTTCTTATCAATCTTGCTTTTGTTGATTTTACATCACATTTCTTTCTGCTATACTTTTTTTATCAATTGTCAGAAATATATATAAGAAATATTTATTTATTGTTGAAAAAACACATGTTCACACATACTTCTTAATATTTTTGAAACATTATTTATACATATATTGTTTGTCACTTGATTGTTTCATTGTTGATAATTATTGATACATAAAAATTAATGTATTGTTCTTCTGATATGACTTTTGTTCATTATATTATCATGATTTCTAGAGTTAATACTTGAGAACTCAATATAAGATTGTTGACAGACTCTTGATTGATTGTTATTGCCAATATCAATTATTGATGTGTTAATTGTGGTGTTATTTTCTTCTTACACTAGATTCATTTCAACTCACTCATATCAATTGAGTCATATAGTTTTTCTGTTTCAATGTGTGAACTGCTACAGAAAATTCAGAAAAAAAAGTTTTTTTATTTAATATTTCTGAAGCTTTAAAAGCTGCTGCTAAAAAAGCAGCTTTTTTACAGCAGAAAGACTGAAAAATTTCTTCAAATCAGATTTTATTAATGCAAAATAAGCAAATTTATGTGTCTCAGAATTCTGCTTTACAGCAAAAAATTTTATGAATTCATCATGATAATTTGTATGCAAATTATAACAAAGTTCAACAGATTTTGAAGCTTATACAGCAGAAATATTATTGAAATAAAATGAAAACTGACATGAAAAAGTATATATCTATCTGTTATGTCTGTAATTGCACACAGATATGTTGTCACAAGTTTTATGACAAGATGATTATTATTTTCATTGATACAAAGTCATGAAAACACTTAGTCATGAATTTTATCATCAGTTTATCATCATCACTGCAATGACACTACAAGACAGCATTATTTATGATGTTATATTGATGATGACTGACAGATTTATCAAAATGGCTAAGTATTTTTCAACAACAAAAAAAAATCAAAATTTCTGAGTTAGTGAATATATTTATTGACAAAATTATTAAATATTACAAATTTTCTGAGTTTATTATTTCTGACAGAAATTTGCTGTTTATTAGTCACTACTGAACTGATTTTTGCTATCATTTAAATGTTATTTGTTGATTAAGCACTGCTTTTCATTCTCAAACAGACAGTATAATGAAACAGTTAAATCAAATGTTGAAGCAATATCTTCATGTTTATAGCTTTTATCAGCAAGATAATTGAGTTAAGCTATTATCAGCTGCTGAGTTTGTGTACAATAGCAGCAAGCATTTGATTATAAATCTTCTACTCAATTCATCTTTTCAAGTTCTGAAATCAAGTCAATGGCTTCAAAGGCTTTATGATGCTCAAGAACAAGCAGTGAAATTGCTGCAACAAGTTTTTGAAACACAAGTTATATATTATGATAAAAAGCATAAATTAATGCAATTTAATATCAGTGATATGATTTTATTATTTAGAAAGAACTTGAAAATCTGAAGATTTTCAGAAAAGCTAGATGATTAATATTTAAAATTTTTTTCAGTGATTGCTATCTGCAGTCTACAAGCTTGTACACTGTGACTTCTCAAAAATTATAGTCAAATTAATCTGATATTTCATGTTTTTTTACTTAAGTTTTGTTCACAATGTAGCAGCAAACAATCTTCTGAACTGCACTCAATTATTGTTAATGATAAGAAAAAATAAAAAAATTGAAAAAATTCTGAATAAACAAATTTTTTGTAACAAAATTCAATATTTAATCAAGTGAAAAAAATATCTTTCATATGAAAATCAGTGATTATCATTGGCTAATTTAGCAAATGCTACTGAGTTATTATAAAAATTTGAAATTGAATAAAATCTTCAGATGACAGTTAAGAAACAGCAAACTAAAAGATAAAAAATTGCTACATAATAACTGAATTTAATTTAAACTGCAACTAAAAATCAATTTTTATTCATAAAAACAAACTAAACTAGACATCAGATTGAAGCTGCACTGTTATAAAACAACACTTTAAAAATTACAAGATTTCTTCATTATTAAATTTAATATCATTTTTGTCATATGACACTTTCTTAAACTTTTTTTCAAAATGCTCACTTAACAATTCATCTAAAACATACATGTTATTAGCAAAAATGATGATAGCATTGCAATGCTTTATTGTGATATTTTAATTAATTGCAGCTTTACTACTGCTGATTTTCTTACTGAAAATTAACTTGATGTTGACTGCACAAAAAAATTCATTTATTTTTAATTTAAATTTTTTGCACATTTTTTCATAAATTTTAATATTTTTTAAGATTGAAAACATAAATTTCTGTATAACAGCAAAATTTTTGTTCAATTGTAATGAAAATAATGTACATTTTTTTTTATTTTTCTGACAGCAATTATATTTATCATAATTATGCAAACAAATGCATTGAAATCTTAGCTTTTTCTTCAATCACTTGACACATTGAACACACATGAAGTGTGACACAGTAATTTTTTTGCTGTTATCAAGCAGCTCTTCATTAAATGCTTCAACAAAAATGACATTAATTACTGTAAATTTTGAAGTCAAAAAAGTAATGAGCAGCACAAATGAAATATTTTCTTTTTCTAAACATCAAATTGTAAAAAGTTATTAACAGTTAAACAGATAAAAAGCAGCATATTTATTGATAACAGCAATCTCAACAACAGCAGCAAGATAATTCAAAGTCTCAAAAATAACATCTTTTTCTAAAACAATATTTTCTTCAACAATAACAAATGACTCAACAGCAATTTTGTTGTGATTTTTCTGCTCAGAGACAGAATGCATCATTTGTTATATTTAATATTAATTAAAAAAAGAAATATTGATTGAAAATTTTATGAAAATTTTTTTTAAAAGTGAACTTTTTTCAACTGATGAGGCAGAACATTTAACAAACATTTGTTTGAAGAAACATGTTGAATGACAAAGCAAATTTTTTGCTATATCAATAATAATTAACAATAAAAAATTTTTTTATTTAATAACAACTTATCTGATGATGCAGGCATTTTTATAAGAAAATAAACTTAAAGAAATAAAGAAAAAAAATTGAACTGCTTGAGAAATAATTGAGATTTTATATTATTTTACAAGCACATGTTTATGAACATATTAAATTTTTGAATATTTAATTTTCTAATTAACTTATTACTATCTTACTGTTTGTTGTTTTTTTACATGTATTGCAAAAATTACTTAAGTGTTCAAAATTGATACTTCTGAGCTCAAGATTGAGCTTTAAATAAAAATAAAAATAATTGTTATATCAATTTAAAGCTTTTTAGCATGTGAGCTGCTAATTAGCAATTATATTATATTTTGCTTATGATATATTTTATATTGACTTTCATTTTCATGTATATTATGAAAAATACATTATCTTGCTTTTTGAGAAGAGCAAGCAATCAGTTTAATACAACTGAAACTATAAGCTGATATTTTTTTTTATTATATAGTTATTATATAGCTGCTTGTTATCTTCTATTTGAAGCTCTGAACTTGCTTGTTCATTTATCACTACATGAATAATCATCTAAAATAACTGAAATGATTGATTGTTAAACTCATCATTACAATGCAATTCTACAACTTCTGCTGAGATTTTGATCTTTTTTGACATTCTTATATATATGAAAATACATGATTCTAAGCTAGTTGATCTATACTGACAAAATGATTTGACAAAGAATTCACTACACCTGCCTATTCAGTATATGACTTTTACTCATTTCAATCAAATCAAGTGATATCTTCATATTTCAAAATCTGATACAAGATCTAAAAAAGAAGAGAAGAAATGATGATATAAACTTGAGTCTCTAGCTTTCAATTTTCAGACTGTGAGCCAGAGATTATATACATCTGAATTTCATATATTCATAAATGAAATCATGATTCAGTTTTTTGACAAATCACTTCATATTTATAAAATGTCAAACAAGTTTATCAAACAAAGTTATAAGATATTTGTCTTAGCAAAAAGCAGCTATATTTAAACATTTCAGTGAGCAAGCAAGCAACTTGACATAGTTAAGATATTTTGATATTCAGATTTTATCATAATAAAGTCTTTGATGATGAAGTTGATGAAGCAATTATCTAGTAAGTTGAAAGCTTTCTCTTATATAAAATATTTACTAATTGAATAAATTTTACTAAAGAATCTCTTTCTCACAAGTTTACTTTTTTATTTATCTCTCAAGAGATAGCTACATGCTCAATTTATATGAACAATTACTTTATCTTTGTTACATTATTCAAATTTCTAAGAAATAAAGAATATGAAGCTTGCAGAATTATCAAACTGAGTAATTTATTTTTATTTTTTTCAGAAATTTGAAAAAATCATGCTACTTCAATGTCATGAAAAATCTTATATGCTATTTCTAAAAATGATGTTTTATATCTTGTTTAACAAGATAATAATGCTGTTTTAGCACTGACAATTGTTCATTCTTATGACAATCTTGTTTTTTGAGACTGTAAACACTCAGTTAAAATATTCACAAATGATATCATTGTCTGATGAATATTTAATGACAAATCACAAACAGTTCTTGAGATTTCTATCTTTATTAATGATTATAATCATTATATGAATGATGTTAATCTAGCAAATCAGTATAGAGCAGTCTATGAGATTCATAAACAGAACAATTACAACTGACTTTTTCTGTTATATTAATTTCTAGATGTGTCTGTTGTCAATTTCTATAGAATTTACAATATTTATCATAAGAAGCAATGTACAGCTAAACTGCTTAGTCATTGAAAATATAAAGAAAAGCTTTATATTGAGATTTTTACTCAATATGAAGATGATAATTGATTCAAACAGTCAGCAGCTTCAACATCTGATTCTGCTTCAAATCACATTCAAATTAATCTGAAAAAGTATTGTGTTTGTGTGATATGCTCATATAAAAAAAAAATCTATTCTGATAAAGCAAAAAGAGTCACTAGATCACAGTCAGGATGCTTTGTTTGTAATGTATATCTTTGTGCTAAGAGTGGCTGCTGAGAGATTTACCATCAGCTTATATAATAGTTACTACATTACAAATTGATACTGATAAATACCATTTTCAACCAATCAACATGTGTTTTAAATTACTTGTTGTATTGGGGAATGCCAAGGTGCTAAAAGAACCTGGTTGACAGGCGAGGGGATAATTAAGCCCAGGGGGTGTTTTGATTGGATGGCTTTTAAATGGAGATTCCGAGGTCTACCAATCATATATCAAACTTTTTCATGAGGTGAGAGGTGATCAATGTTGATTCGAGGTCGATGCCTCTTCAGTTAATCTTAACAACAATCAATTTGACAAGTACCAGAGAGTAAAGAAATAACAGTATGATTTCAGCTTGCTATTTGAAAGAATTTTAGGTAACCAATCTGCAAGGCTTTTGAATTTCTCATGGTATTAAAAGCATTGAATTTTCCTAGTTCCCTACGACCATATCATCCACCATGGTGATCGATTACTCGAAATGGGACAATATAGACACCGATTCTGAGCCAGAAACCTCGCCTCCGCAGGCGCCTGTGCCTAAAGCAAACCCAGTACCTGGTCCAGATGCCCAACAGCCGGCTGTATCAGCATCGGCGGCGGCAACACCCAGCGCCTCAGGGTCCATCCAAGCCGTCATCGTCCGATGCGAGGGTGAGAGAGGCAAATTCCCGCCTTGGTCGGCTACTACGATCCCCGCAGACCATCCCGTCTTCTCGCAGCCGGTGCCTCCTATCCCAGCACTCATCGAGGTCCCGCTGGTCGTCCACCGCGTAGGCACTCAGTCCCCAAACCGGCCCGACCTCGACAACCAGATTGCCACCTATCTCAATATTGACGCCGACTCAGGGTTTGCGCCCCCGGAGTGGCAGTCGCGTGTCGGCACTGTAGTGGTCGCACGCAAGGACATGAAGCCACTGTTGCCGCACCACATGGAGGGTGTTTGGATGTACTGTGACCGCATTCTGGACTTCTTCGGAGAGGGAGGAGGCGCGCCGAGAAATCTGTACAATAGACAGGCCTTCGAACGTTGGTGGAATGGCTATTGTAAGGAACAGAAGGGGTTCCGGTTCGGGGCGGGAGGCGAGGATGATCCGGATGATTGGCGGGCGGTGAGATCGCCTTATGAGTGAGCACTAGGCGTGTGTTCTGAATAACGAAAACGTTGTTTCGGCGTTTGGCGATCCTCCGAATGATATCTCACACTGTCCTTCGCATGGCTTCGCTGCTTTCCAAATATCCGTGTCGTTTCTGCCGCCAGATCCTTCAATCTCTATGGCATCAACTATATACTCCGGTCAAACTTGAAATCCTCCTAGATTGGGGCGCAGTGTGGCGCAGGTAGCTTAACAACATGTGGATATAGCAGGGAGGCCGACTGACCCGTACTGGCAAGGGTTGTGAGGTGAGGAATCTACAAGAGATGAGGTGGTAGGCAGGGAGGCATAGAGTAGTGTCAAATTTTGGGAACTTTGGAATGTATGCACCAAACATCAGATGACATTGCTTATGCCTTTCACTTTGTGTCTATCTCAACTATAAGGACAAAGTACAGACATTATAGTTATATCTCTTCAAAGATGTAAGAATGTTTTCAGAAAATATGGCAATTTGATATGTCCGAACAGATAACAAGCAAGAAAAAATAGTATACAGAGTACTCCGTACAGCTAATCAATCACTTGAACCATAGTTTTTATTATAATATTTATTTTTGAGAAATGAATTTCAGTTGATTTAACATCCCAGTAAATCAGTAGAGAACTGAAATTATCATAAGACAATGTAAAATCTCTCTATCAATATGTTGAACTTGAATTGGCATTTCATGTACGGAGTAACTAGACACAGTAAGGTTAGTTAACTAAACTCGTTACGGCACAACATATCTCCGGATGTGCCAATCATGTGGTAACTATTCTCATTCCGCCGAAAGCATCAAGACCACTTAGAGAGCTACAGAGCATTGATAAAGAATTTAGCGACTAATCTCATTGTCAATAGTACAAATGTAATAAACAAAAGGCATCTTTTATCCCTTCTCCCTATCAAAAACATGGCTTATCAGCCCCCGCCTAGCAACACTCATTTCCCTGGACAGGCTCCGCTCCAAAATCCGAACCACCAGCATGGCCACCACACCACGTCTGCAACATCAGCAACCTTCATCAAAGCGGAGCAGCGTCCACAGGCACCATTAGCGCGGTTTCCAAATTATGCTGCGTCGCAACAACATCTCCAGCCCCAGCCTTTTCCCGCAACTCCGCCCGCAGCAACGTATTCTCCCCGACCCGGAAATCAGCTCCACTCCGCTCCGCCCAATGTGGCTTTACAGTATGGCGCCGTTCCTGCCGCGCCCGGACCTTATTACAACCTCCCACATCAGTCCAATATGTACCCCTCGCCGCATCCACAGTATCAAGCCCCTCCTCCACCGCGACCTCAACCTCGATCTGAAACCCAATCCAGCCTCTCCTCAAAGTCACCATATCCTCAGATCCAAATTCGTCCTCCATCTATTACACAGGTGCAAGAGCTAGCTATAAACGTTGAAAATCACAAAGCCACTGCAACCAAAGCTGGATCGCCCCGTCAGCAACACATGCGTTCTACAACATCAAAGCAAACCAAACCGGCCAAAGTGCGGACTAAGTGTGAGAATCAATCAATTGATTACCAAGTACTCTTACTGTCATTAGCAGACGAATATCTTGATGCTGCGCATAGCCAAGGAACTATACTCGCCGGGTCGCGCCAGGAAGCTGATATCGAGCAGTATCACAAGCTGATTGCGACAGGGCTGTGTTGCATTGAAGCGGTGTTGAAGGTGAGCTCCAGAAAGTGACACAATCGTTAAGGATTGGTCTTATTTAACTGGGAATGTACTAAGCGGTTTGTTAGAACTGGAGACTGCAACCTCGGACAGAAGCGCTTCTCCGGCTTCGATATGCGCGCGTACTATTTGAGGAAACTAACAACGACCTGGAGGCTGAAACCACGTTAAGCAAAGGCGTATGTTTAGCTTCTAGTGATCTTCTTTCTGTTAATACAATTTCACGCTGACTTGGCTCTCAGATTGACCTATGCGAGAGGGTACGGTGACATGCGATCAGATGAAGGGAGATATGTGGCTAATATTCTTTCAGAATAGAATGGTCGACTTAAAATATAGCATGCAGCAACTTTTATGTCGAATATTATATAAGTCCAACCCGAAGGCTGCGATGAAAACGATAGAAGGTATCATTCGCGGTGTCGAAGCGTAAGATCCTCCTCTATTACCTACAAGGCAGTTTGTTCTAACTGCTCCAGGTATCATCATACTGCTTGGGAATACGCATTCCGCCTGCTAAGAGTGACGCTTTCTTTCTCTTCTCCACTCCATCAAGACTTTGTGGGAGCAGTGCATAATTTACAAAGGATATCTTCTATTGCAAACAGCATTGGTGACAAGGCAATCGTAGTGGTATCCTCTATAATCGAAGCCCTTGTTCACCTCCAGCATTCCTCCAGCGGTGACTCCATTGAGCAGGCTCAGAGAGCTATCGCAATGGCAAGGAGCCATCAGCTTCACAAAAGCGTCGGAGACGCACCGCACATTAACACGATGATTCAGATGGCTGATATATGCTGCAGTGTCCTCGAATATGACATTCCGCAAGCTGCGCAGAAACTACAGATTCTCCAGAAGAACATGGATCAGAATATCAATAGCCCGCTATGGCAGGATGACGGATCATTCTCTGTTCCACTGAGCCAAGAGGCAACAATACAATCCACCGGAGAATCTGGAGATATCTTCCAGCTGGAAAACGGCAACAGAGTATTGATGTTGACCTGGCTTCCAGAAGTTGACATTTATGCGCTGTGTTACTTCCTTAGCTCTGTCACATTGAGCGCAAAGAACTCCCAAGATGGACACAAAGCTGAGAAATACTTACAGGAAGGCTTGCGCATGATTCGGGGTACGCGATGCTTCCCCAGATTTAATTAGATACCTAGCTGACATACGATTTTAGGAAGTCTCGAGGCCCCACAAGAAGTATCCGAATCATTCATGTTTGCTACTGCTCGCTTCCAATGGCGGAGGTCACTTTATTGCCATATGTTACTCCAACAGTTATTCCTCGCCTGTGCCCGAACAGATTGGCCTTTGGCTCGTCGTACCTTGAAAGAAGTGCAAAAGATTTCCGCAGAGCTTGGTGACAGTCTGCATGAATCGATTCAGTGTCTTATACAATATGCTGCTGGTATTATTGCGCAAGCCACCGGTGATCTGAAAAGGGCTCTTGCAATTTTCCAACAGCCCATCTTCTTCTTGTCACAGTCTGTTAACAAACAGTCTCGTAATGATCCTCGCCGCGATATAGCAATCCTCGCCGGCCTGAACTGCGTCCTGATTCATCGTGACCCAACACTGCCATCGTACCCAGCCGCTGCCAACGCCCTAAGCTCCCTTGAAACCTTTTGCCAGAATAATCCGAACAGATACATCCAGGCAGCGTATGCTCTGATAAGCGCCACTATTCAGACCGAGTCTACCGTGCAAACAAAACGCAACCTCCATCAATCGCTGCAGGTCGCTACGGCGATTTGTAATAGCCAGGTAACCTGTTTAGCACTGACATTTATGAGCTGGAAGTACTTTCGCGGCGTGGTCGGCGAACAAGCCGAAAAGAGTGCCATGGCTGCGAAAGCTATGGCTCGAAAGACTGATGATAAGTTATGGATCAGTGTAACAGATGAGTTGCTTGCCGAGACGTTGGACCGACAGGGAAAAGCAAACGAAGCCATAGCGTTGAGACAACGAGCAGATAGTGATTTGGCGATATTGCCTCCGGTATTAACGAAGACTGAGAGATCGACGTCGAGTCAAAATGGTGTACCTGCGGAGATGAGGATGAAGGCGGTGAAGATTTAGGAACACTTGTTGGGCAATGGCATTCTATGGGTGGCTCGCTTTTATTCGTTTCCAGGACTGTATGGGTTGAGAGCGCGTTGCGGCATCTAGGAGTAACTGAAGATTATGATATCAATGATTCCCTTTTTCTATTTACTCCAGATGAGAGCAATGAGCTGGATCGGAATTCTTCAAGATTAGATAGTTGGCCTTTTAACTAGAATATTAATTTCAGCCCTCTCGAGATGGCTTTGAAGAGCAATGTATATGATACGGGAACAATGGAGATGAAATGTATGTATGTATGTGCAGTGCATTGAGAATGAAAAGCATAAAAAATGATATCACATAGCTCACACAAATGGCCGCTAGATCCCAAAACGCCATTTTGTTCGCCATCCTCGGGTCGATTGACCTCGAACAAACGCCATCCAGGATGTATACGGTACTCAAATGCAAAGACAGAAGAAATAAGGCAATGGCTTAACACAGCACAAGGGAAGAACGAAAACGGTCCAGACGAAAAGGTAACCGTCCCCAAAGCACAACACCAATTCGTTGTCAATTTCTAGCCATCATTACCAGCTCTCACCCAACACCACCCCAAGCGCCCCTAATGCGTCTCGCAAGTTGTATATCCTTCTGCATGATGGTCACTCTCTTCGCGTGAATCGCACACAGATTCGTGTCCTCGAACAAATGCACCAGAAACGCCTCCGTTGCTTCTTGCAGCGCTTGAATTGCTTGTGATTGCCATCTCAGCTCCTCGCCGACTTCTGCGGGTAGTATGTCCAAGGCGACTTCTCTGACGAGACGCGCAAAGGGAAGCTTGAGAAGGAGTAGGTCCCATGAACGCTGGTAGCGGCGGATTTCTTTGAGGGCGACGGTTCCGGGGTGGTATCTGTGCCGTCGGGTTGGAGGGAGGGGATCGCCGGCTGAGTAAGAAATAAGAAAGAAATGAGTTAGTATGATTTGAAGAGAAGGGAGGAACAGATTCGCTTTGTGCGCGGCTTTTGGGAGGGAGTCGCAATCTACATACGCTGTACGTCAGACTGCCTGGCAGTGGTTGTTTTGCCGGCTCTTCCAGCTCCCCTCCCTCTCCCTCGCTGCCCGCCTGGGCTTGGTTTTGCTCCTCTAGACGACGAAGCTGTCGGCGCGGCATCTTTCGAGCTTTCGCCTCCACCACTTGCTCTCCGTGTCGTAGTAGTGCTGGCGGCGGCTGCTGCGCGCGCGCGACCCCGTGGGGCCATTGTTCGAAATTAATTCAAATATCGCGTAGGTGCAAATGGAAAGACACCGGATTCAGGAGACCAGTGACATGGGATTTTAATAATGCCCTCCCTCCCCAAAAAAGAAAAGGAAAATTCGCTGGAGCGGCACCAAACCGCAAGCTCCTGAGAACTGCACGCTCGACTGACTCAATTAAAGGTCTTTTAAGGGTAAACGAGAGCTTGGTGGCAGTTTGGCCAAAGATTGCACCCTAAATGGGCTAAGATTAAAGAAAGAATCTAAGAGGAATTGCGTAAAGGAGACGAGAAACAGCAGATTAATTGTGGTGGTTGGAGATTTCCCAGCCATCGCGATAAAGATGTTCTGAAGACGCGATTTGGAGCTGTACGCGGGCTGTGATTGGCCAGATTCAAAATGCTTTTAACAGTACGCGTGATATCGCGCTAGTCCTATTCTGGAATAATTTTGTTCCGGACTATTGATGATCCGTACCTTAGGTAATTACGCGGATAATTGATATTCCGGTTAACTTGCGTTATGTCATCATTTTGCCAGATTGACGATCACCCGCGATGGGAGATATCGCATCGAGAGGCTGTGAGATCTAAGAGGACAGCTTGCTATTCTTTCATGTCGGTGGCTTCATGGTTTTCGCTATATACTGCTGAGGTTCCTGGTTTAAAACAATGCTTAGATGTGGCTGTTTTCTGTTTAATCTCCCTCTTGTTTAAATCCTGCTGCCATTTTACCTACTGCTCCGCTTGTCGAATACCAGAAGCACGGCCATGGCTGCGATTTGGGGCAATGCCGGGCAGCCAGGCCAGTTTCCTCTGGAGCAGTGGTTCTATGAGATGCCTCCTTGTACAAGATGGTGGATCACCGCCACAGTTGCGACGTCTGTTCTTGTGCAATGCCATGTCCTGACACCCTTCCAGCTATTTTATAGCTTTCGAGCCGTATTTGTGAAATCACAGGTGAGATTCCCAGCTTTCACTCAGTTCGTGGATACATACTGACTTGTGCTGTATGTGTCTAGTACTGGCGCTTATTCTCAAACTTCCTCTTCTTCGGACCGTTGAATCTAGACCTTCTCTTTCATGTCTTCTTCCTCCAGCGATACTCCCGCCTCTTGGAAGAATCCTCTGGTCATTCGTCCGCGGACTTCTCATGGCTCCTTTTATACGCCACCTTCAGTCTCCTCATTCTCGCTCCTTTCCTCTCTATTCCATTCCTAGGACCCGCGCTCTCCTCCAGTCTAGTCTACATCTGGGGCCGACGCAACCCAGACACAAGGATCGGCATCTTTGGCATGCTTTTTTTCACTGCGCCGTACCTTCCCTGGGTCCTGATGGCGTTTACTCTCGTGGTGCACGGTGTTATTCCGAAAGATGAATTATGTGGTGTTATTGTGGGCCATATTTGGTACTTCTTTTCCGACGTCTATCCTCCCCTACATGGCGGACAGAGACCGCTCGACCCACCAGCGTGGTGGAGGAGACTGTTTGAGGGGAGAAGAGGTAGCGATGAAAGGCAGGAAGTTCGGGGGACGGGTGCTAGGAACGTGAACAATGCGTTTGCAGCGGCTGCGGCTCCGGAAGGGAGATAATCGCGGTGCAAGGTCGCAGTCCTGTACTTGGTTGACGCAAAACCACCTTTTTCATCCTTACCGAAAGGCTCCAAAGCGCTTTTCCGTAACAATCTAAAGCCTCCGATAAGTCTTCCCGCTTTAAACCAGGCTACGACACACGAGAACGCTCTGGCCGAAAACAGGTTGGGCCGGCTATCGATTTGACAGCTGGGATGATTTCTTACCTCTTCTTTTGACCACCTTATCAGTAATATTCACACGACAGCGTTATATAGGCTTTTCTAGCGTGCTTCCTACATTGATTGGCAAACAGGTGTTTTCAGAGTGATTTAAAAAAAAGGAAAATCTATCTATTTAACTTCTCTTTCTCATTCAATGATATCACGGGCCACAGTTCTTCTTTATAAAGGCGCTTTTACTCTTCGTTAGTGTCATTTTGTGTTTTACTTCTGGTTTTGGTCAGCATTAGAATGAATCGGCAACATAAAAGAGTTTTCTCAAAAAAGGCTTTTGTTTTTTCTTCCTGGTCTGTTCTGTGTCCATGTTATATATAGAATGTATGTATCTTATCAGAAAAAGAACAAAGTCCACGAAGTATCAGCTCTTCATCCTCGCACTCCTTACGTGCTGTAACTAGCCAAGAGCGGGATCTGTACTTCCGCTCCCCTTACCGCATTATAAATTTCTCCGGAACCAATAGGGTCTACTGATGACTATTCTCGAACGGTGCTTTCAAACCGACGACAGGAGGATTACTGAGAATACGAAAAGGCTTAGGGACAGCCCAGCTAACTAGTTATCAATTCCCTTTGATTCTTGCATTTATTCTGAATCAGTTTTCAGAACAGGGAGTAACCACTGAATTAAACATCTCCACTAAATGCATAAAAGGGTGCAGAAAAGGGGCCTTTCCGCAGAGGACAAAACACGACTCAAGTCCCCCTTTCCAAAGCTCAACCTTCTCCCAGGGTCCCGAAACACAAAAAAGGATGGAATAAAAGCGAGATGCGGCAATATCCACTTTGTCATTGAATTATATTAGGAGAGGGAGGGAAAGAACAGAAGGGACCAGAAGAACATATATAAAAAGGAACGATGTGAACGGGCGAAAGCGGATTTGAATATGGCGGGTATTCGTAGTTTAGATTAGCTATCGTCAAGGAGAAAAGGAGACAGGCACGAAGCTTTCTGCAGTAGGAATGATCAATCAAGAAACACCGAATGGAGGGAAAAGAACAGGAGAAAAGCGTGTCTCTTAAGTCGTGGCTCTTCTCTTTTGGGAAAAGCTGGGTAAGGATCGAGATCTGGTAAATTTTTATTCAATGGGTTGGGGGGCTCTTGTCGATCAATCAAGGAGAGCAGTCAGTGGAAGAGATGGGCGACAAAAAAATGAAAATTAGCGCGTAAGACCCAGCTCACTATCAGTCTACTTTGACAGAACTATATGGGTGAAAACGAAAATCTTAGCATACTCCGTATCTGCTTGAAGGATGTAAGCCGGTGACGTACCTATATATCCGCCGAACAAAGGCGTACGCGGTGAGGAATCCCACAGTTCCTGTTAACAAACCGTAAACCGCACAGCCAAGAAAGCTGTAGCCGAAGAAAAGCAGGCTCGAGACGAATCCCCGCACATGCAGTTTTGTAAAATAATACCAAACGCATGAAATAAAGATCCAAAGAGCACTGCTTCCCCCCGTAATAAAGCTCTGCCACCACCATCGATGATTTTCTGCGCAAAGTTGCCCATAAGTGGTGATAATCGTCACTTCGCTGACAGTGATGATTAACACCGTGCAGATAACGCTCAGATAACCGAAAACATAGTAGTATCCGCTTTTATCCTGCATGAGATTTCGAAAGACAAAGAGCAATTCAACAAATAGAACAGCGAACGGGGGAAATCCGGTTAGCAGGGTTCCTTGGACGGTCCTTAGATACCATGACTGTGGCGGAATCTGCCGTGGGATAGCATTTGTGTGAGTGGGATGCTCCCAGGGTGTTGCTCTCTCATAACCATACCAGCTGCCAGCGTAAACCAATGGGACTTGGATAAGAAGCCACAGGGCAACCAGGGCTACGAGTGTGCTGAATGGAATCGCCGTACTGGACGCTTGGGCCCAGACGAACAAGTTAAGAACAAATACCAAAGCGAACAGCAAACCAGGGAATAGTAAGGCCGTCTAAAGTAGATTTGTTAGCATTGTCAAACCAAATCGCAGATTCTCTCAAACATACGATGAGGGTATTCTTCCGCCAATCTTTCCCGCCGAATGTCTGGTAGAGTATTCCGGAAAAGTAGCCTGAGAAGATACCAGCAAACACAAATAGGCCCATTCCAACGCTCACGAAACCGCCTCGGAAGCTGGGGTTCAAGACCCCGAGACAGCTCAACGCGAGCAGACCCGTCGCCATGAAAAGAAGTTGCATGCCCGACCCAACCAGAGGCGCCAAAAGGCCGCTGTATGCGGGAACACGGAAAACATCGCCATGGAGGCGCTTCCAGGAAGCGACCTCTTCGGGCTCATCGTCCGATAAATCCTCATCTAGGCAGTCATCCGGGCCTAGGTCGAGAAGGCCATTTGACGATTTTTCACTGAGCCTTGGAGTTCTGGGCGTTCTGGTTCCACTTCTAGAATTCCGAGGTCGTAGTTTTATTTTCCCTTCTTCCAGTGATCCTTCCCCACGTCCCTTACCGTCGCCAACGGTTCGACCCCAAATGACTAGCACGATGAAGCCCAGCACCGTCGAGATGGTCAAAGAATTCAGGATCGCAAGCCAGTGTGTCGTTTTTCCATCTTGCTGGCTATAGAAATACAAGTCCCATCGATTTGACCATCCAATGCTCTCTTCTTTCCGGAAATAGACAGAGTACGAATACGGAACTGTAATTGATGCGCCATCATCCACTTCGCCGTCGTCGTCAGGTAGGTAGGATGAATCAGGGTATTTCTCTGCAAGCCTGGTATTGTTCGGTGCGATGTAGAGTTCTAAGCGTTCCTGCTTTACGTGAACTTCTTTCGGGCATCCGCTGGCAGATCGCCCAACGTCCCCAATGCTTTTAGGATATACCTCAAATCCGACGATGACCTTTCCGCCATTAGCCCCAGCTTTCCCTGGTGCATGTCGCCAACGAACCACGAATGTGAAATGGTTGTGAATGAAATATCTGGGTTGACGACTAGCAGGCGAGAAGTCCTGATATCCAAGCTTAAACCCCGTGGAATAGTATCTCTTTGAGCGATCTACCGAAACCAGGCTCGTGGCACCTGGTAGATTGTCCATAATCCATTCCACAACGTATCCTTCAGAAATAAGTTGTTTTGCACGCCTGACGTCTTTGCGATCGAGCCTACGGTGACAAAGAAATTTGCATCTAACTTCTTGTCCCATGCTCACTTCAAAATCGGAAGTCCTAATGCGATCACCTCGAAGCACCTCTCCGAGATTGAGGGATATACTATGGCCGCTAGCGAACGGAGAGCTTGCTCGTTTCTCGCCACTGGGAGGACAGACGAAGGGGAGGTCGAAATAGGCATATTGGAGAGGAGAGTGATCAGAAAAGATCTTATTCACCAGAACAGGGATTGGCTCGTTGTCGCGGTAGCTCCGAATAGAGTAGCCTTTAGCATAAATAGCCCAAGTCAGCCGGTGCCTATTACCCATCTACCAGCACAGGGTCTTCGCAGAGTATTTCGAGATAATATGCATTCAACATACCGGGAATGTAGAAGGCCTGAACAGTGGACAATATTGTCATGAAGCACACCAGCCAGCACCCTAATCGACTATCGGGCGCCATGTTGGAGGCCCAGAGGTTGAAGTTCAACAATTCGATCTCTTCGGATTGGAACAACGGAGAGGTGACTATGTGGTCTAGAACTTCACAGGACGAGAAATGGTCACCGTGAGTCAGCCAACGATCGAAAATCGAGGAGACAACGATTGCAAATCAAGCAAAAGCGAGCGTAATCGGCACAGAGTGCCAAAGGTCGAAGGCTAGGAAATAAAAAAAAAGGAAAGGCGAACGGTCAGCGATGGTATTAATGCATCAATCCGTTGATAAAACGCAACATGCCATTGCCAAGTGGCTTGCGACAAAAGGAGGCCGAGAGATGATGCTGCAACAATTACAGGGAGCAACGACTGGACGTCAGCATGGGAAGAAACCGAAACAGTCGCTCTGGTGAAGGGCTCGAGATGAAGTTTGCGCGTCGATGTTCAGAATCGATCGATGATTCCCTGCGACTTAAGATGGCTGATATTGAAGTTATACAGACTTGTACGGAGTAGTAACGCTGGGATTGCGGGGAGGGGAATTAGTCAGCCGTTAATTTTGTAGTATCGTAGTATACTGCTATGATACTGTACGGAGATGGCACATTGAAATCAAAAGGAATCAACTCTCGCTGCCCACTATCCTATAACTAGTTAACTACCTAAAGTGGCTTGAGCTGTAGTGGAGTTATTAGGATTGTGTAACAGGTGCTATGTTGTCGCGACCAGAGACAGGAGAAGACTAAGGATTCGAGGAACAGGCTGATAATACAAAAAGAGCACATTCGGGAAAGGTGCTGAGAAGGAGGAGGATGATTGCCAGTTTCAGATGGGGACATGAATCATAAAATCATCGTTAAATTACAACAGAGCAGAACAAGCCATAGAACAGCCAACATTCTAGTAAATCGCCTATGTGTTGTTCAGCAGATATTCAACCGCGCCTTGGACGCTGCCTCCAGTTCTCCTCAGAGCTTCAATATTTCTTTCAAATTCATAAAATCCCATGTCATTCAATTGACGAAGCTGTTCCGCATATCTTTCCTCTGGTGGCCGGTTATCTGGTGGAGCGGGACTGCCCTGCCCCATGGAGCCCGGGAAAAGTGCTGCAAGTGGATTCGCACCGGCTTCTGCATTGGGCATGTTCTGGCCACCGCCAAAAGCTTGCAACATCTGATTCATCAGAGCTGGGTCTTGCAAAAATGGATTGTTCGCAAGAGCAGCATATGGATTTTGAGCTGGCTGGTTCGTATTTTGGCCCGCTGGCGGTGTGAATGGGGGTTGACCGAATAGGGTAGCAAACGGATTTGGTTGGCTTTGGCCGGATGGAGTGCTTCCAGTCTCTCCGGTAGGTGCCGTAGTTCCTTCTGACGTTCCTTCCCGAGAAGTGGCATTTTCTGTGGTACCTGTAGACGCAGGGGTCGCCGGAGCTCCAAAAACTGGATTTCCGAAGAGAGCAGCGAAAGGGTTTCCCCCAGCTCCCTGAGGAGGTGGAAGTCCAAAAAGGCCAAATGGATTTGGAGCATTCCCTGTATTGTTTCCGTCATTAGCCGCGCTGTCTGTGCTTCCTTGCTGACGATGCTCCTCGGGCGTTGTGTTGGTGACTCCGGGAGCGGGAAACGCTGCATTGGAGCCTCCAGCACCCCCTAATGGACTCAAGCCAAGTTGGGTTTGAAGCTGCGCCATCTGGCGAAGCATATTAGGGTCTGTCAACATCCGGCGGAAGCTCGGCGACTGCATCATCTGTCGAACACCTGGGCCCATCTCGCGCAACATGGGGTTCTGCTGTATCATCGCGTCGAGGACCTGAGGGTTTTGAAGGGCTTCCGTCATCATGGAGTGAAATTGAGGATTATCGAGCAAGCTTATCATTTGCTCAGTGGTAGGAGGCGGGCCCATCTGATGATGAAGATTAGCATCAATTGCATCTCGTCAGGACGCCTGGAAACTTACCCCTCCATCTGGCCCAAAAAATCCTGCTCCTGGGAGGCGCACGTTGTAACCAGCATATCTGGCTCCGGTTAATCCTGCCAGTAGGTTGTTTGCCGTGCCAGTTGCGATGTTGCTCGGAACCCCGGGTGGCGGGCCTTGTGGCGTTGAACGGCTGGCGGTCGTGCTGGCACTTTGGGAAGTTTGTGGTGCGGGTGGATTGCCAACAGAGCTCTTGACTAAGTGAATGGTATGGCCATCTTTAACCTTGTGAGTTGCGAGAGTATCATGGTCCTTCAGCACACGACCAGAGTATATGAGGCGCTGGCGCGAAGGAGGAACGTCTGCGTATTCTGGTGCCGCAAGCTTGGCTTTTAAGTCTCCGATTGTGGTTGAAAGGGGCAGCGTAAGCGAGTATTTTGCATTGTTCGAAGACTTCACTTGGAATGTGATGGGCGTTTCGTCTCCAGCTTCATTCTTGTCGGCCATGGTGAAGTGAACTGGCACCGAAACTCCGCAGTTCACGCAGGACGGTCCAAAGTAGATGGTTGATAGATACTACTAATGTATGTATCTGGTCACAAAGGCTGCACAAGAAAGAAGTGATCAAAATGTCTTTGGAACAAGAGTTCAAATGAATCAAAAGCAAGAAGGAAAAAAGTGCTATAGAGAAAGTAATAGCTGGATGTGAGAAATAGTAACAACATTATCAAGTGAAGTGATTTCTGATTTCTGAAGAGGTGCTCTCTCTACGGTGGCCAGCAAGTGCCAGATGCGCAATCGAAGTTCAGAGAATTTCTCAACCTCAACCTCACCTCATCGCCATCACACCTCTTCACGCAACATTGAGCATTTCTGGCCTGCCATCCACTCCTGTGTTAGCTCTCAACCTGACCTGTTGACATTTCACAGAGGACTGCTGGCTGTTGCTCTTTGGTTTGTGCGATAGAAGTTACATTCCCCATGAGATAGTGGCAGTTTTCATGAAGCAGGGAGTGTACCTCTGCTTGCTTCTTCCCAGCAGCCATGGCCACGACTTCGTCCATGTTCGTGTACTCTCTCACCATCCAGCCGCCAACAGCCATCACGCAAGCCATAATTGGCCAATTCTCAGGGATCAAGGAGCAGCAGATTGTGATTGCATCTGGTTCTAAGCTGTCAATCCACGAGCCAGATTCGCACCAAGGCAAAATTCGGACTCTCTACTCGCAAGATGTCTTTGGGATAATCAGGTCACTGGCAGCTTTCAGGCTTGCAGGGAGCAGTAAAGGTATGTTTGCGCCCAATACAATTGTTAAAAAGGCCAATTTAGTGATTCTTCAAAGCTTTGGGACCAGCCTGACGTCCTCAATTCGCCCCGCGCAAATTGTCTCCCACCTGAAAGGACTGGCCGCTGTATCCTCGCTTTTGTATGAGTGATGCTAAAGTGTTTTTCTGTCATTAGACTATATTATCATCGGTTCTGACTCCGGCCGGATTACTATTATTGAGTACATCCCGTCCAGGAATCGGTTCCATCGAATTCACTTGGAAACCTTTGGTAAATCTGGCATTCGACGAGTTGTTCCCGGCCAGTATCTCGCGGTAGACCCAAAAGGCAGGGCGTGCTTGATAGCATCTGTGGAAAAGAACAAGCTGGTATACGTTCTCAATCGAAATGCTCAAGCAGAGCTTACGATTTCCTCGCCGCTCGAGGCACACCGCCCCCAGACCATCGTCTTCGCCATGACAGCTCTCGATGTGGGCTACGAGAATCCTATATTTGCGGCGCTGGAGGTGGAATACACAGAATCGGACCAAGATCCGACCGGCAAGGCCTATGAGGAAAGCGAAAAGCTACTTGTCTACTACGAACTTGATCTTGGTTTGAATCATGTTGTCCGGAAGTGGACAGAACCTGTGGATCGTACTGCTTCGATACTCTTCCAGGTGCCCGGTGGAGCAGATGGTCCAAGTGGCGTCCTTGTTTGTGCCGAAGGCAATGTTACGTATCGCCATTCAAACCAAGATGCTTTCAGAGTACCAATTCCTCGCCGCAGCGGGCCCACCGAGAATCCAGAAAGGAAACGGCATATTATTGCAGGCGTTGTTCATAAAATGCGAAGGGCCTTTTTCTGTCTTTTACAGACGGAAGACGGGGATTTATTTAAGGTCACCATGGACATGGCTGAGGATGACAATGGGCAGCCGACGGGCGAAGTACAGAGGTTGAAGCTCAAGTATTTTGACACTGTGCCAATCGCTTCAAGTCTTTGCATCCTCAAAAACGGTTTCCTCTTCGTGGCCAGCGAAACTGGAAACCATCACTTCTATCAGTTCGAAAAGCTGGGCGATGATGACGAAGAAACTGAGTTTACGAGCGATGACTTTCCGGCTGACCCGTCAGAACCACTTGCTCCAGTATATTTCCGTCCGCGGCTCGCAGAAAACCTGAATTTAGTTGAAAGCGTCAATTCTATGCATCCACTGATGAGTTGCAAGATTGCGAATCTTACAGAAGATGATGCCCCTCAGTTTTATACCCTCTGTGGTACTGGTGCACGAAGCACTCTTAGGACCCTTAAACATGGTTTAGAAGTCTCGGAAATCGTAGAATCTGAGTTGCCCAGTGTTCCTTCTGCTGTTTGGACGACGAAACTTACTCGCAATGATCAGTATGATGCATATATCATTCTATCCTTCTCCAATGGAACTTTAGTTCTGAGCATAGGTGAAACGGTGGAAGAGGTAACTGATACAGGCTTCCTCTCCTCTGCGCCGACCCTGGCGGTACAACAGCTTGGTGAGGACTCGCTCATTCAGGTTCACCCCAAGGGTATCCGGCATATTCATGCTGATCGAAGGGTAAACGAATGGCCAGCACCACCGCATCGGTCAATCGTTGCTGCAGCTACAAATGAACGGCAGGTTGCGGTAGCACTTAGTTCTGGGGAAATTGTCTACTTTGAAATGGATACGGATGGTTCTCTAGCGGAATACGATGAAAAGCGAGAGATGTCGGGAACTGTTACGTGCCTTAGTTTAGGTGAAGTTCCTCCAGGCCGTGTTAGGAGTTCATTCCTTGCTGTCGGTTGCGATGATTCTACTGTCCGCATCTTGAGTTTGGATCCCGATTCAACTCTTGAAAATAAGTCAGTCCAGGCTCTCACATCTGCGCCATCTGCGCTCTCCATTATGTCGATGGCTGACTCCACTTCGGGTGGCTCGACGCTTTACCTTCATATTGGGTTGTATTCTGGTATTTATCTTCGCACTGTGTTAGACGAAGTTACTGGCGAGCTTTCGGACACGCGCACGCGATTCCTTGGTCTCAAGCCTGTCAAGCTATTTAGCGTGTCTGTCAAAGAACAAAAGGCTGTTCTGGCATTAAGTTCACGCCCTTGGTTAGGGTACTCAGATTTACAGACAAAGAATTTCATGCTTACACCCTTGGATTATGTTCCACTCGAATGGAGTTGGAACTTCAGCAGCGAGCAATGCGTTGAAGGGATGGTTGGAATTCAAGGTCAAAATCTAAGGTATGCCGCCATGCATATGTTGAAATTATTCCCTCTTAACTCCTTATGATGACCACGAAATCGTCCGAGTCAACTTGACATTGCGGAACGATACTTTTATTTTTTCCAATTGTTCCTACTGAAAGCCATATTCAACCCTTGTCTCGTGTTCTATGATATCTATACCGATTTATCATGTCGCTAATAATTCGAAACAGAATCTTCTCTATTGAAAAGCTTGACAACAATCTCCTTCAAGAGGCAATACCCCTTGCATATACACCACGCCATTTCGTCCGACACCCCGAACACTCTCTCTTCTACGTTATTGAAGCTGACAATGGTGTCCTCTCGCCGGCTACGAAAGCAAAACTTCTGGAAGATTCTAAAGCAGTTAATGGAGAGACTACTGAACTGCCGCCCGAAGACTTTGGCTATCCTCGTGGAACCGGTCATTGGGCATCATGTATCCAAGTTGTTGATCCAGTTAACAGTAAAGCAGTTCTTTCCCGTGTTGAATTGGAAGATAATGAAGCGGCTATTAGCGTCGCCGCCGTTCCATTTTCCAGTCAAGACGATGAAACGTTTTTGGTTGTAGGGACGGGGAAAGATTTGGTGGTCAACCCTCCTTCTGCCTCGTGCGGGTTTATCCACATCTATAGGTTTCAAGAAGATGGCAAAGAGCTTGAGTTTATTCACAAGACTAAGGTTGAGTCTCCACCTTACGCGCTTATACCCTTTCAAGGACGTCTCCTCACTGGCATCGGCCCAAATTTACGGATCTACGACCTTGGGATGAAGCAGCTGCTCCGCAAATGCCAAGCTCAAGTTGCACCGCGTATGATTGTTGGACTTCAAACACAGGGCAGTCGCATTGTTGTCAGCGATGTTCAAGAGAGTGTAACGTACGTAGTCTATAAATACCAGGAAAACCGACTTATTCCATTTGCGGATGACATAATTGCCCGTTGGACTACGTGTACAACGATGGTGGATTACGAGACCGTTGCCGGTGGCGATAAATTTGGAAATCTTTGGCTTCTGAGATGTCCCCAAAAGGCATCAGAAGAGGCTGATGAAGACGGCTCTGGAGCACATCTCATCCATGAACGACAATATCTTCAGGGCGCACCGAACAAGTTGAATTTGATGATTCACTATTACCCTCAAGATATCCCTACGAGTATTCAAAAGACGCAACTGGTTGCTGGTGGAAGAGATATCTTAGTATGGACCGGCTTGCAAGGCACAATTGGAATGCTCGTTCCGTTCGTGGGTCGTGAGGACGTTGATTTCTTCCAGAGCCTTGAAATGCAACTCACATCACAAAATCCTCCACTTGCCGGACGTGATCATCTAATCTATCGAAGTTACTATGCGCCCGCGAAAGGTACTATTGACGGGGATTTGTGCGAAACTTATTTTACTTTGCCCAATGACAAAAAGTTGATGATTGCCGGAGAATTAGATCGATCTGTTCGTGAGATTGAGAGGAAGATTTCTGTAAGTCAGCCACCCTCGATATTTGCACGTCTTCAACGCTAATTCAATGAAATAGGACATGCGTACTAAGGTGGCTTACTGAGTTCTCTTCGACTTCAAAAACGTGGCGTTGCGGTTTGAACTCGGTTTATTTGCGTGTCTACTGTACACTAATAATTGCTAGCCATGAGCCTATTTCGCTAATTTACTTTACGCTTTCAAGTGCTTTGGGATACATGGCAACGGCAGGTGAAAGGAGTTCCGATTTGAGGTAAATTGAGATTGTCTCGAATGAAAATCTTAAATTCTCATTTTCCTTTTGACTACAATCTTCTTGGGTTTTTGTATGCGATCAAGTCTTTTTGCCTCGCTCGGTCAGTGTGCGACTCCATCATCTGATCTTGAGCTGGATGCACCTTTTTTTTTGAATTTCTAAAGGGATGTATGAGACGAGAGCAGTGGACATCTCCTATCGACGATCTTTGAGTACGGTTCCATAGGGCGACTTACTGTGCCTGGAATCGTAATTTATCCGTCGATACATTATTTTGGGCTCATCTCATAACGGGGCTTTGTGTAGAAGCTGATCCTGCTCTCTGTGAGCTTTATTCAAGCACTTGGTGTATACAATAAAAGGACAGATAAAAGTCGATCCTGGACTGAGTATGAAGTTGCAATGGTCGAAACGGCTTGATAAAAACAAAATATTTTTTTTTTGATTCCAATCACTTCGCGCCATCAGATTCGCTCTCCTGAATCCCCAAATTCACATAGTTGCATACTGTACAACTTCTACGTCAACATCTCGTCCAGTTTCTCCCCCAGAGTCTCTTCAATCGACAACACCCATCTCCGCACTTCCCGCTCCACATTCTCATCATCATCCTCCAACAACTCACTAATATACGGCAACATTTCCGGCAGCAACGCCAACCATTCCTCTCCCAGCCGCTCTGTTAATTGCTGCTCGCACTTGACTGCTGCGAGACGCGTGTGTGGATTGTCTCCCCCGCGAGCAGCGCTGCTGCTTTGTCCCGCGCGCATGAACTTCATGATCAGCGTGTTCAGCTCTTTATGGTTATCGGGGGAGTCGGCGGATGCGGCAAGCTCGACGATGGCGGGGATTGCTTCGGCAACGAGGAGGTTGAGGGTGGGGGGATCGGTGGCCATGGAGAGCTGGTTGATTAGGGGGTCGGAGATGGATGTTAGGTGGGTTGGAGATTGCCAGAATTCTATGTAGGTGTCGTTAGCGATAAATTATATATACTAATGTATAATTTGAGAGATTTGGAGAGTGGAGAGGGTTCGTACCGTCTTGGTCATGTTCAAATGAATTTCGAAGCATTCGTAGGACGGCCAGCCATAAAGGCTTTGTGTTTTTGTCATTGCATCGTGAAAATTTGAGTACTTCGACAGCGTTCTCGATGATATAGCTTGAATATCCAGTGACGATAGACTGCGAGCAGGGATAGCAGTCCGTCAGTTGAGGGGTACAGAATAACACATTTTGTTTAGGGCAGATTTTACAAACCTTGAGAGTTCCGAAAAAGCTCTCCAAGAACTTATAAAATGTGGTGAGCCTCGCCACGCGTCCTACGCTATCTCTTTTTCCCAGCCCATTGATAGCCCATTCAGTCAGATCAATAAACAAGGGACGGAAAACGGTGTCGTTCAACTTGTAGATCATCTTGATAGCGACATCATTGACTTGTGACTCGATCTCATCAAGGTCGGCCTCATCAAGCCCATCGTCCTTTTCCGAGCAACGCTGGAGTCGGCGAAGATCAAGTGCTTTGCACAACAGCTTCATCAGAATAGAGACATTCTTGACCGTTGCAGACTTTGTATGCTTCTCAATAGCAATTTTAACGATATCAACAACTTCACGAATGGCCTGAAAAGGGGGTTAGTACTGAGTTTTGCGATAACAAATATATATATTCTCAAACCCACCTTAGGACCTACTGCCACTGCTGACTCCCAATTTCGCTCAACAGCACTAAAGACTTCCTTTACATCGACTCTCTTGGCAAGCAACTGCAGTGCCTCAAGGCGATTCTCGTCGGACTCTTCTGGCAGATCTGCAATTGAAGACTTGGATGATAATTGGAGAATTCTATCAAGATAATCACCAGAAATCATCCAGGGAACATGGATGAGAAGGGCAGAAATCAGAGCGTAGACAGCATCATGAAGCTGAGAACCCTGGGAGGATTCGTCTAGCGCGCCTTGCAAGATATCGAATGCACGGGACAAAGCGTCAGGAAGCGCGGGAATGATACCTTCGCTAAGCACCTCCGTCATCGAGGCCAGACAGAGCAAACCCATCTCCCGGATACGTTTATCATCATGCGCAAGGCAATGCGGGCCCGAAACAACCTTTGCAGCTGCAACCACTTGCTGAGGATCCTTCTTGCCATATTTTTCTCCAATCTTTTCAATGCAAGCAACGGCAGCGTGCTTCAGCAGAATATCTGGAGATGTCTCAAGGATGTCAACCAAGACAGACAAGAAGGACGACACTCTTATTTGTGACGCTTTGTCTCTGTCACTGTTTATATCTAGACGGCCTTCAAGAAGCTTCAGGACTTTTCGGCGAAGATCATCACTCGGTCGTCGAAGTAAGACCTCAATTGTATCGACAAAATCAACCAAAGACAGTGTTCCTAACAGTGTACCAAGAGTCTCGCCACAGGCATTGCTTAAAGGCTTAGCTGCACGGACGGATTCTGACAAGGCTAGAAGTTGTTCCAAAATGCTGGAGAAAAGTGCATGGACTCTGTCTATTTGCTCATCAGTGCCAGAATCGAAACACTCTGTTAATTTGTTTCGAAGAGAGGCAAAGTTAAGAAGATGTGAAAGTGCTTGAAGCAAGTCAACCGCCACTTTCTGGGGATCCCTTCCATCCTCACTGCCCACGCCTAGGAGAGTTTTTGCCAACGTGGGCTTGGGTTGCAATGTATCCTTAACCAAGTTAAGATATCTGGCATAGGTCTAATGATAGAATTAGCTAAGGCAGCTCCGAACTAGTAGCATGACAATTATGTACTCACAATGAGCTGCAATTCGGCTCCACAATCGGACGCTAAAGCCGTCATTGTCGCCAAAACGTCCTTATCCATAGCATACCGATTCGCAAACATGGCAAATACTGCAAACAGGAAATCCTCTGATCCCAGTTTGCTAATTAGGGCTTCGAACAGCCTTAGCCGGCGATAAGAAGGGATGTGTTCAAAAGCGGTGGTAAAAGAGAGTAGCAGCTCAGAGGTACCCGAGACAACGTCTCTCTTCTGGTTTCGCAACGATTGAACCAAGGGAGGTACGACTTGATCAATAGTCTGAACGAAGCGTTAGTTTCGCATCGTACAGGCAAAATGTAAAACTTACCTGGTCAATCACCAAGGCTGAATACTCGTCATCCTTCCGTAAGACACTAGAACCCATGAAAGTAAATATTGGCATCACGCTATGAAGAACAAGTTCTGGAGCGACTGTTGCTAGTCCCGCAATCAGGAGAAGGGCGATGTTTTGGACTTGGGGGCTTTCTGATGTCCGCACGCAATCTACTATCAAGTCTGCCCTGATGGAAGAAGTATTGATCTTTCGTGCGGGCCCTGTTTTCCACTTGTTTATGATGCTCAACAAAATTCCGAGGTTGAGACTGAGGAGGTAGCTCATCTCTGAACGCGTCTGCAACTTCAGATGATGAATCGCCGTGAGCGTCTGAAAGAGTCCAGGAAGAAGTTCGGGATGATTTTCTGGGTGCGACCCGTCCGTTAATTCCAAGACGAAAGTCATCTTCTGAAGCACGGCGTCCATTTCTTTATCCATCAGGTTCACAGGCACCATATTATTGTGGCTCGTCCGCCTCTTTTTCGAAGGTGGGCCTCGAGACCCTAACTCCACTGCAGAAGAAATATTATTAACAAAGTCGAGCATAACAAGGCCAGATAAGTCCACGGTTCGGAGCAGCCCTCTGGAAGCGTTTACCAATGCTTCATTTTCAGAAGTAGATGCCAAAGATATCCCAAGCAATTCATTGGCAAGTATCAACTCGTGTTTTTCTTCGAGTGAAGGCCAGACCTCCTTGAGACGATTGAAACCTGCCAGTAAGAATGAGAGTCGATTAGATTTAGGGTCTGAAGTTAGGGATGAGAAAAGTAAATCAATAGCGTCCTTTTCTTTGGGGTAAATAATCCGTAGTACTTCTTCCTCCAGGTCCTTGGTGGAGGCTTGTTCATCGTCTTCGATGCGCTGGATATCTTCAGGGCGGAGAAGTCGCCAGTGATCGAAGACTTGTCGAAGCGCCTGAGTCCTAGATATAGAGCTAACTTTCCTGACCTGATTGAGGATTTTCAGAAGTCTTAATTTAACAGAATAAACAGGAGTGCTCTCTGCGTGAGAGCAGAGAAAAGAAAACAGATCGCGACGTATCGACTTCTTAAAATCCGTCTCAGTCGTTGAACCAGTCATTTCCAAGTCCTCTTGAGATCGAGATCCGCGAATTACTTGCACCAGTGTACGACCAACTTGATCTGGATCTAGTACATATTCTTCTAGCCCCGGTATTAAAGCTCTGTGGATAATTTTATAAACTTCTTTAACCGGTAGCCAGTGAACGTGTTTCGACCGCTCTCCTTGACCATAGATATGCTCCCGTCCCCAAGTACAAATATCGGATATATCCGTGTCCTTACATTTTGAGATCTGGCGGTCAATCATAGTCAGAAGACTTGCGGCTTCTCTCCGAATTCTCTCCGAAGGATCCGCAAGAGCAAAGATTGTATAAGGGAGAATAGCTTGCACGTCAACGTTCTTATCAGCCATTTCACCTACGCGAGTTGCCACAGCCCTAATAGCCATTGCCCTAGCTATCGGGGGATATGGGCCTGAAAAGAACCGAATAAAGAAAGACAGGTAGAGAGGCATCTCCAGGGCTTGGTCAGAATGAAGAACGGGTAGTTTGGTAAATTTCGAGACCCGCTTTTTCACAGAAGCTCCGTGGACGAAAGCATGAGCCAGTTCGCGAAATAGCGAGGATGGGCTGTTGACAAGAAAAGAAGGGTCTTCGCAAGTCTTAGATAGTGATTCAAATGCCTTTGCGAATGTGTTTTCAACCTGAGATTTTTCGGTTGAATCAGCCATGTCGACATCTTCGATCTCGACAGCCGTCACATCCATTTGTAAAACAGTTTGCAGGCTCATCTCCAGCTGAGTGGTGTCGATGCCCGAGTTATGTACAGCTTCGCGAAGCAAGGGCGCAAGCTGATTTGACTCGTTAAATTGTATTAGTAAATCCGAGAGATGCTTTCCCATTCCATCAACAAGAGGACCCTGTCGTTGCAAACTGCTAATCGCCTCAAGCACAATGGTCAAAGCTTGTATCGTTTCACGGTTGTTCAAAATGCCCTTTTGTAATAGTTGGGCTATGAACAAGATACGAGATGGGTCTGATCGTTTCCCGCTCCCCTGAACACATCTTTTTATGAAGCCAAAAATTAAGCCTGCGACGGAGTATCGTTGGCTAAGCTCCTCCAGTATCTGAATAGCGTCGTCCAGCCCGAGAATGGCCTTGACCACTTTCCGTGGCAGTAATTGCTCTTTTTTTTGTTCTGCTAGCACAGACAAGCAAATAATGCCAGAGACATAATTCATCTGAGTCCAGGATCCAGAAACTGCTTCCATTAAGCTGTCAAGGACATTATCTTCAAGGGACGCCTTGTTTGCGAGGATTACACACAACATGTAACAGCCAACGACCAACTGAGGTGCCTTTTGTAGCATGAATGCGTCATTCAGTACCGGGAGAATCCGTATGAACACATCTTCTTTATTTCGTCTTTCAATCTCCATTCTGCCCGACTTCGCCGAATCTAACATAGATGCCAATGCTTCTGCAGTTATTCCGGCCCAAAACGAAACAAGTCCTTGATAATGCGCTTGAACTTTGCTGACTTGTAAAACATAGTTATTCAAAGCTGCAAAAAAGAGTTTATTGGTCGCAGCGCTCTGAACAATCGCCTGCCGAGGTGGATTCGTCAGGCTCCTTTTATACGGATAAAGTACTCTGAATGTCTGAGTGAGATCTTCGGGCAAAATTGACAGGAGATTTAGGAATAGAGGAGTCGTATGGTATGGAAGAAATGTGATGAGAAGGAAAGATGTGTTATACTCGTGCACCCTAGAGAGAAACCTGTCAGCCATCGCTGGAGAGCGTGTCGCATGAGAGTAAAATGGCCACCTACCGGAATCGTCGAATAAGCCAGTCAACAGCTTTGACCGCAGGAGTCAACAGCAAACGGGCCCCAGCCAGAGCCAAAAAGTCTTCTAGCACGCTATCAAGCTCCTTGTTTTGGCCAGCCGTCATTTGTCCACGGTCTTCCGTCTTGCTCTGATCGCTGAAAATCGTCCGTCTGAAGGAGAGAAAGCGCGAATCCAGGGAACATAACTCTTGAAATCCTTCGTAGCATATTTGAAAAATCGTGTCAAAGTCTTGCGATCCCGCAATTTTCTTATCGAATATTAAAGACTGAGAATGTGCCGCCCTCTGCGCTTTTAGATCAAGCTGATGGGTTGATTTTGCTGCGATTTGCGCGAGCTGCGCAGCGAGAGTTGAAGCCATTGTGAAAGCTCAAGCAACACTTAGGACTTGTGGCTCTCATGAGAATGGTATTCCTGAAATCACCATGCAAAGAACACCCCCTTCGGAAGTCATAAAGCCAGCTTCGAGCGGAATGCTTCTTCTTCACACTAAATTCGAAGCTCTGCACAGTAATAAAAATTTATGTTTCGTAACAGGAAATTTTTCCCGAAGAGCGGAACCACGGAGGTTAAGTTTAGCCGATACCGATCCTTGAGCTCTCTAACGTCATGGGAGAGAAGAAGCTGAGATTCAACGCAAAGATGGAGTCGGGAGAAGCAAAGGTATGACTGGACTTTTCATTGTTTCTGGAATATGAAGCTTACTTGATTTTAAAATAGGGAAAGCAAGCGATACCTAAGTTTGCGAGCTTCAAACCAAAGGCGCAACCGGATGTGAGAGCTCACGAGACGCGAGAAACTAGGAGGGATGTTTCTCGAGACAGGGAACTCAGCAGCGTTCGACATGAAACTAAATCTACGTATAACGAGGAATATGGCGTTCCAAGAAAAAGTAAGGATCGCGATCAACGCGTATCTTCAGCAGTCTATGAAAAAGAGCGCCGTGGCCACGAACCGTTGCGTTCCGCTGAGCGCAAAGGGCCGGAGCAGTATGAAAGCGATCACTTCAAGATAGATAAAAGAGGAGACAAATATAATGTGGAATACGGTGCCCCTCATAGATACGGTATACCTCTTTACCATCGCATTGGTGCAGGAAGGGTCTTGGGTCTACAGAACGACGTTACGATAGATCGCGAATTGAGTCTGGGTAACAAAATCGTGATGCACTCGCGCAGTTCCTATGGCGGACCTGACAGTGCCAAGCAAAGATATAGCACCTCTGCTTGGAAGAGAGCTAGCAAAGTTAAGGAATTCCGTCGCGTTCGCCCAGCAGACCAAACCCAAGGGAATTCGGAATTTCAGCAGAACTTCATTCCCTTGACGTCGAATGGGAGTAAAAAACGAAGGAGAATCGATAGAAGGGTATCGCCTGATGAGAATTTCGTGCCAGACTATCGATCCATCGAGGGTAAAGCTAAGCCGACTTATAAGTCCGCTTTTGATGCGGACCTGACCTCAGATTCAGATCTAGAATCCGAAGGTGAGACCGCACGACGCCAGAATGCCATGCTTTCGGCACGCGTGTCAGCACACCCGGATGATATAGATGGGTGGCTGGATCTCATCAATCATCAGGGAAGTTTAGTTGGTGCTCTCGACTCTGAGGGTCACCGTATTTACACATCCGCTGAAAAAAGAAGTATTGCAGACATCAAAATTTCGATGTATGAACGGGCTTTGGGTGAGATTCCCGATTCTGCGCCTCGTGATCGCCTTCTGCTCGGTATGATGCAGGAGGGCGCGACAATCTGGGATACGAAAGTTTTATCGGACAAGTGGAAGAATGTTCTGCGATCAAACTCGGGGTATATCACCTTGTGGGTGAAGTATCTGGAATTTCAACAGACTCGTTTTTCTACTTTTACGTATGAAAATTGCCGCTCAATCTTCTTGGAATGCCTGAGCATCAGTCAAACTCAACCTGACACTTTTAAACGGAATGTAATTGCTCTCTACGTCCTTCTTCGACTAAGCCTGTTTATGCGAGAAGCAGGATTTTGCGAGCATGCTGTTGCTCTGTGGCAAGCTATTCTGGAGTTCAATTTCTGTGCCGGGGAACTCCTTCAAGCCAATAAGACATTTTCCAACGCAGTCCAGTCGTTTTGTGAGTTTTGGGATAGTGAAGTGCCACGGCTAGGAGAAGCTGGCGCTAAAGGTTGGGATACTGCTGGAGACGGGCCACCAGCGGCCAAATCAGACCCGCCTCTTGAGGACGTTGATAGGAAAGCAATCTTTGAATCCTGGATCAAACTGGAACAATATTTGATGCATCATTCATGCCTACCGGCTAGGATGTTAGATGAGGTTCAAGAAGACGATCCTTATCGAGTGATGCTATCTTCTGATATTTCTGATATTCTTATTTTCTTCCCTGAAGATTTATTGGATTTACTCTTGAATGCTTTCCTACTTTTCTGCCATCTCCCACCGATCGTATCGGTACAAAACTATGATGTCCTAGCTGAATGGTGTGAAGACCCATTCATTCGCAATGTGATACTGGATCAAGCAAATATATCTTCACAGTGGTTCAAAACTGTACCCAAAGACCCAGGAGATCTTGATCTACCGCCACCTACCTCGTTTCCTTACCCTAACTTTCCCGTAAACGAAGATACTCTCTTCGGTGATGGATCATCTTGGTTCTCAGCCTTTGAGTCCTGGAAAGCCTCCTACGTTGATTGTATTGGCTCTCTCGATGCTCCATGGGTCCGGCGGACCTTGCGACAATTGGTGGATCGTTGTCCCAGCAATGATGCCCTTGCAGAGTACTCTGTGAGCCTTGAATATACCTGCAATCCCAATGATGCAACAAAGTATGTCAAAAGTCTTCTACGAAAACGCCCATCGAGCATTAGGCTGTATAACGCGTATGCGCTGATCGAGAGCCGCCGTAACCAAGAACCTACAGCTGAAAAAGCCTGGATGACAACTTTGTCAATGAGCGAATCGTTTTCAGAAGAAATTAGGAGAAATTGTGTATTGTTATGGCGATCATGGCTCTGGGATGCGCTGAGAAAGGATAATGCTTGCAAAGCAACTCGGTTACTTCTCGCAATTCCAGAGAATGCTGTCGATGTCGATAAGTTACCAAGAGAAGCAGAGCAGACTACGTGTGTTAGCCCGGCTGAATTTCTGAAAGTGCAAAGAGTAAGCTTACCCGAGATTTATTATCATTGCTCGTTTGGCTTATCAGCCTTAGGTTCTTGTTGAAGCCCAAGAATATGGGTTATCCTTTCGTAACCCCACAGTTTTCATTAATAACACAGATTGTCTTGCTCTTTTGCTCTATCTCACACGAAATCTTGATATCGAAAGTGCTCTCAGCGTATATCGAACTGCCGAAAACCGGCTCCAGTCAAACAATTTGGAGAAAACATACTTGTCTGAACTTCTCCACCAATCCAAAGCTCGGCTCCTTTGGCACCATATCTCCAGCACGACGAAATACAAGCCAGCTCTGATTCGTGAAGAACTGTCCAGCAGTCTCACTCTTTTTCCTCACAACACCATCTTCCTCAGCCTATTTGCATATAACGAGTCTCGCTTCCGAATCGACGATCGCGTCCGCATAGTCCTTCGGCAGCATATTTCCGGTCCGGCCCACCGTGGCTCAGAAACAATCACAGACGTTTTAGGGCACTCCATTCTTACGCCGCATTTCTTTTCCATATATAGCGAACTGCATCGAGGTGTTTCCGCTGGGTCAACGGCGCACTCGGCCCGTGCGGCTTTCGAAACAGCTGTGAGCTCGCGCTCCGGCCAATGCAGCGCTGCCTTATGGAAACTCTATATTCTTTTCAATCTAAATCTGGGAGACAAGCAGCGGGCGCGTGATGTGTTTTACCGGTCAATTCGTTCCTGCCCATGGGCCAAGGAACTGATTCTTTTAGCATTCAAAGAGCCTGAGTTGAGGGAGTATCTGGGCTCAGATGAACTGAGGAAGATTTGGCATGTGCTCGTTGAAAAGGGATTGCGTGTTCACGTTGATCTGGAGGAAGTGCTCGAAGAGATGGACATTAATAATGAGAAGGGTCGACATACTCCAGTCATGCCTCATGATAAAACCAGCGATGATGAAATGTAGTACACAAATATAAAGTACAATACCTTAGATTTTTATACATATCCAAACAATAATACACCTCAATTCACCGCAGCCACAAATCCCCTCTCCTCCCTCCTCCGCTTCACCCACGCCCCCAACTCATTCCACACCGCCTCCTTCTCCGCCATCGACATCGTCGCCGCCAACCCACTCGTCGTCGTCGCCACAAACACCCTCGCGCCCTCCCACCCCTCCCCCTCCCCCTCCCCCTGATCCCTCACCCTCACCACGCCCATATTCTCCCCCTCATCCTGCCACCCATACCTAAACTCCTCCTTCCGAATCCCCCTCCCCCTCCGCACCCTCCACACCGCCTCCCAAATACTCTTCCCCACCAAACACACCGCCTCGGGCCTGTTCGCCCGCACCTTCTCCTCCAGCACCGCCACCCCCGCATCCATCTCCGCCTTGCTCAGCATGCTCGCGTCGCGCGTCGGACGCGCCACGATGTTCGTGTTGCCCACGCCGTAGAGCGCTGGCAGCCGGTACGTGTCGCATGGTGGGTGGCGGCGGGCGGTGATGCCGGAGGTGTAGAGGAGTTTCCAGTACCGGTTGGATGGGTGCGCGTAGACGAAGCCTGTTTGGCCGGTCATGATGCCGGGGTTGACGCCGATGAAGAGGAGGATGAGGTTGGGCGGGATGGTGTCGCGGAGGCGGCAGATGGGTGAGGTGCTGTTGGGGGTGGGAGAGGGGCTGGGGGTGGGGATGGAGTTGGAGCTTCGGGTGCGTTTGGGTGGGCTGGCGGGGAGAGTGGTGGGGAGGGCTTGGAGGGCTTGGGTGGATTGGGAGCGGGTTATGCGGCGGGTTGGGGATACTAGGGATGTTTCGTTTTGTTGGGTAGATGGTTCATTTTCTTCGTGTTCGAGTTTCCGTTTTAATGGGGACTGGCGTGGTGGTGAGGGTTCGTTTTTGGTGGGAGACATGTGTACGTATTTGTCCAGACCGCCGTTGAAGGAGGACAATGGTGCAGAGCTGGAAATGTCCTCGTTGACGGACGGCATTGCGATTTGCTTCCTGTCCCGATTCTTCGCAGCGGTGGAATATACGGTCGCGAACTGTATGTAAGGAGGACAAGGAGGATGGAGTCAACGATTCACGAGGGACACTTTGGCGTCCTTCTCGGGGCCAAAGATCGAATCGAGAAGCCTGAAACAAATGTCGAGATTGTATCATTTACATATCCAACTCAGCAGTGCCTGGAGTTAGGTATGTATGAATTAGCAGGCGTAGTAGAAGATGTCAAGGTGGTTGATGCCTACGGAGTACGGAGTACATGGGGTATGTATGGACGGAGTATGTAGTTAACTTAGTTAATGAACTAACTATATCAACTAGTAGTTAACTACGGAGTAGTTTCTCGAGGCAAGGACAAATGCCTTCAACTCAAATCTCCCATTGCAAAATGACCGATATCAAAAGAAACGCGCAATCAATCATGAGATTAGTCCGGCAACTTTAGTAGTAACCCTACAGAAGAAAAGAAGATAAAGAGATAAATTCCCAGACATTGAGGTCATTCTTAGATGTGAAACTATGAATCATTCATGTCTAGTAACCAGCTCTTCTTCACATACAGTCTCACTCGCTTCGAGATACTGCATCAGTGCCGTCAGCTCCCCAGGTTCCTGTTCGCCATTTCCCTGCATTACACCTGACGAGGTTCATCGCGAGGTGATGATCTCTAAGTCGATGCATCCGAGTCTTCAGCTGGAAGAAATACATCCCTCATTTCCGGGGTTATGGAAGACTTTGTGTGAGCATATTCTTCTTCAAGCCAACTCTGATAATCCCAGTCGATCCAGGCTTGAAAGTTCTTCTGAACATCCCAACTTTCATGCCAGCGCAGCAGTGGGGATATGAACGTCCCAGGCAGAAAATTTGGTGCCGCATATGAGCAAATAGGCGCCTTCCACATACGAGACAACGAACTCTTTTCGAAATCTATATGTACGATCCTGCTGACACTCTGACTGGCGTCGCAGGATTGCACCACCATCACATTCCTCGGGTGCTTGTCCATTAGGCATATGTCACGAGTATATATGGCCGATTCTCCGTCGATGACGAGCTTCATAATACGCTTTCGCTCAGACTGAAGAAATTTAGCTGGTTCAAGCTCTTGCATAGAGTAACCTTGAATGAACTCCATCAAAATAAGCCGAACAGTACGAGTTGTCGACTGGTCAACTGGCAGTTCGAGTGAATACGACCCATAGTAAGCTGGTATGACTGTGCCCTGCAGATCAGCAAGTCTGTTGTATACGGCTGCCTCTGTTGCATACGAAAGATCGGTGGCGGAAAAAGGATCACGGCAATTGGTATGATCGTAGTAGAGAGGATCATACACCTTCGCCACAGCCCGGGTGACATTCTTCTTCAGGCAGTCAGAGGATGTTTTGAGAATATTGACAGCCAACACCTGCGACCTATGCTCCTCACCAGCCTGGAGCGCGTACGAGATCTCAAATTCAACAGTGGATGTACCCAGCGACCCACCTTGGGGAGGGTGTAAGATACTCCGTTGAAGAAGAGAGAGCCTAATTCTCTCTGTTTTCTCTCTCTGGGTCAACTTCGTGGGTATTGGCGGAGGCGGATATGGCGGAGTGTGTTCGTGGACTGTAAAGCAACGGCTTCGAACATATGGGAAAGGAGGGTCTCGAGAGTAATTTGGTGACATGTTTGCTAAGGACCAAGAGAAATGTATCACCACTGCAGAGCAAGAGGAAGAGACAGTGTTTTATCAGTGAGAACAAAACTTTTAAGAAATCTGGACGGGTGAAGATCCCAAATATGTATTTAACATCGAGCTCTAATAGATTGTTGTAGATGACTACAATAGACGGAAGTTAGCGACTAGTCAACTGGGCGACCATCAGGCTGACAGAGAAACTGACGAGAACTAGGCAACCACCAGAGCTCCAAAGGTCCAACACAACATTCTGGGCATTATCACCATCTCATCACATCTCATCACACCAACATTACATTTGAATCACCGCAACAATAAGCACTTGGTCAGAATTTGTCTTTTGTGCTGCATGGCTAAGCCAATCAGTTTTGTAACTACATACCTATGTACTAAACTACATACTCTTCTTGGATTGATCTTAAGCGCTGCTCCTCAAATTTTGGAGTCACTCGGCCCTATTTTTGAGACTTTGTCGTCCACATGACATTGATTCAAACATTGCTTTCTACTGTGAAAAAGATCTCCTTGAGTGATTTTCTTTTGGTCTTGCAGGTGCTCAGCAGTGTTCATCACATCTGTCTGCGGTGTGATAGGCAACTACCTACTCCGTTTCTCCAATCAGACACCCTCCTACTTGTTGATATGACCCTTTTACTCCTACTACTAGTTAAAGATGTGGAAGCCTGGTGTTTAGCACATAGGATGTGCAAGGCTCCTTTGAGAATGGCGGCGGAGGTCCTTACCACGTCCTCATTCTCGACTCATCAACAAGAAGAGAGGCACCGCTGCATCCTGTCTATATAAAGCCGTGAAGTGCCCTCTCTCTTGCATGCTTTTTGTGCTTTGAGGAGCAAGAATTCTCCCTTGTTTTTATCCTCCTTATCCAGCTCTAATCCTCTTTTGGAGCCCTTATCCTACATTCGGTTGCCATTCTCCAGACTCTGCTCATCCCCCAGCTTGGGCAAACATGGACCCCATCATTACTTCCATAAGCCAAGTCTTTTCACAACCAGTGCCCACCGTCGAGGTAAAGGAATCAGATTACAGAACCGTCACATCAACGGCAACATCCACCGCTCTCATGGATCCCATTTTTGCCTTATGGAATGGTGATCGCAAAAGTCTGCTGGACCTCGCGAAGTGGGCACTTAATTCTGCGTCGAAGTCAAAACACGTGCACCTACCCATGCCTCAACTCGAGGATACACATCGCTTGGATAAAGAGGCTGATATCGTACGACTCTCGGCCTTACAACTTATCCATCCTGTGAATGTTGTTGTTACCGCCTTGATGCCGGCAGGAATAACACTTCGATGTCTATCAGAGGCTTCTTCTCAAGGCAACTTAGCTCGCACTGACCTCAAGTGGCTTTGGGAGACCGAGGAAGCAAGCAGTGTCGTGGCGGTTTTGGAATACAAAAATACCAATGTCATCCGGTTCAGTGACTGGAAACCGGCGATCGTTACCCCGGAGTCCGCGAGCGAGGCCATGTTTAAGTTCTGGAAGGAAAAAAGCGATACCTTACTTAAAGAAAATGGGATTTTATTGTCGAAACAGATAACTAAATACAAAACCGAATGCAGTGATATTGCTCTATTCGACTGGGAAAAGATGATAATCTTTGACTTTGGTGATGTCAATGAGGATGCCCGAAATCCCAGACTACCAAAAGTTGTGCTGGAGGACAAAACCCTACATTTCCGGTATCTGCTCCTTGGAATGATTGTGCGAGGCCTTGGAAGGGCGGGTATCATCAATATTCCATATTAGCTCGTATCTTAAGGACAGCTGAGGAGGGATAGAAGGAAACAATGGCGAATTCCTCCAAAGTATCTGTGCCCAGCAGCACACTTTGTATTTTCCTTTATGTTTGAATTCTGTTTTGTGATATAAGTGCAGTGGTTCCAAGGGTACGAGCCTCCCATCAGGCAGACTTGGAGATGGAGGGTTTTGTCAAGGAGGCTATGTAGGAACCTTCCATTCTTTTGCTCACATGCTAGTTGCAGATCAACGTGTTTTATCTGCTTTGTTCAGCGTGATCGGCTCCTTTGTCATATCTAAAACTGGGTGCGTTCGTTGTTCTGTAGAAGTTGCGGACTGCGCCAACAGCCAACATTTACCAGTCCTCATCGATAGGTAGGACCAACACCATTTTTTACCTTATGTCGGTCCATCACTATGCGAGGTAATAACAAAGAAGATTTTTTTTAAGTGTCAAAAATCGTGCGATTTTTTCGGTGATCAAGCTATGCTATATACTCAAAGTGCAGACCACCAACAAATCATAGACAGATTTGCTATATATAAAGAAAAAGGGATAAAACAGCAGAAATATCATGCTCACATGCTTGGCCGCACAGCATGAAAAGCTTCTCGTAAATACTATACAGTTCGTCGAAAAAAAAAAAAAAAGAAAAGAGAGAAAGAGAAGAACAGTCCGTCCTATCGTCTCGGACGAGCCTATGTTGAAACCAACAAGGTCATACACACATACACGTAATCGAAGCCATGGGGGAATAATTATATCATTATACTTTCATAGCTCGTCCTGGTCTCTTGGGCAACGTCCACGGCACAGGGCACACGACCTATATAGCCATCGAGTTAACAGACTTGCTTCCGCATAGGGGGCAAGGGGGGGAAACAAGATTCCAAATACGCACCTCGCCTTCGCTGTAGCCCCAGAAATATACAATCATGCCGACAATGTAATAGATGGCGGGATTCGTGCCCTGGTAGAGCAAGGCTGCAGCAAGCGCGCTCATTGGAAGCAGCAGTAATCTGACCTCGATGCTGCGATGGATCATGGTCCCCGCTATGGGTTTGAACGGCCATTCCAGCGCGATGCCAATTAATCCAAATACGACGTTGAATATCTGAAGTACGGGAATAGGCTTGACGGCTGCATCGAGGTTCTTGGTGATGAAGTCCCAGAAGATCTTTGGCCAAAAGAATCCATGGATACCGGCAGTTAATTGGGCTGGCGTTGAGATGTTAGCACTTTTGCACACACGCACACCAATATAGAGACCATCTCGAGAGACACATACCAACAGCCGCAGTGAGGACGATTAATCTTGCCAAGTGGTTTTTGATTAACTTTCCCATCTTCTCATGTTCCTAGATATTTCAAAAAGTGTCTGCCCTTCCTCCGCCAGTACTCCCAACAATAACGGGCCAAACCAGAATCAAGTGTTGGACGGAAGTACAGATACGTTCGGGCTCAAAAGAGAGGTGGTCGGGTTGCGAGCTGTAGCTCGGGGGATATATCGCGGACTCAGAGAGGTTCGGCATACGGCTATCGAGACAGCCAGAGAGGGGGAGTCATGGCAATGATAACAGCGGAAAGATTTAAAGGGACAGGTAGGTAAAAAATGCTAATAAGGGGATCAAAGTTCCGGACTAGTCTTCCTCACAGATTGCTTCGCGGATGATACAGTTCTGCGACAAAGGGTGCCAAAGCCGCATGAGACAGCAGAGTCGCACGATTAGCCAAGTGGAAGCTATTTCATTCAGTGGCTACGGTTCTAACGTCACAGTTAGCATGAATTGCGTCCAGTAAATGTAATAGCCATAGAAGTACTTACTTACTTGCACTGTCATTTGGGTCCTGAGCATTGTCGAGGCTCCCTGACTGACTGATATGAGAGTGATGGCTAGCTTGGTGATTAGAGTCCGTGTGTGGAACAAAACAGAGGCTGTAACTGCAGTGTTGAAAAGCAAAAAAGCGGAGGTGAGGAAGAGGCTGCCGTCAAGAAGATGATGCCACTGCTTCTGTCTCCAATAATCAATCCTGTAGAGGTATTCTGATAAGTCAGTTCGTAGGAATGGATGGATGTATGTATGCACGTCTCACGGCGATGACACTGACGATCAGCGGAAGTATTATAAGACGAGGACGGCCTGCCGAACTTCAACCGGGCATTTTTCTTCCTCCTCAGCAGAAGAAACCGTGCGTCTTCTCGAACCCACCGCCATCGTCACTCACTCGCTCACTTTTCTGCATGGAAGCATGCATGACTAGACGGTGGCGGGAGCGCCGCCGAGGCGGGGATTGGGTGAGGTTTGTGACGATAAAGGTCGCAGAATTCGAACGCCCTTGCACCAATGGAGCAGCCAAGGGTCAAGGAATATGGCGATTAAGCTCTGCGATTGGCAGCTTTTGCAGGGAGACTGACAGCGAGGAGCGACGAATCGAGTGTGATTGCAAGGGCTGTTGGATGTGACGGGCCATGGCCGTGATGCATTGGCCTCGAGAATGCGCTGCCGTGGTTGGGCCATCGCTGTCAAACCCCCCAGGCGCCACAGGGTTTAGCGTTGCTCCTGGATGTCGCTGTGAAAGTCTGTTGGGTGGGCCTCTGCATTCTTCACATTTATTTCAAAGTAGTTTAACTAACGATTCTGCGATGCTAGCTTGGTGGTGAAATCGAAATCGTCAAATGCTCTGTCGCCAGCCTGCTGTTGCATATTGAAAACGTCGAGAGGGCCCTTTCAACTGAAGCATTGAATCTGGACGAGCTTGACAGTCGATATCTTGACGACAGCGGCATGAAATGTGAAGAACAGCATACAAATGGCGTTTGGACCTTGGGCTTAATAGTACGGGAAGGCAACCTCCTGTTCGCCAAAACTGACTTTTGTCTAGAGCAATGGCTTCTATTCCGTCACAGTGAAGCCTGCATACAGACAGGCATCGTCGGAGCAGCAGGGCAAACCCGAGGATGGCACTCCACGACTCGATGCCAGTTGAAATCTGTATACGCTGGCTCTTTCAAACGGTGGTTCAGTCTGTTTGACCATACGATGATTCACCAAGATGGTGATATATGTACGTACACAGCATCGGGCGGTGATACAGCATGACGCTTTTGCGACCTCCATTGTCAACAGCAACAATGAACAGCAATTTATCATTCTTTTCTCTTCGTCTTTGAGCCGTGTCCTCGAACCGCACTCTTCCCTTTACACTTACATGCGAACAACAACAGTGAAAGGATTCCTCTCCGCTCATCCCACCCAAGCGTTGAGCATCTCCATTCCATCTGTCAGTATGTATGTATGCTCTTTTCTCACCCTCAATGACTGCTCCCATTGGTGAAACGCCATGTGGATCGAATGGCGCCAAGGGTGCGACCACAAGGCCTGTCAAGCCTCAGCGCTTGCAGAGCCCAGAATGATAGGCTGGGGTGGCCCCTAGGAACTGCGAAGGTTCGATTGATGAATGTTACTATAAATACAAGCCTGTCACTTGCAAGTTCCTAGATCCTTTTAACCATGAGAAAGACCCCCATCACCCAAATTGGTTACGAGGTTGGACGAGGATAGCTAGTTAACTACCAAAGCGTTTATCCCTCGAGAAGCTTCCTCTAGAAATCATGCCTCCGGAGTCGCAAGTTAGGGGCCATTTGCTTGAGAGGCCACGCTGCCTTGGTTGACTGAGGCATCTGTTTTTAGAAGCCCTTGTGAAGAGGCTAACGACTGGCAATCCGGAGCCCAAATTTCTCGAGCTAACGATTGCCTCAGGCCACAATTCCAATCTTAAGCGCTCCCGATTTAGGTCGTTACTCCTTTGCAAAATGAGGCAAACGAGTTGGAATCACCTCTGGACTTGGGTTATAACTTATCAGAGAGGCCTGGTCGTAAAAAGACTACAAGTACAACTGAGTGCTCGTAGTTTGCAGAACCCGAGAGACCGGTGAATAGCCAGCCAGCCAACTAACCAGTTAACGAATCATGAAATATCTTTGTTGATTGGCACTATCTGGATGTTTCTGCTAGTCGTTTCTCGTCCTTGAAAATGCCATCTTGCTCCATTCTGGCGTGAGCGAATTCCCTTAACTTCCGCCATGGCCAGTAGTCGTATGATGGCCTATCCAGTCTCGCTCTTTAGCAGCAGGATTTTTAGTTTCTTCGCAAGAGCAGGGATCGAGCCAGCGTATACATTAGTCCTGTGCAGTTATATGTAGAGATAGTTATACCCGAGGTTCATCCTGGACGTGCAGGCAGATCAACCAGCCATCTGAATGCCCAAAGTTCAAGAAAGGCCCTGGTCTTAACGGACTCTGCAAGCAACAGACAGACAGACAGACAGACAGACATGCATATAGGATAGAGTGAACAGCTTGTGATAAATTTAGCATTTTGATCTTCAGCGAATCCCAGTTTGAAATTCCTCTTCTTCTTCTCTGCAGAGCCCATAGCGTTGTCGCCCTGCAACGTCAATCCAACCTCAACATTCACTTTCAACTTTCAACTTTTGTCTCGATCTCATAAAACAGAACAAGACTCGACTGATTCTGAAAAGAAATAAGAAAGTCTCTCAGGAGCTTGAAATCCAGCAAAGCGGTTGGAATCGTCGGGTGTCGCATCAGTGCCACAAAAGCAAGAAGCAAGCCTTTTTCTCCGACAGCATCTGAGACAGGAACAGCTCCACCACGTCCAGCGCATTTTGACGCTGTCCCATACCGACTCTGACAATCACGACACATTCTGGACCAGATACACTATTTGCGACAGCTAATTAGCTCTCCGCTTACGAGGTATTCAAGATCCACTTCAACGGCCAAACGACACGAGCTCTGGCCCGACTTCTTGCTCGATATCTAGCTAGATTTGAACCAAGGATAGCTAAGCACGCAGAGGTCTGGCAGATTTGAAAAACGGGAGAGGGAGAGAGGGAGAGAGAGAGACCTAGAAGTTTATGTGAACGCCAGATCTCATAATTCATGGCTAGGCACAAACGCTGGCGGCAACAAACTTTCAAGGCAGATCCGACCAGGGGAACTGGATTACCCAAATCGAGTCTCGCGAAACCGATATAATCGCTGGAAAGTGACAGCTTGATATACCAAACACGCCCTCTCTGCCCCGGTGGGCGTCTCTGCCGTGGAGCGGCCCCCCTCTCCCTTCCTTGGACTTCTTGCATCACTGCTTTGGTCAACCTGGAACACTTTGAATTTCTCCTTTAATATTGATGCGCTTGCTTTGCTCTGGTCCCGAAGATAATTATTACGCCCGAGCCGCTTTTTTCTCGGCCATTTCAAAATCCTTGGTGTCTTGCATTTCCCATGAGGTGTTCGTGGACTTTCTCCTACCGACCTTCATTAAGATCCAGCCTCTAAACTTCAGCGGAATATTTTCTTCTTTCTTTTTTACACTGTTGCCGTTTATGGGAATCGGCATAGGTTGGCAGCATCATGGAGCAATCAGTGTGGAAGCGGCATTTTACTGGCTCTAAGATCTTATTTTATTTTCTCTTCTATGGCGTGCATATTGGTTTCTTTATATTTGGATGGTATGGAAGACTCTGTCACCCAGAACAATCACTGATGGAATGAATTCCAGGCTGACAGCTACTCAACAGGTGGAAACAGGCAGCTGACATTCGACTTGCACCGCTTAATCTGCTCCAGTTTTCGGTATGGATCTCTCGAGGAGCTGGTTTAGTCCTCTCCGTGGACGGTGCTCTCATTTTACTTCCGATGTGTCGAACGCTTTTGCGATATGTCAGGCCCAAATTTAGATGGCTACCGCTCGACGAATCGATATGGTTCCATCGACAGGTCGCCTATTCTCTACTCTTCTTCAGTCTTGTTCATACTATCGCCCACTATGTCAAGTAAGCGGATTGTCCGCAAAACGTCAAAGGTCTATTTACTAACGGAGTTCACAGCTTCTTCAACGTTGAAAAATCCCAAGTTCGTAAGGAAACTGCTATTCAGATCCATTATACGCAGGCTGGCGGCATCACGGGGCATATCATGCTTTTGATCATGCTCTTAATGTATACCACAGCGCATGCCCGCATTCGGCAGCAGGCCTTTGAGACTTTCTGGTATACGCATCACCTCTTCATCCCGTTCATGCTTGGTCTCTACACGCATGCTACGGGATGTTTCGTTCGAGATACCAAGGATCCTTTCTCGCCTCTTGCAGGCGATGAGTTTTGGACCCATTGCCTGGGATACGAGGGATGGAGATGGGAGCTCTGGGGCGGTGGAATCTACCTTATCGAACGACTTTATCGAGAAGTACGTGCTGCGCGATCAACAAAGATCACGAAAGTGGTTCGACATCCCTATGGTACGTCCCTGTCCCATTTTGGTCATTCTGAACTTGTACTTATATGTCACTAGACGCCATGGAGATTCAATTTAGCAAGCCTAGTATGAAATATAAAGCCGGGCAATGGCTTTTCATACAGGTCCCCGACATTTCCCGAGCTCAGTGGCATCCATTTACCATCACATCCTGTCCGTTTGATCCCTATATCAGTATCCACATTCGCCAAGTAGGCGATTGGACCAAAGCCCTTGGTAACCGTCTCGGTTGCGGCCCCGACCAAGCCAAGGACATTGATGGCCTCGATCCCCTCGGCATGTACGAAATCGCTGTGCAAAACGGCCAAACAATGCCGAAAATCCGCATTGACGGACCCTACGGAGCTCCCGCCGAAGACGTCTTCGACAACGAAGTCGCCATCCTGATCGGCACAGGTATTGGCGTGACCCCATGGGCTTCCATCCTCAAGAACATCTGGCATCTCCGTGCGGGACCCAACCCACCCACGCGTCTCCGCCGTGTTGAATTCATCTGGATCTGCAGAGACACCAGCTCCTTCGAATGGTTCCACGCCCTGCTCTCCTCGCTCGAAGCCCAATCCGCAGCGGATTCCCGCTCCGGCCAGGAATTCTTGCGCATCCATACATACCTCACGCAGCGCTTCGATCAAGACACGGCAGCCAACATCATGCTTAACTCGGTCGGCCAGCAGATTGATCCGTTGACTGAATTGCGCACGGGTACGAAGTTTGGTCGTCCGGATTTCCGGGCCTTCTTTACCGCGTTGCGCAGCGGACTCGTTGACCAGACGTATATGCCCGGGTTGGATGCTTCATTACGAACGGATGTAGGTGTGTACTTCTGTGGGCCGAATGTGGCAGCAAAGGACATCAGAAAAGCGGCGAAAGAGTGTACGACGAGAGATGTTCGGTTTAGGTTCTGGAAGGAGCATTTCTAGAGGAGGGCCCAAAGAACGGTTTTTTGAAAGTCTCTTTTTTTTCAATATTTGTTCCAATTTCTACTCTTGTTGGCTCATATATGGTCTCTTGTTACCTTTTTTTTTTCTTTCTCTCTTTCTATATATATGTATCTTTTTTTTGTCATGACGTATGTCTCACGTCTTCCCATTTTACTTGTATACATATTATACTCACGTTTTCCTGCCTGCTGTGTCGGTGGGAATTCTTCAAATACCCCCTACTATATACTGTATTTCGACAATCGACGAGATGACTATTTGTTTAATCACGCTGTCATTTGAACTGGAGGGGCTGGTCCCGAATCAAAGAAGATCCAAGCCCAGAGGGTACATAAACCAGAGGATATAATAATCAATTGCTCTAGACGCGAAAGCTAGCTAGCAACTTGCTACTACCCACCAGCTGCCTCCTCGTAATATAGCATCAAATCGCGTCGAAAAAAACGCTAGCACATTCCCCAATCTAACGTTTCAAGTAGATTCCCTTGGACTCATTCTTCGTTCCATTCCGCTCGTGGTTCTACTCAAGACAGTATCAATCAGCCACAGAATATAAAAAGACGCACCACCAAAAAAAAAAGAAAAAAAAAAGAAGGGAAACGTACCTCGCTCTCCTGTATCTCTCCCTTCTCCAATATCTTCATAATCACCTCATCCTCATTCGCCGTGCCAAACTCGCTTTCCAGCAACGCCATGCTCGCTCCGTCATGTATGCCCTGCGCTCCTTGACTACATCACACATACATAACGAACGCATCAGCATTCATCCACGACAAAAGAAACTCATACGCAAATCACCACAAAAGAAAAGAGATAAGAAAAGGGGGAAAAGAGAAAACTCACCGATGCGTCACAAACACCTTAAACCCACTCACCACCTGCGCCAACGGAATCGACCGGTCCTTCTTCCAGTTACGCACCGCATCCACATCTTCCACAAACACCACAAAGTCGTCCTGCTCGCCCTTGTAGAAGACCTTGTACACGTCGATGTTTCCTCGAGCCATGATCCTTTCTTTTTGCTTATTTAAAAAAAAGGCTTTGCTTTTGCTTTTGCTTTTGCTTTTGCTTCTGCTTTGAGAGCTGTTCTCGATTTCGCACGAAACTGTTTCTGGGAGGGGAAGAAGGAAGGAAGGGAGAAAGCTCCGGAGTTTTATGTAGTGCTAGCAGTTCTTGTTGCAATACTAAACTTGATTCAATTAGGTTATGATAAACCCAGAGAATCACCAGGAAAAGACAATGTTTAATCGAGAATACAAGTAAATGGTGCTTGATCTTGGGGTACTCTCGAATTCAAATGAGATAACTAGTTCACTCTTCACTGTTTTATACCTCCTCTGAACATCAGGATGTCAAGCCCGCATATATACCCCTCAACTACGCAGGTAGATCTGGCCTTGGAATCTTGTAGAATCTACGGAGTACTCCGCCCATCATCATCATCATCATATAGAGAGAGAGCAGGTACTTGCTGGTGGCATATAAAATGGCAGGGCGGCTATGTCACCGCGCATGGTTCCATACTCAACGACGTCATAGGGTTCTCTCCACCAATCACATTGCGATGTCTTTGTTCTGGCATCATCAATCTCACCACCTCTTCTCCAATAGCTATAGGTCTTAACAACGTGCTCTACGATAATGGATAAGCTGATGCCCAGGATAAATGCAATTGTTTCTAATTCCTCCGTATGCATTACAGATATCATTCGTGGTTCCATCACACTTCCACCGTGTTGTCCCGACGAGACTTGCTCGGGGAATTAGACTTGAACAAAGCCACACTAAGCCGTTTACGAAGACTCGGTTTGCTTGCCTTGCGCCGAATCTCGTTGGGAAAGTCTCCCCTAGCTCGCTTTGTCAAAGTCGACTGCTTCTTGCGAAGTGACATAAATCCTCGTCGTGGCGATGGAGACGCCTCCATAATCGCGTTCTCAAGATTGCACTTATCAAGGTCATCGTCTTGATATGCCTCCTTTGACGGGGGAGGGCACATTGCTTCGTCAGGTTCCGTCTCTCCCTTGTCCGATTCTTGCTTCGGAATAGTGAATCGTTCAACACTCTTGTTTCTCGCCGGTGTACGGTTGCTATTCGTTCGCCGCGCAAAGGGTGGCAAACCTGTGAACCTTCCCATCAAAACGTCGGTCGACGTTCGCATCAGGGATTCTCCGATTCCCAGTGCCATGCCTGGATATGGGATGATGTCGCGTGTCCATATATCGACCAGGCGTCTCTCCAACTTGAACCTTTTCTGCCTCTTTGGTGTAAGGATAACTTCTCGACGAGGACATTGCATGGATTGGGACCGCCCTAATGGTGGACGAGTAGTCTGATTTGCAGGAGGGAAGGCTGTTGTGCCTTTAATGTGAATGGGCAGATAGTCTGGGCTCGCCATCGTTATCAGAGTGCCGTGAATTGAAGTACGGCGGGCAATGCTCAGTAAGCGACCATTGACGATAACAGCTTGCAGTGGCTTCAAAGTAAAATAAACCTTTGAGTGGCCTGTCAAACGATGAACAGCTTCTAGCTGCCCATCGGTTTCAGGATTTATCTGTGTTAAAAAGTTCCGGAGCCACTCTGTCTCTTCTTTTTCCGAGCAAGCCGTAAAAACCAATTCCACCAGGTCGTGTCGGAAACTGAAAATAAGCTTCCAGGAATAGGGGGTGCCGGGACAATGCAGGCCTAAGGGCACGTTAGTATTGGCATTGGACCGATGCTTCTTTAAAGAGCTGAACCTATTCCATTTGCTGCCTCCTCCAGCCGCGACCCGCGGATAAAAATGATGGCCATCACCTTGAACTTTTCACGATCGCTGCTTGAAATGGCCAGAAGCACGTAGGATTCAAACAGAGCACAAACCATATAGCTCCCAGTGACGACTTCACTGGTCTGGTATGCAATGTGAAGAACCCCACATACTTTGATGGACCCGTACAGCTTGAGAATATCACAGTATTCCTGAATCTTCTGTTTAGAAATTCATTCCTTTCCGGTTGACTGGATTGCAATATACCTGGTTTGAAGGGAATTCCAGTCTCTTTTGAAGTTCCATTGTCTTTCTCAAGCGATCCAGAGCAATAGGATCAGCAGCGCCACTATTGATCTCTTTTGTGACAGCCAACATTCCTTTGTGCACCCGCTGAATTGTTTCATGCGCCGTTGAGCATTGAGTTGATGGAGTACATCTCATTAAATCAGTTAAGAACAGTTGGTATTTGCAAAGCCTTTGCACCGGCTGTCATATATAACATCAGCATACCGAGTTGTGAAGTGATTCTCTAAGGGGTGCAAACCTGTATCAGAAGATCACTAATGGTGCGGGCATGGTTGGCACATTTCTCTCGCGAGCTGAAGGGTTGGACAGTCCGAAACAATGCTTCGAGTCCCTGATCATATGCTTGCCAGTTTTGTTTTGATTGCCGTAGCCGATCGATCTCATTTTGTACTAATGGGTATTTCATGAGATATTCTTTGTAGGCGAGGAATCTCGGTAGCTGCCAGTAACTTCAAAGTTAGGAATCAGGTCAGGTAATTTCTTGAGTGCTCGAAGAACATTACATTCACCTCTAGAATACATGCTACCTCCGCTGCCTCTGTTGGTGATGCAGCAGTAACCGTGGGGGATCGAATCCGTGAATCACGCAGCTTCTTGGGGTTCAATAATCTACCATTCGTTCCTGAAGTGGATATGGCAGTGCTGTTTCCATTTCCGCGGTTTGATCGCCGGACTCGTTCGACTGCGAGGAAATTTGTGCTCCGACCTGATGTCATCGAACGATTTTGAAGTTTCTCCAGGAGCCCTTCATGCAGCGTGATAAGCGTGTCTATACTCTGATGAGCACCAGGCGGAGCTATGAGAACTAATGAAAGGCCCTGAGAACTAGTCAGTATGAAGCTCGATTCCGCTTCGTGATATATAATTCGGAGAGGTCCAACCTGAGATAAATTCTTGAGAGTTGAGATATATGATATCTCCGTGTCGACTAGCTCTTGAATAACTCGATATCTATGAACGGCATAATTCCATGCGGTTTCATCAGGCGGAAACGATGACCCCAGCTTGTTGCTGTCGATCGATTTTCGTGGGTCAGAACCAGACAAGGTGCTGCTACGGTGATGGCTGCTTGTTAACGTGTTTGATCTGGCTCGATTGAGGATGCTCATGCTCGTCAAGCTCATGCTCGCTGTTTTGACGCCGTGAAGAAAAGACGAAGACGTCATGAAGGAGGCATCGTCACGACTGATTCGCTCTTGAGGGAACATGCGATAGCTGTCGTCTAAAGTTTCGTCTTCTGGCCAATCGGCTACGAAGCGCAAAGGGCCTTGAGGCAGACTTGCCTTGCTGCTTCGAATGCTTCTGATCCATTCTTTAAAAGTGTAGCTGGATCGAGCCTCGGAGCTGGTGTCAGCGGACTCTTCAACTTCTTCAAGGCGTTCTTCATGTGGGTAGTTTTCTAGGATGAAGTCTTCCAAGGTCTCTTCTTCTGTGGCTGAAGCCATTGTGTCCAACAATCCCAACTGTGCAAAGAAAAGAAAAAGAATGATACAAAAGGAAAACAAAAAGAGAGGAGCAGAAGAAGAGAAGAACAGAAACTTGTTCTTCTGTAGACATGGCATTGTGATTGGAGAGACCACGTCATGCCCAAATTGGGGAAAGGGCGACAGGCTCAGCAATGATCAAGTGAGAGAGAGAACAGTACATGAGAAACACAGCATCACTGCTCGTCACATTCTCCTCACTTCTTGCTCTTCAGCAATTACTAGCTCATCAAATCTCAGCTCTTGCTATCAGTCGTTTCATATCCTTGACTTAGGTTGCGCTTTTTGAGTAGCAGAACTGTCGTACCCGGGACGAGACGAAGCAGAAGAAATTTGCCATTTACAGGGACAGCAGATCAAGGCTTCGGAATTTGCTCAGCCGCTATTGTCGTGTATTGGATGGTCGTCTATAGAGGCAACGACAAGACAACCATATGTCGTACGCAGGCGGGAGATCCATAGCGGCAGAGGTGCGTGGGCAAAATTCAAGCAAGCAGCATTTTAAGGGGCATTTACAGCATCTCACCTATTAACCTGCACCCAAGGTGTATTTACATTCAGTGAGCAAAAAAAAGAAATCAAGGGAAAGGAGAAGGCAGAAAGAAATGAGAGTGGAGAGAATTTGTGTTCTGATTCGACAAGCTGCCTCTGTGAGTATACTGTTGAAGTCTCCTTCATAATCAGAGGCGAGATTCTATGCAAAATTTTGCCTGACAATTGGAATCTCTCAATTCATAGTGCAATCAAGAAGCCTTTGAAATTTCGAGGAGAAGTGAAAGTGAAAGAGATGAGGAATAAAAGACATCCTTCTTGTGGCCGGCCGTCTTCCTACAAGACAGATGCCGCACGGACTTGATCCTCTAAACAGGAATAGATGAAAGTATCTGTCAATCAAGTGCATCGCTGCCTGTGCATGTACCAATGGGATATGAAAAGAGATTCAAAGTGTGATGAGTTGTTCAATTCATCACAGCTCAAATGGCTTCAACTGATTCGCAGAACTTGAAGCATTTGAAGCTTCAGTCTTCTGGCATTGCACTCTGCCTTCTGCTTCTGCAATGTTTTGGTCTCACAATTTAAAACCATTCTTTACTTTTTTTAGTCTTCTGGCTATCTCATCAAGCTCATCGGTGAAATGACTCCATTCCACCTGATACACAATATCCCATTGATGATTCGTGTCTTCCATCTAGCATCCATTTTGCTTGGCAAGTCAACTTCTTATCATTGCATATCTGCTTCTGGGTAATTCAAGGGACATGAGATTTTTGCATCTCATCGTTCGTCCACACTAACAAGCTGTTTCAATATTTCCGTGTAGTAGAAGGAGTTATGGAATCGAAACCTTGCTTCTGAGAGTCATGACACGATACTGGCAACATGTTTAGCAATCTCATAACTTTATCATAAGGCTTCTGGTGCGGCCATACGTGTTCAAGGTCATTATCGGAGGCTTTCTCCATCTTGATGCATTTATTAGCAGCAATCTTGGTTTCGCTGATATCCTGTAAAAGCAAACATCTTCAATCATGCTGAGGTTTAATCATCTTTCTGTAGCAGGAGGTTTATAAGGGGAAAAGGGGCTCAAATATGGTGAATCCACTTATCTGAATTTGCGGCTAACTGGCCCTGGGAGATGCTTATTCATCATAATTGCTGTTAACACCTCACGCAAGATCTGAAAATTAGCACCTGGGCTTCATCTATCCCCTGAAATAGTTAGTCAAGCCGAATATGTAACAGATGCCCTTATGTCTTGTGTACGACATTCTCTGGGTCGCTACTGGCTGTTGCGCAGTATAGTTAGCGGATTCATCTACCAGCTCACCAGACACCATCTCTGGGGGAGAACGCACAGTGGTGGTTGTGGTATTAAATCCGAGGATAGTGGAAGTTGCCCTCGATCTGCATACACTGTTAGAAGTTTCGGGTAATACAGTCGATGCAATCCGTCCAGAAAAAGAAAAAGAAAAGTAGCAAATTTGATTCTAATGCTAAAATTAAGTTGTAAAACAACTGGACGCTGCCGGAATCGAACCGGCGACCCTATCAATGCGAATGATATGTTATACCACTAAACCAAGCGCCCCATTTAATTAAATAAAACCGAGATTTTCTTTTATAGATATGGAGTAGTCTAAACGTCAATAGCCGTATGGATACCTCCACATAGGTACAGTTACCCCGCACTTGGTGAACACTGTACCCACAAAGTAGTCCCTTATCATAAGATACAAATATCATCCTCTGCCCTCTGCGTCTTGCGTTCGACGTGGCAGTTTCGTTGTCCGACCATACACCCAGCCTTTCCTGCTCCAAAAAATTTATCCCATCCAGCATATTTCTCAAAAGAACCTTCAATCCACCAGCAGAAACATATATCCAACATGAGCCACTCCAACTGCCCTTCATGTGGTGCTGGGATCGCAGGCGGCTCAAAGACCTGCACCTCGTGCGGAGCGGTATGTTTGTTAGATTATAACTCAGAACGCCTTCGAATTTTTGAGTTGGAAGCTTATTATGCTGATATTGTGGATTACAGACTTGTCCGAACTGAATGCGAACAGGCACCGAGAGATTCGCCAATCCATTTTCGTCCTTTGAAGAGCCTCGTTGTTTTGATGTGAAGAAACGACGGCAGAGTCTGGCTGCAATCTGTCTCGAACCAAGAGTCCTAACCACTGAGTCGGTCGTTTCAACCAAACCTTTCTGCTTGATCGTTCCGGGGGGAGGCGGTTGCTCTGATGCAGATGTCAGTATTACATTGGGTTAGCTACATATCCGTGCATTCTCGTCAACGCATTTTCTAAAAGGAGAGCTTGTGTGGGTGGAGCTTACTTTGAGTTCTGCAAAATTTATGCTGTGCCAGATCTAGCGCTACAAGCCTTTCAGTACATGCTATGGAAGATACCCATTGTCAAAAGCTACGGAAGTTTTGTTGAAGAGCTGCTTTCTATATGGCAACTTTCTATGTGGCAACTACATACCTATGCGCTTTACACTATCCACAGTGCCAAAATTGTCATGCAATTTATCTAGATAATTAGCCTCCTCAAATGACGGCACCACGAGGGCACGAAGTTACATATGCACATGCTAGATCTTCGATTGAATAATGAGAATCTTACCTCAAATTACCCTAATCAATGGGATATATATAGATTCACAGTACGGCCCTTGTCCGGCCTCACAACACATACAAGGCCTTCCATCACCTTCGTAAAAATCATCTTGAGCTTGCTCCTGCTGCAGCATCACCATTCAGGGAGAAAGCCGGATGAGGTGGAAGATTTCTACTACAGTGTCGTACTTCTTATTGCTTGATTAATCTTCACACAACACTAAGGCTTTGTAAAGAGAATCCAGGACATTTAAATTGTTGAGTCTCAGATAACTTTTGAAGCTTCAGAACTCTGGTGGGTCATCGACTGCTCTGTCGTCATTTGTCCATCTTTCTGAACTTTGAAGCGACATCGTTCACTCCCCTAACTATAGGTACCACATTAACCACTGCCAGGATCTCTTTGGTTCTCAAATGTGAAGTACGGCAGTATCTTGAGAAATATTTGCAATTTTACTTATTATGCGACTAACCAGCCACTTGTCAAAGTTAGGTCTCTGATATGGGAATTCCCATGGATGACATACACGCTCCGACAGTGCCATCCGGCCCCACCTCCCGTATGGGAGGAGAGCGAGATATCTCGAAGCTGAGCGTGACTGAGCTTTTTAAGGAAAAGGAACGGATCGAGGCTGAATTAAAAGCGCTTAGTGCGATACTCCAGTCGGTGAGGATTGCCTAATCTCTGTGAGTTAGATAGAGAGAAAAGAAGCTCCTAAATTAACCGCTTTCTCTCCCTTCTAGCATGGAGTAAACATGGAAACGCCGCTGACCACGTTCGATGGATATCCACGAGATGATTTGGACATTGCGCAAAGTATGTGCCACAGTTCTTTTATTTGCAGTGGCACGGATGCTAATGGTCTTCTTACCACCTTAGTCCGAACGACAAGGGCACGGATCATTCATCTTCGAAATGATCATAAAGCAGTGATGGCAAAGATCGAGCAAGGTGTCCATTCATATTTTGCGGATATTAGAGATCGCGAAGCCCGTGGTGAAACCTTTGATCACCCGCAAGTGCCGCCCGCCGCACCTGAGCTTACCGAAGAGACGAACCAAAGTGAATTGGTAGAAACTCCCTTTGCGAAAGTCAACAGTGTGGCAGATGGCAGTCCGGCAGCACAAGCGGGCATAAAGCCCGGAGACAGAATCCGCAGCTTCGGGATTGTCAACTGGATGAACCACGAGAATCTCAGAAAGGTTTCAGAGGTAGTTCAGAATAACGAAGGGGTACGTGATATTTATGCCTGATATCGATGTACGCAATTTATGCAGAAATTTGCTGACAATCTTCGTATGTAGATGCCACTAATAGTCGGGATTGCAAGAGCCAGTGAATCAGGCCAGGGGCTTACAAACCTCAGCTTGCGATTGACTCCTCGCCGCGACTGGGGAGGACGCGGTTTACTCGGATGCCACCTTATTCCATTATGAATAACTACATTCTTATGGTGAAATATCGAGACTCAATACTTGATGGGCACGAAGCGGATCAGAATATACCAGTACGACTGCACGCTATCCAGTTTTGCTTCCTGGCGATTCTTCTCAACTCAAAAGAGTTCAGATAAGGCCTTTCACATGGATGCATCTTCTCCTTAATGTCTGGACCTACATAGTACACCACACTGAAGATTACAGTGTGAACTGCGCAGCTGTTAACCTGTTTTCAAAGAATTTAGTGCCACATCCTCACCTGCGGAACTGAATGAAATGTTAGGTTTTAGCAGACACCTGGAAGCTTGTCTCTTGGTGTTTACCTCGGAGGCTACTATGTATTAGTACTAATCCATGATAACAATGGAATGAGTGAAATAGAACTTGATCATGTCTATTGTTGCTACCAATCGAGGAATGGGTACATGTATGTACACAGTAGGCATAATATTAAAAGTTCACCGCCCTGTTTCTGCCTGTTTGCTGAGTAATCATCCCACTTCGCCAAGAAAGGCAACCACCACCCCCACGTGACCAGCAACCGCCCACCCCAAAGTTGTTTTTGTTTGGCTGCGAGACTGGCTCAAGTTGCTCCTAAAATTCCATCTCCAGCCCAAAAGATCCATCACCTCATATAAACCTCCTTCTCGCGATTCCAGTCCTCATCCACCTCGTCAAATTCAACAAGCTCAAGCGCATCTAACGATCTATTTCTCGCTCGGCTTTGAGATAGCCACCTTGTATTCCTTTTTCTTTTCCCTTGTTAACCTCACATACCCATCACCACCATGGCTGCCCCAGCACAAACCCAAGGCCCACCCACCTTCAAACTTGTACTCGTTGGCGACGGCGGTACTGGCAAGGTAAGACGCCATCGCGTGAATGCATTCCGTATTTCTCGCCACGTCACATCGAATGTTGATACTGCGCAGCCAACTGCTATATACCCCGCGTTGGCCACTCGATCATGCCCAACAGATTCCTTGACTGCTACTGAAAACAGGAAGAAGAAGATTGCTAACTCTTATATTCCTTATCGCAGACCACTTTCGTGAAGCGTCATCTTACTGGTGAATTCGAGAAGAAGTACATAGCCACGCTGGGTGTCGAGGTTCATCCCCTCGGTTTCACTACGGTACGTCAAAATCCCTTCCTTGGTCGCGTGTTTGGTTTGGACGTCCGTTTTCTAACAATGTGTAAAGAATTTGGGTCCTATCCAGTTTGACGTGTGGGATACTGCTGGTCAAGAGAAATTCGGCGGTCTCAGAGATGGATACTATATCAACGGCCAGTGCGGTATCATCATGTTCGATGTTACTTCCCGTATCACCTACAAGAACGTTCCATCCTGGCATCGTAAGCATAGCTCCAAGTATCGTTTTCTCTTCGTTTGGGTTAACCCGTGATATAGGTGACCTCACCCGTGTCTGCGAAAACATTCCTATTGTTCTCTGCGGCAACAAGGTCGATGTCAAAGAACGCAAAGTGAAAGCAAAGACCATCACCTTCCACCGCAAGAAGAACCTTCAGTACTACGATATCTCCGCCAAGTCTAATTACAACTTTGAAAAGCCATTCCTGTGGCTCGCAAGAAAACTCGTTGGCAACCAGACCTTGGTTAGTGCTCCATGTTGAATCCATATCCGTATCTCAAGGAAAGAGCACGACTAACACTGTAGCCAGGAATTCGTCGCTGCACCCGCTCTTGCGCCTCCAGAAGTCGAGGTCAACCACGCCCTCCTCGAGGAACAGCGTCTCGAGATGGAGCGCGCTGCTCAGTTGCCTTTGCCCGATGAAGAAGATGGTGATTTGTAAATTGCTCACTGAACCTGGCATTGAGGGGAGGATTGTACTTTCGGATAGTGGCGGAGGGAAAGGGTCGAATTTCTGCTGCGAAACAAATTAAAAAGAAAACAAACCACAATATTTACTACGAAAGTTTTCCATAGTGTGAGAAATACTTCTAGACGGCAGGATGCAAAAAAGGAACCCATCATCCCTATTTGACTTAATGGAGCTATGGATTTATGTGAAGAATGACAATGGGAAAGCAAAATTGAATGCACACACCCTACTGAATAGGAGGTCTGAATGTGTTAATACAGCATGATGGGCATTTTACTACTCCCGTTTACTTCTGGGGAGAGAGATATTGCATGCATACTTTTTAGCATAATTACCTTTTTAGTAAAAATAATCTTTCTGTAGTGAACTTGGTGCTGTGCAGCGGAAGAAGTATGATTTGGTTTTTGGAGAGTGTTCAGAAAAGCAGCAAAAGTACGGAGTACGCATGGTGAGGAAGCAAATTGAAAGAGAGAAGCACTTGGGGATCAACCAATTATGATAGTCCGTAGATATATGCATCGTTCAAGATATTTACAACTGAGATTTCCTCAGGACTGAGTACATAACTAGAACACAGTGCATTTTCAAAGCTCTCGATCCCATTTCTTTTCTTTATATCAACAATTACAAATATCCTCCATGCAAGATTGAAACAACTCAGTATGGATTGGTTGTATATCTCAAGTCTACTGGACCATCACCTACTCCATCTCTATCTCTCTCGAGAGGCACGAATCAAATCACGGACTAAGTTTAGCTTGTGATTGCTATACTATTTGAAATAGCCCGCTAATTTGGGTACAGTAAATAGTTTTTCAAGTAAATGAGACCTCAGTGAATCACCCTCCAGGGAAATGAGACATCGAAGAGGGGGAAATATATGAAATATAAAAGCAAATCTGGATGAACAGGGAGAGGGTATCTGATGCACAGTGCAGTAAAAAGGAACGAGTACCACCATTAGCTCATAATGAAGATTAGAAGTTGAGGAAGAAAAAAAAGGGGCCTAGAAGAGACAAGAAGTTTCACAGGGAGTGAAGTAGAGAGAAAATAAAGCCTGCGAGCGCGAAGAAGTACTAGAAGCCCGGTTCTAGTAAGATTGAATGATGCCATGCAAACAGCTGGATATCTTTCAGGTCATGGTTCTGAAAAAGAGAAACGGAAAGAATCAAAGAATTTTTTTTCTTTTTGCCTTTTGCAGCGTAAGAGTCGACTATCAACGAGAAATACCCTATGCAATTATAAGTCAGTAACATCACCCGCAAAGACTCACGCCATTAATGCTCGAGGTTCCAGAACCAACTTACAAATAGAAAAGCAAGTTCACGAGTTCCTAAACGACCAAGGCTTCTACTCGCTTTCTCATCCAAGGCGTTTTCAATTAGCGCCCGCTTCTTCTCTTGTAGTGCTAAGATACGATCTTCAACCGTATTTTCCACAAGAATCCGATGCACCATGACCGGCCGAGTTTGTCCAATCCGGTGGGCTCGATCAATAGCCTGCTCTTCAATGTAGGGATTCCAAAAGGGGTCAAAAATAATAACTTGAGACGCAGCAACCAGATTCAAACCGGCGTTGCCAGCTTTTAGAGAAACGAGCATGATAGTGCAGTCCGAATTGTCGGTAAATTCCAACACCGCCTCATTTCGCTGGATAGGACTCATACTACCGTCGTACCGCTTGTAGCCCCATCCCTCTCTCCCAATAGGTACTTCCAAGAGATCCAGCAATGTAGTGAATTGGCTGAAGATGATGGTCTTCTCACCTTCGCCACGACCCTCGATTTCACGGAGGATCTCTAGTGCCTTTTCTATTTTCGCACTCGTTTCCCAGGTCTTCTCCAGGCGCCGCAGATATCTTCTCTTCGCCTTTGCATTCTTCATTGATGTCTTTTTAAGTTCTGCTAGGCCGTGATCCTTTCTGGATTTTCCCTTGCCATTAGCACTACGCTTCCTCTTCTTAGTCCTGGGCCGTTCTAAATCCGAGTCATTGTCGTCAACAATAAAGTCCCGTAGACTGTCAGCATCTGAATAATCATCCTCGCTGTCAGTGTCGTCCCCGTCGCTCTTCGCGTCAAAAGCATCACCAATTTCTCCACTGATATGGACTTTCTTAAATGACACTTTGTCAGTGATTTTCTGTGGATCAATCTTAGTACGACAATTTGGACATTTGATCTCAACTGTGCCATCATGACCTTGGGCCAAGCCTCGAGAGGGATCCGATATCTTTGCAAAGCATTCTACACAGATATTGTGTCCGCAGGGAAAAAGAATGATAGCATTCTCCATAGCATCGATACAAACTGGACATTCGGAATCCTCATTGCTCCTTAACCGCCTGACAACTTCAGTGCCAAGTAATTTAGCATTGGCGACCAAATCGACGCCACTGGCATTGACGTTACTGTCAGCACCGGGAAATTCTATCAGATGCGGGTGGCAACAGGCTTGACGAAGACGAAGCAACAGCACCAAAACGTTGGAGTAGTGGGTTCCAACTGTTCCAGCGTTAAGATATCGGTTGAATTCAAACTGAGTCTTTGTCTCTAGGCAACGATAAACCTTTTGCTCATCTTCACTAAAGACTGCATGGACTTTTTCCGTTGTTCGGGGTGGTAGTTGTAGGATTGGCTTTCCATCAATCTTTGAAGATTTTGTTCGACGAAGGAGAATGGCCTTTAACAAGGCTTGTAGCTGTTTCATGGCAGCTTGCTGCAAATGGTCATGACTGCTTTTCAAAGGACGAGTAAAGGTCTGCAACTCAGTCAGTGTCTGTCTTAGTTTGCAAGGACTTTGAGTGACCTACAGTATTAAACGTTTCTAGCTTGTTGTATGGGCCGATTCGAAGAAAGCGAAGCAAAGAATAGAGCTCTGTGACGTTATTCATCATTGGAGTTCCGCTCATACACCATCGATGAGCAGCTCGAATGGTAGTGCAAGCCCGAGCCGCTTTGGTGTTCCTGTTTTTTATGCACTGGGCTTCATCGAGAATGACACGGTACCATTTAGACCGGTCCCCAAGGACTGGCAATTGCATGGAGAGCGGATGACTGTCGCGAAGAGAAGGTGCTGTCTTTGCGAACTGATCAAACTCTTCTTTGCGTTTGAACTCCGAAGATAGTGTACCGTACGAGGTTAAGACCACATCGTATTTTCGCAATTTCGAAAAAGACGCGGTTCTTTTGTCTCCGTGAAGAATATAAACTGAAAGCTGATGTTGGCCCTTTTTCAATTTCTGTTCAATTTCTCGCTTCCACTGATGCATCAAAGAGACAGGAGCGACGATAAGGGTCGTCTTTCGCTCGGAATCTGTCGATGGCCGTGAGACGATAAGGGCCAAAGCTTGAATGGTTTTCCCGAGCCCCATATCATCAGCTAATATGCCTCCTTTATTAGAGCTTTCTTCCATTGACTTCATCCACGTTAGACCAAGTTTCTGGTGTTCCATCAAAGGGCATTTCATCGCTTCAGGCGTGCCTTCTCGATTACGGTTGAGATCTTGGTCTGGGCGAATGGTATTTAACAGATTCTTCAACTCCTTCGTCATTTCAGCAGGGTTTGAGGCTTCGTCATCAAAATTGTAAAGTGAAGTTCTATGAGAACATGTTAGTTATCACTTTACGTAAAGATCAAAGAAGGTGAAAAGGAAAAGAAAATGGTTGCATTACCCTTTTCCACCCAGGATATTATTAGACAAGACAGCTAAAGGTGAACTCGATGCCTGTGACATTTCAGTGAGTTTATAGGGTTGGGTATGGGGAGGCTGATAATGAGCACTGTTATTCAGTTGGTAGGATGCACTATAAACCATATGGTCACCAGGAACTTGGGTGTACTGGCCGTATTCTTCAACATCAATCGCGGAGCTAGGCGCACGACGATAAGTCTGTGAATAAGGATCACTGGAATAATTCAATGGAATAAACCGTTGTTGTTGCCGATGTTGTATAGCCTCATGACTCGATGGCACTGACGGAGTTGCGTTTCGACTGCCTACGCCAGTGAACTGGAGAGGAAGACTGGGTATATAAGGCTCACTGCCCGTAAGATCAACAATATCCATGCAAATATCTGCGACGGTCCGACTGACAGAGTTTCTCGGTTGTTGGATGGGGTTTGAGCGTGGTTGCGGTGTGGGAAACGACAGTGGTATGTTGGCCGGGTCAAATTGATGAGCTCGCATTGAGCTTGGAGAGAGGGATGGGCGTTGCGGAGGCACTGGCTCATATAAGCTCTCCTGGAGTGCTCTGGCTAAGGCTTCATCGCGTCGCTCTTGATCTTTGCGCTTTTCCAACCACATTTCTGCCTCCAGCGCTTCTCTCTGAATTGCCAAAAGTTCATCTTCATCTTCTGACAGACCTAGCTCAAGCAGCAGGTCTGGCCCGCTACTCTCAGTTGACTCCATGGCAGGCTCCGGGATATCGACGCGTAATTGAAAGAATCTTCTCGTTTCCTGAGTCTCAAGATTCTTGGTAACAATCTGTTATGGTGAGTTTGATATGTTGTCTCCCCTGGAACGCCCCCCTGTATGGAATGCATTGAGGATATCCTGAGATGCTGAAGTCAAGAATGTGTTGCAAAGGTGAGAAGTCATGATCTCAGCATCAAATCCGTCCGAATCTCAGCACAAACGCCAAGAAGTCACCAGGAACCACAAAGGCAATATCTGCGCTAACCCGATATGGCCTAGTGGATGGCTGTCCCAGGCATCAACATTAACTAACCTTCTTTGGGACTAGCCTTGCATGCCCCACGTCAATTACATCAGCCGCGGAAGTCGTGTGTATGTACTGTTCCCAATTGTATGTATGTGTGATGTACCCAGACAGCTTGTAGCGGTACTTCTGCTGCATTGACTGCGGTTGGAGCTATGGACATACTAATCCATGACTGCTGTTGGCCTTTTGAAGAATCTCTTTTTTGAACGACGGCGAGGTCTCTAATAATGCGAGATCACAATACACCTTGGACCTTATTCTATACACACTGCACCTCTTTGAATCAGATTTGCCATATCTACGGGTTATCATTTACGCAGGCTCGTCAATAGATGCTTGACAGATTGGACTTGAACTTCTATCTAAACACCTCCCGTTGGCTAGCATGAGCGCCGTCAACCTTTCCCAACCACCTACGCTTCATGGTCAGTCTGTTGCTCAATCACAAGGATTTTTGTCGCAGCCTAGTACTGTGCTTGATGTGAATGAGACGAGAAATGCCAATCCCAATGGAGTGCAGCCCGATGAGGGCACACCTGGCTACGTTCCGCGCCCGAAGCGGATAGCATGCATGGTCTGCAGAAGGAGGAAACTACGCTGTGATGGGAAAAAACCCACCTGTGCGAACTGCGCCCGGTTGGGCCATGAATGTGCATACAATGAAGTGAGGAAAAAGAGCGGGCCTAAAAGGGGATATGTCAAACAGTTGGAAGCCCGGTTAGGTATGTATGCTTCAAGAAAGTGGAGCCTCTAGATGCCATGAAGACATGCTAACATATGGATTGATTTCTATGTACAGCGCAAGTCGAGACTCTCCTTAAAGGGCAGGATGCCGTCGATAAGCCACAGAATCCTGCTCCCGTGCAAGAATCGCCTTTCCAAGTCCCTCTGCAAAATGCGCGCCTCAATGATATCCCAGACCTTCCTATCGGGCCAACTTCAATGGAAGAGGAACCGGCCATGCCGCTTCCAGCGTTTGCAGATCTTCCTTCAAATTCTGCTGGTCTGGCTGAGCCCAGTCTAGCAATGGGAGCAGATATTTCATGGGAAATGATTGGCTTGGGGTTGGAGGAGGCTCTGCCTCCCCAAGAGGTCATCGATGAGTTGTATGTTCGAGTCAACCTGAATTCTTTTCCAAATCTAATCACTCAGTCGTTTAGGAACGAAATCTACTTCCAGAAGATCCACCCCTCGTCTGCTATGATTCATAAACCACGCTATTATGCCGCCATGAGTCTCACTCCATCGATGCGACCTCCAGTTTGTCTGCGATATATAATGTGGGCACATGCCGCTGCGGCCACAGAGCGATATCAATCGTTGCATTCGCACTTTTACCAGCGCGCTCGGAAGTACATAGAGCTGGACGAAATGAAAGGGCTCGGCGAGTCCCTCATTAGCGTTGCGCACGCTCAATGTTGGGTTTTGATTAGTTCCTACGAATTCAAAATGATGTATTTTCCTCGCGCGTGGATGAGCACGGGCAGAGCGACGAGGCTCTCGTTAATGATGGGATTGCATAGACAAGATGGCCTTGGGCTAGATGTCAAGCAATGCATCCCCCCAGCTCGCGATTGGACTGAGCGGGAGGAACGGAGAAGAACGTTTTGGGTAGCATTTTGTCAGGACCGCTACGCATCGGTAGGAACAGGATGGCCGATGATGGTTGATGAACGAGACGTAAGTGAATCCTGTGTCCCTTTTCTTTAAATCACCATTATAACCATAGAATGCTGAGCCCTTACCCAACTAGATCTTGACATATCTTCCCGCCTCTGACGAAGCGTTCGTCAGCTGTAGAGCACAGAAAAGCATGTCCCTTGCAGACGCTATATCTGGCCAATCTGCTTCTACCCTTTCATCGTTTGCTGGCATCGTTGTTCTCACCTGCCTTCTCGGTAGAAATCTCCACCATCTGCATCGTCCGTCGGCGAACGATAAACCTCACGATCTCAATGGAGACTTTTGGAAACGCCACCGGGCGCTCGACAACATCCTTCTTAATACATCTCTTTCTCTCCCCAGCCACCTGCGCTTGCCAGAAGGGCTTAATGATCCAAATACCGTCTTCTGCAACATGTGCATCCATACTTCAACCATTTGCCTTCACCAAGCTGCCATTTTCAAAGCAGATAAGAACGATATGCCGAATCAAATTGCTGCTGAGAGCAAACGCCGTTGCATAGTCGCAGCAGATCAGATTACAAATATGATGAAGATGATAAGTCATGTTGACTTGACTCTCGTAAGTTTTTGAGGACAAACAAAGTTTTGGCCGCTAACAGCAGTGGAACAGATGAATCCCTTCCTCGCATTTTGCCTATACGTGGCGGCGCGAGTTTTCGTCCAATATCTCAAATCGCGATCGGAGGATCTATCAGTTCGGTCGTCACTTCAGTTTTTGATTTCTGCTATGAATGCGCTAAAAAACAAGAACCCTCTGAGCCAATCTTTCCTTGTCCAGCTAGAGTTTGATCTTGAGAATTCTGATCTGGATGTCCCAGCTGTGGTTTGCTCCAGTATGCCATGCAGCTTGCAGTCGGGCTCGGAATCCGTATGTTATGAACCCCATGATGAAATTGCTCTCAAAGACAGGAGTCTAACCTTTGCCTTACGGAACGATCAGGTTCAAGATGACCCGAATCATCTCAGCCATTCTACCCCATCTAACGATAATGCTACTGGGAAGAGGGCTCAACAACCCGATGGACATAGCAATTCCCGGTCAGGATTCCCACCCAATACGTCTCTCCCCACTCGTCAAAAGCCCACCATCAAACACCAAAAACAACAGCAACCTGCCCACTCCACGCATTATCGCCCACCCACAGTGATTCAAAATTCAGGGGACATGGCCGACATTTCCTTTTCAACGGTGGCAGACCAACAAATGCGAGCGTTTGTCATGGAAATGGATATATCCACGGACATGAGCGTCTCGAGTGACCGTCAGCCTTCTGGCTCTGACCATTCAACTCCTGCCACCCACCATACGTCGTCAAACAGTTCCGTCTCTCCACATAACGTCGATCATCCATCACCTCCTAAACAGCCGCAGCAACCGTCCCAGTCCCACGTATTTCTTTCCACACCCTCACCGAATCTGGAGACCAACAGTATGCCTAACAGTTTTACTCCCTTCCCACTTGTTTCAGACCCTACCACCAGTAACCCTTTCTCATTCCCTGCATCATGGCACTACTCTCAACGACAACAATCTCAAAGTCAAGCTCAAATCCATTCTCAGTCTCAAGGAGGGAATGCGATTCCTACTACCACAGATATTACATCAAACACAACTGAGGGTATTGACATTATGCCATTCGATGATTTACAATGGATGCAGAACGAAACCAGCAATGTTCTGGACTGGAGAGGCTGGCAAGGCTAAAAGTTGTGGCTAGATTGAACCGGACTCCATGAGTGTTACAAAATGGGGAGTGTTTTTTATTTTTATTTTTATTTTTTTTAGGGGGTCATCAAATCGGAATCGACTTTATAGAATGGGGAGGCAATACTGAGGAATATCCACAGGCGTTATATTGGTGTCTACGGAGTACATATGTACATACCTATATGTATGTAATTAGGTGCTCTTCAATTCCCCTCCCTTTGCGTTCATATGGTGTTTCTGGGTGTATTTTCGATTGCAGGTCAGATTGTGTATGGACAGGTCAAGGCGTTTTCACAAGAGACCTTAATGCAGAATTACATTTCAATGCCTGTTCGGATTTAACGGGATCTCTTGGGTGTTCATGATTATTGGGAGCGCGGTGATCAGTCATGAACTGGAATACAAATATCTTTGTGATACTTCTGAAGTGATATATGTGGTATCTTGTACGGAGTACTCAGTCTGCGATGAATGTCTTTTCTCATACATCTTCTCTACCAAAATGCATGAGAACCTACGTGTTCTTCACCAAATCTTAGAGCTTCTGCATCACACAAGGCGATTGCAGACTGCTGAAAGGCAGCAGCACTAAGTAAGACTAGCTGATCACGCGGGTTCAACTGCCTGAATTGCACATTGATGCCGCGCGTGACTGGATACCTCCATGTTCCAGACAAACCAAAACAGGATTTGTTTTTGTGATCACAGCCCACCGCCCGCTCCACCGATGATGCGCAATCCAATACTACTCGGCCCCATCCCGTCCGCATACACAGAATACGCAAGCCAATATCTCGACGGATGCCACGCCACCGCAGGAACCACATGCGCCGCATCCGTCGCGACCGTAAACACACTATCCCCCGTCTCCGCATGGAACACCTCCAGCCCGACTCCCGCGCAATCCGCCTCGTCGCACGCGCCGACGATGAACCGTCCGTCCCAGCTCCAGCTGATGCCGCGCACGGCGCCGCCGCCGACGCTGGTCACGGTGCGCTTGCAGATCCAGTCCGTGGTGTCCCAGAGGGAGATTAGCGAGTCTCCGCCGCCGACGGCGAGGTATTGCGCGGTTGGGGAGAGGGAGACGCAGAGACAGGCTGCGGTGTGGGCGTTGAGGGTGTGCAGGAGGTTGAAGGAGGGGTAGGAGACGATTTGCACGGTTCCGTCGCCGGTGGTGAGGAACAGGTCTGGTTCGGAGGAGTGGGAGAAGGAGGTGCCGTTGGTGCGGACGGGTTGTTTGTGGGAGGGTAGCTGGGTGTAGGTTGCTGGTGGTGCGGATTTGGGGTTTTGGGTTATGGCTGGGGAGGAGGGGGAGACCACAGAGATGGGAACGAGAGTGTCGTCCTGGAGAGAGGGTTTGGTTAGTTGTGATCAAGGAGAATGAGCAAACGGGGGAGTGAATAGTATGATAGTAGTACCATTCTTCCAGCAAGCAGCACACTGCCATCAGGCGACCAAGAGAGACTAAATGCTTCTCCACCGACTTCAATACGGCTCACGCAGCTCTTGGATCGCACGTCCCAGAAGCGAACAGTTCCATCGATCGAGCAACTGGCTAGCTCGGACTCTTTAACGGGGTTAAAAGCAACCTGTTCGATGACTGAGGCATGACCACGTAGCTCGGTTGAGTATCTCACATCGGGACGCTCAGGATTCCAGATTCGTAGCGTCCGGTCCGCAGAGCCCGTCGCGATCAGAAGGCCAGTGGGATTCCATGCGAGAGTGCGAATACTGCAGAGTTTCAAGTCAGTCAATCCGTCTCGAAGCCAGGTCAAAGCAGTACACGCTTGAAGTGGCTAACTACTTACCTGTGAGAACCGGTTCCACGCGCATTGGGATCAGTATAGCCCTGGGTTCGCAATCTGGCAAAGGTGTGACTGAAGCGATCTTTGGGAATCAGCTGGGATGGTGGAGGAGGTGGCATGTCGAGCACCAGCTGGTTCTTACAGCAGCAGAATCATTGATGCGGTGCCTTCATCGTCGTGGTTTGATTCTTTCAGAATATCTAACTTATGTAGTTAGTTAGCTGACTGACCAATTGCTGCGATCAGTTCTTCCAAAGGTGCTCAACTATGAAGCAACAGCAACAGAGCTCATGTCTGTGTCTTTTATCCTTGTCAAGCGGCATGAATTTGGGCAGCTAACTAACTCTCTAGTTAGTTACTAGTTGGTGAGCTAGTCTGAAAGCCAATCTTGAGGCGTAGTTAGTTGGTGAGTTCTTCGACGTGTTTCGACAGCTTTTGATTTGCATCAACGAACTAACTAAATGGCAGCAGACTGATACAGAGAACTACGCCTATTCAGCCCTGTGCTGCCTCTGCTGTGAACCTCATCTGCATATCAGGCGTTCAGAAGTCACCACCTCTTAACAGGCCGAGTCTGTTTCAAGTTTCCTCAGCTCTGAGCCAATCGATCTCTGAGCCTCTTGAGTCTGAGAGCGAACAGCTGCAACCAATCTCAGCCAGCTCATCAAGCCCAACTCACCATGGAGCGGAAAGACAGTAGCTCCAGCTCCAATGAATTCGCCCTCTCCGTCATGCTAACAGATCATCAAATACGTTGTTGGTATGCTGCTACTACGCTTACCCCTCTGATGCCACAACGTGCGGAGTAAAAGCTCCCCAGGAGAAACCCAAGGCTGTGTCAACGATATCGAGTTCATGCTCTGTCTCTGTGCTGGTGTCCTATCGATGTTGGACTTTTACTCAACGAAACACCGTTTGCCATGGTGAAGCATGACTGGTTTGAATCACAAGCCCTGGAGCTCCAGGTGGTTTCTTCTTTGCTACAATATAGGAAGTCTTGATCAGCCTTCTGGTTCCTGATAGACAACGGCCCAGCGCACTGAGGAGCATTGGTATAAAAGGCCAAGCTGAAATCCTCTTATGCCAGGAAGATCAAGTGCTCAAGAAGACCGTTGCCTCAAAACAACGATACAAGTTCACTCATTTTTGGATATGCTCGACATATCGTCCTTTTCGTCTCCTGATTAGCCTTTGTTCTATCTCCCCAAAGGCTCATCCTCTTGCGGTTGAAGAAAGCTCTGTGTGATTTTGGGATAGTTCAATATGTCTAATGACATCTGTCTGTACTGCAAACAAAGGCCAAAAGCCAAGTACTACACATTTTGTTCTACGCACTGTAGCAACAAGGTTACGGATGAGGCTCCACATCTCATAAGAGTCCCACCAAATCATGTTTTGTTCAAAAGTGGTACGTGAACCGCCCTATAAGGTGTTTGGCTTTATTTGCTTTAATCTGACCAGCTTCAGTTCTCAGCCAGTTTCTAAAAGGATGGCATCATGGATCTCACCCTATCATCAGGAGCATTACTCTTATAACCTGGGACAGACGTGCCAAAAAGCGTTTTGATGATTACCGGTGAGTCGAGAGCTATCATCCCTTGTTTATCTCTGCCAGGACACTAGACTAAGAACTTCCACTCCAGCTTTGGTATTGAAAAGCGTGAAAGGTACGTGTTTAAAGGAAAAGCCCCGGGAAATGAGGTGGACCGATTCCGTGGGCTCGACCGCTACTGTACCATCGGGGAAGCCGGCAATAGGAAGCTCTGCAACCATCCTAGTTGTAGAGTTTGCGAGGCCATTAGTGAAGGGTTCGGCCCCCATTTGAGATCGAAGCGGAAGTTTTTACCGTGAGTTTCAATTGGATTTTTTGAGTGGTTCCGAAGACAGTGTGTGAACTAACTAGCTCCTCCATAGCTTCGGCAACAGACTCGGTCCTGGAATCTACACAAGTGCAGAGAGCTCAAAGTATGACTCAGTGATGTCCCTTTTTGTCTGATCTCCCGCTGACTTTCTCGTAGGGCAGACGACTATGCTCACAGCCATCATCCCCATGCCGTCTACAAAGCCATGCTTCTTTGTAGAACTGTCCTTGGAAGATCCTTCATAGTCAGCAAAGACATGCCGAAACTCTCCCAACCTCCCCCAGGCTTTGATTCTGTAAGTATCTTGCTCGTAGCCTCAGATCACACAATTCTGACTTCAGTTGGGTTTCAGGTCTGTGCGGCAACTGGTCCATTGAGTTCTTTTGGAAGTGACGAAAGCGTTGTTTACGATGAGCGGGCGATTTTGCCAGCGTATTTGATCGTATACGGCTAGCTGGGCATCGGCATGTTAGCGACAAACGTGGATTGACGATCAAGGCAGAATCGATCATCTGGAAGATAGCCCTCCCTCATGAGTCCGCGGCCACCTTCTCCAATCTTTTGAAGTTACCTGCAGCTCTCTCCACTCGTTTGAGCTACATTCTTGTTGGTTTTCATTTGTTGTCTTGCGTTCTTTCCAAGTACTGCGTCTCAGAATGTTTTAAGCGCAGGCATCAGATATACATGCATACAAAATGCCATTTCTATAATGTCTTAATTTATTATAATCAGCTACAAATGAATTTTCATTCAAAAGGCAGGTCGCAGAAGAAGAAAGAAATATAGTATAAGAGGAGATGTTAAAAACCATATCTGATTGGGTTTGTTTAGTTATTTAAGGCGGTAAGGAGTACACCAGCAACTCCATCGCTTGATTCCATTTCCGATGATTTTACATGAATTCCCCACCAGCACTTAAACATCATCGAATCATCTATTTTAATAATCCGCTTGCGCAATTTCAATGCTCCTCAACAGCTCACAGTCGAACCCCCCAATGCGAAACTGCGAGGTTAGGCCATCACCAGATACAAGCTCCCTCAAAAAGCTCTGCGTAATTGAACTTTCTTTCTCTTTTCTTCTTTATCTTCCTCGCCCAGCTATTCCAAAAATTTGCCACGCATTACCGGTCTGCAATACGCTCAAGAGCCTAGAATCATGAGAATGGTTAGTTCTCCCACGCCTTCAATCATTCATACAGCTTGAGACATGTATATATATAGATATACATACTTCTAGCATGACAACCGAGTTCCCACGAATAGCCTAGACACACACACACTTCAGTAAAGCTCACAGACTATAAAAAAAACGGGGTGTGTAATAATCAATTCTTACCACCATCCCCAAGCGCACTTTCTCTCCACCGGCTTTCTCCTCGACGGCTTCATCTAACACTATGTTCATAAATACCTATTAAAAGCTCCACGGTGAGAAACAGTGCACAAAGCAGTAAACCATGGCGCGACCTTACATCGTAGCCGCGAAGGACGCCAATCACTTTGCGATTCCCGTTGATCTGGACAAAGAGCCGCTTTTCCATATACTACATATGTATATAGAGGGTCAGAAAAACTGGGTGCGGAAATGCGCAGAATGGGATGAGTATTACCTTCTTCAGCTCGGGCTGCACTTGAGGCATGGTGATCGGCTTTTAGAGACTTCAGGTTGAAGAAATTGGTACAGCAAGCTTCTGTCGAGAAAGCAAGAGGCGAGATGGTTGGGATTGAGAGATTCATTAAGAGTAGCTGGAGAACTAAATCGATCACGTGCCTAGTCAACTAACTACCAAACCCGACTATTAACTAACATCCAAACAATTGCATACAGATTCAAGACATATCGTACTCTATTTCTACTTTACTTGCTGCAGATATTCAATAGACTATATGTCTTGAGGATCAGGTCTCATCTTTGAGATACTTTATTGAGGCCAATTACGATAGATTAGTATATCACCGAGACCTTAAAAGAGATATCCTACCTTTGAAACTAAAGGAACCTGAATCTAGAATCCTGCTGCATTGAACGAGGTCTGAGGTTGGTATGCTGGATAAATAAAATACACTGACCAGCCTGGCTACTGGCTAACTTGGCTGTACAGCATGGTATCTGATTTGGCCTCTACAGTCACAAGCAGAAATCAGTTTTCTGGTTGACATAATTCATTACTTTTTAAGTATACTGCTGCCTTAGAGTTAGTAACCTGATCAGATCAAAGATCTTTCCTTTTACTGAGACTATTCTGGCTTCGCACGGGTCCGGACAACATGGGGTCGCATATCTTCCATAGGCACTGCAATCTGCTGAATGAAAGTTGCCAGAATGTCTTGCCGTTCCTCAAACAACCATTGCAAAACACTAAAGCCCTGAGCCGCCCTGTACATTGATCGGAAAGAAGGTTTTTTAAGCAATTCTTCTTCAAGGGTAGGCTCTTTGCTAAGGTCCTCATCGTTTTGTAACAGAGCTTCCTCAGGAGGCTGTGAGTTTGTTGTGAAGGCTTCCCAGTGGGTATGGAAGGTGTTTGCGTGGACCAGCTCTGATATTTTCAATTCTATCTTGAGAGCCAGCTGGGCAAACGTCTCCTCCCCGATGCCATAATCGAGGAATTCGCCAAAGCCAATGGTGACAAGATGCTTATGATCCGGATGTTGCGGAGGATAGGCAGCTTCAAAAGCTGCTTTAACGGCTGGGTGAATAGTGTCGAAGTGAGTGGGCTCAGTGTCTAATCTCGATGAGGGAGTTGCGGTGTGATTCTGTCTGTAACTATCGAGCACGCAAACTGTTAACCAGGATTTGAACGCATTGTGCTTGGTTCTTCGTAGGGGCTCATCTGAAGTTTTGATGATATTCAGGACCTCCGCGACAGCAGACACATGGTCATCGACGATCCTCGTGATCTGCTTCTGACTTGGACGAGAAAGTTCGTCTTCTTCTTTGAGTTGTCGCTGGGTGTCCGTGCAGCCAAATCGAAACCCCTGGCTCTTCCACACTTCGGCTCTCTCCTTACTAAACACTTCCAGTTCTCTTTTGGCTCTTTCGAATCGTGCTCTGCGTCGGACTACAACAAATGATTCAGCATGACTGAGGGAGTAAGACGCGAGGATCCGATGATGGTCGCATGATAAGGTGCCAATGCTCACTCGCCACGCCATAGTTGCGGGCCATCTGTTCTTGCCTCTCCTCTCACTTGGTACGTGAACATTGATGATATCCTTGTGTGGTGCGTTCTTCAACATGCTGTTTGCGGGGAAAGGGATCTTGAGCCGATGCATGCTGTCAGCGAAAGGCGACTCCCAACATCGTGACTCGTCGCAGAATATGACAGCTACTTCCGGGCTGATGGGAAGAATTAGATGAATTAAATCTTTTGTGGTCATCCACACCAGCTGGGGCCCTGTTTCCTTCACTTCTGTTCCTAAAAAGGATTGTGTATCGCCCTCGAAGTCGACCAGTCTCTCGTTAAGGAAAAACTCGTAGCCATCAGCAGCTTTCCAAATCTGAAGAGTATATCTTTCAATGACGTGCTTGTACGTGCCTGCTACAGCATTAGCGCCGGTCTTTTCGGCATCTGCGAGAAGGTCGTCGTGGCTAGTCTCCAAGAGGTAGAGCAACTGCTCAAGCCAGAACTGACCCGGATCTCCAGATCGGCCACTCTTCCTCGAGGCTTCAAGCTGTCGTTGAACCATGAAGTCGTTCTCGCGGTAAGGATTCTTGATCTCATTTCTGTACTGTTCGGAGCGTCTGAGAGAAAGGTTCATAAACTTGAAGAGAATACGAATATCCTTCTCAAGGATATCAATATGATCGTGACCTTAAGTTACAGCGGTACTGATCTTAGTAAAAGCCTCGCTAGTTTCTCTCTCCAAATCTCTGAAAAGATCCTCGATTCTCATCGGCTTAGTGTCGTTCGCGTTGTGGTAGAGATTCCGTGTGCCACAAGTCCTTCTGACTTCTCCAAGGTGAAATTGTCCACTGGACAAGTCAAATACATGTAGAATGCCATTCGGTTTGAACCTATATCTCTATTAGAGCAGGGACTTGGATAAAATATTGGTGCTCTCGCCTCCTCTTTTTAACAAATTGGTGGGCAAATCGCCTCAGGATGAACTGGGGTATGTAGTGCTGGTATTGACTTGCAGGTGCTGTCATTATTGCAAGATTCGCGTAGTGAAAGGGAGGTCTAGGATGCTTTCAATATCTAAGAAGCGATATATATTAGTAGTTCGTTGAAGAAAAGGCCTGAATAACAGTTGTATGTAGGAGGAAAGAGGAAAGGTGGATGGAGTTCGAATATGCGGGGTCCATCACTACATATCTATACGATGCAGCCCCAGGCAGCAAGATCCGTCTAACTAATCCACACCCTGTCAGTGCCAGTGTTGATTGGGTATCTCTTGTTGGTTTCATTTCAAAGAAGTGGCATGGACCTGACTTTGTATAAGCATCTTTCAAACCGCTGAAGAGCACATAACATGTACACGCATCACAGTGAAAATGGTTAGCAGAGAATCGTCTCAGGAAGAGTTCGAAACTTATCAGCCTTAAGGAAATTATTAATTCGGAAATGGATTGACTTGATTCAATCTTTCCTGAAGTTATATTCAGCATCCATGGAGTTAGATCTGGACTGTTTGAGTTCTGGTGAGATCCCAACTGAATCAACAATGTCCAAACTCATCTACAGCTCTGGGGTTTATTCGAAAGGAAGTCAGAGCTTGAGGGCCGGTGAAGCTATGTAGTATTCCACATCATCTAGCGCAAATGGTTGCTCTTCTCGGACAGCCTCCATCATACTTAGTACGGCGCAGTCCCCTTGCGCATGGATATTTTGACTCAAGTGGTGAGTGCAAATCAACTCTTTCCAGCGTGAACCCAAATCAAGAATTGAATCATCTGGAGAGCTAATGCGCTTTAAAGGACATTGGAAAGGACTAGTTGATATTCCATGAACAGCCCTTGAGGGCGCAGAGGAAAACCTCGAGGGAGATAAAATAGTCGAATCTCCTCACTTCTTCCACGTCATTCAAAGCCAGATGTCCGCCTTCGTAGAGGAACTTCGTAGCAGCCGCGATGTCTTTGGTATTTGCGTGGACAGGGGGTGGAAGCAAGGCCATGAATTTCCTTATCACCCGCCTTATTCTCCTCTAACTCCATCCGCTTCTCCTCGCTCTTCCCTCTCTCCTCCTCACTATACTACACCATATCAATAACTTCGTCAGATCTTAGGCGCTTCATGGGGCTTTGATTACGCTCTCTGCTAGCTTCAAGATAGCCACCGAAACCACTTCCTCTCCTTTTTCTTGCCACTGCCCGTAGTTGCACTGCGTCGTCGGCTGCTAGACTTGCTCGCCTTGCGTCTCTTGCGGGCATCAGAGCGGTACGGCTTTAATGAAGAACGCTTTGCTGATGGATACCGATATTCCTCTCCTACGGACGTTTCGCTTTCAGTGTGCTTGCATTGGTGTTTCTATGGGCGAAACTAGGCAACGCAACATCATCGTTCGCATCATCCGCACCTTCCTCCTCTTCTTCCTCTTCATTTTCTTCATCAACTTCTTCATCATCTTCAGCTGGTCGAGCCGCAATCTCATTTGCGCGCGCAATTGCGGTGTTCCGATACTCTTTTGTCAAGTCCATGGCATTCTTGAATGCCGTGGCTCCTTTTAAAAATATCTCTTGATCACCAGTCATGCTGTAAGCATTAAGCTGATGCATGTAATACTCAGGCTGCGTACCAGGACCATTTGGCTGCGCTGCAGAGTGGCCATACATCTTGAGTTGGCCAGCATGGTAGGTTGATGAAATGGTGTAAATGTTGTTGTCGTAGACTGGTGTTTTCTGCCTGTATGTCTGAAGGCTATGTATGGCTCTTGCTCCTATTGCACCATCATGGCAAGCTTGCCGTAGACCCACTACTGTCGAGCCAGCTGGCCCCTTTGCCTCCAGGAAGAGGTTTGGCGCAATGGGAAGAGACGGTCGAGGGGCGATATGACTGCTAAGCTCTTCATAGACACCTGGGTCGAGCTGCTCAGGCTGCGCACCATAGTAGTAATCCGGCTTAGCTTGTGTAACGCTGTTTGTCAGAGAGTTGATGTTTGTGAAGAGTATATCTTTTTGAGCTCCCCCAGAAGCACCCATAGCGTCCAGCAGAGCGGGAAGGACCTCCATCCTAACATCTTGCTCATTACGCGCTTTTGCATCTTTTTGCAAGAACTTTTGGCGCACCCCATTGGAGAATCTAGAAGGTGAAAGAGAGGACCGACACTGAGCTAATCCTCGGTGGGTCTCTTCATAATTGCCTGCTAATGGCGGGACACTACCATCGGGGTACTCATAACCATACTGGTAGGTCTTTACCTGAATGAGATTCTGTTCAAAGTTGGCGTCATAAGGCGATGACCGTTTACTCGGTATAATCTTCCCGGTTTCGGTATTTCTAGTACTGGTTTTCGCTGTAGTTTTGGTCTTTGAAGTGGATGAAGAACTTCCTTTCCCATAGGAACTTGACGGACTTGAGCTCATTATGCAACCACGGGGATGAGTAGGCTCTGGGTACTAAGGTGTATTCATGAGCTTCAGTGCCGCATATATTATAAATCATATCATACATACCCCAATCAGATCTGACAGGTCTGGACCACCACGTCGAGCGAATTTCCTGGTGTCCTTCAAATGGCTTGATGTACAGTGGTTCAGAAACTCAGCAGGTGATATGTGTTGGTGAATCTTCAGACGCTCAGCCTTGAAAGCTCGAGTGATCGGTCGGTGGGCATGAGACTGTGATGTATGTGGGACAGTATTCCTTCTGTTTAACTCTTTTAATGCGCGTTTGGTCAGCCAGATCTTTGATAAGTTGTCCCAAAATGCTGGCGTCTCTTCTGTGCATCCCAGGGAGTGATGCTGGCGTTTTTGTCTCTTGGATGAAGGCGGCGACGGAAGGGGATGTCCCTCCTTACGCTGACGCTTGCGAGGATGGGAAAGTAGCGCTTCAGACATGTAGAGATCAGGATTGTCAAGAGTCTGAAGGACAGCTGGAGACCAGTGAATATATCACACGTCGCGCAGATTGATGCTGTTGAAGTCATGCAAAAATGCGTTTGGGGGCCGCCAGTGTTCAGTTGTCGTGGGGATGTTGAAAGCCAGTTGATGAAGGGCGACAAGCACGAAATGAAACTCGTTATTGAGTCACTTCTTAAAAGACAATAGCACAGTTACAGTAATCAGTAATAGTTATATGTAGGATAATGCTAATGGACTTGAAATCAGATTCATTTGAGATCATTCAGTTACTTTTCATTCATTCTACTTCTCTTCAAGTCTTATTCTAAACTTCATCAGTCTTGCTATTTGTCCAATTAAACATTGCTCTGCCTGATATAACTAAATATTACTCTATTTCTCCAAGCTCAGCGCTTAGCCCAGCCATGTTCGAGATCGTCTAGCTAGCTAGCTCATCTGAGTCCACTCTGGTTCCTGCTGCAGTGCTGCCTGTATCCATGCAGACTAGCGATGGCGTATCGCTTCAAACGCACAGGAGTGCTATGGACCAATTAGGTTTCCTGTCACCGTAGGAAAGCTGTTCATCCATTCGTTTGTTAATCGCAGGAATCAGCGTTTAGTGTGTAGCACCCTCGCGCCCGTGCTGGACCTTCGGAGATATCCCTCATCAGCAATGAGGACAATTCTCTTATCCACATCACCGCTATGCGCTCACTCGGTCGGGGGTGGCTCTCAATCGTGCCGTCACTGTAGTTCACATAATATAGCATTGGATACCTATAAGACAAGTTTGCGCTTACACTCCCATCAGAGCACTCTCTTCGGCTTACAGGGACAGCGTTATGACAATGAAGAAATGGCTGCATGCATAACATAATATGTATGTAGTCCAGACACTAAATTCACGCTACAGGTTCGAGTTCTTTAGTCAGTCAAACGTCGCAAAGGAGTTGCAGCATGATACATCTTCTGCTTTTCTGATTGTGGAATGCGTCGATGGTCCTGAGCTTCTGTCCAATAGTCATGCATGGTTCTGAATGAGTTGTGGAAAATAGTGCTCTATCCAGCATATCATGTCACAGCTTGACCTAGTTGTCAAATGGCCACTGACGCGCCAGTTCTGCCTTGTCTTCTTCAGTTTTTCCAAACTCTTCCACTACCTCCTCCTTTAGCGCTCGAAGAGCAGCTTTGGCCGCTTTATATTGACCATGCTCAACTGCGTCTTTATCTGGCCAGAGAGGTCCTAATCGGGCTTTGAAATCGTTCATTATCTGCATTCCACACATTGCCTTCTCACCATCTTCTTCAATCTCCGCTAGACGTTGATCATCAAATACTATAGGAAAGCGTCGAGGCGGTTTCAAACCATTGTTTGCTGGAAGATCGTGCCATACATCGCGTAAACTTACAGTTAGGGCATGAAAATGAGCTTCACCAAACTCTAGGAGGCGACGCGCTAGCACGAGTAGATCGAAAGACTCTGTTTTCTGGTATTCAATGGCGTCATATGCTGCTGGAGTCTTCTTCAATGCGATTTTTCGTGAGGCGATGAATAGTGCTTTTTCATAATATTTTCTGATTGCTTCTGCTTTCCCCATTTCGGAAAGGCCTTCGGTATCCTCAAGTTCAGGACGATCCAGAGACTCCGGTTCTGGGCCACGGTAAACAATGAACGCAGGATCGGGATTGTGGTCAAGTAGCGGTAGGAGGTTGACGGATTGCCAATCAATAATCCCAACAACTTTCGAGGGATCATTTGGGTCAACAAAGATATTTTCGTCATGGAGGTCATCATGCCAGAGACATGGTGTTGTTATGCTCTTAATCTCAGTGGGAAGAAGCGCGTCAAAGACTTGGAGGTACCCTTCAGCCGCAGATAATTTTTTTCTGCGTTCCGGCTGATAGAGACCCGGACCGCACACCATCACTGTCTGTTTTGGCAGCTTTGTTAGTGTTGAAATTGCTAACTTCTCCCGAAGCCCAATCGCTTTATAGTAGTCATAAACAGAGAGCCCTGCAATACAATTAGCACTACTACCACTTGTGGGACAAGCTGGCGCACATGGTCCACGGTCACAGCCCAAATGCACTCTTCCACAGTCAAACCAATCCCGACCTGTAGCAGGCCCAATTGCAAATTGCCTATTCCAGATTTGGTTGCCCTTGTTATCACTGTAAAGATGGTTCTTCTGCGGCATATTTGCCAGGTCTTTGGTATAGTAAAGTCCACCAAACTGTGAGAAAGAAACAGATAGTCAAGCTGACTGATGACGAGCTACATCGAGCCGAAGATTCATCTTGTCAATAAGTGTCATGTTGCCCCAAACTTGCCGAAGCTGGACTCCAGGCACTTTTTCCATGATAATATACTCCGCTCCTACAGAGTTTGTTACACGAGAATCCCAAGAATACACCTTTGGCACGGGTGTTCCTAGTATGTTGCGCACCTTGCAGTTATTAGTTCAGATTATAATGGTGCACCCAGGGATTCCAATACTTACAAAGTCCATTGTAGCTACCTCGCTTGCTGTGGTAAAGTAAGAGACGCCAGCATTCGGGTTAGGCACTTTGGCAATAATCTCTTGCCCATCATCCATTGTCAGGACAAAACTCTTGTTATACATGCCATCCGGGCACTTTTCAACAGCAACGCAAACTTTCGCTCCCACTGACTCAGCTGCAATACGGACGAGCTCATTCATGTTGAACCTGACGTGACGACGCGCAATCTGGTCTGCTTCGTCCACAACGAAACGACCACGGGTAAATGAGAAAAAGTCTTCGCGGGCATTCCAATCTAGAAAGAAAAAGAGGTCAGCTTAGGATGAAATTCAGGAAGCACAATCAGAACCTTTTTCCGCTGATATTGTAGCTGTTGATGCCTTCGCATGATAACTTTGAAGATCAGTCGAGATGCGCGCTGGTGATGTGGATGATAGGAAAGCTCGTGAAATTCGGCAAAGCCTTTGCACGGTCGAGAGCTTAGAAAATGGCGGCATCATGGATATGACGCCGCGTACGATCTGAAACTCTAGGACAGTCAAAGGGTGATAACTTTCCAGAATCTGGGGAGCATGCTGCGTCTCAGAGTCTAGTATTGCAACAGGGAAGACCTCTTCAGTGTTGCGTGTCTACTATTATTATGATTCTCCTCAGCATTGACTCTTGAGTGTTTACATGTTGGATGATTTCTAAATGGAGCACACCCCTTTTTTTTTCATCTGATGTTCCCCCTGTCTGTGAGTCTAACTACATTTGGTATAGCCCAAAAGTTTACAAGCATATACACGTGACCTAGTATGGATTAGTTATGTACCATTAGTCAGCTTTTTGCCAACCTTGAGTCTGGCGGCTAATAGCTACCTAGTTACATAACTATGTAACTACATGCGGTAACTTATAACCTGAGCCCTTGAGAGCGATTACACAGTAGGTATCTTGAAGTCCAGCATCGGAGCATCCTGATAAAACAAGTTGCACGTCGTGCTTAGTGCTAATTCTCTAGATTCTGAGCTACTTTTAATTTGCTGAGAGAAAGTACAGCAATGTCTAAGCCTGAGAAACAGCTAGTCTGTAATTGATGACCTTGCCTCATATGTTACAGCATGACTCACTACATGTATAGGAGATCTGGGTCAACGACCAGTACCGCCTCCTGAATCGCCTGGGAAGCGGGGGTTTCGGCGAGGTTTGGGAAGCCATCGACATCAAAAGTTCCCAACCCGTGGCGCTGAAGCTAGAACACGTCCGAAGCAGCCACTCAGGGAGTCTCCAAAATGAAATCGACATCTATAGAGAACTTGCCGGCAGGGCGGGAATACCCAAACTATATTGGAGCGGGCAAGAATGTGACTACCATGTCATGGTGTTCGAACTTCTTGGACCGAACCTGGAAGATCTCTTCAACTACTGTGGCCGACATTTCTCGCTTCGAACGGTCTTGATGTTAGCAGACCAGCTAATCCACCGCTTTCAGTATATCCACTCCAAAGGATATATCCACCAGGATGTCAAGCCCGAAAACTTACTCATGGGCCGCGGCAAACAAGGCAATATCGTCTACATCACCGATATAGGTCTCGCGGAAGATTTCACCGACAAAGCAGCTAGACGGTATGGTCGACGTCCAGAGAGAGACGGTCCTGTTTTGGGTACTGCGCGGTATGCTAGCATTAATGCTCACCGTGGTGTAGGTGAGTACATAGCTAGTTGTTGCGATATATACAAAGCACCATTGACATTTTATAGACCAATCACCCGCAGATGACATGGAAGCGCTGGGATATGTTTTCGTGTACTTTCTTCAGGAAGGCCATCTTCCTTGGAAAGGGCTTGAAGCTAGAAGCCGGTCGGAAAGAGAACTGGCCATTCTACGAAAGAAGCAGTCGACGTCATCCCACGATCTGTGCAAGGGCTTGCCGGATGAATTTGCGAAATATTTTGATCATATCAAGACATCTCGCGAAAACGATGGAGGTGTTGATTACAGGTATCTGCTCCGCATGTTCCGTTCTCTCTTCCTGCGCCATGGTTTCCAGTACGACAACGTCTATGACTGGACGGTCCTGAAATACATGGAACATCTGCAGCAACAGGGGATTAAATTAGAAGATAAGATGATGGGGACTGAAATTATTGGTCCAGCTGAGTGATGTGTCATGTACATGGCAAGGCTACGACCTAGCAAACATCGTCAAATACCTCAAAGGGTATGTGGTTGTAGGCGGGTCATCATGGCTGGGATCGCAAATCTTCACGAGCTTTTCTTCCTGACCGCAAAACACCACCTTTCGAAGAACCATTAGTCATTCTGCCTTCCCAGTTCTCCTTTTCAAATCCAGCATCATGGCTGCTACTCTTTACGAATTAGGCCAGACTTTAAGGGGGCGTCTGAGTTAGTACAGTCTTACGAAAGATATTTATGCCACTATGTGGCTCGCATCGTCTGAGACTCTACCAACACACCATGGAATAACCTAATATATCTCAGAAACAACAGTGGAGAGACGTTAGTGGTCAAGGGATGCGTCCTCCTCGCGTCCAGAATGAGCAGGATGCGTTGCAGAAGTTCTAAAACCGAGCAATTCGGCCATTTGTTGACGAAATTATAGAACCAACAGACCCTTCCGGCATTGTATTACAGCATCCTGATAGCGATCTGTTGAGCGCTTCATTGACCAAGGCACTTACACCATCAGAGATCAGATACGTCGTCAAAACGGTCCCACAGGTTCTCGTTTTTTTGCATAACGATGATTATGTTCACGCAGGTTAGGAATCATCCCATGCCTACTTGCCAATATACAATAAACTAACCAGAAGCTAGATATTAAACTTAAGAATATACTTTCCAACCACCAGAGAGATATGGTTGATCAACATGGCTCAGAGAGCAGATTTACCGAAATCCAGGTAGCCGATTCTGAGAACTGTGCTCCAGCTAGCTCTATTCACTCAAAAAAATGGAGAACTTATCGGGGCACTTATTTTTAGAAGCCTGGATGCCAGGCTTCACCTACCATGGGGAATGGATCTGGTCCTTTGGTGCTATGGTTAGTTTTACTCCCCTTTAGGATAAACAACTCTGTACACACATTAGTACTTATAGATCTCTCAGCTCTTGAGTCTCTTCTTCGGTAACTATCACATTTTCGGCCTCAGAGAAGACGAACAGTACGATCGTGGCATCCTTGAGGGAATCATGGATGGTGTTCCGCAGCCAACACAAAAGCCCTATATCTCAAAGACAACATTGGAATTCGAGCCGGATAATAAGATATTCATATTCACTTAAGATTATGAAGCTTGATCCAAGAGATCGACCAACCGTCAAACAGCTCATCCAAAGATGTAAAGAATTTCTGTTGTCTGACGCGCCTCATAGGATGTAGGCAATAAATCTAATTCCATAAATTCTATGCGGTGCATTGCAATGATTCATGAGTGGACGTCGGAACATTTCGTTCGACCAATAGGAAACTCCGCTGGCTTTGTGTAGAATGAGAGCCTGCTATTGGCTGAAAGGTAGAATTAATTACATAATAATTCAAGAGCCCTAAAGCTATACCCATCCAGCTAGCCCTAAACTCCAAAAGGGGTTCAATACTCCGAGATCAGATCAATACAATACCAGGGCGTATATCAACTCGACTCTGACTGAATCACCAACTGCTCAGCTCCAAAGACAGAAATAGACATTACTGGGTGTCAGATTGGCGTCGTGTTATGTCTGCATCATTGATGGAGTTCATTCGTAAGAAGAGATTTCAGACCCATGTCGCTATATCCTGAAGCTACGCAGCCTCTCAATGTTCGACATCAAGGACTCAGTCTTGGATAAGGAAAAATGCTACACTTCAATCGGCCTGCTTCCACCCTACATTGAGCCCACACAAGCACCAACCAAAAGATCTCCCTTTTCCGCAATCTCAGGACACCCCTTTATACATTCAGTAAGTCTCCTATTTCCCGTCAGAACAGATACTATTTTCATGAGCTGACGGTTTTTTTTTCCAGACAGAGCTTATTTTGCCCGAGGAGGTCTATCAGACGGCCTGGGATGCGATTGCACGTAGGATTGGAGTTTGCCAATATGCAAAAGTCTTTATGTCGCTTTCAGACGTCATCGAGGGGGATTTTTTCAATCAGTACATAAAAATCGGTAAGCGAATATCTGTGCTATTCTTTTCACCATACTACCGTGATACATTGCTAATTTCTTATCATAGGCGACATCTTGCTAATCTCTGAGGGAAGAAGTGGCGTGGATAATGTGTATTCCCTCAGAAACGGTGTGTTTGGCTCCCTTTGATCGCTTCTACGATTGGCTGCTCGTCAAAGAGAGGCTCAGACATAACTGATACCGGCTCGTCGCCGGCTACTTGTCTCCAGGCATCCTTAGACTGGAGCTCGATAAGAGTACCTATGAACGAGCGGGACTCGTTGGCAAATCCGTTCGTAGTGGAGGCAAAAAGCACGTAGCATCACGATATGGTGTGTATAGTTCTGTCCTTGGTCTTTTGTTTCTCTACATGTGTCCAGCTGACGTGAGGGATAAGTCATCGAAATAAACCTCCGTCTACCTTCCATGCTCCATGGCAAGAAGGGATTCGAACGTATTGTCTGGGCATTCAAAAACGTACTAAACGAGTCCATTGCATGGCTGTTTTGCGATTTATCACCATCCTCAAACCTATCAGACCAAAGTCAGGGGCACCGCCTATCTCACCCACATATCTACATTGTTTTATACATTTTCTAACCTAGTTCCCCAGATGCCCCAATCAAAAAGCACCACCCTCAAATCTTCTCTTGCACGCCCAAAATATCATCCCTTCACAACATCCTTACCCCTCCCCTCACCCAATCCACATTCCAAACCGCACAAGGCGACCAAGCTTCATCCCTACTCCGCGAGACCTGCGCCGCAACCCAAGAATGGCTGGCCCTCGTCCGCCTCGAAGCTCCACGCATACGCGCCGATGACTCAATCGACCCATATCTAAGCCGATACACCGTACCCGATCGAGAGCACTGCACGTCATCAAATTTAGTAAAACTCACCTGGACGGGCTTGATTCCAAGTAAATGGATTACACAATTATTCATAGCCACACTGTGAGTCAACATATACATATATATACGCCCACTCCCAAGCACAACATTGCCATTTTCAGAATCTGAACTGAAACTACCCTCCTTTTAGGCGTGGCACTGCGCATTCCACTGCCTGGTTCGCAATCGCTTCTTCCGCTTTGGGAAAAGAGGCAGTGGAGGGCAAGGATGGGTATATGATACTGGCACTTCCTCAGGCTGCGATCGATTCAGCAGACAACGATACTCCTATTGAAGCAAATGCGAAAAAAGACCGTCCACAGCGGACGTTTGTTTGCTGGGAGTACGTTGGTTGTCCGTGGTCAAGCTCCTGAGTATGCGGGTATTCTAGAACAATGTTGCATTGTATTTATAAGTGTGTGTGTTGGGGGGGGGGGGGGGGGGGGGGGGGGGGAAATGCACTGTAGAGAATATTCCAACCGAGCCAGCGCTCTAAATGGTAAAATCATATCCAGCCTGTTCGAAAAAACCTCGGGAGTTTTCGCAGTAGCAAAGAAATCGGACCTTGAACGAAAGACATTCAACATCCATAAACCACTAGTTATTAAAGGGGGAAGAAAAAAAAAGAGGGCTGCCATATCCAGTCCAAAAAAGCCCACCTCGTACAACGCGAACATTAAACCAAAAGCTCAACATCCAAAACGACATCCATACACCAAAAAGAAGAAAAAGTAAACTCATCCAAGCATCTCATTATACACATCCCTCAACACCGGTCTCTGCCCTACCATCTTCGCCACATGCACCGCCTTATTACCCCCTACCTTTTCCGCCTTCTTCCCCCCCACAACCCCAAACAAATTCCCTCGATTCTTCACCGGACTCAACACCTTTCTCGGCCGCGTCTTCGCCGGACTACTCTCCTCCTCCTTCTTCTTCTTCTTCACGGGACTCTTCTTCTTCGGACTCACCTGCGTGAATCCCTGCCCCTCATCAAAGACATGCCCCGCCACCGCCATCGGCGGCAAATTATAACACCACCCTTTCCCATCCATCAGCCTCACAAACCTGCCCAGCAACTCATTCCCTTCGCGAAGCGTCGTCTTGCTCCCCACAATCAGCAACTTCGTCCGCGCCCGCGTAAACGCCACATTGACGCGGCGCCAGTCGCGCAGTAAGTCGCCCACATTGTGCGCCGCATTGCTGCGCACGCAGCTCATGATGATGACTTCCTTGTCGCGGCCCTGGAAGCGGTCGGCCGTGTGCATTTCGAGGTCGGGGAGGCGGTGGCGGAGGTGCTGTTTGAGAAGCGCGAGTTGGCTGCGGTACAGGGTGACGACGCCGATATCTTGCGCGGAGATGCCGACGGAGAGGAGTGCTTCGACGAGTTGCATGCAGAGGACGGCTTCAACGGGGTTCACGATGCGGGAGCCTTTGGCGGATTCTACGGCTTCCGGGTTTAGCAAGTCGGTGTTGACGAGGCGGGCTTTCGCGCGCGGGTCTAGGAGATCGTGAAGCCAGCAGCGTCCGTGGCTTGGTCCCAAGCAGGGTAGTTGAGGTGACGACATGTTCAGGGGATTGATATGGTGTTGCTTCAGCCCGTTCATGTCGGGAATCTTTAACGAACGCGAAGCGACTGCTGGTGTGCCGCATTTCAAATGCCCCGAGTATATTAGGGTGTTGGAAAGCAGCATGATTTCTTCACACATCCGGTATTGATGTTCCAGATTAACAACAGAACCAGGATGCATGTCGCAAAGTAGCTTGAACAAGCTTACATCCAGACCACCGTCTTGCGCGTCTTTACTCTGAACTAGAGGCGGGAGCTGATAGTGGTCACCCACGAGGATGAATGTCTTCGCCATGCGAATTGGACCAAGACAGACGGGAAGTGTAATCTGCGAAGCTTCGTCGACTATACAGTAATCAAATGTTCGGCTGTTGAAGATGCAGTGGTTGATTCCCAAGCATGTCGTAGCAACCACTTGAGAATTCTCATACGAGTCTTTTAGTTCTTCGATCGAATCTTTAGGTAAACCTGCCAGGTCAGCAAATTGCTGAACTTCGGAATGAATCTTCGCGGGTGCTCCAAGCCTAAGGATCTTGATTTTGTCGTTTCGAATCTTGAGAAGAATATTATCCACAGCCGTATGCGTGTAAGAGGCGAGCAAGACGCTTTTACCTTGCGATACAAGGGCACGAATGATCTGAGCGATGGTCGTAGTCTTTCCAGTCCCTGGCATACCAAGAACAAGAGCGTAATCATTTGCACTCATAACTTTCTCAATCGCCTGTTTCTGATCCACGTTCAAGGTCGATTGCGCTGAAGCACAGATTGCTGGTACAGAGGATGACGGTTTGAATGACGGAGGAACACCGTCGATGATCAAATCTCTCAGTGGTCTTGATCGAAAAAGAGTCTTGTCCATCATGCAGACAAGATTATTTCTGACGGTCGCCATGCCGTTGCTAAACTCGTCTTTATCGATTCGATATACTGCAACTTCCTCCTCTTCAGCCATCTTTGAACTAGCCTTCGATGTGCCGTCGCTGACCTCCATAATCCCTACGAAAGTCTGATTTCGGCTGGGGTGGAAACCTGCCATTTTCCTTCGAGCATTATGCAGCCTTCGATCAACAGCAACGGTAAGTCTCCTGGAACTAATTTGCACAACATAGCCATTAGCGAGAGCAAAGTGTCCCTTTTCATCAGAAACAACAATGGGTTCCCCCACAGTAATCTGTGAGTCCGCAAATGAGAATCCCAAAGAAGCTTTGTGCTTGACAAAGGTGTAACGGAACCGATTGATCTTTGAGCCTTCCGAGTCTTCGAGCCCAGATTCCGGCTCTATCACAACATTGCTAAAGCAGCGGCCAACGGCTTCTCGCTCATTGCTTAGCATTGTCCATAGCTCTCTGCGAAATTTCATCATCTCCTTTTCTTCCTGGGTCAACAGCAAGTCCCATTTCTTGAAGAATGCTTGATGAGAAGGCATGAGATGGCCGACGAGTTCCGTAAAGTTCTTCCCCATTCCACTGCTTTCTCCGTCACCCTCATCCATTAGCTTATGGTATACAAAACACGAAGATTTCGCATAACATTGGTTGCACAACCGAGGATTTTTAAGCATGGGTGGAAGATCGAGCCGCTCTCGAACATATCCAGCAAGTCGATTCCGTTGTTGTATCATTTGGCGGATTTCAGCCGGTATAGCTCGCACGCGCTGCGTCTTTGAAACTTCCAAATAGTATAGTAATCCAAAAGTAACATCGATATCTGTATGTAAGAGTCAGCATAACTATCGGCTGCTATTTTGCGATTAACACACCATAACGGTCTGAGAGCAGTAAGGAATATAGCGCCGTTTGCGCCCTGTGGGTTTCGTTGGTGCTGTTTCTACCGGTTTTAAGCTCCAGAGGCACCGTGAGCGTCTTCAGTTCCGCTTTGCCTTGAAGGACGACTTGGACAGTTGCATCGACGTTGCCTTTCAGCCCATACGTTGGCGACCAAACGTGCTCCTCCACTTCGAGAAGTTTGTTTATGCACAACCGGGCCTTTGTGCCGTTTCTGTCCTCAACAGTAGATTCAGGCTGCAAAAGTGATTAGCAATTGATCAAATACGGACATCGACGTACCTACGGTTGGTTGATTATGAATAAAAACTTCTGCCCAAGCCCTTAATGCCGGCATCTTGGTCTGAAGATACTCCGCAGCTTCGGACGGCTCCATATGAATTTGATACAATTGCTCCAGGTATTTTGGTAGTGTTGTCTCAATAAGACTTTTTAACCAGTCCAATTCCCATCGGTTAGCCTTCATTGCTTCCTGAAAAACCTCGTGAAGAATATGTCCATAAACTTGGGGTTTTGAAGCGTCACTCGTCGCCTTGATGCGATCCTGGAGTACTGCCCGTCGTTGACAGGAAAAAGAATCTGCAACTACGGTGGCAGAGATGAGGTGATCAGGATGGAGGATGATCATATTGTTGGCATCATCTACTATGCATTGTCCAGCAGCATCAAAGTCCCCAACAAGATGAATATAGAACCCCTTCTTGCAGGGCGTATCAAACCACGATTCTCTTAGTGCGATGGCTCGATTTTTTTTGGTCCTCTCTTCTTGGACGCGCAGCACCTACCTAGTATTAGCAGGGGCCAAGTTCCAACGGGAAAAAGACGCTGTGACTCTACCTTTTCAAGCTGCGACCGGCCATTGTTTTTAGTATACTTATTCTCAGCGCAGTCAAGGATGAGATAGCGTTTAATAGATGGAGCATGTTTCAGATGTTTCTGTATCTCTTAGCAATATACCTAACTAGAAACCCTTATGAATACAGGGGAAGACTAACTTGGGTAGAAGAAGTAGTAATCCCAGTGTCTTTCCGCATTGCATCTTCAATCGCTTGCAAGTCAATATCATCATCAAATTCATCATCGAACGTCAAATCGACAGCCGCTCCTTTGTTTATGCTTTGTTCGCCCTTCATCTCAACTTTCCTATCAATCTTATCATTCATAGCCTTTTGTTGCACCGGAGCTTGCATTGTCTTTTCACCACTTATTGTCTGGCTCGCAGACAAGGCCTTTGTATCGTACTGCGCCATAAGCTCTTCAAGACCGTCGTCGAATTCATCGTAAACGTCATTAAATTCATCACTATTGTGATATTTATCCTCTTCAAACGGATAGTGCTCAGAATCAGTTGGTCTCAAAGTTGGAATTTTGTCGATCTGCCTAGCTGGCTCATTCAGCTTGGGTGACCCCGCCCGAGGAGAAAAGAGGTTCTTGGGCGATCCAACCGCAAGTTCAAGGAAATCATGGTCCAAGTCATCGTCACCAAATTCAGATGATGTTCCGTTAACTTCGAGCTTTGCTTGGGAGTCAGCGCCCATCGCATCTCTCACTGGCTGATTGTTGTGACGCAGACCCGGCGCACATTTAGATGGTGTATCAATCGGTTGGTTTTGAATCGTTTGTTTTGGTGGTGAGGCGAGCAAGCCACTTTCCATAATTTCAGATCGGTCGGGTAATGGAGACGAGCTGGAAGGGGCATTTGGATCATCCCTAGGGCAATTCAACAGAGTTTCCTGGATCTTCTCCACCAATAGACCAATCCTGGAGGACTTTGGTCTATCGGGCGCTAATAAGGAAGTCCGCGAGCGAGTAAATCCATCACGAATCTTGTTAGTTCGCTGCTGGTCGGAGTCGAGCTTCCGTCGTTTATTGGTGGAAGTGGGCCAGTCGATATTGCAGCTATTGGCTCTTCGCAGTCCTGAGCCGTCTCTCGAAACCCGTAGCTGCGGCGCAGGGGTCTGGGGGGAGGACGCAAGCTGTGAAATATGGAACTTCGGAAGGTCTCCTCCGATTATTCCACTGTTTTTGCCGACATATCTGTTCCATAAGTCTGCAGCTACATCGTGTTGAGGAGTCTTCATCACTGGCTGGACGGGTTGTAATTCAACCAGAACATCTTTGTTTAATGGAGAACTGGTCGGCGACGAACTGCGGGCTCGCTTCTTTCCGCGGCGGATAGCCGAGCGCGGCTTATTATTTGAGGATGAACTTCGATGGTCCCAGTATACATGGTCGTCGGGAGTCGGTACCTTCCCGGGTGCTTTATTGAACGCATCTTCCGTATTGCTAATCAAGTCAGCCAAAGGTATCCTGTGGGCCGGCGTCTGAGGACAATTAGATTCAAGTTTCGCCTCTGAACATTCAGGTGGACTGTTTTCCCGGTCCTGGTCTGCGCTGGCCTCTTTGACTTGCTTCACGATGGGCGGAAGGCAGCTTTCCTGTTGTTCCGGCTGAGCACTTGTCTTGCTACCGCAGTTGCCATCTGAAGCGGACATGTGAGATGTAGTAGGATCAATATAGCGAAATGAATTCAACTTGGATCTGGAAATAGAGGAGATACAAGGATCGTCAAACATGGCAGACACAAGTAATCAGGCGAAGAGTCATGAGCTTGCATGCACCTGGCAACTATGTCAGAGCGATAGTATCTGCTGACATTGCTTGAGTGTCAATTGGAATAGCCATTGGAGGATTCCTCCAGCACCAGGACGTTGATGATGGCTTGATCTCCTCCAACGCGTTTGAAGCGAAAAAAAACGCGTCAACAACATGAAGTCACGTGAGTAACACCCGTTCCAAGTCATGTGATAGGAGGGTTGGCGATATCGGGAAGCTTATTCTCGTCCAATGTTGGTATATATTCGAACAGGCGGAGATTCAGGGGAAGAAAAGAACTGCAGGTTGCCTCTCTCATAGCAGACTTGTGAAAATTCAATAGATGCTCAATATCATCTCTGAGAATAAGAATATTGTAACAACATAGAGATCTAAGGAACGGTTCCTGACTGCATTGCGGAGAAAAAAAGTTTAAATTTCATCTTAAAAAAAGAAAAAGCAGCTGTCACTGAACTGGACTTTACAGACTACCATCAACTACATACACAGTATCGCTAAGCCAACTCCCTTCACTTACGCCATATCTCCCTTTTAATTCAATTATTCATTACTCCTGGCTGCTTTTTATCAGTAGAGAGCCAGTTTCAGTTTCAGTTTCTTTTTTGTTTCTTTTTGGAGTCAGGGCTTTGGGTTCGTTTCGGCCATCTAAAAGTTGCTCTCAACTCGCGTGCGCCCACAAAGATGTCGCAAGATAAGAAACCTTTGCCATTTGCATACCAGTTTGCAGCTGGTGCTGTTGCTGGTGTCTCCGAAGTATGTAGTCTATGAATATGGTGCAGGTGATTATGCTAACAAAAGATTCATTTGCTCGTCTAGATTCTTGTGATGTTCGACAGTCCATTTCCATGATCGACCCTAGGCTCCAAATGAAAGATCTATGCTTACAATTGACCCAGGTATCCGCTTGATGTAGTGAAAACGAGGGTGTGAGTAGGAGCCATCCCAGTGGTTGAGGCAGCTTGCTGACCTGCGATTCCAGTCAACTCCAATCAGGCACGGGAGCTGGTGCTGAAGCTTATACGGGAATGGTCGATTGCCTCCGAAAGATCGTCAAGAATGAAGGGTATGTCGCACGAGTTCCTCGGGCATTTTCATTGCTAATGGCAAGCTTATACGATCAGCTTTTCACGCCTTTACCGTGGAATCACTGCACCGATTCTCATGGAAGCTCCCAAGCGTGCTACCAAATTCGCTGCAAACGACAGTTGGGGCGCCTTTTATCGATCGGCATTCGGAATCGAAAAGAACAACCAGCCACTGGCTATCCTCACCGGTGCCACCGCAGGTGCCACCGAGTCCTTTGTCGTCGTACCCTTTGAACTGGTCAAGATCCGTCTCCAGGACCGCAACTCTGCAGGAAAATACAACGGTATGATTGACGTGGTGCGGAAGATCGTTAAGCAGGAAGGACTACTTGCGCTGTATAATGGGCTTGAATCTACTTTATGGCGCCACATTCTCTGGAACGCTGGTTATTTTGGCTCCATCTTCCAAATTCGGTCACAGCTTCCAAAGGCTGAACCTGGAAACAAAGCTCAGCAAATGCGCAACGATATCATTGCCGGTTCCATTGGTGGAACAATTGGAACTATTGTAAACACTCCCATGGATGTTGTCAAGTCACGCATTCAAAACAGCCCGAGAGTCGCGGGTCAGGTCCCGAAGTATAACTGGGCGTGGCCAGCGCTGGGAACTGTCATGAAGGAAGAAGGTTTCTCCGCCTTATACAAAGGATTTGTTCCAAAGGTGTTGCGACTAGGACCTGGTGGTGGTATTTTACTTGTCGTTTTCACCGGCGTGACCGATTTCTTCCGCAAGATGAGAGGGGAGTGAATTCTCTTCCATCAGCAGTTCCTCTGTTCAAAAAAAACAATATGTATGAGACGCTGAAACGAAGTCGTCAGCCTTGCGCGACTGAAAAACGCTCGCAGGGCCTTTGGAATTTATGGCCATATCCGTCACCCGTTCTCATTTTGGATTTGGCAGCCTTGCGCAGACTTTTCTTCCTACCAACCGCTTTTGCCGTAAAGACGTGCTCCACTATGGATTCCAGAGGAATCCATAGTGACTCTCATGCTTCTATCCCAGTAGCAGGAAATTTTCTTCTCTTCCCCGGTTCGCCTGTTTCTGATCAATCTCGATTTTTTAGACTAGATACCATGCCCAGTTCTGTGTATTTGATAGAATTTTTTTTTGGTCTTGATCTCGAGCGTGCATTGGATGTGTCTGTACAGATCTTCATTTGCGCAAATAGATAAAGGGATATTTCTTCAAGACTTGATTTCTCTTTGACAAATGAACCGCGATCCAACAATACAGAGAATGGATTCTTTTATTGAAAAATATCTTCCTCTTCTTCTGACCTGAAGGCTCAGGGTGGTCACCTTTTTGATTGAGTGGCCAAAAGTGCTCTCATTTTCACATTTCGATATGCCACTTCTTTTCAGCTATTCCCGCAGTTTCTCTCGAAGACACAGATACTCCGATATTTCCGCTCTGTTGATAGTATATAAGCTCTTCTGCCGCGGTCTTCCTTTAGTTTTGGCTAAATAAACACCAGAAGGCCAACCGTCGACTGTTTCTCTGTCTATAGCTTGGTTGCTTGAAGGAGACAAGGGCAAGAGGCAAGAGTACTGCATCTGATTTGCTCATGATCGTTCTGAAGTTCAAAGTGTACTACTATCGATAGACTTCCAGGAAGTAAATACATATTATCATCATGACCTCTAGTCAGTGCCATTACTCTGTATGTTGATGAGCACTCCATGCATTAGTTAAATCCACTGTCTTGCTCAGAGGTATGTATGTACATCCTCCATCCCGAGTGTATCTAGATCCATGCCCATCCGTGCCCCCGGAGCGCCTCTTCAGCATGCTCTAAAGATGGGCTTAAAAAGAAGGTTACGGGAGAGAATCCTCTCTTTCCAGACGTATAACTAACTACACACGAAGTAAAACCTACTCCGCTTTTCTTTTCTTTCCCCCTTTTAAGCTTTCTCCCTCTCCTTCCCCCCTCTCCTCTGTCTTCCCGCTCGCAGCCAGAGTCAGCCCCCAATAAAAATCCCATCTTCAACATTCTACAACCTCTCCACTAGTTAGAGCATAAGTTCAATAATAACTATATCAATCTGCCATCCTTCCTCATTCCCGATCAAAAGAAACCCCAGCTGGCCACCACAACATGAAAACTATAGCCCTCCTCCTCCTGCTCCTGCTCACCGCATACTCCGTAAATAACTATCAGTCCTCAAGCACAATGACGCCTTACACTCCCCCATTTCCCATTTCCCACATCATAAACTCACCAAGATCAGACTCAGACTCACAAAAAAAATAAAAAATCCAAATAACTATATCATCTGCCCTTTCTTCCCGCACTCTAATCATAAACCATCCCCCTCCACCACCCCTCAATTCATGCAACAAATCACAACTCTCCCCTCCCTTCCCCAACTGAAACTCAATGCTCAAAATAAAAAAGCCAGGGAAAAAAAAAAAAGGGAAATAAAAACAGAAAAATAGGACAGGCACCACCTATGACATCATCTCAGAAGCTCCCGTCACCCCCGCGTTTTTTCCATTCGCCGCCCTTCAATAAGAAAAAGAAAAAAAAAAGGCCATGCTAACTACGAACTAAGCTACATGTTACTAACTAGTTATGTAAGTATATAGTTAGTAACTAATATTAGTATCATGCACAATGACAAGTCGACATTCCCAGTTCCTCTTCTCCATTTCACCTTCAAAAAAAAAAAAACTTCTACACTGCCGAATCAGCTTCTATTGTGTGTTTCGCTCTTTGGACTGACTGGACTGACTTACCTAAAGAGACAAAACAGCTCAAGGCAGAAGAAAATGCTGGGCGCCAAGAGAGTTGTATAACTTACTTGTAGAGTCATAGCTAATTTTATTTTACTGCTACGTAATTTTAATTGTATGCGAGAAACACTTGTATGAAACGGTATTGTACAGATGTTGTCATACGTGTATCTTACAGCGCAAAGCCCTGTTGCTGTCTCAGTCTGGTAGTTAGTTAGGGCTGGGTGCTTATTAGGGCAACTTAATTGTTGATGACTGTTGGGATGTACAGGATGCATGAACCACTTCAGTATGTCTGTACAATTTACGTGATGGAATATAGAAATATATAGTATGCTATCAACAGTACATACAGTACAGAGTAGAAAGGCGAAAAGTAAAGTATTAGTGCATGACTGCAGATAGGGAAAACAAGCAATCCAAAAGATACCCATAAACAAAGAGACTAATACATCATTGGAATCATTATCATACCTCATTTGAGTCCCCTCCTTTTCCCGCGCGAGGGGGATCAGGGATAATCATGAGAAAGTAGGATGACAAACAAAACTTGCGTGTATGAATGCATGTCTCAGCAAGCCCATAGCCCCAGCTGCAAAAAAGGGTACACAATTCATGCTTGGCTGCCTCATCGACTCAAAAAAGTTCTGATTGTCAAAACAATCAATCGCCTGGGGATTATCCGGGGGTCCACACTGTCAGTGGGCTGGATCCAACCATGAACTAGGATAGGCATTGCAACATTATGGGTATCAGCAGTCATCATATGTGAAACTGAACATCGCAACAAATGGGTCTGGGGTAAAACTGCTCAATGATGGCTTCGAAATAAAAACAGACTTATAAATCAGTCTAGGAAATGACATGGAAACAATCAGAGGATTCATCAGGGATGATTGACGTGCAGAACACAATTAGGGCGCAATGAAAGAAAACAAATGCTGCTCAGAAAAAACCGCCAGGCCTGAAAAGCAAGGCAATGTGATAATATGCTCAAACCGTCAGATGAAGAAAACCCCAACCTAAATGCGTAGAATGAGTTTGAGCAACGCAGAAAGACAAGAAGCGACCGAGAAAATGTCAACATATTAGGTACTTCATAGCAATATCAACCTCGAATCGATAAGCAAGTAGAGCATCAAGGGTGCAAACGCCTCGAAATTCCGCTATTCCACACCGAGCGACGCCACCTATGCACTGTCAAGAGCCGATACAACACGCATCGATAAATCCGCGACTAATTCATTTCCATCGAGTATTCATCCTCTTCTTTGAAACTCAAACCAGGATGGCCGGATGTATTCCAGAATTGTGCTTGGCCACTGCCGCTATTGTTGCCATTTCCGCCACTGTGGAAGCCGGGGCTGAGGCTTTGCGAGCCCATCCTTCCCTGTGGTTGTAATGGCTCACCAGCAATGTTGGTGTGGTTGGGAACCCGAAGACCAGTTCCTGGTGCACGGCTGTAAGCAAATGTATTCACGTTGTTCTTTTCCATCGCATCAAGCAACTCTGTCCGCATACGTTTATCCTCCTCAGTTTGCTCAAAAGGCCATGTTCCACCGAGGGATGTAATCAATTCCGCCAGCTGGTCCTCTTGTTCTAGTTTTCGATGCAGCGACCACATGAGATCCCTAGTCCAGCCAACGGCTCCATTCAGGATATCACCTTTGTTTGGTCCCTTCTCTTTCTCCTCTATTGGCAGACCCATGGTGATGTTACCGCCCGTCGCCCGCCGTCCACAGCCGCCTGCAAGAAGAGAAGTCGCAGCATTGGTTGGGCTCATTCCTGATGTGCCCACGGAACCAGTGAGCGAAGAATTATTAAGAAGCTGTTTCCTTATCTTCTCGTCTTCTAAGCGATGCTGAGGAACAAGATGAGAAAGGTCTTGGATGCGCTCGTTGATATTGTCCCGTCTGCGACGCTCCACCAAGTTGTGCGATGCACGCCGGCGTTTTCTTTTAGCTTCTTGAGACTCTAGGGCTTGCTGAGCACTGTTATGGTGGCCAACCTTGGTGGGGAGGGAAGCGTGCTTTCCAGATTTGAGGATCTCTGAAATTCCGAGATGGTGGGAGGGGTGGCCGGGCGACGAGATTGGGGATTCAATCAAGGACTGAGCACTACCAGGGGTGCCATCCCACTGGTTTGGCAGATTTTTCTGGTGCGGGGTCTGCAATGGCACTGCTCTAATGGGATGGGACGGGAAGCTTCCTGAGTCAGGGGTGGCAATGTTTAAGCCTGCCATGGCAGGGGTCTTGGGCGACATCGGGCTTCTGGGACCCACAGAATTTCTGTCAACTCCTTGGAGACTCGTCCGCGCCTTTCCGCCGATGTAGTGTTGGTCAAAATGAACCTTTGCACCGTTCATATGCGGTGATGCATCTTGCGGAGTGTGTTGCTGCATTGGTCGGAATTGATCATAGTTGAAACCGCCGCGGATGAACGGGCTGTTGATAGGTGCTCCATCTGGCGTATTCGAATATATATGAGACATCTGTCCTTGATGGCTCATGGAGATCCCAGTAGGCTGCCTTTGATCCGTAATCAAATTGAAATCCCCATCACGCAACGTGTTTTGTCCATTTATCTCCAAATCAAGCAGTTCCTCCGTATCGATCCCAGAATTACCGAAGTTGAAACTCGAAGAAAGGTTCTGCGGCGAACCAAAAGGGTTTGACATGAAGCCACTGCTATGCATCGTAAGTTCAGAGGGATCGATCCCATCCGTAGTTCCGGAATTGCCGAATTGGTTACCGAAGGACGGGCTGGGCATGCCATACGTAGAGTTGGAGATCATGAAATGGCTGGAGTTGTTAAGTTGGTCATCAGGCTCGGTTTTGATAAAGGTTGCTTCCGCCATCTTTTCGCTTTTCGGGGGATTATATGCGAATAGTGGCGGTAGGTACAAAGTAATGTTGTGTCGAGGGAGTCCAATGAAAGATCACTTTCCTATTGGCTCCGAAAGAATAGTAAGTTTGACCGATAAAGATGGCTAGCGGTGACCAGAGAATATAGGCTGTAGTGGAATAGGGTAAAGGATCTTGGAAAAAGGTCCGCTTCGGCCTTAACTGTCTATCGATCAAGGTTAGCGATGTGCCTGCTACAGTGAGGAGGCAAATAACAAGGCTGGCTGAAAACGAGTCATGTTCTGCATGAGCCTTGAAGAGCATCGCGCAAAGCGCAGCGGCACTATCCGGGCCCACTTTGTGCAACGAAGGAGAAGAACCCAAAAGGTCTGGGAGCAGGCATCGCATTGATGAGGCCTCACTTGCGCTGCACTCAACGGACACGAAATTAGGAAAGCCACTCACCTCCCCCGAGAGGATAAGGCCGAAGATCCGGTCTAAAGCAAAGAAGCCTAAACAGCAAGTCTGATCCTAGCATTCAACTCTTCCACGAGGAGTCTTGCCAAAGCAAGCGACCTCCTTGAATGCGTGAGGTTTAGACGATCGAGCAAGGCTACCACTGGATAACTGCAGAGAATGAAGGCGGAATGTTGCACTCTGTATTAACCAATTGGTTTAACAGAAGACTGGGGCTGTTGCGATTTGCCTTTAGGCCACTAGGAGAGTTGGATCATCAGCTCTGTGGAGATGAAGAGATCTGGATGGATGACAGTCAAAAAGCTCAGAAGAAAGGCCAGAGAGATCCAGTCCGAGGTGAGCGAACTAGGAACAGAGAGTATTTTCGGAGGAGTCTCCACATTCACATCAATTGATGAAGCTGTGCTGGCAATTTGAATTCACATCGGAGAGGTGAGGCTGGCGAGGTTGATGAGATCGGTGATAATGGGTTGTTGAACTGAGGTGGGAGATGGCCACCAACTCGCGAAAACTAACGAGGCCTGGCAGAAAAGTTGCGGTGGAGGGAATCCTGTATGGTACAGTACAGTACACTTCAGTACGACAATACCATTGTTCGTAAGATTGGTACCGTACGCATACCCTAGGAGAGCGGGGACAGCTGGCAAAATCCAAAATCTGCTTGTTCGACTAGCGTTTCGCGATGCGCTCAAGTGCCTGAACAGAAAGTGACTCATAAAGACTCACCGTCAATTAGGCAGATTGATACTCCTCGGTCCCGCGTGGCAAGTTGAAAAAACAAAGATGGAATCAAAGCGGAATAAGAACGCAAAGCTATCATCCAGTAGTTAGGTGGAACCGCTCGGGCTCAGCAGCTGTGGCGCCGAGGGCTTGTCTTGGCTGGACTCAGACCATGCTGTGCGAAGCAGCAGGATAGGCGAAGGTGTCGCTAATTCGTCCTTGACTTTGACGCCGGCCGAAAGACACGAGAAGGAGCCATGCCATGAGAAACCAGAACAGGAGGCCAGGCGCAACGGGCATATCCAGTTCATAACAAAGAATCGATGATACTAACCAGATTACTTTCAAATATGTTCAGCGTTCCGGGAGCTGTGCACAAGTACTCCATCAAGAGCGTAGAGATAGCGTTCTGATGGATCAATCAAACACCCAAGAGGTACAGCGTATGGTATGTGCCCTATCGAGCGACGAGAAACTGTGAATGTGAGGCTGGGTTAGAGGAACCGAGCGAGGGAATGGAGAGAGTAGATTCAGCCGCGACTTGCAGCTAACCTGGATAAATAATGGACGATGATATGGACAAGATAACCGCTTTGGCAAAAGATAATGCAATCCCAAGTGCCACGTCAAGCGCAGAGAAGGTCGCGTCAAGTTATGCACAATACGAATGGTGCCTGCGCTTGTGATGATACGGGATAGGAGTCGGTGAGATCCGTCTAATCAAGTGGTCGATTAGATGAACAAATGACAACCAGCGCTGGCGTGATTTAGCCGCAGCGACGAATCATGCAGAAAAGGCCAACAGACTCGAACAATCGGCATTAAGCAAGGGGCCTGAAAGTCGAGCGAGGGGACCAGACATTTATGGACTACGGAGATCGCACCCTGCATCTCTTATTTGATATATAATGACGCTGGTCATGCAGCTCGGGCTGATCATTCAGTCCACGCGGCTAGTGCTCACGACCCTGTTAGTCCCCATCTACGGGCATCGATACAAAATGATAGCTCTCCAGATTATTTAAAGGGTGTGCTGCGAAGGATGATAGCCAAAAAAATAAAAAATAAATAAAAAATAAAACAAAAATAAATCCTGTTTCTGGTCTTAGAGGCCAGGCTAGGGATGGGATGGGGTCATGGAGCAGAGGAACTCTAATCCACACAGTTGAAGGACTTAAAAAACAGAAAATAACCCTAGCAAAGTCATACCTGACTCGAATTCTGAGCAAGAGAGACAATGTGACTAGCCCGAAGCCTCAGAAAAGTTGGCAGTGGGTGAGGAATAGAAAAGCTTAATGCGATACCTCCATGCCAGAAGGAAGCGGGAAGGGGAACTCTGGACAGTGACCAGGTATCCAATGATATATATCCTCGGGGTGGGTGGCCGCGTTATGATGGTGGGATGATTCAGATGCCACACAAAATGTAGTTAATGTGATCGATAACCAGGTTTGCTTTGTGTTAAAGAATCCCACGCGTGGGGTCTCTCCAAGCAGAAGTACCCCATGCTTTCAGAGAACGAGAGGGCGGGAGGGAGAGAGAGGGCAGGAAGAAGGGGGATCTAGTCTGCATATGCCGCAGAGGTCGAAACAGTAGCAGTCCTTTTTCAGATCTAGATATAGTTGTGCTCAAAAGAAGGCAGATATATAAAACATAGCCGGGGAACAGGGTTGTGCTAACCGTATGTACCGACCATGTCCTGGTAGATATACTGAACGATCAACGCGGCATGGAGGGCGACGAGCTCCAGCATGGGCCAAATAGTTGACTGTGGAAGAACCTCAATAATGCAACAACATTAAGCTCCGTAGCTAGTTAAACTAGTAACTTATCTGAAGCCTGGAGGAGAGACATACCTTAGAATCCGCAACATTGAGCGACCAGTACATACTTATTCATGGTTACCAGTCTTTCCAAAGAGCTGGGACCATATCTCCCTTCCTGCGCCATCTCGTATCCTGTGTAGTACAATAGCCGCCATTCCCTTCTTGTCGAGCATCTACATACATATGTATGTACTAATGTATGTAGGTAGGTACTTACAAATAATCCACTGCTATACCTGTTGACCCAAAATACTTACACAGTACAAGTAGGGTCATAGTGGATGAAATATTAGCATCTCAGACAGGGTGACAAGGAGGGTGTTCCTGTCCCTTCGCAAGATCGGCTCGAAAGGACCATGGATCTCCCCTGCAACCCCCGTTCCGCTCCCCGAAAGCGAATCTCGTGCGGGTCTGTTGCTATCTATCTGACAGACTGATCATCCCAGACTCGTCACTCCAGAGAGACCACACCAAAATCTCGACTCCCTTATTATTTTCAAGATGATCGACAACGCGAAATATGAATCGAGGAAGTCAAGGTCGCGTCGTGGTGATGCAAGAGGCGTATCGATAGAGGTACCCTTTTATTTTTATACCCCGCATGTGAGCTGCACCCCGAAAGGAAGAACTCGTCGTAAGTATATGTATAACTATACGTCCCCTCCACCTCGACCAGCCAGTGGGTGTGAGACGGGTTCGTCCATCCAATGTTTCACAAGGAGGCCGGGATCAACCATATAGGTAGTTAGTTAGCCATTCGAAGAATTAAATCCCTGGTCAAAGAAGTTCTTCAGACGCTGCATCAAGCTCCGAAACGCACGGTCACAGCCACCTAACAAACACCAACCCATGTTCACCAACACTTTTCTTAATATCTGACTGTCTGACCTCTTTGACTGAGAGCAAGATATGTGTGTAGCATTTACACAAGTAGCTAACTACTAACATACATATTACATATATACTAGTAGGTACCTGTATGTATGTATGTACTGTATGATGTATGTATACTCCGTAGAAGAGTTTGTAAAGTTGATACATAACTGCATAACTACTCCGTACTGTGTACTATTATTCAGACCGGAACAGGCTAAGTGGCTGGTCTGTGCACAGTCTCATTACTACTTGTATCTGACTCTGTATTATAATTACCACTAGTAATGTTGGGGCCAAAGCTTTCTGCCGCCAAGCCACATCGGGCGATGACTAAGCTCCACCACTGCCATCCTCGCCAACATCGTTTCTTGCGAGAGTGTCGACGCCAGCATCCAGACCAGAATCGTCAATCGTTTCACTGCTGAAGCTTGGAGTTGTTGGAGGTGCTCTGATCTTGAGTCGTAGTCTTTCACTGTGGGAAGCAAAAAGGAATAAAGAAAAAACTCACTTCTGCCAGGGCTTGTGTGCCTGCTTAACCCCAGGTTGATATTCCCCCAGTCCTACGCCGAGTCACTACTATGAAAGCTAACCATGATCATCTGACACAGACGGCTTAACCCTTCGACCCCCCTCCTCCAGACGACGAGGTAGTGGATGCATGCTGTGGATTTCGGCTTTTGTGCTGACAGATCTCTTTGACGCGGCCCTGACCACCTTGACGCCGCTCATCGTCTATCGCTGTCGCCTTGTTCTCGAACAGCCACGGTCCCCCCCCCCCCCCCCCCCGCGTCATTTACCAGAGGTGCGCTTTGAAATTTGTCCCGGCAGAAGAAATTATCTCTATTTCGGCTTCAGATGTCGTCAGAACCCGAGTAAGAAGCTAGGCGGAGAAGCTCAAGTCCAATCACTGACTCGGCATTGTTTGGCTAAAGTCGAGGTCGTGGCACCAAAATCATCTGACTTGTGATCCCACACCCCCTCGACTCGCTGCATATCATCTGCCCTAGACCTCCCAAAACCCCTGCGACTCGCTGAAAGTCTGCCGTTAGCTTCCGTGGATGCTGCAACTAGGTGCATCGGGGTTACGAGGCTTGAAAGGGCAAACCAATCGACTCCCACGGAGCTCTTTCCGCGGTTTCTTCACGACCATCCAGCTGGTACTGGGAATCGCGCGAGAATTGGAGCCTCATTTCAGAATAACAAAGACGCAGCTCGCCCCACAAGATGGCGTCCGCCTCTTTTCGCGATTCCATGAATTCCCTGGGCTGGTCCCGGAGAGCGCCAGAGCCTCCAGTCGCAAATAGCTCATCCTCGACACCAATACTCTCGAAATTACAGTCGCTAAACCCATTTGCGAACCGTGGTTATGTTCAACTACCAGAAGGCTCTGCTGCGCCGTTACCGGCTCCCACACGAAGGGAAGAGGAAGAGGGCTGGTTTGCCTGTGAGTCTCCTGACCCCCCACTTTTGCCTGTCTGGTCGTTCTCCATGATGCACTTCGGGTGATTCCCCCGTCAGTTCCTGCGTCGTGCCAAGTTTCACGGGCGTGTTTGTCCTGCTGGTCAAATAGCTGAGGCAGTGCATCCTCTCTTAATTATCATTGGTTAAATTCGCTCTTTACTGATTCCATCTATCGATTCTAGTAAGTCGATGGGATCGCATGTTGATATTCGCAGGCTTCAATATTGGCGCGTTTGTCTGCTTCGCGATTTGCATGTGTTTCATAATATTCCCTGCGTTGATGTTTGTTCCACGGAAATTCGCCATACTGTAAGTATATCCCTGACACGCTAACTGTGCTGCCTTGCCACCACTTGCTGCTCCTCTTGGGTGTTGTAATCGTTCCCTTACGAATCATTCTGCCATGCGTCATATAGATGCTCCCCCCTGGGGTACAAATGCTCACATGGTGGCTTGGATGGTATGGCGCGCGTACTTTCCACTTAGCCACACAAAACAACTATTTTTTTTTCTTTTTGGTGGACTTTCTCTAGTTCCCGTTGAGTCCCCTTCTTCAGCTTGCGCAAGATATTGCGGTTTCCGATTTTCCGAATGTTAAAGGGGTCGCACTAACCAGCCAATACTGCAGGTGGTCCGTCGGTTCCGTTTTGTTTCTTGCGTCCTGGGCAGTCCTGCTCGGGCCACTGGCATACTTCAAACACCTTCTGTCTGGTCCGCGAGTTCCATTTACAGCTGCCTACTTCTCGTCTATTGGACTTACACTCTTTTTCGCAGTTGGTGTAAGTGGATCCGTTTAGTTTCTGCAACTGTTGCACTACCCTTCCCACCCCCCATCCCTCGTCGATACGCCCTTCCTTAACCCCCCAAAATTCCTTCACCCATCCTCCGTACATGTGTTGCTTTCACGTGCACAGACATCTTGACGGCCCTGACCTTGTGACGTCATCAGCCCCTTTCCATTTTGCTGCTTCCATTCTACAGACTCAAACCCACACTGGCGCTCATTCTACCATAACATCTGATAGCTTTGGAATTGTTTGCTACCTTAATATCCTCATCCTCTGATATCCCTCATCTTCGACAGTCTTTTTGAGGAAACGCTCTGCTGACACCCGCTTTTTCCTTCTAGCTCCATTCCACCATTCTCACTCTCATATCCTCGATCTTCCAGCTCGTCGCTCTCGTGTGGTATCTCGTCAGCTACTTCCCCATGGGTACCACAGGGCTCAGGCTTGCAGCTCGTGTGGGCACAGGAAGGGTGGCAGCCTGGATGAGCGACTGATTTGTAATGCTTAAAATTATACCCATTTGAAGTTGATGTGCTTATTAAGTGTGTTAAAAAATGAGGCGTAAGCGAGTCCCCAGGCAATAAAATTTTTTTTATATAAATTGTTGTTTTAGGCGAATTGGTGCACCCACCTGCTGTTCTTAGCTTCTTGTGTTTAGGGCGCAGTGGCGTCGATAAGCTTATTAACTACTTGAATCTACCTGCATACATACATACACACATAGCTGCAGTATGTAGTTTTAACCTCAGACCCTTTTATTAAGCATAATATAGACGAAGTGCGGAATGATATGCACCATCTACCTACCCAGATACGCATGCGTACACAGTATCAACTTGTTTATCGGTCAGAAACCAAATCAAGGTAAACACACATACACACACACACACACCGTACTCTGTTTCTGTCTGTATAAAGCTATACATGCTAAGCCTTGAATGAAAAACCTGTTTTTGTCTTGTTTTCCCACCAAACACATACACAAAAAAAAAAAAAGGGTCCAGCAACTCACTCACGATCCCATCCGAACCTTTTTTTTTTTTTTTTTTTTTTGCTTTCCTTTTCAATGATAACTCAAAACCACACCCACAATCCCCTCCAACACCTTCACCGCACGAATCTCCCGCTCCATAATTCCCGTCTGTGCATTCGCCCCATGTTCCAACCACACTTTCAGCAAATCATTACTCTCCTTCGGCTTGACATTCGGCGCTGCAGTGCCCACCGTGACGTGCGGAGTCTCATTGGCGCATGTCCACAGGGCCATGGTCTGAGGGACATTACGGTTGAGGCGGTCATCGTGGTCGATGGGTAAGATTCGCGCCACAAAGGCCATGATCTTGTCGTTCCAGAGGAGGCGTTCGAGACGGACCCTGGCTGCGCCGAGCGAGGGGGTTTGATTTCTGGTGCTGCCGTCGGGTGCTTGGAGTTGCTGGTTGAGTGAGTTCTTGTAGAGGTTTGTGTATTGTTCCCAGATATCTGGGTGGTCTTTGGTGGAGGCTTTGTGGATTAGTGTGACATGGAAAGATGATTGAATGCGACGGGACCTTTTGAGATTGTTGTATAGTTTGGATTCGTCTGGTGGAGTGCCTGGGGGAAAGAGGGAGGAAACGAGTCTGTTGATTTCTGATTGCGAAAGGGAGATTTTGAAGTACTCAACCTTTTTCAGGAGCTGTTCAATCGTCTTTCCTCCTATGGTATTCGGCTGTGGGATAGGTGTCGTTGGATTTCTAGCCGGAGTTTTTGAACTACCAAAATTCAGGTCATGCTTGAGATCAACAGCATAATCCTTCATAGCTGCATCGATAGCCTGGTCCAGTTCAACTGTAGACGGCTTAGGTCTGTCGAAAAGCCTTGGGTACGCGCTGTAGAGGGCAGAAACCACCGTCTCGAGGTTCTCTCGCGACGATGCCATAACATCGAGGTCAATTACTTCGTCGAAGTTAATATCCGGTTCGCGGTCCGCTTTCACAGCCTCAAATCGGTGTAAAAATCCTTCCATGATTCCTATGATCTCAGCCTGGCTTTTGCTCCCAGCACGAATTGTCTGGTGGTTATCTCCGCGCTCTAGAACCCGTTGGCGAGTAACCGTCCTAATATCATCTAACATCTGGCCCTTGGGTTCATGGACATATTGAAGAGCAACAAAACGGGCGTTAGGAACTATGGGGCGAATGTCTTCGATGATTTGCTTTCTTTCTCGTTTCTGGTGGTTATTGCGGTCTGCAATCACGGCCTTGTGGTCCGTCAGCGAACGACAAATTTCTTGGGCGAATCTCTTTGGCCGATCCTTTTTGCCTTGAATATTGTCATTTTGAATATGGCCCCAGCCAAAAAGTTTGACGAGTCCAAGTGCGACTGTCGTTTTCCCGCAGCCGATAGAAGCAACTGGAACAAGAACAATATCATCTGCAATGGGAGGTGTAGCATCCCCTTCAGCAGCTTCCATAGCAATGATTTCCGAGCCTTTCAGGCCTCTTTCCTTGAGGAATCCTTCTCTCATGGCAATGATTCCATGATTTTGGTTATAGAGCTTTCCAAGTTTCGGATCCCTTTGGAGCTGTCTTCGGGCATAAAGTAGGTATTCTTCTGTGATCTTCGCGTGCTTTTTGTATCTTGGAGCCCTTCCTGAAATAACTGCTTTGGTGCACTCACGCCATTGGCGGTACATGAGATATGGCTCTTCAAATTTATATTTGAAGAACCAGTCAACATAGGGTCCCGAGCGGGCTTCACGCATCTTGCATCGGACCACGAACCCCTCCGTGTCCCTTCCATTCCACGAACCTGTCTCTGCGCATCTCTCTAAGAAGGTTCGTACCTCTGAAATATCATTTTTCATCACAAACTGGGCCTTTTTAAAGCCCCATTTATCGGCGAAACTGTGTATTTCAGCACCGGGAAGGGTAGCGAAAAAAGGTACGTTATAGTTGATCCCATGAAGATAGATTCCCGCAGCATTTTCATCATACGCCAGAACATGCTCCTCAAAATTGTCGTCACATAGTTCCCCCACAGCAGTGGCGTTCATCCTTCTTAGCTCCATTGCGAGGTCTCTTTCTGTCTTTCCCACCGATTCAACATGTCTTCTCACCCACTTCTCCCCTGCAATAGCATGACTGACATCGGCGTCCTGCCTTGCTCCCGTGGAGTGTTTGCTGCACACTAGGAGTGTACCATCCTCTAAACCCGACATAAATATGATGCAGCCATTTTCCTTCACACTCAGTTCATACGGCCCAATTGTGTTCTTTTGGATGTTTTCCCATTTTGTCAAATTCACTTCATCAACATTGAAGAATTTGTCGTATCCTCGAATAGCAATTTCAGGGGTGCCATTCCTTGTTTGTGTGGTAAAGAGGCCCCGAGCATAGGTGGGAAGGTCATCTCGTTTGTAGTCCCAGTCTTGAAATTTCCAGGAATCAACGGTAATGCCTTGTGTTCCGGCGACAGGGAAAGTCGACTTCTTGCAGGAGAACTTCTTACCAGCTGATTTCCCCCCTTGGGCAGCTTTTAGCGTGCGAACCAGCTGGGAGACTTCGTGAGGATCCTGCTGCACCATGGTGGGATAGGCTTCAGAATGCAGGTGAAAAGAGTGTTTTAAGGAACGATATTAATGGCTGCTAGCGATGATATGCTAGAAATGCTAGTTGTCTCCCAATCTCAAATCTGGGACTGCTGGAGAGAATGTAGCCGCAGCAAGCAGGACTACTAGTAGTAAGCAGTAGCAGTATTAGCGATGTTCCCTACTAATGTAGTTATTCCAGAATTCTCAAAGCCCAAAGCAACTGGAGTAGCACGATAGCAGTCTGACTCACAGCCAGAGCTGGAATCATCAACCAGCCTGTATCGTGTGAAAGAGTGGATGTTGTATGTGACTCGCCTCGATGGCGCTGAGTGGTGGCAGTCACTCAGCTGTTGGAGCCTGCAGGCGCGTTATTTCTCTGAACTCAGATGGTGCAAACATGGAGGACGTAAGCAGGGATGGGCCTTCCTAGCCAATCAGTACTTGAGCACAACACGCAAACAAGACAAACAGCGTCTGACTCATCGTAAGTTTGGTGGGGCTTAGCAGGCTCGGGCACTAGGCTTCATTTGGCTTCCCGCTTCGAGAGATTTCGCACTCTTTTTCGTTTTTTTATATCAGTCATTCTCTGGCATCGAAGTCATATCTTTGGCGCCGTGGACATCAATTGAGTATCTATCTTACTGTGACTCAATTGCAGAGCCATGTCGGGCTCGAATCAATACATACTCGCTGCGGACAATTCCCCCTCCCTTCTTCCTCTCCTTCGATCGGACCCTTCATTGGCCTCTGCACAGGATGAGCATGGGTACTCCCTTCTGCACGCTGCAGCATCTTACGGACATCTAGATTTACTACGGTCTTTAGTTCAGGAGTTCCGTGTCAATGTCAATCTCACTGATGAGGACGGAGAAACTTGTCTTTTCGTCGCCGAGACGGTCGACGTTGCACGCTGTTTGGTTGAGGAGCTTGGTATAGATAGGACAGTGAAAAATGATGAGGGATTGATAGCAGAAGAGGCAATCTTAAATGATGGATCCTTCCCAGAAGTCGCAGCTTTTTTGAAGGGAACGCCCATTCTCACCGCAGCCGATGCCGTTACTCGTTCCACTCCAGCACTACCCCCGAATGTCACTGTGAATTTTGGCACAATGCACGAGCCCGCTGCCAATGGCGACGCAGATGAACCGGATCCTGAGTTCAAACGAAGGATAGAGGAGCTTGCATCGAGGGAAAATTTTCATAGCCAGGAGAACCAACGTGAACTGCGAGAGCTGGTTACCGAAGCAGTCAGAGGTGTCAATGTGGAAACTCAACAAAAAGACAGTCGTCGCCGGTTAGATTGAAACCACCAACGCGTCGAGTAGCTCGCAATGCGTAGTTTCATATTATTACGCTGGCAGGTCTTGTTGACCAGTCACGTACGAATCATGGTTCCCAAAGAGAAGGACTTTTCGTGGCTAAAGGTATCAGGCCGGCAATCAGCAACATGTGCATGGAAGGCTCACCGTGTGGTCTACATGTCGCTGATGTCCAAATCCTAATCGCCAGCGAGGGCTTTATCAGAACGTTCATACTGTCATTGCTGTCCCACATTGTCCAGCTGGGAGGACTCTAATGATTGAGGCCAGTCTTCGTCGAGAAGGCATTGTATTCCACAATAGGTGGTATCAAAGAAGCCCAAAGAATCCTCGAAACCTGGACAAGATCTTAGAAATTAATGGAGACGCATCCTATGTACCACCTTTCTTTCTGTCAAAATTAGTGGTGATTTTGAGGCGACCTGAAAAGATGAGCTTCTGGCGATGCTGTTGATCAAATAGAACGATAAATCTCAATCCCAGGTGTATGCATTTAATTGTGCATACGGAGTACTTAAGACTGGTAAAAGTAATCCGGCTGAAGCGACTGAATTACACCCTTTATACCGCCTGGAACGCGGGCAGTCAGAGTCCCTATCAACACCTAACTAACAGGGAGAACGGTTTACCTAGAGGATCAGGTGACATCGCCAGCATCACAGCTATTTTCACGTCTCTCAATTCCACTTTTACCAGCAATCATCTCCATCGAGCTCAGAACTCGGTCTGCTCCAGGGTTACGCTCAAGTGATATTGTCATTCATTTTTTGCTATTTTCTCCTTCCACAATGTCATTCTCACCGATTCCTTACTCTGTTCCAAACCCCCAAGATCCGCACTCGCCCAGCAGAGCACCACCGCCGCCGCCTCCGAAGCCCTTAAGCCACGAAGCAAGCAGAAGAGGCACACCACTCTCAAGCCAGCAGTTCGTGTCACCAGCTCCATTCACAGCACCGAAAGACGTGCGACAGTCCCCCGCAGAAGCAGAATCCGCACTAGGTAGCACCCAACTCAATCCATCCGATCAGGCATTTTCAACCACCAGTCTCCCCCAACCACCAGGACTCGACGACGGATGGCTTCCCGACATTCTCAAAGACAAATCGTACGTGACACACACACATTTCGAGCTCACAAAGCCTGTTGAAAACCATCGCCCAGCTAACCGCAAATCCCCCTCCCCAGGACCAAAGACCTCCAATCCGTCCTCTCCAACCCCGCCCTCCTCACCGCCCTCGCCAACACCCACCCCTCCCACTCCGCCTCCCAATCCCACCTCCTCACGCACCTCCAGACCAACAAATCCCTCGCCGCCCACGCCCTCGAACTCCAATCCCACCTCTCCACCCTCCGCGCCTCCACCGAATCCCTCCTCCTCCAACACCAATCCCTCGAACTCTCCTGGCGCAAGAAGCAGGCGGAAATGGACGCTGCGCTGGCGCCGTGGTCGCCCAAGGCGCTGTATCAGCGACTGGCGGCGGCGGTGGCGGAGCAGGAGGCGGTGGTGCGGGCGGTGGAGGAGAGCTTTTTGGATGGGGATTTGCAGCATGGGGTTGCGGGGGAGAGGGAGGTGGGGGAGTGGGTGCGGAGGGTGAGGAGTGAGGGGGCGAAGTTGGAGTTTAGGAGGGAGGCGAGGGCGAGGTGGGATGAAGGGAGGGTGGGCGGGTGGAGGTAGGGTAGTGGTTTTTTTATTATTATTTACGGCTGTCGATGTGTTAGATGGTTGGATATACCCTTAGCGATGCATAGCGCGGGCGGCGAAAGGGCCTTGCTTCGTTTGGTTCTGCATGTGATTCTGCAGTATGTTGGGTTTTCTTTTCAAGAAGCTGGAAAGACGAAAATGATCATCTATAAAATAGTCCAGAAAGTGGAGCTTGCAGTGATATGTCTGGTTTGTATTTGATTTCAGTATCAACAAGTTATTATGCTCCCCGAGATCGGAAGTATTATGAGCTTGTATCTATTAACCAATATCTATTTCCCGCTCAAATGGCTTTCCCACCTCTTGCATTATTAATGTGTGTTCATTATCCATTCGCAGCGGGTCCATTCCCTCTTGCATCCAATGACGGCAACATCTCATCTCCATGTCTCTCAACCGCACCACCACGCGAATGCGGACGCATATCGCGCAGGTCAAGCGCATCCTTGCCAGACGCATACGTCGTATATTCAATGTTTCCATAAAACGCGCGCTTGCTGTACCTCGCGCCCCACGCCCACCCTTGCCCAGAGCTCAGGGGGAGATGATACAGCCGGAATCCGAACCACGCAAACGATATCCCCAATAACGCACCGAAGATGATATCAAACGCGAAATGGCGGCTGTCGACCCAGCGGCTGGACGCGATGTATGTTGCGCCCACGACGGGCGCGAACAGCAGGCAGAGCAAATATGTCGGCGGGGCGGCACCGCGGTTGCGGAGAGGAACAGAGGGGGTTGCGTCTAGGGATTCGTATTCGTCGGAGGTTCGCTGGGATGTAGCGAGTCGCGTGGAAGGCAGGAAGGGGATTGAGATGGCGAGTTTGGCACATAGCCAGAGTGATAGGTAGATCAAACCGGCAAAGGACACTGGGAAACAGCTGTGGGTTAGCAGCGAGTTTACCTTTTTTTTTCAACTTGGCGGGAGGAATGGGCAGCGTACTAGAAGAATGTCCGCTGGGAAAGCTAACAAAACCGTCTCTTAAAAGCTTCTTATTCACCTTACTCTGACAGATCGCCCAGGTTACGAGGGATGGGGCACCGGGAACTTTCTCGCCCAAGCCTCCAACCACATAGGCCGCGATGTCCGACAAGTCTGGGTTGCATCTGTCCAGAAGATCTGGTCTGGGTTTGCCAAACATGAGCTTCATAGCTTCCGTCGCCGTGTACGTTCCAGCGTATGCGACGCCCAAGCCCATCCATCCGGCATTCCATTCCCATAATTTCCGCCGCCATGCTTCTGGGCCAAAGGCACGCTTGCCTGGCGGGCCGGGGACAAGGACAAGGCTAAAAATCGCGATCACCGCTGCTGGCACGAGAAGGCTGGCCACCACGAGAATGGCTACGGGAACTCTTTCGCGGACGGCGAACGGGTAGGATATGTTCTGATCGGTAAGACTGAAGGGTCGCCGGTTTGGCTCAATGGTTTTGATAATGCGTCCCAGAAATCCGATGAAGCTGGAGATTGAACGCATCCATTAGCATCTCAAATTCTAATATATATAGAGACAACAACCCACTACGCACAGTATGAATAACCAGTCGATAACATAGGAAAGTACCAATCGCTTTGAGAATGGTTTCTCTCGGGGCGTTTCGAGGTCGGGAGTATTCATTGAGGACTGTATTCGATGGAATTTCGGTGACATTTGTGAGATTAAAAAGACCAACAGAGGAGAATCGACATCCAGAAAGAAATAGAGCAAGAAAGCAAGACTGAAACGAAACTGAAAATGAGCTTTGTAGAGTATCTCAAGAACAGGCACCCTCTAAGCTATGAGAGAAGTGAGAAAGTCAGAATTCAAAGGGCGCTTCTCACGCCTTTGAACTATGTATGTATTGTAAGTAGCAACGCCGTCACTCCACTCAGTTTCACAGCTAGTGATTGCAACGACCTCCTATCCAGGCTGTTCATCCTTCCTGAGGATGTTGCCGAATAACTGAACCCTCGCAGCAATCCTATTCCGGCTTCTGAAAAGGGTGAAAGACGACATTGGTAAGATCTCGATACACGTCAGCTTGATCCTTTATCGCCGCTGATGCCGCGAATCCAGTTTTAAGTGTAGTTTGAACTTAGCAGCTTTGCACCCACACAGCCTTGGTGGGCCACTGTCGTCTGCTTCGGTAGCGCCACTTGTGACACCGTCAATGCAAGCCATAACCGCCTCGATTCCCAGGCTAGTCAAATCACCAGCCTGCCATGGACAGGGACGGGGACGCGAGCAGTCGATCGACAGTTAAAAGCCCAATTACTAACAACGACGACGGCGTCAACAACAATGATCCTCAGACATCCTCTGCAGCCCCAGCACTAAGCACTAATCCCACCACCGCATGGTCCTCTCCCGTCCTCCTCTTCGTCTACGGCTCCCTCATGGACACCGACATCATCCAAAAAGTCCTCCATCTCGCATCTCCTCCCGCGCCCCTTCGCGCCGCCACCTTGAAAAACTACAAAATGAAGATGTGGAGCATTTATCCAACAATACTGCCGCATACGGGCTCCGCGGTCCAGGGACGAGTGTACCCTGTGGAACGACTAGAACATTTCCAGCGGCTGGAGAGATACGAAACAAAGGCGTATACATGGTGTGAGTGTGAGGTGGAGTATGATGACGGCGACGTCGCTCGGGGTTGCCGGGTGTTTGTGTGGGCTGGGGATCCCGAGAGTAAGGATTTGCATGAGGGATCCTTTGATTTGGAGAGATACCAAACGTATTATAAACCGTTTTTGATCGGACAGCCTTGAGTCGGGCAAATGAGGTTGGTGCTATGCATTCCTTGGGTCTTTTCAACTCAATTGCGCGCGTCTGGCCAAAGACGTATGTTTAAAAGTTATTGAGCTCGAATGTTTCGCGTGAGATTTGGTTGATTGAGGAATTGAACAAGCCTGAGACCAGGCTACATAATAGACTGTGTATTAAAACTTCATAGGCGTAGATTTGTGGTTAAAAATTTTTCACTTGCTGGACGCTATGTTTCAATTTCGCTTCACTTTATACTGGATATAGGCGTCAGTTGAATCCCCAGCATGCTCCCACACACTGACAACAATAACAATCACGGACCTTGAGACCAGTACGCTCAAATCATTTATTTTACAAAACTCCTCATGAAAGTAGGAAAGAAGGACCTTTTCTCTGCTTCCCTTCCAAATCTGCGAAAAAGTTATAGCCAAAGTCAGCGCTGGAGTCATTGAAGCGAAGTTTCTTGTCAATTCCTGCGATGGCCTTCATGTCCTCTGGCTTCAGCTCAAAATTCGACTCGAAGTTTTGCTGGATGCGATGAGGCGTTTTAGACTTGACCAGCACGGAATGGCCTTTGTTAATTCCCCACGCTATAATTTTTTTGTCAGCAAAAAGGTTCAATGGAGCTTGAGGAGAGACTGAGGAATCATTAAAGGCAAATCTCACATACCAAGTGCTACTTGAGCTGCTGTTTTCCCATATTTCTTACCAATTGCGGCCAGTGTAGGATCTTCAATAAGTCGTCCATATTTTTCGCGGCCTGCATAAACCTCGTTCTGGTTTCCGAGAGACGAATATTGAGAGACGTGAATGCCCTTACTCTTGAGCCATTCGACGAAATCGTTCTGTTGTAACCAGGGATGCAGCTCCATTTGCTGAACGGCCGGAACGACAGAGGTGTTTTGAAGTAGGCGTTCTGTTTCTGCCTTGGAGAAATTTGAAATTCCGATAGCTTTTGTCTTCCCGGACTTCACCAGTTGCTCCATGGCTTTGTACGTCTGAAATGTTGCTTCAGCAATGGTCTCAATACCATCGGAATGGCGAAGGATTAACTCAACATACATCAACATAGTCAATATCCGCGGTTCTACTATTCCCTTGATCATCTTTTGGAAACATTTCGTCGCCGGGAACGAATGCAACCGGCCAGTGGATGAGGTACAGGTCAAGATAATCAATATCCAAATTTTTGAGTGTCTGATCAATCGCCTTCTCCACATCCTCCGGGTGATGCTTGTTATTCCATAGCTTGCTCGTAATAAAGAGCTGGTCTCGTGGGAGGTCGCTTCGTTTCAGGGCTCTACCAATGGCCTTCTCGGTTCCATATCTACTCATTGGTTTAGTATTCTGTTCCTTGACTGTCAGTCATGTTTCAGTTGCACTGTATGTACTTACACCGCGGCAGTGTCGATATGGCGGAACCCAGCACTAATCGCGGTAAGGACAGCATCTTCCTGCGCGTTTTCATCTTGCCAGGTTCCAAAGCCCAGAGCGGGGATCTCTGCGCCTGTGTTAAGTTTGAATGTCGTGTGACAAGATGCCATTGCGAGAATTTGAAAAGGAATTTCCCGTAAGATGGCAGAGCAGTTGACAAAGCTTTTCAATAAGTCATTATGAAAATGAAGTCTAGAGGGACAAACATATATATGCCTCCATATATATGATTAGTGCACTGTCGGGGAAGGTTGATGGATAACGTCAGTGACCCCGAAAACTAACTTGGCAAACCTGGAACGTTTGCGATGGAGCCAACGGAACCGCGAATCCAATTGAAAGAAACTGAAGTATAAGGAATCCCGTCGAAAGCATAGCTAGGGTCTTTCCTAGTAAATTGACACCTGGACCTCAGCAAAGACCTGGAGCTATCGACATGGATCGGGGAAGATTCGATTGTATATGTACATACGTCGGTCAGTGGCGACCCAAATTGTCTCCTCGGACCTCAAGTATCACGTAACTATGGGTTCGCCGGCTATGATCCACGGTTCTGACAGGCTTCTGCAGTCCTCCAGCAGCAGTTTTGTATGGAAAATCCGATAGCTGCCAGGCGGATGAAATAACTAGAACATAGTTAAGTTAGTTGCCCAGTCACAGCATCAGGTCAAAGTTTAACTAACTCCTCAAATGCCAGATGAAATCTTTGAATATCTTCGACTGGCAGCAGCTCCTTTCTAAAGACAAGGCTTATAGCATTCTCAACTGAAGGAGTTGTGTTGTCCCCGTTGCATCCTCCACAGCCTAATTTTGCTTGCTCATGCTACACAATGCCAGATGGGGGAAAGGACTGGAGTCCTATATATTGAAATTTCCTTAGAAGGCTGCATTTCTTCTTCATCTTCAGATATCCTCAATTCACTTTTCTTCTTAATAAAAGATTCCACGATCCCAAGTGTTCTGACCTTGTGGTTGCTTCACGCCAAAACAGCACAGGTCCCGCAGGTCTGCCTTACATGATTAATGAAGGGCTGGTGGCTGTTTACATAGTGAAGTTAACAAAGCTTTGGCGAAAGGCTTTATATCATCTATTTTGCATAGTATGTACTGTTTTTTATGGCCTATTGATTCCACATAGTTACCCAAAGGAAGAAAGGAGGCTAACATGTCATTCAGCAGCTCACTCCCATGTACTCTCCCTGCATTGCTTTGCCTTTCCATTCTCAGCAGCAGCGATAATTTTGCTAAACTGTCTAGTATTATCAAGGCCAGGACAGTTCGAAAGCTGAATATGGTGGAAGGATCCCAGCAACCAACTGGAATGCTATAATCGCTATGGTTTGGATTCGACGGAGGACATTACACTGTAATAAATGATGTATCAGATAGAAGGTATATTCAATCACATCACCTTATCAGTGATGGTGCTGGACAGCTACGAATCTGGATGCTCCATCCATGGATCTGCCACTTATCTCGACTTAGAGCTTTCCACGGTATTTTTATTTCTATACCTATAAAGCACCGTGGCTGCCCTCCCTTGAGCTTATATCTTTATATAGTTTTCTTTTCCTTCATACCGGCTGTTCTTTTCACCTCGAGGACAATGACGAAACAAATCGTATCTCTTTGGAGTAGACAATCCCACAAGCAGTGACTGCCTTGAGTGGAATGTCAGTCTTTTTTTCCCACAGGTCCGCGATTTCTGAGTCCTTATTCGTCGTTGAAGACGTCGGCGGACAGCAGGCAATATGAAGCTTCTACAGTAGCCAATCGTAGGCTGGGCAAGTTTCAGGAAAAGGCTGGTGTGTTTCGTGTCACGACTGCTCTCGAATTTGTTGCTGATCATTTGAGGTGCAAGGTGCCGCGTCGCCGTTGGAGGGCACTGCCCTCCTTTGCTGCATGTCTGAGTTTTATGTATGTCGCAGTTTTGCAGATATTAACTATATGAGAACCAAATAACTACTATGTACTCCGTAATAATAGTCAACGTAATGATAACAGCACAAGTGAAGCCACCTTGGGGCGAGAAATGTGTCAGCCACACTTGCTGACGAGTGAGAATCTGCTGTATTGCAATTCAGAAGCAAAGGAATTGAAAAGTGTGAGCGATATTTGTCTTTTTGGATGTCTCTAGGACGCGCTCATGATTGGACATGGAATATACATATAGGTATGTACAGAGTAGGCTGTGGACAGTCAAGGTGGAGATCCAAAGTGTTCTTGTTAGTAGTTACTGAGGGATTTGAAGGTGTTGAATGACAGTATTATCTGTGCAGATGCTCTCTGTAGCCAGGCCAAGTTGATTAATCGCATTCTCTAGTTATATTCTTTACAGAGTCCGTCCATCATCAGTATGAGTATACACTTAGTATCCGAAGCACAGGCATAGAATGCTTACCATTATGTATGTACTGTGCCTCAGACACACGACCAACTGTTAACAACGACTCCATACATGTTATTTGATCATCTCACTCTTGTCTACTCCATAACTTAGAGAGTAATTAGGTACTCTGTACTCCGTAGAAATATCCCAATTTAGACAAGCTTTCTGGCGTCTCAGCCACAAAATGTGACCCCCCCTTTGCTTCAGGGACTGTCTTGAGGTGAACATACATAGTACGGAGTACCAACCTTTGAATGGCCTTTTTCTTTTTCTTTTCGACACAGCCTTTCCAGGTCTGGTTAAAGACTCCGCTGTGAAGCCGCGAATGTACGTTCACAGGTAGCTATTATTATTACATACATATCTACGGAGTACTTCATTTGTGTTTTATCGTGGACAGTACATAGTTACATGTTATAGTGGCATGTACTCTGTAGTGTAAGAAAGAATAGACTTCAGACTCGTCCTGACTCTTGGGATGCCATCTACAGCTGAAATCGCTGGTCAACGCCTCAACGCGTCGTTAGCCAAGTGACATTGCGGCAGAAAATACGAAATGAAATCAAAAAAGTATTCTTTGGGAAGCCCCAAGGTATCCACCCCTCAATGATGATTGGAGTGCGAGAGGGCAGAGACTCCGAAAAGGTGATTGTTCAAGGCTGATCTCATGTTTGCGACTCTTGCCCAGGCCCAGAAGAACGGGGATAAGTCTCGAAATCTCACGGTGATCAGCCTTTTCTAACTTAACGGATACCGTAGTTAGTAATGTTTGATGTCCCCTGAGGCTCTGTATATGTATGGGTGACGGTGAAACCTAGATAGGGGTTTCGGATCTCAACCACTTTCATATATATTAGCTCGATCTTTTCCTTAGAAAATTTTGATTCTGTATAATCCCTAACTTCGGCTCCACGTTGTTGAATCTATTTTTTCGATCAGACTATCGCCATTCACCATGCAGTTCAAATCACTTGCCTTTCTCCTTCTCTCCGCTACGGCCCTTGCTACTCCCGAGCCACAAGATGTCGTTGAGAAATTGTAAGCACTCACCCACACCCTTTATCTAACCATATCCACCCGACAATCCCACTTACATTGGAACTAGGACATCCCTTGCGGGTTCAATCCCATCTGCGGTCTCATCAGACCTAGCCGGCTTGAGCAGCCTCCTGCCACCGTCGAGCATCGCATCCGTTCTCGCGACGGCCATTCCTCCCAGTATCCGCAGCAGCATCCAAGCCAACCCTACTGCTGCTATCGAATTCAATAGCGCCCTTCACAGCAGCCTTAAAGCCGGCCAGACTCCAACCTGGTATGCCAGCCTTCCACAGGACGTAAAGGATTACCTCAACAGACTCGGCGGTATCACTGGAACGGGTGCCAACGGTCCCAGCGCCACTGGAACTGCCGGTGGCAGCAACGGTGGTACTGCAACTTCGCGCAATTATGCTGCTCATGCCACTGGTGCTGTCGCTGCCACGCTTGCGGGTGCTGCTGGCCTTCTGGGTCTTGCTTTCGCTCTTTAAATAGCTAGAGCTTGCATTTCGCTCCCAGGTTCGGACGGGGAACAATGGTTACGGTCCGTTATGCTCAGTGGTGTTGAGGAGGAGACGAGACTTTCGATATATTCTATACCCCATGTATATTGCTTCGTTTCGTGTATTTGGTTTTAATAGTGAAAGTCCATTTTTCTTGCAATTTGAAGAACCTCTCATGTGAAATCTGCGTCACAGTTCTTATGTATATCAACTTCAGTAGAGATGGGTATACAGTACGATTCAGTCTTTAAACTTGGTGCTGAAGGGCTGTTGGCTAGCTTTGCTTTGTAAGCAGAATCCTGCGGACATGGTACCTCCTGTCCACCGCAACACATCCACTTCCTCATAAATTTTTCATCCACACAAAAAATTCTCAACTTCATTTCTCTCCATCAGCTTTCAAGAGCGTTTCGTGGTCTTTGCGCCTTTCTCTGAACTTAACTACGGTCTCAATGTATGCGGTCTACCTATCTCTCAGGTATGTTCTATTATATTCATTAGATCTCAGCTGCCGATTGCGCTTTTCTTTATGATGATTCTTCTATCACGAACAATCCAAATCCTACTTTCCATGATGGAGCTCAATTATCTCTAGAATTACTCTGACCTGACATCAATTACTCTCTTTCGTTGACTTACTTAAATGGGCGCGGGTAACTAACCTGCGAATAGCAATGCCAGCAGGATATTTTGTCAGTACAAGATTATTTTGTAAGATCTCAAAAGGTACGAATTTTCCATAACCTTTTATTCCCGTTGTTTCTATTGTGATGACCACTACGACATGCAAAGGCATTCCTCAGACTTAATTCTCTATGTGGAACCTGTCATGCTATCAAGTTTCAGCCTTGTCTGATCAATTGCTTTAATCTCTTCTTCTTCAGTGTTGTCTGCTTTTGCAATTTGCATTACAGACTGAGTGTGGATGGCTTTACTGACACCATCATTCGTAACAGGTACGATTTTCTATATATCTTCCGCGCTGGCTTCTTCCGCACTTTACATCTTCATGAGGAATATTTGAACGAACGGGCGGACAGATTGCACTCTTCTCCCACCATCTTTAAGAGCAGACTGTACAAATTCTGCGGCTGGCTGGGAGTAGAGAGGCTTGTTGAGATTTCGTCAGCTGATTGTTACATGAATATGCCCCAAGGCGGCAAGACTTCCATGTGCAAACTAATAGGCTGACATGATTGCCGTTGATTAGGTATTAGACTGCGTTTTCTTACTTGCATTTCGTTATTCAAATGTCATCTTTCCATGATGAACATTATTCACACTGTTTGAACCCGACTTAAATTATCGGGATATGAACGCATTACACTGAAAATTCTGATTTAATGAGGTATGGCGCGAAATTCTGTCTTGAAGACGCTGCTGCGTGATGCTGACGTATAGGCTGAAAAGCCTGACTTTTAGATGATATTAATTTTTGGCTTCCCTTCACCGACAGCCTTGATTTCGAATGTTGCACTGACAATATTATATACTTCGTAGGAGTGCTTTATTAAAGCAGCAAGTAGCTCAGTGGTACAATGGTACGTAAACATGTTTCTTTATCTCTTTTAATCATGCCCATCATTCACCACTACCGACGAGATGATGAACTCTTAATTTCGCTGTGTTCTTACCGAGTCCCACGTTGAAGACACAACATTATCACCTTGGAGAACTGAGACCTATATTATGCGGAGTTTTCATTTTGGATTTCCATCTGTTCAAGCGTCCGATGCTAACATGATTGAATATAGATTTACGCAGAACCCGTCAATTGCAATTCTTTTTTGGCAGCTGGTTGCATTGCAGCATCATGCCTGGGTGTAAAATACATATATTTGACAATGGAGTCGATGCCAATTCATTTCCATTTTGTACTTATTCTCAATATCACGGAATTCTAATTTGCAAACAATCCTTTCTTTTTATGCCAGTCTTCCAAAGTGTCTCCATACTCCTTATGGATTGTCTTTTTACCTTCAGGCCACCTTACCCACGCCGGTTTAGAGTCCTCCAAGATGCACACCATTTCATCTGGTACTGGCAAGTCGGTGTCAATCGCGGAAGCGAAAGGATGGATGAGTTCTGGCCAATGAGGATCCCAAACCCACAGCATGGTACTGCAGTTGGAGCAAAAGCTACGCTCACTGGAACATAGTGATTCATCTGGCTTCCCTCGATTTTTGATGGCTTTATACTTCCTATTCCATCCAGAAGCATTTAACATTAGCTCCAGCAACATAAAGAATAGTACCTGAAAACGAGCGGACAGGGAGCAATACTTGATAGAATCTTCCCCTTTCAAGACTTTCAAGCTATCGGCAATACCCCCCAAGTTCACGCTTCCACTGTAGCCCCCGACTTTCCGGCATATACTGCACGGGCACAATTGATATGGCACTGGCGTTTGGGATTGCAGGGTAAATTCCACGGCGCCGCATTGGCAACTTCCGTCGAGTTTCCTACCACGGGTTTGGGTGCGATTGTTAGCTGTGGCGGTGAACTTGTCGGTATAGCTGTTGGCAATCAAAACAAGGATGGTGGCGCAGGGATGGAAAGATAGGCAGCGCGTGGGTTGACTAACATAGGCATGGTAGAGGAAGACGCAGTGATCGCAGTTGGATCTCTGGTGGTTTGATGGTATTGTTTTCTTGAAGGGATTCCGCGATAGGAGTATTAGCGCCGATGATTTTGGGTTCTTTTTGAATGCGGGGGATCAACACAAGCTTCTATATGTACTATAGTATGTAGCTTCCTGCGTGGCCAAATTCTGTCCTCGACGTCATTGAGAGTACATTCTGTTCTGTGGGCAGCTGTGTTACTTTCATTGGATGCTATCATGCTATGTATGTACATACGGAGTACCTACTTATGAAATAGCTAGTGGGAAGACATGAGCTCCAGAGCCTTTTTTTTCATCGTGTATAATCAGGAGCTAGATATGTTATGAACATCCCTAATCAGAGAAGTTCCATTTACCACTTCTGCTCAGGCGGAGATATTACTCCGACTCCGTACTGTGGAGGTTACTCCATCAAACAGAGCAAACAAGCAGCTCCACAGACAATGTTTGCATTGTTTGTCGTGTTTGCATGATCAACTAGTTGCTGTGTATGAGTCTCCGATGCCTGCCAATGCTATGACAACAAGGACTGGCTGTTCGCAAGTTATGAACAGAATAAACAGTTTACCAAATCATTTTCATTAGATTCTGGTTAGCAGCTGGGTGAGCTCTTCCGGGCTGTGAAGACATCGTGAATCATGAGCTTTGGAAGTCCTGGTGGCCGTGCCATCAATATCAAACCTACGCCGTAAGCTGACATCTAGTCCTAGATCGCGATGACTCCACTGCTAACTTATGTGCCAATTTAGCCCTGAACGAGGTAGTTTTCCTCTTGATCACGACGGTTCGTTTGTCGAATCCTTTCCCCATCCATCGTTGATCCCGGAATAAAGAGTATGAAAAGATGGCTCATTACTGAGGCTTCTCAATCCTTTGACATAGGGGAATGCAAATACTTGATTGCATCATACTTGCACTGCCTGAAATCGGTAGGCGGTATCAACGATGAAAGGTGTCGAAAGCTGGCGAAGAGTTATTTGAGCTGTCGAATGGACAAGTGGGTTCTGTTCTCCTGCTTTGTTGTCTGATGGGATTTGAGTGCTTATTATTTTTTTTTTTTTTTTATGTGGGCGGGACGCTGACGATAAAGCACAATTGGCTGTAGGAATCTGATGGCACCTGATGATTTTAAGAATTTAGGACTGGTGTTTGATGAGGAAGGGAGGAAATCGGAACTGAAACCCGATGTGGCATCAGTGCAGAAAGACACCCCTTCGACGAGATAAATGCGCATTACTTTTGGGAGGAAAAGGAGTCTTGTGAATGGATCATTTTGGAATTCGTGTATATACGCTGTTTAGGCACATACGGTGGAGTCAAAGGCGTTCTGCAAGTAGATATGGATTGGAATACTGGGCAATTTCTCTCACATCATTGTACTATAGACAAGTTTAAGAAACTTCTTCCTCTCCGTCTTTGTTTCCAGCATTCTATTTCTAGGAGCTCAGGATGCGAAGTGTTGTAACTTATCTCTTATCTCTCAGTGGTTACAAGCTCAAGTTGCGACGAAAGCACTATTTAAATACTACATCTTAGTGCCTTTTGCTTTTACATCCTTTCATGCGGCTCTTGAATTTGCAGCTCCTTCGTTTGCAACGACTCTATGTCGTCTTTCATCCGTCCACCAGATCCATGCCTCGTCGCCATAATTCTCATTATTTGTTCTCGAGCGGGCCCAAGATTCGTTTACCATTACCCTCCTAACCCCTCCGTCACAGGCCCTTCCTCTCGCCGCAATTCTCGCCCTAAATCGATTCCAAGAACTTCTGATTCGAGCGCATCAAGTGACAACGAAGATGGCTCCAGTTCCGATGAAGACGAGCCAAGCCACGCTCGCGCCGCAAGTGCTGCGGGATCTACGGATGGGAACCTTCACTCCCTCTCTCCTGGAAGTCAGACTACGAGATCGTCTTCGCAACACAAAAGGAATCATCTAGGAAGCTTGGAGCTAGATGGATCTGAGACTATGCGCGATGAGAGACGAAGTGACAATCCGGAAGAGTTAGAGAATCCGCAGTGGGATTCTTTCCTGGGTTTGGGGACAGATGTGTGGGAGAAACTACTGTGTCCGTCGCACTCTTGGAATAAGAGACGTTTTGAGGTTGGAGTCAATGATCTTACGTTTGTCGGATGGCCGGTTTTTGAGAGGGCTGGCGGTTCGTGGAGGAAGAAGAGGAAGAAGAAAAAGGCACGCGTCGGGAATGGCGGAAAGGATACTGTTGGTGAGGGATTACCATGTGAATGTACGGGAGATGCGGAGAAATCTGAAGTTGCATGTTGCCTTGATAACCAAGACGGACTCGACAAGGAGGAAGAGCCTAGTCGGTCGTCAATGGAGAGCTATCCGGAAGATGATGAGTCGGTTGCTGGCGGCAGCAAAGATTCCATGACGATGTTCAATGTTGTTTTTGTGATGAACCCTCCCATTCTGGAGCACAATTTACGGATCAAGGAGAACTACGACAATGTCATTAAGAAATTTGGAAGGGGTTTGAAGTCCGAACAGGCTACAGCCAATTATGTTTGGAAACAAGCTCAGACGATTCTTCATATTAGGGAGAAAGCTCGAGAGAATAGTACGTTCTCTTTGCTCAGTTCGCTAGCTCGCATTGTGTGCAGTGTCCAGTTCGCTGACTACACGCATTAGGATTGTCCCTATCTTCCTTATATGACGAGCTATTGTCAAGTTCTTCCCTAGCACGAGCAATTGCAACTATTTATCAGAGTATTTCAACTTCGAAGATTGCATCCGTCACCCTCACACCCCACACAACGATGAGTCTTCAAATCCCGCCCCTGACGTCTACTCCATACCTCCCAGGTCCCACAGAACCCGCATATCCAGGTCTATGGCTTACCACCGCTGATAGTCTTTCAGCCACAGACGAAGCGACCGACATGGGATACTCTGGTCCAAGCAAAGTCTTAGCCAAGCATTTTGCGTTGCTACTGCTAAGTGACGAAGCGTCGATATTGAAGGACATTGAAACTTCGATGGGCACCCTGGGGCCTCCTTTGGCTCATTATATCCGTTCTTCAAGACCGACCAAGTCATTTGCTCAAATATCCGCTCGCTCATCAATACCGCTTAGCGACATTCAAGTTCTGGCGAGCCACCTTATCTATTGGCGCCGAGCTCGAGCTGTGCCTCCTCTCAATAAGCAGGACACGTACATTGTCTCCCCCAACTGCGATATGAGTAAACTAGCGTTGGGCACAGCTGCATATGAAGCAGCGTTCCCCACGCTCCCGAGTCTTCCTAAGATGCTGGCGGTATTAAGTGGAACGCCACGACCTTACTCCAGTTTTATTCCCAGTAGAGACCACAAAGGGATCTATTATGATATCCTAGCATGGCTTATGAGGGGAGGTTGGGTCACACAGTTGCGGACTTTTGGATGGATAAAGGTGGACCCAGAGATCAAAAAGGCTGTTGAGAAAGCTTTGGCAAGAGAAGAAGCCGAAGAAAACGAAGAAGACCTCGCTTCTTCCACCACTACCATTATCCGAGCAAAAGAACCAGAAATCCGTGATAACGCATCCTCGTCGTCATCCTCCCTTGATAGTGACAATAGCGGCACGATCCCTGCGCCGGGAAGATTTTCACACTTCCAGGGAAGGCATCATAAAGGACGTAGCCCACCACAGACTTCATCCTTAATCCTCCGACCTCATCGAGCTTCCCCACTGGAGGCTCGCTGGCTCGATGAAATCATCTCTCAGTTTCCAGACGATTGCTTCCCTGAACGGACGAATGACACAGAAGATTCTGAAAGCGAGCTGTCACTTCATCGGTACTGGAATGCCTTCACAAAGTACTTTAATGGGACGGATGCGCTGGAGAAAATACCGGTTCGCGAAGGCCTAAACCGGAAACTGGTTTGGAAGCTGTTGACGCGGATTGATGCCAGTGCGAGCATGGCTGGTGGTGAGGTGAATCCGAGGGAGAAAGTTCTGGTGACAGTTCGACATTGGTGACCTGGTTGTTTTCTCTCTCTCTCCCCCTCTGGGCCATGCCTGATATGTAAAGGTCCATATTATTGTGCTAATATCAGACTTTGGAAGTGACTCGTTTGTTATAATACATGGAATAAGTGACTTGGTACAGAACTCTCATGGTATGTAATTTTCAGGTTTATGACGGGTGGCACTGTAACTTATTATTGATCAGAATTAACATCAGCGAACCAATGGGGTTTTGCTCAACGGCGGCAACGAAGTTTTGTAGGGCCAATGAGCTCTACTTTGAGGCAATATCAGATAGAGAGCTGTTGATTGGACCGCACCTGTCAGTTCCCACCAAAAATTTGTGACAGCTTATATAAAATACCATACTCCGTACAATAGTTAGTTATATGGTTACAAATGGAAAATACTGGCCACTACGGAAGATGGAATGTACTGTACCATTAGCCGACGAGAACAGAGCAGCGATACCGTAATATAGCTGTGTATGTATGTACTGTAAATACATATCCCCTTCCAGTGAGGTACATAGTTATCGTATTTCAGCGATCTGATCCTATAACTTAGTTAGTTATCAGAGTCTTGGGGACAAGCCATTAACTAATGGGGTTAGTATTAGTAATTATTCCTTCGTTCGATGCACCCATCCTCCCATGCGAATAGGTGGCTATCCTTGCTAACGTGATGCTTGAAAATGCGGCTTGCACCGGATTCGAAGAAAGAAAAAAAAGTCTTCTGTATGTATTCATATTGAAAAGGGGGGAAACACGAAGCGGGGGGATAACTTATTAGTAGTCGTTGCTTCCGAGGGAATATCGTGCCCAGTGCACGATCGGGATGGGATGGAGTGCAGTTGAAAGATGATTCTGCAGGCTTTTTTTCTTGGGTTTTTGTTTTCCCATGTCAGTGAGTAACATTCTCGCTAGCGGATATTCTTCTTCTTCATATAGCACGCTCCCTTACTCCGTACACAGTAGGGGTACGGCAGGTTTTGAATGGGTTAAGTCGACAGCAACAAAGAGCCGAGGACCATTCTCTCTGTAATTAATTCCCCTCTTTTCCCTTCACTGTGATATATTGTGGAACAGGGTGGTCTGGCTTCTGCTTTCAAGAGGTGCCGGAATCGGTCTATATGGTGCTCTGGCGCGACTGATGAGAGAATGACATCTGGTTACATATCAAATTCCAGTGAACGCTGCTGTGTTTCACTCAAGATGGTGAGGGATAAAAAAGATGCTTACACATGTATACACAGACATGGAGCTGGATCCTTGATGTATATCTCATCAGGCTGCGATTAACTCGCCCAGATCGAACACTGTAGAGAAGATAATGTCTGATTGCACTGTGTGTTTGCATGTGGAGGAGCGAGGAGGACAGAGCCTGAAGCCTTTTTGAATACCCGTAATTATTGCTTGGCGGACGTATGGAGGGTGTATGAGATACCGTACAGTATGCACTTCGGGAACATACTCAGTATTGAGAATTTGTATGTACATACAGTACTTGTAACTAAACCGATACCTATGTAAGTAATCGTGTAAACACTGTCTAGTATATTGTGTACTCCGTACACAGTAAGGGATCTAATTGGGATCTTCTCATGGGTTTCTAGAGAACCCAGCTGGATCAACAGCTTGATGTCACTGTAATTTAGATTTGTAAGTACTCTGTAAGACCGTTCTGGACTCCAAAGAGATGGAGGTGGTTGTATGTATGTATGTAATGGGAATATGATCCATACACATAGAGTAATTGAGAGCTCTGTAAAACGTGGATCAGCAATGACAGCTCAAAGAGAACTGCATTTGCATTCTTTGAAATTATATGGAGTAATCTGTAGCAACTACATTAACTATCTGCGAGCAAACCAGTAAGCAGACCCCGCTTAGAACAGAGCAGCGTATGTGGGAATGAAGAGCATTCTGCTATGGCTACAGAGTTACCTTGTATATACGCATGAGATTGGTGTATTTCAAACAGTAACTATGTACTGTACTGTACAGAGGAGTAAAAACTGATGTGTTCCATAAGGTTTCTGTCTGTACTGTGTATGTTTGCTCATATATAATTTACATGCATACAACCACCTCTATTTCGTCTCACTTTCTCTTGGGTTTCAATATCTTTTGCCTTGCTTCTATCATGATCTTCTACCTTTTCACTTTTCTCAACTGTTCTTGAAATCTATGTTTTCCTTCAGGTTTGATTCCCATTTTGGCTTAGGCTGTAAAGGTGTTGCTAATACTGACTGTGTTCTCTTGATCCAGATAGGTACCAGGCTATCTTACAATCTGTCTCGCGTGTCTGATGTGACTAATAAATTGGAGCCTCGGAACCCCATAGTTACATACTAGTACCATTTCCTGCGTATGTAATACTTGATTTCCTCTCTTATTTTTTTTTTCCCTTTGACATCCCACACTTTCTAGCACACAACCTCCATATCATTTCCAGAAAGCTCAATTCCTCCAAATCCCTCCACCTTCTCAGTCTTTTCTTGTCAAGTGCTACACGTCCTCGTCGATCTCCATTTTTGCTGAAGATACAAATTTCGTTCATCTGCTTGTACAGTACAGTCACACTTACCTTCGTTTGACGCCATCGATATCCAGCTCAGTGTTCATCGGGACCTGTCGTGTGGTGATCGGTTCTGCGACATTCCCTCCATCGACCGTCACAGCCTAACAGTGTCCTGAACCAACCAACCAAAACTAATTTTGCAGACCAGCCAGTCCACTGATTTTCAGCTTCGACGCGAGTACTCACGAGTTTGCCCTTACCCGCCGTCGTTCACCAGGCCGTTCCGTAAACCGTTCACGTGTGTCTTGAATCACTGCAAATTTGCTACGGTCGATACAGTGGTTTGGACAGTCCGTTGTTCTCGACCACTCATATAGGAGCTGCTCTTATTCTTGAATAACGCAGTGGCTAAGATTTTATTTGTGGCACAGCCTCTAGCGCCGCTCATCGTTGCCTACCGATCTCGAATCCATGCGATCCTTTTAATATCTTTTTTATCTCTGTTTTCCCCTTGTTCGAAACGCGTCTCGGAACCTTCACTGGAAATTTTGCGCTTCGCGATCGGTAGAATTCTAACACGACGAACGATTTTCGGAAACTAATACAAACCTTGTTGGTTGCCTGTAGGATCACCAACCGTCAGTGGGGCAGCTCGCTGGTGGAGGTTGCTCCTCGTGCGTTAGATTGGTGGCGGAGGCATACAACTGGCATAGTCCAGAAGGGAACACTAGTGGCTGTTGCGCCGCTGCGTCAGTGGAGTTGGACTTGTTCCTCTAATTTGATAGCTTCGGCCTTTTGAGCTACCTTGAAATGGCGACACCAATCGGCAATTCGGCGACAGAAATGCCCTCTTTTTCCTATGCGCAGGCCGCGAAGGGCTTAGTTTCTTCAACGCCCGCTGAAATGCAAAGCAAATCGACAACTGCGTCGGCTGAGCTGGAAAAGGTCGAAGTGACTGATAGACCTGCCAACAATAAAGACTTGACGCAATCCTTATCTTCTTCGAATGAAATCATCGGCGTTCCCGCGAAAGAAAAGCTAGAAACAGAGCCGGACCTCAACATGTCAGGAGCGTCCTCTCCAAGTGTTGCGACCGCATCTACAGAAACCTTGCCTAAGGAGGACGATATTTCACTCACACCCAATGGTTCATCAGATTCAACCTGGGACAAACAATCCCAGGATTTTGTTTCGATCGACAAGCCTAACCAGCCACTAGAAGGAAACAAAGAGAAGGCATCAGAAAACGGAACAGAGAAAAATAATAGTATTGTGAAAGAGCTTAAGCCTGCCCCGATTCCTGCTGTAAATATTTGGCAGCAGAGACGCGAGGCCCAAGAAGCGAAAGCTAGGGCAAATGCTTTGAGCTCGACGAGTCCTTCGTCTATTGTGGTTACCACCAAGGCTTCAGGGGCCAACCCAAGTTCTGAGACTCGCCCAGACACGTCAAAAGGTAGCAACAGGAGGAAGTCCGCGGAAACTGTTGGAGAAAAGAAGAAGTCTGGCGATGGTGAGTTGTTCAAGCCACAGCCCGCCGATTTTACGTTGCAGCATGCTAATCTATCACAGCTTCAAAAAAGGGCGGGACACGATCACACCGCTCCGCTACAGAACTTGATTCAAACGAACCAATACCTCCAGTGGCTGACGCTGCATCATGGCCAACCCCGCAGCTTGCGCAAGGCGAGGAGCAGCGAAGGGCTCAAGAGAGAATCGAGAGAGCCGAAAGGGTTGATAAAGACAAACCTGTTAGTTCACGCACCCATGGAAAGGAAAAGTGGATGCCGGTGCCATATGTCCCTACGGCGGTTTTTAGCACCCCACTCCCACCAGGCGCCCGAAGGGGTGGGAGAGCTACAAGAGGTTCAAGAGAAGGTGGTACACATAGCAACGCCTCTACCCACGCACACAGTACGGGTGGTGAGAAAACCAATGTTAGCTCAAATGCTATGAGTGGTTCTAAGCATGCGCATGCAACAGACCGGCGAGCAGTTGGTGATTGGAAGTTAACTCAAGGTGGTAGACCTAATGGTCCTGATGCAACTTCTGATGAGAAACAGTCTCACTTAGACGAAGGGCGGGATGGTAAATCCAGAAACGCCGAAGACAATACTCAGAATCCTAGCTCTGCTGAATCATCATCGCAATATCGACGTGACTCCAAAACATTTGGCAAGTCACAAGAATCGGCTAATCCTCCTCACCATCAAACCACAAAACAAGGTGGATCTCATAATGAAGGACACCCACGCTATGGCCAAAATACAGAAAGACGCTTCGAGAATGGACGGAGTTCTGCGGATTCTTTTAAAGAATCCAACCCATTTTCATTCAGGGAGCGGGATTTTGGACGAGATCGTGATCATCAACGAGCCGACTTCCACAGGGAGAGAGACTATGGAAGGGAAAACCGGGGAGAATTACGTTCAGACAGAGGCCGAGGAAGCTACCGGGGAAGAGGAAACCACTCAAATTACACTGGTACTCAAAGCGTGCCATTTCACAGTGCGCCAATCCCGCAGCATCCATTCCCGATACCCAAAACCTTCACCTTTAACAACGAACGCCACCGTATGCAGCAATCAGGCCATCAGAACGGAACACAAAGTAATGCCAGAATAGGCTTACGGTCACCATCAATGCCCAACCATACTATCTATGGAGCAGCGCCCTACCCGATACAGACCGACGTTGCTTCTATGTATGCATACCCACAAGTGCATCAGGGACCAATGACTGCCATTCCATACCAACCATACATGGAGCAGTATTCCTTAGTCAGCATGATTTCAATGCAATTGTATGTTCAATATTGTAAGTGAGGATTGACTTGGAGACTGTGCTAACAAATTCTCAGGGAATATTATTTTTCGGTTGATAACCTTTGCAAAGATCTGTTTCTTCGGAAACATATGGATTCACAGGGATTCGTTCTTTTGACTGTTATTGCCTCGTTCAAGCGCATTAAATCCCTCACTGAAGATATGGATCTCCTTCGCCAGGTCTGCCGCCAGCTGAAAAACGTCGATTATAGACCTGGTGAAGATAGTTTGGACCGTGTTCGTAAAAGGGAAAAGTGGGAGCAATGGATTCTAAGTATGGAAATGCGAGACCCTTCAGCCCAGAATGACGGCCCTCCGCCTGCTACTACCTCTCAGTCCATTCGTTTGGACAGCCTTAACGAGAATGGAATGACAATGGAACAGGATGGATATACTCATATCACGAACGGCGCCTCTCGCCTTACCTCTGCAGCTCCGCCACTCTCGAATGCGATGTTGTTGGATGCTCCCAATAACTATGTGCCCACTCGTTCTGTCAAGTTGTCGTCCGCTGCACGCGAATTTTCTCCCCTGATACCCCTGACGACGCAGAATGAAAATGTTAGTGAGAGAAATCCCATGGCTGAGATTGCATTTCCAGACGAGCAAATTGGGAATTTGGTGATTGTGGTGCGTAAGCCAGGAACTCCCAGCCCAGCACAGTCACCTTTTCTCAGTCCCTCGTCTCGTTCTTTCTCCAGTGGATGTGTTGACGGTTGTGAAGCAGCCCGCGGGCAATTAAATGCAGAGAATCGATCGTCCTTGGTAACCTGCGGAGCTCCTCTCGGGTCAGATAGGTACGGAATCCGTTCAACTTCCTTCCAATTGGATGAAATACTAAAACAAGCTAGCATCGACGTGGATCGACGAGTGAAAACGGCCAGCCTAACAAAGTGTTACTCTTCGATTAAATCCTCTGAACAAGTTCCCGGTCATATGCCGACATTCTGGATCAAAGACAAGAACGCTCCTATCGAATCAATTCCACCGGGTCTTGTTCATGAGTCATACACCGTTTTCCGTAAACATGCTCTCGACAAGCGACTATCTGGCTCTTCGGGTGAAACATCTGTGGATATGGATGTACTCTATCAGTTCTGGTCCCATTTCTTGGTTCGAAATTTTAATTCGCGAATGTACAACGAATTTAGGAATTTGGCGTTTGATGATGTTTCCTCTAGAAATTCCACCACTGGTCTTCAATATCTCATCAAGTTTTATGACGGTATTCTTTCAAGCAACAGAGTTATTCTCGATGGTATCGCCCGTGATCTTATCGAACTTGTGAAATCAGAAGCTAGCGCAAACGAGAAGCCTGCTTTCCAGCAGCTTCGGCGTGTGTGGAGAAATGGTGCGTTCAATCTTAAGAGCAGGAAAAAAATTGATGGCTTAATTGACGAATCCTTGCGAGCCGAACTCGAACGTTAACCTGCCTGGATGCCGAACTTTACAACAGATTTGCTATTAGAATCCTTCTCCGACATCAATGTTTCTTACTTCGCCACGGAATAATTTTATTCGGAAGCAGTACCCATTGTCGATGACGACCCTCTTCTGCACTTATTTTCGGTCAACTGTCGACTTCATCGACCTAGCCCTTGTTTTGTTATTTTCGGAAAGCAGTGTGCTGTTCCTATAGATTTTACCTTAATCCTGATGTTTTGCTGGTTTCGTTTCGTTATCTTAGCCATGATTGTGATTCCATATCCTGGGGGTAAAAAAAAAGGAATTCTAGTTCGGTTTGAAAGGAAATAAAGGTCGTGTCGCGAGTATCGCATCAAAAAATGGTCAATTCATTCAGTCATATGGGGGCACTTTGTTTATCAACAAATATTCTGTTAGGCATTTCACTTAAGACCTCTGAGAGGCACATTATTCTGTTTTCCTTTTTTCTTTTCCATTCTCAGCCTTTCTCTTGCTACCATCTGTGAGATGTCATAATTTTTGCATACCATTCTGCAGCAACAGTGCATTGCTACTGCTACTGCTGCCCTGCCCTCCACCACACGGCAGAACAGTCAGGAGTGAACCAGGTGGATTGTTGCGCATAAGCATGGAATATAGTTGAGTGCTTTCCTTTGACATTGGCATCAAATGATTTTCTATGCTGTTTTGTGTGTTGTCAGGTTATCCTGTGTCTTATTAACATCTTACATTTTCCATTGAAGAATTGTCCTTGAAAAGCTTTCACCCATAATGGCATATATTATCTTCCTAAGTCTTGTTTTCTTTGAGTTTTTTTATCTTACTTTACAGTGACAATCAAAAGATCAATGTTTCTGGGTTATTTTATCAGTTTAATTTTTATACATCTTTGAACTTTGATTGCCAACATTATCTGCTTGACTTTTTCTTCTTTTTTTGTTTGTTATAACTTATTCTTCTGTAAGACTCCAGCTGTAAGCTCTACAAAAGCTAACACAGTTTCTTTTTTCAAATGTAACTAGTCTTAATTGAACACTTGCATACTTTGAAAGTAGTACTGTAGAAAAGAGTATGCAAATTTGTCATACCAATCTGAAGCTTCTTAGCATGTGAGCTGCTAGTTAGCAGCTATGTTATGCTTTGCTTATGATGTATTTTATATTGACTTTTGCCTGCATGTATATTATAAAGAATATGTTATCTTGCTTTTTGAAAAGAGCAAGTGATCAGTTTAATACAACTTGAATTATAAATTGATGCTTTTTTTTCATTATATAACTACTGTATAGCTACTTGTTATTTTTTATCTAAAGCTCTAAACTTGCTTGTTTGTTTATTGCTATATGAATAATTGTTTAAAATAACTAAGATGATTAATTGTTAAATTTATCATTACAATTCTGATTGTTTTTTTTTATATAGCTAGTTTGAAGCTATGCTGCTGTTATTTGAAAAAAATATATTGAAAAAGAAATAATTCTCTAGAACAGCAGTTTAATTTAAAAAAAATTTTGATTATATACAAGAATTACAGAAAAAATTTATTATTTTAAAAAATATTTTTGAACTGAATGATTCTGAATCAGCTGATTCAATGCTGAAATTTACTGTTATGAGTTTATTTAATCAAAAGCAGTTTAATTAGTTGATTGATGCTTTGACATTGACACATCACAGTAAGAAAAAAAAGTTTTTTGAATTTGAATTATATTATAACAAGAATTGCAAGAAATATTGACAATGAATGTATTTGATAAAAAATTATTTTGATGACAAATCAGATATATATGTTATAAAAAAATAAAATTCAATATGCAGCAGCAAGATTACAGAAAAATGTTTAATCAGCTTAATTTTTTGAATGAAAGTTGATTGATTTAAACAATTATACATGAACTCAATTTAAGTTATTTTTTTTGAATCAAATTGAGATGCTGAAGAACTGTGACATGTTAATTAATAAAAAATGACTGAAATTACATCAACACTTTATGCAATTAATTATTGATTTTAAACATGTTTACATTGATAAATGAAATGAGATGAAGCTTTTTATCTCATTATGTCAGAAGAATGAATTTTGAGATCAATGTTTTTTTAATAAATTAATCTCAAAGCTTTATGATGCTATCATGTCACATCAGCAGATATTTCACAAAATAATTAAAATAATTTTGCTGAAAGCTTATATGAAATAAGTACAGAATAAAATTGCTAAAAATTAACAAAATTTTGAATATCAACAGCAACAAAAGCTGAGATGATGTAACTCTGATAAAAAATAAAAAATAACTTAAAAAATCAGAATCAAGCAGTAAAAAAATTATGATTTACATCACATTATATTGCAGAAGAAAAGCAAAAATATAAAAAAAAATAAAAAAAAATTGTTGTTTTATTTGTAATGAAATAAATTATATAAGTTCAAAATGCTTAAAATGACAACAAAAAAAATTTAATCAATTAAAAAAAAATTTAATTCATCACTGAATTCACAAAAGTCAACAGTAAATATGCTGCAAGATGATGAAAAATTAAAATAATAAACAAATAAAAAAAATTTGTTTTAACTGTGTTTATTCAATCTGAAAAGTATTTTGTATTTTCAAATGTATTATTAAATTCTGAAACTACTTGTGAATTTATTTCATATTGCAAGTTATTGCAAAGTGACTGAAAACTTGCTGTTGAATTGCAAAAATCTGTTGAGATGACAGATGAAATGAAAACAACTTGCTATAATGAAATTAATATTTCATTTAAAATTTTTGATTTGTTCAGAACATTCAAGTTATTTAATAAACATTTTTTGATTATTGATTTGTTACATTATGATATGATATTAAATAATTGCTGATTAGCTGAGATTAATTCTCTAGTTGATTGAATTACTGCTTTTTAATGTTATCACATTGAAAAATCTGCAAAGTTGTGAATTGAATTCTCAAGAAGATTTTTCAAAACTATCAAACATGACATGATTTATTTTTTATTGACTGAAACAGTAAATTCACAAAAAAATTTGATGAAAATGCTGAAATTATCAAATATTTATTCTGATTTTAAACATGTGTTTTTTAAAAAAAAAGCAAATATTCTTTCAAATATTTTTGTGAAACATGTTATTAATTTTTAAGAAAACAAAATGTTTCTGTGAAAGCAGCTATATTGTAAGACTTCAGCTGTAAGCTTTGTGAAAGCTAACACTGTTTCTTTTCTTAAATGTAACTAGTCTTAATTTGATTAGCTTTAGCAAGCATAACACACATATAAATAACACACTGATTTTTCTCTTCATTGAGAGAATCAGTGGCAATTTTTTTTGTTTAACAATTATATTCTTTGCTTACTGATTTTTTTATTGATTAAGTGAATAATAGTCATCTCACATCTACTTTACACATCAACTGAATAAATTTTTTATTTTATTTTTATATTTTGTCATTTTTTTGAAAAGTACATTCAGAATGACTCTCAAAAACAAGAAAAAAATATTTGTTTTTTTCATTTTTCATAAAAATTTTCACAAAAAATTTTCATCATCTGTCAATTCTCAAATAAAAATAATTTTAAAAACATTTCATGAAACAGCAAAATTTTTTTGTGAAAAAATATTTTTTACTTAAAATACAAAATCAGAAAATTTTGAATTTATTTACAAAAAATTCATCAATACATTTTTTACATTTTACAAACATTTCATCATTAAAATTATGTTTTTTGAAAAGCTTTACAAACAAAACTGACTTTTAAAAAACATAATTTTATTTTCAAAATAATTGAAAATTAATCTAGAAAAATACATCTGAATGAAATTTTTAAATGTGTTTACTTAACAAGAAAATTCAATTAAAAAAGTTAAATAATATAAATTGTCAGAACTAAAGTTTAACTACAAAATTATTATTTTTGTCAAGTTTTGTGAATTTTTTTTCAAAATTGAATTCTCAACTGAACTTGTGAAGATTGAAAATTTTCAGAAAGTGAATTATGCAAAAACTGAATTTCATTATACATTTTAAAAAAAATAAAAAAATTTTGTGAAGAAAAATTTAACAAAAAACATTTGAAAAAAAATAAAAATTTTTTTATTTTTTGATTTAAATGATTCACAAAACATCATCAAAAACTTATAACAATTTTTTTTTTATTTGCAAAAAAATGACAATGAGACTGACAATGAATTTCACACTTAATTTAAACAAAAACTTCATAAAATAAATGATGAAATCAAAAATTATGCTGAATGAATGAAACATTTATTTCTGTGAATTATAAATAAATTAATGTATTTCAAACTTGACAAACAAAAAAAATTTTCAAATATTCTTCACAAAATAATTGTCATTGTTACATGATTGCATTTTACTCTCACTCTCAAAAAAAAAATGAAAATTTTGTGAAAATTTTTGTGAATAAATCTCAACAAAACTGATTTAAAAAAAAATTTAAAAAAAAACAAAAAATTTTGCAAAAAATAAAAAAAACAAATCTGATAACAAGACTGATTTCACAAATATCACTTACTACAGTTGTAATGAAAAAAAATAAAAATTTTTTAATTATTTCAAAAAAAAAATAAAAATTTAAAAATTTAAAAAAAAATAATTTTAAAATAATGCAATTGTTTAATGTCAATTTTTTGTTTATGTTTTTTATTTAATTAAATGCATTTTTTGTAAAATTATTTACTGAGTATAAATGATCAGCTTATGTGAATTTTTACTGTATTTTTTTCATCATCAGTTCTGATCTTGCAGAGTCACTAAAACTGAAGATATATTTAATAAAAATTTTTCTCAAAACTGTTGAAAGAAATTAAATATTTTTTGATGCTGAAGATGTCACAAACATTGTTTTTAAGTGTTGAAATTTTCAAAATCAAGTATAAATCTTTCATGAGCAAATCATTGTTGTCAATATAAATGATGATATGATTCTAAACATGACTTGACTTTCACAACATGATTTCATCATTTCATGAAAAAATCATTCAATTTATTTTCAAAAAACTTTGCATGATTTGTTTGCAGTGATTTAATCAATTGATGTGAAGAATTTAATGCAAAAAAAAAAGTTTATTTATGTGATGACATGCTGCAAAATTGAGAAAATAATCATTATGAATTATGATTTTCAAATATCTGAAGTTTATAAAAATCTTGCAAAAGCTTTTAATGAACAAAAAGCTTGAAAGCTTGTTTCTCATCAGAAGAAAAACTTAATTATTGAATTTAAATTTGAAAAAAAACTTATTTTTAATTTTATTTATTGATTTTCAGAAAATGAAATTAAAATGCTTCACAAATATTTTAACAATACAGTTATTTATGATTTCATTCAATTTTTCAAATTTTCTGCAGAAGCATCAATTATATTTGTTTTTAAAAAAAATAATAATGTACAAATGTGTGTAAATTATTACAACTTGAATTTCAAGATTGTGAAGAACTGCTATTTATTATTATTAATAAAGAAGTTTTTGAGACATTTTGTGAGTGCTAAAATCTTCATTTATTTTAATGTTAAAAATGCTTATCATCATCTTTACATTCAGAAGAAAGATGAATGAAAAATTGTTTTTTACATATTTTTAAAATTTTTTAAATATTGTATGATTTTTTTTAATTTGTCAAATGCTTCAGCTGCTTTTCAGTTTTATATCAACAAGATTTTTCACAATTGTGATGCTTTTATAATAATTTATCTGAATGATGTTGTGATATACTTTGCAAATGAGAAAAATCATGTTCAACATGTTTGTCAAATTTTGAAAATGCTCATAACAACAAGTTTTTACTGCAAAATCTTCAAGTGTTACTTTAGTGTTTATGAAATAAATTTTCTTGAATATATTGTATCAGCTGATGAAATATTTATGAAGAAATTGTGTGTGAAAATCATTTTGATCTGACTAAAACTCAATTTGTGAAGAAATATTCAAATATTTTTAGAATTCACAAATTTTTACTGTTGTTTTATTTTAAAATTCTCAAAAACCATTTTAAATTTTACTAATATGCTGAAGAACAGAGAACAAAACAAGAAAGTCAAATATCACAAAAAACAAGAATTAAATAAAAAAAATGAAAAAAAATTTTTGCAAATGTTGTCATGCTTCATCACTTCAACTCTGATTGTCAAATACATTTTGAAATTAATGTTTCTGATTTTGTTATTTCAGAAATCATCATTTAATTGAATGATTTTCAAAATTGAGTATTTGTGACTGTATATTTGCAGAAAATAAAATTCACAAAATACAATTATGATATTCATGATTAAGAATTTTTGATCATTATTGAATTTTTTAAACACTGATGTTATTAACTAGAGAGCTTGTGAAAGCTTGTTCTAATAATGATAAATTATAATAATTTTCATTACTTCACAACAGCAAAAAACTTATTTAAACAACAAGTTTGTTGAACTCAAAAGTTAATAATTTTTTGATTTACTGTGAAACATCAGAAGAAGAAAAAAAATTCAGCTGATAAGTTTTCACAACAATCAGATTATGTGAAAAAAGCAAATTGTGAAGACATTCAAAAGCATGAGATTGCAAATCAGCTTCATATTATGCTTTTTCTTGAGAAAACAAATTGTGTTGATGAAAAGCTTGAGCTGACAAATGCTTTATTTAAATTTCTTGAAGAAAAAAAAAATGATGCACAATTTTTTTTTTGTAAAGCTTATGATATAAATCAAGAAACTACTTATAAAAATTTTTTTAAACAAAATATATCAGAATAAAAAATTTAAACTGAAAATTGTGAGTGTTTATAAATTAATTCATGATGAAAATTTTTATAATACTGAAGATTTTCACAAAACAAATGAAATATTTTGCAATTTTATTTCAGCATTATCTAAATTGCTAAATGTTGACAAGCATGCAGCAAAAATTAAAGAAAAAATGAAATTTCATTTTTAATTTGCAAAGAAATGAATTTTTAATAAAAATATATTATTTTATAATGATTATTTATACATTTCAGTTAATGAGATTTTACAACTAAAGTTAATCAAACAACATCATAATACATTTTTGACAAATCATTTTGCTACAAAGCAAATTTACAAATTACTTTCACAAAAGTATTATTGATCACAAATAAAGAATATGATTCAGAAATACTACAAATTTTGTGAAATATGTATGAATTTATGAATTATTAAAATTAAAGCACATGAAAAGTTTAATTCATTGCTGATTTTCACAAACTCTTGAAATCAAATCAGCATAAACATCATCATCAATTTTTTGTGAAGTAAAAACATTAAAAAAGCTGAGTTTAACTGCATTTTAGTGATTATTAACTATTTTAGCAAAATAACTTACTTCATTTTTGTGATCAAGAAACTTACTGCAGAGTAATTGACACATTTTATTATTTATGAAGTTATAAAACTTCATGAAATATTTTTGAATATAATTTCTAATCATGAATTTTTATTCATCAGTGAATTCTGAAATGATTTTTTACATATATTGAAAGTTTCACAAAATTTAAATACTGTTTTTCACTCTCAGATGAACAATCAAACTGAATGATTGAATAATATTTTGAAATAATATTTGCAAAATTTTATTAATTACAATCAAAATAACTGAATATTCTGATTGTTTCTTGCTGAGTTTGCTTATAATAATTTTCAGCATTTTTTAACAAAAAATTTTTTTTTCAAGTTATGTATGAATTGAATTCACAAATGACTCTTGCAAAATCAAACAAGTATATTTTTAAAATAAAAAATTTTCAAAATCAGACAAACATCATTCACAAATATTGAAATTAAATTAAAAAGTTTCTCACAAAAACACAAGTTTATTAAAAAAAATATTATAATAAAAAACACACATCAAAGTTCTACACTGTTGAGAATAAAATTTAACTTAACTTAAAAAATATCAAGATAATTCATGCAAATAAGAAGCTTGATTTTTTACATATTGATTTTTGTAAAATTGTGAAAAAAATAAATCAGCAAGCTTATTGTCTGAAACTTTCATCAGATCTCACAAGCATTCACAATGTTTTTCATGTATTTTTGCTTTATAATTACAAAAAAATGAATGATGTTGATAGCACAGCTCATCACTTAGTTCACAAAGTACTTAAAAAAAAACAAAAATTTCAAGTTAGAGTTATAACTGATTTCTGCAAGAAAAGTCAACAATTTTAGTATTTTGTTCAATGAAAAAAATATAAAAACAAAAAAAATGAATTCATCTGAAAATTTGCTGCAAATTTCAAACATTTATGAAAGTTTTTTATTAAATATCATAATGTCAATTTTGACAAATCTGATTTGCAAGTTTTTTATTATTTCACAAAAAACTAGAAATTTTATTCTGAGAAAGCATGACATGTATATAATATTCATAAATGATTTTAGTTACTTATTCTACAAGTTTTATGTGAAAAAATGTTTGAATCTCAATGATAATTATATTCTTGATAATGAATTCATATTACATAATTTACTGCATATCATGATATTTTATTTTTATTTTTATCATAATTGCATACTGAAATGCTTTTACTTCTGAAAAAAGCAAAAAACATTTTAATAAAAACAATTATTGCATTTTTTACAAAATTCATCAGATACACACAAAATAAATTAATAAGTTTCATAAATTGTGCTCAGTTTTTGACACTGATCATATTTTTGTTCACATGAGAATAATTATCTGATTTGAATTATCAACACTGCTTTGTAAAACTGAATTTAAATCACAAAACTCTTTCAATCAGCTGCATTAATCAAATCAATTAATCTGAAAATTAATGCTCTGATTCAGTGAAGCTTTCTGATGAAAAATCTGAAATCAGTACTGACTGATGATGAAAATAATTTTAAAAATATCACTGATGTGACTGACAAATGCTTTTTAAAGTGATTTTGAAAAAATAAATTATGAAAATAACTTGCTGCTTAAACATTTTGTAAAATCATCAGTAAAATTTAACAATCTCATTGATGACATTGCAAAATATTAACTGATGCATTGCAATCAATTTTTTGTTTTTCAAAATTATTCTGCAAAAGTGCTTTTGCAGAAAAATGAGATACATTTTTCTTATGATTATTTGATGATGAAACAAATACATTCACAAAAATCTGTTACAAAGTGAGAGAAATGATGATATGATCAGCAAAAATTATTGAAGTTATCTGCATCATTAATGCAAAATTAAAAGCTTTTGAAGTCATCTGCATCACTGATGCAGAATTGATAACTTATAAAGTTGATTGCATTTTGTTGTCATAATGAAATGAATGCTTAAATTCAACAAAATAAACAACAAAAATGACTTGCAGAGTCTGTGCATGCAGATTAAATTTTTGCATTTCATGATAAAATTAACTTGTTGAAATTTAATTTTGCTCATAAAAAACAGCAAAGTTAATTGAAATTTGTTTATGAAGAAAACTCATCAGAGTCTGATCACAAGAACTTGCTGAATTCATCAAAATTAATTAATAATTTTGTGCTGAAAAATATTTATTTATAAAAAAAAACATTGAAATTGATTTTTTGTATGAGTCAGAAATTTTCAAAACATAAATTTGAATTTTGAAAACTTGTTGTGAAAAAAAAAATTATGAAATTGTTAGCATGAAAGCTTGCAAAAAACATTTGCATAGCAAGCTTTGCTGAAATTTCATAATTTTATCTCACAAAATTTTAAATTTATTCACAAAACATAAAAATTGTTTGTGAAATCAGCACTTATCAACATCTCAGCATTAAAATTTTTTGTATCTGACAATATAATAAATCAAAATTTACTTTCTTCTGAAATGTTTGAGCAAAATATGATGATATATTGTTGTTGAAATTAATTTTAACTATGATTATGCATTATATTTTCAGTTAGCTCAATTTGTGAAAACTTAACTCAGCTTGTGTTGATTCACAAAAATTGAATAACTTGCAAGACTGATAACTTGTGATGCTGATTGCTTGTGAAGTTAATATAAACTTGCAAAATTTCATTTTGACTGTAAAGTGATAAAAATTTTTTGTAAAATTTTTTTTTTAATGAAATTGATGAATCTGATGCTGAAAAAATTGTACTCACTGCAAATAAATTTTGATTTAATCAAGAAAAAAAAAAAAAAAAAAAAAAAACTGAGTTGCTAAAAACTGTTGTTATCATTTTCACAAAGTCAAGCTATACTCAATTAGAAAAAATTCATCTTCATGAATGAAAAGTGAATTTTTACAAATCAAAATAAGAAATTACAGCAACAATTGTCTGACTGATGCAGCTGTATTACATACAGCTGCAACAGTGAAGATTGTAAGTTCAAATCTCATTATAATCATCAGAGTCATCATGCATTTTTTAATTAAAATACATGATATTTTCTCAAAATCATGCACAGCCAGATGGCCTCAACAGGTTCTTTTTGCTTCACAAATCAGCAACTGCTTTCACAAAAATATTAGATGCTTACATCATCAGATTTAGTCTGCAAAAGTCTAGTAAATGATAAAGCTGTCACAATAAGATTTGATATAACTGATATCATCTGTATCACAAAGTTTTTTTGCTAGCTAAGAAAACATTTTTTTTTTCATGAAGAAACAGTTTTTTTCTCACAGAGTTTTTTAGTTCTCACAAAGATTTTTTATTAAAACTTCAATAATTATTGAGTTTATATGCTTTGAAGAGACTAGAGTTTTTGTGAAGAAAGAAAAATTGTAAGATTTCAGCTGTAAGCTTCACAAAAGCTAACACTGTCTTTTTTCTCAAATGTAACTAGTCTTAATTTGATTAGCTTTAGCAAGCATAACACACATATAAATAACAGACTGATTTTCCTCTTCATTGAGAGAATCAGTGACAATCTCTTTTGCCTAACAATTATATTCTTTGCTTACTGATTCTCTTATTGATTAAGTGAATAGTAGTCATCTCATGCCTACTTTACACATCAACTGAATAAATCTTTTACTCTATTCTTATATATATTCTTTCTTGACAGTGAAGTTTGATACTTTGTGAAAATATTTAAAAAATAATTAACAAAAAAATTGAATATGACTGTTAACTAGTCTGATGAATGCATCAGTTTTTTTCTTCAAGAAAACAAACAAATTGTTATAATTATGTGTTGATTACTGAAAATTGAATGCAATTACAATTAAAAATTGTTATTTCTTATTCTGAATAAATGAGCTATTGAATTGATTGAATGACATGAAATGTTTTACTAAATTTGATTTACATGACACATATCATTGACTTCAGATTAAAAGAAAAAATGAATGAAAAACTGCTTTCTGAATCTGATATAAACATTTTAAATATATAATGTTATTGTTTGATCTCTGCAATGCCTCTGCAATTTTTCAGACATATATTAATGATGCTTTTTGAGATATTTTGAATATGTTTGTTATTATTTATCTTGATGATATTTTGATTTATTTTCAGACTGAAGAAAAGCATATTTGTTATGTTTGAAAAGTTTTTTCACAGTTATTTTACTACAAGCTTTATGCTAAGTTATCTAAGTGTGAATTTCATAAGATGAAAGTTAAATTCTTGAAATTTATAATTGAAAAAAATAACATTTGTTTAAATGCTAATCAGCTGAATATTATTCATAAATGATCAGAATTTATGTTGATTTATAATATTCAGATTTTTCTGAGCTTCATGAGTTTTTTTTGAAAATTTATATATAATTATACTAAGTTAACTGTTTCTCTAACTGATTTTTTATGAAACAATAATTGATTAAAACAATTTATGTTGCTGCAAGAAGTTTGCAAAGCTTTTGAAAATTTAAAGCAAATTTTTGAGAAATCACTGCTGCTTATTCATTATAATCTGAATAAGAAAACTTTGATGATTACTGATGTGTCAAAATATGCAATTGCTGCTATACTGCTTTAATCAGACAATAAATCAAAAAAATGAACTACATATTGACATTTAATTGCTTTTTATTCATGAAAAATGAATGATGTCAAAAAACATTATGAAGTGCATGATCAAGAACTTTTGATTATTATGAAATTTTTTCATCATTGAAGACACTATCTAAAGAATATTAAGCAGTTATTTCACATTCAAACTGATCATGTCAATTTGCATTATTTTTTTATCACAAAATTGTTGAATAATAAACAAATTCATTGAGCTGAAAAGCTTGCAGTATTTGATTTTATATTGAAACATAAACTGTGAATGAGTCTGAGTATTACTTGAACTTGAATTAAATTGAATCAGATATGATCTGATTTAATCATTCATGAACAACAACTTTTATGAGTCTGAGTTGATCTGAGCAAACATTGTTTGCTTGAATTGATTGATGCTTGTTTGACTCAGTTGTCATATAATTTTTTACTGAACACATTATTTCTTTTCTGACTTAATGTGTATTTTGTTACAGATAAGTGAATTTCACAAAGTATCAATTTGATTTGTATTTTTTTGTGTATGAACAAAATACATATGTAAGTTGTTATGCAATTCATGTGCAACATGTAGTTAGAAGATTTGAATGACTTGACATTGATTATTTAAAAATTTAGTTACTATGCTGAGTCTAAATCAGTATCATCATTTTTCTTATTATGAATTATTCTTAGAAGCTTTGCAGCAGATGAATTGATTGCTTCAGTTAGTAATTGTTTTAAGAAAACTTGTGCAATACTGAAAAAACTGACAAACTTTCTGCTGTTGACTTTAATGCTGTTGATTTTTGTACCTGTTTCACTGAAACATGAGTTTTGATTTTTTGTGTTGTGCTTCTGATGCTTGCAAATTGTTGTGACTGTTATATATTTACAATCTGAAATCTGAATGATGTGTGATGAATTCTGAAATGCAGTATTGACTGAATGTGTTCAGTTTAGAAATGCATGATTGATGATGACTGAATGTTGTGAAAGTTGAATGTTTTGCTGATTTTGCTGTTGCATTGATCAACTTGAAATTCTTGTGTTTTCAGTTTATTGAATTGCTGAAACTGTTTCTGAACATGAATTATGTGCATGATGTTTTAAATGAGTGAAAGCAACAAATGTGCTGAGTTCTGCATTTTTTTTCAAATTTTTATTATTTTTATCATCATTTTTTTTTTCACTGATATAATTATAATCTGTTTCTAATTTTTTTTCATCTTTTTCAACACTTTCATTCTTCATTAAGCTGTGTTTCAGAGTATTCATGTTAAATCAATCAATCACAAGCTGCATCATTTGTGTACTGATTGTTTCTGAATGCAATTGACTGTGACAATAATGACAAACATCACATGCTTGATTGAAAAGTTGTTTTACATTTATTGATGTTGCTGAGATTAAAAAATAATTTTGTGTGATTTTTGACAGAATGAGAAAGTTCAATTCACAATTTTTTCAAAACTTCAATGCTTGAATTTTGTTTTGCAGTGAAAAAAACTTTACAAATTTAATCAGTTAAGCATTTATTTGTTTAAATCAATCATGATATTGTTCAGAAACAAAATATCTTCAGTAATATATTAATCAATCTCATCAAAATGATCAGATGCATTAAAACTATCATCAGTAATTTCAGATAAAAAATTGTTTATGTCACTCATCAGAAAAGTGATTTTGTGATGTTGTGATTAAAATTCTGCTGATGATGTTGAATCACTGTATCTGTTAATAAAATTTTGCAAATGATTAAAATACTCATGTTTTCATTAATAATTATTTTTATTTCAGATTGATTTCTCAAACATTGAAAGCTTGCATATTAAATTCAGTATTGTCTCAACAGCATATGCATACTTTATGTCATTATAAGTTTGATTATAATACTTAATGAGCTTTAAACATGTAACAGTAAGAATGACAATCAGATTATGTTTTCATTGTGTTTTTTTTTCATGAAGAAAATTCATTTAATTTTCAAGATGATTGATCAGAATACTATAAATGTGAAAAATTGAATAAAGAGTTGAATCATGAAATTTTAAAAATGTTTTTGTATATATTGTGAATTTTTTTGTAAGTGAGATTAAATACTTCATCAGTTTTCATTCAGTGTCTGAAAGTTTGAAATTGTGATGAAAATTTTTTTTTGTAAAATATTTTTTGATTATTGATTAAAGTTTGCATGCATGCACTAGCATTTTATATATTGAGTTTCATCTGATCTTAACATTCAGCTTTAGCTTGAGAATTTTTTTTTTCTGAATGCTTTTGAAGACATGATGTTTCAAGTTGCTGCTATTGATGAACTTGACAAAATTGTGAAGCTGTACTCATTGTGATCAGTTCTGAAGTCTTGCTGATGTTGTTCTTGAATAACATTCTCACTCAGTTAATTAAAGACTTATTTTTGTCAAGATTTAAGAAATTTCAGAATTAAAATCTGTAGCAAGCATGCTGAGATTTCACTCATCATCAGAATTTTCAGATGTTGAACTAATTTTAATCTTTGTTAGCAAATTCTTCAAGACAAACTGAATTACATAAGTCATACAGAGCATCATTAACAACTGATTTCTTGTTTCATCACTGATCAGCTTCAATGCTTGATTTAAAGTTTTTCTCATTGTCAAGTTATTCAAGATGTTATCAGCATTAATTGCAAGTATCTGTTGAGACAAATTGTATTTGTCAAAAATTGTTGTCATCAAGTTTGCAAGATTTGTATCAGTGTGAAAATCTGAAAAATACTCAAATGTGAGAAGCAATTTATAAAAATTTCACTTGACATTTATAAAATTCATCATGATTGTGATGAATGACTGCTGAAATGAGCTAAATCAATCATCAATTACAAGTGAGATTTTTTCATCATTTGAAAATTCACTTAGAATTTTGTTCTGATTTTTTTTTGTCATATATTCAATTACACTTCTAAGTTATTCATTGCTTGACAGTTTGATGTCTGATTTCAGCATTCTCACTAGTTGCTGTAATCAAGAATTATTAATAAATTAAAATGATATACATGCATCACAGATAATGTGAGTCAACATGTGATGAAAGTTTTTTTGTGTATATTTTTCAGATGATAAATTCTTGTCAAGAAATTGTTTAATTTACATAAATAATCAACAAACAATTGAGAAATGTGTTTTTGAAAACTTATCTGAGTTTGCTCTGAGAACTTTCTTAACTGCTTTTTCACAGATAACAAATCATTCAAGATGATGAGATGCTAACATTCATTTGATTTTATATGTCTGCTCAATGCAGTGATAAATCATTCAGTTGTTTTGAAATGCATCTTCATGCTTGTGCATTGTTTGCAGAAAAGTCATAATTTGTCATCAATAATAATAATTATTTAAGTGTAGTTGGTCCAGACTGTCAATCATAATTTCAATTTTTAATAAAAATGATTTTTTTCTTGATCAAAAAAAGTAGTTTCTCATCAGACTTTGAATTCTGAAATGATGAAATTCTCATAATTAATGAAAACTGTGATGTATTGTTGTTTGAACTTCATTTAGTGAAGCATTTCAGAAATAGCAGTTTTAATCAAAAATAATTGAAATTGATTTAAATTGTAATTTGTTTTTTGTGTTGTTGCAATGCAGCTTGTGTGATTCTGATTTTGATTATCTCTTGATTAAATTTGCTTTTGAAATCTGAAAAAAAAATAAAAATTTCTTCATAAACATTTTCAAATTCTGATTTATGCTTTTTGTCATACACAATTTTTTCATCAGACTCAAAATCATCATTGCTGTCAAATAAATCATTTCTCATTTTGTAACACAGTCAAATCATTCTGTCTCTGAGAAGTGATTAGTGAATTCTAGATGCTGAAATACATCTTAAACTTGCATAAAGTGAGAAAAACACATACTGAATGAATAATAAAGAAAAATATTTTGTAAACAAAAACATCACATTAAATAACATAAAATATGCTGAACATCTGATATTTATCTGTAACTCAACATTTCATATAACTTTCTCAAGTATTTTATATCTTCAGCATAAATAAAGTGTGATACAAGATTAAATTTATTCTCAAAAATTAAGAGAATTGCAACTTAAGAATTAATCAGAAACTTGACATTGAGAGTGAAATAACTTGTTGTTGTTCTCAGACAGCTTGAATAACTAAGTAGTCACTACAACACAAGTAAATAAAGTTAGTTCTAAAATGAAATATTAAGCACAACTGAATACTAAAAGAATTTGAGCTTTTAGTTCAATTTTTTTTTTTTATTTTTACAATTTTCAATTTTTTATTTTGTTCATCTCACATATTAATCATGAGCTTCTGAAGACTTTTTCTGATAAGCAAAATCACTTAATCTAACATTCAGAAGACTGCTTGCTGTGCTTTAAATATTAATGAATTTTGATTCTTACAGCTTGTCTGTTTTCTGTCTGAAAATTGTGTTAAAATGTGAATATTGAGTGAAAATTCACTTCATGAGAGTTTGATATCAAAATTTTTTTTTATTGTTGTTTCAAATAAACATTTCATCTGATCTGATTTCACTGTTTCTGAATTTTGCACTTTATTTGCTGACTATGTCATTTGAATTCACTAACAAATTTTAAACAGCACTAATCTTGAACATCTAGCTTCATTATTTCAAATTTGACTTTATATTGTTTGTTCACAAACAATCAAATATCTGTATATAAAAACACAATTTCATTGTGTTGATTTAATGAAATTGTTATTTTGAAACAACATTTTTTTGCACACTTCTGGCCTCTCTTTCTGTATTACTGTGACATTTCAATTTTTACTTCACTCTAACTTTAATTTATTTTGCAATTTGCTGACATCTGATTGATTTGACATAAAATGATGCTCTGCATCAAATTTGTGAAAATCATCAATATGATTTGAAATAAAGTGAGAGAGTTGAATTTTGTTGAAATCAAACTCATTGAACTTGCAATTAAAAAAATAAATTTTTACAAAAATCAGATGCTTGTTGCTGATTATCTGCAAAATTGTTTTGATACATCAACATTGTGAAATGTCTGCAGTGCAATCAAATCACTTCTTGAAGTTTTTCTTGCATTTCAAGTCACAGCTTGAACTAACATCAAAACACTTAATCAGCAATCTGAATCTGTGTCATCATGCAAGAATTTTTTTGCATTCATCAATTTTATTTGCTTGAACAATTTTGTCATCAAGTTTATATCATCAGATCAAATCTCAACAAAAAACTGAATCATTGCAAACTTTGCTGTGCTAAATAATAAAATTGTTAATGTTATTGTGCATATTGCAACAATTCAGACTTTGATGAAAATTTTAAAATCACAGTCACTTCATTTTGATGATCAATCATGAACATTACAATCAGATGATTTTTTATCAAACAGTAAAAATTTACATAAAGCATACAGCATCATTTGTGTATTTTTGTGAAGTTTAGAAGAAAATTGTGAGAAAAAAACAAAATTTCAAAACAATCATGTCAAAAAAGTTCATTATCTGATCAACAATGAAGAAGTTGCTGATTCAGAATGTTTTGTCATAAATTATTTGAACACTGAAATTTTTGATTTCTTCAATTCATTATTGTTCAAAAACAACATTGACAAAGCCAATGCTGAAAAAACAAAAAAGTCTGTTGAGTTTGATGATATTTTTGAGATTTTAAATAATGTCATTGATACTGAAATTCAGAATGAAGATTTGAGTACTGTTGATTTTGATCTGATACACACAGATTTTTCAATGATGTTAAACAATAAACACTTGTTGTTAGTAAAATATGTGATGAAAAATCTTACAGTCTGTGAGAACATCTGAAAAAATCAATTACTTGAGAGTGATTAGAATGATGAACTCAATGAAAAAATAAAAAAAATCATTGAAATCATGCAGATTGCTGTCAAGCAGCAACAGATGAAGATTGAGAACAACAAGAAGATTAAATTAAATGTAAATGTGCAAAAAACACTCAATCATGCTTCACATGATATCATGATATACACAAATGTCTGTGAATATTTTAATATTAACAAAAAAACTAAACAGTTTTTTTCTGATTGTTTCAGCAGTCTCACTCTTTTACATCATCAGATAACTGATGTAATCACAATGCTTGACATTGAATTAAATATTTTTGAACATGTCTGCAGTGGCAAATCAGCTCTTCAAGCAATTATTTTGACTGATGACATGAATCTGAGTAAGATCATTAAAATGCTTAATCTCATAATCAAGATCATCAAAATGAAATTGACATTAAAAAATCAGATTACTGATTCAATCATTGTGTGTATATCATTTGAACTAGTGTCAAGTTGATACTTGAATTTCAACAAGTACTTTTAAAAAAAATTGTATTTTTTTTTTGTCAGCAGTTTGTTCTGCATTGATGATAATTTCATTTTTTAAACATATTGTATTGATTAAGCTATTTTCTCAATGACAATGCAAGACTCTAAAAATTGTATTTTTTTTTCTGAAAAATCTGATATTGTTCAGATTGTTTTTGTTATTTTTCATTTCACATTCTTGAAATACACACTTGAAGCAAACATTCAAGCTTTTGTAGAAAAATCAGACTCAATGTTGTCTGAGAACAACAGCAGTGCTCAAATATTTTTTTTCATTTTCAAAAACAAATTCATCAAGTTTTTCATATCTGCTGATATTGCTTTTTTTGAATCATTTTAAAAAATTATTTGCATTCTGGTAAAGCAAATTAAATTTCTTAAATTCAGAGAAAAATGCTGTTTTTATCATGATAATTTTTTTGCTGAAAAAAAACTGTCAGATGTTGATGATTTAAAAAATCTTGAAAAGACATACAACAACTGATTTGTCAAATATTAATCACTTTTTTTAAATAAAATTTACTGACTTATCATTAATGAGAGATACAACATTCATCATTTTGTGTTTATCATTTTCTGTGCTTGTAAACTTCTTGCTTCTGATTTTCTGTGAATCATGTTTGTTATCTCATTACTCAACAAAATCTGAGATTTCTACAGCTACACACATGTGATGTATAATCACAATTGAAATTTATTGCTTTTGGAGATATTTCAAAACATGAATATACTCAAAAAATTTCAAAAAACTGAAACTGATGATGAGATTCTCAAGTTTTTTAACTCACAGCATATCTGACAACTTGCAAAAAAAGAAAATATTGACTCTCAGCAAGCTGCAATCACAATTTCTCATTTTTTTAACATTCACATGATTCATCAAATCTTGAACATGCAGATTGATGATATAATCATTGACACAAACATTTTCTGCAAGCACATTAACAGTGTGACTCTTGCTTTTTTTCAGTCTGAACAGACTAAGTACTGTGCATTGCATGTTTTACTTACAAAAAAAAACTTGAAAAAAGAATTGAAATTAGATTTGATAATTTTCAAAATGATGATATGAATGTAAGATGAATTAAAAATTTGTGCTGCTTGTCATTTTTGTCAAGATTTATCACACTTCACAATTAAGTGAATCAAAAAAAATAATAATCATTCAGATGAAGCAAATGTTGTTCTGATCAAATAGCAGATTTTATAATTTTTTTTTTATATGCATGTTAAAAATGATTATCAGTATCATGTTCTGATTTTTTGTGTTGATTGTATCATTGAACTTCTCAATATCTCATTCTTACTTTGCTATTTTGTGAAAATCATTTGAAATATTATTGACAAACAAAACAAGCATCTTGTGATTTTTGCTCACATTTTAACAATTTTCTGACTCATTTACATTTTCTGTCTCAACTGAAAATGTGCAACAAGATGACTTTGTTTTGTTATTACTCAGACAAAACATCATTGAATTATAACAAATTTTAACAACTTGTCTGATACTTTCTAAATTCTTATTTTGACACATCAAATTGATGAATTTGAAGTAAATCTTCAACTCAGTGAATGTCATTATATGATTATAGCTGAATTTCTGTGCAACTTGAATTTTTTTTTTCAAACTGAAGTCTGATTTGTCTGCATTGATCAAATTCATGAAGTGTATATCTGAATATTTTTTCATGATTATTTTTTTCAGTGTTGATGACATGCAAATTTGACAAAAAAAGTTATCTTCAATCTTGTTGCACAACTAGAAGAACAAATAACTGATAGCAAAAAAATTGACATTCTGAATATTTCAGCTTATGCTGAAGATGTGCTCAATCATATTATGAGTTAAAAACAATTTTGTTTGTCTTGAAATTGTGTTTTTGAACTGAATCTTGATAAATCAAATCTCTCTGCAGCTCAATGTTGTCAATTTCACATCATCAGTTTTTTTTTTTCATCATCACACAATGTGAGAAGAAACATGAAGAAGAAAAAAAAAAGTGAAAATCTGAGTGTAAAGCAAAAATTGAGACAGTAAAAAAAATCAAGTTGTTGTCTGCTACAAATTTCAAAATCATGATTGATATTTTCAAAATGCAGTAAAGTGAAGATGTTGTTCATGAACAACAAAATCTTTCAGTTATTAATGACACAATCATGATGAATTCTGACTCTGTTTCTGTTCAGAGACAATAAATTACTCTTTTTATGTTTGATAATAAATCTGAATCTGAAATCTTTCATGATGATTTTGAGATCATAATGAACAATTTAGACAACAGATATGAATCATTCTTTTCTTCTTCATCAACAATGTCACAAAAAATTGCAGAGTGTGTTGTTACTTCACTTGATATTATTTTTTGTGTTAACTTGTTGCAAGACATTGTGATTGATATTTTTTTCACAAACATTTCAAAATCATTAACAAAATCAATTGAAACTGAGAATAAGAAGTCATCAGACAAGATGAAATCTGTTGATGTTATTAAGAATGAAACAGTGAAGAATGATGAAGCATCTGAACATAAAATCAAAAATGAAAGAAAAAAAAAATTGAAGATAATTTTTATGATTAGCATTGCATGACAGAATGATTGCATGGGTTTTGAAGAATATGATGCATAAAAAATAATGAGAAACATTGTGAAAGAAAATGAATGCATTTGACATAAAGTTTCAATGTGATCTGAAAACAGTGATGTTATGACTGAACAAGTATTTGTTTTTTATTGAAAAAAGTTTTTGCTTACTTGATTTTTTTTGTATTTTGTACTTTGAACAATGCATGTCATGCTACAAAATGAATTTGCTTACTTCTGCATTCAAGAATTGAGATGACTTTCATGAGAAGTTGAGAAACTTGTGTAAATAATTGATACATGATAGATACTGTACTCAATGAGTCAATACAACATTAAATTTAATTGTGATTGAAGAAAAAAGTCAAGTCTTTTAGTGTCATGCTAAATCATATAAGAAATAATGAATGTCAATCTTGACATGCTCAGTGATTACTTGTTTTGATTTGAACTCAAACAAATGCTCACTCAAACACTCAGAATCAAGAGTTTAATTCAATCTGAGTCAATGATAAGATTTTTATTACTTGAATCAGATTGAACTCATTTGCAGTTTATTGAAATATAAGCTGAAGATACTGAATTTTGCTGATGCTTTTTCATGACAATGAAATTACAAATTTTCTAATATGCAAAAGCATAAAGTTGAATTATTTCTTACTCTACAATGAAAATTGAATTTTGATTTAATGAGAGAAATTGTGAATTTCAATACATTTATCTTAATAAAAAAAAATTGTCTGAAAAATCTTGCTTTGAGATTGCTAGTGATAAAAACAGCTAATGAAGAAAATGCTTATATTTTATCAAGATCAAGCATGTGTGAATTGCTACAAAAAATTCAGAAAAGAAATGTTTTTTTTATTGATATTTCTGAAATTTTAAAAATTATTAATGAGAAAGCAGTTTTTTTACAGCAAAAAAACTGAAAAATCTCTTCAGATTAAATTTTATTAATATGAAATAAGCAAATTTATGTGCCTCAGAATTCTGTTTAATGATAAAAAATTTTATGAATTCATCATGATAATTTGTATGCAGATTATAATGAGATTCAATAAATCTTGAAGCTTATACAGTGAAAATATTATTGAAATAAAATGAGAACTGATGTGAAAAAGTATATATTTATCTGCTACATCTGTAATTGTACACAAATATGTTGTTACAAGTTTTATGACAAAATAATTATTATTTTCATTGCTATGAAACTGTGAAAACACTTGATCATGAATTTTATCATTGATTTATCATCATTGCTGCAAGACAACATTGTTTATGATGCTATATTAATGATGACTGATAAATTTACTAAAATGATTAAGTATTTTTCAACAACAGAAAAAATTAAAGTCTCTGAGTTAGTAAATATATTTATTGATGAAATTGTTAAATGCTACAGATTTTCTGAGTTTATTATTTCTGACAAAAATTCATTATTTACTAACTGCTACTGAACTGATTTTTGTTATCATCTGAATGTTATTTGTTGATTAAATACTGCTTTTCATTCTTAAATAAACAGTATAATGAAATGATTAAATCAAACATTGAAGTAATATTTTTGTGTTTATAACTTCTATCAGCAAGATAATTGAGCTAAGCTATTATCAGCTGCTGAGTTTGCATACAATAACAGCAAGCATTTGATTATAAATTAATTTTCTTTCTTTATGTTATATAATTATAATCTGCAGATTTTTACTGATTTTTTATCTGATTTATTTTTTCAAATTCTGAAATTGAATTAATGACTTTAAAAATTTTATGATGTTTGAAAACAAGCAGTGAAATTGCTGCAACAAGTTTTTGAGACACAAGTTATATATTATGATAAAAAACACAAACTGATGCAATTTAATATTGATGATATGATTTTATTATCTAGAAAAAACTTGAAAATCTGAAAGATTTTGAAAAAACTAAATGATTAATATTTAGAATTTTTTTCAGTAATTGTTATTTGTGAGTCACAAGTTTATATGCTGTGATTTTTCAAAAATTATGATTAAATTAATCTGATATTTCATATTTCTTTACTTAAATTTTGTTTGCAATATAGTGACAAACAATCTTCTGAATCACAGTTAATTATTGTTGATAATGAAAAAAAATGAAAAGTTAAAAAAATCTTGAATAAACAGATTTTCTGTAATGAAGTTCAATATTTAGTCAAGTGAAAAAAATATTTTTTATATGAAAATTAATGATTATTATTGACTAATTTAACAAATGCTACTGAGTTATTACAGAAATTTGAAACTGAACAAAATTTTTGAATGACAGTTAAGAAACAGCAAATTAAAAAACAAAAAACTGCTATGCAATAACTGCATTTGATTTAAATAACTGAATTTAATTCAAATTGTAACAAAAACTGAACTGATTTTTATTCATAAAAACAAATTGAAAACAACTAAATATCAGAGTTCAGACTGAAGTCACATCATGAAAAAACAGCAGTTAAATAATTACAAAATTTCTTCACTGTCAAATTTGACATTATTTTTGTTATATAATGTTTTTTTAAACTTCTTTCTGAAATACTCATTCAGCAATTCATCTAAAGTGTACATATTATTAGTAAGAATGATGATAGCATTGCAATGCTTTATTGTGATACTCTGATTAATTGCAGCTTTATTGCTGTATAAAAATAAAATAAAAAATTTATTCAGTTGATGTATAAAGTAGGTGTGAGATGACTACTATTCACTTAATCAATAAGAAAATCAATAAGCAAAGAATATAGTTGTTAAGCAAAAGAAATTGCCACTGATTCTCTCAATCAAGAGGAAAATCAGTGTGTTATTTATATGTGTGTTATGCTTACTAAAACTAATTAAATTAAGACTAGTTACATTTGAGAAAAAAAGCAGTGTTAACTTTCACAGAGCTTACAGCTGAAATTTTACAGTTTTTTTTTTTCATAAAAACTTTGATTTCTTCAGAGCATATAAGCTCAATAGCTATTGAAATCTCAATAAAAAATCTTCACAAGAACTAAAAAATTTTGTGAAAAAAAAAAATGTTTCTTCATAAAAAAAAAATGTCTTTTTAGCTAGCAAAAAAACTTCACAGTACAAATGATATCAGTTATATCAAATTTCATCACAATAGCTTTATCATTTACTAGATTTTTGTGAACTAAATTTGATGATGTAAGCATCAGCTTTCATCACTTCAGCTTTGTAAAATATCTTCACAAAAGCAGTTGCTGATTCACAAAGCAAAAAAAATCTGTTGAGATCATTCAGCTGTGCATGATTTTGAAAAAACATCATGCATTTTAATTAAAAAATGCATGATGATTTTAATGATCATGATGAGATTTGAACTTACAATTTTCACTGTTGCAGCTGTATGTAATACAGCTGCATCAGTCAGACAATTGTTGCTGTACTTTTTTATTTTGATTCATAAAAATTCACTTTTCATTCACAAAAATGAATTTTTTTTAATTAAATATAGCTTAATTTTGTGAAAATGATAACAACAGTTTTTAGTAACTCAGTTTTTTTTTTTTTTTTTTTTTTTTAATTAAATTAAAATTTATTTGCAGTGAGTACAATTTTTCTGACATTAAATTCATCAGTTTCATCAAAAAAAAAACTTCATAAAAGATTTTTATTACTTTACAATTAAAATGAGATTTCACAAGTTTATATCAGCTTTGTGAGTGATCAGCATTGTGAGTTATCAGTCTCACAAGTCATTCAGTTTTCACAAATCAACACAAGCTGAGTTAAATTTTCACAAATTGAGCTAACTAAAAATATAATGCACAATTACAGTTAAAATCAATCTCAACAACAATATATCATCATGTTTTGTTCAAACACTTCAGAAAAAAATAAACTTTGATTTATTATGTTGTTAAATACAAAAAATTCTGATGCTGAGATATTGATGAGTGCTGACTTCACAAACAATTTTTATGTTTTGTGAATAAATTTAAAATTTTGCAAAATAAAATTATGAAATTTCAGCAAAGCTTGCTTCACAAATGTTTTTTACAAGTTTTTATGTTAATAATTTTATAATTTTTTCTTTCACAACAAATTTTCAGAATCTGAATTTATATTTTGAAAATTTTTGATTCATACAAAAAATTAACTTCAATATTTTTTTTTATAAGCAAGTATTTTTTAACATGAAGTCATTAATTAACTTCAATGAATTCAGCAAGTTCTTGCAGTCAAACTTCAATGAGTTTTCTTTATGAATAAATTTCAATTAACTTTGCTGCTCTTCACAAGCAGAATCAAACTTTAACAAGTTAATTTTATCATGAAATGCAAAAGCTTGATTTGCATGCACAGATTTTACAAGTCATTTTTGCTGTTCATTTTGTTGAATTTGAGCATTCATTTCATTATGATAATAAAATGCAATTAATTTTATAAGTCATTAATTCTGCATTAATGATGCAGATGATTTTAAAAACTTTCAATTCTGCATCAGTGATGCAAATGACTTTAATAATTTCTGCTGATTATGTCATCATTTTTTTTGCTTTATAATAAATTTTTGTAAGTGTATTTATTCTGCTGCTGAACAATTGTGAGAAAAATATGTTTCATTTTTTTGTGAAAGTATTTTTGCAAAATGACTTTGAAAAACAGAAAACTAATTGCAGTGCACTGATTAATGTTCTGCAACATTGTCAATGAAATCATCAAATTTTACTAATGATTTTGCAGAATGTTTGAGTGACAAACTGCTTTTATAATCTATTTTCTGAAAATCACTTTGAGAAACATTTGTCAATCACAACAGTAATATTTTCAGAACTGTTTTCATCATCAATTAGTATTGATTTCAGATTTTTCATCAGAAAGCTTTGCTGAATCAGAGCATCAATTTTCAGATTAATTAATTTAATTAATGCAGCTGATTGAGAAAGTTTCACAACTTAAATTCAGTTTTGTGAAGCAGTGTTGATAATTCAGATTAAACAATTATTTTCATATAAGCAGAAATGTGATCAGTGTCAAGAATTGAACATAATTTATAAAGTTTGTCAGTTCATTTTGTGCATATTTGATGAATTTCATGAGAAATGCAATAATTATTTTTATTGAAATGTTTTTTGCTTCTTTCAGAAGTAAAAGCATTTCAGTATGCAATTATAATAAAAATAAAAATAAAATGTTGTGATATGCAGTAAATCATGTAATATAAATTCATTATCAAGAATATAATTATCATTGAGATTCAAACATTTTTTCACATAAAACTTGTAGAATAAATAACTAAAATTGTTCACAAATATTATATACATATTATGCTTTCTCAAAATAAGACTTCTAGTTTTTCATAAAATGATAAAAAACTCACAAGTCAGATTTGCCAGAATTAACATTATGATATTTGACAAAAAGCTTTTGTAAATGTTTGAGATTCATAACAAATTTTCAGATGAACTCATTTTTTTTGTTCTTATATTTTTTTCATTAAACAAAATACTGAAATTATTAATTTTTTTTGCAAAAGTCAGTTATAATTCTGACTTGAAATTTTTATTTTTCTTCAAGTGTTTCATAAATTAAATGATGAGTTGTGCTATCAACATCATTCATTTTCTTGTGATTATAAAGCAAAAATACATGAAAAACATTATGAATGTTCACAAGATTTGATGAAAATTTCAGATGATAAACTTGTTTGTTTATTTTTTTCACAATTTTACAAAAATTAGTGTATAAAAAATCAAGCTTCTTACTTGCACAAACTGTCTTGATATTTTTTAAACTAAGTTAAATTTTATTTTCAATAATGTAAAATTTTAATGTGTGCTTCTTGTCATAATACTTCTTCTGATAAACTTGTGTCTTTACAAGAAACTTTCTGATTTGATTTTGACATTTGTGAATGATGTTTGTCTGATTTCAGAAGTTTTTTATTTTAAAAATATACTTACTTGATTTCACAAAAGTCATTCACAGATTCAGCTCATACATAATTTGAAAAAAAAATTTTTTGTTGAAAAATGCTGAAAATTATTGTAAGCAAACTTAGCAAGAAACAATCAGAATACTCAATCATTTTGATTATAATTAACAAAACTTTACAAATATTGTTTCAGAATATTATTCAATCACTCAGTTTAACTGTTTATCTGAGAATGAAAAGCAATACTTAAATCTTACAAAATTCTTAATATGTGTAAAAAATCACTTCAGAATTCACTGATAAATAAAAATTCACAATCAGAAATTATATTCAAAAATATTTTATAAAATTTTATAATTTTGTGAACAATAAAATGTGTCAATTGCTTCACAGTGAGTTTTTTAATCACAGAAATGAAATGAGTCATCTTGTTAAAGCAATCAACAATCACTAGAATACAGTCAAATTCAGCTTTCTTAATATTTTTACTTCACAAAAAATCAGTGATGACATTTATGCTGATTTAATCTCAAGAATTTGCAGAAATTAACAATGAATTAAGTTTTTCATGTGATTTAATTTTAATAACTCATAAATTCATGCATACTTCATAAAATTTGCAGTATTTCTGAATTATATTCTTCATTCATGATTAATAATACTTTTGTGAAAGTAACTCATAAATTCACTTTGTAGCAAAGTGATTTGTTAAAAATGTATCATGATGTTATCTGACTAACTCTAGTTGTAAAATTTTATTGACTAAAATGTATAAACAATCATTGTAAAACAACATGTTTTCATTAAAAATTCATTTTTTCATAAATCAAAAATGAAATTTTATTTTTTTTTTAATTTTTACTGCATGCTCATTAGCATCTAGCAGTTCAGATAATGCTGAAATAAAATTGCAGAATGTTTCATTTGTTTTATAAAAATTTTCAATATCATAAAAATTTTCATCATGAATTAATTCACAAATATTTGCAATTTTCAGTTCAAATTTTTTATTCTGATACATTTCATTCAAGAAAATTTTCACAAGTAATTTCTTGATTTGTATCATAAGTTTCACAGAAAGAGATTGCACATCATTTTTTTTTTTTCAAAAAACTTGAATGAAACATTCATCAGCTTAAGTTTTTCATCAGCACAGCTTGTTTTCTTAAGAAAAAACATGATACAAAATTAATTTATAATTTTATATTTTTGAATGTTTTCATGTTCTGCTTTTTTCACATAATCTGACTGCTGTAAAAATTCATCAGTCAGATTTTTTTTTTCTGATGTTTCACAGTAAATTAAAAAATCATTAATTTTTGAGCTCAACAAACTTGTCATCTAGATAAGTTCTTTGTTGTTGCAAAGTAACAAAAATTATCATGATTTATTATTACTAGAACAAACTTTTGCAAGTTCTCTAGTTAATAACATCAGTGTTTAAAAAATTCAACAATGATCAAAAGTTCTTGATCATGAATATCATAATTATGTTTCACAAATTTCATTTTTCATGAATATACAGTCACAGATATTCAGTTTCAGAAATCATTCAATTGAATAATAATTTTTGAGATGACAAAATCAGAAACATCAGTTTCAAAATGTATTTGACAATTAAAATTAAAATGATGAAGCATGACAACATTCACAAAAAATTTTTTCAAAACATAAAAAACTTCACAAGTTTTTTTCATGAGAAAATTTTTTTCATTTTTTTATTTAATTTTCATTTCATGCAACATTTGACTTTCTTGTTTTGTTCTTCATTCTTCAGCATATTAGTAAAATCTAGAACAATTTTTGAGAACTTCAGAATAAAATAACAGTAAAAGTTTGTAAATTCTAAAAATACTTGAATATTTTTTCACAAGTTGAATTTCAGCTAGACTAAAATGATTTTCACACACAATTTCTTCATAAATATTTCATCAGCTAATACAATATATTCAAAAAAATTTATTTCACAAACATTAAAGTAGCACTTAAAAATTTTGCAGTAAAGATTTGCTGTCATGAGTATCTTCAAGATTTGACAAACATGTTGAACATGATTTTTTTCATTCATGAAGTATATCACAACATTATTTAGATAAATTATTATAAAAGCATCACAATTACAAAAAATCTTGTTAATATAAAACTGAAAAGCAGCTGAAGCATTTGATAAATCAAAAAAAATCATATAATATTTAAAAAATTTTAAAAATGTGCAAAAAACAGTTTTTCATTTATTTTTCTTCTGAATGTAAAAATAATGATAAGCATTTTTGACATCAAGATGAGTGAAAATTTTAGCATTCATGAGACATTTTAAAAACTTTTTAATTAATAATAATGAGTAGCAGTTCTTCACAGTTTTGAAGTTCAAATCACAATAATTCACATACATTCATAAATCATTATTTTTTTTGAAAGCAAACATAATTGATGCTTTTACAGAAAATTTGAAAAATCAAATGAAATCATGAACAATTGTATTGTTGAGATATTTGTGAAGTGTTTCAGTTTTATTTTCTGAAAATTAATAAATGAAATTAAAAATGAGTTTTTTTTCAAACTCAAATTCAATAATCAAGTTTTTTTTCTGATGAGAAGCAAGCTTTCAAGCTTTTTGTTCACTGAAAGCTTTCATAAGATTTCTTTAAACTTCAGATATTTGAAAATCATAATTCATAATGATTATTTTCTCAATTTTGTAATATGTTATCACATAAATAAACTTTTTTTCTTGCACTAAATTCTTCACATCAATTAATTAAATCATCATAAGTGAATTATGTGAAGTTCTCTGAAAATGAATTAAATGATTTTTTCATGAAATGATGAGATCATGTTGCAAAAGTCAAGTCATGTTTAAAATCATATCATCATTTATATTGACAACAATGACTTGCTCATGAAAGATTTGTGTTTAATTTTGAAAATTTCAACACTTGAAAACAATGTTCACAACATTTTCAGCATCAAAAAATATTTAATTTTTTTCAGTAATCTTGAGAAAAATTTTTATTGAATGTATTTTCAGTTTTAGTGACTTCACAAAATCAAAACTGATGATGAAGAAAATACAGTAAAAATTCACATGAATTGATCATTTATGCTCAGTAAATGATTTTACAAAAAATGCACTTAATTAAATAAAAAATATAAACAGAAAATTGACATCAGATAATTGCATTACTTTAAAATTATTTTTTTTTAAATTTTTAAATTTTTATTTCTTTTTCTTGAAATAATCAGAAGATTTATGTTTTTTTTTATCACAATTGTAGCAAGTGATATTCACAAAATCAGTTTTGCTATCAGATTTGTTTTTTTTATTTTTTGTAAATTTTTTGTTTTTTTTTTTTAAATTTTTCTTTAAATCAGTTTTGTTGAGATTTATTCACAAAAGTTTTCACAAAATTTTCATTTTTTTTTTTGAAAATGAAAGTAAAACACAATCATGTGACAATGACAATTATTTCATAAAAAATATCTGAAAGTTTTTTTTGTTCATCAAGTTTGAAATATATTAACTTATTCATAACTCATAAAAATAAATGTTTCATTCATTCAGCATGATTTTTGATTTCATCATTTATTTCATGAAGTTTTTGTTCAAATTAAGCATGAAATTCATTGTCAGTTTCATTGTTATTTTTTTGCAAATGAAAAAAAAATTATTATGAATTTCTGATGATGTTTTGCAAATCATCTAAATCAGAAAATAAAAAATTTTTTATTTTTTTTCAGATGTTTCTTGTTGAATTTTTCTTCACAAAATTTTTTCATTTTTCTTGAAGTGTATAATGAAGTTCAGTTTTTGCATAATTCATTTTTTGAGAATTTTCAATTTTCATAAGTTCAGTTGAGAATTCAATTTTGAAAAAAAATTCACAAAATTTAACAAAAATAATAATCTTGTAATCAGATTTTAATTCTGACAATTTATATCATTTAATTTTTTTAACTGAATTTTTTTGTTAAATAAACACATTTAAAAACTTCATTCAGATGTGTTTTTCTAAGTCAATTTTCAATTGTTTTAAAAGTGAGATTATATTTTTTAAAAGTCAGTTTTGTTCATGAAGTTTTTCAAGAAACATAATTTCAATGATGAAATGTTTGTAAAGTGTAAAAAATGTATTAATAAATTTTTTATAAATAAATTCAGAGTTTTCTGATTTTGTGTTCTGAGTAAAAAATGTTTTTTCACAAAAAAATTTTACTGCTTCATGAGACATTTTTGAAATTACTTTCATTTAAAAATTGACAAATGATGAAGATTCTTCACAAAAATTCTCATGAAAAATGAAAGAAATAAATATTTTTTTTTTTGTTTTTGAAAGTTATTTCAGATATACTTTTCAAAAAAATGATAAAATATAAAAATAAAATAAAAAATTTATTCAGTTAATGTATAAAGTAGATGTGAGATGACTACTATTCACTTAATCAATAAGAAAATTAATAAGCAAAGAATATAATTGTTAGGCAAAAGAGATTGTCACTGATTCTCTCAATCAAAAGAAAAATCAATGTGTTATTTATATATGTGTTATGCTTGCTAAAGCTAATCAAATTAAGATTAATTACATTTGAGAAAAGAGACAGTGTTAGCTTTCACAAAGCTTACAGCTGAAGTCTTACATGCTGCTAATTTTTTTATTAAAAATTAATTTAATGTCAGCTGCACAAAAAAATTTATTTATTTTTGATTTAAATTTTCTGCACATTTTTTCATAAATTTTAGTATTTTTTGAAGTTAAAAACACAAATTTTTGTATAGCTATAAGATTTTTATTCAATTGCAACAGAAATGATGTGCATTTTTTTTTCATTTTTTTGACAGCAACTGCATTTATCATAATTATGCAAACAAATACATTAAAATCTTGACTTTTTCTTCAATCATTTGACACATTAAACACACATGAAATGTAACACAATAATCTTCTCACTGCTATTCAGCAGCTTTTTGTTAAATGTTTCAACAGAAATAACATTAATTGCTGTAAATTTAAGAATTTTCAAAATTGAAGCAAGCAAGAAAGCAGATGAAATATTTTTTTTTTCTAGAAGTAAATGACAATATATTATTAACAATTAAGTAAATAAAAAACAGTATACTCACTGATGACAGCAATTTTAATAACAGCAACAAAAAAATTCAAAGTTTCAACAATAATATTTTTTTCTAAAATGATATTTTTTTCAATAATGATAAATGATTTGACAGCAGTTTTATTGCAGTTTTTCTGCTCAGAGACAGAATGTATTATTTACTATACTTAATATTAATTAAAAAAAAATATTGATTGAGAATTTTATGAAAATTCTCTTGAAAAGCAAATTTTTTTCAGCTGATGAGACAAAATATTTGACAAATATTTATTCAGAGAAACATGTTGAATAATAAAGCAAATTTTTTGCTATATCAACAACAATTAACAATAAATTTTTTTTTATCTGATAACAATTTATTTGATGATGTGAGCATTTTTACAAAAAAATAAGCTTAAAAAAAAGTTAAACTGCTTGAAAGATAACTGAAATTTTATATTATTTTATAAACATGTATTTATGAACACATTGAAATTTTAAACATTTCACTTTCTAGCTAACTTGTTGCTATCTTACTGTTTGTTGTTTTTTTATGTGTATTGTGAAAATTACTTAAGTGTTCAAAATTGATACTTTTAAGCTTGAGATTGAGCTTTAAATAAAAAAAAAATAATTATCATACTGATCTGAAGCTTTTTAGTATGTGAGCTGCTAGTTAGCAATTATGTTATGCTTTGCTTATGATGTATTCTATATTAACTTTCATCTGCATGTATATTATAAAAAATATGTTGTTTTGTTTTTTGAAAAGAGCAAGCAATCAGTTCAATACAACTTGAACTATAAGTTGATGCTTTCTTTTCATTATATAACTACTGTATAGCTACTTGTTATCTTCTATCTGAAGCTCTGAACTTGCTTGTTCATCTATTGCTACATGGATAGTTGTCTAAAATAGCCAAGGCAGTTGGTTGTTAAACCCACCATTACAAAATTCGTGAGAACACCAGCTGTGAGCCTATCCCAGGATCTAAGTCTACCCATTTAACTCCTGGCATGCAGTCATTATTCATTTTTCTGCTGGTCTTTGACTTTTCATTTTATTGTTGCAGCTCCAAAGTCCAGATGATATCATGACTTCAATCACTCTGGCATATCCTTACTCTTCTTTACCTGCTCTCGAAGGAATAGAGTGGATGCACCACCAATAGCAACAAATGCCATGCTCGCTAACTGTATATCATTAGGATGTAGAATACAAATAACATAAGAATTTGAACTTACACTAAAAAGCAGGCGGGACAGCATTCGATTCTCTTTCTCTTTCTGCTGTTTTAATATATCTGCTACTGTCGTTTTGAACAGCATTTCGATGTGTTCAAATTTCCTGTTAAGACTGGTCTCGATCTCATTGAACCTAACCTTGATCTTGTTGAACCTTCCCTCAATGACATTCAACTTTGTGTTGATCCTGTCGAACCTTGTGTCTATGATCGCGAATCTCTTATCAAACCATGCAAAGATAGTCTCCTTTTGAAGTTGGATTCTTTCTTCATGGTAAGCTATCCGTGAGGTAGTTGCCTTCAGCTCAGATTCAATCATCTGCAGGCGGTTGCTAAAATCTCGGGCAACTTGGTCACTGCTAGAGGGTAAAGAACCAGAAACACTATCATCATGGATCAAATCTGTAAATATCTCAGTCAGTCACCACAACAGTTAGACATAAGTGAATGTGTCCTACAGCTTTGGACTTTGAGTCCACGACCGCAGACAAGTCGAGTGGATGAGTTTCTTATAGCACGCGAAAAAACTCGAATCATCGCTATTGGCTTCAAAATACAAGGTGGCACAGAAATTTTGTTCAGGATATAAAGACACAAAGAGGACAAATAGGGCGTTGGTGAAGTTGGTTGAATGTTGTTGGTTGTTGAAGGAAAGAGAAGCATCGAAGAGTTGAGTAAAAGCAGAGTGGCCTAGTAACATAACTAAAGTACGGAGTACTACTGTGTAGTATGTGTTCTTTTGTCATTTTTGTAAATTACGAAATTTGGCGGACTGGCCTCTATAGGCTGCCGTAATCATGTGACTAGCTATTCAGAAGCAGGAAAAATGCAAACCATCCTAGCCTCCACATATAAATTGAAGCATTACTGGCCAGGCTTCTACTTTTCTTTAAATACCTAGCCCGGCATGGAGGTGGCTTCCAGATCAATGATATCTAGGAGGCTGCTCCTTTCCAGAAGCCAACACTTATGGCGGCCTTCAGCTGCTTTGATTCCAGCATACTCCCCAGCGGGCTCGTCCAACAACCTCTTTTTCAGTCAAATTCGGAGCTCTCCAAGGCGCCAATTTACCAATTCACGAATCCTCGCAGCAGATAATTCCTTCCTCAATCTCTCCTCTTCTGCCGGTGGTGGTTCCGGCCCTCCAACTTACTTTTCCAATCGCCAGTCCCTTCCCGCAAATACGATTATCAGATTTGTTCCACAGCAGACGGCATGGATCGTGGAGCGCATGGGAAAATTCCATAGGATTTTAGAACCGGGATTGGCGATCTTGATACCTTTTCTTGATCGGATCGCTTATGTGAAGAGCTTGAAAGAAGCAGCGATCGAGATACCGAGCCAGAATGCTATCACAGCAGATAACGTGACGTTGGAGCTGGATGGAGTATTGTATACCAGGGTTTTCGATGCATATAAGGCTAGGTTTGTGATTATCCTCCAAGTTTGGCATGGCCACGTGGCGTTGGAATGGTGGTATTGACATGTGTGCTTGTTTTCTAGCTATGGCGTGGAGGATGCGGAATATGCTATCTCTCAACTCGCACAGACCACAATGCGTTCCGAAATTGGACAACTCACCCTAGACTATGTCCTCAAAGAGCGAGCTAACCTTAACGCGAACATTTCCCAAGCGATTAACGAGGCGGCGCAGGATTGGGGCGTTGTGTGCCTTCGTTATGAAATCAGAGATATCCATGCTCCCGAAGGAGTCGTAGCCGCTATGCACCGTCAAGTTACTGCAGAGCGATCCAAAAGAGCGGAGATTTTGGAATCTGAGGGTCAAAGACAGAGTGCAATCAATATTGCCGAAGGTCGGAAGCAGTCCGTTATTCTGGCTTCAGAAGCTTTGAAAATGGAGCAAATCAACATGGCAGAGGGTGAGGCAAGATCGATCCGGCTCAAAGCCGATGCAACCGCTCGTGGGATTGATGCGATTGCAAAATCTATTGAGGAGGGTCAGCAGAATGCGCAGGCAGCGGTTAGTTTGTCAGTCGCAGAGAAATATGTTGACGCGTTTGGTAAACTCGCCCGTGAAGGAACAGCAGTTGTTGTGCCTGGGAATGTTGGCGACATGGGTGGCATGATTGCGAGCGCTTTAGCTGTGTATGGCAAGGTTAATGAGAGCCAAGCCAAGGCGATTGCGGCAAAGGGCATTTTGCCACAGGCGTCAAGCAAAAATGAAGAATATGGTGGAAGAAGATCTGAAGATGAGATGAGGCACCGACAGAATGAAGTCTCTGCTCAGGAACAGACGCAAGGGCCTGATTCTGCTCCCGCACAGAACGACGTGGCCGAAAGTGTTCTGGAGTCATTTGAGCGGACCAGCCATCGCAAGAGACCATGAATTCTAACTTAAATTGATGTTCAGCTCCTGAGACATACTTTTACTCTCGACGAACAAAGTCCTCCATGTCCTTTAGTGGGCTGTCTCCAGTGTTTTCGGCCTCTTTGTTTCTCAGGTTGGCTTCGCCCCTCAGCAGGATGGCTGGCGTTTGGGTCTTGAAACTTTAACGTGAATGGTTGACACTGGAGAAGAAGATTTTTGTCTATCCAGGGGAGTTTGCATGGAATAGCCAATCCAAAAAGTGTACAACAGGCACTCTATTATTGTATGATTAAGGTAGTTCTTGAATCATGGCTGTCCCATCGAGGTGCTACAAGCTCTCCAATTACTATGCTTCAACCCAAGCTTTCGTATCCCTGTAGGTAACTAGTTAACTAGGAGTCGTTTTGAGTTAGACACGCTTAACTAAATAACTCCGCCATGCAGACATGATCACTGCTGGCAGATCACCATCGCTCACACCACGCGAGGACTCGACTCCGCGGCCTCTTTTCACTTCCAACTTGTCTCACTACTATTGACTTCCCTTGAGAAATTTTTACTCATTGTTCACCAGATAGATTCCTCCTGTTAAGCAGCGTTCCGCCTTGCCATGGTTGATCACCTAGCTCCTTGAATCCCCAGTCAGCGTAAGCTCCTCCTGACAGCGTGAGACGAAACGAACTGGTGGGAAATCGTTGAGATGCACATCATCAAGCCTGTCTGGCTGACACATGGAGGTACAATCCAATCGCAAGCAACATGGTTCCCTGTCGACGTAAAGCAACAAGCTAACCCAAGTGGCTTCGTCAACATAGGCGAAAGGAAGGATTATGAAGTCTACAGCTGCGACATCTCGCCGGACGGGAAACGACTTGTGACGGCTGCTGGAGGTGAGCGACCATGAATATTTGCGCGCGCTCCCTTGTTCCCTGCGAATCAATACTGCCTTCATATGCATCATACAGCTTTTAAATAACGGACGGTGGCTAACAAATATGGCGAGCTTGCGGTGGTTTCGAGATACAGATGGTCATGTTAGAATATGGTCGACGGATGCGATTTACAATGCTGCGGACCCCGAATATGCGGAGAAGCCTAAACAACTGGCGTCGTTGAGCAATCATTCGGGCACCATTCATACGGTTCGATTCTCTCCAAACGGAAAGTATCTCGCTTCCGGCGCAGACGATAAGATCGTTTGCGTATATGTGCAAGAACCTAATCCTCCTTCGCATACGTCGACATTCGGTAGGCTTTTATACCAATTTGAAGTGTCCAGAACGAAGGATGGTGTTAGAGCTGACATGGATGTCGATAGGAACAAATGAGCCGCCGCCGGTTGAGAATTGGCGTACGATACGAAGATTGATAGGCCATGACAATGACGTGCAGGACTTAGGATGGTCTTGCGACTCCTCTATCCTCGTGTCTGTGGGTTTGGATTCAAAGATCGTCGTGTGGTCGGGGCATACATTTGAGAAACTGAAGACCATTCTGAGCCATCAAAGCCACGTTAAGGGGATTGCCTTCGACCCAGCTAACAAATATTTTGCTACTGCCGGCGATGACCGGACGATACGGATATTCCGATTTACATCTCCTACCCCAAATTCCACTGCGCACGACCAAATTCAAAACTTTGTTTTAGAACATACAGTGAAAGCGCCTTTTGTGAATTCTCCACTGACTACGTATTTTCGGCGGTGCTCGTGGTCTCCGGATGGAAATCACATAGCCGCTGCGAATGCGGTTAATGGCCCTGTTAGTGCGGCTGCAATCATAAACCGCGGAACTTGGGATAGTGATATCAACTTGATTGGCCATGACGCTCCGGTCGAAGTGTGTGCCTTCTCCCCGAGACTGTATTCAACCAAACCTCCGAGTAAGATTCCGACGGATAACCAAGGGCATGCTATCCGTACGCTTGTGACAGTAATCGCATGTGCTGGCGGAGACAAATCCCTAAGTGTCTGGATCACGAGCAATCCGCGCCCGATTCTGATCGCTCAAGACCTGTCGGCAAAGGCAATTTCTGACCTTGCATGGAGTCCTGATGGACGAGGATTATTTGCCACGGCACTTGATGGGACGATATTGGGGGTTCGTTTTGAAGATCAGGAGCTTGGCTACCCTATGCCGATCGAAGAGAATGAAAAATCTCTAACGAAATTTGGTACGAATAGAAGAGGGGCAGGCATTGTTGAATCTACAGATGGCTTATTGCTCGAGGAGAGGAGCAAAGCAGGTGAAATTAAAGGCGTCGAAGGCCGTATGGGCGCCTTAATGGGTGATGACCATGCATTAACAGAAGGAAGAGTAAATGGAACTTCAGAGGATCTGTCCAAGAACGGAACCACGTCTGCTGGAGCTGCTACGCCAACCGGAACACAGAAAACGCAACAGAACGGAGTAACAAATGGCACAACGGGAGAGCAGGAAAAGCCAGATCCATATGCAGCTAAGCTCGAGAGATTGAAACAGCGCCCAACGTACACAAAGGACGGCAAGAAGCGTATTGCACCGCTTTTAGTATCTGGTGCGGGTGGCACTCAGTCGTCTCTTCCCAAGTCAAGGCTAGTTGCTGCGTCCGTGGGAGCGCAAGCTGGAAGAACCGAAGGCCCAGAGACGATCCTAGATCTGTCAAAACCGTTCGATGGTCTTCCAAAAGGTGGACTTGCTACCTTATTATTTGGTAACAAACGCAAGTTTGCGCAGTTGAACGATAGCGAGGAAAATGCCGTTGAGAAGCGAGTCACAGCGGCAGCTCAAAGTGGTGCGACGCTGATCCTCTCTAACGGGCCAGATGGTCTCGTTCCAGCCGCTCCAGCTCCAGGGGGAGTACGAGAAACACCTGAATTTATCCGGCCGGCTGTGATTAACCCTGTTATGTCCGTAAGCCAGCTGAGGCTGGCAGTACCAAAAGTTAGGAGTCATATCCTTCAAGGCACTGATGCTTTTGGAAACCCCACCGATGTGTCCAGCGGCTCAGGGACATCGTCGCAGACGAAAGCTGACCTCATCTTCGAAGCCCGCAATCCTTCCGGGGCAAGTTTGACGGGTCGGACTGCCGACCGCGAGCCTGCGCGAATAAGTCTTACTCGCGGCGACCAACCTCTTTGGCAAGACTTCTTACCTAAAGCTGTCCTCCTTGTCACCGGAAACAGGAAGTTCTGGGCCGCTGCTACTGAGGATGGGTCAGTTTACATCTGGACCCCAGCAGGACGTCGCCTTCTTAATGCACTTGTTTTAGAGGCGCAGCCAGTGATCCTCGAATGCAGGGAATCTTGGCTTCTATGTATCACTGCCGTGGGCATGTGTTACGTTTGGAATGTCACGACGCTCAACTCGCCTCACCCGCCCATATCTTTAGCTCCCGCACTCGACGCAGCGCTCCATACGATGACTGGGCATCCCACTACGGCTCCATCGGTCATTGGCGCGCGAATTAGCTCTCAAGGTCGAATCATTGTTGCTTTGTCAAACGGAGACGGATATAGTTACAATCCTTCACTGTACACCTGGCAGCGACTGTCCGAACCATGGTTCGCCGTGGCCAGTCAGTATTGGAACACTACGGATTCATCGGTGGGTGACCTGCAATTGGCAAGTAGTCAAACAGGGCCCACTGCAAAAGTACCCATATCCGCAGGAATTATTCCATTCCTTGAAAGGAATACTACTCATGAAATCCTTACTCGTGGACGTGGGTATTTCCTACAGAGATTAATTAAGGCATTGCTATCCAAGGAAGGATTTGAGAGCTTTGAAGCGAGCGCATCTCTTGCTCATCTCGAAAATCGGGTTGCAGCTGCACTTTCCTTGGGAGCAAAGGAAGAGTTCCGCCTATATCTCTTGATGTATGCGAAGCGTCTGGGTGTGGAAGGCTCGAAATTGAAAGCAGAAGAGTTGTTGGAAGGGCTGTTTGGTGGTATTTTCACTGAGGGCGACACAGAGAAACCACCTACGGAGAATCAGCCCCAAGATTCAGAGGAGGGACCTTGGGATAGTGAATCAGAAACACTCTGCGGCTGGTCACGGCGCGACTTACTAAAGGAGGTGATTTTAAATCTCGGTCAGTTAAGATTATTTTCTAAGGATTCTCCATCCCACTATAGCAATTTGTTTGACTGACTTCCTGGTAGGAAAACACCGAGATTTGCAACGAATTACTGTTCCATATGCCAAGGTGCTTGGGATCCTTGATTCTGATCAAAACGAAGCAGATCCTATGGTCATTTAGCATGTAGTCTTGCTGTTTTTATGAGTTTCTGGCGTTGTGAGATGACGGGTCTGGTTGAGAGAGCGCAGGATGGGCACCACGGAGTTTTCTATTGATGAAGATGCTATTCCTACGGTGGTAGTCGTCAGCTTGTTCTGTAGTATATCATTGCGATACGGATGACATTCTTGATACTTTCAAGTCTTTTTCTGCGTTGATCGAGTTCAAGTTCAGATGAGGCTCAGGGGAACTGTGTCACGTGGCCTTTTTTTCTTTTGGCTGAAAAATCAACCCCAAATCAACATCCTCCCAACTCATAACTAACATCTTCCTCTTTTCTCTTCCTTTCTCCAAGCAACACCCTCTGTAGACCCTTTTATTGGGTCATTTTCACGGTGTCGTCCTCTACTATAACTCGGATATTCTTCTCTTCTTTCTACTCCCCATTTTCACAGGTCGCAGCTGGTCCTGCTTTTCTCCTAAGAGCTCAGTCCACCACGGCCCCGCGCGTAACACTCACCTCTCACTTCATAATCTTCCGCACATACGCTAGCAAGAAAAGGAAAATGGCTCCAAAAAAGCAAGTCAAGGAGGAGAAGGTCCTTTTGGGCCGCCCTGGAAACAACTTAAAAAGCGGTATCGTACGTGCGGACTCAAATCGCATTATTCTCTGTTCTTGAACTCTGTTCGTCTTCTTTCTAGTCTTTTCACTTTCTCAGCCCAATAACTGTGATGAATTTGTGTGCTGACTTCCAGTCTTTGCACAGGTGGGTCTCGCGAATGTCGGTAAATCGACGCTTTTCCAGGCTATCACGAAATGCTCGCTGGGTAACCCTGCAAACTTCCCATACGCCACCATCGACCCTGAGGAGGCACGTGTTATTGTTCCTGATGCCCGATATGACTGGCTTTGCGAACATTATAAACCAAAATCACAAGTGCCCGCCAATTTGACAGTATACGATATCGCTGGTTTAACGCGTGGCGCTTCCACTGGTGCTGGCCTTGGCAATGCCTTCCTGTCACATATTCGAGCTGTGGATGCCATTTTCCAAGTTGTGCGATGCTTTGATGATGCTGAGATTATTCACGTGGAGGGAGACGTTGATCCCGTACGAGACTTGGAAATCATCAGCGATGAGCTGCGAATCAAGGACTGTGAATGGGTTGAGAAAGCTCTAGAAAACTTGTCTAAGCAGACGAGAAGAGGCGGACAAAGCTTAGAGATGAAGAAGTTAAAAGAAGAAGAAGCTACTGTGGCCAAGGTTTTAGAATTCCTGAAAGAGGGAAACAACATAAGAAAGGGTGATTGGTCCCCTAAGGAGGTAAGCTTCTTGCTTTTCTTTTCGATTTGTCCGTGGTTTGCATGGCTATTATGATGAACAAGAGCTATAAAGCTCGATATAATCCCAGCTCGTCGAATGCCCTCGTTAATTTCACGTTTGAGGGCATTTTGAGATGAAACCCAACCCTGATATTTACTTCTGTCTACCATTCATTCCTGTATTCTGAATTCGAGAAGTTGGACACTTTTTCCTGACCATTATATGTGGCGATAGGTCGAATATATCAATCGTTTGGACCTCTTGACTGCCAAGCCTGTCGTCTATCTTGTTAATCTCAGTGAAAAAGATTATATTCGCCAGAAGAACAAATATCTGCCAAAAGTCGCGGAATGGATTAAGAAAAACTCCGAAGGAGATCCAATCATCCCTCTCTCTGTGGCTTTTGAAGAGCGAATAACTCGCTTTGAAAGCGATGCGGCGGCTGAGGAAGAATGCAAGAAACTTGGCACTAAATCAGCTTTGCCAAAGATCATTGTGACTATGCGCCAGGTCTTGAATCTTGGTAGCTTTTTCACCACAGGAACTGATGAAGTGAGACAATGGACCATCCGAAAAGGGACCAAGGCTCCACAGGCCGCTGGTGTTATCCATTCAGGTACGTCTACATTTATTTCGGCATACCGATATGCATTGGTGCTGATGAGACTGGTAGATTTCGAGAAAACATTTATCCAGTGTATCGTCTTCAATTACGATGTACTCAAAGAATATGGCGATGAAGCCGCCGTCAAGGCTGCTGGTAAGGTTCTCACGAAGGGCAAGGATTATGTCGTGGAGGATGGAGATATTATCTTGATCAAGGCTGGAGCTGCGAAGGGTTAACTACATAGACATTCATCTTCTATACAAAGCCTCATTCTACATTTCGGAGGTTATTCGCCTTCACGGTTTAGAAGTCAATACGACGACCAATGATTTATCAATGGTTAACAGCCAGTTCTCTCTCTTTCTTGGGGTGTTGAAGCCTTGAACAAGTCCAGCGTAGAACGAGGGATAAGAGCAATGGTAGCGGCAGTCATGTGAGCATCGAGCCCTAATCAGGATAGCAACATTCCCCGCAAGTGATTGTAGGAGTCGATGGCAAGCCAGAAGATAGCCCAAGTGCAGCAGACGGCGCTTTTTTAAACCACTCTTGAACTCTCCATCTTCTCTATTATATTTGCATTCTAACTAACTATGTTCAAAAAAGAGTAAGTATTTTCGGATTTCTTGCGTTCGATATCATTCAGTTTTTTACCCCGCTGCCCACTTGCTTGCTCAAACCACAATAAAGCTCCAAGTGAAGAAATACACTCGGACAATCTCTCCTATGCGCCCTACTTCCCAGAGTCAAACAATCAACTGTATGCTAACTTCTCAATCGTTATCACAAAGCATATCCGCCGGCGCACGCTCAAAAGTCAAGTCTTCCGTCCAACGATCCCTCCGAAGCAAGTTCCTCGAGACATATCCCGGCTTCGAACCCTACATCGATGAAATAATGCCCAAAAAGGCATCCTTGGAATCAGTGAAACTGTACGCCCACGCCCCGTCCCCAAAAACCTTTTTTGGTTTTTTTTATCGCGAATAAAACTACATTATATCCGCTTTCCCAACCAGAACAATCGTTGTTTCTTTTCTTCTGTAACTAAATTTTGGACAACAAAAGCCCCGACCGCATAACCCTCTACCTCAGCGACTCTCACCCCGTCTTCTTCCAATCCCTCGACAGCCCATTGATCCCGCACCTCCGCGTCCTTCACGCCTTTCCCACCGCGATACCCTCCATCGGCATCGACCGCGGCGCAATCCGCTTCGTTCTCTCCGGCGCAACGCTCATGGCTCCCGGCCTTACGTCCGCCGGCGGGCGATTGCCGGATCCGGTGAATAATCCCGGCGAGAAGGAATTAGAGGCCGGGGAGGTGGTCGCGATTAAGGCGGAGGGGAAGGAGGAGATTTGTATGGTGGGGGAGTTGAAAATGGGGACGGCTGAGATGAAGAAGAAAGGGAAAGGCGTGGTGATGGATGAGGGGCATTTCTTGGGTGATGGGCTGTGGAAGTTGACGTTTGATTGAGGGACCGGGGTTTTACTCGGCAGACCAATATGCAATGCGTCGATTTGGCGTTGCATATGCTATAATGTCTTCAGCAGTGGAGTCTGCAGAGGGTGGGTTGAAACACGAAGTAAGCTGGGAATGCTCACTTCCAGATACTCCTGCTCAAAAAGAGATCAGGCTGAAGGGACCATGTGGGCAATCGAGGACTGGGTGAAATGGACTCTCAAAATCGCCCTTAATGGATATATTAGTCTATTCTGTGTCTTAGATTGAATCTGGTCCAAAATATAGATTCATCAGCTGTAGGAAACCGCGTATTAAAACAACGTCATTGCATCTTCGTCGTCATGGGCTATGGCTCCCACCACTTGACTGCAGTGTTCTTGGGCTAGATGACCGCACATTGAGGCTTAAAGGTTTCATCTCCGGACTGGGTACTCCACTGCCGTTCAATGCAGGCGGGGAGAGCTGATCTCCTCGTCGCAGTCCGACTTTGACGACAGCACGTCTTAGCATGTCTCCTGAGCTGTCCAATGCCATAAGAAAGCGGGCGAGCTCGCCGCACAATTCCCAATCCCCCTTTTGAGAAGCTAGCCGGAGCAATCGAACCACAGATGCTTCGATCTTTTCGTCATTGCTTTCGTTGCTAGAGTCATCAAATGCTTGCAGCACAAGCAGATATCCCCCAGCAGTCTTGAGAGAATTGAATTTCAATGCTTGCTCGAAAAGTTCGTTTGGTGGAGGAAGATGAGCGAAGAGTGTCCGCCATGATCGTAATTCGGTTTTTCGGATGCATCGAACAAGAATGTCTAGGTATAGCTCAGGTGGATTTCCGGCTTGCAAGAACGACAGAACAGAGGGAAGCAAGTGGTTCTCGTTTGCTGAACCGTTGTGTTGACTGTGCGGATTATCGACCTCTTCATCTAGTACATGATGTAAAAGTATTTCTAAGGCGTGGGGAAAGTATGATAAGTGTGAAAAGTGATGGCAGATGGAAAACGCTGAAGGGGTATCAAATTGAGACAAAGTATATTGAAGTATATATGGCAGAAATAGCTGGCTCTAAGTCGTATTAGTAAAATCCAAACTGTCAAAGGCAATAGAAAACGTACCCGAATTGCAAATCGATGTAAAGTAAATGTGACATCTCGTCGTTGAGTAATCTCAGGCTCTATTCCGAGAATAATGCCTTTATTAAGAAGAATCGATAATGGGTAAAAATCAACAGGAATTGCTAACGGTTTCAAAATCTCGTTCGAGGGCCGTTTCGGTCGGATAACTTCCTGTACGTCAGCCCAGACTAGTAAATCCTTGCCTCCAAATACCCATAAGGAGTCTCGTAAAGAGATATCAGACTGCACATTGTTTAACGCAGAGACTGCTGATGGACTTGGCGGTAACGATTCATCTCCCGGTGGCGTGAAATTGAAAGAAAGCTGATCACGCATCAATATGTAATATTCGACATCGTGCGCTACAATGCGCATATCATATTTCAACTCCTCGGGCTGAGAGACACATGGCTGTAGCAAAACTAACTTCCCGTCAACTAGGAATAGAACTGAAGCTACGGCAACGTCTTGTGAAGGATCTCCATTTCCTAGGTTAATGTTAATCACTTTGAACGTATGAGGATCGCTACACGGTACTTACGAAGCTGATCCTCAGGCAAAACCCAGCTGATCGCACGGACACGTGTGGGGGCCCGAACGATTCCGTGGAAAGCTATCTGTCCAACCTGAACAAGACTAAGTCTCGTCCCTGAAGTATTGATAACATAATGAAAAAGGATGTTCTCATAAGTATAAACCAGCAAAGAATCTTCACCAGAAGGCCCGATAAACACCGCTGGGGAGGGCAAAGGCTCAATATACAGGACTGAAGAGCTATCTAGTGCTAGCTCACGAGAGTACATTCGTAGCTAAAAAGGTTAGCATGAAATGAGTGTCGAGGAAGAAAATGGCGAATACCTCATAAGCAGCATTGCACTCAACCGCAGCAATCAAGATATGGCCGTACCAGCACATGCCACCTTGTACAGCAAAAGAATCTTCTTGTCTCTGATCATCAAAGATCTTCCATCGATTGCTTTGGACACTGTAGTGAGCAAGCCCCCTTCTCCCAGCGATAGCTACGTATCTTCCATCTTGAGAAACACAACATGACCGAATTGGCCATTGTGAATGGAGGTAGCGAGGAGGGAACTGCGCATGATGCCACAGCGAATCTTTCCCAGATATAGTGGTCAAGTCTGGCAGATCATGCCCGCGATATAGGATGGCCTCCGTTCCAGTCTGTAAAAGCGCGCGGGCGAGGTTTGCTGATGAAAAGCACCCCGTCAGAGAACTTCGTGCAAGCTCCAGCATCCATAATCGTCTGTCATTGTGAGACGTTAAGAGAATGTCGGATCCACCACCTATCCAGGCACCCATAGAGACGCCGGTCAACCACGTTTCATCATTTCTCAGAGCCAGTGACGAGTCGGCAGCAACACTGCTTCCTCCCGCTTTTCCAAATACGCTCCATGTCGTCCATCCGTGCTCATATCCTGCAAATAAGCAGTAGCCATCAGGAGAGTAGCTCATGAATGATATGGCACCTATGGCAGCTCTAGATGCAGGGAGAGCAAGTTTATGGGACAAGGGGATGTTGCCCATGTAGTCTTTGGCTGAATATACAAAAATCTCACCATTGACACAGCCGACAGCAAGTAGAGAAAACCTTGCATTCACAGCAACCTGCTCCGCTTTCTGGCTTTCACTCTCTGGTGCATGAAATCTATGGCCTTTGAAAACAGGCCTGGGCGGACTGCCATCTTGAGATTCTTCGATGCTATGCTGCACTGCATAAGCCTGTCCGTCACTAGTAATCCACAGTAGCAGATTCATAGCACGGTCGTATACCATATTCACAACCGCAGATTTCTTCGACAGCCATGAAATGCGATGCAGCAACTCGGTCGTGGTCTGATGTCCATGTTTATCTGGCATCCATCGGATGGACTGGATTGCTGCAGGTTTCACAGTGGCAACCATTAATTCATTATCAAGGGCTAGCGCCTTGCTTATTCCGGCATCCACCTTAATGACTACTCTAAATCGTATACTAGCTTCTCGGATGTCCTGTGAATCATCAGCTGTAATTTGGTGATGACGTCTCGGTTGAGTATGCATAAAGAGATGCTGGTAGACGTGGGAATTCGAAGCGACGGCAATCGAATATGTGATAAGGTATCCGTGAAGAGTCTGAACAACCACAATGGCGGCATCAGGCCGTAGTAGGAGGGCCACGTTGGATCCATAATTCTTCAGAGAGCGTGGTGATCGCTTTACAGCTGCGATCACGGCTGTGGGCTGCGCACCAGTCAACATTTAGAACAGGAAAAAAGAAATAGAGGGGAAAAAGAAAGACAAACAGCCTACTTTAGTCTGCCAAATTGCAAGCGAGGACTGGGTCATCGTCGCAAAAAGCAGCCCATTTTTGGAGACGCAGAGGCCCCTGATGGGCTCGTTTGCCCATGTTTGCTGCTTAGAACTGAATTCCCGGTCCTCTTTATCCTCGTTTGTCAGCTTCTCCTCGGGGGAGCCATCATCAGGGTTTCCATCCCGAGCTGCAATGCCATCTTCGACCTCTGGTAATGCAATACTTGGGCCATTGACTGCGTAGATTCTAGGTACTCCATTTGGCCAGTACATTGCTGGACGTGATTGTCGATGGGCTTCGACGCCAGTCACAGTAGATCATCTTTATTTAAAAGCTGATAACTAGCGGTTTTCAAGATACTGATGTATATAATTGTCCGGTGGCTGCTTGTTGAAGCTGGACTTGCCCTGAAACAAACGAAGTGAGAGAAAGGGTCTAGGACCGTCCTGATCACGTGCAGGAGACAGGTGTGCTGCCCAGGGAGATTTGGCAGGTTTTTGAGGGTTTGTTGCAGTCACCTGACTTTTTTTGCTTGCCCTGAAACAAATGAAGTGAGAGAAAGGGTCTAGGACTGTCCTGATCATGTGCAGAAGACAAATGTGCTGTCAGAGAGAATTTGATGAATTTTGAGAATTTGTTGCAGTTACATGATTTTTTTTGTTTTTTCTTCTGCTGCTGATGAGAAAGACACAATCATGTGATTTTTTTTGCTTTTTCTTCTGCTGCTGATGAAGACAACATAATTATGTGATTTTCTTTGTTTTTTCTTCTGCTGCTGATGAAGAAGACACAGTTATGTGAATTTTTTTATTTTTTTTTCTTTTGCTGCTGATGAGAGCAATACAGTTATGTGATTTTCTTTGCTTTTTCTTCTGCTGCTGAAGAAAAAACATGTTCATGTTGTGATTTTATTTATTTTTTTTTAACTGAGAAGAAAAACACAGTAATATAATTTTATTTATTTTTTTTTTAATTAAAAAAAAAATATAGTAATGTGATTTTTTTTATTTTTTCTTCTGCTAATAAAAATGCAGTCATGAAGATATGATTTTTTTTGTTTTTCAAATGAGTTTATGTGACTCACTCACTGACATCAGATTTTGTGACTTCTTGCAGCTAACTGACAATTATTCTTCATGATTACTTGTTTTTTCTTCATACAAAATGAGCAATGTTTTAAAACTTGAGAATAATTTATTTAATGTTTTTGAAAATGCAGTTTTAATTTATAAATTTTCATTTTGATTTCATGATATTTTGTTATATATTTATTATTGACATTGACTCACACAATTTAATGAGTGCATGCAATTGTCAGTTGAATATTTTGTTGTATATTTAATATTAAGATTAATTTTCACTGTTTGATTGCTGTCTGCAACTATCAATTGACATGAGAAAAAAACATCACAAAAATGTTTGAAGTAAAGATAATTACATTTGCAGTTAATGTTTAATTTTTTGATTTTTCATATATTATTTTTGTGTTGATTTTTTTATAATATTCAAAAGCATCTTGAATTTACAATTTGTTTTGCTAAAAGTGTTTTCAGTAGCAGAACAAGAAATTTGTTAATTTTTTTAATTTTTCTGTACAAGAAACTGAAAGAAAAAAAAATAAATGTGTATTTTAAAATATCTTGAAGATATAACATTACTTTTTTCATCTCAGTCTGAGAATTATTTTATTCAGAAAAAAAAATAATGCTGTTGTGTCATCAGAAATTAAATGAATAATCAGAAAAAATGATGAAAAAACAAATTATAATATTTCACAATTTAATAAAAGAAAGCATTGAATGATATATTTATTCAAATTATGTAATTTTTTTTTAAGCAAAAAAATTTTTCAGAAATTATTTTTGAGAATACAACACTATATTTGAATAATTTGAAGAAACAATTTTGATATTTGAAAATGTTAGCAGCAGATGAAAGCAGAAAAATTAAAAAAAATCAATAAAATTATAATTTTGTACATTTCATGCTGATTTTTTTGAATTTTTCTGTCAAAATACAAAAAATGTTTTAAAAAAGTTAGAATTAATTGTTACAATTGTTCATCAAATAAAAAAGTGTTTGTGATTTGCTTTTTAAATTTTGACAATTGAAAATATCAATTTATCATGTTTGATATCATGCATTTGAGTAGTATGCATGAAGTAGCTGCTTTTAATTGCAGTGATTTTAGTTTAGTATTGAGTTGTGTACACATTTAACAGTAATTAGTGAAGTGAAAAGCTGATGTTCAAATGTATGTATGTACATAATTGAAAGCATTTTATGAGATTTTTTAATTAATATTTTTTTATTATGAAACAACTGTTTCTTTGAGACAATGATTGATCAATTGTTGTTTGAATTTATAGAGATTTAATGTGAAGATGAAATGAATAATATTAAGTATAATGAAGATTTAGCTTACAGTTAACACTTTTTTATGATTGCTTGAAGTGTTTAAATTTTAGTTAAAAATTGCAAAATTACTCAGAAAATAATTATTATGATTTCAATATATGAAATTTATCATTGAATTTTTATACTGAATGATTGTAAAATTTTATTGAGCATTGTATTGCTATGCTGAAAAATTTTTATATATAAATTATAAAATCATAAAATTGTAGTTTGTAAAAAATCAAACAACTTACAGAAATTTTTCTTATTTTATTGCAAGCATTTTACAATTATAATTACAATTTTGTGAAAATGACTGAAAAGAAGTTGAAGCTTGTGGTGACAGCAAAACAATTGTTTGAAAAGTTAATCAGAGTCATGCAGTATTTAACTGCAATTACATTTGTGAAAAATTTTATTTTTTGTAAAAATATAAAAATAATAAATCTGATTTGATCAGAAAATTGTGAGACTGTGCTGATGCAATTTTGTGATGAATTACAAAAAAAATCATGTTAGTGATGCAAAAATAATTATGAGTTATTCACAAATTGTGTAATGATTGTCAATTGTTTTAAAAATGCTTGTGTGAAATGTTATGTTAATAACATGATGACACAATGCTCATTTCAGTCAGATAAATATCATATCAGTTTTGTTGAAAATCAAATACAATCAGCAGCTGACTTGAAAATTGTAAAATAAATTACATGTTGTGAAATTATAAAAACAAAAAAAAAAAAACTCTCACAGCAAAAAAAATTAATGAAGAAAAAAAAAAATCTGAAAAGATGAGTTGTCATGCATGTATATAATTACATAATTTTTGTCATGATAACTGCAGTGTTTTTAATGTCTGCACAGCAGACATTTTTTCAAATTTTGATTTTAACTTATCAACAATTTACAGTGATTGTGAAAGTGTTTTTTGCTCTGACAGTCACAATAATGACTTTTATTGATTTATATGTAAAGAAAACAAAATTGAAAGAAATTGAATTTATTAATGAGAAAGTTGAGACAGTTAATCTGAATGATGAAAAGAAAAAGAAATTGACTGAAGATGCTGACAGCATGATTGAAGAATTTGTTCATCAATGTAAATAAGCTGCTGATGATGTAACTGCTGACAGATTGTTCAATTTTGATGATTTTGTGAATCAAATTACTGAAAATGTGCAGCAGTGATTGTTGAGAAAGCTGCAAGAAGATAAAAAAATTTAGTAAAAAAACTAAAATGAAGTAATCAAAAAAGTTAAAAACTAACTGAATGCAATGATTATATTATTTTGATAATTAAAAATTTAATCAATGCAGAATTTTGCTGAAAAGTCTGAAAGAACTTTTACAGTTGCACTCATAAATAATAATTTTAATAAAAATTTCAGAATAATAATAATTTTTTTAATTATATTTAAAATGTGCAACAATTTCAAAATATACAATATTTTCTGTGCAGTCATTTGTAACATCATGAAGATGAATGCAGAAGAGCTGTTATAACTTTGTATGTTTTTAAAATTTTTCAAAGTATCATGATTATTTTCATAATATAAAGTTTAAATGTAAGAAAAAAGTTTCTTCAGTGAACAAAACTTCACAGTTTTATTTCAGCAACAATGATTGAAGACTGCTGTTCAGATGAATCAGTTAAATTTGTTAGCTTACATATAAAAACTTGTTGTTTTAATAGTTTTTTGCAGTGTTTTCTGAGTTGATTGATCAGATTTGAATACTTACATAATATAATTTGTTGATCTGATGATTTTAACTGAAACTGATTGTCATCTGAATAACTTGATCATTCAGATGAAAATATTGTAAAACTCAGCAATTTAAATGCTGTAAAGCAATCATGAATCATGTGTTGTCAAAAAATTTTTCATCATGAATTAATTGTTTTTCTGAAGCAACACATGATTTACTGTTGTTCAGATGTTTTTCAAATTTATGAAAATCTGCTCTGAATATTTGATGATTTATATAAAAAAATTTGTTATTCTGATGATTTTTTGTAGAAACTGACAGTTGTTCATTTTGTTGATTAAAATTAATGATTTATGTAAGAAAATTTATTGTTCTGATGATTTTTTGTAGAAACTGATGACTGTTTGTTTTGATTAATCAAAATTGATGATTTATGTAAGAAAATTTGTTGTTTTGATGATTTTCTGCAGAAACTAACAGCTATCTATTTTGATTAATCAAAATTAATGATTTATGTAAGAAAATTTGTTGTTCTAATGATTTTCTATAAAAACTGATGACTGTCTGTTTTGATTAATCAAAATTAATAATTTATGTGAGAGAATTTGTTGTTCTGATGATTTTCTGCAGAAATTATGAGATCAAACTTTTTCAAAATTGTTTTTTCTTGCTGCATTTCTATATATTAATCTGAATTTCACATACAGTTTTATATGATATATTTCATTAAGACTTATATTATTTCAATATATATTAAACCAGCATCTTAAGCTCTTAAAAGTCTTCAAGATTCAATCAGAATATCTTACAAGACAGATCACTTTTATATAAAGTTTTTTTATATAAATCAGACACTATATTCACACATTATTGAGATTTCAAACAAAATTATTTTAATGTTGAATTATCATCTGCAGTTATATACAAATTTGACTGTATATTTGAACAAATTTCACTCATATTTCAATTTCTTGCTAGTTGTAACAGACAGTGCAGCTCATTAAATGTTTTTTTCATTCAAGTTTTTTTTTATGAATGACTTTAAAAGCAACAAGATTTTAACAAAACACAAAAAAATCTGTCAGTTAGTTAATGAATATTGATTTTTATTTCTTCTGATTAACAAATGCAAGAAAGTTTGCTGATCAGTCAACAAATCATCATTCTGATCTGTTTCAGTCATGAGCTTCATTTACAAAATAGCATTTTTATTGATTTTTATCACAAGTTTGTGAGCTGTCATTTTAATCAGCTTCATTCACACAGTTTTTGAACTACTGTTGTGATCTGTTTTGACTTATCAACAGTACAAAACAAATCTCAGCATCAATCTGATTTAAATTTCAAGATTCATTATAATTCATGTCATTCAAGTGAATTCTCAACATTAGTGATGACTGAAAAAACTGAATCACTGTCATTCAGCAACAAATACAAGTTTATAATATCTGAAAGTATATCAATCTGTCAGTTGAAAAGTTTTTTAAATTGAAAAAGTGAATCTGCAAAGCAATTAAAAATGCAAAAAACAATGTTTTAGAACAAAAACTTGTCACATTAGATTTTAAACAAAAAAATAAAAACTTCATTGAGAAAAAAAATGTCATGAGTCAGATACAATCTTATATAAAAGCACATTTTCATTTAAAACATTTTTTTGTACTTTGCAATGTCATCATCATTCATGATCTGCTGATTATTCTTCAATAAAAGCTTGTCAAAATCACTGAGCAATGAGATTGTGAGCTTTCAAATCATTTCATGACTTTTTGAATGAATTCTGATTGTAAAACTTCACTTGAAAACTGACTCAGTGACTGAAAATTTATCATGAAGCAGCTTACTGAGCATAAGATCACAAACATGCTAGAAAACAGCAATGTCATTTTCAGATTTCTACATGCTGTTGAAAGATTCAATAAGAATTTCACAAATCATCATAATTTCAAGTGCATGAAGCAAGCTTGAAAAAACAAATCAGTAATTGACATCAAGAAACTGATTAAAAAATTTCATCAGAATCAAACATAACAAATTTCAAAAAAACAAAATTTTTTAGCATTTTTAATTTCAGAGTGTGAATCAAGTTTACAAGACAAAAAACAATCAGAAAACTCAAAAATCAAGTGCTTTTGCAGCAAATGACACTAAATGTCTGTCTGCTACTATCTCAATTCAGAAATATACTCAAATAACTGAAAACTGAATTTGAAAATCATGAAGCAAATAAAAAAAAAACTCAAGAATTCAGTTTTCAGAGCACAAGTAACAAAGCTTGTTGAAAAAGCAAAGAAATTTAAGAAAAAGAGTAATAAAAAAAAGCAATGATTCATTGCAAGAAATTTTTGATTAATCAAAATTAATGATTTATGTAAGAGAATTTGTTGTTCTGATGATTTTCTGTAGAAACTGAATGTCATTCACATTGATTAGTCAAATCTGATAACTTATGTAAGAAAATTCATTGTTTCAGTAGTTTTCTGCAGAAACTGACTGCTCTTCACATTAATTGATTGAATTTGATAATTTATGTAAGAGAATTGATTGTTTCAGTGATTTTCTGCAGAAATTGATTATCATCTGCATTAATTGATTAAATTTAATAATTGATATAAGAAAATTGATTATTCTGATGATTTTCTGTAAAATTTAACTGCTGTATATTTTAATTGATTAAAATTGATAACTTATGTAAGAGAATCACTTGTTCTGATGATTTTCTGCAGAAATCAATCACTGTCTGCATAAATTGATCAAATTTGATAGTTTATGTAAGATAATTTATTGTTCTGATGATTTTCTGCCAGAACTGAATGATATCTGAGTGAATTAATTAAATTTAATAATTTATATAATATATTTTATTGATTTGCTGATTTTAACTGTAACTGACTGCTGTCTGTGTGAGTTGATCATATTTAATGATTTATGTAAGATACTTTGTTATTATGTCAGTTTTCTTGCACAAAAAATAATCATCACATGTGTGAATTAATTTATTGACAATTTTTGATCAGATGATTCTTCTGATTGTTGTGCTGTTGCTGATGTTGTCAGAGCTTGTGTTTAATGTATTTTTTGTTTGTTGATTGTTTTGATTTGAAGTGCTTGATCACTTTCATTTTTGTTTTATTGTTATTCTGTGTATGATTTATTCACAATTTTTAATTTATCATTTTGATGTATTTGCTTTTTCAGATTTAAACACTTATTCAAACTCAAAGTTTTTTTTTCATTTTTTAAAAATATGTGTGATACAAGAACTTCTCTGATTGTATGTTACTTTTTTTTTATGTTGATTAAATAAATGATCTGATTTTGTAAAAGTTGATGTGTGTTGTCAATTGCTTTGATTTAATAAAATTCATTAATTTTTTCTTGAGCTTATGTGTTTTTTATTCATGACTGCAGTCACTTTCAATTTTTGCACATTATTTATTTTTCATGCTGTAAGATCAGCATGTTTCTTATCAAATTAGATGATTTGTCATCATGTTATTTTTGTGCTGTTTTGTTTACTCATGCTGATGAATCATGAAGTTTTTTTTGTTCAGTTATTTCTGCAGCAGTATTGTTGTCTTGCTTGTTTTATTTAATTTTATAATTAATATGCTTTATTTTATATGTTTTGTTTCATATTTATTCATGTGTTTTGTATATGATACAGAAGATATATATTGTTTCTTTATTGTTTGTTTTTGATATTTTGAGAATTTGATTGTTGTTGTAATGAAGATGTTTATCTGAATGTATTGCTTTCATTGTGTACAGTCATGATTACATTTGAAATGAAAAATTTGCAATGATTGTTGAGCTTACATGAAAAACTAATTCACTAAATAATGAAGAATTAATTCTTCATCTGAAAATTTCAATTATTTGAATGTATCTTAAACTGATTTTTCTTCAAGTGAGCTTTCTGATGAATATTTTGTGTTTTTTGTCTTCATCTTGTTTTTGATTGATCTTGCTGAATATTATATATTGCTGAAGAATATTGTGCTTCTTTTATTCTGATATGTTAAGTTATTAATTTCTTACAAGTGAAATATAGTGAATGATTAAAGTTGTGAGCAGCTTTTTTTTCAACAATTAACTTGAGACATATAACTTTTTTGATTTCAGCTTTTGATCATATTTTTTTAAAAAAGTGTATAACTTTTATATATACTGTGTGTGACATTCTGACTTCTTCTTTGCAGCTGCATCAGTAATTTCATTTTGATTTTGTTTTGAAATGCATTTGTGATTGTTTTGATTAATGTGATATTTAAAATGATTTTTACTTTCTCTGCAGTTTGTGCTATCACAATGCATCTCATCAGTGAATTTTCAGATTATCAGTCTTGAATATGATGAATGTAAATTTTTGTCATTTTTATTCTGATGTTTTGATTAACTTGATTTTGATAAAAAAAATTTCATTGTCATAAGTCACTTCTTGCTGATGATTGTAAAATTGAAACTGAGTAAAACTTTGAACAATATTTTTTATCAAACACTGATAAATCATGTTATAATTATATCTCAAAATTCTTTACTTTTGTTCTGTCTGCTTTCTAATTTTTTATTGAAATTTGAAACAATAATTTGTGTTTTCTGAATTGATAGAAAGTCATCTGATGAGACATTATTGAAATTATATCTTCAGATGTATAAGCAGAAGATTTTGTCTGCACTTAAGTTTCTGTGTGCAACAAATCATTTATATAAACAGATTTTTATTAACTACATGAGCATAATAACTTAACTGAATGATTTTGTACTGATTAATGTTTTGCAAAATGTTATGCATTTTTCAGAAACTGATGTTGCAGAATGTGAGAGTTACATTTTAAATTTTATTGTTAATAATTATGAAAATGATTTTCAGACTGCTGCTCATGCTACTGATCAACAAATTTCATTTTTGATTTAAGATGATTGTGATGCATTTACTAGCTTTAATAATTTAGTAAACATTGATTCTGATGCTAATTCAAATTCTTTAACAGCTTTAATGATGTCTGATGTCAATCTTGAGATCATGATTTAGAATAAATTTTTAATCATAAGTTTAATGCAGATGAAATTTAAAACTTCTTGTTTTACTGATATAATTAATTCTGATGATTCTTCAGTTTTTATTGAAACATCTTTCAGAAGTGATGATGCTCAAATGTTTGTGATTTCATATCATTTTTCTGATTGCTCAACTCTGATGAATCATTGAAAAAATTAACATTATTTGACTTTTGTTTTTTTCACTTTGTTTTCAACTGATTTTGATAATTATAATGCTGATTGTAGAGTTTCTGTCTCTCTGAATATGTATGTGCATTAATGTTTCAAGCATCATACATGCTGATTAGTGATTTTGATGACTGCTTTTTAATATTTTTTTTAATTAATTTTTAGTGTTTTCTAGTTTTGCTCATCACAACATTTTCAAATTCATAATGTATGATATCATGCAGTTTTGAGCTTTTTCATTATCTAACAGTTTTCTGATCAAACAATGCCACTGAAAATCAATGAATGAGAATTTTAAAACAATAAAGTTATATCAATTGTATGACACTACTTGTTTTCTTGACTTTGAAAAATGTGTTGAGAATCTGATCATTCTGTGATTACAAAAATACATAAGTAGTATTGCTTTTAAAGTGTCAGATTTGTTTACAGAAAAATTATTGTTTTGCTCTTATATTAAAAATTTTATGATGTGTGAAAATGAATTTTGAATTTGATTGACAATAAATTTTTCTGATTTTTATGATTTTATAATTCTACTTTTTGCTGATATTAAGTGTTCTGATTTCATGTTTTCTTCTGATTATGATTGTTTGAAGTAAACAATAACTTTATGTGATTCAGTTGCTGTTGCTGAGTTTTTTCATCAGATTTGCAAAACTTTTTTTGAAAATTTGTTGCAGAAACAAACTGATGATGTTGATGTTCTGAAAATAATCAAAAATTATTATAATGTAATTAAGATAAACAGTTGAGATATGCTACATCTGCACTGTCTTGTATGAATTCAGAGTGTCATGAAATTTAATATCTTGTGAATACACATTCTGAATGATGATGATTTCAGTATTTGACTCATGCATTACATTAAAATTATCATTTATCACAATCTGAACATTCTTTCAAATTCATTTTTTTTTTAACAATGTGATTGATTGTCAACTTTGATGAGAATGTTCTGAAATTCACTCAATATTTGATAATTAATACTCATGCAGTAGCTGTTAAAGTGCAGATACATTCTTCACAGCATTTCAAGATTTGTTTCAAATACTGTAGTGAATGATTGAGTCAGTGTTGATTTGATATATCTTGTGAGCTTTATGACATCACAACTGTGAATGATTTTGAAACAATTCAGCTTTGTTGCAATCATTCTTGAATAAATTTTTAAAATCTAGCAATTGCTAGTTGCATATAATTCAATCATGATATTTCTTGAATTTCTACAGCAACAAAGTCATTGAGTCTGTTTTTTTATCTAATCAATTATATTATGAAAAATGACATTTTTTTGTTACATTTCATGATTCAAGCTGTATTGATGAAGACAGTTATAAAATAAGCTTTTTAAGCTGAGTTGTCTTCAACTTCAAAGCAGTGATTCAGAAATTGAGATCATTGCAATTTCATGCTACAGTGTTTCAATTTTTTTACTCACAGCAGAAAGATTGAAGCAATACAGATTGCAAATTTTCTTATAAAATTTTCAAGACATTATATTATGCATAATAATATTGTATGCATCAATTTGTGATTATTGAAATGTTATGTTTGTATGCTTCATCTGCTGCTTTCTGATACTGATGCTATCAGTTTTGAGAATAAACATTGTATTTATGATTCACAGAAAAATCATTCAGTAATAATTTTTGAAAATTATAAATTCAGAAATATTGTGTTCAAAAATTTTTTTTTGTTTAAGTATGTCATAATAATTTATGCTGTTTCTGTGAAGCAATATACTTCAAATAATGTTTGTTTTGAGTCAGATCATTCTTCTGCTGTCAAAAGTGTTTAGTATATTGTTTGAAAAAGATTGAACATTTGTACTGTAACTTTCAATGATTATATTTTTCAGTGTCAGATTGAAGAAAATTTCATATAAAAAAATCATTCATTAATTATAACAGTAGCTGATGATGTAATTGAGATATTATTGAATTTTTTTGTGCTGTGAGATTGTTTGTTGAATTTGTACAGTGAAGCTTCTTGAAAACAAAATGAAAATTTTGTATTACATCAATTCATTTGAGATGCTGTTGAGTTTACACTGAGTTCTCACTGCTGTTTTTTTGCTTGAAATCTGCTCCTGCTTTGAAAATCTTGAGATGATGCTTGATTAAATATGTTATTGAAATAAATGTGAAAAAAATAAATGAATTGAATTACTGAAAATCTGATTGTTGATATTAATTTTCAGAATGATGATGATAATGTTGAGATAATCACTTCTGATGATGATGATTTTAGTTTGAAATCACTTGTTGCAGCATATCAGCTTGTAGTTTTGTGTTGAATTCATTTTGAGAATAACTGAAAACAAAAATTACTGAATTTATTATCATATTTGTGCAGTTTTATTATTCAGCATCTAAAATTTTTTTCTGCAGAAAATTTTTTTTTGTGTGCATTTGCTGCATTTTTTTCTGCTGATGAAATGTTAATTTAAGCTTGACAAAATCTGCTTAAACAATATTTTAAACATTCAACTGATTTTTTGAAAAAATCAGAATCTTCAGCTGATGATAATGATAATTTAATTACTGCAGATTTTGATGATGATGTTTTGCTGTCATTCATTATCTTAGTAAATTTCACTGTGAATGAACTGTTTGATTTTTTGATTTTTGTTTTTTTTTTGATTATGCTTCACTGACAGATCTGATTTTGCTATCAGTTTTCTTGAATGTTAAACAGAAGTTCATCATATGAAACATTTTCAAAAAATTGTTGATCTGCAATTCTGAAAAATTTAGCAGCTATAATTTAAAACAAATTTTTTTATACATTGAAAATGAGAGAAAAGTTGATAAAAATCAAATTGTCAAAACAATTATTTTTGACATGAGTTATTTTCATTGTGATGATGAGATTATAATAATGATGCTGACTGAAGCTGCAGCTAATAATGTTGAAGACAACATTTATTATATCAATTTTGATATAAAAAAAAAATCTAAAAAGTTTAATCAATCAGATTGTTTCATCTGATGTGTACAGACTTTCTGATGAATTAAGACTGTTATGATTTTGAATGAGATTAATATAATTAATTTTGCTTTTTTAACTTGAATAAACTGTGCTTGTAGCAATGCATGTAATTTTCAAAAATTATTAAAAAAATACTTTGACAGTGTTTCTGTGATGATTTTCATGAATAATTTCTGTCAGTTTTCATCTGTTCAGAGTTTACTGCTTTGAAAATTGTTAGACATTTTTGAAGAGCATAATGACAGAATGTTATGATGAGAATTCAAAAATGTTGTTGTTCTTGATCAGCAAATGTGTCAATTTTCAGATTTTAATTTCTGACAATTTTTGCAATGAGTTTGCTCTGAAACTCTGACTGCTGCTGATGTTAACAATCTCAATGTTAAAGTTGTGATTTTGCTTTTTAATTCATTCTTGAAAAAAGTCATGACTGTTGTTAAACTCAATGATGTTTGTCACTTGCTTAATTGATTGAGATTGAAAATCTTTGTCAGAAATTGAAAACAATTTATTATTATATTTTTTATTGTGCATTCTCAAGCACAAACAGTAAACTTCAGTGAATGTTATTTGTTTTTTAATGAGCTTCTTGTGAGTTCAGATTATGCATTATTTATTTTCTTTTTTGAAATATTTTTTTTTACATTAAACATGTTTCTGATGATACTTTCAAACATTTTCTTTTGTTTTGATTATGTCAATGATGCAACTGAAACTGCTCACAGTTATGTTTTTAATTCATTGAGCATGTTGATGCTTTTCATTTTTGAAGTAAATGTTTCATTAACATGCTGATATTTTTCATAACTACATTTGTTCAAATAAACAACATTTACTTTTTTTGTTTGAGATCATCAGTCTGTTTGCTGATAAGACTTGATTGAAAAATTCAAGATGAAAATTTTGAAGATTTATTAAGTAAAGTTTTTTTAATTTTTTTTCTGAAATTTTAGCTGAAAATCAAAATTTTTTCAGTTATTTATTTTCAGATTTTTTTGATATCTGAATTTGCTATAACTGATTATAAAGTTCAAAATTATTTTCATTCAAATGTCATTCTGAATTTGAAGTTTGATGATTGTTGTGATGATTCTCACTGCAAATACTGTTTTATTTATGTACAATTATTGAAATTTTGTATTTTTGAAGATTTACATTTTTTTTGTTCAATCACATTAATTGACATTTTTTTTAAATCACATTAAAATTTGAAGCAAAAATTAGAAAGACTACAGTGTTTTCAGAATTTCACACTAGCATGTTGATGTTGATGTACTCATTGACTGAGACACTTCAGCAACTGTATTTTAAATTTATTTTTTTTCAGAATCATTGTCTGCAGTGCTGTTTTTAAATTGTGTAATTGTTGTGTATGTGCATTATTTTTTTATATTTTTTGCTGCAGAAAATCTGATGTTTTTGTATTTTTATTAACTAGTTGCTTGCTTCATGAATCTCATGATAAATTTTCATTTTTTTCATTTTTTTTCATCTGCTTGTTGTTTTGCTGACAGTTTTTTTTTTTGAAAATCATTTTTTTAATTGATGTTTTAGATTTTTGATGTTTTTGCACATTTTCTCTTGTGAATGTAAACAAATTCACTTGATTTTTAAACTCTACTCACTGATTTAATTTTTTTTGCATATTTCAACTTTTCTTCAGTTTTTTTTTGTTTTTTTTTGAATTATTTTTGTGTTTTTCACTTTATCATTTCTGACTTATCTAAACATTCAGTATTTTAACTTTTGTTTGTTATTTTTTTGTGCTTGTTTCTGCAACAATTTTCTCTTCAGTTTTATCATCTAGTTTTTCTGAATTTTTTTGTGATCATATCAACATCACTTTGCACTTTAAGTGAAGTTTTTATAATAATATTAATTTTCAAGATTGATTGTAAGAAAATTGAGTTCAGTGTCATGATTTCTTCAAAAAAATTAAAATGTAAAGTTTTTGATTGTGAATTTATTACTCATCTGACAATTTTTTACTACAATGTGAAAGATAATTTCTTTTCTAACAGTTGCATGACTTTTGACTATAGTGAGATGATCATCAGAAATGATGATTTCTCAAACATCACTGTTAGAGTAGTTGCTTTGATTTTGACAAGATTTGTGTCATTTTTTTGTTTTGTTTTTGCATTGTGATTGATTCAGTTTATGTGTAGTGTTCAGAAAGATTTTTTGAGTGATAAATATTTTTTAATTTGTCTCATGTTTCTATCTGTGCATGTCAGCTTTAGTGAAATTATCAATGTTCTTTCTGAGCTGATAAATATCTGCTGATTTGTCATTAATTTTTTATTTTATTACAAAAAAAATTCAGTAAAAAATGTACTTATAAATGATGTTTATGTAGTTTGTTTTTTTAATGACAACAATATTAAATTTCAAAACTGAAAAGTATCACAATCAAAATGTTGTGTTCATGTTGCAGAAACTTTGCTTGAGTTTTGTTGAATTGATAATGATTGTCATCTTGTCATTATTGTGTCAAGTTTTTCAATCTTAAATATTTTTTTCACTGCTGCTGAAGTGACTGATGCAGCTCTGCAGTTTAGCTTTTTCATCTCATTAAAAACTTTGAAAAATTTTTAACTTTAAGAAAAATTGTAATTTGAATTTTTTAATAAAATATAATGTTTGATATCATTTTCACATGTTGATCAGTTCTGAGCTCAGTATTTTTTTTCTGTTGTTTTAAATTAAAATACATTTTCAGATTGTTTATTTTCATCTGATTTCTTTGCAGTTTTTGATGCTGCATCATATGTTAATTTGATTGCTAGTGATGAATTTTTGATTTCTTCATTCTTTACTCAATTAATAAATGTGAATGATGATATTGATTTGACACATCAGAATTGTGTTGTGCAAACTCATGAGAAGTTAAATACTGCAAGTTAATTTACTGTGAGAAAAATGAGATGAAAAAAAAAGTAAAAGTTTGTAACTTGTCATTTTTTATTTATTTAATTAAAATTTGATTTTCTGATTAAATGTTTTACTACTTATTTAGTTGTTGATGTTTTTTTTCTGAATAACTGTCAGTTGAAAATTTTTTTTTTATATGAGTTATCATCTTCATTTCACTTGCTGATTTTATATGTTCATCTGATACTTTTCTCTAGAAAGTAGTGTGTCACACTGATATCATCTGCTTAGATGATGATGTGTTTTCATTTTGTGTTCATGAACAATGTGTGACAATTGAAGATTTTTGCTTGTGTGATATGATAACTCTTCTTATGAGAAAAAATGAAAAACTTGATTGAAGTTAACAAAATATTAATATAAAAAAATATGTCTGCTTGACAAATTTTCTTTTCAATTTGTATTTATTGATTAATATTGACAGTTTAATTAATAAATGATCTGCTCATGAGAGTCTTATTCTGAGTCATTTGATTTTTTCAGCTGAGATAATTACTTCAGACAATATATATCATATATGATTAAGTTTTTACAGAATTTAATCAACTGTACTGAAATCTTGTAGAATTGAGCAATTTAATTACTGTAAAGCAATGATGAATTTTGTGTTGTCAAAGATTTTTTTTCATTTTTAGTGATTCAATTGTTTCTTCAAAACAATATGTGAATTACTGTTGCTTAAGCATTTTACAAAAATTTATTATGAATTTGTTTTTGAATGTAGCAATTTGCTCAATTTTGACATTAATATGTTAACTGAATAGATTTTTGCATGCTTTCAAACAAATTAATAAATATTAGTTTTTTATTAATTACATATATGTACTACTTTATTATCAAAATTCATTCAGTAATTTATAGTATTCACTTCTACATGATTAAGCATCTTGTTTTGCTCAGTTTTCAAGATCACTTTTGTTGTGATTTAGTCATTTTTTGTGTATATAATTCATCATTTCTGATCTTCTCTCTCTTCATATTCTTGATATATATTGACAGCAGAGCCATTTATATCTTTTTAACTATATATTTACATGTATAAAGTTTTATGACTCAATACATCATTTTAATTGTTATTTTTATATGATATTCTCATTCTTTTATCAATAGTCTTTCTTTAATTTTCTTCTTTTATTATAATGTCATTCACAGTCACAGCATTCTATGCTGTCATAATAAACTGTCACTAAAATGCATTATATATCAGCTTCAGTGCTTTATCTTGTTAATATGTGTTTCAAAAATTCAGACATTTGTGAAATTATGAGCATTATTTAATAATTTAAAAATTTATATGAATTTGACATGCTCAATTTGAAACAGCAAAGCATTCAAGAAATTAATGCTGCAATGACAGTAACAATTATTTGTCATCTGTTTGTTGCAGACTGCTGCAGCTTTGATGCATTAAGTGATGAAGTTTCACTTTTTTCTGTCATTCAAAATTTGTCAGTTCATAAAAATATACAACAATTTATTCAAAATCAAGAAATACAACACTAATGCTTGTTGCCTACAAATTGCTTACATTTCTTGAACTATCAAACATTACATTTAAAACTCACATATAAAATGCTCAGAAAAGCAAGTTTTTCTGATTTTTAATGTGTTAAAATTAATCAACTCATTCAGATGAAACATATTTCATGCAGAAAACTGCAATAATAATATCTTTGATTGAATACATCATCAGTTATGAAACAGTTGACATTTACTTATATGTCATCAAAAATGATTAAATGATCATGTATGCAATATATCATACTTGATCACTCATTATTTTTTATTTTTCAACACAGAATGATTTGAAAATTATTAATTACTGAAGATAATCAATGATTTGTCAGACAAATATAAATGATTGATAAAAAGTATTTTATCATAATTTTGCTGTTTGTTTGTTCTAATTTATCTTGCAATAATCACTTTTCTCAATTTTCACAAGTGTGTCATGTTTGCTTCACTACATACATGATACTTAATTGTCATCAGCTTGAGCTGATACAAATTTAAAAGCAAACATTTTGCTTGTTGAAGACAATTTTTCAGAAAAGCATGATTTAATATTAATATTTAATAAATGTCAGAACTTCTAATTATGAATTTATAAGTATGTGTCAACAGCTTTTTAATATGTACTTAACTTGTGATACATTCACTGACAATTACAGTTAAAATATACTATAAAATGCAATACACATTTGTTTTAAAACTTGTCATCTTAAGATTTATTAATTTTTATGTGAATATGCTTCATATACACTGAGCACAGTGTGATATTCATACTGAACTGAACAAATAACTTCTTGATGCTTCTGAAAAAATTTATTTTCAAAGCAATAAAAACTTGATATTTTTCTCAAATTCAGACTTTCATACAATTATATCTGAAAGTTATCTGCTTGATCTACTAAATGACAGTATTGTTTGAGTATCAAAAATGATAATAATAATGACAGTGACTCTGTTAAGCAGATCATATATCAAGACAAACAATATGAAGAAGAATTTGAATGATTTCATAATAAAAAACTGATAAAAGCTCTCAATTAAAAAAATTCTCTCACAGCTTTTAAATGCTATATCTGTCTCAGTTTTTCATCTGAACATTGACTGAAGATCAGTCATATTTGTTTATTTGATTATAAAATATATTTTTATAAAAAATGTAATTGTTTGAAATCTTGAAAAGATAGCTTCTGAAGCTGAAATCAGATACTTAATTAAGTATGATTCAATCAACATAATTTATGTTTGAATTCTTCAATCTGAAATAGCTATATGTACTAATAATGATATTTTTGACAGAATTCTGTTTTTGAATATCAAAAAAGTCTTCATAAAACTCTTGATAATTTGTTTTGAACCACATATAAACTTTATAACATCACTCAAGTTAATTCAGTGATTATCAACAAAAAAGTCAAACTTGATGAGTATTCAGATGAGAAATTTTTTCTGATTGAAATATTAAAGTAAAAAAATTAAAAATTAAAAATTAAAATTAACTGCTCTGAAAATTTACTAACTACATGTTTATTTTCTTTCTGATGATTGTAGTAACTTTTTTGCACTTGAGATGACATCAGCTTTAATTTTTACATTTAAAATTATCAACAAATTTTCAACATCATTTTTTGAGAATTTTATATTTATTAAATTCTGAAGTTGAAGAATCTGTCAGAGAAATGAAGACAGCAGAAACAAAAAATAATTTACAAAATTCTAATAATTTACAGACTTGATTAAATCAGACTGCTCAAAATTTTGTTAACACAAACATTATTAATTCAAATTTACATAAAAAATTTAGAATTTGAAAATTTAACACTGACTGACTTGAATTTGTTAAATTATACTGAGACAAACACTCAATCTAAATAAATGTTCTAGATACTGACAAAACTAATTCTTGAGATTTACTTTCTTTTTTTGCTCAACTTGACAATGACAAAAACTTTTAGCAACAAATACAATTTCTTCTTTGCATCAGATCAATTTATCTAATTCATATAAATAAACAGAAACAAAATATGAACTCTTGTGTTTGTCATTATATAAATAATTATTAAACATTATTAAACTTTTACAAAGTGTGAAATGTTGTACTCATTGTCTTTGAAAATTCAATTTATCTGAATCTAACTTCATTGTCTCTGAAAATTCAACTTATCTGATAATTTTGTTTCTCACTCTGAATACTTAACATCTAAAGTTTTTATCAACAAATGTGATTTCTCATTTGCACTGAGTCAAGCTATTTAATTCATCTAAAAAAAAAAAACAAAATATTCAGAGTTGTGTTCATCACAGTATGAATAATTATTTAACATAATTGAACTTTCACAAAGCATAAGATGTTGTACTCATTATGTTTGAAAAATCAATTTATCTGAATCTGACTCTAAATATATAACATTTGTGTTTTTTTAAATATAAAAAACTTAGAGATATCTGTTTTGAATGATTGAATCAGACACTCTAATTCTCACAGTAGTTATATACTGTATGAAGAAAATATATAATTTTGTGCTGCATTAACTGCTGTCTCAATTTTGATATTCAGAACAGCATTTGTTTGTGAAAATTTAATTAATTTTTATCACACAAATATTGCAAGTGAATGATAACACTACACATTTGATTGTTTTTTTCAGATCAGCATCACTGATTTTTGATTTAATGATTGTGTCTGAACTACAATTTCTAGATTTACTTGACTAGATTATATTGAAAACAAAATTAATGAACTTTCATGAAGAATTTTGAGTACAAAATTGAAGTTGTGATGAGCATATTTTCTGTCAGAATTCATCTGAACAAGAAAAATTTTATTATATAAATTGTTGAATTTGATATAATCATTTAGCATACATTTCATGCAAAAATCTGCTGATATTGACAATACTTGTTTTACATAAGCAGTTAATTTTGCTTCTTCTGATCACTTTCTGCAAATATCTGCCAGAACAACATTCTTCATTACATAAATTGTTAAATTTAATTAATTTGTGCAAATGAGCACACTTTACACTAAATTCTGATGAAACAATTTTGTTTATGATGTAAATTATTAATATTAACTACTCTGTCTGAGCAATGCATACTTTGTGCAAAAATTCAATCATTTTTTTATATAATTTTATCAAGATCATTTTTAAAGCAGTAGAAGATGATGTGTATTTTGTCATACTGAATATGTATACTATCTGAGACTATACAATTTGCATCAAAAATGTTTTACTTTGCAAATTATATGACTAGATAGTTAAAGTTTGATTACTTATCTCAAGCTTTCAGAACAATTTTCTTCAATTTTTTATAAACTTTCACAGCATCAAAAACATCATTCATGAGAAACATTAATATGAATATTTTTTGCAGTTAATTATGTATATCTACATCATTTCTTTACTGTATATAAACATATGAACAATTGAATTTTTGTTCAGCTGTCAGAATTTTTTGTAGAGAAAATGATTAAAAAATTCAGCTTCAAGTACTTGATTTTTTTCTGTTTTGTGATTTTAGTGAAGATGAGACTGATCAAATTAAATATTTCAGTTTTTGAAGTATCAATTAATACTAATTCACTGAACTTATAATCAGATGTTTAATATGTACACATTTTGTAGATTTAAATTTCAATTTGTGATCTGATGACATTGAATGAACACTTCAACTATGCTTTAATCTGAACACATTCATTTTTTATTTCTTCAATTTTTTAATGTTTAAACTTGCTATCAACACATTCACTTCATCTGCAATCAGCTGTTTGTCTGTAAAGCATGTTAGATTTTTAATTTACATTTTTTTTCTAATTATCTTCAGTGATACTCTCATTTCAAATTGATTTTGTCTTTCTAGTCACATCTGATTGTAAAGCTTGCTTTTTCTTTCAATTATACTGTATTTGCTTTGTGATTTATTTTCTCTGCTGATATTCTCAAATTATCTTGAATTAATTGACTTTATTTTTTTACTCACATCTGATTGTGAAGTTTGTTATTTTTTTTTATAATACTGTATTTGTTCTGTGATTTATTTTCTCTGCTGATATTGTTGAATTATTTTAAATCATTTTTTTTTACATGTTTTCATTTCAGACATGTCTCACAATGACTGAGCCACAAAAAAGCAAGTCTGATACTAGAACAAGTTTTCAAAAAATACATTCATTTTTGTATTGTTCAATGTTTGAAATTGACACTGATCATGCTGTTATCAGTCATTGCAGTGATCAGAACATAAAATTAAAATTCACTTTCAAATATCAGATGAAAAGTTTAAAGCAGTTAAAATTTAAATATAAAACATTTGCAATGAATACATTTTACACAAACTGTCTGATAAATTTTTAATTCAGATTCAGAAGCAAAACACTCAACTACATTGTTTTCAACAAATCATTAACAAAAATATTTTCTCAGACAAACTAGTTGACAATTGAAATTTTCTGAATGTGAAAAATGCATTGTTTTTAATGATTTAGCATTGTTGTTATTAAAAAAATAAACAGTTCAGAAAAATCACATCATTTTCTGTGTCTCTACTATCATCAGTTTTGACACAATTTATGACAGAAAAAAGTACTGTTTTACTTTCATTTATATTTTCAAGATTCATTTCTAAATCTGAAAAATGTTCATCTTCTTAAGTAATATCAGCTACTGATGATCAAAATGCTTATTCTGAGATAATATATTTTTTTATGTTGATTCTGACTTTTTCAACTCAAACTAACATCAACAACAAATGTTTATTTTAAATTGCAGAATGCAGCTGCAAATTTTTTTTTTCTTAGCTACTGAATTTTATCAGATTTTTATAATCACAATGAATTTTATAAATGAACTTGTGTAGTCAGTCATGATCAGTAGTTTTTTTTTTTATGAAATTGATGATACATTTTCAGATGCTGATTAAAATCACTGAATATCAATGCTTGAAGATCATTGTGTTTATTTCAACATTTCTTACAGAATTTAATTCAATGATGAAATTTTTGAAATTTGTAACTTGCAAATATGAAAAATCATAATTGCAATGAAGCTCAAACAAATGATTTCTTCAAAAGCTGATGCAGTAAATATAGTATTTTGTATTTATTTTTTCATTATACTGAAATCAAACTTAAAAATTCAGATCTCAAATTTTAAATCATTATCAAATGCAATTTTTCTGCTATCTGACAATTTTTTTGATAATATTTTGTATGATGATTATAAAAAATTTTCATCTGCAAAGCAACATCAACTACAGATTTCAAATCAGAATGATTGTACATCATTTATTGTTGAATTCACAACATACAACTTTCACATTTTTAAAAATACTTCATCACAAATAATTTTTTCTAAATAAATTTCACTTCTGATATTATCATCAATGTTCAGATTGCTGCTTTCAATACATTCAAATTTCTTGTGAAAGTTCATCATTCAAACTTCAAAGAAATCTGAAGACATGATGTTCAATATCAATGCAATCATTGAAAAAAATATCAAATACACTTCAGAATCTATCAATAAAAACAATATTGCTTCATTAACTGATGCAATATTTACAGATCATTTTTCTGCAAAATACTTTAACTTCATTCTTACTGAAAAAAAACATGAACTGTCTCATAAAAATTTGATGATCTCAATCAACATATGCTCAACTTCAATCATTATTGAAGATGACACAAAAGTTTCAATTAATAAAACAATTGTAACAAATATCAACTTCAATTTGTGTATTCTCAAGAAAATTTTGAGTGAAAGTATAGAGAACATTGTTTGCTGTGAAAATATAGCTGATGCTAGTGATCTTGCATTTGAAATCAATGTGAAGAAAAAAAATGTTGATAATATCATACACACTGCAATCAAGAAATGTGAATAATTCAATAAAATCACTTGAAAACATTTTCAAATTTTTTTTATACTCAACATCAAAAATAACAACAATACTGATGTTAAGAAGTTTATTTCTCTTTCTGATCTACAATATTTGTCATTTTCTCATCAATTGTATGCTGTTTTTGTTATGTTATTGAAAAAAAATTCTATATCACAAGAAAAGTTTCTTGATGATGAAATGAAACTTGAAAAAACAACAACTTTCATTATGTTTTGATATCTGAATGTGTGACTTGTTGAGAATGAAAATTTTATTGAAATATTCAGAAAAAATTTTGCTTTTTTACAATTTTTTCATTTTTCTGAAAATCAAACAAGTATTTTTAGATGTTCTTCACAGAATCAGTGATTTTTTTTATGCAAATGCATGAATAATTCATTTTCTGCTAAAAGTCTGAAATCACAGCACAGTGTCACACTGATAATTGTACTCAAATCACTCATGTTATTCTGAGTTAAAGATTTCTTAAACATTATTTCTGACAGAAAAAACACACAAAATATTTTCAAACTACAAGTTTTGATAATTTATAACAATATAAAATGCAGAACAATTAACAAAATTAATCATTCAGTTTTTGTGCTGAATACAGATTTTATGAATTTGATTAGAGCAAAAAAAAATTTAATATTTGAAGAAATTGATTACAAATATTTGATAATGATGATTTCAATATTTTTTGAAACAAAAATTGTTTTCTTCACAGATTATTACAATAAAAAATTACATTCAAGATTATTTTTTAAAAACAATGCAGTTAAGACTTGAATGTGCTGAAATCAACTGTTTCATGACAAATTTTATTTAAAACAAAGTAAAGAAAGTACAACAGTCAAGATATTCTGATAACTCACATGACATTAAAAAGCATCACTGCTGATTTGATTATTCTTCAAAACATTGTTTGAAAAAAAATCAATAAATTTATTGCACTGAATGAAAATTCTGAAAATTAATAACTGAACAACTGATTTTATTCTTCACAATACTGTTGATGAAGTTTACAAACAGTTATCAGATTATGTTCACAAACTACTTAGTAAAAAATTTTCATTTTTGAAAAATGAAAAAAACAATCTGACTGCTCTAACTTGCATTTTTAGTGAAATTTTAGAAAAACTGATCATTTGTTGCAGTGTGAAAAGTATCTGATTTTCTAAATCAATCATACATGTTTCATCTCACAAACATTATGATGTTAAATGCATCATCAAATCACAATATTTACATTACATAAAAAAAAATCAAAGTTTTAAGAAGAATTCAGCAAGCTTTATGAAACAGTTTAGAAATCTGAAAAAAACTTAATTATAATACTTTCATGTCAAAAATAAATATTGATAATTTTTTCAAATGATTCAGAATGTGCAGAACAATTGCAATATTTTCAGTTATTTTTTTTTGATAATCAGATATGATCTTGCACTCACAAACATTAAATTCAAAAACAAAAAATGAAACATCACTACAAAACTTGCATCATATTTTCAGCATGTGAATGAATTGATTGCATTCAGCTTAAAGTATCACAGTTTTCAAATCATACTGAAAAGCATGTTCAAGTCAAGAAATTATGCTGATAGACAAGAAAAACTTGTGATTGTAGTAAATGCATTTGTCATTGAATGTATTTTGAAATTTGTGAGTTTCAGTTTCTGAAATCTTCAGTCAGATGAGTTTTCTCATTTAAACTTGACTGTACTAATCATAATTAATGACTCAAAAAAAAATTATAAAATGACAGCAATGTACAATGATCTTGATGCTGACACTCACATAAAATATATGAATGTCTTCAATGAGAATTGTCTGATTGATAATCATCAATTCATTTTTTTTTTCAATTATCATTATGAAGACTTCTGATATTATCAGTCAGAAATATATAATAACAAGAGCTTATAAAATAATCTTGATGAGCTCAGAATGACTTGTCACTACTGAATCACAGTGTATTGAAAAAATCTGAAGAATGAAACAAAAAAATTGATGTACATTATCATATCAGCTCATTGAAATGAATTTCAAAATCAAAAAAGAAATACTTAATCATCAGACACTGAAACAAGAATTTAATAAAATGACTTTGAAATTGAAGTTGCAGAACATTAATGTGATTGATTTTTCTTGAAAATCATCTACTTGCTTTGACTGTACTGTTCTTCTCATGAATTACTAGTTAATTTTTCATGTATATTTTTTCAAAATGACTGAATTTACAATTGTTAGCAGATTTCTGTTCTTGTATATGATTGTTGTTATTCAATGCTTCAATAAAGCTATGCATGAAATTAATTGTGATTTTTTTTAAATGTATTGATATCAGATGATTTTGTTTCTGATTTCTGATTCTGTACACTACAGAATAATACATAATTAATATGTAGAATATCTGAACACTTTTTGATGATTATTAATATTTATTCAACAAACTGTCAAGTATCTACACTGAATAATATTAGTTAAATTTTTTAATTTAATGTTAAGTTTTTACAGTACAGTGTTTGATTTTACATTGTTTCTCAACATCATTTTTTTTGATGATTGCAGTTAATTGTAATATGATGACAAATATACATCATTTTATTAAGTGAATTGATTCAAACATATAATCAACTGACACTTCTTGTGAATTCAAAACATGCTGTGTTATTTAACTCTGACATTCAATTTCACAACTAATCTTTATGTTTAACTTTGAATTTTACAAAAAGTGACTTTTCATTACTTTTTTTTCATTGTTGTGATTTTTTTTCTCTTCTAAACTATCAGTTTTAATCAATCAACTTGATTTGACATACTGATCACAAAAATTTGTTGTTACAATGTTTTTTATTGCATGAGTCACTGAATCAAATCAATTCTCTTGCATAAGTGTTTCACACTTGAAAATTTGTTATAATTATTTTCTTTATTGCATAAATTTATTAATTTAATCATTTCACTTGAAAAAACATACTGAAGATAAAAATTTTCCAGAACAACATTTTTTTTTATATATGAGTTGTCAAATGTTGTTAAATTTGATCAATGAATTTACTGAATGCAAAATTCTGCTAATAAAACTTGTTTTGTTATGTAAGCTGTCAAATTTAATTGATGAATTTACTGAGTGTAAAATTCTGCAGATAGAACTTTTTCTGTTATGTAAGTTGTTGAATTTGATTAATGAATTTACTGAGTGCAAAATTCTGCTGATAGAACTGCTTTTGTTATGTAGGTTGTTGAATTTAACTGTTGAATTTACTGAGTGCAAAATTCTACTGATTTTGTTATGTAAGCTGTCAAATTTGATCAATGAATTTACTGAATGCAAAATTCTGCAGATAAAACTGTTTTTGTTATGTAAATTGTTGAATTTGACTGATGAATTTACTGAGTGCAAAATTCTGCCAGTAAAACTGCTTTTGTTATGTAAATTGTTGAATTTAACTGATGAATTTACTGAGTGCAAAATTCTGCTGATAAAACTGTTTTTGTTATGTAAGCTTCAAATTTGATCAATGAATTTACTGAGTGCAAAATTCTGCTGATAAAACTGTTTTTGTTATGTAAGCTGTTGAATTTGACTGATGAATTTACTGAGTGCAAAATTCTGTCAGTAGAACTGCTTTTGTTATGTAAATTGTTAAATTTAATCAATGAAATTACTGAGTGCAAAATTTTGCTGATAGAATTGCTTCAGTTATGTAAGCTTTAAATTTAATCAATGAATTTACTGAGTGCAAAATTCTGCTGATAAAACTGCTTTTGTTATGTAAGTTGTTGAATTTAACTGATGAATTTACTGAGTGCAAAATTCTGTCAGTAAAACTGCTTCTGTTATATAAGTTGTTGAATTTGATCAATGAAACTACTGAGTGCAAAATTCTGCCAGTAAAATTTATTTTATGATGTAAATTGTTAAATTTAACTGACACTTTCAGACAAACTTATTTCTTGTTAGAAATTTTCTGAACAGCATTTTCTGCTGCAATTATTAATTATTATATTTAATCAAGCTGTTAAGCTAACACATATTTTCTGACAAAAAAAATCATCTTTACATTTTTCTTCTGAATAAATATCTGACTGTGCTTGATTTATATTTAATTATTGTTTACTTGCTGATTACAGTCAAGTTTTGCCCCTGACTATTTTTGTATGTATGTACATATGTAGCTAGTTGCTAATTATTTATTGTTATCTCAGATTCTTGAGACAAATTCTTTAAACTCAAAGTTTACAAACTTTTACATCTTCAATTATATTCTTCATAGTCAGCTTATGATGTCAACATAGCTATTATATGTTTTGCACTCAAATTCATGTGGCTACATCATTTCTTCATCATATAATGATTTATAAACAATAAAATCTTCATTCAGTCATTAGTGCTTCTTCTGAAAAAAACAAAGAGATGATTTTCTTTACATGTACTTGTTGAGTTTTCACTTCATGTTTTTAATAATATTTGATGAAAATGTAGTGAATATTTCATCTTCTGTATTATATTACACTGAAAAAAATATAAAATGTTTATCATTTATCTCATTTATACATCTAGTGTCTAGTTGACAATATAATAATATTGACTGAACATTTTGTCTTCATCTGAAGACATTTAGCTGCTTTTCAACACAGTGTTTATTTGTAAAATTTTTTATCAACACAATTCTTTCATTTTTTAACAAATTCTAACTTATAAATTTTGATAATTTTTTCATTTAAGTTCATGTTTTCTGTTTTTCTTACTTACTGAATTTCTTCATTTATTTTTGATTTTTTTATCTACATGCTTTGCTTGCTGAAACTCATTGTTTTTTGATACTGCATTGATGCTGAGATTTTCTCTGATGAATTTATCAAATCATTCTCATTTTTTTTTTATTTTTATTTATTTGTGAAATTTACTGTTTCTTTAGTCTCTTCAGTTATTTTTTGTCACTCAGTCTACACAATTTTTTTGTTTTTTTGATGTGAATTTTATTGTTTTTTGTTACTTTGTGATTTTCTCTGCTGATTTCTGCAAGTCATCTTAATCTGCTTTCTCAACATACATTAATGTGTGAAGCTTGCTATCTAGTTATTCTACTTTCATTTTGCAATATATCTGATCAATATACTTGAATCAGCTTGAAATCATTTTTTTATGTGTTTTCTTTTCAAAAACACATCACAATGACTGAAGATCAGATAAATAAATCTGACAGTAAAAACAGTTTTTATAAAATACATTCATTTCTGTGTTCTTCAATGTTTAAATTAAATACTGATCATGCTGTTAACAGTCAATAAAATGATTAGAGTAAATCATTAAATTTCACTTTCATATGTTCAGTGAGAAATTTGAAATCATTAAAAATCAAATTCAGATATTTTATGAGAAGACTGATCTACACAAATTATCAAATTAATTTTTGATTTAGAGTCAGAAACAACAAATCTTGCTTCACAGTTTTTAACAAATTATAAAAAAAAATATCATGTTCAGCAAATTAATTAAACAGTAAAAGATTTCAGACACAAAAAAAATTCTGCTGTTTATTATTTGTCAGTGTCATTATCAGAAAAATCAACAAGTTAAAAAAATTGCTTTTTTTCTTATATTTATTTTATCATCAGCTTCTTCACAGACACTAATGAAAATGATTTTTATTTCTCTCTTGTTTTTATCATCAAAATCAGTTTTGTGAACTGAAAATGATATATTTTCTTAACTTGTATTCACAAATGATGATCAAATCACTGATTTTAATTTATCAAGTTTTTTTGTATCAATCTTGACTTTTTCAGCTCAATGATGTGTCAAGAAGAAATAATTTTTTTGAATTCTGAAACAAAATTGCAGATTTTTTTCTTCATCAGCTACTGAACTTTATCATGTTTTTATAATCATCAAGAATTGAATCAATGAACTTGTGTGATTTGTAATGATCAGCAGTCTTTCTTTCTATGAAATTAATGATATACTTTCAAAAAAAAATTGAAATTACTGAATATCAATGCTCAAAAATCATTATGTTTACTTCAATTTTTTTCACAAAATTCAATGTGAAGATGACATTTTTGAAATTTGTAACTTGCAAATATGAGAAATCATAATTACTATGAAACTTGAAGAAATGATTTTTTTAAAAGCTGATGCTGTCATCACAGCTTTACATGTTAATTTTTTTATTATGAAGAAACTTAATTTTGATATTGAGAATTCATCAACTGAAAAGTTGTCAGATACAAATTCATTATTATCAGATGATTTTTTTGATAATATTTTATATCACAATTATGATAATTGTTCATTTGTGAAGTGACATTGTCTTCAGACTTCAAATCAGAATTGTTCTATAACATTTAATGTTGACTTCACTGCACAAATGTTCAATTTAATTAATGATACTGCACTGTCAGTAGGCTCATCTGAACAAGTTTCATTATTTATGTTATCATTAATGTTCAATTTGATGCTTTCAAGTCACTTGAATATTTTGCAAAACTCTACTGTTCAGTTTTTAAAGAAAATAAAATGCATTGTTTTCAATTTTATTTCATGCAATGATTCAAATTCAGTGACTGAAACAATTGTGAAACATTTCAAACTCATTCATATAAATGAAAAAATTAATTTGCTGAATACAAACTTCTTTGTGTTTATAAAAATGTATTCAACTTTCATCATTGTTGAAGACAATTCAGTCATTTCTGTCAGCATATCAGTGACAACAAATATTGATTCTGATCTGTATAATTTCAGAAAGATTTTCAGTGATTATATTAAAAATATTGTTCATCAGAATGAAATTTTCAATGAAACAAATCTTGTTTTTGAAAATATATTCATTCAGAACAGCATAAACAATGTCATTCATACAGCAATCAAGAAATGTGAACAGTTCAATGAAATCACTTGAAGATATTTTCAAATTTTTTTTATACTTAACATTAAAAATAACAACAGTACTGATGTCAAGAAGTTTATTTTTTTTTCTGATTTACAATGTTTGCTGTTTTTTCATCAATTGTATGCTGCTTTTGTTATGTTATTGAAAGAAAATTTTATATCACAAAACAAATTTCTTGATGATGAGATAAAGTTTGAAAAAATAACTACAGCTATCATGTTATGATATCTTAACATCTGACTTGTTGAGAATGAATTGTTCATTGAAAATTTCAGAAAAAATTTTAATTTTTTTAAATTTTTTCATTTTTCTGAAAATCAAATCACTACTTCTCAATGTTTTTCACAGAACAAGTGATTTTTTTTATGTGATTGTGTAAACAGTTTGTTTTTTGCTAAAAATCTGAACACTCAGCATGATGTCACACTAGTTGTTGTATTTAAATCTCTCATATTATTCTGAACAAATGAATTGTCAAAAATTATATCTGATGAAACAGAAAAACAAAATATACTGAAGTTACAAGTTCTGATAAATCATAGCAATATAAATTGACAAATCATCAGCAAAATTAAGCATTCAGTCATAGCACTGAAAGCAAACTTTAACAACATGATTAAAGCAAGAAAAAATCTAACATCTGAACATTTTGATTACTGATTCTTGATATTGATCATTTCATTATTATTCACATCAAAAATTGTACTCTTCATCAATCTTTATGATTCAAAAAAACATCAAAATTCTTTTTTTGATGACAATATGTCTAAGACTAGATTGTGCTGAGATCAATTGTTTCATGATGAATTTCATCTTGAAAAAAATAAAGAAAGTACAACAATTAGAGTATTTCAACAGCTCACATAATGACAAAATACAGCATTATCAGCTTGATTGCTGTTCAGTATGCTATTTGAAAAAAAATCAATAAATCTACTTTACTGATTTGAGACACTGAAAATAAATGACTGAATAACTGATTTTATTCTTTGCAATGCAGTTGAGAAGAACTACAAACAACTCTTGAATCATGTTCACAATCTTACTAGAAAGAACACTTTTTTTTTCATAAGTGAAAAACATGAGTTAGCTACACTTTCTTGCATATTTAATGACATTTTGAAAAAAATAATCATTTGTCACAGTGTTCAGAGCATCTGATTCTCAAAACAAATTATTTATGTTTCATTACACAAGCATTTTGATGTCAAATGTTGTATTGAACTGCAGTATCTGTTGTACATAATGAAAAAGAAACAAGAAATTATGCAGAAAATCAAACTTGTTTTATAAAAAAATCTAAAAATGTGAAAACTCAATTGTGATGAACTCAAGCTGAAAGTAAATTTAAAATTTTTTTTTATTTAATCAAGAAAATGTAAAATGACAGTAATATTTTTTGTTATTTTTTTTTTAATTGTTGAACATAATCTTGATTTAACTGATGCTGAATATACAAAAAATAATTAAAACATCATCAACAATTCTGTCTCATATTTTCAGAAACTAGATAAGTTGATCACTTTCAGCTCAAAGTGCAAGATTTTCAAGAGTATTCTAACTGACATAATCAAATTAATGAATTATACTGATTGATCAGAAAAACTTATCATTGTTACAAGTGTATTTGTCATAAAAAAAATTTTGAAAGTTGTGAGTTTTCTGTCTTCACAATTTTTTTTTACTTTAATATGCTTTCTTGTTTAAGTTCAAATGAACTAATTGTAACTAATGACTGACATGAGAAGATTATCAAGTTGCAGCAATGTACAGTGATTTGAATGTGAAAAACTTACATGAAATATATTAATGCTTTTAATGAAAATTGTCTGATTAAGAGTAATCATTTCAGAACTGATGTCATTTCAGACATCATCATGAGCACATTTACAGTTATTAATTAAAAATATACACTGACAAGAGCATTCAGAATAATGTTGATGAGACTGAAGTGACTTGTCATAACTAAATTTCAGTGTATAAAAAAAACTTGCTGTATGAAACAGAAAAATCTGTATATTATATCATATTGTCTCATAAAAATGAGTGTCAAGATTGAAAAGAAAATACTTAATCATCAAGCATTGAGACAGAAATTTAATAAATTGATTTTGAAATTAAAAAAAAAAGCACAGCAACTTAAAGTAATTTGTTTCTTCTGAATTCTAATTTCTTGCTTGATTTGTTGTGCTCTCATTCTGAATTACTTCTTGATTTGATATTTATTTTTATTAAAAAATGCAGGTTTAGAACTTTTACTTATATCAGATTTTTATTAATGTATGTTATGTGATTGCTTTTATTCAGTAATTCACTACAGTTGTGAATGAAATTAATTATAATATTTTTTACACTAATGACTTTTTTTTTGATTGCTGATTTGATACACAATAAAATAACATATGAATATTGCATAAAATTTCTGATCATTTTATGTTGATTATTGACATTTATCTGTCAAACAGTTCAGTATCTACATTTGATAATATTATCTAAATTTTTTACATTGCTGTTAACATTTACAAATCAGTATTCAGTTATATTTTAGCTCTGAATGTCATTTTGTTAACTGAATATGATTAACTGCATTCACATCATTAGTATTTTTTTCATTTTAATAAACAGAATTTTTAATCAAATCATCAGCATCATCAGTCACACATTTTTTTTATCATTTAAATTCAGCTTTTCAATTTTTTTATCAATTATTTTGACTTTTTTCAGTCTCACTTTCTTCATATATAAGTTAATAAAAATTATCATCACTGCAATCAGAAAAAATACTGTCTTTGCAATTGTTATTATTTGCTGATTAATTATATCAAGTATCTGAAAAAATATTTGAAGACACAGCACTCATCATTGCAGTAATCATGCAATTGTACATATATGATGTGATGTGTTTCTTCAGATTTTTTTTTATATTTTTTTCTTCATCTTCTTCTTGCACTGCTGCTGTCTTTTTTTATTTTTTTTGTAATTTTAAAATGTATAATTTATACTTTAATGTCAACTGCTGATTGTTTTTAATCTTCAACAGAAATATGATATCTTTCTAATTGAGACAAAAATTAATTTGTCAGACTGTTGATATGACAACATGTGCATGTCATTTACAAGAATTTAGCAATCATTACATGTTCTGCAAATGAGCATTATTCATTCTTGCAAATTTTTCACAGCTCTTCTTGCAAGATTTTATCTGTATAACATTGTCTGTAGTGTAATATATTGATTTTTTACTGATTTTATAATGTATATAATGTAACATGTGAAAAGCTTCACAGTCAAGCTGATTTTGATAAACACTCAAGAAAATGCTTATTTATGTTGAACTTGATGACTTCACTTTAATAAGCATACTTGATGCAAAATTTAAACAATTCAACTTTTTCTGTTATATAACTTAAGCAGTTGAAATTTATCAATCTTTCTGAATAAACATGTTTCACACTGACATCAGATTGATCATTTTTATTTATTAATTATATAAGTTTTCAATTCTGATTATTCTGTCTGAAGAATCAAATTTCTCATGAAAATTAAACAAAGTAATTTCTTCAATTATGTAAGAAGTTGAATTTGTTATTTACTCAATCTGTCAGAATGAACAAATTTCTTCTGAAAATCAGTCAGAACAATGTCTTTTATTACATAAGTATATAAAATTGATCAATTTGCATGAGAAAACAAATTTTATGTGAAAATTAATTTACATAACTTGTTCAATTACTTATATAAGCAGTTGAATCTGATAAATGATTTTTAATGAACATATGCAAATTTTGAACAATTTGATCTTCTCATTATGTAAGCAGTCAAATTTGATTAATCTGTCTGTAGAAACAGATTTTCTGTGAGATTCTGATAAAGCAATTTTTTTTATTATATAAGCAGTCACTTTCAATTCATCTGCCTGAATGAACAAATTTTGCTTGAGAATCTGACAAAGCAGTTTTTATTTTTCAAATTGTTTCAGAACTGAGATGTGCTTTGTGTGCATCACTAGTTTTCTTTCACTGCTGGTGGGAAAGACACAGTCATGTGACTTTTTTTGCTTTTTCTTCTGCTGCTGGTGGGAGCAACACAATCATGTGATTTTCTTTGCTTTTTCTTCCACTGCTGGTGGGGGGAACACAGTCACATGTTTTTTTTTGCTTTTTCTTCTGCTGCTGGGGGGGGCGGACACAGTCATGTGATTTTCTTTGCTTTTTCTTCAGCAGGGGAGGGGCAGACACAGTCATGTGATTTACTAATGTTTTCAATCAATTAACAACAGTAGTTTTCAAAATTAAAATCAAATTCTTATGTTAAAATCTTAATATTTTAGCTATCAAATGAGATATTCAAATGAGATTAAAAATAATAAAATATTAGTAGATTAAATGAAATATTATATATAAATTATTAAATATTAAAATATATTTTAAATACTTACTAATAAAAATAAATAACATATTGATTACTATAAGTACAAATAATTATAAATTAAAGTATAAAATTAATAATATTTTAACAAATATTTTAATAAATATATTATAAATATATAGTTTATATTTTTTATTTATTTTTGATTCAGAATCTGAAATCAGAATTTAAATAACTTGAAAAATAAGTTTAAAATTGTATATAATAAAAATTTTAGTTATAAATTAATTCTTTTAATATAAATTTATATATATATAAAAAAATATAAAAAAACATAATATTTAAATTATTTAATTTATAATTGATTTTTCAATAATAAAAACTTTAATATATTATAAATTTATAATTTTATTAATTTTATATATATATATATATATTATTTTATAATTTTTATAATATATTTAAATTTCAATAAAAAATATTCAAAATTGCTTGAGTAGTATTAAAATAATTAATTATATTCTGAAATTAGTATTTTATATATTAATAAAAATTTTGTAAAAAAAATTTAATAGATAATAAAATTTTTATATATATTGAAAATTTGAAAATATATTAAAAAATATAATAAAAAATATAATATCTGATTTTTTTATTTTTAAATTAATATACTAACTTATCATTCAACAATTAATTATAATTCTTAATAGCTTTAAAGTTAATAAGTTATATTTAAATCTCAATATCTCAACAATTCAATAAAATACTTAAATAAAATTGAAAGTTTTTATAAATTAAATGAAATGTTATATATAATTTTTATTAATTTACTTAGAAGCATACTTATAATAAGTATAAACTTATTATATATTAAAAAATAAAAATTTATAAAAATTTATTAATAAATTAAAAGTAATTTATTTTTAAAACAAAAATAATTTTAAAAATGAAAGATTAACTTTCAACATTAAAAATATTTTAATTTAACTGAATTTAAATATACTGCTATCAGTTTTTAAATATAATTACAAGAATAACTATTCTGTATTATATTAAGTATTATGTATTAAAATTTACTAAGAATGAATTTTTTATAATTTATATATATAATTTATGTTGTGAAAATATTTTTAATTTAAAATTTAAAATTATAAAAATAAAATAAAAAAATTTATTCAGTTAATATATAAACAGATGTGAAATATCTACTACTCACTTAATCAATAAAAGAATTGATGCACAAAAAGTGTAGTTTTTAGACAAAAAAAATTGTCACTGATTTTTTCAATAAAAAAAATTCAGTATGTTATTTATATATGTGTTATACTTACTAAAGTTAATCAAATTAAAAGTTATTACATTTGAGAAAAGAAGCAGTGTTAGCTTTTACAAAACTCATGATTGAGATTTTACAAAAATTTATAATTTAAAATATTTTAATAATTGAATTTATAATCACATATAATGTAATTTTTTTCATAAATTAAATTTTTTATATAAATTTTTATATATGTAATTTAGTTTTAAAAATTGTTATTTTACTATTACTTAATCAATTTTAAATATATTTTGCTAGAATCTGAATATATTATAAAATGAATAAATAATTTAAAATTATAAAAATCATATATTAAAATTAATAAAAATTTGTGAGAATGCTATATAATAAATAGCAACTAGAATAATGTATAAAGCTATAAGATACTATATATGTAGATAAATGAATAAAATAATGTAGATAATTTAGTATTAATATAATATTAAAATAATAAAACTTATTACTGATCTTCAAAAAAATAAAAATGAAAAAATGAAAAGTTATATATACAGTATATAATTATATTTAAACTTGATTAATAAATTTGTTAAATTTTTAATTAACTTAATTTGACTCTGTCTGAAATTTGTTTAAAATGAGAAATACTTTTTAAATTTAACTGCTGAAATAAATAAAGTTTGATATCTGAAGCTCAAAAATCTACTAAATAAATTTAATTTTAATTATATAAAACTTAATGAATTAATTTAAGCTTTATAGAATTTATATAGATTCAAAATTATTACTCAACTTTTTATATTTAGAATCTAATTCAATTTATATTTTTATAATTAGAGTTTAATTTTTATAATTACTGTTTATTATTATATAAATTTTTATAATTATTGTTTATTATTGCATAATCTACTGCTACAGATTGCTTAATACTTATAAATACTAGCAAATCTGATTGACATTCTATACTAAACATGATTAAATATGATTTCAGAAAATTTACTGCTTTGCTGTATTTGAAATTGATTAATTTCTAATTCAGATCAAATTTTAAAAAAAATTTGTATGTTTAAATAAAATTTAAGAATTTAAAAAGTTAAATTGATAAATTCTGTTCACTTTATGAGTATCTAGAGCTTGAATAAAATCTGATTCAGATGTTCATCAAATGTCAAAATTTTTGAAACTATATTTAATAATGCTTAGCACAGAGTTTCAACTGAATATACTACTGTTTATCAGCAGTTTGTAGCAGTTTGTAGCAGTCAGCAGCAGCAGTTTATGTAATAATAAATAATAATTATAAAAATTTACATGATAATAAGTGATAATTATAGAGATTAAATCTCAATTATAAAAATCTAGATTCTAAATATAAAGATTTAAGTAATAACTTAAATTTATATAAACTTTATATAAATTTTATAAGTTTTAAATAACTTAGATTAAATTTATCTAATAAATTTATGAGTTTACAAATTCTAAATTTTGTTCTACTCATCAAATAGTTTTTGAGAGCTTATTTTTTAAATCAAATCAACAAATAAATCAAATTAAATCAAGTTTGAGTTTATAAAATTTAATTAATTAACTCTAGCTGCACTTGACAAATTTTATAAATAAATTTATACTTAAATTCACTGATTTGTGAGACAGACAGAATTTAAAGTTTTAAATTTTAAAAACTTTAATGAATGATTAATATTTTCTTCAGATTTAACTCAATTCTAAAATCAATTAAGTCTAACTACATTATGTCAGAAATAATTTAAAAAATTTAATATAATAATTATTTTTATTTTAGTTGAAAGCTGTTTTCAGTGATGATTTTTACAGTATAAATATTTATATATCAACAGTTTGTGCAGAAATATATATATAATATGTATAAATTATAAGTAAATATAACATTGTGCAATTGTTTTGAATAAACAAGAATTAATAATATATTTAATAAATAAGTAATATTATGTCATTATGTAAAATAAATAAGTTCTGAAGTTCAAAAATATATATTGCTGATGATAATAAAATTAAATTAATATTTTGTTAGTAATATATATTTAAAAATTTTTATACACAACTAGCATTGAAATAAGCTTTCAGAAATTATAATAATAATAAATAATAATACAGTACTGTATATTGTAATTTTACTCTGTTATTTTATTTTTGTTTTTTTAAATTTATTTTATTTTATTTTATTTTATTTTATTTATTACAATTCTGCTTTTTTTGCTTTTACTGTTTTTTTTTTTCACTAACTGCAATAATTTTTGTCAGTAATGATATTACTTGTATTTACTGTTCTGATTACTTTAATTAAATTTTTTTTTACTCTGCTGAGAAGAAAGTGAAGAAGAAGAATGAAGAAATGAAAAAATTTAAAAAAAATTTAAAAAAACAGCTATTTTCATTATCTGTTTTAATATATTTTACAAGAAATATTGTCAGAGATAATGTTAAATTTGAGATTAATTATCACAAAAAGTGTAAAATTAATAAAATATTTGATGAAATTAATAAAAAAAATCTAGTAATCTGATGAATTATTTTCTGATTTGAGAAACAATGAAAATTGTAAGAATATTATATATTAAATAACAATTAAAATAATATATTAAGTTATAAAATACTGTATACACAAATGAATTAATGAAATAATATAAATGACTTAATATTAATATAATATTGAGATAATAAAACTCATTACTGATTTTCAGAAAGATAGAAGATCAGAAATAAAAAATTATATATACAGTATATGATTACACTATATCAGAAGTGATTTAAAAATTTTAATATAATAAAATTAAACTTAATGTAACAGTGAATTTACAATTAATTACTCTTGGTTATTTTAGACAATTATTTATTTAGTGATAAACAAACAAGTAAGTTTGAAGCTTCAGATAGAAGATAATAAATAATTATATAATAACTATACAACAGAAAAAAAGTATCAGCTTATAATTTAAATCATATTGAATTAATTGCTTACTTTTCTCAAAAAACAAGACAATATATTCTTCATAATATATATACATAATACAGATGAAAGTCAATATAAAATACATTATAAATAAAGCATAACTTAGTTGCTATCTAGCAGTTTATGTACTAAGAAGCTTTAGATTGATATGATACTTAAGTAATTTTTTTTGTAAAATTTTTTTTAAATGATTATATTTTATTTTACTATTTAATATACTACTATATTTTTATATGAATATTTATAAAATTGATTAAAATTTATATATATGAAAAATATATTAAAATAATTAAATAATTAATAAACTTTAAATTTTTTTTTTGTGAAATTTTTTTTAGTATTTGAAAAATAAATCAAAATTCAAATATAAAATTTTGAATAAAAATATTAAAAATTTATATTATTATTATTATTATTATTATTATTATTATTATTATTATTATTATTATTATTATTATTATTATTATTATTATTATTATTATTATTATTATTATTATTATTATTATTATTATTATTATTATTATTTATGATATCAGAAATTGTAAAAATTATTTAACAATTTAAACTACTGCTAAAATTTAACTAACTGTAGTTGCTGTACAGAATTAATTTTTAAAAAATTTAAAAAATTTATTTTTTTAATATTTTGTTATTAAATTCTAACAACTGACAATATTAGTTAAAAAATACTTTGAATTTTTTTGCATAAATAATAAAAATAATCTTTAAAATCAAAATTAAACAGTCTTATTAAATAAAATTTGAAATATTTATAATTAAATTTTAATATTGAAAAATAAATTATAATTACTGACTGATAGAAATTATATATTTAAATTATATAAGTTTGAGCATTCTGATTGACTAACTTGTTCAAGTTATATTTTGAATATAATTTAAATTGAATAATAAATAAATTTATTATGAATACAATATTGTTTTTATAAAATTTATTTATTTAAATTTAATAATATTGTTCACAGACTACAGCAGACTAGCAGTTAACATCAGCAGCTAATATATAAATTATTTAATAATCAATATTTTTAACAATGAGTATAAAAATTCAGAAGATAAATACATTAATTATAATATATAATAAAAATTTTTCATTATAATTCAAATATTTTATAAAAAAGTAAAATTACTGTAAAAAAATTTAATGAATTGAAGAGATTTTCTGATGTAATTTAATATATAATAATATATTAAATCAATTAAATAAACTTCTAGCAGCTAGTAGAGCTTGTAAGTAACTGCTGACATGTAGTTTTTATATGTAGAATTATATGTATAAAAATAATAAAAAACAGCAGTGATTTAAAATTGTAGAAGCTATACAAATTTCTAAAATTTTATAAAATTTTAGAAATTTGTACTATATTTAAAAAAAATAATTAACAGCTATTATAATATAAATATAAAAATAAAGTAAAGAGATTTATTCAGTTAATATATAAGTAAATGTGAAATAGTAGCTACTATTCACTTAATTAATAAAAGAATTAATAAACTAAAAATATATTTGTTAGACAAAAAAGATTGTCACTGATTCTTTCAATGAGAAAAAATTAATTTGTTATTTATATATATGTTATGTGTACTAAAGCTAGTTAAATTAAAACTACTTATATTTGAGAAAAGAAGCAGTGTTAGTTTTTGTGAGACTCACAGCTGAAGTTTTACAATAAAATTAAAAATATTTATTTTTTATAACAAGTTTCTACAGATAAAATAAAACAAATTTTTTATATCAACTCATTTTATTTCAATTTAATTAACTAGTTAAGCATGTGAAATTAAATTAGAATTATATAATCTGAGATTCATTTAGACTTAAGTAATTTTTAAATTTATTTGCAGTTTATAAACTAGTATTATTTTTTTAATTAATTTTAAATTTGAAGTCATCTGAATATCATACAATTATATTTAATTTTTGTTTTCTCATTAGTTTATTATTTATATATTAATAAATTTTGCAAAATCTTTAGTTCATAAAGTACTTCATTTTAAATGAATATTTAAATTTTAGTTTTTTAAATATTTTACAAAATCTAGATAATAAAAACTTTTTAATATTGAATTAATAATTTTAATTAAAAATTTAAAATTTAATAAATTGAAAATTTATTACAAAAATAACTAAATATAAGAAATTTAAATATTAATTTTAGTAATGAATTTTATAAGCAAAATTAAAATTAAAAAAATTAAAATTTCAAAAAATTAAAATACTACTTAAAATAATTCATTTATTTGTAAAAAAAGACTTAATTTTTTTTAAAAAATAAAGTTAATAAAATAAATAGTATATATAAAAATATTTTAATAATATTTTAATTCAGAATTATAAGTATTTATTATTTAATATAAAAATTTTTATTGATTTATTTTTTTTTAATATTTACTAAACTTTAAACAAGTCTAAAATTACTCAAATTCAGACTGATCTTAATTTGTATAATTTTAATTTAATTTTATATACTTCAATCAATTAGTTGAATCAGAACAAAATAAATTAATATAAAAATTTATTTCATTTTATTTGTAAAAACTTATAATATAAAATAAATACTTTTAATTTTACATTATAACAGCTGTTATTGTTAATTACTTTTTAAATACTGTACAAATTTTAATAATTTTTACAGTATGTACAGCTTTAATAAATTATTATTATTTTTTACTACTTCTACATACACAATTCTACATATAAAAATTATATATTAATAGCTGCTTACAAGCTCTACTAGCTGCTAGAAATTTATTTAATTAAATTAATATATTATTATAAATTGAATTATATTAGAAAAAAAAATTTCAGTTTTTTTACAATAATTTTATTTTTATATATTTTATTTAAAGTATCACAGAAAACTTCTACTATATATTATAATTAATTAATTATTTTTTAAATATTTATACTAACTGCTAAAAACTTTTATTGTTAAATAATTCATATATTAACTGCTGATATTAACTGCTGTCATTTATAAACAATATTATTAAATTCAAATAAATTAATTTTATAAAATGAATATTGTATTTTTAATAAACTTATTGATTATTCAGTTCAGATTATGTTTGAACTGTAATTTCAATAAATCAGTTAATTAAAATATTTAAATTCATACAATTTTAAATATATAATTTTTATTATTCAGCTCAATTTAGACTTGATTTCAGTTCAATATTCATTAATTTATTATTTAGATTGTGATATTTTTAAATATTATAAATATTTTTTAAAAAATTTAAAAATTCTTAATATAGTTTTAAATAATTAAGTTTTATTTATTTATTTTAATTATATTCACTTTTACTAAATTTATATTCAGTTAAAAAATAATATAATTATTAAAAAATAATTTATTAACAGAAACTGTTAGTTATAATTTATATTTATTTGAAAATTATAACTATATTCAATATAAAAATAAACATAAAAATAAATTAATAATTAATTTTGAAATAATTTATTTAAATACTAAATATTAAATTTTACAATCTGAAGTTTAAAGATAATTTATTTCAAATATTAAAATTAATATATTTATTTATTTATTTATTTATTTATTTATTTATTTATTTATTAATTTATTTATTTACAATTTTTATAATTTTAATTATATAATTTATATTCAAAGAAATAAAATTTTTTATAATAGTTTTTATATTATTTTTAAGATATATTTCATATAATTTTAATAATATATTATTAGTATTATAATAATTGACTTAATTTTAAGATTTTTGAAAAAAATTTATTTTAATTTATTGCTAAATTATGAAATAATTGTGAAAAATAAATCTGAAATCAGTACAAAAAAATGAAATATACATAATAATATATATTATATAAGAATAGCTATATTCACTGAATACAGAAATGTAAAATCAAAGTGATTGCACACTTGAAAGTATCTAGTACTCAATCATGTGACATTTGCTATATAAAAATGTATGTGTTTAGTCACATAACTAGGTACCAGGTACCATCAAGTGTGCAACCATTTTGGTTCCACATCTCTGTATTTGATTTGAGGTTTCAGGGCTGAGGCGTGCTCCGCGCGCGTCACTAGTGATATGAGAGCGACGAGAAGCGTCCCAAAGGGGCAGACTACGTCATGTGATCAGCATCATTCCAGAAGAATCTCTTTTGAACATCTTGAATCGACTTGGAGCAGAGTGAACTTCTTCTCTGTCTGCTTTATCTTTGTTTATCCTCTTATTTTATCTAGAATTGGATCGCAGAGCTGCACCGAGGCTGTATTTGCATCTAAGAGATGGTATTGACCCCTTTTACTCTCATTCTGCACTTCCTGTGTATCCCACTATGAGAGAGTTGAGAACAGTGCTAACGAGAATGATGTCAGGCCCTGACAGAGTCCAAAAAGAGGCTGGCCCTGGCCATAATAAATTTCCTTAACACGAGTATTGAAGATGGAACTCTCTCCGCGGAGGATGCTGAATCCATGGAGATCGCTCAATCCTGCATCGCAGATACTTTCAAAGTTGACCCCTCCGACAAAACCGCGATGCAAGATGCTCTGGGAGGACAATCGCTTCTGAGCATTTACACCGTATACGAAAAGCTAAGAGGAAAAGGCATTCCCAGTGCTCCTGGCAAAGATACCGGAAACGAACCAAAGCCAGCCACATCATCTAAGCCGACGCCAGGTGCTCCTACCGAGGAATCCGACAGATTAAAGTCAGAAGGCAACGCAGCTATGGCTCGCAAAGACTACACTGAAGCCATATCTCTCTACACAAAAGCACTTGAGATCGCTCCCGCAAACCCTATTTATCTGTCCAATCGTGCCGCCGCTTTCTCCGCTTCTGGAAACCACACAAAAGCCATCGAAGACGCCGAGGTCGCTGTCGCTGCTGACCCCAAATATGTCAAGGCATGGAGCAGATTGGGACTTGCCAGATTCGCACTTGGCGATGCGAAAGGTGCTGCGGAAGCCTACGAGAAGGGCATTGAAGCCGAGGGTAACGGTGGCAGCGACGGTATGAAAAAGGGCCTGGAAACGGCAAGAAAACGCATCGAAGAGATGGAGAAGAAAGACAATGAGCCACCGGCGGAGGACGTCGATGACGCATCTGGCACTACGCGCGGAGCCGGTGGCATGCCTGATTTGTCGTCTCTTGCCGGTATGCTTGGAGGTGGTGGTCGTGGCGGCGGTGGCGGCATGCCCGATCTGAGCTCCATAATGAGTAACCCCATGTTTGCAAACATGGCACAGAACATTATGAGCAATCCGGACATGTTGAACAATCTCATGAACAATCCGCGATTGAGGCAGATGGCTGAGAACTTTGGGGGAGGCCAAGGCGGTGGTGGCCTTCCCGATATGTCGAGTTTGATGAACGATCCGGGCCTTGCAGAAATGTGAGTACTGTGCACTTTAACACTTCATGGAGTCTTATACATTTACGATGAGCTTCTTCGCTAACAATTCGTAACACAGGGCGCGCAACCTTATGGGTGGTAGTGGTGGCGGTGGTGGAAGAGGTGCTGGTAGAGGTCAATGATTATATTATTATCAATGTGATGACACGAGTGAATAGTCTTTTCAGAGATTTTTGGTATCTGTAATGATTGCAATTGATTTGCAAGGACGGCCACACATTTAAGCGTGTTATTATTCTAATATTCTTTCGCGCTTAGTTATCTATGACAACTTTTTTTAATGATTGAAGAGCAATAACATAGCAGCTGGCTTGATATGAAAAGATATGCTTTTGGCGCATTGCAATCATAAAATTTCAGATCATTTTGTCACATTCCGCTGGCACGCCCTAGAGCTGCTCGTATTTACATGATGAGAAGAGAGGATAACCCGTGGTGTAGAATGTTAAAGAAACCAGCCATTACAATCATATGGAACTCAAAACAGATACGAATCACAGGCGCCACACATGATGGAAGAAAAAAAAAGGGGGCATGTATCCCCACCAGATCATGATCTATATAGACTCCAAATAGTGTACACTGGGAACGGTAAATAGCTCAAAACCAGGGCTATGCAAGGAGCATAAAAGGGAATCAACAGATAAGTTTAAACACGCAGGGATTAAGCCATGCGGAGAAGGGAAAACGGGGGGCTGGAAAACAATGATAGTTTCTGCTGCTTTTTTTTTACGAGAGTAGTGATCGATCATATATAGTCCCGACCGGACTTTTGAAGCTCAATCATTCTCCATCCTCTGGTTTCTGGATTGTTGACGTCCTCTGGGATTCTAGTGACACCAATAGCATAGGTCACCAATTGGACTTTATCTTCCATACCCGCAGCGAGCTCATTCGTCTTGGCATTGCGATAGACATGCACCTCCTGAGTTCGACAAGTTACTATGAAAACGGGGACCTCTCCAGGCTCCAGCATACGCGCATGCGATATGTCGACGTGACGGATATCGAGGATGCGCCCATCTGATTTGAGGCCAGCAGCGGTGTATTGCTGTGCAAGGGCTGCGTAGACGTGGAACTGGGCGTCTGAGAGCCAAAGCTTGAGGGTGTCGGTATCTCCTTTGACATAGGCATCCAGAACTTCAGGAAGTATATATTCTCTCATTTCGCGCAGGAATGGTTCGATCTGGAAATTCGGATCCATTTGGCGGAATTTCTTAATGACCATTGCTGTTTCGTTTTCGGCGAAGAAACCGGCTACGCGGTCGGATATACTGCGTGCGGTCGAGATTAAAGGGTTTTCGGATTCGTTATAGGTATTTTTGAGATTGAAGTACTTTTGCATAATACGGCTTGAGTCCCTAAACTCACGCCAGGATTCCTTCCAGGCGGCATCTTTATGAACGGTAATGTTCGTGCCAGCACTACAAAACTATCAGTATTAAAATTCCCTTTGATGTAAAAGAGTGGCGTACTTTGGATCCTCTTCCATATTTTCGGCTTTGTGAAGCTTGCCAGCCTTGAGTTCGTTCAGTTCTCTTAATTCTCTCTGTTTCCGTCGTTCTTCCTTTTCAACCCAGCCTCCGTATCTGGAGCTGCTACCGTCGTCAATCACCTCTTTCATTTCTCCAACCGCAGTTTTGTACACCTTAGTAGCGCGGACCGGTCTAGTCGCTTTCTCAATTCCTTTCCCAGTAGCCGAAACACCCATCCTGATCCCCTTAACCACTGGTGTGTCCCAGGTCCATGCTGCACCCTTCCCGATTGCCTTGCCTGTCTGTTTCAGGGCAGAGGATGTCGTGGAAGACGCGGCATCGGAGGCAGCCTGGTACGCAGCGCGCGCCCTTCTGACAGATTCACTCTCGGTAAATTGGTTCGCGGAAGAGGCTAGGGCCTTTGTCGACTCGTTCCATTCCTTCGAAGCCTTGAACTCTGATCTCAAGGTTTCCGTAAACACTTGCCAGGGAGTCTTGTCGCCATGAGGAGGGGGCGGGGGAGGCGGAGCTTCGTTTTCCGTCTTCTTTTCCTTATCACCTCCATCTTTCTCCTTTTGTTCGCGTTCATCCGATTCGTGATCTGTTGATTCCTCTCCAGTATTTCTAACCTCGGGTTCTTCTGGTTTCTGCCGCTGCTGCTGCCAGTGAACGCTCGACGTCTGTAAAGCTCTTCTAGCAGGAAGAAGAATTCGTATTAAATTAATTTGACAGGTAGAGACTTGACGAAAGTCGGGGAAGAGAGTATTATGTGTTTGGACTGCATTGGTAAAGGGCCGCCGGAGATGCGAGTGGCACAACAATCGTGTCTGAGTTAATGACCGTCGGTACACTGGTGACCTTCCAGATGTAACGCTTGAGGGAACAAGATGGCCCCGAGGATAGACTGCCCGGCCAGCGCCTGGCAGCAATATTTTCCCAGCGACAAGCATGCTCTGTTGACGTTACAGTCGCGACAGAGGTATACGAAAGCGGGAGTTTCTAGGTAACGAAACTCGAACGAGAGAAGGTGAAAAAGAGCAGCTGGTCAAGAAACACACCGCAGAAGAGAACAGTACCCGGCTTGAGAGAGCAGTGGGACGTGAGGACAAAAGCGAAGAAGAGAAGAAGAAGAAGAATACAGTCCTGAAGATGAAGGTGAAGATCTGATCGAATCGACTTTTTGACTTTTTGCCCCAAGCGCCAAGGCCTGTCACCAAAAAAGATTTGTTTTGGAGAATCTCTCTCTCAACAGTGAAAGAAGATGATTCCAAAAGAGAATCAGCAATACTATTAGTGTTTATTCGATCTCACTTCTTTTCATGCATCGCGAAGTCGGAGTAACGTCTTTCTCTACACAATGAGTAGCGTGGTGGTCAAGAGGCTGTCTGCTGCCTTGAGGAGGCCTTTCATTCAGCAACAGAAGCAACTAAACGCTCTGTCGATATTCAGACCCTTCGCTTCAACAACCTCGCTGCGAAACGCCAATACTCCTAACCAAGAATCGCCGCCAACCAGTTCTTCACTATTAGGGAAGCTATCCGAAGACACAAAAGCGGACACGCTGGGCTTCAATCCTGAGGAGCTTACAGCGAACATTACGGAGGCATCATTAAACCCTTATGGCGCCGGTCCTTGTCACCACCTCCATGTTTATGCCCACAAGCACAACACACACTTGACCTTGACAAGGCCAAACGGAGGCCCCATGCTGTCCTTGAGTTGTGGTTCAATTGGGTTCCGCAAATCTCACCGGGGCGGCTACGATCCAGCGCATCAGCTATCCGCTTATCTGATGGCAAAGATTCAAGAACGGGGCTTCCTGATGGATATCAAACGGTTAGAGGTCGTCTTACGAGGGTTCGGACCGGGGCGAGAGGCATTCACGAAGGTCCTCTTGGGCAATGAAGGCAGCAAAATTCGGGAAAAAGTGGTTCGGGTGACGGATGCAACGAGATTAAAATTCGGCGGGACAAGAAGCCCCAAGGTGCGGAGATTGGGTTGATCGAAGACGAGTTCGCTGGCTTCGTTGATGAGACTTCTAAATGCAATGGCAAAAGAGCTGCTTGAATACCATTTGAGATATCCTTATTCCATTGCTGTCTGCGTGTGTCTGTATACTAGGGGCATTCTCCATACTGAATCACTGATTAGACCATTAATCCTGCGAATTCCAACCATAGCTCAGCTTTCCTTAAAGTAGATGCATTTTACCCTTTTTCAAGGATCAATCTCTGCCATGAAGGACTTAGATCATCTCACTCTGTCAGTCTGAGACCGTAAACCTCAGGAATATCATCACGTGGGTGAATTTATCGATAACAGCCAAATCAAATCAATTTCACTGCCTGAATGATGAGCTCAGAATGCAGTCAGGATCATGTTGTGTCTGGTGGTGGAACTGCGATGGAAGAGGTGACTAGATAGAGAGAGAGAGAGAGAGAGAGATCTTAGTCCATTTTGCCATCTGCATTCACACTGGTAACACTGGAGAATCTGCTGCTTTGCTCTCAACTACATACATACTATATACTATCATCCCGCATTGCCTCTTATCAGGTCAACCAGCTCCCTGAAGGCTCTGGAATTTTCAGAATCACTCCAACAGCTGAACAATCCTCAGGCCTTTCTGCGAAATCCGTGTCAAAGCTTCACGAACGGCGGAGCCCGTCCGCTGGGCCTCCAAATGTCGTTTGGATGCCCCCTCTAAATCCCTTTCTTCGTGCCTTTTTCCGCAGCGTGCTCCCGTCACAATGTATTCCAATTCAGAATCACGTATGAGCTGTGTTCCCATCCAGCTGATGCGTCTAGCCATACTGATTGAAGCGTGGTTTAGATCTTACTGGTGCCTATCACCGAATCCCTCGTCAACGCGCGCGACCGAGATTCTAATACCCTCTACGTTGACCTCGTTCACTCCGAAGAATTCTTGGGGAGCCATGTTTTGCGAATAACGGGGTCGAATTCTACAAAGGATGCATTTGCTGGCCCGCGAGAGGGTAGAGGGAAGCCCAGACAGATGACCACTGCGAATGGTCGCACTGTGGCCATCAGGGAATCAATGGTATACAGCAACAAAGGTATGGCGAGTCGCGCGGTATAAATGATGAGTTACAGATGCCCAACAAAGCGACACAGTCAACTGACAAGGCCCTTTTTTTTCAGGATTCAAGAACTTGAATCAAGCACTGCTACTTTCAGACATTCTCTATTACGCCCCGGGGAAGGAGTCGCAACCATGGCTCATATACTACATCTCCAAACCGCTCCTCGGAACTTACGATCCAGCCGGAATTGTCCAGGCGGTCCTACCGGGCAATTCGCGACAAGTTTTAGAAGCATCGAAATCTCCGTCTCCAGGTGACAATAATAGCCCAGACTTCCCGCGCAAAGAGCTTCAGTCATTTGGAGAGCTACTCGCAAATTTCCCCATGATCGCAAGGCAGATGCAACCTGGGCTAGAACGTCTTTTCCGGGAGTTTGGCAAGGAGCTCGGAAAACCGTTACCTCCTCCTCCATCCCGCTCGTCATTTACAGATCCGGAAAACGAGACGGGAGACGCGGATGAAGCAGCGTCAATTCGAAGCATGTCGTCAGCCACCCAAAAAGCCCTGCCGTTCAATTCTTCGAAGTACTTTGAAGATGACGAAGACCTGATGAGACGCGCGCTGGAAACAGCTGTAACCGCGGCGATTGATCTTTTCCGCCTCGTGGACAGACAGCAGTTGTCTTTGGTCGGAGCGACAACCAATCTCACTGGTCCTATGGTAGAACAGCTTATCGAGCGCTATGTGACCGAACAGGTTCACGATTCCCTTCTCTTTCCACGAATATGCGGATGTCGCAAAGCTGAGGATGCGGAATTAGACATTCGGATCCGCCAAATGGAAAACATTGACGTGTCCCAGGTTGGGATTCCCATCGAAGGAGGTCGCAAAGGGAAAGATGAGCTTATTCATCGCCTCGGAAAAGGGGTTGAGGAGTTTCGAAACATGGTTGATGCGAAATGTCCTCAAGAGATGCTCAAGATATTGCTCGCCACCATAAAGACGGTAACGCTCAAATATATATCCGATAAGAAAGTGGAGGACGCATCCGAGAAGGAAACGTCAGTTTTGACAATCAACGCCGATATTCTGGTTTCATTGCTACTTGTGGTAATCGTCAGGTCACAGGTACGCCACCTGCAAGCGAGGCTTTCGTATATGCAACATTTTATCTACATTGATGACGTTGAGAGCGGCGAATCTGGGTATGCTTTGAGCACATTTGAGGCAGTCTTAATGTACCTCCGCAATGACTCTGGCGGGCTCAGAAAGGCCAGCGCAATAAATCGGCGACTCTGGTCAGCTACTAAGTCGGGCAAAATCTCCGAAATGAAGGCCATCTTGGAACCAGACAGTCAAGACTCTACTTCTATAGATAGCTCTGATAAGAGCGGGCAGATGAAATTAACCCAGCTGAGCAGCTCCAAGGATGAGGATGAGCAGGATCCATCGGACGTAAATTCTGGCATGAACGGCAGTATTTCTGCACATACCACGCAGGAGCCGATTGAGATACCAACGATACCAGAGACACCACGCCTAGCGCATGTTTTTCCATTCCAGACGTGGGTTGACAATTCACCGCCAAAGGCCCAACCGCGAGTTCGGAAAAAGGTTTCTATGGATGTTGGGAGTGTGTCGGAATCGTCCAACTTTTCTTTTCTTTCCCGCTCAACCACCTTTGGCTCTCTAGCAAGCTATGTGGAGGGAGATATCTCAATTGGAATCTTAACAAAGACTCAAGATCCAGCAGGGGATTCCATACCCATGATGGCCGTTGAAGCCTGTCAACCTGAAGCTTTGAAGTATCTCTTCAGTCTGGAGGACTACTATCCGGTCGAAAACATTTTGGAGGACGTCAATAGCGATGGAACCACATTATTGAGCGCCGCAGTGCAGTTAGCACACGCCAATATTGTAGACATCCTACTGGATTTCATCTCTGAAGCTGCAGCGCCTAATGATGTGACTGCCTACTTCGCGAAGGCAGATGCTAGAGGGCGGACGGTGGCACACTATCTTTTCAGCGTTCCGTGGTTGATGTCTCGGATTGGGACTGCCCTTCCCTGGAGGCAGCGAGATAAACATGGCCAAACTCCGCTTTTTGCACTTTGCAGGTCCTATGATCATCCAGACTACAATGCCATGGTCAATCAATCTTTGACTGTAGCTCAAGAAGCCCAAGGCGATGGAAAACCATTGCGGCTGGATGACCATGTGGATGCTAAGGGCAACACGCTCCTGCATGTAGTGAGCGACCCTCAGATTTTATATAGGATGCTCCGTGAATGCGACTGCGATCCTAACGCGACTAACGACAAACGTTTCACGCCTCTCATGATGGCGAGCAAATATGGTCGAGTTGACCTTGTTCGCGTCCTTTTTGCAGATCCTCGAGTGGACGCTCATCTTCGGGAGGCGCGCGGCTTGACGGCAGTTGAACTGGCCAAAGATGACGAAGTTCGCAATAGAATCGATGATCTTATCCTATTCTCCCACCCGCCTTCATCCACTGTCGACTCTTCTGGCCGCATTACTGCCGTCGTCCGATCAGTATTTGTCGAAGATGCGAGTATACGCTTTATTATCAAGTCCGGTGCTCCCAACCCTACATCTCCGTCGGAAAGTGATCAGCCCAGAAAAGTGATAAGTTACACAGTAACGACTTGCCGCCGTGGTTTAGCTGATTTTGAAAACCTCGTTAAGTTCCTGAGGATCGAGCATCCTGCCTCCTATATTCCCGACGTTCCAGCGTTTCGCTCCCCTTTACAGATATATTCAAAGCCCTCCCGCGCTGTTCTTCATGAAGTTCAAGAGCGTTTAGACAAGCTTATAAAAATTTTGATTGCTCACCCCACATTCGCAACTCATGAACTCCTCTGGGAATTCTTCCTCGTGCCTGAAGTACAAACGGAAATGATAAATGAGCGCTCACATCGAAAAGCGGCTGCCCTTGCTGAGAGAATAGCTGACGACTACCAACCCGTAACGGTCGAAGGCACTCGGGATGTCGAACAAATTGTCGGCCATGCCCAAGACGCAGTACGCGCAGTCAGCAATCACACGCGGGCCATCATCCGACGCGGACATAGACTGCACAATGCGTCCACCGACTTTGCCGAAGCAGTTTCCATGTGCACCTACGCCATCTCTTCCTTACAAGCACCCACAAACGCCCTCCCCCAGCCGCACGTTGACGCCATCAATCGTTTCGCAGCCTGCTACAGCTCCTCCTCCCTCGACTCTTCCCCCTTAACTCAGTACCTAAGCGCACTGACATCCTCCCACACCACCACAATCGCCATGCTCGAATCACTCTCCCGTCCCGGCAGGCTCATCTCCGACCTAAACTCCGCCACACGCGCTCTCTCCCGCTCCCGCTCCACACTCGCATCTAGCTCTGTACCTCGCAAATTCAATTTCCCGGGCCTCGAGGAGTCGCGGCAACGCTCCATCCGCGAACAAGAGCAGAAAATCGCAGAGTTGAATGCAGAAATAGAGCAGGTCGGGAAGGAAATTGCGTGGAATAAGGACGTCGTGGTGGGCGAGTTGGCTGGGTGGACGGATTGGAGGGGAAAGTTGGGGAAAGAGGCCATTCGGGAGTTTGTACGGACCACGCTCGTTCGAGAGAAAGAGCGTGGGAAGAGAATGGAGAGGTGTTTAAAGGCTTTGAGAGGTTGAATTTTTTTTCTATGATTGCTTGCTGACCGTGCTTGGTGGCTTATTTTGTGTGTGTGTTTCCCGCTCTGTAGCTTTAGGCGGAATGTTAATTGCATTTGAAGGGTTGGGTTGACACTTTTCCTTTTTGTTGTTTTTATTTCCCCTTGATCTACGTATGGGGCTGTTTATACATCTTTCTGTTTTGTTCTGGGTTTACGGACTTTGAGATATGTCTGGGGTATAGGCCTGGTAGGTTACTATGGGTTTGGCTTGATACCAGCAATTCTTTTTTTTTTTTTTGTATGTGTGTGTGGGCGGAAAACATGCTGGGCATATTACTTGCCTAATAAGCCAGCATTTTTCTTTGAATTTCCAAAAATGTATTCATGTCAGCTTTATGAACATGCAGTTTGCAGGTGGTGGTGTGTTTTCAACATAGAAAAAAAACATCCTATGAAAAACAGGACTTGCTAGAAAAAGATATTTCTAATGCAATAACTAACGTTGAAAATTAAAGTGAGCTGGTATCTTAACAAAGCGCTACATGGGCACGTTTGAAAAGTCCGAAATGCCAAAGATATACATACATATGCTAAATACCCAAAAACCATCTCCGCCAAAATACAGTTGACTTGCTTTCTTTCCTTTTATTATCCTTTCTTTCTTTCTTTCTTTCTACGTGCCAGAGTACGGCGGCACCCCATAAACATCCGACCGCGCCATCGGCTGTGTCTGCCAAGGGAGCAGCGCACTCTGCATCAGAGGCTGATTGTCCGGTTTCACGAATTCATAAGCCGGGCCGGCCAAGCTTGTATCGACGGGAGAAATGCTGCTGACGGGAGAATATTGCGACCCGTGACGGTTTCCCGACGGGTTGACGGGCGAAACGGTGCTGCGAGAGGCGCCACGCGGACCGTAACCGTAGTTGCTGCGTGATCCGGAGGGCGCGCTGGAGATGGAATCGGCGGAGGGAGGGGTGGATGGGGGATGGTCCGGGGGTAACTCGGCGACGGTGGGGAGCTGGGTGGGTAGGACGACGGTGGACGGAAGGGGTTTGCGTTCGAGGGACCGTCGGCGGTCTGGTCTGTTGGAGTTGTATGTGCCCGGGGGTTGGCGTTGGTGGTAGGGGGTTTCTAGCATGGAGAGTGGTCTTCTTTGTTGGTTGTGCGGGTTCTGGGGAAGGTCTATGGTTGTGGAGTTGGGGAGAAAGGGAAATTGTTGGGTTTCGTCGTTTGATGGTATGGAAGCGTAGAAGCGGCTGCTTTTCGGACGCGGTATGATGTTTGGCGTCTGGGGTTGAGAGTCTTCTTGGTTGCTTGCTGGTGGTGGGTTCTGCAGAATGGGCACAGAGGAGGTGTTGGGATGCCAGGTGAACCGATTGGTGTTGTTCCCATTATGCGGATAGTTGCTGGTGCTGTGGGCGTGTTGCTCAGGCTTTTCTCCTTGTGAATCCCCGCTGTCTGACGAGGATACGGCTAGATAGTTGGGGCTTTGGCTTTGCGAGTCCACCTGTTTGTGGCCTCGCCATCGCTTGTAGAACAGGACACCAAGAAAAGCGACACTGAGGACCACGAAGCCTCCAAGGACAGAGCCTGCTGCAATCGATGCTTTGTCTGGATTGTTGGGCTTCTTGGGCGTTTCAGTGGCCAGCGGAGGGCTTGTTTGAGTGGGTGTAGTAGCTGTGGTAGATGTCGTTGATGAAGACGTGGTAGGAGTAGTAGACGAAGCAGAGGTCGTAGAGGTAGAAGAACTTGTAGAGGTTGTATAGGTAGTAGAGTCTGAACTTTCAGTGGAAGTGGTTTCAGTGGTAGTAGATGAAGGAGTCGATGTGGAAGTTGTTGGCTCTTTGGTTGTCGTGGCTTGCTGTGAGGATGTCGTCGGTGAATCTTCTCGAGTTGAAGGATCTTTGCTGGTGGGTTTGTCTAATTCAGTGAGTGGCATCGAAACTGTGAAGCCATCCGAGGTCGTGAAGCCATCAGGGAACTTCAACACCAACGTCGACTGCTTACGGTTTTTGGGGCCACGACCACGGCCAGGAGGAGGGCCATTTGTATCACCGTTGTTGCCGTTGTGACCACCATTATTCCCATTCCCATTGCCATTATCACCACCATCACCGCCGCCATTACCGCCGCCATTACCACCGCCAATACCAATACCACCGCCGTTACCACCACCGTTGTTGCCTTGATTCCCCTTGTTGTTGGAACGCGGTCTCTTTTGTATCCGGATTCCTTCTCGAATACCGATTCCTCCACGTCGCTCAGTCCGCTCAAGATTTCTGGAAGGCAATGGTATGGGCGCAGGTGTAACCGTTGGATCATGGTACGGTGATCCATCCTCGTTGCAGGGTTGTATCGGCACAGAGGCAGCAGAGCGGCGGTGATGGATGGATTCTCCAAAAGATATCTCTCCTCTGGCCCCCGCTTTCCTTCTACACGGTGTCGGAAGAGCAGTCGGGGACGATTGTTTCACTGAAGGGGCGGACGGAGGTTCCAGCCCCGTCACCCAAGACTGGAGGAGGAAGATGTTCGTCCATAGAGACAGCCTCATTGTGCGAGAAGCCGTCGGCCACGTTTATATCGGATGGGCAGAATGGTCGAAGCCTGGGGGGAGGGAAAACAACCCGCGGGCAAATGTTCAGTCTAAATATCCACATGCTCAGTTCCAGCCATTATTCCTGGATGATTCAGGTCAAGGAGTGCAAGGACGAGAGGCCCTTTTTCAGTAAGCTTCTGTTCTCTCCTGAAGCCTTGACGCGTTTTGTTTTTCCAGCCCAGCTGTGGCACAACAGGCACAATAATAATGGGAATGCAGAGAGGAAAAGACAGGCATATAAGGGGCTTGGTTACACTAGCTACCTAGAAGAGAAAGACATTCTGTCAGAAATATATTGAATGAGTCTGTTGTTGCTTTTCATAATCTGCAGGTCATGTTGGATTGTCAACACAGCCCACAAACAATGCGTTAGTTCAACTAATTTTAGCACAGGTTTGGTTGCAAAATGCTGGTTTCAGCAACCTTGCTGCTGCAGCTCAGCTCATGTTGGTCAGAATAAGCTGAAAGACGTTCATATTTGAAGGCTCTTTTCGACACAGGCTATTATTCGATATTCAGTTTCACAGATAGCTACATACATATATATGTAGTGATGGTGAGGATATCCCTCAAGAGAGATGGAGGAGGCTCTGGTGTTACAAGCTAAGCACTCATCCGCACAATATCCCCACAATCGCGGTGTTTTCTTTCAATATTGAACTTGCACACATACACATTCAATCTTTCTCTCTATCTACCTCAGAAAAACACAAACATTCTGAAATATCAGAGTTGTTCAGTTCCAGAGTTGTGAGCAATCACTCCAAGGCAGTACTTGCAGTGTTTGTTTGAGACTGCCTTGCCAAGCCCTGCCTCCGATTTGCCAAGCCCGAAATTAAGCTTATCTCATTTAAGCTTAGCTGGGACTCTCACTCATGAGTCATCTGAAGTTGACATTATTGATCTGATTGATATCAGCAATAACCAGCTACACTCAAGTGTCGATTCAATATGTATGCAGAGAAATAGACCTGCTGCTCTGTGGGAAGTGGACCGCTACTGTATCTGGACAGTTGCCTGGGAAGGATACGGCGCATGGTTACTATCTAGGTTCACCCTTACAACTGCAGCATTTTAAAGGCCCTAACAGAGGCAGGGACTGTGATCCCAGGTGGTAGGGAGAGCCAAAGCTCAAATCTACTGACAATCATAGCACATCCCAACCACCGCAATTTATAAGCGCTGCTTCGGCGTTCCAAGAAAAAAAAAAGGTTGAAAGTCCTCGGAATGCATGTTGGGAAATTATAAAGGGAACATATCACATTAAACAAAGTTCAAGACTTGAGAAAAATCACCAAAAAAAACATTCCAAAATGCTGTCCTACTTTGTTTTCAATTTCCAAATCAATCCTCCTCTTAACATCCAGCAAGGGCTGGCATCTAGTCCTTTTTGATTCTTCATAATCCCATTATTCATTATTTCCCAATTTTATCCTTCTAATTTTCATCATCATCATTGCGAGCTCCAGGGCGCAGGAAACTGAAAGATACCTGTTGCTCCATTCCATTTGTCGTTCATAGTGTCCAATCCCGCAGCCAGGAAAAGAATGCATTGACATGTAAATTCAAAGTAAAATTGTTTTCCACATTTCGTGCCAGCCGCTGACTTGATGAAAACATCCGACGACAGTCAAATCTAGCCGCAGTAATCGTGATGTAGTTCACTGGCAAAAGTGTGTCCTTGTGCGTAGCTATCACCCTCAAGGCTGCTCCAGGATTCCTCAGTAGCGTCTGGGGCGGGGCTGTGATGGCCTACCGAGTGTTGCTGATGATCGGGGACATCTAGTTTACTATCCAGAGTCGTTGCACCAAACTGCGAATCCTCAACAATAAGATCTTGTATCGTGCCCATCTCCTTCTCATGAGCCAAGTCGACAGACGTTAGCGACTGGCCATGGGTACCTTTGGGGCTGTTTTGGTTTCGGATGGCTGAAAGTTGGCTAAGAGCGACGCTGAGAATTTCGGGTCTTAAACCCAGGGAGACGCACAATATCTTCAGATCTTCGTAGTTTACGTATATTCCCTGCAGGTCAAGGTGCCCGGAAGATTGTTTGAAATCAATGTGCATGTCCTCCAAAGTCTTCGATAATATGGCTTTTGGAATCTTTTGTGTCTCGCAGAATTGCGTCGCGTTGACGAGTTTTCGCTCAAGACAGAAGTAAACAAGCTTCCCATTGATTGGTACAGGTTCGTAAGACGATAGGTCAGCATCTTCAATTCGGAACCTGTGTAATAGCGTCAGCGAGAATTTGTATGGTTAAAGGCAAGATTAAACCTACTCTTTGTCACTAGCATGAATCATTTTTAGGCTGGCGCCTTGCTCATCGATGCCAACATCATGTCCAGGACGTAAATCAGGTGGAGTTGGCAATCCTAAGTGCTGAGATATCGATGTTGCATCATAGAAGAAATTGACATAGGTCCCTTGAAGTTTCGGGTGTCTTCTTACAGTCCACACTTGCGTGATACCACACGTTTGTAGCACGGTTGCTAAATCTTGACGAGGCACCCAAGCAGCCCTGAGCAACTGGGTTGCGTTGATACTCTTCGGAGATTCACAAACGTATACAGCTTTTCCATAGACCATCCACGGCCAATATAGGGCTCCATTGTACATATGGCATCTTTCGTCGTCGTTGTTTTGATCTCGACGATCCCTTTGTCCCCCTGAAACAGCGCTGTCTTGTGTTGAAAAGATCTGCTGCGATTCTGCCTCACCTCCCGGGTTACTAGACTGACAAGTGGATAGAGGATGTGGTGAGGCTGCTTCTGGGATGGCCGGTCCATTCGGTTTGTCACTTGCGGTTTTCAATTGGCTATCAATCCAAGTTAACCGGTCCTGGATACAAGTCTCTTGTGCTATAGGGCCTGCACAGAAGGGTGGGTCGTCTGCCATCCCCGTTACCATTATTGTTTGCAGACGTAGCTTGCCGAGGAGGTGCGCCGCTAGCTCTGCTGTGGAACTCCTTAGCTCTAAGGCGGTTAGGCTGGTAAGTAGGATCTCCTTGCATTCGGAAACGAGAGTTATGTCGACTCCGTGTGGCTGTGGATCACAACGTAACTGAGTGATGTTAAGCCGCCTGAGGCCTTCGCATATGTCTTCCACGAGGGTCGTATCGACATTTTTGACTGAACTCGATCTGTGTTCAAGACACAAGTCTCTCAACAGCGCAACGACGCCTTCGTACATCGAAGAAAACTTGAACGATTCATTGTCACCTCCCAAATGCACTTCCGACAGTGTGTACGTCCGGGAAACGGCCTGTCCTGTGTTGAGGACATCATACCGGTGGCGTTTGGCGCGGCCATCACTAGAAGACTGTTTTGTGGAGCCTGCACCTGGTGATCGCTGTCTTTTAGAGCCCATGAAATTTGCCAGTTGCTCTTCATGCTGGCTTAGGGGAAGATCCGCCAGGAGGGAGAAGTTGTCGCCACAACGTTCAAGAACAGTTCGGGCCTGGCTGTTCTCATCAAAATTAAAATTACTACTCTCATTCCAAGGGCGGTGCAGTACAGTAATGCGAGAGGCGTCATTGTTCTCGACCCCACCATCCAAAACTGTCTGCTGTGTTGGTGTAGCGCTCCCCGAATTCACAGCATCATCACAGAAAAGTCCAAGGCTATATCCCTTCTCCAAACAAGCATCAGCAGAGAGCCTCTTGTCAGGCTCCAGGCGTAGCATCCCGGCGGTGATGAAATTTATCAGTGTATCTGACGCTAAAGAATCAGAATACTTGACAATTCGTTCACACCAAGTTCGACCACAGGCTCTGATAACCCTAAGTTCCTTTCCCCAGCTGGGTGCCTTTGCTCCAGGAAGGTCATACGCACAGTGCAATGCTATAACTCCTAGAGACCATAGGTCCACAGATGAAGTGTAGGGTCCTTCTAAGTAGATTTCGGGCGCAATGTATGCTGGGGTACCACAAAGTGTTTCTAGAACAGATTCGTCAGTCGCAAGACCAAAATCGGCAACCTTAATACCGAAAGGATCGTCAGACGCAACAAGGATGTTTGCTGGCTTGAGGTCCCGATGTGCCACTTTACGAGAATGAAGATACGAAAGCACCTTGAGGGTCTGGAAAAGAATGGTTATGGTTTTCTCCGAAGAAATTGGACCTTCATTTCGCAACTTTTCCAAATTTCCAAGATGGAAATATGGCATCAGGAAAAACGGTGATGGTTCCACCCGGAAATCTATGACCGACACCATATGTTCCTTCCAAACAGTTAGACAGTATTTTCAATAGGGAGTGCTGTCATTCTTACGTGTGGATGGGTCTTCATTATGTTGATCTCATTGCGAATCTGTTGTAGCCACCTTGTTTTCTTATACACCAAATCTGGATTGTTTTTCCACGGAGTTTCGAATGTCTTGCGCGCATATACCGCGCCCGTGCTCGCGTCGAAGACCATATCAACTGTCCCGAATGTGCCCTTACCAAGACATTTATCACTGATGTAAACTGGATATCGTCTAGGCGTAAGAGGCAGGGTGGGTTGTAAGGTAGTCGGGCAGCTGTCGATGCCAAGCTGATCAACTGAAGGGAGAGCAGCACGGCTAGTGTCAAGGAATGCCTTCAGGGATTCATCGTAGTCGGCTTTGTTCCTCCTATGGCTAATGAATTGGACCTTGAATGTAATCCCATTCAGAAGATGGATTTTGACATCCCACAGCTTGCCTTCGGAATTTCTAAGATTCAGAATCCACGCGAAATTGCATCGCAATTCATTTGCGGCTTGGGAGCCATAGCTGACCGCGGTTCCATGAGTGGAGGAATCCCTTAAAACCAGGCGCTCTTCCTCATCGAAGGTAATGCAAAATTGCTTTGCGCTGATTCCTTTGGCCAGTCCTCTATATCCCAATAACACGTCGCAGTCCGGACTGGTGCCAAATGAGAATCCCACTGCTGGATCCCGTGGAGGCTTCTCGAAGCCAAGTCGAATGCCGTGCAAAAATTTGTAGTTTGAATCGACTTCTTCGGAGTCTTCCTCTTCGTCTGCACCTGGAGTCTGCTCCCGGCTGGAAATAGTGCGACCCTCAGGGATCAATTTAACGGGCAGAAGGTTCCGATCGTTGTTATGTGGGAGTGAGCACGCGGTTTCGGCCAACTTCTTGTCATCAGACGGTACCAACACCAGAATGAGCTTTGAGTCTTCCATTTTGGATGATTCGGAAGGAGGAATTGATGGATGACGGTGATGGTGATGGCGACGACAAGGACAAATTTATATTGGCAGCCATCTCATCCACATAGACACCGTAGGCATCCATATGCCCTGCGTTGTTTCATACCTGAGGCGCCTATTCTGTCTGAGCAGAATGACTGGCTGTTTGGGTGCATAACGCGGCGCCTACATCCGGTGCTGTGCTGATGTTTTCCTAGCAAACCAGGATTCACTGGAGGCCACTAACTACGGAGTACTATGTATAGCAACCAGTTAACAAACTAACTATAGAACATTAACTAACTGACTACTCCATACATACTCCATACATACTCCGTACTCTGTAGTTAACTACTCTGTACATCATCGTTAACTAGCGGGCAGAAGCTGTTATCACGTGGTAGTTATTGTTTGTTTGTTCATGGATTCATACACCCAGCCAGTTCCAATCAACCATTTACTAACTACTATGTGACAATCTCGCTGGTTTGGGGATTCTAATCTTCAATTGATTATCTCCATTCCTGCTCAAGCAATCCACCCTACTTTATACCTAGAACCAGCACTCTTGCAGGACATGGCGCTCCAGGAGAGATTCAGTGTTGAAGAAGTACTGAGATTCACAGTTGATGATATCCAAAGAATACGGTATGACATCCAACAATGGAGAGACTTTTAGGCATCTGGGCTAAAGTCGTTCTTTTCTTCAAAGAGTTGTGGACGTGGAGGGCTGGTCCAATTTAGAAAAAGAAAAGCGTGACCTTTGTTTTAAACACCTGAGGTACAGTCTTCCCCTATCTCGGATTTACTGCTCTGCAAGGTACAACCATGCTAATATGATTGGAAGAGACCTGGTACACCAAAGGGATGAAGCCAGTCAGTCTACACCTGCGGATGCGACAGAATTGGAAAAGAAGCTCAGGTGAGAATATACATTAAGCATCATGAAAGATTGCTGACGGCTCAATACCAGGGAGCTCTCCAATACTACGCCGGCATCACCCTCTCCTGAAATTTTGACTCCCCCTCCTCCTAGTATGGAAGAATTGCGTGAGAGTCAGTTAGAAATAGAAAAGGAGGCGTTCAAAGCTCTTGTTGAAGAGGGTGGGATTCCATCTCAGCCAATCGAACTGGGATTTGATATTCTCGATAACCCGACCAAGTACGAGGATTACAAAGATATCGTTCTATATTGGGGATCACGACCAGTGTCAGGGCACAGGTTAGGATTCGTAGACCAGCTGAATGAATGGAGGAATTTTCGTCAGTCGCAGCAGAGGATACGACAGTACTATATACGTAAAGGAACATTCCCGGAGTACCAAAGGAAAGTCCGCGAACGTCGACATAAACATGGACTTGGTGGAGATGTTGAGCTATGTCAGGATCGAGATCAACAGAGCAGGCTGGCTACCTGGGTGGAGTATCAGGACTATCAGCTTAGAAAGTTGGAAACATTTGAGAAGGATGTCAAGAAAATTGAAGGGGTGCTAGACACTGCACGGAAAAGACTCACTGATGCGGGAATTTCAGGATTCAGCAGCGTATTTGAGCCAGACAAAATGTTGGCTCTGAACTTTAAACATGACGGAGAGCAGGCAAACGCAAAGGATCGGGAAGACTTCGCAGATGAAGCATTGGCAGTGGCAAAAAACAGGTTAAGAGCAGTTCACTCTGGTGATTTTGGAGAAACTGTCAACAGATCCACTTGGATTAGCCTTGCTCAAGAGCGAGTTAAGTCTTTAAGTGAGCAGAGGGACAAGTTGGGACCCGACTGGCAAGGGCTGGATAAAGAGACAAAAAGAGAGTGGTTTGCCACAACCAAGGAGTTAAGACGCGCACAAAAGACATTGGAAGTTACTCAATTGGATGATTTTGGTGAAATGGTCCCAAGAGCCACATTACTCAGATTGATTTCAGACGAGGTGCAATCTGCACAGGTTCGACTGGATGAAGCAATAAAATCACATGAGCAGGCCAAACTCAGGGGAAAAGAGCTTGGTGCATTGACTGATTTGGCATTGACCGAAAGGAAACTCAAGCAGCACATGATTTTGATGACGTGGATTGAGCAGAAACGTCAACTGATTATTTCTGAATGCACAAGTTCCTCTCAGGATTCTCAGAGGCCCAGCGATCAGTGCGCAGTTGTGAAGTCACAAACAAAAACGCTGAGAAGTCACACTATATCTGAACCATCACGGCGGAACCGATCCTCAAAGGGAGCTGGTCGTGAAAAGCAGCAACAGACACCTTCCTCACCCCTTAAACCAATACAACCATCGAAAATCTCGAAAAAGCCCACGAAGAAAGTAACTGGTGGTCGGCGGAAGAGGGGTGCTACAGGCAAGGAACCACAGTCGACAGAAGACGCAACCACCGACTCGCAACATAGCAGCACCAAGCAGATTTCCAGACCCAAGGAAATCACGCCTCCGCCTCTAAAAGCTATCAACTCCTCGAGGGTATCCAAGCCGAGAACATCGGGCAGGTCGCGATCCAGGAAACTGGATGTGAATGCCACTGAATCAGTTGCCCGACACCGAAACAAAAATGAGGCACCATCTGCACGCCAGAAACGAACGGAGCAACTAGCGTCCGCTCGAAGTCACCCGCGCCGAAGCAGCCGAATAAGAAAGAGACCCGAGAGGTTCTGTCCTGGATAAAGGGAATCTTCATCTGAAGCCCGACCGAGAGGGTTTCTTCCGTTTGACTTCACATATTGGCTTGAAAAGCGACGTGCATTAGTGCTATGTCCTCTCCTAGACCATAGCATTCTGCGACCATGGATTATGTCTCTTGTCCCGAGTCCCGCCGACTCGTACAAGTGCTAAGAAAGTCCTTCGTCGACTTGAGAATGCCTCATCACCACCCTGCAAAAGAGGAGAAGCATCAGCTGCTTCGATATATTTGGCCTACTCTGCAGACGCTACCTGTGCGTTGAATGCTAGCACTGAATCGCGCCACAGGGCCAGAATAATTTTAACATGTGAGATGAAGTTGTTATCTAGGTAGGTGTCAAATGTCTGTTGTTGGCGATTGCAATGCTTCTACACCTCCTTTTGTAGTATTCAATGCATCAACTCAACAACGCAGCAGTGCATACCTACCTTACTTATGTCTCTGCGAAACAAAGTGAACAGTGGCCAGCACTCTCGAAAATAAGACCTGCCAAATCAAACATTGGAGCTTTTTGAAAGAGCCCTATTAACTACAAAATGTAATTGATAGCATCACCAATCAGTTAAAGATAGATACATACATACGGAGTACATATTACATATATTGTATGAAAGAATCCCGGTGCTTGTTTAGTTACCTAGCGGGTGTCATCCACCCGACTCCACAGCGTCATCAGCCATAATGACATAACAAGCAAGAAACCTGGAAATCTCTCCCCTCACAATAGTTACATGACCATCTACATCTCTCTCAAAGAACATCTCAGATATATCTAAAAACCGCTACATGTCCCTCTCTCCATACCTCACACCAGATACCAACCCAGCCCAAGCAAACATCCCACCAACAACGAAAGCCTCATCCGTCCTCAAACTGCCCAGACACCTGTTCACCCTCCGTACGCATCACGACCAACCCCGCCGCAACATGCCTCTCGTCGTCCCAGAAGTCAACGAGAACGACCAGGCCGCCTGGGCCGCAAAGCTGATGGGCAAGAAATTGACTGAAGACGTCACCGACAATGTGGTACGTTTTAGCCCCGCCCCGTCGCCTTTTGTTCAAGTCTCTTGTTCCGTCTTGCAAGACTGTATATTGTAGTTATCCGTCTAGCTGACATGGCCTGGCTTCTTTCGCTCTGCAGTCGTTCGCAAAGAAAGATCTTCCGGAACAGCATCGTGTCGTTAAGCCTGGGGATTTCTTGACGATGGACTACGTGCCGAGCAGGTGAATCATTGCAAAACGGACCTTTTCTTTTGTTAAAAAATATATACAGACAAGAAAGCTCATTGTTCTCGATAGGCTGAATGTTTATGTTGATGAATCCGACACCGTGACTGAAGTCAAGAATGGTTGATTGGACACAGTTCGCTGCTGATGGTACTTTCTCTGGAGGGCCATGACGATAACTGATGTCTTGATGCTACCTTTGTAATGACCTTGATGCCTTCTTTGCATGTATCAGCTATTATCTCCTTTAATGCATGATTCCGAATTATTGTTTATAAATATCGATTGTTTCACAGTAGCGTGCCTGACTCCTTATGTACATACAGTGCGCCACACCATCCTGCATGTTGGCTTCGGGTATGCACGTCTCGCATACCAAGTTCCACATTACTGGTAACCGGGATGGTTTTGTCCAATAGTGGAGTAATAATAACCTATGCATAGCCACAAATACTGCCTGATATCTTGATGACTGTTAATATAGAAATTTTCAGTGCTCCCTCTGGCTTGTAAGGTCATAAGCCCCAAATCTCATCTGCATATACGAGCCCATCCTCCTGGCCATTCTTGAAACGTAGCCTTTTCCCACAGTTTTGCAGCTTATTGACTGCTCGAATTGGTAAATGGACTTGGACTAGTTTCCTCTCCGCGTCACCTCGTTCTTGTCCTTGAGAAACCATCAGAGAGGCTGAGATATGTTGCATCTGAAGCAGAGATGGCTTTGCCCATACCAAATACGATGTGCAGCATCAGTGAACCCAGAAACGTAGTTATATGAGGAGACACGTGGATTCGATTTGGATAATGTCGACGTCAGCTGCGCCGTCAATCGTCATCGGAACTGTATGCACCTAACCCGAGAACAGAAGAGTTACCAAGTGCAGCGGTTTTTCTTGCAGGCGCAGGTAACGGCGCCTCCTTGCCGTCAGCAGCGTGTGCAGGCTGTTTCTGGGGCTCGGTGGGCTTCGAAGGTTCAGCCATAGTATTGGGAAGGGCCCTTGCGAAATCTGTTTCAGGTTTGGTAACCTTCGAAACCATGACTGCCGGAGACTTCTCACTACGGTCGTTCGTGCTCGATGACTTTCGGAGCTTCACCTTCGGAAGTACATCACTTTCTTTAGTGCGTCTTCGTTTCCTGCCCGAAGCTCCCCATTGTTCTTCCTCTGTAGGTGATCCGGCTCCCGGTTGATTGGGATCGTTTCCTTCGAGAAATGCCTTTTTCTCTGCTTCTTCTCGTTGGCGATGGAACATCTCCAGTTGCTCCATGGTTTCTTTCTTCACGGCCGCCTCCTTGGCACGAGTGGACTCAAGTAGGGAGTCTAAAAATTCAACCTCATCTTCGTCGAGAGTTCGAAATTGATTTTTCAGCCGAATGGATTCTTCGAATGCTTCTTGCTTCGCGGCTAATATTCAAAACGAGACACTAGGCAGTTAGCTCTTCATTTCTCAGCTAGAGCCAATAACTCTAATAAGTAAATAAAACATCCGTAACTGGCATACCTTTGTTCTGCTGTAGAATCTCATACAGACTCTTTCCCGCCTCCTGTGGCCCCTGTTCTGTTCTACGCTTCCGTGTTGCTTCCAGCTCTTGCTTGACTTTCTGCCATTCCTCATCATTGGCAGGAGTATACTCCGTCGTCCCTCCAGACACGAAGCCAGATGACATTTTTTTCTTGCTATTCTGAAAGGAAATTGAAAGCAGTTCTGTGTATGCACGCGTGTACCGATTAGCTATATACTACTACGGATGTAGTTTGAAGCTACAGAAATCTGAGGACTTCGGCAGTCCATCACGTGATATTTAGCTTTGGCTTCAACAAATTGAATTTCTATCAGTTTAGCTTTCTCATCTTCAATCTCTCGTTACAATCTCGTACATTGATCCTCAATCGCAGTCAGAAAAGAGCAAGGGCCTTTTTCAGTGAGAACCTAAATATAGCTCTCGAATAGTTACATCAGGCTCATCAATAATAGTTCACTTCTACACACAGACTCCACTTGTGACGAACGATTTCCTAACTGCATCTAGCTTGCCTATCCAACATAACTACGTCATTGTGATTGCTGACTAAACATCCAATTCCCGTGACTTGATTGCCTCTCGGGAAAACTTTAGTCCTGCCCGCTGCGCCACCCATCCTCAACTTGGTTTCCACATCTTCATCTCCATATCCCCTCAATCCCCACAGTGTCAAGTTCTGACATCTAAATCCTCACGTCTATATTGCGTACACCAGACCAGTCGCAGTTATGGCTCCTAGCGGGCATCAACTGCTGCCAAAGGTCTGGCGAGCAGCCAGGTAAGCTTCCTCTGGATTAAGTACTAATGTACCTTTGAACGAATCTCGATTCTGATCCCTTCACAGGTTTGCCTTCGAAAAGGCATCTCGGGCTGTTCGGGCAAGACTTCCTGAACCAGGCCAATCGGCTCATCTTCAGATTCAACCCGTATATGCACGTATTCAACGCCGCCAGCCTATCAATCGAGTGGCGGCCATTCGCCAATCTCAAAGTCGATACTTTTCTACTGTTCGTGTATCACGACGCTTCGCCACAGGATCTGTTCGATCATCGAGAATTGCTACTGCTGTCAGCCGCTTGACGACCCGCACTCCCTTTGCATCGACTCTAAGACCAAATCTCACTGGAGGTACGCTGTGCCGAACTGCCGGTGGATATGCAATCGGAGCTGGTCGCCTCGGCGGAGCGAGATACTTCTCACATAGTCCTGCTTGCCCGGCCCAGGTCGTACAGAATGTCTCAGCAGCTGTTCGAGGGTTTTGGCTCTCAGGTCAGAGGGCTCGATTTGATGGCATTGACAAAAGGACTGGCGGCAAGCAGTACAAAGTGGTGACAGCCTTGCAGGAGGAGGCGAGCCGCAAAATGAATGAGGTGCCACCCACCGCACCCGGTTCGTACATCGACTTTAAGTTGTCGCCGACCATCACCGCTTTCGGCTGTCTTGAGCAGCTACAAACGTCCCCTGCTCCTCGAGCCTGCGAACAAGTTAATTTAAACACACCTACTTTGGCGGACTTGCTCTCTGTTGACCTAGCCCGCGCGTTGAAGGAATTTGCCGCAGTTCTAAACGATCTAAAGAAGCTCTCTTCATTAGGAGATCTGCCACTATCACTGCATGATCAATCCACCCTTCGCGTCCGGTTCCCAGGATGCGATGCAGAATCGGTAGAACGCTTATGCGTTGAGGTCGGGGTGCAGCGTGGGATAATCCGCCAAGACCCAGACTTTGAAGCTCGAAATGGCACTGAAATTGCACTTCTGTTTCCGTTTGCTCCAAGCCATCAACCGGATTCCGAAACCGACCTTTTCTCTTTCCATGATCCTCCTGCTGTTACTCCTGAAAAGGTTGATTGGAGACAGATGATGCTTTCCGACGCTACGCAGCTTTCCATGAGTCCTAATTGGCAGGATTATCACTATGTATCTAGTGTTGAGAAGAATCCCTGGACTCGACCGCCCTCGGGATATTCTAGTATGGATATCAGTGAGCTCGGGGATCGAGCTTTTTTCCCAGACGTTCAAGAAGCGGTTACTCACAGTACAGGATCTGACTATGGAGGCTTTGAAGGCATTTACAAGTTCCTCGAGGAATGTGACCGAGCACGTCGCTAGCTTACTGAGTCTTGACTCTGTCTGGTTGGTTTTTGTTTTGGTATACCCTCACTTGAAGTGATTTCCTTCTATGTTGTTCTTTAAGAATGTATCATGACCACATAATTTCATCCAATTTTGATGTGCTGGTCCAGAGTCTAGTTTCTAAAGGCACGCTCGTAGCACTGATAATGAACAACGGTATCAAATTACCTGCTTTTCACTAAATCTCATGGCTCGAACTTCCCGCCGACGCGGATATGCTAGTGCGATGACTGGCTGGCCCGGCTCCCTTGCATTGCCACATGTAGTCAGACATGTCCATGAGCAGCCTCTTCATTAGAATTCAGCCATTGGTCAGTCTCCCTGGCACATTTCTGAGATGTGTGGGCTCGAATTCGAACCATCATTTCTGATCTACTTTCAGAGTTTTCAAGCTTCAACGGAATTGCCAACGCCATTCCAATTTGGAAACAACAAGCCTTCACATACAACTCATCATCTGTGTTTAGATTTAGTATGATGAAACCTTGTGATGCAGAACTTCTCAAGATCATGATTAACTGAGACGATCTCGGCGTTCAATGCCGTCGTTCGATATCATAACGGAAATGTTAGCTCATACCTGGTTGGCTATGCATGTGGTAGTGGGTGGTCGGTCAAAGCAAGTCGGGATTCTAATGAACCGTACATTGTTGAGCAGTAAACTAGCTCGCTATTTATCGTACGGCGGCTTTGAAGGAGTTAATAATGGGGTTGGATCAGCTATCTTCTCTGTTGTTGTCCATGGATGTTCATCTCCAGTCCTTTGCCTATGCAGTTCATGTTAATTATCTAGCTCTTCAGGTTCGAGCGCTTTGAGAAATGCTATCCCCCGATCATTTAACTTGGGATACTTGGAAAGAGCGTAAAAATCCAACCAGAACTCGCGAGCTTCGTCCCATGAAGGCATATGCTTCCGTAGGAGAGTCTTCCATTCGTAATCTTCTTCGCCCAAGCCAATTCCAGCACAAGTAAATTCCCACCAAACAGGAAAATATCCGCTGGCCTCCCAGTCAATGATTCCTGCAAGATTGCCGTTCTCAACAATAATGTTCACGTCAGTCAAGTCACCATGAGTAAAAGTGTAAGGGGCGGAGGGGGGCATGCGTTCCCGTAATCGCCGGCACGCCTTTTCTGGCACATCTTTCAAAGCCTTTGCCATTTCTTCCCAAAGCTCCTCGTCCGAAGAGAACGGCCCGTGGGGAATGCCATACCCATTCGGAAACAGAAATGCAGAATAAAGCGGTTGCCCGTCGAGGCTTTGCATCTGGGGCGAGCAAAGTTGTCGAAGTTGGAGCAGATACTCAGCTGTTTGCTTTGCAATGCGCTCTTTCTCAGCTGCTGACAGCTTTGGCCACACTGCACTTAGAGTGTCGCCCCGGATGCGTTCTGTGAGGATAAAGTATCGTCCGTTATCCTCATTCCATTCTGCAACAACAGCAGGAACGGGAATGGTGGTGTGTTCTCTGAGAAATCGTATGTTTCTAGCCTCGAAATTGGGCGGCTTGCTAGATCGCTCTTTCAAAATGAACTTTGATCCTAGTGACCAGGCTCCGCGATCGCTGACTCCATAGAAGAGTTTGATGTGACTCTTGTAGCTACAAGAGTCTTGACGCTCTGAGGTCCAGCTGCATGCGGTACATGGTATCTTTGCGGCCATAATCTTGATTGATCGGTGAAAATAATATCAAGGAAGGAGTGTAGAATGTGACATACTTTCACAGAGTTTTGGATAACCTTCTGCAGAGATTCTTGCCTCACTCTCTACTTCGATATCTCAGAGCTGCTTGATCACATCTTATCAAGGTGGAATTCTAGAGAATTTATAATAACACTCCCGCACTAACCACTTTCAGACTAGTAGTTAAGCACGCCCAACTCCCATCAGAAATACGGCCTCGATGTGCAGGTTGGATGTCATGGTTCTTTGAAGGCAAGCATTGCTGCCAGGAGATATCAGAAGTAAGTATTCTTCCTTGAGGACCGAAAATCTACGTCAGCGACACAGGCAGACAGAGCAAAAGAAGCCAGCGCTGGTTCTCCCATAATTAGGTAGCTGGCGCTCCCTGCTTTCCAAATCGCAGGGAGCCATGGATGACTTCAACACGGAGTCAGATAGTGACTATACGAGTTTCTGGAGAGACTGGGTAAGTGTGATCAATTTTCTGTTTCTGCGTCGAAGCCACGCCCTGCATCCTATTTTTATTAGATCTCGCATTTCGGGATTGTGCATGTGTTTTCTACAACTGCTCTCTCCTTCGATTGAACAGGCTCTAACGAGAAATTTACTACGTCTAGTTTATATCATCCCGAGGAAATGAATACTTTTGCGAAATCGATGAAGAATACCTCACGGATCGCTTCAACTTGACTGGACTGAACGGCGAAGTGCAATTCTATCAGTACGCCTTGGATTTGGTGACGGATGTGTTTGATCTCGACGCAGACGATGACACGAGAGAACAGATTGAGAAGTCTGCAAGACACCTGTATGGCATGGTGCACGCGCGGTATATAGTCACAACTCGCGGATTGGCAAAAATGGTACGACTCTTTCTCCCCCAACCCCGCATGATTTCAATCGTGCTAATCCCAGGAACCAGCTCGAGAAATACAAGCGAGCGGACTTTGGCAAATGCCCACGAGTTATGTGTGAACAACACCCCCTTCTCCCCATGGGTCTCACCGACGTGGCCGGTGTCAAACCAGTCAAACTGTATTGCGCCAAATGCGAAGATATATACAACCCCAAATCGTCCCGCCATGCTTCGATCGATGGCGCGTACTTTGGGACGTCGTTTCATAACATTCTCTTCCAGGTCTACCCGTGCTTGATACCGGAAAAGTCTCTGCGTCGATATGAGCCAAAGGTGTTTGGGTTTCGGGTGCATGCCAATGCGGCGTTGGCGAGATGGCAGGATAAAAAGAGGGATGAGATGAAAGAACGGCTGAAGAGAGCGGGGATCGAAAGTCCGTTCGTGGAAGATAGGGAGTCGGATGACGATGAAGACGAGGAGGTTACTGATGCGGGAATAGCAGTGAGCACGCAAGTCGTAGGGGATCACGATCTTTTGGACGATCATGGTCGGATGGATGTTAATGCGTGAGTCAGTTGAGGTGATTAAGTGACATGGATTATGACCGAAAGCTGTTACGAGAATCCCAAAGAGGAGCATGGGTTCAAATGGGCGTTGGGTTGGGTGGTGGGATTCGCAATCCGCGCATTTTTTATTTTTTTCGCTCGTCTGATTTGGATGGAAAAATTGGTGTCGGAGTTTTTCGCGTGATGCTTCTGATTATTCTTTATCTTGACTACCCCGTGCAGTCCGTTTCTACTGATATTTCATATTGGTACGGTGAGAAGCGAATTACCTGCAGATTGATTTCCTCCATTGAAATTGCTTCGATCCTTTCCAGCCTTTTTATCTATCTTCCAAACCAGGTGTGTCGGCAATCCTGACCACGTACTTAAACCCACTTACGTGGCCCTCCTTCAAATCATTCAGCGCAGCCTCTATTCCCTCCAGGCCCTTTTCCACAAGTCGATATCGATGTCCCCAAAACCAACCATGCGACAGGCCAAGTCCAAAGAATCTGAAAAACACAGACCCAAACTCCATATCCCCCACCGGCCCGACCTTTTTCACTTCGGGCCGATAGCGATTTCCGTCCTCATGAACAGTTGCAACATAAGTCATCTTCGGCTTAATATCCACAGGCATGTCATACTTGGCGGCCGGCGAAACCACCACGATCTGGCCCTTTTCTGGGTCTAAAACCCGCCCGATGTTAACATAGCTGTTATGTGCGCTGATTGCGTCGAAGGCATATTCGAGCTTTTTACCGCTGAGAGCTTCCTTGAACGCAGCGACGACGGCTTCGTCGCCGTTACGGTAGTCGATTATGGTGTCACCTTGAGATGGGTCGAGGAGTGGCTTGACTTGGGGAATACTCTTGCCCGCGACGGCAATGATAGGGTGGATATTCGACAGATTGGCGAGTTTGATGACGAAGGAGCCAACAGCGGAGGCGCCGCCGTAGACTATGAGTGGAGTTGGAGTCCGAGCGGGATTCCAGGGAATGGGCAAGCAGAGGTCTTGGTAGAGACCTAATGCTGCTGTCATGGCTGTTAAGGGGATAGTTGCAGCTTCTATGGAGGACCCAGTCAAGGTCGGGTTTTTGCTAACACAGGATATGTATTGATACGCAATAACAAGGATCCGCAACTAACCTTCAAACGAAGTCTTTTTGGGGAGATGAAAGGTCGTATGTGCCCACACCACCGCATACTCTGCATATCCACCATGCGCGGCCCGGATCTGATGAAGTGCAGCGACCCTGTCACCGGGCTTGAACTCTGTCACTTTGTTGCCCACGGAGTGCACGTAACCCGCGACATCATCGCCCTGGTTCGTGGGCGTGTGGGTCAGATATTTCCAGTCCTTGGGGTTGAGGCCTGTGGCTACGACGCGGATGAGCAGCTGGGACTCATTGGGCTCAGGGATTGGAGAATCCTTGATAAAGACTTTGACTCTGTCATGGGAGACTGAGGCGAAGGCTTCTTTCATGGTGGACATTTTGCTTTCATTGGCTGTTGGGTCTTTCGGGAAATCTTTTCGCAAATTGTCAAGAAATCCTTTGGGGGCCTTTTGGTTGAGCGTCACCGGATTCAGACGGCAATTGCTAGTCAGGAAAAGAAGAGTCAGCGTCCAGAGTTATGTATTTGATATTCTTATAATCGAGGTTTCTCCTGAACAGCATGCACATTTCAACAAACACAGCTCTCTCCACACAATGTCCCACAAAATGTAGACTTGAAAATTGGCAATTTGCATTGCATACTATATTCCTTTGATTCCGGAGCCTTTTAGAATTCCATTTGATCTCATATCTCGCCATTATTCATATAACTCAATCTCATATCTCATCATTATCAACAGATCTTCGACGTCATGGTCGCTGATTTGCATTCGGCAGTGGAGAAACATTGACGCGACTGGCTCTTTGGAATCTGGCGGGTCGAGATCCATCTGGGAAGGCTTGTTTGTTCACCGTTGAAAGATATCTAGATAGACTTAAAGATGGCAGATCGTAAAAAAAGGCCATCAACATAAAACTATTGGTGAGATGCGTGATATTTGCCAGCTAGTCCAGTTAGGGTTAGTTGTTGGTGACAGCTCAGCATCTCTCCAGGCAGCAGAGATACGGATACAAATATCTGCATCTCATCCACGACGACGATGGGAAGTCTGTTCTGCTTGGAGAAATCAACAGCGTATGTGCCATTACTATGACAATGGAGCACGACGACTCCCCCATGCGTGTGATTATTTGCGTTTGCATCACTGATATCCCTGGCAATCCTCAGAGACGCCATAATACCCTGGGAGATGCGTTTTGCAACGAGATCTTGCACCGAGATCTGGACAAGAACTTCGATCCGTTTGGATATGATTATGTCCATATCCCGTGTGACTTTGATTCGGATGTTCCATTGAAAAGATGGTTTATCTTTGATTTGAATGTGAAAGAGGAATTTACCACTGAACAACTTCTACGCGTTCGACATCGCGTCTATCTTGCAAGTCGATACGACGGCTCATGGTATGGTATGCACCCAGTGTCAACATGGACATATAACTAAATCTGCATTTGTAAAACTAGGCATTTTATCTCTCGTGAACCCTGGATAGAGGGTGCAAAACGCAGAGCGAGCTCATACACATGGGGTGGTAGATCTAGGCAAGAAAGAGCCGCGGAAGCGCGGAAACAAGTTGCTGCAAACCCCCAATGATGCATGTACGCCGTAGATTCCCTGTCCTCAATCACGGTGACTCTGGGGGTGTCTCTCCTCTGCATGCTCGACACAATTCATCGGGCACGTCCTGCCGCGGGTCCCTGACGTCTTGTCGCTGATCTGGTGGGCAAACGCCTTGGTTTTCGTCTACTGTGTCACAAGGGTCGATGTATGCAACTTCCTCGTGGCCACAAAGGCCATAAATAATTCGGACGTTGAAACACATCTATCCCCGTTAGCCTATTCCTTGAATATTCACAGGGAGACTTACCTCGCAAAAAAGAGCTGTCTGCTCAAGCCCGAAAGCTCGCGTAATCCGGTTGACAACTTGAGAGCAAAGGGAGTATTTCGGAAGGAGTCTGATTATTGTGTGCTTGCCAACGGAAGCTGCTTGATCAAATTCGTTTTGATATAGAAAAATCATGGAAGAGAGACTCTTATTTATAATTCCAATGGAATCAGCGAATGAGCCACCTACCTAAGCTAATACTCCTTCTGCTCAGCTGTGCTCTCTGCCTAATCAACCAAGACCAGTAGAAGAGTGCCACGGTCTTGTTGCCAGCGCTAGGGTCTTGGTTGTTTCTAGTTGTCGAATGCTTTTCGACACTCCATATAAGACCTGGTATGCTGGGGAAAATGGCACAGCTTGCTCCCTGTGACCAGGCAATGGTTGCCTTCATTCGCGAAGTATCCATCCACAGGGCGTTTAGGCGCTGCGCCGCAAGAAGCGGATGGTATGTAGGCAGGCTACAGCCTTATTATCATAAGCGCAACTGATCCCGCATGCTGTCGCACAGATAACAAACTAGGCAACCTCTGTTCTCAATGTTGGTTTGATGCACAACCCCAGCTGCATCACCTCCGGCCCCAGGGTTGATAAGTCGTGTGTTGAAGTTAGGTGGAAACTTCTCACTCGATTGGAGTGTCTTGCCGCGCACCAGGGTCAGTATTAGCTCCAGCCCGCTAACTGCGGCGTATCAAATGATCGAAGCACATTTAGCGCCTCAGTGTCATTGGGTGTGGCACCTTGTGTTTTTGATATTGCTCGGGAAAACAAGGCGTTGGTGTTTTCAAGCTGTTATCAGCCCGTGCTAAAACAGGGCAGGCTCCAACATAGACTCTGGGCTCTTGATTGATTTGTAACGGAGTCCAGCCTGGTCGAGTGGTGAGTCTCACTTGCTATTGAAACGAATCACGGCAAAGGATGTAGTTACTATTGATGTTGGATGCTCCGCGGGTCGGGAACTAGTTGCCTCCTCCTCCTATCTTTTGTGTGATATCCTTGCTCCTGGAGCTTCTAGCGAAAGGCACACATGCTGGTTCTTTTTTTGATATTGGTAGATCACTAGTCTGGCCTGGTCTGGATATATATTAGTATATATTTCTGGATCTGCTTTCCCATGAGCGCAACTGGGAATCAAAGGATATCCATGAAATGCCAAATGTTCCTTGGGGCTGGCTTAGGTCGAAAAGGGCAAAAAACTGTCAGTTCCAGAGCAAACAGCTAGTCAAGTGGAAATAGCATATAAAGGCGGAATGGGTAGAAGACTTACTTTGGCTTGATCATGTATATGGACTTAGGAGAATGTCCCTCAGCGAGAATTCTGTGACGTGATTTATATATCGTAAAATGCTATGTACTTATATCCAAGATCCATCTGCTGTCGTGTATGTACGCGTGAGAGACGTTGAGCAGGCGTATTAGTGCGCCTCATCGGGTGGATTTGGCGAGATGGTGAGATTCGAAAAGAACAGCGAGGATATCAAGATCAAACAGTCAGTACTTCTACCTCATCAGAAGATATCCACAAGCAGCATGTTTCTGTTTGATATGAAGAGAATCTTGAGCCAATAACTTTCCTCCTGCTGGCATCACCCTACTTACTAAAAATACTAAACCATGAAGGAAAAAGTTTTGTCTCTCGACCTCGAGAGCCACGACTTTTTATACCGCATCCAACGAGACTCACGTATCGTCTATGTTTCAATCCTCCATGAGGATATAGTTCCACCAGACTGCAGAACTGACAGTTTTCGAATCCTTGCACATCTGCGCGCCGTCCCAAAATGGGACCAAGATTGGACCACACTGACCGTTCGAAAGGGCTCACACGGCATTGAAAGCACTCTGAACGAGTTTACACCTCATGCTATGGATTTAAAAACTTTCAATGTGCCCCTTGATGCTATCTATCTGAACATCTTGGATCTTACACAAGTGACTCGGATTAGCGACCGTGTTTCCCAAGTCCGATATGGTGATGACATGTGGGTTTTAAAAATTGCTCGGTTTGCACACGAGGTGCCAGCCCTGACAAGAGAGGTGTCGATATACTCTTTACTGGCATCGTACCATTTTCCATTTGCACCCAAGTTTATTGGGTTTGCGTATGAGGAGGAGGCCAGAGACCGAACGGTTGGGTTCTTGATGGAAGACCTCTCAGGCGGAAGAACGCCAGATATCAAAGATCTCGATGCTTGCAGGAAAACCGTTCACACGCTGCATGGTCTTGGGATCGTGCATGGAGATCTCAACAGGCACAACTTTCTTATGGCAGCGGGCGATGCAAAGGTTTTCGATTTCGAAGCTGCATCAACCCCCGCGGAATTTGAATTACTGGCAGCAGAGGAAGAGATGAGAAGCCTGCCGGGCAAGTTGCAAGATGAATCGGGTGTTGGAAGACGCTGAGTCTTGCTTTCTGGCTGCTCCAGCTAGTTTTCCGTGGAACTGATTTCCAAAGAAAGAACAATTCTACTACTCATTGGTGTTGCATTCCACGGCTGTCAAAGGCTCTGCTACTCTGTCGATCGAAACTTTGACATCTTCATGCTACATTTTAATTATGCATGTCACTCCGCTAGTCAGTTAACTAGAGCACCCCAGATGCTCCTTGCAGACACTAAAACAACATCACCGTCCTCCAAATGCTCCCATCAATATGCCTCGCATTTGACGGCGACTCCATAGTTGACTTGGGATGTTAAATACTCAGGTCAACTATCTCAGCAGAACAACACAAGTTGACATGTTGATGCGTCATTGTAGCACATTGAATAGAGAGTGATACAGAGGGAGATGCGGGGGCAGGGATATGATTCATGAATAGTAGTATGTATAGTTATAGCCACCCAAAATCTCCCATGGATAACCGCTAGTTACGTACTCCGTATACATACCTGGATTTCGTCACCCATCTCATCGTATATCCTGCACCTATTTCATGCAAATTTTAGTAAAACTACTCCGCACGCATCGTATACTGGTAATCTGCCTATTCTCAACATTGCGTCTCATAAATACTGTATGAACCACTCACAGGACGTAAAAGGCGAACGATATCATTGGTAGCAAATTCTGTATTCACCCGACATCTGGGGAGGCACCTAAGAGCTATGTAGGATGTCAAATCTAGCTACATGTGACTGCTGAAATACGCTCATATTGCCTTGAAAAATCCCCCAAGTCTATCTCAGATGAGATCGTTTCATACCACCCATACTGAGAGCCACAACGATCACTGGTAACACACTCACGATCTCGCCGAGTCCCGCGTATGCAGGCGGAATCCTGACCTTAACAAACACACCACCAGCAAGCAGGATTGCAAAAAGGTTGTACACAGCTGCCCAGAAAAAGTTGAAAACAATACGTCTGTAGGCCGCCCTGGATACGTCAAGAAGGAAGACTAGGCCCTCCAAGCCAGATAGCAAAACAGCGTCGGCAGTGGCACGGGTCACGTCAGAAGATGAACCAATCTGGACACCCACATCTGCCTGAGCGATGGCAACAGCATCATTAGTACCGTCACCGCAAAAGAGAACGATCTTTCCTTGATCCATGAGATTCTTGACATAGTTTCGTTTTTCAGCTGGAGTTTTACGTGCGGCCACATTTTCTTTCGGGATACCAACAGATACTGCCACGTCCTCAACCGCTTTTCGTTCATCACCACTAACAATGTGCATAGCAATGCTCCTCTGCTGGAGTGTCCTGATAACTGCTCTCACTTCGGAGCGTAAATTACTCTTCAAGCCAAACACTGCAACCAGGTCGCCGTTTATAGTCATGCATAAGGGAGTCATGCTTTGCTGAACGATGTTGGCAACAGCGGGATGGTGCTCGACCTGTAACCAGCGAGGATTGCCTGCGCGTAGAGAGGCGTGGTCTAAAGTGGCTTCAACTCCAGCTCCGGGAACGGAACGAACATTTTCAAGACGTTGATCAGCAATCTCAGTTTCCAAGTACTTCGCAACGGAAACAGAAACCGGGTGCTTGTTATCAGAAACAAGGGCTTTGGCCATGGAGAGAATTTCGCGACGATCGCCAATCAATACCTCCGTTGCAACAACGTCCAATTCGCCAGTCGTGATAGTTCCAGTTTTATCAAAAACTACATCAGTCAATTTGTGAGCTCTTTCAGTAGAATCCCCTGACTTGATGACAACTCCACCGCGAGCAGCGACCCCTCCAGCAACAACAAGGACCATGGGAACAGCCAACCCAAGAGCGCAAGGGCACGAGACCGCGAAAACTGCAATTGCATACGTAATCGCAGTGCCCACGGCATTGCCACCGCTTGACTTTCTAAGCTTGATCTGTACAATCACCCACGCGATAAAGACAATAACTGCGACGGCGGAAACCACCGGAACAAACCACCCGGCAACCCTGTCCGCAAGGCTTTGCACTTTGGGTTTAGTATTCGAGGCTTCTTCCACCAATCCAGCAATGTCGGTAACCGTGTTTTTGCCAGGGAGACGCGTTAAACGACACTTCAGATTCCCAGAACCATTAATGGTGCCTGCAATTACGGGCATTCCGACGGATTTGAGAACTGGAAGACTTTCACCAGTAAGCATGGACTCGTCCACCTCACTTGAACCTTCTATAATCTGGCCATCCGTTGGCACCTTTGTGTGAGGCATGACCAAAAAGCTATCTCCGAATTGAAGAAGCCGAACATCTATTTCTCTGTGTTCTTTACCTTCAAGCAAGTTGGCAGTGGTGGGCTGAAGGGACCGTGTAGAGACTGCAGCAACCGCTCTTCTTCGGGCGTAAGCGGCGACCAGTCGACCGAAAAGGACCAAGGTTATGAGCAAGGTACTGGTTTCAAAGCATTCTACCGTTTCAAGAGGCGTCCCCTTAATATCAAACACAAATGCAACGATTGAATAAACATAGGCAGCGGTGATGCTTATGACAACCAGCATGTCCATTTCGATGGTTCGGCTGTAGATTAGTGAAGAAATGGCCGGCATGTAAAATTCTGGAATTGCCACCGCTTGAACAACTGTTGCCAATGCAAGCGAGATGTAAGCCTTGGTATTGTTGTGGACAGAAGTGTGCCCCCACGCAAAAACAGCGACGGGAATTGTAAAGACGGCAGATACGACTGTCTTGACCAACATATCAATTAGCCTTCGTCTCTCGGCTGTTGCAGAGGGGTCTCGATAGTTGGGCGCTGCGAGGCCTCTGGAGTAAGCGCCGAGCGAAGCCAGGAGAGACCTAGCTCCAATGGTCAGAGGGTCGTATGTAATTCGAGCTGCCCTCTTTCCAAGAGGGGTAACATCGACGACTCCATGTGGCATCTCTGCTGAAAGTTGCGCGGTTGCTTCCTTTGTCATCAGAACATCGATGTACTGGTCACTATTTGCTAGTCTGGAGCATTGGAATCCCGTTGCCCTTGTAACCCTGCGGATCAATTCTTCCACTCCAATCACATGCGTGTTTAGGTCAAAATCAGCGCTGCCCATCACAAAGTTGACCCGTACGTTATACAGTCCAGGAGTCTCTCGAAGTGTTTTGGCAAGTTTGTTTCCACAGCCGGAGCAGGTCATACCGCTTACGGAAAGCAAGACGTGTTCATGCGCTGCCGACTTTTCAACATCGACAGGTTCGCCAGCGATAATAGCATTCTCGTCCGTGTGGGATCCGCATCCATGGTGCGAATGCTCATCGGCGCAGCAACTTGAATCGTCGTGGTCATGATCGTGATCGTGATCGTGATTGTGTCCATTATCGGAAGTTAATAACCCTCGAGTCTCTTCCGCCAAAGCCAGCTTATCTTTTTCATGAGTTGAATGAGAGCCTTTTGCCTTGAAAATCGAGATTCTTGATGGCTGCCTAGCACAGCATGCCTCCTTTTGGTAGCCCAGAACGCTCCGACAAATGCAGCGAGCAGATTCCAAGTACGAGTTGTAGCGCTCGAAGGCCGCGCGGAGGTGACCGGTACAGGGCGCAGTCGGATGATTGCCCTCCTCATCATGTTCGTGGATATGCTCACTAAAGGGCATTTTTTCGCTCATCTCAAAAGTGCTATCACTCACTTTGAAAATGTCTTCATGTCAGAAAGACTGTTCGAGAACTGGAATTACAAAAAGTTACCTTGGCTTCTTTCGTCCTCACAGGCCTTTCGACATTCATATGCTGCCACACCTTCAATGCAGCTTTCTGAAGCAATAACCAGTCAGAGTGATTCCCACAAATACACAGATGAGGGGGGACAAACTGTCACATCTTTCTTCACCTGCATCCTCGCAACACTGGTCGTGGTCTGGTTCCGTAGGCCTTGCTTTGCCTGAGGCACAGCAATCAGGCTGGTTCACACTTTGTTTTGCTTGTCCAGTGCAGCAGCCATCACCACCACCACTCTTTCCATGGCTGTGGCTGTCATGGTCTCCCTCGCTCGCAGTTTTGGAACAACAGCCCATTATTGGCAACAGTAAGTAAGAGTGAAAAGATGTGCGTGCAAAAAAAGGGTTCTTTCTCTTTTTTTCTTTTTTCTTTCTTGTTTAAAAAAGAATGAACTGAAATGCAGAATTCAAAAGTGTGAAAGATTTCAAAAACTTGCAAGAGTGATTTGTGGGGAGGTTCTTTATTTAAAGAAGCGGTAAGTGTTGGAACAGCTGTTTGACCACAGTGGCCGGGTACTTCCCATCCTGGCCTGCAGTGATGTAACTAAGTTAAGTCTGTATTTCGGCTGCGGCCAGTGCCACCCGAATCTCACGTTCTGTACACCATCCATACATACATACCGTACACGCAAGCAACACCCCAGCACCAATCACTCCTTGACATCGAAATTATTTTGCATGTCGTATAACTTACCTCATTATGTATGTAACTCCTCCTACTTTGCTGACTCAACACTTGAAAATAATATTTTCTCTTTCCGGAATTATCGCGAAAAGGCTGCAGGATTCCGTCTCTTGTGCATCGTATTCGCGATACTGAAGCATCACTTCTTCGGCTGAAACTAGAAAATTTAGCCTCAACCTTGCTCTTTCGCTGATCAGGATCAACCCCGTCGAGAGGACCGTTCAGCTGGGCGAGATAAACATGCTTGGCATCGGAGCTGTTGTGTACTATTCGGTCGTTGAATGGCTTGAAACCAACTCTGATGACGCCACACCGGTCATCGCGGTGTAGAAATCATGGCACAGCAATAATACAATCAGGTCACCGACAGAATCAACCTTCTATATTTGCTTCTTCAGCAGATGGTTTTGGTGCAGAAAGCGGTCAATGTTTTGCTGCGAAATCCAATCGTTGCGGAAAACAACGAGTTGCAAGGGACAGAGGACAAGGGAACCCCGTAAAACACGCAGCTAAGTATGAAGCACAGAAAGTATGGGGGTCGCAACAGCTTCAACCAGGTGTGCCGTGCTGCGCACCAGCCTGAGGAAGTCCCTGTCTCAGCATTCCGAACGTAGTTGCGGCCTAGAAATCCGGGGAAACTCCTCGAGAAGGAGTCTAAACTGAATAGGGATGGAGGACGTACTAGGTACGGTCCTACAGAGCACCCTGCTCCGCACCCAGTACACACAGTACGACAGCATGTAGGGTAACCATAGCGCACATGGGCCAAGGATGGGATCTCTTCACGTGCTAGGAGAGGCCTGCAGGAGCGATCGGCACGATCTGTCAAGAAGAATCCCTTGACGAGGATGGGCAATGAGATGAAGAGATTAAAAAAGAGGAAATACAGACATGAAGGGGAATGAGGAAGCGATGTGACTTTGAACCCATGCCGAACAGAATGCTTGTTGAGGATAAGTTCTGTCTGGTGGGGGGAGGGAGTAACCCTCATCTCTCTGAAACAGATAAAAATAGTGATCATAGCCGTCTAACAGGAAGTAACAGGTTCGAACAGAGACAAAGAAAAGCGAGTTTTAACTGACAACCAACCTCGACAGCAACAAGAGAAGAAGATGAAGATGAAGAAAAAGAAGAAGAAGAGAAGAAAAAGCGATGAAGTGGGCGGTTTGCTGGTTTTTCACTTTTTGCTGCTCATGCTTTTACCACATTCCAGAAACGGGTTGGCACTGAGGACCTTGGGAGACAACAGGCCATCCCCCTCCTCGATTTGGCGATTCCTCATTGGGTCTTTGGCGCTTGTTTGTCCCGAAAAGGGATTTGCCGCATGATACTCGTTCTTTTCCTTTTCGTCTCATCTTGAGAGACTGAGACAACCCTCTTCACTCTGCCTGGCGATGAAGAAACCCGGTCGGGATCGAAGACGATCGTTGACGGGCTCCAACGGGCCGCTCATCAGAATAACTACATACCATAATGCAATGCCCGCTAGGGTAATCAGAGCCCCATTTGGCAATTCGAAAGGATTTCCCGCTGTTTCATTTGTCTAGGATCCAACCGGAAACACATCGTGCTGGCATGAATTTCCCTCCTTCCACTCTCCATGGGTTCGTATGGAGATCGAAATCGTTCAACCCTAGATGTTTTGTTTCAGACGATGACATTTCGTGTCAAACCTGAGGAGCTGGGAATGATCTGGACACTTGAGCTGCTCCTATCTCTCGTGTGTGCGAAGGTGCCTTGATAGATGGATGGAGCACAACCGTTCCTCCCATCATATGTTCCAAATTAAAGCACAAAACACCAGAGGACGTCACCATAATTGCTGGAGTTGAAAGATGGAATGGCAAAGGACCATCAACTATTCGATGGCCTCTGTTTTGTGCCTTACTGCCAGTTCGACGTTACCAATGTCGAAGGCATATCAGGGTAGTTAGCTTGCACTCGAGCTATGGATTCTTAAGATGGCTGGTTCAACTGCAAAGTCACAATTGACACTAGATACTGGGATCTAATCCACCTTGTTCAAGTCATTGGTCTGTTTGTGTTGAACTACTGTAATATAAAATGTGGAATCAGTGGAACATGGCAGGATCTATCAATTGTGGATTGAGCTGCGATCGAGTTGCCATATGAATATATACATTATATGTAATAGGAGGGTATTTGGAGACATTTCTCCAGTCTTCCCTTGTCGAGAAGATAGTATCAACCCATTGCATCTCGTTGGCCTTTCATCCTCAGACTTGAGCAGGAATACTGCATTAAATGTCATGTTTTCATGAAACTGAACTCTTTGTCCAGACGGCTCTATAGCTGCATTAATTATGATAAGATAGAGACTTTGCATTCTGGCTTAACAACTCTGGGAGAACGAGCCAAGTCCAAGCATGGCTGTGCACTGTTGTCTCTGCTTGGACAGTAGGACAAGAACGCCTTTGCCATTGATCAAAGTCGAAGAGTAAACAGAGTCTGAGCTGTCATTGGGCTTTCAGGAGCCTTTTGCATTTGCTGATCATATCTTCAGCTGCCTATTGATCTTGGTTTATTTTTAGCTTCATGCTCTAAATTCGACTGTCGAGTCGAGCAGAGTGCGTTCATAGGGAATCACTCAAGAACAAAAAGACCAAATGAGAGTCTTTTTACAAATCTAGCAAAAGAGACCTAGATCATTAAGTTATCCTACATTTTCATACGTCTAATGAGTCAAATCATCTTCATCCTCAAACATGAGCAGCAGCAGAAGCTCAAACCCCCAACCAACCTCTTCCATTCCACTCGCACCACCACAGTGCCGGACCTGTCGCAAACGGAGAATACGCTGTGACTCTGCAAAGCCATCTTGCCAAAAGTGCACCTCCAGAGGCCTTGAATGCCTTGGGTATGGAAGCCAGAAACCCCTGGTGTGGTTGCAAGGCGGGGGTAGCCAAAACCAGTACCTAGGAGAACAGAATATGCATCCGTCCGAACGGAAGAAAAGGAAGAAAGGACGACCACGCTTGGTACCTGCGAGCGATGACGAGGTCGTGCGCGGAGATAAGGTGGGTGAAAGCGCTGGCTTGAGACAACTTGCGCTCTCGCGAGCTAGAGGTATGATGTATGCATGGCTTCTATATGAAGTTTGGGGATAGGGCTAAATCATGAAGTTTTTTCAAGGTCGGAATTGCGACTTGTCTTTCATTCCTGCAGATATAAATATATTTTATCCCCCTAACGTTAAGCTGATTGTGCGGAGTCTGTGGTATTGTATATATAAAACTCTCCCCTGTCCATCTATCTGGTCACTTTCTGACATGTACAACTCCCGGGTTCTTTTCTCTATAAAGTCGACAATTTTATATTTCCTGACTTGGATCCCATAATATATTACCCCTGCGTTCACGCCACGGAGCCAACCAGCTGGCAGGAGGACGTCACTCACCGCTTCTGGGACATTCTTATTACTGTGGTCGCTACCCACAAGGCCGTGCGGTCCCAGGCCATCGATCAGGTGGAATTTAGTAAAGAGATCTATCAATACAAAGACCGAACCTTCAAATCTTTGACCAAGGACCTTATACATCCTAAAACTCAGCTGGGGGACGACACTTTGATATGCGTTCTGGCGCTTTTCATGTCCGAGGTGAGGATTGGGCATTGTTGGATTTTTACTCCCTTTTCACAATGATGAGCAGCCGTCTCACTGACCCTATGATCAGATGCAGCGGTCGGCCAAAGGAGAATGGTGGGCTCATTTTGAAGGAGCCAGGAAGATAATTAATCTTCGTGGCGGCCTCAGAGCCGTCTCCGTTCAGAATCCTGTTTTGAGGAGTAGTTTGGTCTACTTCATGCTGTTAGTTTTGGTCCTCCGCTATGCCAACTAAACAGTAAAGTTGGCAAAGATCCAAACACTTACGCTTGAAAATATGTTCAATTAGGGCGGATATCATGAGCGCAACGACCACTTCAGCGCTGCCCATAAAAGAGGCAGCCCGGCAATTAGAATACCGTGAACTCATATCAGATATATTCCAAAATGGCTCAGAAACTTGTGTTTTATGCCCAAACGCGCTGCTTGATGCTATCATTCAAATAAACCATCTTCGCGCTCTTCGCCACCATCCTATCGAAACTTGTACTAATACGGGAGAAAATACAGTTCGGAGTATTATGCAGAGCATTCTATCATTCCCCCTTTCCGAATGGGCAGACAGCAGGTCTAATCATTACTCTCAGACCGCAGCAGATGCTTTGATAGGCGAGGCCAGATCCGGATTCATCCAGCCAACCAGAAACGATTGGTTCCAGATAGCAAGCATCTATTACGCAGCTGTGTTATTGTATTGTATTCGGAGCCTGGCTTTGGATCTTTCGGACGAGTTGCTAAGTCAGCCACGTGTGTTGGGACCTTCGGATCCCGCAGTGTCGTATGTGGCGGTCAAGGAAATTCAAACCATGGCGAGGCATATTCTATTTGACTGTCTACACACTGTTTTATCTCCAAAGGAATATGAGAAACGGCCGTTGGAAAAGGTTCTTATTTGGCCGATATTTATTGCGGGTGTGGAGGCAGCGATGGACCCTGAGTATGTCGACGAGAGGCGCTTCATTGCAGATGCATTGCACAATATGAGTAAGGCGCTTGGAACATTAACCTTGCGGGATGCAAAGCTATTCCTGAGGGAGTTGTCGAGTCGAATGTCTGAACGTGACCGTGCTGCCACATCACAGCTTTGGTGGGATGATATATTCAGAAATGTAAAAGGGAGGTGCGCATTTTTCATGTAGGCGGATTTATCTTGAGTTTCAGAACTGAGAGACTGCGGAAATGAGGGTTGGATAGAAGAGCAATGCCATTAGATGATGCGCATGGTTCAATGGCAACAGGAGCGGTCACGATCGAAAAAGCTTGAATTCAACTTGTTACGCTAATTGGAAACGGTCAATCGTTTTAAAGTGGCAATTGTTTTGGATATAACCATTGCCAATTCCACACCGTTTTTCCAAATGTCATCATGCGATTCTTCCAAATCATCAATAATCAGAACTTCTCTTATAGGGTTTTGTCCATTGTAATGTTTCCACTGTTCCAACAAGTTGGCCATAACTTTGAGCTGCAGTGGATCGACAAGTTCATCGCCTTTAGAGCTAGCAAGGACGGCTAATCGGCCAGTACACCATCCCTCTAGTACTCCGCCACTTCGAACTCGAGCAGGGGAAACATCATCCCATTTTTCTTCGTCATCTCCGAAAGCTTCCTCGATAAACTGTTGATAAGCAGGATGCTCATGCGTATCCCGAAGAAGGCGCAGATCGTAGATGCCCGAGACTCCAACAATTGCCAGCGGCTGTGAAATTTTGTTTTCAGCCGCTGCGGCGCCTGCAATTCTCTGCATGACGGTTTGAAATGCCAACGTCGCTCCGCAGCTATGTCCAACTAACACATATCGTTCACCAAAGGAATACTTAGCTTGAAGAAATGCGAGCGCGTTTATGACATCGTTAAGATGATCCGGGTGTTTGGCATTCCTGTACTGCTTTGGGTCGATGGACATCGGGTCTTGAGGGAAATTCGGGTGGCGTGTCAAACGATAGTTGATGGACGCAAATGCAACTATCTCAGAAGCTATGCTCGGATCACCGCCGCATATTAATTGTCTGGTGGTATTGAATGTGGGTGCCAGGATCTCCGGATCCCGCCAGGCGCCCCCATGTATGTAACTTGGCCAAACAGTGAGCTCAAGCAGCGAAATTCAAAGTACACAGCTGGATAGGGCAATTTTGCATACACTATCCAATATCCTGTCTCGAACTCTTTGTCGAGACGTGGGCGAGCACGGTAAACGTAAACATCTTGGAGTGCGCTTTGTTCACCGTAATGATAATGCTCCACGTTTGGTGCATCTGATGAAATGGAAAAAGACATAATCAATAGAATTACTATTGTAGGAAGACAAGAAACCGATTCCAAAATACTGTCGCTGGGGGAAAGGCAAGTGACAAAACTCGCCAGCGCAGATTTCTAAAACCGCTCTAAGCATAACAGCACTTAGTAAACTGAGGGTCTGGTATTTATAGACCAAGCGCGCTCAATTTCAAAACAGATGCTTTGATAGACAAAACGAAGCATTCCAACTGGCGAAAAGCAGGAAGCCGAAAACCTGTTCAGCCTGGGTCTTGACTTTTCTAGGTCTCATCCAAAAAGCATGCAAACTTAACTCGTGCTCATTGCAATGCGCAGATGACTGTTTTCCTTTTTTTTTTTTCTTCTATTTCAGGAAAACACATAGGTATCGTCTCTTCATTTTAAACGGATGCGACGTCTAGATCTCAAGACTGAACTGGAGCTGGAAAAGCACCAACTAAAACAGTCAAATAAACGTGGAGCTACATACCAAGAGTTGCAACGCTTGATCTCGACCTTCCCGGAGGACACAGACCATTCAGCTTGTATATTGTCTTGCACAGTCGACATCGAGTTCATCGTCGTAGTTGTTGGTGAGGAGATGATTTGCAGAAGTGATGATAACTAGCGGTTGAAATGCGCTAGTCCGCTTCTGGAATGGACTTAGCGATGGAAATTCTTCCCAAAAAGTTTCACACAAACCACCAGCGAGAAGACCTGCAACGCCGAGTGTATGCATCAAGCGCCATCGATTAAAGCCATCTACCTCAATTTAGTTTCTCGGAGAGCATATTTAGCATGGCAGAGTATGGCCTTCTTCCCTCGTCCTTTTGCGTCGTTTTCCGCTGACATATATATAGAAGGGAACAGCCACTGAAGGCCGTCCAGGTCGAAGCCTTGGTGAGAAATCTTCTGGTCCAGAGAACACCCTCAAGAACTTGAACGCTGATCATTCTTTCGAAGGTGGTGATGAAAATCATCAAGCACAGCACCCAGCTTTTTCCCACAATAGCAACCGGGTCTATCGTTGGAATGGACGTTCGCGGCACTCTTCAGATCACCAATTGCTTTCCTTTCCCCATCATCGATATCCCTGCGGATTCCCATTTGGATGGGGCTCCTCCAAATGCCGCCGCTGCAGCACCACGAGCGAAAGCAAATGCTGTGTACCAATCTGAAATGATTAAGATGCTCCGAGAGGTCAATATTGACGCGAACAACGTGGGCTGGTATACAAGCGCAAACATGGGAAACTTCTTCAATCTGAATGCCATTGAAAACCAATACTATTACCAAAAAGAGCTCAATGGAAAGACGGTCGCCCTAGTACATGATGTCAGTAGAAGCGCGCAGGGAGCACTAAGCCTCAGAGCTTTCCGTCTCTCTCCCCAGTTCATGACTGCATTCAAGGAAAATAAATTCACCACTGAGAAGTATGTAATATACCTTTTTGAACATGGAAATCTAGGTGACGGTACTGACATTCATCGCTAGCCTCCAAAAATCGAACCTTCGGTACCAAGATATCTTCGTCGAACTCCCAGTCCAGATCCACAACTCTCACCTTCTCACTTCCTACCTTCACCAACTTCCATCACCCCCTCCTTCGGAGACTCTGGATTTACCTCCATCTCTTGCCGCCTTAACCAATGACCCTCTTGCATCTTCCTCCCTGCTCACGCCAAACTTTGATAATCTTTCCCTGAGTATCGATCCGGTCCTTGAGAAGAACTGCGATATGCTTCTCGAGAGCATTGAGACGCATCACACGGAGAACAACAACTTCCAATACTATCAGCGATCTCTTGCCCGTGAACAAGCCAAAATTACCGCTTGGCAGGCTAAGAGAAAAGCAGAAAATGCCACCCGAACCCAGCTCAAGCAGCCTTTGCTTCCCGAAGACGAGTGGCAGCGCTTGTTTAAACTCCCGCAGGAACCTAGTAGACTCGAAAGCATGCTGAACACAAGGCAAGTCGAGCAATACTCGCGACAGATCGACGGGTTTGTTTCCTCAACCACTGGGAAAATGTTTGCTGTGAGAGGCAACTTATTGCCAGGCGAAACGCAAATCTAATGTCCTTTCATGACCTTTTCCTTTTTTTTTCTCACGCTAAAAATGGATTCGCTCCGCTGTACGGAGTCGATCGGGGATTATTTTCTTCCTGGATGGCTTTCAAAGAGTTGATTTGCATCAGACTTTGGCGCATGGCACGGGTATATGGTTCCCTGGTCGTTTGATTCTTTTACGAGATGATTGATCTGCTTGTTTTCTAATGCTGCTTTCTTTTTTTGTTTCTGTATTCTGGCTGTGTTTGAATCTGCGATCCAACAATAGAATATTAAACTTGCCAGAGTTTGACATGCGGGTTGCATTCTAGATCCGTACTGCGATACATATTCTCAACTATGGCTTTCGGCCCTGGCTTTTTACATAAACGGGACCTGACAACTCATATAATGCGCCATGCGTGACTGGGGAACTTCACGCGCTGATTTCAAAAATGACCGTTGAGAAGAGACACACTTGTGCGACCCTCCTTATTGGATTATAAGTTCACATTATTCTGCGTAGCCAGGTAGCCAAAATCAAAACAACCTATAGCCACACAAATACGGTAATTGAAACCCACGTTCATAAAGAATATGGAGACCAAATATCACGTATGAATACAAAAGAATCAGAAATATAGCAAGAAGGCATACCAATAGTACAAGATTTCCAAAGCCCAGTGTCCAACTAGTAGGGATAAGGGGCGTAATATTTCCAGCTAATCAAGGGGGTATAACCGACGCAAGGGGTGGGTTAAAAAAAAAAGCTAACCACTGATGTTCGAGATTGCCTGGTCTCATCCAAAATCTCATGATGTAAAAGCCATGCCAACGCCAACCTGCCCAACATGTCCCATCGCCCTAAAAACTATATTAACAATGTAAAGGGAAAAACAGCCCACCACCCCAAAGGTATGAAGTCCAAACCGTGAGACAATCAAATATACAAAATCGTTAAGCATAGCTCATTAGAATCCCGTGATCTTCTTGAACCAGTTGGTTTTCTTCGAGTAACCGTTGGCATAGTAGCCATTATCAGGTTCATAGTGGTAGTCCCCGTAGCGGTCCGCGCCACCACTACCATCACTGCTTCTCATAGTCTCTCTTTCTGCTCGGCGCGACTCGCGACGCTTGGAGCGTCTTTCCTTTTCCGGCGCTACGTCCTCGTATTTGGAATGACGTCGAGAGCGACGATGAATTGCTCGTCGAGCTTCTTCGTCTGAGGACAGCGAATGGTTAGCACCCTCTCCGGGCGGCGCGGGGAGGTCAATGACAGTAGGTACTATCGGCGGAGCTTCAGGAGGATCTGTATACTGAGAATGAACCCAAGATGAAGTCTTATCTTTTCCTCCGTTCACCATAACTGGGTATGGTACGTCGGGAGGGTGGCGATGCGACCGTCTTTTGTGAGATGAACGATGGTCATCCCGTGATAAAACCTCCGACTTGCGACGCTTGGACTTCATGCCTTCATCATCAGAACGATGATGATGACGACGACGACGTGCATCTACGTCTGCATCATGTTCATCGGGAGGGTAAATATCCCTGAATTTTTCACCAATATACGATCGGCGGCGATGAGAACTTGGTTCTTGATTAAGTTCGTCATTCACATCGCCATTGGCGGTCCGATGCCTGTGACGCCGATGTACAGATCGCGGTTCTGCTTGAACTTCTTCCTCGTTCTTTAATGGTTCCTCCTGCATAGCCCGAGAACTTCGCCTAGCCTTTTTTTCTCTCCGTCGCCGTTCTTCCCGCTCCTCCTCCTCTCTAGCGCGCTTTTCACGGTCTTCACGTATCTTGGACCTTTCTTTCTCTTTTTTCCTTGCACGCCTCTCTTCAGCTTCGCGAGCTTCCTGCTCAGCGGCTAGCTTAGCCGCTCGCCTGGCTCTTCGCTCGGCTTTCCGAGCTTCAGCATCTTCAACCTCGGGGTGTGAAACACCCGCGTTGATTCCGTCGGTCACGAATCCTTCGCCGTCCGTATCAATTTTAGACGACCGCTTTTTCCTCTCCTCTCGTCTTATGCGCTTTGAATCTTCTTTTTCAGTATCAGTCTGTCTCCTACCATCGTCATCGTGACGAGACCTTGATTTATTCCGGTCTCGATCCTCAGGTCGGCTGCCAGATTTCCGGAACGAGCCAAAGAGCCCAAAGAGACCGTCCGATTTCTTCACGGGCACAGTGTTGGACCGACGTAATGCAGACCGCTCTTTGTGTGATGGTACAACAAATGCAATATCATCGGGGCCGGAGACAACTTCTGGTCCGTGTCCTGAGGAACCAGGCTCGACCATGACTATATCGTCAGGCGTTCCTGGGGTTTTGGCTTTCGACTGAAGATTTGTAAAAAGAATATTAGCGATGTATCTTAAATACTATGTTTCGCTGGAAAGTACACATAAGAAACGACGGGTTGTATCCCGTTGTTTCAGAAAGAAGAAAGCGAGAAGCCATTCATACCTCTTTCTTAGACTTGCGCTTGCTATGAGAATCTCGAGGGCTTTTTGGGGTTGAGGCATCAACTTCATCACCTCCATCAACCATTACGATGTCGTCATCAATCGCATGAGGATCAGGAGTTGCTACGGTTCGCATTAGAGGATGCACTGCGATGCCAGAAGAAACAAGGACCATACCTGACGATTTTTTCTTACCCTTGGAACTCCGCTTTGAACGCTTCGAATCGGGTATACCCATCATCTTCGCAGCTTTGCCCGGGATTTCCGGCTTGTCTTCGGGTGTGGAGAGTAGGCCCGCATCGTCTATATCCATGGACTGATGCCTTGACGTAGGTCGCGATGATGAAATGCCATTGCGCCTGGAGGATTTGGTTCTCGTCGGAGGAGCTCCTCCAATCATAAAACCCGAAAAGCTTAAACCCCTGCTAGGTCGAGGTCGAGAAGTGGGCTGCTTTTCTTTCTCTTTGTCGGAAGTGGACGATCTATCGAGATTCTTTTCCGGGCTGGTGGACTTCTCCTGCTTGGTCGCTGCTGACTTTGATCTCTTCAGAGGAGGAGCAGATTTATCCTTTTCCCTTTTTGCAGCTACAGATGGTTCGCCATCACCAGAAACCTTTCCCTCCTTTTTAGGAGACTTCCTGGGCGCTGCACCCCAGAACCCCCATGAGGAGGCCCCAGCCGTCCGCTCCACTCTCGCGCGCTCCTTCTTTGCAGGCTTAGGTGCCGGAGTAGCGGGAGAAGCTTCAGCTTGATCTTCGCCCGGGGCCGGAGGAGCCGGAGGCGGCGGAGGCGGGGACGCCATGTCAGAGTCAGGCTTTTTCTGTGTCGCAAGTCCCTTCTTACCCTTCTTTGTAGCCTTTCCTGAGAACTCCGTGGCTTTTAGCTTGGGCGCATCCGGTGCGGGGATTGACACATCTACTAGGTCATCGTCGGCGCCGGGAAAGCTACCTGGCACCGAGTCGCGAGGAGTTTTCAGATCTTCGTTAGAGGGAATATATTCGCCGGGGGCATTCCCCGCTTTCTTTTTTGTTTTTTTCGACGATGCAGTAGCGGATGTTGATGATGAATTCTTCTTCTGTGAAAAAACGCGTCCTTTTGCTGGTTCTTGGGACGAGGTTTCCACTGGTTCGTCGGCGGGCGGGGCGGGCGCAGGGGAAGATTCGGCCTTGGAGCTGTCTTTCCCTTTCACCTTTTCCTTCTCCTTTACCGCGGTGGCCTCCTTCTGCAATCTCTTGTTCTGCTCTAGTATTCTAATCCTCTCTGCCACTGATGACCTTCCTGTCGGTCGGATGGTTGATGGCGAGGTGGTCATCGACTTGGGTGGAAGCTTGGCTTTGTCAGCAGCACCGGCACTAGTCTTTTCCGGGCTGTCCACGCTGACGTCATCCACCAGCAGTTCGTCCGTGGTCTTGGCGCTGTCTTTGTTGTCTTTGCTGGATTTGCCTCGGACTTTGCTTGGTTTCGTCGCATCGTTCTCAGTGGCTTCCGCAGCCCCCTTTTGTTCCTCTTTGGAGAACGCTGAGTCTGCTGTCACGTCTTCCTTCTTCGACTTGGTAAGCTTCGATTTGCCAGTGCTCGTAGATCCACCCCAGAAGCCTTTGGTAGTTGTTTCTTTCGGAGTTGTCGTCTCGACAGGAGGATCCCGCTTGGGTTCATCAGTAACGTCGACAACTTCTAATCCCCGAGTCTTCGTTTTGCTCAATTTGGTGTTCTCAATCTTTGTTGTTTTGGAGTTCGACGTGGTCGTCCGAGAAAGACTGCCTTTCTTTAAACCTTTGCCTCCAGAACCACTGAATGAACTCCACGTAGTATTTCCAGCATCGTCGAAATTAGGAATAACTGGTGGTTCTGGGGTTAATCCTTGGGCTGGAGGGGTAGGGGCCGGCGGGGGAAGTTCGCTTTCGTCCTTGCCTTTCTTCTTTTTTGTCTTTTTCTGTACGTCCCAGATATCCCAGGAATTATCTTCTGAGGGTCTGGGAACCAAATCAGTAGGGGTGGGGTTCGTAGTATCATGGTCAATTGCTTGATTCTTCGCTCCCTTGTCCTTTTCGTTTTTCTTTTTAGAGGAAGGACCCCAGTCTTGGGCCCAGGTGCTTAAGGTTGGTTCCCCAGAATTAGGACTTTTAGCTTTCGCAGCCTTATTCTTGCTCGTGCCCCAGAAATTCCAAGCATCGGTAGAAATTGTCGCTGGATCATGTATGTCAACCGGAGGTGGAACAATAGGATCATCGAGAATGACTCCTTCTATCTTCTTGTCCTTCTGAGAGTTTCCATTCTCGCCGGTAGTGGTTGCAGCTCCATCCGTCACAGGTTCCAGTTCTGGTTCGGGATTTATGACTCCTTTCTTTTTCTTCTTTTTATCTTTCTTTTTGCTACTAGCTCCTATTTCACTCCATGAATTTTCTTCTTTCTGAGCTTCTGACTTGGAATCCACTTTGGATATTACGTCCAAAGCAACATCGGCAACTAGATCTCCATGTGCATCGCCTGCAGTACCATCGGGGTCAAGAGATGTATGGGTTTCGTCGTAACTTTCGACCTTAGTAGCCCCTTTGCTTGCCTTACGCTTTTCTTTCTTGGAAGCGGAACTGAGCAATGTGCCTTTCTCCTTTGGCAAAGGCTCATCGCAGACCTTTGGAGTCACAAGATCAACGATACCCTTGTTTCCCTTTTTCTTCTTTCCGGCAGTAAATTCAAGCCAGTCATCTACTGGTGCAGCCTCGGGTTCTGTTACTTCAGGAACTGATGGGGGTGGTGGTGACAAAATTTCTTCAGTCTCCTTCTCCTTCTTCTTCTTCTTCTTGCTCTTTTTAGTGCCTTCAGCAGCCCAGGCAGTCAAATCATCGATATGTTCAGCAATTGGTTCAGGCGCGAACTCTGTGTTGGGCTCTTTAAAAGCCGGCGGTTCTTCCTCTAAAGGCTCTTTTCCATTCTTACCTTTTTTCTTTCTACTAGCTGTGGTGTCCCAAACAGGCCAACCATCATTGACAGCTTTGGAGTCTGGTTCTGGGACTGGTGCCTGTTCAGACTCAGCTTCAGGCTCATTAGGGAATTCAACTGCGACTTTCCCCTTTTTCCCTTTTTTCTTCTTGCTGGTTGGAGTGAGCCAGTCTCCCACTGGCTCAGGCTCGGGCTCAGGCTCGGGTTCGGGTTCGGGCTCAAATACGAGTTTGGATTCTGGCTTTTCAGTAGAAGTGGGAGGCATGTCGCTTTTCCCTTTTTTCTTTTTACTCTTCTTACTAGAAGCCGTCGGCCAGTCATCAAAAAATTCAGTTTCGAGAATTGGTTTTTTAGGCTCAGGCGGAGGCGGAGGAGGAGCTTCTTCCGCAACTGTAGATTCCTTCCCGATTTCCTTCTCGCTAATTTTGTTATTAACTGTAACCCAAGCAGCGACATCGTCAGCGGGATCAGTGCCAGTTATTTCCACCGCATTAGGCGGTGGTGAGGGCGTCTCCTCAACTCTGTTTTTATCTTTCTTTTTCTTGGATTTTGGTTTTCCTACATCCCAAGACCACAAAGTATCGGCCGCAGCGTCAGTATTCATTTCGACATTTACTTTCGGGTCAGTCTCGGTAGGCTGCTTAACTAGATTTTCTTCGACAGTCGCATTTGGCTTTTGCTTCTTACCCTTTTTGACCGGAACGGATGCCCAAGTATCGTCTGCAGGTGGTCCCGTTCCAGTAGCCATAGGGGCTGAGTCTTCAACTTTCGATTCTGGCTTTACTGTAGTTGTGGCTTTCTTTTTCTTTTTGGTTGTTGTCGTAGCCCAGCCAGACCACTCGTCCGGCTCTGCTGCATGGGTGGCCAGGTTAGGGTCTACGGCTGTTTCATGTAGAGGATCGTACTCCTTTTTATCAATATTAGGCCCAGAGTTTAGCCAAGAGTCATCTTCTATGAGATTCGCGTCCTTGACCTCCGGTTGCTGAATTGGCTCCGTCTCCATAATTGTGTCCGCGGCAGCACCCTTCTTTTTCTTTTTGTTCTTTTTGCTAGATACAGCAGTTGCCCAAGCAAAGTCATCAGCAGCAGTTCCGTCTCCAAAAGTATCGGCGCCATTCATTGTAGAATGAATGTCGGTGTCATTCCCAGTTACCCCGAAGTCAATATCGAAAGGGTTGGTCATCGTTGACTTCTTCCCCTTCTTCACAGTGGTAGACCAGGGGTTAGCGGGCTCAGTCGCTTCCTTCTTGTCGTCTGCTTGCGTTTTTCCAGGTTCAGTATCTAGGGCCGCAGAACCAAGTCCAAAATTTCCCTCGGACGTCCAGTTTTTATCCCAGCCGAATTCAAAATTGTTTCCGGATGACTGGTTCAAGGAGAGCTCAAGTTGAGGGACAGAATCATCCAAGCTAATTTCCTGGAAAGAATCTGATCGTGTGTTGTTAGCTAGAGAAGCCACTGGATCCAGAGCCTAGAAAGGGGGCCAGAGTTAGCGCATAATGTCAGCAGCGCAGATATACCCTCAATATGAGTTGTTACCTTTCCCTTTTTCCCCTTCTTTTTCTTTACTGTATTAGCTTGGAACCATGTATCGTTCTGATTGGTGTCGTCTGCGTCAGCCCAGCTAAGATCGCCTTTTTCCTCGACAGCGAGCTCCTCATCTCTAGCTCTTTCTTCTTCTTCTTTCTTTCTCTTTTGCTCTTCTTCTTCCTTCTTTCTCTTTTGCTCTTCTTCTTCCTCTTTGCGTTTCCTTTCCTCTTCCTCTTCTCTTTTCGCCTTTTTCTTGCCCTTTTTCTTCTTATTGTTGGTCATAGTCCAATCATCATCATCGTCACCTCCTCCAGCAACGCCATCGCCATCCCCGCCAGCGCCAGTGTCAGCCCAGCTAAGATCGCCTTTTTCCTCGGCAGCAAGCTCCTCGTCTCTAGCTCTTTGTTCTTCTTCTTCCTTCTTTCTCTTTTGCTCTTCTTCTTCCTCTTTGCGTTTCTTTTCCTCCTCCTCTTCTCTTTTCGCCTTTTTCTTGCCCTTTTTCTTCTTATTGTTGGTCATAGTCCAATCATCATCATCATCTCCTCCTCCAGCACCGCCATCGCCATCTCCCCCAGCCCCACCAGCGCCAGCGCCAGTATCACCTTCATTTGTATTGTTGCTTTCCTCAGGTGGGTCATTATTTCCGTCGCCATTGCTTGCAGAATTATTGGCTTGTTTCCTAGCGGCTTTGGCCTTTTTGCCTCCTTTACAGGCTCTGAAGCTAGAAGTCGCATTCCAATCGATTGACTGACAGGATTCTTTACTGAACCCAGCTTTCGCCTTGGATGTGCTGATATTTCTAACAGGCAGACATGCAGATTCTTCAAACTCGTTTGGTGGCCGAGGAGCATCCTCCACATCGTACTTCGGGGGAAGATCTTCGAGGGCATCATAATAAGTCGGAGGAGAGATAGTATATGGTTCCAATACATAATTTAGGAGCGACCCAAGTTCCTCAAGTAAAGCAGATACTTTCAAAAACGAGACATGGCCATCGTACAGGTCAGACTGTCGAGGTTAGAATGCATCCAGTATCAATTCGACAGCAAAAGAAAAATCCGCTTCAATTGAAAAAAAAGGAGAAAAAAAAAAAAAACAAAAAAAAAAAAAAGAGAACAAATTCTTCCAGATAAAGAGTACACGATGAGTAAGAGGGGATCTAGGTGTCAATAGCAATAAATGTCATTAAAATTCGAATGGGGGTGACTTAAATGGAATAAAAGAAACTGCGACGTAAACATGTGCATACCATGAGCAATGGCTTATCAAGACTCTTTTTGAGCGGCGTAAAATTTGAGCTGTGGCCCTTGCTCGTAGGGATTCTGTCCGTTAACCGACATGTAGGGCCCATACTATTTGGAAGGCAAGCTCGCCGGGCGTGGGTCGTAGCGGTACTACAATGTCCGGAGCTGGCGACAACACGGTCAGTTTGCAATCCACTCTTGTTCTTCGTCGGGAACGAAAACATAAACATATTATATTCCAATATACGCAGCAAAAGTAAGAAAACGATTTGGTATAGGTCCTTTTGTGAAGCATCAGATTCCGAGGGGAGGAGTGGAGCGGAGCGGGGCGGCGTTTTGAGATGGTTAATGGAGAAAAAGCCTTGTTCTTGGATTCCGCCAGTCAACTATGGAGGTGTTGTTAACAGACAAGCCCTATCCCAGCGATATATCCGCTATAACCTTCCCGGTGAACACCCAGAAACCGCGCGGTTCAATCGCTAAAGTATGGAGTGTCTAGGTTCGTGGGGCCGCGTAGGAGTGGTCTCGACAAAGGTCCGCTATTAAAATGACCACAGAAAGGTAGTGGTCACGGACCAGCAATGGTTTTCTAAGAGACGTCGTAGAATGGATCATTCCCTTTGACCTCGAACTTTGAACAAGGCTGAAGACTGAATGTCACGATAAGAAGTTGGCAGTGAGTGATCCAGGCTGCGCAAATCGAATCCAGAGCAAACAACAGGAGTTAGAACCACCGAGGAACCCAGCGACGGTGGATCATGAGACGGTGTCTTTTTCAAAAATCGAATCAAGCAGCCCTCCGTATTTTGGAAATTGTTCACAGAAGCTTTCGTCGTTCAAAAAGAAAGGAGTTCCGTCGCGGAATCGCAGGCTTTTCGTATCGCCCCATTCAGAGGACAGAGCAGCGAGGTACTTTCGAAGAAAAGCAATATCCTTACCTTCCCAGCATTGCACCATTCAAACACTCCACCACTCAGACGCACCCAATGTGGACTTTTGACCGAAAAATGATTTGATGGTGTGGTGGGAAGCATTGGGGGAACTTGGCAATTGGTGCTCGAGAGTTGCGATTGTCGATGATTGGGGACTCAATCATCCGACCAAAACCGACTTCACGCAGGGACCAGCCACTGAGAAATTTGGGATTCGACAAGGAGTTCGAAATACTTTCATCAATGACCAGCCCAGATGATCCTCAACAAGAATCTTATGACTGGATGGGCCTTGTCAGATATCTGGCGCTCATTTGGAAGTTATCGATTTATACTTAATTTTTTTCCTGCTTATCGATAACAACTTCTGACAGAGCGCACTTTGAAGAAAATTCTCTGCATTTGGTACACTCAGCTCTTATTATTGAGTCTTAGTGTGATTGACATTCGGGCGCTAAATGTTTACATTCTTTGATTTTAGATCTGACTGTCTGTCATTCCCGCAGCTGGTTGGGATGCAATGATTCACAGGCATGCCGCTTGGTGGACAACCAGAAGGCTTCCAATTGTCTCTCACGTCACCATCTGCATTCTGTGATTTGACAGGTCGACCCCCCCACTACGGCTCCTCTTTCAAGGAAAACATCCAGGGTCTCTCTTCTCTTCTCTTACTGGCCCTGTGCAGTACATCCTAGGAGATAGCTGCTGCTGTGATTATACATATAAGTATGGCTGCCTAGTGAATCACAAGAGGAGCAGGACTCGTGAGCGACAGGGAGCTGTTTGAATGTTATGAAGTCCATTTCGCATCCAACAAAGTAATTGTGCATAAGATGCTGAATAAATGCCAAAACTCCCACTGGTAGCACTGCATTAAATAGCTACATTTCCCAACACTCTACCAGTGGGACGAAGCAAACTTATATGGATCATGACAGAAAACTGTGAAGAAATCTGCAATGCATAATGTGCAACCTGACATAGAGCAGAATGGCATACAGGAGGCTAAACGAAACTTCTCTTTCTTCAATTCCGTTGGGGGGCTTCTCCACGAACCAACTGGCAGTTTCGGCTGCAAAACTGCAGAATTCTGAAAAGAAATTTCATCTTTTATTTTCACCCGCAAGATGCATAATATATGTATATGTGACATTTCGCGGAGGCGGTAATGCCCTATATCTCTCACTTCACCGAGACCGGATGAATGAGAGGGATCTGGAACAAGGGATCCCGAAGCCTTTTCTCACCGCTGGTCCGGGGAATAGAGCGAGTTGCGCATTGAGAGCAAGGAATATAATAATAAGCGACTAATGATAACTAACGACGAAAAACTGATCCACAACACGTCAATAAGTTATAACACCCACACTCGGCTTCAGGTCTCAAAAAGAAAAGAAAAAAACACAAAAAAAATTAAATTCGCGATGCGGCTGGGAGCAAGATTGTTTCTTGTCTCTCTCTCTCTTTTTTTTTTTCTTACTGGTCCTCTTTCCCCCGCGTCATTGTGTCACTAAAATGATAATGGCCAACTTGTTATGTAGTCCCCAGAGACTCAGAGAGATGCAACTGTCTTTGAGCCTCAGGGCGATCGCGATTTGAAACCAAACCCCCTGCGTACTGACACCAGTTAACAGGTACTTCATAAGTGGGGTGTTTCATATACTTCAGCAACCTGCAACAAGTGAACGTCTGAAAATAAAAAAAATCGCGATGGACTAGCGATTCAGCGGGAACCATGCTATCAAGATTGAATTTGATATACTCTACATACTCTGTACATAATACACATACATCTCGATGAGCAGGGTTAAAACACCATGGATGAATTCCCAGTCGAGGTTCGATTAAGGCTGTGTCGAGGATCTTGAGAGCTTAATTAATGAAGAGTAATTGCAATTATAAGATCAATTCCACGAGGCTACATGGCGCCAGTCACGTTGCTCCAGGAATCAAAACAACATAAGAGCGAAGGCATCAAAGCGAAGTTTGGAGTACAGAAACAAGTATCCATCCCACTAATAATAACAACACAAGAGCAAGCCAGAGTACATGGGAGATAGAGCTTCAATGCGAATCCGAATTCCGATTCCCAGTGAATGGCAGGTCACAAATCAAGAATCAACTCACGACGTCTTCGATTTGGATGGTGTACGCTTTGGGGGTGTACCGTAGACCGATTGATACTCCTGAGCATATTGTTTCAACCCCTCCTGGTACAATTGTTGATATTTCTGGTGTCAAGGCATATTAGTAATTGTACCGATATCATATGAGCGGCATATAAAGGGCGGGAAAAAAGCATACCTCTTGTTCGGACTTCGTCATATTACGCCAAGCACCAGCAATATTAGACATCCTCTCCGTGGCGCCCAAATGGTTCAGCTCCCCGCTGTGTAGCCGTTCTTGGGCAAAGATGAGGTAAGAAGTCTTGGGACGTTTAACTTGTCTTGGGTCCGGAATTTCTCGAATGGAGCGCCCCAACAGCCGTCCAAGCCGTCTTCGCGCAGCATTCGCTTCCTTGATCTGAAGCGGCGTGTGGCTCTTTACCCATTGCTCGAAAGCAGCTCTGTTCGCATCGACGTTTGCCTTTGCTACTCCTCGAAGACGCTAGAGTCTGATTAGCAAACTGAGGAAGATCAACAAAAAATGCAGGGTACTAACTTCAAACTCCTCAATAGACATCTTTTTATAAGCTTGAGTCCTCTCCGCCACAGTGCCGTGCTGTTTCTGTTGAAGAACAAGCCCAAACGGGTTGTTAGGAAGCGATTTAGGAGGCGATAAAGCCATAACCTTCAGTTCTTTGATTTCCTGTCTCTGCTTTTTCTTTTCTGAAACCTCCTTCTGCTTGTCTGTTAACTTCTTCTTCTTCCTTGGGTCAGCTTTCGATTTCGGCTTGGCTTTGGAGGTCTTGGAGGTCCTGGAGGTCTTCTTTTTGGTTTTGGTGGCTGCCGTCTTAGCCTTGCGCGCTTTTGGCGTCTTAGAAGCAGCCGCTCGGCCCGTATGTGCTTTGGGTCGAGCTGCCGCGGCCGCGTATGAGTTCCTCAGCCGAAGTGGAAGAACCGAGATCCCCACCTTACTAGCGGATTGCGCAAGCTGAATTGTATTGGAATTGTGAAGAGCCAGGCGGCTGGCCCACCAGGGGCCATGAAGACTCAGACGGTGGAGGACAGCCGTTCCGCGGCGCGCAAGAGCAGAATTCATGGCTGCCTAGTAACCAATTAGTTCTGCAGACAACCATTCACGCGCCAAAGTGATGGTTTCACCTCACACTCTTGATATCCCAGAACTTACCACAGACAATATTGCAGTCTCTGTTTCAATTGCTGATAGATGACACGCAAGGACAGTATCCTAGATCAAAGCATTCAAAAGGTTGGTCAGGATGGTCATCAGCTAATAATGACCCATGAGCTAAGAAACAGACCCAAACAAGGAGGTTGGGCTGTTTGCATTGTTTGGGTTGAAGGATGATCATACACTTCCAAAAGGGGCAAGGTGCAACCCTACCTATCATCAAAGTACACCTGGCGCTAGCTATACATGGACTAGCGTGCCAAGTGCATCACATGAGGTAAGACACATGCTTATGTAACTAATAATTAAGTGGACGATACGGAGTACATATAGGTAGGTAGGTAAACGTTATCACCAAAGTTGCCTCCAGATTCAACTTCATCTGAAGTTGGGTCAATTCCATCGGTATCAAAGGCTTCCCGCAACTACCTCTAGCAGATTCGTTGCCGTAAATAAATCTGCTGTATTCGATTTGCCTTCCGGGTTTCTTAGTCATCTTATTCGCTCTTGGTTAATATATGGACTAATTGGGCTGCGCCGAAAACAGTCGGCTTTGGTGATTTTCACCTGTATAACATACCCTCACAAAGTTAGGATTTGGCCTGCGGAAATGGCCAAAGAGACTCGCTCACCTTCGCCAGTAGGCAGCGCTCATTCGTCGTCAAAACGAAGTCGCAGAAACGACGATGATCATGATAGAAGCCGCCGCGATGCTGGCAGAGGCCATCGGAGGTCGCGAAGTCCCGCAGTAAGTCGACGGGCTCAGAAGCCGGAATTAAACCTCGTAAGTGATACTAACGATTTTGTCACTTGGCAGAGACGGCATCGTGACAGAGACTGGGATCGACACCGAGACCGAGACCGAGACCGAGACCGGGACCGAGATCGAGATCGAGATAGAGTGCGAGGTCGCGACCGTGGTCGTGATCGAGACCGGGATCGAGACAGTTATCGAAGGGCGGACCGCTCATTAGAGAGACGAGCAGATTACAAAGATGATGTACGTGATGATACTTCCTATCGCCCAAGCAGGCGGGATCGGTCACGACCAAGGTACCACTCACGGGATCGCGATGATGGCAGAGATTATCGCCACCGGAGCCGCGACAGGCGGCGTGATGATTCTCGCGATCGGATACGAAGGCGAAGGGAGGACTCTATTGAGTCTAAAGCTGCTTACAAGCGGGACGAGAGCAGGGATCGCATGTCTAGCAAGGCCCCCACTGCTAAACCTCGTGAGGTAAATATTACTCTTGTAACGTTTAAACCAGAAAACCTAGCTAATAAACGGTTACAGGTTTCCAAGCCGTCTACACCTACCCCGATCCAGACAGATGAAGAAAAGAAGGCAGAGCGACTAGCCAAACTAGAGGCATGGAAACAGAAGCAGGCCGCGGCAAAAGAGCGAAAAAAAAAAGAATTAGTGGCTGCTGGTGGTGCCCGGGGCATTCTCGACGAGATTGATAAAAGATCAAATCTAAGACAGGCAAGTGCGTCGCAAGAACCGCCAACATTAGAAGCGCCCGAGTCTAGATCACCTGTGAAGAAGCTCGAGCCAAAAGTGACTACAAACAAAATCACGAATCAGACGGAGCGCATTTCGTTGCTTGGTACTGATGTCGCCATTCCCAATGGCCCTACATCGCCGACCGTGGCCGGTCTTACAACTTCGGCTTCTAGAGCTGATTCTGCGCGTGAGTATAATTCATCGTTTCGTGCTGAGTGTTGCATATCGGTATCTGACCTTCCTTTCCTAGAAATTGCCCCATTAAAAGCCCGAGGTAACGTCAATGGCTTTGGTTTCGGACCTAAACCAACGGCTGAATTGGAAACTGCCCCATCCAAACGTGCGTTGGATTTTGGGGACGAAGAATCGAGTCGTAGGAAGTTGATGAAGCTTCCGGACCATTCACTCGAGGAAGAAAACCATACTGCTAATGGGATCGATACTACTGTCGACGACGGAGATTATGATGACGGTGATGTTGATATGCAAAACGCTGGTACGGAAGAGGAAAATGCTGCTGCAGCGAGAGCTGCAGCAGAAAAACGTGAAGAACGGTTGCAGAATCAAGCGTCCATTCTGCAGCAACAACCCGAAGAGCAAGCGAGTGAGGTGACAATTGATACTGGTGCGGCAACTTCTGAACAAAATGTCTCTGCCGAAGCTATGGATGTTGAAGAGGAAGAAATTGACCCGCTGGATGCGTTTATGTCTGGGTTAAAACAGTCAGTGGCTGCAAAACGGTCTCCATCTAGGCTGATCGTATCAAAAGCCCAGCAAGAGCCTGTAACGATGTTTGGGGATGAAGATGATGTGGATTTAAAGGCCATGGTTCTTGAAGCAGATGATTTTCTGACTATAGCAGGCAAAACCAGGAAGAAGAAAGATCTGCCAGCCGTAGATCATGAAAAGATGAATTACGAACCATTCCGCAAAAACTTTTACACAGAGCCTGTGGATTTGGCTGCCCTTAGTGAGGAGGAGGTCGCCGCACTGAGATTAGAGTTGGATGGTATCAAGGTTCGAGGCGTGGATGTCCCAATACCAGTGCAGAAATGGTCCCAGTGTGGATTGGGAGTTCAAACCTTGGACGTTATTCGCAAACTCGGATACGAGCATCCGACCTCAATTCAATCACAAGCCATCCCTGCTATTATGTCTGGACGGGATGTAATAGGCGTTGCCAAAACGGGCTCTGGAAAAACGATCGCATTTCTGCTCCCGATGTTCCGCCATATCAAGGATCAGCGGCCACTGGAGAATATGGAAGGCCCCGTAGGCCTGGTTATGACCCCGACTAGGGAACTGGCAACGCAAATCCACAAAGAATGCAAGCCATTTCTAAAGGCGCTGAATCTTCATGCTGTTTGTGCATACGGTGGTGCACCAATCAAGGACCAAATTGCGGAACTAAAGCGCGGTGCAGAGATTATAGTCTGCACACCCGGGAGAATGATTGACTTGCTAGCCGCGAATTCCGGAAGAGTCACTAATTTACGAAGGGTAACATATGTAGTTTTAGATGAAGCTGATCGAATGTTCGATATGGGGTTTGAGCCCCAAGTGATGAAAATCATTGGGAATATTCGACCCACAAGGCAAACTGTCCTCTTTTCGGCAACCTTCCCTCGCAATATGGAAGCTCTTGCCCGAAAGACGTTGACTAAGCCGGTCGAAATTATTGTCGGCGGAAGAAGCGTTGTGGCGCCTGAAATAACTCAGATCGTTGAAGTTCGCCCTGAAAATACAAAATTCGTACGGTTACTAGAGCTTCTTGGCAATCTATACTCGGTCGATGAGAACGAAGATGCTCGTGCTTTGATCTTTGTGGATCGGCAAGAGGCAGCGGATGGCTTACTTCGGGATCTAATGCGCAAAGGATACCCATGCATGTCAATCCATGGTGGAAAAGATCAGATCGATCGTGATTCTACTATCGATGATTTTAAAGCTGGTATTTTCCCGGTCTTGATCGCGACGTCAGTAGCAGCTCGTGGATTGGATGTCAAGCAGCTAAAATTAGTGGTCAACTATGATGCGCCTAATCATCTTGAGGATTATGTCCACCGTGCTGGACGCACTGGCCGGGCAGGAAACACTGGAACGGCCGTTACTTTCTTGACAGAAGACCAAGAGCGCTATTCCGTCGACATCGCAAAAGCGTTGAAACAAAGTGGACAAACCGTACCTGAAGCCGTGCAGAAAATGGTTGACTCTTTCCTTGACAAGGTTAAGTCTGGCAAAGAGAAGGCTAGTGCTTCTGGTTTTGGCGGCAAAGGGCTGGAAAGACTTGACCAGGAACGCGATGCAGCACGGAATCGTGAAAGAAAGACATATAAGACTGGCGAAGAGGGCGAGGAGGAAGAGGAAAAGGAGAAGGAGAAGGTGAAGAAGGAGAAGGAGAAAACGGTAGATCTCTTCTCGAAAGCCGCCTCTGCTGTACAGTCCTCATCCGCACCCACACCAAGCGCTACTCCGGGAGTGCCTAAAGGAATCGACCTTGACGGAAAGATTACTGTTCATAAAACCGAGAGAAGCGTCGCCGCTGCGACGGGCACCAACCCTCTCGATAAAGTTGGGTCTGCAGTTGCTGATATCCATGCGCGTTTGAACAAAGCCGGAGTCATGAGATCAGGCGTTCCAATTGACAATAAAGGACCTGATGCTGGAGCTTTCCATGCTACCCTGGAAATCAACGACTTTCCACGTAAGTTATTCCTTTTTAGCTTGAAGACCCTGTTCATATATTCTGTTGGAGCAATACTGATATCAATTCACAGAGAAAGCAAGATGGGCCGTTACCAACCGGACCAATGTTGCTAAAATTCTTGAAGCCACGGGAACTTCAATCACAACCAAGGGTAGCTATTACCCTACAGGCAAGGAACCAGGACCTGGCGAAAACCCGAAACTGTATATTTTGGTTGAGGGTGATACGGAGTTGGTGGTCACGAATGCAATGAGGGAGCTTATGCGACTGTTGAAAGAAGGGACAATTGCTGCCGCTGATAGCGAAGCTAGGGCTCCCGCAAGTGGCAGATATAACGTTTTATAGAATCATTCTATGTAATTAGATGTCTATTAGTTTTTAAAATCGACCAGCCCTGGGAGATTTATATTTAACAGTGGACTTTTTTTATTTTATTTTTTGGTTTTACTTGTATTCATGTAAGCGCAAATTTGAAATCCAATATATGATCAGTTTCCTTTCCTACACTAAGGTCTTCATTCTATCTCTGTCTATACTCCTGAAGAGATAATTGGTAGGTAAAGACACTGGCCTGGAATCAGGCTCAGAGCAAAGAACGTGACCCATTTTTGTGCATAACCAGTCAAACACTGTGTCCAAAGACATATAAAATGGCAAAAGACCTAAGTATGTAATGAAAAACACATATTTGCATGCACAGAACAGGATCATATGGAATTGCCAGTTCGAGAAATCTCTAAAACACAATACCAGAAAGTATTCCATGAATCTATAACAGCATAATATGCAAAGAGCTCAAAGCAGACAAACTGTATCATGCAGGTATACCTATGTACATACATACCAATGCTTCATTCAACCTTCGAGCCTGACATAAAGTTCATCTCACATTATAGGTAATCTTTTCGCGGATGATGGAGCAAGCAAGGGCATGTTTTTCCCATTTTAACTCCATCTCCTAGCTGCTTCAGTAGCATCAGCATTCCTCGCGGCCCGTTCCCCTTGGCTCATGTCATCAAGGGTTTTGTTCTGGGTCTTTGCCTTTTGCGCAGCGAGCTGTGAACTCAGTTTGCCCTTGCTGGATGTAGCAGCTTGTTTCGCAGCTCGTTCCTAAAACGAAACAGACTTTATTAACATGAAACTTCTTTTAAGCCACGAGTAACCGGGAAACACCATCTCTGCCCAGAGACGCATTACATGCAGACCCACCTCTGCAGCCCGCGCCGCAGCACTGCGCGCTTCTTCGTTCTGACCGCTGGTGCCATCGCTGCTCCCGAGTGCTCTTCCGCCTTTGGTCACTGGTTTCGACGAATCAGTCGCTGTCTGGGGCACAGGTGCACGAGTGGGTGCAGAATTGGGGCCACTTCCTCCTCCGAGGACTCGACCCGGCTGTGCGAAAGGATCTGGGGGATTGGAAGATTTCGAACAGAGATTTCCCATTTCGGTTGGCTCCGGAGATAAGGGATATCGATTGGAAAATGGGTAGATTGTAAGCAAACAAATCGCCTGACGAATTGTTGCGAGAAGAGAGAGAGCCTTTGCACAGTCTTTCCTCTTTCAAGATAAGTTAGTTACCACGGAAGAACCTGGTAGTTGGGACCACAATGTCAGGCTATGCGATTGTCATTGTAAATTCGCAAGGCTCCCTCCCTGAAAATGCACCAGGGTGGAAGGATGTTTCGGAAGATTGCTGTCGTTTCACTGTAGATGCGTCTGCCTCCCTGGTCTTCTGCTGCATTTCAGTTTGTTCACGAAAGATGTCAAAATGGCGGACACCCTCTGATTGGCCATGCTGCTCGGCTGTTTGCTTTGTTTGTTTTACGGCTTATTGATGTTTACCATGTTTGCACTCACGAAGTGAGCTAACCGGACTAGGCTAGCTCGGACTTGACTTCCTCAAGCGAACATTCATCCGCAGACTTCGACCTCCCTTGATGCTGCGGTTGATACTCCAATGCATTCATGCACTCATCATGAGTTCGTGACACGGAGCAGTTTCAGAGATATGATTTATACTGCTGGAAATGCTACACCATGTCTAGAAAGATGTTTGATAGGGTCGCATTGCATGGTCGAAATGCCGACCGTGGTTGTCGACAAGCTACATAATGTACCATCTGGGGACTACTCAGTAGATATACAGCTATTGAGAAACTTCGAGGCCCAGGTCTTCATGGATTTGAATCTGCTGAGCAAAGCTTTGGGTAGCTTTCGCATAGCCTTGGGTCCTTGTGCAGTCTATGCTTCTGTCTAAAGCAGGCAAGATGTCCGCTCAGATCCTGGGTCATGTGTATATCTCGACGACAAAAAGGATCTCTAGGGGCCTAATTTTCAAGGGAAGTTCCTTTCGGAGCAAACACAATATCAAGATCCTCTTGGACCTCATTCATTTTTCATCCTGGATTTGGCAAAATCCAGGATCACATCTAATGTTAGCACATTGCTGCTGGAAAGATGCAGCTGACACTCAGCAACCATGCAACGCACTGTTCATCGCTTCTGTTAGGATAGAGCCCGCCCGCAGGAACAGGATATGTTTGTTATACTTATGAACTTGCACGTTTCAGATGCTTACCCTGGCGTGATGATTGGTTCAGCCTTTTCAAAGGCATGCTCTTAGGCCGGCGATGCAATTCTTGATTCTGTCACTACCTCCGGCTTGAGTCAACCATTGCGGCCAAAACTAGAAAGGTATATGAATTGCTGATACGTCCATCATGGACCTATTAGTTTTTCCAAAGGCTTTGAGAGTTCAAAGCCTCAGAAACGAGCACGATGCGCACCTTTTACACTACAATATCTTTCCTTTTTTTTGGCCTCATTTTCGCTCTGTCTCCTGCTTTCTATACTTCAATTGCGTCAGTGTCGCCACCATGGCCTATATCTGGGTCATTTTCGTTCACTGGTGCTCCGTCAGCGCCATGGCCTAGCGGTAGCGCTTACATCTTTTCCTATCATCGACCTTCACTGACTCCTTATTCTCCTTCGCATTCGCATTCGCTTTCGACTGGTTCGCCATCGTTTTCTTGGGGTTTTCCTTCTAGAGACAGTTCTCGCACCAATCCCACTACACAATCAACTGGCATACCGACACTATTTAATTCTTCTCTATTGCAAACATCTACTTCTACAGTTAGTGCCTCTGACCCTCCGTCATTGCCTTTACTTCGGCTGTGTGTGTATTAAAATCAGAATAGGTAGATACAGCATTGTCCAGTCTTGATCATAATTCAGCCAAAAGTTTGTCTCTGCCAGTGAGCACTTCGGACACATCGGGGCAGACGACACAGTTCTCCACGTCCAGTCAAGTGGCAGATGTATCTACTTCATCTAAGCCTGATCAGCCAGTAACGACACTACAACCGACGAGTACTTCTCAAAAGTCTCCACAGTCAACTGGATTACCGTCTCTTAGCGCCCAGCACACCACGTCACTGCAATCGTATCCTACCACAGAAAGACCGACCGCTTCATCGAAAACGTCGAGTGTGCCTATGAACAGTGTGACTACAGCCTCCTCTCACTCAAATATTCTTCCTATTACGGTTCTTATTTTCGGAAGCAGCACTGGCACGTTCTCGCAAGCTCAGGACACTAATCGCGCTCACTTTACTGGGATTACAACTGTCCAAACGACGTTGACAGCATCCAGAGGTGGAGAGATACAATCGACTGTAGTACCTGTTGTAATCGGCCCTGGCGGGTTCTTTTGGGAACCCAAACCCCTTCCGCCACCAGATCCTCCCAAGTTCCCTCCCATACCTCCCATACCAACTCCACCTGAACCTCCTAAGAACAGTTGTTTTACTCTCGGCGACATTTTCTCCCTCAAGTGTCCTCCAGCAAGTGGTGGGGGAGGTAATAGCGGTGGAAAAGATGATGGCGGTGATGATCGGAATAACCAAACCCCCGCCAGCAACAAGTCTGGCAGCCAGACCCCCACTAAAACCACAGCTGTTGATTCAACCTCAGCGATGACGAGAACTACGATAACCAATACAGAAACTATGTCATCTCACTCTTCCAGCACCAAAGAGACTTCAAGTACTAGCCAGACGAGTACTTGTACTCCAAATATTCCAAATGCTACCAATGGGCTGGCTGCTAGAGCTTCAGACGATTCATGTCTTCCACTTCTGCCTTGTGTTGTCTGGCCAAAGAATGCGCAAAATAAAACCGAAACAGATGCCATAGCTGCTCAACTCCGAAGTCTTGTAAGCGATCCGGACTCGATCTTCACTTCCGACACGAAAACTATGGGCATGAACTACTGGCGGGTGCCTCTTACCCTTGACCAAGTTACAACTCTCGAAAAAAACATATATGTAAGTATTCCATTGTCCGATTACTATTTTTCGTCTTCTGATATTTGCTGCAGATTGGTGCTATCACATTACAAACAGATCACGCTGACCCTACAACTGCTATTATCCGCCAAGAAGATGCGACAGATGACATGTGTGTTGTCTCTCAGCAGCCAGGATTGCTATTAAGCTGGACTAATAGTTTTTTCTATGATGATTCTGCAGGAGAGGGGATCGATGTCTACGTTGTTGACTCTGGTCTTCACAAGGCACACTCGGTAAGCACCGCTGACGTACATACAAAATACCCATCTCACTAACAGTTCCATTCAAGGAGTTTACAATGGGGGAAAACATTGCCAGCAAAGTGCGATATATACATGTACATCCAGACTTTGATGGACGAACGCCAGAGGACGATTCATCCCTTTTACCTGACCGTTGGAGCGGTAAATCGCATGGAACCTGTATGCTTAGCCGGATAGGAGGGCACTTGTTTGGCGTGGCGAAGAAGATTAATCCAATAGTAGTGCGTGTTCCACGTCGTCACCCAGGAGGATTTCCTGAATACGAAGACTATCTCGACGGGGTTGCAAGAGTGAATGATGACATTGGTGATATGAAGAAGAAAGCTGTGCTGAATATGAGCTGGCTGGTTTATAGACACAACGAACACGGCGGCCTAACGTTTCCCTCTCCAAAGGATCCCAAAGTTGACAACTCGGATATGTTCCGCACTCGATTAAGAGACCTCCTCAAGGTTTTGATAAGAAAGGGCGTTTTGCCGGTTACTGGCTCTGGTAATCTTTCCCGGGTAGGTTACCTTTGGTTTCTTTCCGCAAGTCAGAACTATCCACTGACGCCAGCAGCGACAAATCGATGGCTGGCCGGCCTCATTCGGCAAATCCAATGCCGGTGAAGACTATATTCCTGAGCTCCTTGTTGCCGGCGCAGTGTATGTCGATGGCTCTATGTGGCCGAACTCAGGAACGGACCCGGAAGGTATTCCACATATTTGGGCACCAGGGGTAGATATTAAATGTGCAACTGGAATGGTAGAATTTAACAGGGAAAATATATATAAGGCGACTTCTGGAACATCCCTTGGTAAGTACTAATTTACTCGAAAAAGGCACTTTATATTCAGACACTTATTGGTTTTCTCTTATGCGTACAGCCTCAGCTACCACTGCTGGCCTCGCTGCGTATTTCCTTGGGCTTTTCCGAGATTCCAAGTATGGTGTAGATGTTAGCACTCCACAGAAGTTGAAGGATTATATTCTGAGCCTTGCCCATCCCAGAAAAAATAACTTGAAGGTTGTTTGGAATGGAGCCTACCCGCTAGAATATGGTCTTTGTCCAGTTCGCCCGCGGGCGGTTGGCACACAGAGTTCGGGCCCCATTAATTGTGAGTTCCCGGTTCAGACAACCAAGCTTGGTACAACGCTTTCAACAGCGGTTCAACCTACAACAAACCTGTCCGTTAAAGCATCAGCATCCACAAACCTAAGGAGCACGACAGTGGGTTTGACCACGCCGAGTGTATCCACGACACGTAACTCTTTGACTTCATCTCTCCCACCAAGAGGGACGTCTACTGAGACCTCCATGTCCAATGGGTCTTCAGAGCAACGGTCCGTGACTCGCGAAAGTGTGACAACACAGAAAACGACATTGGAAACTCACACCTCAACCGCACAACCTTCGAGTCAGCCCCCTTCTGAGCATCCACTACGGGAATCAACAAGTTGCAGAATCATTATCCGTCAATCGCAGCGACTGACCCGCTACAGCCAACAGTCGGGTGGACGCATCCCGCCAATCACCGAAAATGTGGTCCACATCAAAGTCTCTAATGACAGGGGAACGAACGTCTATTATGACCATGAGTTCGCAGGCGTCACAGCTGACAAGCCACTTGACATATCCGTACTCCCTCAAGCATCCGACATCATACCATATCGTATCACTGTCGACTTTACTGCTGAAGATCGTAGGCCCGCGGCTTTTCGAGATTGGCTAGTTCGAATCCACGCCGGGCCCACAAACTGGGATTTTAATGACACAGATCAATCGAAGCTGCCATTTTGTAGAGTGGGAAATTGGCCGGTAAGTCACTCCTCCCGAGGTCATGTTATGGAAGACATCCTCTTCTAACCACTGATTTGCAGGACCGTACAACAGAGTGCTTTTGGACATGTCTGCAGTAATCTTATCTTCTTAATGTATGCCAGGTGTGCCGCCTAGAAATCTGTTCGCTAAATTCATTTCGCATTGTTATCTCTGAATTCGTGGAAAGCGGTCAACTACTAGCAAATCCATGTTTGATAACTAGTGGAGAGCAAATAAGTATCTCTGATTTGTTACCGCAATGAATTCTTCTGCTCTGTTTGGCCCTTCTTTATTCATAAAGCAATGTTCGATCAATTAGCAGATACCTTATAGCCAAAGACACGGCGCAAAATGGCTTTGAGCTTCCTAAATAAATTCGATTTCACTTCGTTGGTCTCTGAATATGCAAACCGATCCCCCTTTAGCACCTTATTCGTGTCCTCACCACCGGCAGACTGCTTCTGTTCCGATTTAGATCTAGCTTCCACCATGGACATGATGAGCTGATCCATGACCTCGTCCACTCCAGCACCAGTCAACGCCTCGCATTCCCCAAAATTTGCCCCAATACGCCTCGCAAAGCTTTTCCCCTCGCGGGGCTGGACTTGCCAGTTCTCTGCTGGAAGATCCGTCATCGCCGCCACTACTATTACCGGAGGGTCTTGCCCATCGTACAGTTTATTTTTGATTTCGATATATACGTCGTTTAATAACTCGAAACTGTCTCGACGAGTGACGGAATAAAGGAGTAGAATCCCATCCAGGACTTTACAGTCCAAGCTTGAGATTTCGAGCTTCCCGCTCACTGAGAAAAGCTCTACGTGGAGGATGGTGTCTAAGAACACTAAATTTTTCTCGCCAGGTTCGTGCCATAAGACATGATATTCATAGTGTCCTTCCGTGTACTACAGACAGCGACCTTAGTTCTAGGCAGGAAAAGCAACATCGTCCACACAATGGACAACTCACACGGCGAATTAGTCCTCGCCTGCCAGAACCCAGCGTTCCGGCCACCCATATATTATAGTGACGTTTGTCTCGAGGCTTGGGCTCCTCCTGAAAGGGATGAGGTAAGAACTGAATCATAATGTGGGATTATGGATGTTACAACCTGGCCACTGGGTAAAGTATCTCAAGACAGAGTGCACACTGGGATAGATACGAAAGAGGAGACAGTATGCTTATAGTAGTTGACTATGTACATAACCAGCCCCAGGAATGGGATCAGATCGCAGTTAAAGGGGTACGTTGGCTCCTGGACTCTGTAGGAACCAAGCCCCTCTCCCCGTACCCACGATCGGCGAGATAGCATGCTTTCGAAATATGCGCTGATTTATGGGGCAGGCATTCAAATTTGTATAACAAAAGTCAGCGAGCGATGGTGAAGCAACGTTGGTAGGCATTTGGGTCCGGGTCTAGACCTATAGGGGAGGCTTAGCACCCAATACAACAAGTTGGATATGAGACAGGATATGTGTGCTGGATGGCAATTTGGACAGTTGCCTCAACAAGTACTGCATCACAGCTTTGGCTGTCTGCTGCCACCAGAGTTGGTGCTGGGACTCAAAGTGTCTCCGACCTCATCATCGATGTGAGATGCGGAGGTGTTGATGTCTTCCTGATAAGGTTAGTGCCCATGTGACCACCATACTTTGAGGTCCGAGTCAGTGAGGGGCCGAGGATGACATAAGCAGAGTGATGCGGAAAAGCCCTAATCACACCCCCAAGGTCCCCATTGCGGTGCTGAATTAGCTATGTGCCCGCCAACAACACCTCATCACCGTCTCGCTTCTTTATCCGAGGTGCTTTTTGTGACAGTCTACTACTCTCTTTGCATTTGCAGCAGTGCTGTTTTCTCAGCGACCACTCATTTCCACCGGGGTAAATTGTCCTCAGGAGCGAAGCGCGCGGCTCGACTCCCTATCCACTGGCGCTTTGATTGCCCATGAGTTTGTGGGTTAAAAGTGAACCTCTCTCCGACTGCAGACGCGAATCTATGTCGCAAAAACCCGAGACAGATCCATTCTGCTCAGAATGCCACTGGGAGAATTACCATATGGGCGATAGCAACCTCCTCTCGCCGTCAGGATGCTTTGATATAAGTTGTTGGGGTTCCCCAGCTTTTGAGAATCACCATTCTCTCTCCTGTGATACGGCTCTGGAATGCTGCGAGATGGACGATTGCTTCCGTAACTGCACCACCGTTTGCGACGGCTTTGTCGACTGCGACAAATCGACCATCTGCTCCCAGTCATATTGTGACAACTTAGACTGTCACAGTGCACCCACAGCCTGCTTTGACGAAAACTGTATTGAAGCGCATTGTGATGGCGTCCAGCCGAGCAACCTTCTGGGCCAAGGTGCACCCCTGAATTGGGATTGTATGAACTTGGCTTCCGACTGCGCTGATTGCGGATTCGATGGCGAAAATTTGGAAAATTCTTTTACCTCAGATCTTTATTCGACAGAAGCTGCACCTCCGTCGGAAATATCTTCATCTATTAAAGACTTGGGGCAAAGCCATTGTTTTGGCCAGCATTCTCTTGATCCACAGCCTCATATGATTCCTAATCCTTGTATAAATTATGACCTAGGAGCTATATGCGCCAGCAATACGACGGAGCTTTGCCCTGATACGGGAAATTGTCCTGTTCAACGCAAATTGAACACCACTGGCTTACATCTGGGAAATTGCTCTGAAATATCGACACCTTTTGCTTCATTACACTCTGCGAAGATACTGCACCATCGGTATCACCAGGCGAATGGTGATTTTGAAAATATAGCATCACGGATATGCCATCGACGGCAAGAAGCAACACCAACAATCACCGCCTCGACGCGCACTACTCCGAGTCTAAGCATCCAGTCAAGCCCTGTCCCTACTTCAGCAGGCAGAGAAGTGCGCAGCACTTCTGCGTTTGATAGTCCTGAATCTTTCGGTGCCGACGACTTGCATATATGCCGATGGGTGACACATAAATCGGGAAATAAGATCTGTGGTACGATCTTTTCAGACGCTGGCAGTCTGCAAAAACACCTGACGTCAGTGCATGTACACCCCACAGAAGGGCCTCAAGGACAGGGTTATTACTGCTGTTGGGAAGGCTGTTCACGACCAGATGAACCATTTTCTCAAAAATCTAAGCTACAAGGCCATTTTTTGACACATAGTAATTGTGTGTTTCCTCTGGGAGTTTGCTGCTTTGGTATTTCCATGATGCTAATGTTCACATCTAGATAAAAGTTTTCGATGCTCTATTTGTGGGAAGCCGTTTGCGCGACAGGCTACTCTAGAGCGACATGAACGAAGCCATCGAGGAGATAAACCTTATAAGTGCAAAGAATGCGGGAAGCAATTTACAGATAGTAGTGAGCTAAGTGCGTCTGATTCCCAAGAAATAATAGCATCTGTCCAATAATTAATTTTCTAAATTACCTGGCAGAAACGCATATGCGCACGCACACGGGCGAAAAGCCATTCAAATGCAACCACCCTGGCTGCAATTTTGAGACAGGCGATGTAAGTCTTTAGTCTCTGAATCATGCTCCATATGTATCAGGCCAGCTAATGATCTACCCAGTCGTCAAACATGTCTAGTCATAAGTTGAGTAAGTGGATGGCCAGCGTCAAAGTTGAACCCCCGTCGAATTGTTCACTAATTCATACCACGCAGCCCACGGCGAGCGAAAACATAAGTGCCCTTATCCAGGGTGCTCGAAGAGTTTCACAAGACCAGGTATGATCGTTGTCCCTCTAGAGGAACCGGTAAAACTCGATAGATATCTTGAGCTTCAACACTAATTTGTTTCATGCCAGACCAGTTGAAACGTCACCTTAAAGGAACCCACAAGCAATACAATATTTTGCCGACCCGATCAGCCTCACCAGCTGGGAATCAATCGACTTCGTGGGTTTAGCCTTGCCGAAGGAATTAAATTTATAACTGAAATGCTTACATATAAAAATCACTATATATACATAATGATGGCAACGATGTGTATGTTATGAAGTCGAATAAATCAGAGTCGCTGATAATCTAGATAGTCGAATCAGGAAACAAAAGAAAAGAACGTTCCTGCTCATCTAGTTATATCTTCGATAGTATGAATTACTCCGGCCTAGAACGCTCTTTCAAGGACTTGCACCGCATTCCTTAATTCTCGTATTCGCTGCCCAACTCTGCGCTTAATTTCCTCTCTGATTTGCAATGGGATCTCATCAGAGTCAAACCTAGTGCTTCTTGCCCCTTCAACACCATTCCCTCTTTGCCCTTCGACAAGCGAGGGCGAAGCCAGCCCGCCCGTATATGCAGCATACGCATGCTCCAAATCATCAAAAGCCTCACGGAGCGCTGCACGATCGGATGCGGCATAGTTTGTGGAAGCCTCAGTGGATTCTGTGGCGATTTCTAGCTGTTGGGGATAATATTAGCAAGCGCTTCATGACGGGCAGGAAGTTAATGGGGTTTGGGATGATTGATGAGGCGGTATGGTTACTTCGTCTTTGGCTATCTCATATCTAAAAACTTGGGGAGTTAGCTCGCAGAGCTGGCTACTTGGAGAGAGAGCTTTTGGTTTATCAAAACGGGGTTTCTGTTCAGATTACTGATCAGTACGGGAAAACTTATGTGATAAGTGACATACAAGTCTTGTAATTCTTGGATGTACTCGTCTGCTTTAGGATCTTTCTTGGGTGTGGTGGTATAGTTCCTCGTTGTAAGATAAGTTTCCCATGGCCTTCCTCTTCTTCCCGGTAAGGGCTGGTATGTTCTTGATGCTCCCGAGGCGCCGAGAAGATGTCCATTAGGGCTGATTATAGATACACTAGTGTGGGTTTGAAAGGAGTTATCTGGGCGTCGTCGGGCTTTGCAAGTTCGCTGCAGCAGCGGGAGAAATGATTGCGCGCTGCGGAACCACGTCATGCGCAACGAGAAGCTTGCTCTACCTACAGACAAATCTGCGAAAAGAGCAGGCGAAGGCATATCAATGTCCCAGGATGCTTTGCGCGTAGTAGAAGCTAGGAATGATTTTGGTGAAAGCAAGACTTATTTCAATGAAATGTTTTTGCTAGACAGGACAGATGCTGTCCGTTCGTTGAGACCATGGCATAACTAACTAAGCATCAACGTAAACTAGACCTCAACGCACAAAATGCGCAGTTCAGAGAAGTTGATTATAAGCATGAGTCTGCTGAAAAAATAAAGAGTACTATGTATAGTTGTGAAGAGTATCAAAATCAATGGAGGAATAACCACAATGCGAGAGGTTCAATTAAGCTAATTACATGGTGCAATCGGGATGACGTCATTGGTTTGGGGCCAACAAAAAAGGAAATTCAAACGGAATCCAACATACATCGACCCAACATCCAATGAACTGTACATATATTCCATACTCTACACATTTTGATGAATTTTTGCATGCAAAGATAACTATGTCTGTATGGAGTAGTTAGATTAGGGCATAATAATAACAATCGATTCCACACAGGGCTGCTTTAAATTTAACACCCAAAAAAATCATTTTTCCCAAAACGAAGGACAATATGTGGAGGAAAAGGAGGGAGTATATTCAACTCCCGGAAGATAACTATTTAAAGATAATCTAGTAGACAACAGCTTTCCTTCTCAGTATCCGAAACGAATTAATATATTCGTTTTTGTTGCGCTCTGCCGGGCGAGTTGGGCGCTCCGTCTCGCGGGTTTCTTCGGTGCGTGTAGTCCTTTCTTCAGAGCTGGTTGGACGCTCTGTCTCGCGCGTCGTCTCAGTGCGCATAGTCGTCATACTTTCCTGGGTGCTAGTTGGACGCTCTGTCTGGCGCGTCGTCTGCGTAGTCGTCATGCTTTCCTCGGTGCGTGTTGTCCGCTGTGTTGTCTCGGTGCTCGTAGTTGGACGCTCTGTCTCGCGCGTCGTCTCAGTGCGCGTAGTCGTCATACTTTGTTCGGTGCTTGTTGTCCGCCGTTCTGTCTCGGTGCTCGTGCGAGTAGAGCTAGTTGGACGCTGAGTCTCGCTCGTCGTCTCAGTGCGCGTAGTCGTCACACTTTCCTCGGTGCGTGTTGTCCGCTGGGTTGTCTCTGTGGTCATGCGAGTAGATTCTGTGGTCTGAGTCCGTGTCATTTGACTCGTTCTTGTCCGTGGCCTCTGGGAGACTGGCTGCGAACAAACTTTAGGAAACGGAACAGAGGGCGTTCTCTTCGATCCCACAGCGAAAGAAGCCGACTGCCACAATGTTTGGGTATCTGGAAGAATAGACTGGCAACGAAGTTTGTTCAGGAAGTCTTCAACCTCTTCATTTTCTCTGTTCCCAGCAAGAACTTTCAGCTCCGATGTTTCTTCAGGGATGGTTTTCTGAAGGCGTCCGGCTGCTTCCAGGCCTTTTTGGTCCAGGTTGGAGACTTTTGCAAGAATTTGCAGCTGCGTGATCTCGTCTCTTGAGGCATCGACGGCTGGCTGACCAGGATTGGGGTCAATGCCAATGTTGACGGCATCCATAAAGGTATTAATAGTAATAATGTCTTTATTCCATGCTCCAATGGCATCTTCAACCAGGCTTTGCTCATTAGGCCGTCCTTGACCCCCGCCATCGTCGCCAGAAAGGACTGCGCCCACGAAGAGCCAGACAGGGAGAGAAGCTGGAACGATTCTCATTGTGTTAGGCGTAAAGGAAGCTACCTTGATGTCAGATGAATATAAAAGAGCAGTACGCCGTACACCGCTTGGTTGGACCTATTCTTCTTTTTTTGCGCAACGACCGAGGGGCAATGGCCTATTTGTATTCAACAAGGTCCGGATTTAGCAGCCAGCAAAAAAGATCAAGTGGGATATGGATGATGCCATATAGATTGTGATTTTCTTGTATATTCCGGGACTTCCCATTGTTAACCACGGTCCGCATCCCATGTTATCCATGTCCCAGGGGCATCCTTTTGTTGAATAGACGTATTTTGGCGAATTTAATGGGCCTAGGCCATTGGCATCTCGAGCAGTTTCCTATTTAGATTCCATCTTAAAGGAGCGGCATTGAAGGAAACTCGAAGAATAATCGAAGACAATGTGTTTAAAAGCGAAGGTCGCACATTAACAAATGAGATATAGGCAACGGGATAGAAACTGTTGCAGTTGCCCAAGCAGGGGAAGAAAAAGGAAAGAAAAACATCGAGTTTGAGTCTAGAATCATTGTGCCAGAGTTGAGATGACGGTTGTCAACAGAGGCTAACGTAACAAGTCGATTTTTGTTGAGATTAAAGAAAGGCCCCGGAACCAAATGGAAGTAGCTTTGATCTGATTTAGGCTTAATTCTATGTTATTGTGTCCATAGCAAATATGATGAAACTAATCAAGACTGGGACAGATAAAGGAAAAGGAAATAGAACTCTTCAACTTGGTATTGGAAGTCATAATCACATCACAATCATAAAAAGAAGCAAACATCACTGTCAGCGAGATCATGCATACGATTATTTGGGTCAGAAACTCAATGGAAAGTCATTAGAACAAAAAGGGGTGTCCTTAGATTGAAACAAAAAGAATTGAGGCCGTGGGTTCATCATTATTGCCGTGATTAGGCAGCAAGAAAACATGAAATCGAAAAAAAAGAAAAAAAAAGACCGATCCAAGTCAACAGAGCTGCTAACCATGCTCGGGGCCGCTTTGATGATGGAACAATTCCAGGACAAGAGGTGGCCATCCTCAACATCGGCATGAACTATGTTATCCAGAACGTCTGGAATGCTTGTCAGGATGGTGAGATCGATAGCCATCGGTGTAATCGTCATCATCTGAGGAGCCATGGTAACGTCCGTGGTGCCGCTTTGAGCGACGCTTGTCGTCAGATTCGTCCGCCAGGCCCAATGCCGTGAGCCCTTTAGTAACATAATCCGTCAAGCTCTGACTTCTTTTCTTGTGGTGGCGATGGGGTTGACTGCTTTCATCACTAGAGTAGCCAGACTGGGAGGAGCGATCACGGGACTTGGAACGATAATGATCGTATGCCTTTTTACCTGCTGCTGCTAAAACACCTGTCGCTGCGAGGTTCTTCATCCCTCCGTGGCTTTCCGATCGTGCGCGTCGACCATGGCGTGAGCGCGATCTAGATCGGGAACCATTCATTAGATGGTTTGTGGCTAATCCAGCTATTGTGGATTCTAGAATATGGCGCTTGTTATGCTTGCTGGGATTACGTTCAATGAGTTTATCGATACCTCCAGCACCAATTGCAGCCGTCAAAATCCGCTTGCCCTTCTCTCCAGTCCAACCGCCGGGTTCCTTGCGTGCACGATATGCTTCTGCAGCACCTGCCGTCAGTGCCGCAGTTATGGCATTTCTTATCTCTTTGGCAGAACGATCTGGGGAAGGGGAGCTTGAAAAGCTTCTACTTCGACGGCGATGGCCCCTTCGACGACGACCATGATCATAGTCACGGTGCGAGCGGGAATCGTAATAATCGTAACTTCGGTCTCTACTTCTTGTTCGACGATACTTGCTTCCATGTGACCTCGAGGATCCCAAGCCAAGAGCAGCTAGAGCTTGCTCGCTGAAAGATTTACGTCGTCGTGGCTTTGGAGAAGGAGAGCGGGATGTCGAAGATTCAGAGTACGATCGACGAGGTCGATAATCGCCTTAATTTCGGTCAGTGAGGGCCAGCAAATCATCTCAAGTTAAACATAACCGATAGAACAGGGTTGGTATTCACCTCGACCTCTATGTCTCCGATGCCGTGGATATTCGACCCCCTGAGAAGAATAATAGCCACTGTGTCGGCTCTGCTTTGGGGCAGAAGAAGATCGCACAACGTCAACATTATGGCGCCTCGGATGCGCGTCATACACAAGATCATCACCAGGGTTGCTAGCATAAGCCCCAGTAGGATACGTTGGCGCCGGTCTCGAATCGTGTGGATGATCTTCATAGTAGTAAGAAGCCGCCATGATGACGGGAAAGTCTGGTGGCTTGTTCTGCAACTGAACTGCGAATGGTCAGAGAACGGAGGCAGCAAAAGTAAACTTTTTCTTTTAGCGATATTGTCACAGTTATATATTCTTTAAGATTTGATTCGGGGATGATGGTAAGGATGCAGATTAATCAAGGAAAAAGTATTATCTGGAGTTGAGGTTTTACAAAGTGCATTCAGTCAGATCTGGTGATGTTGGCGGGAATGACGCAACTGGGCAACAAATCCGAGTCTTGTGAGTGGGGGGGATAACTGCATAAGTTAATACATAACTACATAGTTAACTACCATAGTAAGTTAACTACTACTAAACTAGCGGTTGAGGGCTGGCCTTGGCAGGCTGACCTCCTCTGCCTCAGGGATATTTTATTAGTATGTACGGAGTAACTATGTATGTATGTAATTATAACGACTCCATACATAGCGTTCTCTGCTTCCTCCACACGAGATAAAAGACAAGCAATGAACTATTAGGAAAATGGCATCTCTAAAGACTATCAAGTTAGCCTTTTTAACCTTACAATGTCTTGGACCATGGATGCGTTCCCGATCTTCCACGGCCTTGCTGGTAGCTACCGAAACTTTATGAAGGGAACAGAACTCCATAGACACTCTACTCTTCTGTCTCAGCAAGCATCTACAAGCAGATGTACTACTTTGTGCATTGTACGGAGTACATAGAGGAAGTATTTCTTTTGCTGTGGCTACATGGAAAATCACCAACTGAGTTCAGCACTGAAGTTAGATAGAGCTGCTGCGTAGTTAAATCCTTTACAATGTTCCTAGTGGTGTTATCTTCAGCTTCATTTCTGAGGAGAAACTGCTAACCCACACAGATAAATTGCTCGACCTCCTGAGATACAAGTAAAAAATGGCTGTTGTTTCTTCATCTAAAGTTCCCATCAACATGCAATGAGAAATGGATAAATAACAGTGAATATGTACTCCAATAGAGTTGAGACAAGCTTTCTCCCCTGAGTTACTAACCAGGGTTTCCCCCCAAAACGCTATCCTTCGGAAAAAAGCCCACTTCATCACTGTCGGGCGTACCATGACAGCGTATGGTTCACTGAACCGCTCAACCAACACTCGGCTTGCTGACCATGGAAGTCGAAGACAGTTCTACACCAACGTTCGAAACCGCATATGGGTCGACCGTCCCTGACGGCCCTGTGGGCCAGTCATTCTCTGAACATATGTTGCTCTCTTTGTCTGCCCGGCGATGAGTCCGCTGGTGCTGTTTCATATTGTCTTTGCGAGTAAAAGCCTTATTGCAAACGGGACAATGCACACTTTTTTCTCCAGTATGCGTTTTTCCATGTCGAGCGGCGTGTCCAGAAGTGGTAAAAGTTGCCGAGCATGAATGCGACACCGCGTATGGGCAGGGGTATTTGTTTTTCTTATTTGATTTGTGTGATTTCGGGTCACCAAGCGAAGATTGCTGGGAGGGGAGATGTGTTGGGGGTTGAACAGATAATGAAGTCTGGACTTCATGCGGGAAGGTGCGCCCAACTGTCGGGGTTGCTTCGAGTATTAATTGTCTTCGATCTAGATCATCTTCCATATGCCTCGACCCCGTTTGCGATTGGTACTTCTGGTCAGATGAAAATGAATCGTGGGATTTAGGTGAGCTGCGTGGCACAGAGAATGATGGACTGTCATTATTATTCAAAATCGAAATTCTGTTGGTTTTGCTGTGGTCCATAATGTTTATCTCCAGCTGAAGGCATAAATCCTACGCTGTCATCATCAAGAAACGATTAACTAGTAAAACAAGCGCTTCGAAACTAGGAAAGTAGATTAGCTGGGCGAACAAAGGAAAAGAGACGAGTGGACCTACCTATGCTCCCCAAGGATCCCGTTGTCTGACATGGAGCTTCTGAGATTGTTATGAAGGGTATATGCTTCTAGATAAGGCAATGACCGTATGAGAATGGTATCAATCCAACAAAACAATTCTATCATGAAAAATTTGAACAAAGATACGGCATAAATAGAGAAACCTCTGGCGTAAGTCGAATAGATGGAATATAAGAGTCTTCAAGCGTCGATGATCATTATTCTGGCTGGCAGGCTACCAATCACAATTTGCATGGATGAATGAAGTCAATGCCCGACGCAGTTCATTTGAAAAAACCATTCGTGCTCACTCGACTTCGTGGCAGTCTCTGATGATAAACAAAGTGAGGTGTGACTGGAGACGATTCCATCCTCGGTCGGGTAGAGAAACTAACATTAGAGTAACCTTTCAGTCTGGCCCAAGGAGAAAAGCTGATAGGGCATAGTAACCTTCCCGACAGCTAGTGATCCGAAGAAACCTTCTCGGGGAAAACAAGGCCAGTAGCGGCCATCAAGGGTCCGGATTAAACCCAAATCAAAACCCAAACCCTGAAACAAAAACGAGACCGTGCTGGCCGTTAGAACGGAATTGGAAGTTCAGACAATGGCTTATAAAACAGGTTGACAGGAAAATCAAACCTGGATTCTATTTAAGTATAAGATCAGGGCTGAAAATTAGGGAAGCAAGGCTGGAATCGGGATAAATTGCTATCAGAAACATCGTGGCTGTGAAGGTTCCGACTCGCTGAATAGCGTATCAAAGCCAACAGAACAAAGATGCCCCATGAACAAAGGTAATCGAGCCAACACCAGCAAATTGGCGGAAGCTGGTCCATTCATGGGTCACAACTAGTCTTGGGGTCGCCATTCAAAATCTCCTACAGGGCGATTGGCATTAAATTAACACAAGGGACTAAAATGCCGAAGGGATCAGATACCGCACTCGTGGAGAGAGGGCAGCAACCCTAGCCCGTGGCCAAATACGGGGCTGTTGCAGCAAGCTAATTGTTTGGAATATCCAAGGGTAACAAGAGGAGCAGTATTATTGAATATCTCAGTTAGCTCGAATCATCCTTGCAAGAAATGGTTCCGTCCAAGGTCGTGGGGTTTCCGAACAGATACGGAGGGCTGCTGGAGACAAAAACAGAGTGTAAGCGCTAACAAAACCAGTCAGAATGCGATGGAACTCATTGCAAGAAGTGTTCAATGAAAGCTTCAGTCTCTCTGGTTTTTCTATTGGAGCTTCCTGGCCCTGAATATGTAGAGAGTTGGATTCTGAGGGGGTTTCTCAACTACAAGTCAAGAAGCCCAATACTTCATATCTGCATCATTTTCATAAAAAATAATGCTAGGAGGTAACAGTTCTTCCAACAAAATTGAGACCGTATATGTTGATGTCGAGTTGGTTCGATTTGGCTGCACCCGCGATGCTTGGCTAGCCAACATATTGGAACCTCTCGGCCGGCCCCTGTCCCTCATTTTGAGCTTCAACTTCGCAAAATGGATGGCCGCCTCACAGCACAAGTTGACTGTTAGTGGAAATCAACATACCTACTGTCTTTGTAGGTAGATGCATAACTAACTGTCTACACATTCCCAACGGCCTACAAGCACAAACATGAGAGTGGGAGCTAAGGAAGAGCACGGAGCTGAAGAAATAAGAATGAAATAGTTAATACAATTAACTAACTATCTGAAGTAGGCTTATATTGTTATTTATTGTAGGGAAAGGGTGAAATGTGAAAGAACCAGGGATTGAATCAAAAGCCTAGTTATGCCGGAACATGGATGATCCAGTCCGGACTGGAGAGAGTGACTTCATACTAGACACCAAACTACCTTAATAAGTTAACTACTGTGTACGGAGTAGGAATCTTCATATGGAGTACATCTTGCATCTAAATTTAGCTACATATTGAATGTACTGACCACACATAGATCCTGTATAGTTAATCAATTACTGTGTAGTCAGTTAATAGATTGCCTACACTGTAAATATCTCACAAATTAGCTCACTTGAACATAATCTTGTCAGCTTCCCTCTAATGGCCAGAGTGGTTTCAGCTAGTCCCTTCTGGACCCTGCAATAATGATCACTTCCTAAGCCTGGAATGGCAAAGTAGTTATGTATGTAACTACTGTATGGAGTACACAGGTCCAGTTAAATGGCCACTCTCCCTTACCTCAGCATCTCAGATGTGGCTCAGATAAACTTTTCAACACATATACACTAACTTTAAAGAATATAGTGTGATTTTTTTTAGAAAAATCATGCATTTTATCTGAGCAACATCTGAGTCAGTTTTGCAATATTTGTAAAAAATTATTATTTTTTTAACTAAACTGATCAGATTTCACTAAAATCAGCATTATTATTATTATAAATATAATTTAATAATTCAAATTAAATATTTGAAATTAATCAAAAATTCAGTAAATATGTTTATAATTTTATCAGTATTGCTCATTTCAACTGTTACAATTTGTCAAAAAATATTATTATTTAAAATTCAAATTTAAATCAGTACAAATAAACATGAGAATTATTTATATACTGAGTTAAATATTGTATATATCTTGTGAATAATATGTTGATTATTTTCAAATATCATTCATTATATTAGTATTCAATTTTTTTGAAATTGGAAAATATATTTACATCATTTAGATTGAAGTACTAAAAGTAATTGAAACAAAATTATTATTAATATATATTAAACAGTAGTTTGCAGATGATCAGTAATTGAAAATATTGTTAAATTGTTTTAAAACAAATTTAATTATGTGTATTGAGTATAAAAAATAAATAATAAATAAATATTAATTCATTAATTAATATTATGTTTAATTATATTTTTTATTTTCAGTAATTTAAATGCATTCATTACAGTTTTTCTTCAGTAAATGAATTTGATATTGATTATTAAAACATTATTTAACAAAAATATAATAATGCAAACATTTCTGATGTTGTTGTTATAAAAATAAAATAAAGAAATCTATTCAATTGATATATAAGTAGGTGTGAAATAGCTACTATTCACTTAATTAATAAAAAAATCAATAAGTAAAGAATATAATTGTTAGGCAAAAGAAATTGTCACTGATTCTCTCAATGAAAAAAAAAATGTGTGTTATTTATATGTGTGTTATGCTTACTAAAATTAATCAAATTAAAACTAGTTACATTTGAGAAAAAAAAACAGTGTAACAGTTAGTGTTAGCTTTTACAGAGCTTACAGCTGAAGTTTTACAGTTTTTTTTTTATAAAAACTCTGATTTTTTCAGAGCATATAAGCTTAATAATTATTAAAATTTTAATAAAAAATCTTTGTGAGAACAAAAAATTTGTGAAAAAAAAAATTGTTTCTTCACAGAAAAAGAAAATGTTTTTTTTAACTAGTCAAAAAAAAACTTCACAATACAAATAATATCAGTTATATCAAATTTTGTTATAATAATTTTATTATTTACTAAATTTTCACAAATTAAATCTGATGATGTAAGCACTGACTTTCATCACTTCAGTTTTGTAAAATATCTTCACAAAAATAATTGTTGATTTGTGAAGCAAAAAGAAATTTGTTGAGATCACTCAGCTGTGCATAATTTTGAAAAAATGCATGACAATTTCAATGATCATGATGAAATTTAAACTTATAATTTTCACTGTTGCAGTTGTACATAATACAACTGCATTAATCAGATAATTATTGCTGTATTTTCTTGTTTTAATTCATAAAAATTCATTTTTCATTTGTGAAAATGAATTTTTTTCAATTTAATGTAGCTTGATTTTATAAAAATGATAACAACAGTTTTTAGTAATTCAGTTTTTTTTTTAATTAAATCAAAATTATCTTCAGTGAGTATAAGTTTTCTGCATCAATTTTTATTAAGAAAAAAAATTTCACAAAAAATTTTATTACTTTACAATTGTTATAAATAACTTAAAAACTTCATAAACTGTTGCAAGCTGTGAGAATTTCACAAATTATTACTGATTTTGTGAGTTACTCTGACTTTATAAATTGTTGCAAGCTGAGTTAAGTTTTTACAAATTGAGCTAACTGAGAATATAATGAATAACTGCAGTCAATATCAATTTCAAAAACAAAATACAATTATGTTTCATCAAAACATTTCAGAAAAAAATAAACTTCAATTTATTGTGTTATCAAATGCAGAAAATTTCAATGTAAAAATACAAATAAGTATTAATTTTTACAAAAAACAATTATACAATTTTAGCAAAACTTGCTTTACAAAATGAATTTTATAAGTATTCATGCTGATAATTGAATAATTTTCTTCTTCACAACAAGTTTTTAAAATCTATATGCATGTTTTAAAAATTTTTGATTTATATAACTTAAAAGCAACTTCAATGTTTTTTTTAAATGAGTATTTTTTAACTTAAAGTTGACAATTGATTTTGATGAAACTGATAAATTCTCATAATTAAATTTCAATAAATTTTGTTTACAAACAAATTCTGACTAACTTTGCTCTTTTTTATGAGCAAAATTAGACTTCAACAAGTTAATTTTGTTATGAAATACAAAAACTTAATTTTCATACACAAACTTCACAAGTTATTTTTGTTGTTCATTTCATTGATTCTGAACATTTTTTTCATTATGTTAACAAAATGTCATTAATTTTGTAAATAATAAATTTTGCATTAATAATGCAGATAATTTTGATAATTTCTGCAATTTCAGTACAAATAATTTTAATAATTTTTGCTGATTGTGCTGCTGTTTTTTTCATTTTGTAATAAATTTTTGTGAATGTGTTTGTTCTGTCATCAGATAATTGTGAAAAAAAATATTTTTGTAAAATAATTTTGAAAAACAAAAAATTAATTGCAATGTGCTGATTAATGTTTTGTGATGTTGTTAATAAAATCATTAAATTTCACTGATGATTTCACAAAATGTTTAACCAGCAAGCTGCTTTTATAATTTATCTTCTAAAAATTGCTTTAAAAAATATTTGTCAGTTACACTGATGACACTTTCAAAATTATTTTTGTTATCAGTTAATACTGATTTCAGATTCTTCACAAGAAAACTTCACTGAATCAGAATATCAATTCTCAAATTAATTGATTTAATTAATGTAATTAATTAAACAAATTTCATAATTTAAATTTAATTTTGTAAAGTGATGTTGATCATTTGAATTAAATAATTATTTTTTTGTGAACAAAAATGTGATCAGTGTTAAAAACTGAGCAAAACTTACAAAACTCATTAATTTATTTTGTGTATATCTGATGAATTTTGTGAAAAATGCAAAAATTATTTTTATTAAAATATTTTTTGCTTTTTTCAGAAGTAAGAGCATTTCAATATACAATTATGATAAAAATAAAAATAAAATATTGTGATATGCAGTAAATCATGTAATATAAATTTATTATTCAAAATATAATTATCATTGAAATTCAATCAAGTTTTCACATAAAATTGTAAAATAAGTAATTAAATTTATTCATGAATATTATATACATGTTAAGCTTTTTCAGAATAAAATTTTTAATTTTTCATAAAATAATAAAAAATTTGCAAGTCAGATTTATCAGAATTAACATTATGATATTTAATAAAAAGTTTCTGTAAGTGTTTGAAATTTGCAGCAAATTTTCAAATGAATTCATTTTTCTTGTTTTTATACTTTTTTCATTAAACAAAATACTGAAATTATCAATTTTTTTATAAAAATTACTTATAACTTTAACTTGAAATTTTTATTTTTCTTCAAATGCTTTGCAAACTGAATGATGAGTTGTGTTATTAACATCATTCATTTTCTTATAATCATAAAGCAAGAATACATGAAAAACATTGTGAATGCTCATAAAATTTGATGAAAGTTTCAGATAATAAGTTTGCTTGTTTTTTTTTTCAGAATTTTACAAAAGTCAGTGTGTAAAAAATCAAGTTTCTTGCTTGCATAAACTATTTTGATATTTTTCAAGCTAAGTTAAAGTTTATCTTCAACAGTGTAGAATTTTAATATATGCTTTTTATTATAATATTTTTTAAATAAATTTGTATTTTTATGAGAGACTTTATAACTTGATTTTAACATTTGTGAATGATGTTTGCTTAATTTTGAATATTTTTTATTTTAAAAATATACTTATTTGATTTTGTGAGAGTCATTCACAGTTTCAACTCATACATGACTTGAAAAAAAAATTTTTATTAAAAAATACTGAAAATTGTTGTAAGCAAACTTAGCAAGAAACAATTAAAATACTCAGCTATTTTGATTATAATTAACAAAATTTTGCAAATATTATTTCAGAATATTATTTAATTACTCAGTTTGATTATTTGTTTAAAAGTGAAAAATAATACTTAAATTTTACAAAATTTTTAATATATGCAAGAAATTATTTCAAAATTTACTGATGAATAAAAATTCACAGTCAAAAATTATGTTCAGAAATATTTTATAAAGTTTTATAATTTTACAAATAATAAAATATGTCAATTGCTCTGCAATGAGTTTTTTAATTACAAAAATAAAGTTAATTATTTTGCTAAAATGATCAACAATCACTAGAATTAAACTGCAAACAAGTTCAGAAATTACTTGAGTTCAAATCAGTTTTGAACTGTACAGTTTCAATTCAGTACTTTCAGAACAACAATTTAATAAATCATTAACAAGTCAAGTAAAATTTGTGAACTTAAACTGTTTAGACTCATTTAACTTGATGAATCTTGTGACTGCACTAATTTGCATGCTAAATTACTTATAATTAAAAATGAAATTTATGTACTGTGATACAATTTAATACAGTTGTACATTTCAGACACAGTCAGCAGAGCAGCAAAGTACAGTGAGTACAGAAATGAATTAATGATATAAAAATAAATAATTTGATTATTATTATTCAATGCAATAAATACATCAGATAATATTATAATTCAAAAATGTGTTTCTTGTTGCAAAATATTCACATGAAGTCAGAAATCATCACTAATTGTATTATTTTTTTTTTCATATGTTTATTCAGTGTTGCTGTTGAAACATTTGTTTTTTTTCTCACATGTTTATGTGATAATTTTCACATGACTGATATTGTTGAAAGTTTCTTATTCACAGATACTTTCAGTACTTCTTGAACTTGATGATTGTGAATAAATTATTTTGTTGTATTACAATGCAATTAAAATTTTTTTTAAATTTATATTTATGAAATTTGTGCAGATACAGCAGCAATGAACTGATGTGTAATTAATTAATTACTTTCATATTCATTTTATTGTTTTTGCTTAATGATATACTGAAGAAATTCAGCAGTGATGTTGTTGTAGCACTGAATTTGTTAAATTTACTTAATGACATTTATGTGTTGATGAGTTGACATTTTAATAATTTTTTATTATTTCTGCTGCTGCAAAATGTAATTTTTAATTAATTAAAATTGTACATCATTTTCACTGTCAGATAATTTAGCATCATTTTTCAATACATTATTTTCATCATCAGATTTTTCATCATCATCACTGATATATATTTTTCAACTCATAATTACATTCAGTTTTTCATCATTTATTTTTTATTATCATCATTCATTAAACTTTGCTTGAGATTTTTCATCTCAAAAAAATTCAGCATCAATTACATTATTTATGTATTAATAATTTTTGATTATAAGCAATCACATTAATAATAATAAATATTTCATGCAATATTGAAAAATTACTCAACATCAATTGAAATTGCAGAAATAAAGAAATAATTTTAAGTAATTAATGCAAAAATAAAATAATTTTGTTCACAAATTTTTCAGAACTTGAGTGTGCAGATTTTGTTTATTGAAATTTTTATTAAAATTAGCAGTTGAAATGATAAAACAAATCAAGTGTTATATTTATTTTTATTTAAAAATCAATCAATTTTTTTAATTGTAAATCTGTATGAGATAAAATTTGAATATGATTTTTTTACATACAATAAATTATTTATATCATTACATTGTTTAAATTGCAGTAAATGCTGCTTTGACACATTCTGCATCATGTTAAATTTATTATATGTGTTAGCAAAATCACAAAAATATTCTGCATATTTTCATTTTCATTCATAATTTTTTTTACTTCACATTGATTTTTTAAATATAATAAGCTTGAACATTAAATTCAGTATAACACTTACTGCATAAACATTGTTCAAATCACTGTAAGTTTTCTCATAATACTTAGTTAGTTTTGCACACACAGCAGTGATGACTGCAACAAAATCACATTTTCACTAAACTTGTTTTTTTATGAAGTCAGTTTTGCTGATTTTTCAAATGATCAAACAATGCATTAAAAATTCAAAAAACATTTTGAATGATTGCATCATGAAATTTTAATAACATTTTAATGTAATTAGCAAAAAACTTTGTGAACTTAATCAGATACTGCACAAGTGTTCACTTGATTTTTAAAAGTTTTAAATTTTGATAAAATTTTTTCTCATTGAGAAATTCTTTAATCACAAATTGAAGTTTCAATGCTCACACAAGCATTTTATATATTAAATTTCAACATGTTCTGACATTTAACTTCAGCTTCAAAAATTTCTTTTCTTGAAAATTTTCAAAAGCAGTGTGTCACAAATTGCTGATATTGACAAATTTTACAAAATTTCTGATTTAAATTAAGCAAGATTAGCTACTACATTTAAATATAAGATGATTCACTGTTGTTCTAAAATAATATTTTTTAAGCAAGAAAAGCAGAATGTTGTTTCAGAACAACAATGAATTGTGTAAATTTAAATTTTTTAATATATTTTTCATAAAATTCAAGATATTTCTGAATTAAGCTCATGTTTGAACATGTTGTTATTTCATTCAGAAACTGTGAAGTTGAATGTTGATGCAATTTTTATTTTAATTAACAAATTTTTAAATGTAAGTTGAATGACATAAATCATGCAGAAAACAAACAAAAGCTTATTGTTAGTGATTTCATCAATGAGCTCAACTGTCATATTTAATGATTTTATCATTAATTTGTTATTTGATGTATTATTGTCATTGATTGTCAGCACTCAGCTGAAAAAATTATACTCATTCAGTGTCTCAATCATTATTTGCACAATATTTTCTTCACTGTGTGAAATTAAAACATGTATGAAAATTAGAAGTAATTCACAAAAGCTTTAATTTTTGTTAATAAAATTCATCACAATTGCAATGAAAGATTATCAAAACAAATTTGATCAAGCATTAATGACAAGCAATATTTTTGCATTGTTAGATAACTCAGCAATAATTTTCTTTTAATTACTTTGTGATAAATTATCAATGATATTTCAAAGTTTCTTGTTACTTAAAATACAGACATTAAAATATAGCATGCAAATTAGCTTCTGAAGATGAAAATTGTTGATAAAGTGAAATAATAAACATTTTTCACATATAACATGTGTCATTATTTAATTGAAATTCTCAACAGTGAATTTTTCTGCTGAGATCTTGAATTCAAAATAATTTTGAATTTTATTCATTATTATTAACAAAATGTATCATAAAAATTTATATTCAAAATGAATAATTTATTTAAGTTTGATTACTAACTTTTCTGATGACATTTTTAACTGATAAAAATTCATTCTTCTCAGCAAGATGTCAGCATTCTTGCAATTGTACATGCTTGATCATCAAAGTAATATTTTAATTTATGTTTTTGAGATGAGCTCACACAACAGCACATCACTTGCATAAAATCAAGATTTTTTCATCATTTTTTGCAATAACAATATTAAAATTTGTTCATACTTCAGAGCATTTTTTCATCTTAAATTAAATTCAATCATTTTCTTAATCATGTTTTGTTGATGCTCATCAATTTTCAAACTCAAAAATAATGACATTTATTTCATTTGTGAGAACACTAATATACTTCAGATGAAGCTTAATTTGTACAAAAATTGCAGAAATCACAATACTGTTTTAAAAAAATTGAAATTGCTTACTGAAAGTATTGCTTTTGAATGATAAAAAAATTAATTGACTAAAATTTGTTGCTTAAATTTGTTGTGAGTTTTGTGCTCTGATCTGAAATTTTCATGTAAAAATTAATGAAGCTGTGTTTTTCAAAAATACATTAGCAAAATCAAATTTATTTTCATTATTAGATTCATTAAATTGCTTTTGTGCAGATTAATAATTATTATTTAATAAATTATTCATGATTGTTTCAATGATCAATCATACATGCAGTTAACTGCAAATGTAAATTAAATTTCAGAAAGAGAATATGAGAAAATATTAGTACTCAAACTTTTAATTTGTTTAAGTACTCATTTGTCAAGTCTCAATAATTGAATTGATGACTGAATTGTTATTTTCAGATAAGAATGTATGACAAGTATTTGATAATTAAACAATGTGAGAGATAAATTTGTTGTTCTGAGACTGAAAATGACAACTAGTTCACTTTTAGCATGTGAATTTTTAGCACTAATTTCAAAAAAAAACATCAATATATTAAAATATGAATCTTCAGCTTCAATCTGAATTTGTTTTTTTAATTTTTTTATGTTCAGAATTTCAAATTGCTTATAATTTTTTGTAATAAGCAAATTCACTTGTTTTCATCTTCTGAGAAGTAAATTAGAAATTTCTCATCCTAATCAAATCTCAATTCTTACAATAGTCAATTTTTTCAATCAAAATCATATTGAAATGTGAACAAATAATGAAAACTCACATTTTAAGAGTTTCATTAAGTTGATAATTTAATGTCTCAAAATAACATCATGTTTTTTTGATTTTTGAAACTTGCATCTTATTGAATTTTTTTTACTGACATGACATTAATAAATTTTATTTTAGACTTCACAAAGCATATATACTGTATTACTAACATTATCACAAATTTATATTTTCAGCATGAATTTGTTGTTCTGAAACATCATCAGTCAAGATGACACTGTGCATTCTATTTTTTAAAATTACTGAAAAAGTTAAACAAAAAATTAAAAAAAATAATTCATCAAATATTAAAGTGATTGAACTTGCAATCAAAAAAAATGAATTTTACAAAAATCAGACATTGATTACAAATTACTTGAAGAATTATTTAAATACAAAAATATTGAAAAAAAATTTTGACAAACTAAATGATATTTTAAATAAATATACAGCATTTCATCTCAATAACTAAAGTAATATTTCACAATTTACTGCAAATGCTGCAATTATTTTAAGCTTGACATTAATTTTACAGTTTATTGCTTCACTTCATTTAAATTTTATTAATTTGCAGAAAGTCTGCTTGAGAAAACTTTTCAATCACAATTAAATTTTAAAATATATTACAATTTCTGATGTCAATAAATTTATCAGTATTTTGACACATTTTGCAATTATTCAAATAATGATGAAATGTATTGTTGCTCAGTCAAAATACTTCAAATAAACATTCAGTGATTTTGACATCAAGAAAAAACAGCATTTTTTTATGATCAAAAATTTACATCATGCATATTGTCTTCTCTGCACACATAACAAGTATATAAAACATCAGATAAAATTAAAAATCAAGATTTTGAACAATTTTGATCAACTACAAAAAAATTCAGTAATGATATTGCATTATTTTAATAATGACAAGAAAACAATTAATTCAAATTCATTTTTGATTAATTTTTTCATCACAAAAATTTTTAATTACAGTGTGTTGTTGTTGACTCAGAACAACAATGATGAGAATAGTAACAATAAAAAAAATGTCAATGAGAAAAATGTTGTAAATTTAATTGACAGTGTACTCAACTTCAGTGATGTCAGTATCAAAACTCAATTAAAATCAGAAATTATAAAATATAATTTTGTTTATATTCAGCTATTTAATCTTACAGAATAAGAGCAAATATCACTGATTAAATACATTATTGATGAATTAGTGATTCACAAAAACAAGTGAAGCAATCAGCTTTCAAGTGATGATTAAAAAAATATTTTAAATAAACAAATCAGTGAAATTATTCAAAGTGTGCAGAAAGCTTCTCAACACAAAACAAAAAAAATTAATATCATTGCAGAAAAAAATAATGAAAAAGTTAATATTAAAACACAATAAATTTTTGATTATATCTTTCAATCAACTGAAAATTTTGATTCATATTATAAGAAACTTAACATTGATAAAAATATACATAAATTATTTTCAGATGAGTCAGACTCTTTTTTTTTGTTACATTATCAAGTTATCAAAATTAATATTATGATGAGTATTAAAATCAATACTTGAAATTAAATAAAAAAAACATGTTATTTTGCAGACTGAAATTTTCATCAATGACATAAGTTTCAGTAAGACTGTAAAAGTGCTTATTTTGATTTACATAATATTAAAAAAAAAATTTACAAAACATGACTCTGTTTTTAATTTTATTGTGATAATCATTTCTTCTGCTGTTGCTTCTAGTTGATATTTTAATTATCACTGTTATTTTCAAGAAAAACTTTATTTTTATTTCATCAGCAGTTCATTTCAAATTGAAGACAATTAAATGTATCAAACTTATTGCATTAATGAAAATGTTTTCACTGCTGTTTTGATAATTTTTAATGAATTAAATTTATACAAGAAATCAGAAAACATCACATGCATTGTTTTTAATATTTTTTATTACATCATTGTGAAATATATTTTCATTAAATCAATCATGTTAAAAAATTGTTAGACACAGCAGAAATGTTGTTTCAGAGCAACAATAATAAAAATTTTTTGAATTTATCAAAATTTTCATTTTTTAATGAAACTGCAAACTTTGAATCATTTCAGCAAATTATTAAAATTTTTATGAAGTTGAAGAAAAAACATGATGTTTTTGACAAAATGAATAAAATTGAAGATATCACACTGATAAAAAAAATAAAAAATTTTATAAATAAATTATTAAATACAAATTTTATTTTTTCAGTTTAATATTTTATTTTATCATTGATGAAAATTATAATATCTGTCATTCTGAGTCAATATTGACTCATGTTGTGAAATTACTTGCTTTCTGATTTACATGAATTGTTTCAGTTACATTTCTTCTAAACAAGATGAGAAATTTTTACAATTATGCATATATCATGTACAACAAGAATGAAAATTTCAATTTTAGCAAAAAATTTAATGATTTTTCTATTTTGAAAAAATTTTGCAAAGCAGTTATTTTTAATGAAAAGCTTGAGCTTTTCAACTTTCTGAATATTCATCAGTTTTTTAAAAATGATGACATTGATTCAATCACAGCAGCAATTGCAATATTTACATTATTGAAAATGTGTATAATATATTGCATTTTGAATATTTTTGTGAATGATGTATTGATTGAGAACAATATTTTTCAAAAATATATAAATAATGTCACATTTATGTTCAGTTCTGCTGAATAAATCAAATACTGTGAACTTCATTTCTGACTCACAAAAATTTCACTAAAATATTTACAAAATTTTAAAAATTTCAGTGATGAAGATGATAAAATGAACATTAGATATATTAAAAATTTGTGTTGTGAATTAATATTTTTTTGATTTTCTGCTTTTCACTTGTATGTCAGTCAATTTAAAACAAAAATCATGTAAATTAAGAAGTTATTGTCTTGTTCTGATGATGATTTTTATGACTTTTTGTATTACACTCACACTAAAAGTAATTATCAGTATCATGTGTTTATTACTTGTGTTGATTGTATCTTGAAACTACTCAATATTTTGTTAATTCTGAAATACTTGACAAAAATCATTTGAAATGTAATGAATGAATAAAAAAAACATCTAGTGATTTTTAGTCAAACTTCTGCTGTTTTATGACTGATTTACATGTTTTGTGTCAATTGAGATTTGACAACTGACTGACTTCACTTTTTAACTATTCAATCTAAAAAAAAATCAAATTATTATAAATTTTAACAATTTTTCTGACTTGCTTTGCATTTTGATTTCAATTTATTAAATTAATGAGTTTGATGTAAATCTTCAGTTGAGTGATTGTTATCATATAATTATTGCAGAGTTGTCATGCAATCTAAACACATTTTTATAAATTCAGATTCATTTCACTTATATTGAATACATAAATCAGATTTATATTTAAATGCTGTTCAATGATCATTTTTTTCAGAAATAATGACACATTAATTTTACAAAAAAACAATATTTAACTTAACAGCACAATTAAATAACTGTGTAAAAATCTTCAATTTTGTTAATATAAATTTCATTAATGAATATGCAGAAAAAGCACTGAATTACATAATGAATTAAAAAGAATATTTGACATGAAACAATGTTTATAAATTAAATTTTAAAAATTTTATTCTTTCTAAGTCACTTCAATTAAAATTTTTTAAAATTGAACATTCATTAAATACTGAAGAAAAACAAGCAAAAACTCATCTTGCTTAAATTAAGCAGCAGAAAAATAATGCAAGATAAAAACAAAAATAACATATAAAATTGCTGATGAACAAAAAATAATTATCAGAAAAACAAAATTTCAAAAATTAAAATACATAAAAAAAACTGATGCTGCTGCTGCTGCTGCAACTACAGCAACAGCAATAATTAGCAATATAAATGTTGTTCTGAAGCAACATCAAAATAAAAATTCTGAACAAGCTGATTTGAAATTTCTGCTAATTTTTTTTTAAAACAATAAAATAATAATGAAAATTTTTTTAATATAATTGCTGCTACTGAAAATGCTTCAGTTTTTTTTATTGTTGAAAATGCTTTCATCATCAAAAATGTTTTAATTGTTGAGACTATCTTAATTGTTACTGTTTTCACTTATTCTAAACAAGTTAAGAAAATTAATTTAATCTTTCATTTTAAAAAAAATTTATTATATCACTTGATTCATTAAATGCACAGACAAATATTCATTCTGTATGTTAAACTTACAAACATTTTGTCAATTTTAGTTTTGATGATAATGACAATTTAATCAATGTAAATGTCTTGAAAAAAAATAAAATATCAGTTTCTGATTTCAACATTGATACATTTGTGAGAAAATATATGAGAAAAGCAAAATAATTATATTAGATTGAAAGTTGATTGATTTGAATTCTGATGATGCATAGTCATTAAAAAAACATGATGAATAATGATAATTTGATGCATAGCATAAAATGTTGTTCTGAAATTACATTGTAATGATTTTAATGATTGATACATTTTTTATTTGCTTTGTTGAGTAGTTAAAATCACAATAATACATTAAAAGTAATTTAATTTTTTCAGTTAACATGATATTTTTAGCATTTGTATCTTGTAATCTGTAATATGAGATTAAAATGTTATAATAACAACACAAAACAATATTGTGTACAGTGCTAGTCATCTTTCAGAATAATGAGTAATGTCAAGTAATTTTTTCTGAGACTATACTGCATTGAGTATAGTATATAATGATCATGATTTACTTGCTTGTTATTTGTTTCAATTTGAATTTATTTTGTATATTGAACAAAATCTTCAAATTGTTGTTTTTACTTGTATGATCTGAAATTATGACTTCTACTACTCAGTCTGATTTGAGCTTGTTTGCAGTTTAACTAGAATGCAGTTAAACTCAGTTTTTTTAATATTTTTACTTTATGAAAAATCAGTGATGACATTCATGCTGATTTGATTTCAAAAATTTGTGAAAATCAGCAATGAATTAAATTTTTTTATGTGATTTAATTCTGATAATTCACAAATTCATGCATATTTTACAAACTTTGCAATATTTCTGAATTATATTTTTCATTCATGATCAATAATACTTTTGTGAAAGTAACTTGTAAATTTGTTTTGTAATAAAATAATTTATTAATTTGTCAAAAATGTATTATAATGTTGTCTGACTAACTTTAGTCATAAAATTTTGTTAACTGAAATATATAAACAATCATTGTAGAACAACATGTTTTCATTAAAAATTCATTTCTTCACAAATTGAGAGTGAAACTTCATTTTTTTTTAATTTTTACTATGTGCTTGTCAGCATTTAGTAATTTGAATAATATTAAAATAAAATTGCAAAATGTTTCATTTATTTTGTGAAAATTTTCAATATCATAAAAATTTTCATCATAAATTAATTTATAAACACTTGCAATTTTCAGTTTAAATTTTTTATTCTGATATATTTTGTTTGAAAAAATCTTCACAAGTAGTTTTTTAATTTGTATTATAAATTTTGCAAAAAAAATTGTGTATTATTTTTTTTTCTTTTTAAAAAACTTGAATTAAGCATCTGTCAGCTTTAGATTGCAAATGAGTTTGAAAATTACTTGAGTTTAAACTGATTTTGAACTGTATGATTTCAATTTGATACTTTCAGAACAACAACTCAATAAATCATTGACAAGTTGAGTAAAGTTTGTGAACTTGAATCATTTAAACTCATTTGACTTGATGAATCTTGTGACTGCACTAATCTGCACACTAAATCATTTATAATTAAAAATAAAATTTATGTATTGTGATACAGTTTAATACAGTTGTACATTTCAGATACAATCAGCAGAGCAGCAGAATACAGTGAGTCCAGAAATAAATTAATAATATAAAAATAAATAATTTGATTATTATTATTCAATGTAATAAATACATCAGATAATATTATAGTTCAAAAATGCATTTCTTGTTGTAAAGTGTTCACATGAAGTCAGAAATCATCACTGATTGTGTTATTTTCTTTTTCACACATTTATTCAGTATTGTTATTGAAACATTTGTTTTTAGAGTTGACCAACTTTCAGATTGAATCAGATTCTAGGGGAAGTCTGTTTATTCAAATAAAGTCTAGAGTTTGGAAAGAATGAATTCTGCTCTATCTGCAGGCATCTAGAGTTCAAACAGAATCTGATCTGAGCATTCATCAAGCATCAAGACCTCTGAAGCTATACTTAATGATGCTTAGCATAGAATCTCAATCCAGCCTGCTGCTGCTCACCAGCAGCCTGTAGCAGCCTGTAGCAGCAGTTTACACAATAATAAGCAATAACTATAGGAATTTATGTGATAATAAGTGATAATTCTAGAGGTTTAGACCCTCTCAGCCTCTAAATATAGGTGGTTTAGCAATAATTTAGATCTATATAAATTCTATTCATGCTAATTAAACTTTATAAGTTTTAAATAATCTGGATCAGATCTGCCTGACAGATTTCTGAATCTAGAAGCTCTAAACTCTGCTCTACCTGCTGAGTAGCTTTTGAGAACTTGTTTGTCTGAACTGAGTCAACAGGCAGATCAGATCAGGTTGAGCTTGAATTTATAAAATTTGATGATCAACTTTATTCATTTTTTTTTCACATGTTTATATGACAATTTCTGCATAACTGATACTATTAAAAATTTTTCATTTACAGACACTTTCAGTATTTCTTAAACTTGATGATTGTGAATAAACTGTTCTGTTGTATCACAATGCAATTAAAATTTTTTTTAAATTTATATTTGTGAAATTTGTGCAAATACAGCAGCAATAAACTGATGTGTAGTTAATCAATTGCTTTTATGCTCACTTTGCTGTTTTTGCTTAATAATATGCTGAAAAAACTCAGCAATGATGTTGTTACAGCATTAAATTTATTAAGTTTACTTAATAATATTTATGTGCTGACAAATTAACATTTTAATAATTTTTTGTTGTTTCTGCTGCTACAAAATATGATTTTTAATTAATTAAAATTGCACATCATTTTCATTGTCAGATAATTCAGCATTATTTTTTAGTACATTATTTTCATCATTGAATTTTTCATCATCATCACTGATATATGTTTTTTAATTCACAATTACATTCAGCTCTTCATCATTCATTTTTTCATCATTATCATTCATTAAACTTTACTTGAGATTTTTCATCTCAAAAAAATTCAGCATCAATCACATCATTTATGTATTAACAATTTCTGATCATAAATAATCATGTTGATAATGACAAATATTTCATGCAATGTTGAAAAATTACTCAACATCAATTGAAATTGCAGAAATGAAAAAATAATTTTAAGCAATTAATGCAAGAATGAAATAATTTTGTTCACAGATTTTTCAGAATTTAAGTGTGTAAATTTTGTTTATTAAAATTTTTATTAAAATTAGCAGTTGAAATGATAAAACAAATCAAGTGTTATATTTATTTTTATTTAAAAATTAATCAATTTTTTCAATTATAAATTTGTGTAAAATAAAACTTGAGTGTAGTTTTTCTGCATACAATAAATCATTTATATTATTATATTATTTGAATTGCAGTGAATGCTGTTTTAATACATTCTGCATCATGTTAAACTTGTTATATATATTAGAAAAATTGTGAAGATGTTTTGCATATTTTTTATTTTCATTGATAATTTTTTTCACTTCACACTGATTTTTTAAATATAATAAGCTTGAACATTAAATTCAACATGACATTCACTGCATAAACATTGCTTAAATCATTATAAGTTTTTTCATAATATTTAGTTAATTTTGCATGTGCAGCAGTGATGACTGTGACAAAATTATGATTTCACTGAGCTCACTTTTCATGAAATTAATTTTGTTAATTTTTCAAATAATCAGACAATGCATTAAAAATTCAAAAAACATTCTGAATGATTGCATCATGAAATTTTGATAATATTTTAATGTAATTGACAAAAAATTCTGTAAGTTTAATCAAATATCACATAAATGTTCACTTGATTTTTAAAAACTTCAAATTTTAATAAAATTTTTTTTCATTGAAAACCTTTTTGATTACAGACTGAAGTTTTAATGCCCACACAAGCATTTTATATATTAAATTTTAATGTGTTCTGACATTCAACTTCAGCTTCAAAAAATTTTTTTCTTAAAAATTTTCAAAAATAATATGTTGCAAATTGCTGACATTGATAAACTTCACAAAATTTTTAATTTAAATTAAATGAGATTAACTGCTATACTTGAATACAAAATAATTCACTGTTATTTTAGAATAACACTTCTTGAGCAAAAAAAAACAGAATATTGTTTCAGAACAATAATAAATTATATAAATTTAAATTTTTTAATATATTTTTTGTAAAATTTGAAATACTTCTGAATCAAACTCATGTTTGAACATGCTGTTATTTTATTCAAAAATTGTGAAGTTGAATGTTAATGTGATTTTCATCTTAATTAACAAATTTTTGAATGCAAGTTAAATGACATGAGTCATACAAAAAATAAACAAAATTTTACTGTCAGTGATCTCATCAATGAGCTTAACTGCTGTATTTAATGATTTTATCAATGATATATTATTTGATGTATTGTTGTCATTAATTATCAGCATTTGATTGAGAAAATTATACTCATTCAGTATCTCAATCATCATCTGCACAATATTTTCTTCATTGTGTGAAATTAAAACATGTATGAAGATTAGAAATAATTTATAAAAGCTTTAATTTTTGTCAATAAAATTCATCACAATTGCAATGAAAAATTGTTAAAACAAATTTGATCAAGCATCAATGATAAGCAATATTTTTGCATTGTTAGATAACTCAGCAATAATTTTTTTTCAATTACTTTGTGATAAATCATCAATGACATCTTGAAGTTTTTTATCACTTGAGATATGAATATCAGAACATAGCATGCAAATCAGCTTTTAAAAATGAAGATTGTTAACAAAACAAAATAATAAACATTTTTCATATATAACATGTGTCATCATTTAATTGAAACTTTCAACAGTGAACTTCTCTGCTGAGATCTTGAATCTGAAATAATTTTGAGTTTTATTCATTATTATTAATGAAATATATCATAAAAATTTGTATTTCAAATAAATAACTTATCTGAGTTTGATCACTAATTTTTTTGATAATGTTTTTAATTAATGAGAGTTCATTTTTTTCAGCAAGATGTCAGCATTCTTGTGATTATACATACTTGATCATTAAAATAATACTTCAACTCATATTCTTGAAATGAGCTTGCACAACAGCACATCACTTGCATAAAATCAAAATTTTTTATCATTTTTTGCAACAATAACACTAAAATTTGTTTATACTTTAGAATGTTTTTTCATCTTGAATCAGATTTAATCATTTTCTTGATCATGTTTTGTTGACATTCATCAATTTTTAAATTCAGAAATAATGACATTTATTTCATTTATGAAAATGTTAATATATTTCAAATAAAATTCAATTTATGCAAAAATTGCAGAAATTACAGTGCTGTTCTGAAAGAATTGAAATTTCTTATTGAAAATATTGTTTTTGAATGATAAAAAAATTAATTAACTGAAATTTATTACTTGAGTTTATTGTGAGTTTCATGCTCTGATTTGAAATTTTCATGTAAAAATTAATGAAGCTGCATTTTTCAAGAGCACATCAGTAAAATTAAATTTATTTTCATTGTCAGATTCATCAGATTGTTTTTATGCAAATTAATAATCATTATCTGATAAATTATTCATGATTGTTTCAATGATCAATCATATATGCAGTCAACTGCAAATGTAAATCAAACTTTAAAAAAAAACATGAAAAAATATTAATACTCAGACTTTTAACTTGTTTGAGTACTCATTTGTCAAATTTTGATGACTGAGTTGATGACTGAGTTGTTATTCTCAAACAAAAATGTATAACAAGTATTTAATAATTAAACAATGTGAGAGATAAATTTGTTGTTCTGAAGCTGAAATGATAACTAATTTACTTTTAGCACATAAATTTTTGACATTAATTTCAAAAAAAAACATCAACATATTGAAATATGAATTTTCAGCTTCAATCTGATTTTTTTTTCTTCTCAATTTTCTCATGTTCAGAATCTCAAATCATTCATAAATTTTGTGATAAGCAAATTTGCTTGTTTTCATCTTCTGAGAAGTGAATTAGAAATTTCTCATGCTAATTGAATTTCAATTCTTACAATAATCAATTTTTTTAATTAAAATTGTATTGAAATGTGAGCAAATGATGAAAACTTGCATTCTGAAAGTTTTATTAAATTAATAATTTAATGTTTCAAGACAACATTGTGTTTTTCTGATCTCTGAAATTCACATCTCATTGAATTTTTTTTACTGACATGACACTAATAAATTTTATTTTAAACTTCACAAAGTATATACACTATACTACAGTCTACTAATATTGTCACAAACTTACATTTTCAGTATGAACTTGTTGTTTTAGAACATTATCAGTCAAGATGACATTACACACTGTATTTCTCAAAATTACTGAGAAAGTTAAACAAAAAATTAAAAAAAATAATTTATTAAATATTAAAGTGATTGAACTTGCAATCAAAAAAAATAAATTTTACAAAAATTAAACATTGATCACAAATTACTTGAAGAATTGTTCAGATACAAAAATATTGAGAAAAATTTTTGATGAATTAAATGATATTTTAAATGAATATACAGTATTTTGTTTCAGTAACTGAAGCAGTATTTCACAATTTACTACAAATACTGCAATTATCTCAAGCTTGACATTAATTTTACAATTTATTGCTTTATTTTGTTTAAATTTTATTAATTTGCAGAAAGTCTGCTTGAGAGAATTTTTCAATCATAATTAAATTTCAAAACATATTACAATTTTTGATGTCAATAAACTTACTGATATTCTGACACATTTTGCAATTATTCAAACAATGATAAAATGTATTGTTGCTTGATCAAAATATTTTGAACAAACATTCAGTGATTTTGATATCAAGAAAAAACAGCATTTTTCTGTAATCAAAAATCTACATCATGTATATTATTTTCTTCACATATATGACAAGCATATAAAACATCAGATAAAATCAAAAATCAAAACTTCAAACAACTTTAATCAATTACAAAAAAATTCAGCAATGATATTGCATTACTTTGACAATGATAAAAAAATAATTGATTCAAATTCACTCTTAATTGATTACTTCATCACAAAAATTTTTAATTACAATGTGTCATTATTGACTCAGAACAACAATGATGAGAATAATAACAATAAAAAAAATATTAATAAAAAAATATTGTGAATTTGATTGACAGTGTACTTAATCTTAATGATGTCAATATTAAAACTTAATTGAAATTAAAAATTATAAAATATAATTCTGCTTATATTTAGCTACTCAATCTTACAGAACAAGAGCAAATATCACTGATTAAATATATCATTAATGAATTAATAATTTACAAAAACAAGTAAGATGATCAGCTTTTAAGTGATGATCAAAAAAATATTTTAAATGAACAAATCAGTAAAATCATTCAGAGTGTGCAGAAAGCTTCTCAACATAAAATAAAAAAAATTAACATTACTGCAGAAGAAAGCAGTGAAAAAATCAATATTGAAACATAATAAATTTTTAATCATGTTTTCTGATCAACTAAAGATTTTGATTCATGCTGTAAGAAACTTAACATTAATAAAAATATATATAAATTATTTTCAGACAAGTCAAATTCTTTTTTTTGTTATGTCATCAAGTCATCAGAATTGATACTATGACAAGCATTGAAATTGATATTTAAAATCAAATGAAAAAAAAACATGCTGCTTTGCAGGCTGAAATTCTCATCAATGACATGAGTTTTAATAAAATTGTGAAAGTGCTTATCTTGATTTACATGATGTCAAAAAAAAATTTACAAAACACAATTTTGTTTTTGATTTTACTGTGATAATCATTTCTTCTGCTGTTACTTCTAGTTGATATCTTGATTATCATTATTATTTTTAAAAAAAAACTTTGTTTTTATTTCATCAGCAGTTCATTTCAAATTGAAGACAATCAAATGTATCAAACTTGCTGCATCAATAAAAATGTTTTCACTGCTGTTTTGATAATCTTCAATGAATCAAATTTATATAAAAAATTAGAGAACATCACATACATTGTTTTTATTATTTCTCATTACATCATTGCAAAATATACTCTCATCAAATTAATCATGTTAAAAAAATTGTTAGACACAGCAGAAATGTTGTTTTAGAACAATAATAATTAAAATTTTTTAGATTTATCAAAATTTTCATTTTTTGATGAGACTGCAGACTTTAAGTCATTTCAGAAAATTATTAAAATTTTTGTAAAGTCAAAAAAAAAATGTAATGTTTTTAACAAAATGAATAAAGTTGAAAATGTTGTGCTGATAAAAAAAAACAAAAAATTGTATAAATGAATTATTAAGTACAGATCTCATTTTTTCAGTTCAATATTTCATCTTATCATTGATGAGAATCATGATATTCATCATTCTGAGTCAACATTAACTTATATCATAAAATTGCTTGCTTTTTGATTTACATAAATTGTTTCAGTCACATTTCTTTTAAACAAAATAAGAGATTTTTACAATTATGCACATGTCATGTATAACAAAAATTGAAATTTCAATCTCAGCAGAAAATTTAATAATTTTTTTATTTTAAAAAAATTTCACAAAGCAGTTATTTTTGATGAAAAGCTTAAGCTTTTCAACTTTCTGAATATTCATCAGCTTTTTAAAAATGATAACATTGATTCAATCACAGCAGCAATTGCAATATTTACATTACTTAAAATGTGTATAATATATTGCATTTTGAATACTTTTATAAACAGTGTGTTGATTGAGAACAACATTTTTTAAAAACATGTAAATAATATTACACTTATGTTCAGTTCTGCTGAACAAATTGAGTACTGTAAACTTTATCTTTAATTTACAAAAATTTTATTAAAATATTCACTAAATTCTGAAAATTTCAGTAATGAAAATGATGAAATAAACATTAAATATGTTAAAAGTTTGTGTTGTGAATTAATATTTTTTCAGTTTTTTGTTTTTCACTTGCACATCAGTTAATTCAAAACAAAAATCACATAAATTAAGAAGCTGTTGTTTCATTCTGATGATGATTTTTATGACTTTTTGTGTTACACTCACACTAAAAGTGATTATCAATATTATGTGTTTACTACTTGTGTTGATTGTGTCTTGAAATTACTCAATATCTTGTCAATTCTGAGATACTTGATGAAAATCATTTGAAATATAATGAATAAACAAAAAAAACATTTAATAATTTTTAGTTAAACTTTTGCTGTTTTATAACTAATTTACATATTCTGTGTTAATTGAGATTTGACAACTGACTGATTTTGCTTCTCAATTACTTAATTTGAAAAAAATTAAATTATTATAAATTTCAACAATCTTTCTAACTTGCTTTGTATCTTGATTTTAATTTATTAAATTAATAAATTCAGTGTGAATCTTTAGTTGAATGATTGTCATTATATAATTATTGCAGAGTTGTCACATAATTTAAATACATTTTACAAATTCAGATTTGTCTTGCTTGTATTGAACAAACAAATCAGATTTATATTTGAATGCTGTTCAATGATTACTTTTTTCAGAAATGATGACACATTAATTTTGCAAAAAAAATAATATTCAACTTGATGACACAATTAGATGACTGTGTGAAAATTTCTGATTTTGTTAATATAAACTTCATTAATGAATATGCAAAAAAAACACTGAATTACATAATGAATTGAAAGAAAAAATGTTCAACATGAAACAATATTTATAAATTAAATTTTAAAAATTTTATTTTTTTTAAGTTACTTCAATCAAAATTTTTTAAAATTGAACATTCATCAAGTACTGAAGAAAAACAAGTAAAAACTCATCTTGCTCAAATTGAACAGTGAAAAAGTGAATACAAAGTAAAAACAAAAACAACATGCAAAATTACTGATGAACAGAAAGTAGCTGTCAGAAAAGCAAAATTTCAAAAATCATAATGCACAAAAAAAACTGATGCTGCTGCTGCTGCTGCAACTGCAGCAGCAGTAGCAATTAATAATATGAATGTTACTTTGAAACAACATCAAAATGAGAATTTTGAGCAAGCTGATTTGAAATTTCTGCTGATTTTCTTTCAGAACAACAAAACAATAATAAGAATTTTTTTAATATAATTACTGTTACTGAAAATGTTTTGATTTTTTTTATTATTAAAGATGCTTTCATCATCAAAAATGTTTTAATTATTGAGAATATCTCAATTATTATTGTTTTCACTCATTCTAAACAAGTTAAGAAAATCAATTTAATCTCTCATTCTGAAGAAAAGTTTGTTGTGTTACTTGATTTGTTAAATGTGCAAATAAATATTCATTTTGTATATCAGATTTGCAAGTACTTTGTTAATTTTAGTTTTGATGATAATGATAATTTAATTAATATGAATGTTTTAAAGAAAAATGAAACATCAGCTTCTGATTTCAACATTGACACACTCACAAGAAAACATATGAGAAGAGCAAAATAATTGCATTAAATTGAAAATTAATTGATTTGAATTTTGATGATGCATAATCATTAAAAAAGCATGATGAATAATGATAATTTAATGTATAGCATGAAATGTTGTTTCAGAACTACATTGTAATAATTTTAATGATTGATACATTTTTTGTTTATTTTGTCAAGTAGTTAAAATCACAATAACACATTGAAAGTAATTTAATTCTTTCAGTTAACATGATATTTTCAGCATTTGTATCTTGTAATCTGTAACATGAAATCAAAATGTTATAATAACAATACAAAACAGTATTGTGTACAGTGCTAGTCAATTTTCAGAATAATGAGTAATGTCAAGTAATTTTTTTTGAGACTATACTGCATTGAATATAATATGTGATGATTATAATTTACTTGCTTGTTATTTGTTCTGATTCAGATTTGTTTTGTATATTGAACAAAATTTTCAAATTGTTGTCTTTACTTATATGATTTGAAATTATGATTTTTACTACTCAGTCTGACTCAGACTCATTTGCAGTCTAGTCAGCTTAAATTTTTTATCAGTACAGTTTGTCTTCTTAAAAAAAACATGATATGAAATTAATTTGCAGTTTTATATTTTTGAGTATTTTTATAATTTATTTTTTTTATATAATTTAATCATTATGAAAATTCATCAGCTGAATTTTTTTTTCTGATGTTTCACAGTAAATTAAAAAATCATTAATTTTTAAACTCAACAAACTTGTTGTCTAAATAAGTTCTTTGCTGTTGCAAAATAATAAAAATTATTATAATTTATTATTACTAAAACAAACTTTTGTGAGCTCTCTAGTCAATAATGTCAGTGTTTAAAAAATTCAACAATGATTAAAAGTTTTTAATTATAAATATTATAATTGCATTTTGCAGATTTCATTTTTTGTAAATACATAATTACAGATACTCAATTTTGAGAATCATTCAGTTAAGTAATAATTTTTGAGATGACAAAATTAAAAACATCAGTTTCAAGATGTATTTGATGATCAGAATTGAAATGATGAAGTATGATAACATTTGCAAAAATTTTTTCAAGATATAAAAAAAATTTTCATTTTTTTTATTCAATTTTTGTTTTTTGTGATGTTTAATTTTTTTATTTTGTTTTTCATTTTTCAACATATTAGTAAAATCTAAAATGATTTTTAAGAACTTCAGAATAAAATAACAATAAAAATTTGCAAATTCTAAAAATACTTAAATATTTTTTTGTGAGTTGACTTTCAGTCAGATCAAAATGATTTTTATATATAATTTTTTTATAAATATTTCATCAACTGATATAATATATCTGAGAAAATTTATTTCACAAACATTAAAATAATACTTGAAGATTTTGCAGTAAAAACTTACTGTTATGAGTGTCTTCAAAATTTAATGAACATGTTAAACATAATTTTTTTTAATTCATAAAATATATCACAACATTATTCAGATAAATTATTATAAAAGTATCACAATTGCAAAAAATCTTGTTGATATAAAATTGAAAAACAATTGAAGCATTTGACAGATTAAAAAAAATTATACAATATTTAAAATTTTTTAAAAATATATGATAAACAGTTTTTCATTTATTTTTTTCTGAATGTGAAAACAATGATAAACATTCTTGATATCAAAATAAGTGAAGATTTTAGCATTTGTGAGACATTTTAAAAACTTCTTAATCAATGATAATAAATAATGATTTTTCACAGTCTTAAAATTCAAGTTGTGATAATTTACACACATTTATAAATTATTATTTTTTTAAAAGCAAATATAATTGATGTTCTCACAAAAAATTTGAAAAAGCAAATGAAATCATCAGTAATTGTATTATTGAAATATTCATAAAGTATTTTAATTTCATTTTCTAAAAATTAATAAATAAAATCAAAAATGAGTTTTTTTTTTCAAATTCAAGTTCAATAATTAAGTTTTTTTTCTAATAAAAAGTCAGCTTTTAAGCTTTCTGTTCACTGAAAGTTTTTGTAAGATTTTTATATACTTCAGATATTTGAAAATCATAATTTATAGTAATTATATTTTCAATTTCACAATATGTCATCACATAAATAAATTTTTTTTTGACACTAGATTTTTCACATCAATTAATTAAATTATCATGAGTGAATCACATGAAGTTTTCTGAAAACAAATTAAGTGATTTTTTCATGAAATGATGAAATTATGTTATGAAAGTTAAGTCATGTCTAAAATCATATCATTATTTATATTAACAATAATGACTTGCTCACAAAAAATTTGTGCTTGATTTTCAAAATTTTAACACTTGAAGATAATGTGTATAACATTTTCAGCATTAAAAAATGCTTAATTTTTTTTAGCAATTTTAAGAGAAATTTTTATTGAATGTATTTTCAGTTTTAATGATTTTGTAAAATCAGAACTGATGATGAAAAAAATGCAGTAAAAATTCATATAAGCTGATTATTTATGCTCAGTAAATAATTTTACAGAAAATGAACTTAATTAAATAAAAAACATAAATAAAAAATTAACATTAAATAATTGTATTACTTTAAAGTTATTTTTTTTTTTAATTTTCAAATTTTTATTTTTTTTTAAGATAATTAAAAAATTTATATTTTTTTTCATTACAATTGTAACAAGTGATGTTTGTAAAATTAATCTTATTATCAGATTTGTTTTTTTTATTTTTCATAAAATTTTTTATTTTTTTTTAAATTTTTTTTGAATCAGTTTTGTTAAGATTTATTTACAGAAATCTTCACAAAATTTTTATTTTTTTTGAAAATAAAAATAAAGCACAATCATGTGACAATGACAATTATTTTATGAAGAATATTTGAAAAATTTTCTTGTTCATCAAGTTTGAAATGCATTAATTTATTCATAATTCACAAAAATAAGTATTTCATTCATTCAGCATGATTTTTGATTTCATTATTTATTTCACAAAGTTTTTGTTTGAATTAAATGTAAAATTTATTATTAATTTCATTGTTATTTTTTCACAGATGAAAAAAAATTATTATAAATTTTTAATAATATTTTGTGAATCATTCAAATCAGAAAATAAAAAAAATTTTCATTTTTTTTCAAATGTTTTTTGTTAAATTTTTTTTCATAAAGTTTTTTTATTTTTTTTTGAAGTGTATAGTGAAGTTTAGTTTTCACATAATTTATTTTTTGAAAATTTTCAATTTTTGTGAATTCAGTTGAAAATTCAATTTTGAAAAAAAATTTGCAAAGCTTGACAAAAATAATAATTTTGTAGTCAGATTTCAATTTTGACAGCTTATATCATTTAGTTTTCTTAACTGAATTTTCTTGTTGAGTAAATACATTTAGAAATTTTAATCAAATATGTTTTTTTAAATCAATTCTCAATTGCTCTGCAAGTGAGATCATGTTTTCTAGAAGCTGATTTTGTTTGTAAAAACTTTTAAAAAACATAATTTCAATAATGAAATGTTCATAAAATGTAAAAAATATATTAATAAATTTTTTATAAATAAATTCAGAATTTTTTGATTTTATGTTCTGAGTAAAAAATATTTTTTTATGAAAAAATTTTGTTGTTTTGTGAAACATTTCTGAAATCACTTTCATTTAAGAGTTGACAAATGATGAAGATTTTTCACAAAAATTTTCATAAAAAATAAAAAAGTAAAGGTTTTTTTTTTTTTTTTGAAGTTATTTCAGATGTGCTCTCAAATAAAGTGACAAAATATAAGAATAGAATAAAAAAATTTATTCAATTGATATATAAGCAGGTGTGAAATAGTTATTATTCATTTAATTAATAAAAAAATCAATAAGCAAAGAATATAGTTGTTAGACAAAAAAAATTGCTACCAATTCTCTCAATGAAGAGAGAAATCAGTGTGTTATTTATATATGTGTTATACTTGCTAAAGCTAATCAAATTAAGACTAGTTACATTTGAGAAAAAAAACAGTATTAGCTTTGTGAAGCTTACAGCTGAGGCCTTACAGTTGTTTAAAAAAATTATTATTTGTATTTTTTTTCTAAATATCATTAAATCAAAATAAATTAAGAAAATTTAAAGTTTATTTATAATGAAATTAATTTATATTCATGCTGATATTATCAATGCAGAGCTGCTTCAAATTATTATTCAAAAAATATATTTATATATATATTAGTTCTAAATTACTTATTGAAATGAAATTTTAATTAATTTTTTAAAATACAACATTTTAAAATCATTTAACTTTGATTGTTGTGAATAAACTGTATTTAATAACTGATTGAAATAAAAAGTTTCATAAATATTATATATAACTGCATATTGTTAAAATTTTTTTACTGAGTCAGATGCTCAGTTTACACAAACACTTTAACTAACAAATTCAAGTTTATAAAATTTCATTTCTCATTTGCTCAAGAACTCAATTTCTTGATTGTTTGAGATTTTGAAAAATCAGTTTTTTAATGAGATTATTTAGCTTAGAGAAAAAACTTAACAATATCACATTTTCTTCAGAAATATTTACAATTTTGATGAGAAAAAATTTATATTGAGAATGCTGAAGATGCTCAAGAGAATTGTCTCAATTAATGCATTAAAATTTAATTAAATATTGAAAACAACACAAAATGACAATAAAAATTTCATTTCATTATTAATTTGTATTTGTGCAGATGAAACAGCACTTTCATTTTTTTTATTTTTAAAAAAAATTTAAAAAATTTTCAGAATATTTAACTTACTAATTTTAAGTTTGAAAAACATCAGATTTTTTTGCTACTTCTGAAAATAACTGAAGCAATGATGAATTTGAATTAAAATTTTTCAAATAATTCAACATACTAATAAAAAAAATGTGACAGATGTTTTTTTATTATTGATGAGTATTTATTTTATATTAATTTTAAATTTATTAATTATGCTGATCAGAATAGCATTTTTTTATTGTTTTTTCATTTCATTTTACACATTGATTACAATTTGTAAATATTAAAATATTTGAATTTTTATTACATGCTTATTTCAAACATTTAAATGACTTTCTTTGTGATGAATTTAACTTCAATCAAATAAATAAATCAATTTTTTAACAGATATTTCATTCAGCTTGAAAAAATGCTATAACATCAGAAAATATATTATCTGAGTTCACAAAAACAAAAATTTATTTATAAATTCTGAAAAATTATGTCAAGCTTACAGTCAAAAATCTTCTCAACTAGTAGTAGTCTACAGTTTGTTATTTTTATTACTGCTGAAGAAATTAGAGTTTTGTTTCAATATTTTACTAAAAATCAGATTTTGTTTCTGAAGATCAAGCTTCTAGTTAAAGCAACTGAGTATCTAATGCTTTGTAATAAAATTTTATGTGTTGAAAATGACAATTTAATTTAAGCTTTACAAATTGAACAAAAAAAGCAGTAATATGAAAAAATCATGAATTTTTTCAATTTTAATCAATCAGATCAAGCTCAGTTTTTTTTTTTAACAAAATAATTGAAATTAAAAAAAAATTGATAAAATTAAAAAACAAAAAAAAACAATTTGCAGCTTAAAAAAAATATAACAAGCTTCAAAAAATTATGGCAAAAATTTGAAAGCTGCTAAGCTTACTGAACAGAAAACAGTCTGTAAAGTAATTTATATAAAAATTTAACATTTAAAAATTACTGATAAAGCTGTCAAAAAAGCTTAAGAAGAGACTTTAAAAATAAAATAAAAATTTATAAAATTCAGAAAGAAGTTGAAAAGCAAAAATGTGTTTATAAACAACAAAAAATTCAAAAAAATTTTCTAAAAATTTTTTAAATTAAAATCAATTCATTCAGCTTCAAATTCAAATATTGCTGTCATTTTAATTTCAAAAAAATCAAAATTAATTCATTTTTACTTCAGTCATGTTATTAAATCTTTCAGACAGATTTTGAATTATTTATAAAAATTTATATGTAATATTTCATTTAATTTATGAGTAGTTAATATCTTATTTGAATATCTTATTTCATTGTTGAGAAATCATGGTTTTAAGAAGGGGGGTCAGTTTTGAATTTGCTGTCATTGGGGGGTAAAAATCATTGGGTGGTCATAAATGTTATCTATGGAGGGTGTATATATATCCTGACCTGAACTTGTTAGTGTCACAATGGTGATCAATTTGTCAAGAGAAAACAGTGAAATTTGCATACTTATGTATTTATCAGGCAACATATCTAACCGCATACACATGTGATTAGGTAGTTAATCCAACTTGGATGTCAATTCTTATTCTCAACTTCCAGTCATCTTCCAGATCTCTTTCCAGCCTACAGTACAATTCACATCCCTCTCTTACAATGTATACATGAGGTACTGTACATACATACATAACTACATGATAGGGGATGTAGTTGAAGATCTCAAAGCAGAAGCATTACACAGATAGTAAAAAAACTTCCATGTTTTCTAACACAGTTCTTTTAAAATGTGTGGATATATAAGTTCTTGCCATGTCACACAAACACAAGAGATATCAGTACTATCTTGATGGAGATGTAACTAGTTATCTCATCACAAAAGTTGAATCTCAAGAGACTACATATATGGTTACATCCTTACTCAGAAGAACCAAATGCCTCATTCCTCTCAATAACTGCTAGTTAACCTAACTACATAGTGAAGGGTGAGATGTAACCTTGGATTTCACTTTGTTTTTGCAAGAATCTATTTTTTATTTACATTATTTGTGATTGTGTGATAACAGCCTGTCAATTGCTGTATATCTCTTTTATCTCCACTTGCTAGTGAAAAGCTCTTTATTAAGAAAACAGCATCATTTCATGCGCCAGAGGTCATGTATTCAAAAAGCTGATCTACTTTAGAATCCTGCACATAACTCTCTGACAGTTAGTCTCATCGCACTAACTGTGAAGTGGATATTACATATTAGCTAAAAGGGCAGTCTCATCACAGGTACATACAGTATGAAGGAAACTCACAAGACTCAATAAATACATATTTTATTAGAGACAGAGGACGGAAAACCCACAACAGCTTCCATGAAACATGATATCCGAGATCGAATATCGATAGTCCAGTTGTTTAGAAATCCCAACAGTCGGGGGGGGGGGGGGGGGGGGGGGTTCTTCTATGTCGCGTGGCGAAGTAACCGCGTCTCGCGATTAAAGGGAAGAGTAACATGTCCAAGGGAGTCAACCATGGAAAGAAACTGAATTTCAGAGCGAAGTATGTCAAGCAGCTGCTGATATGGGGTGGTTGAATCGGAAAGAAATAGCAATTCACGTAATCGAGCAAGCAGAAACAAGAACGGAGAGAACACCAGCTCGAGAAAACACCGAACAAGGAGAATGGCCTGTATTCGCCGTGCTCCAGGCGAGGGCAAATCGATAGAATGCGAAATGGAAACCTGACAAACATGAAGGGCCAATAGTTGCTCTGTAATGTAATAACAGCAAAAATAGGGTGAACTAAAGTAAATTGAAGTAGAAACACTCTTCTGTTCTAAGATGACCATTGATACATGTCGCTGCAATGTACAAGTATCATACATCATCTATTCTTGCCAAGGTTGAGCCAGCTTATATCAGAGCTAAGCTGAGTGCTGGGAGCTCGCTTCCCCGAAAATTGTGAGCCGTGGACCTCACGTGGCCACTGCGTCGGTGGGCGATCCGATTGTCCTGCCGCCACGAATGAATCTGAATCGTTAGGCTGATACGAGCTGGCGGAATAAGTACTGCTTGGGACGCGTTCTTCCCTGAGGGAGCTTCCGAATGCCATCATAGTCGAGTCTTCACGAGTGTCAGGGGATATGTGGGATGAAGGAGTATCGGCTCCCTCATCAAAGTAATCATCTGAAGCAATGCTGATCGAGTCGCCACTCGATATTTTTGCCTTTAGACCATGTTGCGCGACGAGAGTCCCAAGCGCTGGGTTATGGGCAGTATTAGGACTACCAGATGTCACCTGGCCCAGCGGTTGTGATCCACGCGGTATTCCAATGCTTAAAGCTGGAATTTCCGCAGAAGAATGCGGCCATAAGCTATCTCGGTAATCTGACTTTGTTTCTTGGGATGAAAATGTCGACCGCAAAGAGCCATTGCCATATCCACTGATATGAGTATCACCCTGAAAATATTTACTCCATCCTTCATCAGTGAGCCGTTGGCCATCATTGACAGGGCTTTCCATTACAGGTGCCCTAGATTTTGTTAGAGGTACAATGGTACTATCAGACGGATGCGCTTCCACGTTCCGTAATGGGCTCCGGCCTATGATGGAGCTCCCCGAAGCCGGGCTATTAAGCGAGGCAAAAGGCGGCTTGGAAAGGTGCTCATCAGTTTGACCAGTCACTATTGCCCAAGAATCTGCAGACGGAACAGGCCCTCGTGCCATGGGCTGGACGCTACGAGTCAAGGGTTCCATGCCTTGGTCCCGAAAGCCAAAATCGTCGTCGCTCGAGCGACGTTTGGATTCTCCAAGTCCCGAACTTTTATTTTTGTGCTTCTTCCACCAAAGGACTAGTAGGATAATGATAACGAGTGCAGATACGCCTAAAAGGACTCCCAATGTCGTGCCAATTATGGTTAGAGTTCGCCTGTTCGAGCCATCCTTATCGCCTGAAAGCAGGCCGGAAGATGTTGCAGTGGGGGTTGAGACAACTTCCGTGGGTGAACTGGAGGTACTTGATGGTGTGGGTGTGCTTGAGAGTGAAACACTCTTAGCGGTGCCAACAAAGAACTCTGTGGCGTTAAGCCAGCTGTTTGTAGATTGATCGAAGATTGCAAGTGGATCTTGCTTATTTCCTCCAGAGATGACGACCAAACCATTTGCATCCTGAGCAAGTGAAAACCCGTTACGGATGGTGGTGGGAGCGAAAGTGTGGTTATAAGGAGGATAATTGGCCAGATCAATGTCCCGCTTTTGCCCTTTGAGGGCCGGTTTGCTATCGAGGTTCACACTGGGACCAGTTCCAACTGCTCTCCCAGGTGGCGCAGGGGCACCCCCCGGCATTAACAATGCAAATCTGTTGACTGAGTTTGGAGAGACACTCATATCAAAGATTTCCAAAATTCTGCTGCCATCCGCACCGGAGACTATCGCACATTGCACTTTGGATTTTTCAGGTAACGCGTTAGCCAATTCGGCACCTGTATCGCGCCACCCTTCAGCTGCGCTAAATGAAAACAATTTCGTGTTCTGAGGACCACCACCAATCATCACGGCTTTGTCCTCGCTCCAAGGCAATAACATCGGTCGGAATGCGGGAGGAACATAAGAATTGTATGACTGGACATTAAACGGAGGTGTAACAGAGATCAAGAAAGACTGCGTTGAGGGATTCGTGTTCCCATCCTGTGACCCTGCATATACAAGTAGAGAGGCGGACGCATTGAGATAAAGAGAAGCATGGTCAACCCGATTCTGAACATCCTTGGTGGCTGGAAAGATGCTTTCCCACTTTCCATCCGCGAAGGAATATCGTTGGAGACCTAGATAATCCGAAGAGGTACTTTTCCCGCCAACAACGTAGAAGCCGAGATTGTTTGGTTTACCGTCGACACTCCCCTTCACGCATGTAGCACCCTCCACGGGCTGGCCCATAGGAAGCTCCTTCCAAGTCGCATTTCGTGTTAGTGGTAAAGATTGAAAAGTTGTAGGAGTATAAACATAGAGTGTGTTGTTGAAAATGATAGAACAATGGCCCTCAAAATCAACAGGGGGTTTTGGAAATGACATTGCATCGAATACATATATCCGCTATCGAATGAGAATTGTAGGGGCGTCAACTCCAGTCAATGATCGGTACTGAGAGATATTTGGGAAGACAAAGCTGCCAGGCATACTACTTGGTAAGTTGAAAGGAGAGGACTGTGATTTATTCAGTTTCCAAACGCGTTATAACGTATTTCGTCGAGATAAAGAGGGCCGAGTTCGTCGCATCTCTTTAATCGGTTCATCAGCGAGAGTGGAAGACCGATGGTAGTTATCGACGGAGCCAGACAGCTATAGCGTTGATCTTAGAAATTCGCGGAAATCGAATAATGCCACTGTAATGATGCCAGCACAGCAAAAACGAGGGCAGCTGAATTTTTGGTAGAAAATCGATGCCGGAGGAAGAGGTTACCGGTGGTGATTTGACATTAGGGCGCGATAATTGTTTCCACTCTCAACCCAGGAGAGAATAAGCGAGAGAACGATGCAAAAGGCCGCATCAAGGGCTGGTAAGTACAGAATCAAAGAGAGAATAATGAAAGTATCAAATGTATGGATATGTAGTATGTACTACATACATGCAAATTCCAGTGAGAGAGGAAAACCACTCCCATAAACTGAATACAAGAGAAAAGAAGAGTGATGAGGGGGCAGGAAAGGGAGAAGCAACATTTTCAGGGCCCGACAAGGGAATGCTGAAACAACGGTGTGGTCTGTTTCCACCCGTCTATGATCAAGTTCGAAACCGACTAGTTTGATACATCACTACTAATGTAGTTAGTTAACCAACCGATGGCTAACTCACTAATTAAGTACGGAGTCGTGGATTGATACATTAACCACTGAATGGCAATCTGTATGGAGTAACTATGTACTTTGTTCTTTAATATCAGCAGCAGTAATATGCTCTTGAGAGATTTAACCATGAAGTAGAGCCTGCCTGGATACCAGCACTCTGGTTCTCCATTGTCAACTAGCAAGGCACAGTTGAACTTATGTCTAACTACATATTTGAGTTCTATAACTAAAATGTTATTATTAGAAAAGAAAACAAATTGCGGACGATTGGAAGAGTGATAGTTATCCTGTCTCTGGAAAGTTCCCGCAACTCACACATCTAAACTCAGAGCTCATCTTTGATTTCAACTGTGTACTCCATTTTCCCTCTCCTATGTAATAATATTCAGCTAATGATTGAATGACTCCATACAAGTATGAAGTAGAATCGTAAAAGTTGTATACCAACAAACCATGACATTTTGCACATATCTTACCATAGAACCCACAAGGTCTTCTGATGGACCGATATCACATCTGAAGGTTCTTATCACTCCTGTAATCAGTCAATTGTGAAATACTTCCAAATTTCAAGGTACTCTTCAAATTTCACAGTACTCTTGTTTGGGCTTGGTAGAGTGATCTGCAACCAGGGCCACTTCTATCATTTCTCCTACACCACCTAAGCTGCACTACCCTGCTCTTGCTTCCATTGGTACGCCTTTTGCAAGAGTTTAGACAGATTCGCTGTCGACTCATCGTCTGCGGGGAAAACATAATCCATATACTCCTCGTAACGGTCCTCTTCTAGCTTGCGTCTCTTTTTGACCTTTCGGGGCATCTGTTTCTCAATGGCTGCGATATCCCTCGGTGCCCCATGAGTCTGTTCGAAGGCCTTCCATGCATTCAGCAATGCCACTCTCTGTGAAAGTAAATCATAGTTAGTCAAATCGAACAGTATGTCTGACCAGGGACTAAGGAAACACACGTCTTCTTTCAGGTCTTTCTCTTTCATCACCTTGTGTGCCCGTTCGAAAATCTTCCGGGCCCGCGATTTGGCTTCTTCGCTGACAGGCTTTTCTTCGCTCTCGTCCTCGTCTTCATCTTCAGGAATATTGATTTCAAATCGTGCGTAGTTGATCCAAACTTTGACATGGTCTGTCTTTTCAAGCAAACGTTCGTAGAGCTTACGAGTACGGTCATACTCTCCTTCGTATTCCTCGAAATCTATATAAGCTTTCCACAGCAGCTCTGGCATATCTAGTACTGGCTGGTTTATCCCCAGTTCGTATATAGCGCGTGCGCGATCTAAGTCGTCCAGGCCTCGCTCTAAATGTGCAAACTTGATCCAGGCTTGCGTGTGAGAAGGGTTCCATTCAATTTGTTTTTGGAATAGTGTTCGACATCGTACAAATTCAAACAGTTGTCGCTCCAAGTCAATATAGCTCCTAAACAACTTATCTTTCGGACAAGCTCCAATGGCATGTCCAAGAGTCTTCCTCGCAGCTTGAAGATCCATTTGGCGAATTTCAAATTGAGCTTTTAGAAGCCAAATTTTGGCAAAAGTAAACTTTTTATGGGGTATCAATTTCAGACATTCCTGATATATTTGGTAGGTCCGTTCTGTATCACGATTCTCCATCTCTTCCCAAAGGGCGTAAAATATCCACAAGTAGATATATCGACGCCAGTGACGTTTTTCCTGAGAGGGTGGAATCTGTGCGATGGCTCGTTCATACGTGTCCCGGATTCGGTCGATGTTCCCAAATGTTTCCTCAAGGCGAATGTAATCAATCCAGATGTCATAATTCTTAGGATTTTGTTTCACTTGTTCCTCATACTGGACTCTTCTCTTTGAGAGAATTACATCCTCAACTCCTTCCTGGTCACCAAACTGTTTTTCAAATGTGGTGTAGGCATTGTGTAGTGTAGCAGATTTCGAACGCGGTAGCCTGTCAAGAGCGTACTTGTATATAGCTCTTGCGCGCTCATATTCTTTCAGTTTAGTTTCATACCGAGCGTATGAAATGAACAACTTCTCATCCATAAAGTCGTCGCCTAGGGTCTCAATAGCCAGCCCGAATACCTCCCTCACCAACTCACTTGTTCCATTCTCTTCTTCAAAGCGAGCCCATTTGATCCAGTTTTTGGGATCAGGATGAACAACTGTAAAGCGTTCAAAAATATTCCGGGCCCTGTCAAACTCATTATAGCGTTTTTCGAGCTTGATATATGCGCTCCAGGCTGATTCGTCAGGTTCCCATGTCATCCATCGTTCAAATACTTGCCGGGCACCCGCAATATTGCCTAACATTTCTTCCATGTATACATATTTGTACCACAATTTGTCAACTCGAGGGAGAATAGTCACTGCGCGGTCGAGGAGATTTCTTGCATGATTAATGTTCCGCGACTTCATCTCCGCCTCGATGTACCGAATCCACAGCACCACAGAAGTAGAATCCACGTCTAATGCACGTTCAAATATCGACCGAGCGCGACGGAACTCCTTTTGTTCTAGTTCCCATTGTGCATAGCGCATCCAGTTGTTCATATTAATTCTATTTCTGCGAACATAGTCCTCAAATTCCTTTCGCTTCCTGCCTTGGTATTCGTGAAGTTCTTCGAGGTCAGCAAAACGCTGCGTCGGAGCTTGTAGCCCAGGTTCCTGGCGGTCCACGGCTTCACGGAGAAGCTGTTCTGCTGAAATTTGCTGTGGCGCGGGGGCCTTGTTTTTGACCCTCGGAGGGCCGCGCGACGAATCCATTCTTAAAAAGTCCGTTTCACTTGGATAGAAGTTCAGTCAAATGGTCATTTAATTGTACCCTTTGATATTTGGCAACCGAAGCTCTACTTTCAAGTTTGTAGCTTAGCTTAACTAGCCCAGCTGGCAACTAACTACTATTAGTTAGTTAGTTAACTTAGTTATTAACTACGGAGTACGGAGTACGGAGTAACTCGTTACGGAGTAGTTAGCTAGTTAATCACGTGAGACATAAGTTAAGTGAACTGGTTCCAAGTATTTCTTTATACAGGTCATCATCAGTTTAGACAAGAAAGTTACCTACCTGCATAATCGGCTGTGAAATTACTGTCCTCTCTGAGAGTCAGTAATTGCAATGCTGAAGAAAGTATAAAATTCCAGTTCACTCATTATGGCAACTCTTGCAGACGAGCTTTTAAACGATTTTGAGGAATCTGGCTCAGAAAATGAAACGCAAGAGATTACATTCCATGATGAGCCCCCAGAGGAGGTGGTCGTTGAACCGAAGAGGACCGCGTCGCTGATGGCCTTGGATGAAGCAGATGTCGACGAGGTGTTGGTTGATACTGCTACTATTAAAGCGCCGTCTACTCAGATTGACGACTCAGTCGGGGAACAAGAAGACGGTGATACGAAAGCACGTATTGAAACGATGCAATTTGCCAGTGTTAGCGACGTACGGAGTGTTGCGCGGCTAATGAAGACCTTGCAGCCTGTACTAGATGTGAGTATATGAAGCAAATCTGCAAGTTTATAAGACCAGGTGGGAAAGGAGCATGCTGACTTTTTTGCACCGTCAGAAAATCTCTTACTATCAATCTTTGCCCGCGGAACAGCAAACAAGGCCTATCGGTTCTATTGAAGATAACCCAGAGTATCACCTTCTTACAGAGTCAAATTCACTTTCGACATCCATCGACAATGAAATAATCCTAGTGCACAAATTTATTAGGGATCATTATTCTGTTAGGTTTCCAGAGCTTGAAACCCTGATCTCGAACCCTTTGGACTATGCAAAGACAGTTGCCATACTGAGAAATGGCCCACTAAATGACATAAAATCACTGGCATCTTCGACAGATAATTTAGTCGGAGCGACGTTAAGATCTGTTCTGGACGGGCCACTGTTGATGGTTGTTGCCGTAGAAGGCACAACTACCCGGGGAAAGGAATTACTGGAATCAGATCTTCGGACTGTTCTGGGGGCGTGTGAGATGATGCTATCCCTTGACAAAGCCAAAACTGTCCTTACGGATTATGTCCAGTCAAGGATGAATATTTTTGCCCCGAATTTAACAGCGCTTATTGGGTCTCTTACTGCTGCTCAACTTCTTAACTATGCTGGAGGCCTTACGGGCTTGGCTAAGATGCCATCTTGCAACATACCACCATTAGGTTCGAAGAAGCAAACTCAAGCTGGGTTTGCCACGAACGTTGGAGTTAGGCATCAAGGCTTTTTATATAATTCGCCCATTATCCTGGGTATTCCACATGACCTGAAACGCCAGGCGATGCGTATAGTATCGGCTAAAATAGTCTTAGCAGCCCGTGTTGATAGAGTGCATAGCAGCCGCGATGGTTCCACAGGCGCGGAATTAAAGCAAGCCTGCCTCGAGCGCCTTGAGAAACTAGCAGAGCCACCACCAAATAAGGGGCCCCGGGCTCTCCCTGCTCCTGATGACAAGCCTTCTAGAAAGCGTGGTGGACGTAGAGCGCGAAAAGCGAAAGAAGCCACGGCCATGACTGACTTGAGGAAAGCCCAGAATCGTCTGGCTTTCGGCAAAGAAGAGAAAGAAGTCGGCTACGGTACTGGAGAAGGCACCAAAGGACTTGGCATGCTTGGTCAAGAGAATCTGGGACGAATTCGCGCTGCTCAAATTGATCAAAGAACTAAAGCCAAACTAAGCAAATCAAATAAAGGATGGGGTGCTGCATCGACGGTGGGAGGAACCGCTTCGTCGCTACGCGGCTTTGGCCAAGGTGCAGGAAATGCGTCTGTGTTACGTAGCCATGGACTCCGTACTGCGGGGGTTGGGCCATCTGTTGGGTCAGGAACGGCGAGTACTATTGCCTTCACTCCAGTCCAGGGTTTAGAACTCGTGGATCCGAAAGCGCAGGCAGAACTTAACAGAAAACGCAAGGCGGAAGAAGATAGGTGGTTCAAAAGTGGCACGTTTACTCAGATCGGAAATCAACAGTCAGAAAATGGAGGTTTCAAAGTGCCAAAGCTACCGCCACTCAAAAAGGTGAACAACAGTGATGGCAAGATGGCACCGCCGCCTACACTGCTCGAGAAATAAACCAGATTACTTTTTGGAGCATGGAAATCATTATCCCGAAATTTTTGGCGTTCAGGGTGAAGAGACTACCTGGGGGATGGAGCAGTCTGAGAAAAATTTCCTCAGAATGAGTGCTCTATATCCTCCTGTCAATTCTGAAAGTTGAGTATGTACTCCGTATGTACATACATACATGCATACTTATACAGTATCATAGATGGTGGCAGGCATATTGAGATAGGATTTGCTTGTGTTAACAGTCTTTGATGTTACATACGGAGTACATACCTCCTAGTTATACAAGTAACTATCGTTGGGGCTTGAGCTTCCACAGGGGCCAGTCTCAAAATTAGCTGCTTTGTGCGGCCAATCCTTCAACTCTGTTATGAACTGATATTTCAGAGGCCTCAGTGTCGAAACTTGCTAGATACAGTCGAGTAGTTAACCTACTGTGCTCTACCCCAAAAGTCTTGTTAGAGCAACGCCACCGACAGGGATTGGAGTTGTATTGCCACAGCATTTCCTTTAGTTATATAATTCCACGGTCTCTACCACAGTAGTAGGTCCTACGGTCGGCAAGGTGCCAGTGCTCGGTAGCGTGTAGGGTGTAACCGACTAGTCCATCACTTGAAACTCTCTCGCTCTCTAGTTAACATGTAACTAGTTACCCCTCCAAGACCACAGAGAATTCTCCGAATCCCACACACCAAACAATAATCAACACACCTTGGAGTGAACACCTTTCTCACTGTTCATCTCCTGTGGAAAAACTTCCATTGGCATTTGTTTACTATATGATCCAGTCGGTTGGCTAATTATTTATCAGCTATCCTTCTTTAAAAGTTGCTTTTCCATAACTACAATCATCACCAAGCCTAGCCCTCCTTGCGCGAACCCTCAAAATGAGTGCTCCAGCCCATAAATTCAAAGTCGCTGACATTGTATGTCGATTCTCATCTCTTGATACATTTGTGAACTCAGGCGAACCTGAAGCTTATGTTTTCAGTCGTTGGCTGCCTTTGGGCGCCGCGAGATTGAACTCGCAGAGATTGAAATGCCAGGCCTCATGGCAATCCGCCGGAAGTATGCCGAAGATCAACCATTGAAAGGGGCTCGCATTGCTGGCTGCCTTCACATGAGTGCGTCTTTATTTTACCAGTACAAACTCGGATTCTTGTTGGCTGATTTGGTTCCTAGCCATTCAAACCGCCGTGTTAATCGAAACTCTCAAAGCACTTGGTGCTGAGGTTACTTGGTCAAGTTGTAACATCTTTTCCACTCAAGATCATGCTGCTGCTGCCATGGCTGCTTCAGGGACCCCAGTGTACGTTGTAGCTCTCGAAATCCATTTCGGTACCTATGGATTTGCCTAACCAGCAGCAGGTTTGCATGGAAAGGCGAGACCGAAGAGGAATATGTTTGGTGTATTGAGCAGCAATTGTTTGCATTCAAAGATGGAAAGAAGCTCAACCTCATCCTTGATGACGGTGGTGACTTGACATCATTGGTGCACAAGAAATACCCCGAGATGCTCCAAGACTGCTATGGCTTGTCGGAAGAGACTACCACTGGTGTTCACCATCTGTACCGAATGCTCAAGAAAAAGGAACTCCTGGTTCCAGCCATCAACGTGAATGATGCTGTAACAAAATCGAAATTCGATAACCTCTACGGTTGCAGAGAGTCACTCATTGATGGCATCAAGCGTGCAACCGATGTCATGATTGCTGGTAAAGTCGCCGTTGTTGCTGGGTTTGGTGACGTTGGCAAGGGATGTGCGCAAGCACTCCACAGTATGGGCGCTCGAGTCATTGTAACTGAAATTGATCCCATCAACGCATTGCAAGCTGCAGTCGCGGGATATCAAGTCACTACAATGGAAGAAGCAGCGCCATTGGGCCAAATCTTCGTTACTACTACCGGTTGCCGTGACATCCTGACAGGGGCTCACTTTGAAGTGATGAGGAACGATGCCATCGTTTGCAGTAAGTTAACTGAGCTTGTTCCTATTGACGTGTATTCTGATCCCTGCAGATATTGGACATTTCGATATCGAAATAGACGTTGCGTGGCTTAAGGCCAATGCCAAGTCTGTTCAAAATATCAAGCCTCAGGTGGATCGCTACTTGATGCATTCTGGCCGACATATTATTCTTCTCGCTGAGGGCCGACTAGTCAATCTCGGCTGCGCGACTGGGCATTCCTCTTTCGTGATGTCTTGCTCTTTCTCCAATCAAGTTCTGGCCCAAATCATGCTTTACAAGTGCCAAGATCCTGAATTTGCCAAGAAGCATGTTGAATTCGGGGTGACTGGTAAGCGTGAGATTGGTGTTTACGTACTCCCAAAGATTCTTGATGAGCAAGTTGCACTACTCCATTTGGAACACGTTAACGGCAAACTGTCCAAACTCACCCCCAAGCAGGCGGAATACTTAGGATTGGATGTCGATGGACCCTTTAAGGGGGAGATGTAAGTTTATCTAAAGAATTCCGAGTCCTAGAAGAAGAAAATCCTATGCTAACCAATTGCCGCAGTTACCGCTATTAAACACGGGGTTGTCTTTCAAAATTTACACGATTGTTTCCAATTTCTAACATACCGCCTTAGACTTTTCAACATAAAGATATGATGTTATGAACCAGAACCAAGGCCCTTCGATTGGTCATAGATTTGGAGTGTCAAATACAAAAACGGAGATTATCCTTCAACAGCAAAATCACTATTATGGTAATAAGAGGTTCACGTCCTCGCGGCTGGGTGCATTTCAATTTCTTGAAGCTGTCTCTTAAATTTTGTTCTATTGAAATCCATATCAAGTTTAACATGGCTATGTATGATGAAAAAGGCCGTTAGCTACATAAAGCACTTTATACTACAGCAACCCAAATCAGAATCCGTCCTGTCTATCTATTGTCAAGAACAGGGAAGGAAAGGTACTTTTCGCAAACGTCCAATACCTTCAAAGAAAGCTATCCATAACATTGATATCTGCCTGCTGGTTTGTATTCTATAGCAAGGGGAGAGTCGGAGGCCATTCAACTTGTCCAACGATTCAAATCGGATAGTTCCTCCCAATGTCACGGATGCATTGCTTCTATGTATAACAGAGTTCGGCGGTATAGCTGCATGGTAGCTTTTCGAATCACGTAGAGTTCCTCCTGCTCGGTTAAACCCTATGGATGACAATTTCATTAGCATAGTGAGCTCTTTGCATGTGTCCCAACTATTTAGAGATTTCGAGAAATATGGGTGTATAATGTCAGATCAAGTGTAGAACATATGTCAACATGCAATTTCACAAGACACAACAGGAAAATTGTCAGTATTGCAGAATTCTTTTTGCTCATCTTTGAAATGTTAAGTAGATGGAGGTAGTGGTAAAACTTACACTGCACTCTGGCTAACAATATGTTAGTTAGAGATGAAAGGGAGGATTGAATTGGGCTCAGCTTCAGATTGTGCAGAAAAAGTACGGAGTAGTAGTTAAGAAATTAGTTAACTAACTAATTGGTGGGAAGCTGACTAACTGTTAAGTTAGTTAGTTCCTTAATAGTTAGTTAGTGGACATGCTATCCTCGATGATAACTAACCAGCTCCCGAGGAAATACACAGTATCGAATACTTTTGATCTCGCTTCCCAGAACCTGACCATCATTAGATTGTCCTATGATGGCCGAATCACCAGGCTCGCCTCTTTCTTCTCTTGCGTCGGAAGAATTTCCCGAAGATCCTCAATTCGAAGATCCGGCTCCATCCCCTTCGGCAGCTCATCTGCCTCGTTCGAAACGGCGCAAGACGGGGACGACTACCTGGGATCATCATACTCCAGTATCTTCTGTGCATGACGAAATACCTCCAACTTCCCCTTCCTTGTCCATATCCTCGGACAGCTCAAGTGAACTACCACAATCTCCCGGGCTACTATCCCTTATCAGTGGCGGTATTGATGAGGACTATAGTGGTATTGGCAGAGACCAAGTTACGGTTTGTCATTGGGAAGGCTGCGACGCGAAGGACTTGGGTCATATGGATGCTCTGGTGAAACACATACACAAGCAACATATCATTTCAAGACAAAAGAAGCACCTCTGCGAATGGAAAGATTGTCCACGGAAAGGCCAAACACATGCTAGTGGGTACGCGCTACGAGCCCACATGAGGAGTCACACCAAAGAGAAGCCCTTTTACTGCACGCTTCCTGGTATGTTCTTGTATAGTCTGGCTTCATAATCTTCCTGTCGTGGTTGCTTCCATGCGAATTCTAACGAATGACAGAATGTGACCGTAGTTTTACCCGTTCAGATGCCCTCTCAAAACACATGAGAACGGTGCATGAGACGGAAGCCTTGAAAGTCTCCGACACACTCGCGAAACACAGCACCCAATTAGGGTCGACGGGACCCAACCTGGGCAAACTACCTCGAATTAAGCTCAAGCTGTCACAGTCATCCAAGGACGCCGATTATGAAAGCGAAAGAAATGGGAAAGAAGACATTCTTAAAGCAAAGGAGTCAATACCAATTGCCGTCTTCGACACTAAACTTGGGTTCGATGCGCATGAGCTTTCTTTACCTTTGAGCCAGCTATATAGACTACTTCGTCGACAAATCTACTGGGCGGAGCAAGAATCCAGGCGTCTGGAGTCAGAATGGCAAAGAATCAAAAATCAACGGAAGCAGGTGTGGAGGGAGAAGGAATCGATTCTTGAGGACGTCATTCATGCCGAGCTAAAAGTGTTTAAGTCCGCTTTAACTGCTGAAGATTTGGCGCTCGCTCGTGGTGATGATGTCTTGCCAATAGCACCATAAATCATTGTTATCGTGTCTGGAACAAATTCTAATCGAGCATTTTGACCCTATTCTTCTTGCTCTTTTCCCTGCTAATCGAAACTTGGCTACTGGGACTATTGAGAAATCACACCAAGTAAAGGTGTCAGGCTTTAAGGCCCCCAATACCCTATTGCGGGTTTCCGCTAATGGCATTGAGAATAATCAGTAATGCCCGTGAAGCCTCTTTCTCAAATGTAACTACTCCTAATTCCTAATATAACGTATATGACCACCCAACGACCACACATGCAACATCAACCCCCTATGTAAAACTCAATATCTCAACAATCAAGTAAGATATTCAAATGAGAGTAAAAACACTAGTAGATTGGATGTCTTACTATATATAAATATTATAATTCTTCAAACACTTACTAGTAGTCTAAAACTTACAAGTTTTTAAAAGTTACTTGAGACTACTTGAGAGCTACTAGTAGCTACTAAGCTAGAAATCTAATGAGCTTCAAAATTACAGGGCTGTCAAGTTGCCCAAATCTAGTCAGTTAGGCTGCTGTTGACTACTGCTGGAACCCTAGTTACTCCTAGTAACGTACCTGAGCGCCCCTGGGGGCAACTGGGAAGAGGACCTAGTGAGGTCACACCTAGCGACCTAGGGACGTAGTAAACCTATTTTTCACTAGTCTAAAGTACTTACACTGTCAAGCTTGACATCAAACTCAAAGATCAATGTGTAATCCCCAAGTCCCTGACAATGAAAAAGTAAATCCGATGTAAACAGGAACTCCATAGCTGATGACATTCGTTGACACGGACAAAAGATTTGAGAGGAGTCAAAATGAAACATAAAGGGGAAAAAGACTTGCAACTAACCTTAGCCCAAACTGGCGAGTTTTTGAAGCTCAGGAAATAAAAGGAGAAAGGTGAAAAAAGGCTGTAAATCTCCAAACTCGGAGGAGTGGGATTGAAGCCGACAAACATGACAATCGACAAACATGACAACCTCGCGACGCAACAGTCGCCAAGCTCAAAAGAGCGGGACCGAGGTCACGAAAGGAAGAGGTGAAAGGTATCCATCTGTGGAGCATGCCGCTCAAACACAGATCTCTGTGCAACTGCAGATATTACAAAGTTTCCGCAAATGATCATAGTCGTAGTCATCGTAATGCAGCCTCCAAGACTATAAAAATAACATCCTCTCCGAACGCCAACCCACGCCAGACTAGATGCGTCGTGTCTTGAAAAATTTTCCGAGTTCGCCATCGTAAAAAGAAGCTTAAAGAGCACGCAATTCATTAATAGAAATGAATGAAATTCTTATGCAGTATTCTTGGCTTGAGCACCTTCCGCAGTAATAATACGTTTGTATATGTCAAGAAGGGCGCTTCCAGGCGTTGTCTGGTTTGGCCAATAGTGAGCCACATGATCCCTTGACAGGTATTAGCTTAAGATCAGCCCATAATAACTTTAAGAAAAACCGTACCATAGTCGTGCTTCTAAGGACTCTCGAGTTTCCTCCCCTTCCAAGGTTTTATGAATGAAGCCGCCAACCGCATGAAGCAAGCGTCGAAGTTCTTTCGCTCGTCGATTCTTGTCCGGGATACCTTCTTTGGTGCATTGTGATATTTGTTTTAGATGGTCCCGGATTGGTTTGAAAACCATTCTGAGTGTATTGTCGTTGTTTATAAAGGCACCGCCGTATTCGCGATTTCGATGGCGGGAATGAATGTCATCATGATGCTTGCTACGAATTTTGCCAACCTCAGATAAACTCTTTCGAGCATCAGTAGTCGTGGGTGTGTTTTGACGATCGCTACTACCGCGACTTCCACGAGCATGCACACGATATCTCAATGTATCCGATTCTCGACGTTTACGAGTGGTTGATGGAACAGGAGAGGCAGAAACGCTGCCATTATTGGGTTGGCGCGAGTAGCTTTGCTTTTTGTTATTACGATGGTGATTCTCCACCGCCTTCTTTGCTGCGGAGCTGGTGCCATTGCTCATCTTATCTTTAAGAACAGACAGAAGGTAGTCGGCACGACGCACCAAATGAACAGCACCAGGCGATTTCATCCCTTCACCATTTTTTGTTATTTCGCTTTTGCGATCCGCGCGATGTTCTTCCAGAAAAAACTTGTCGGCAAGAGCTAGATCAGGATCATCTCGAATTTGTACCCATGATCCATATCCATGCCGCGCTATTCCAACACAAAGCATCCCATCTTCCCGCGCCCCCCAAGTACAGGAATAATCTGCTGCTTTCGTCGCCTCAGGAATTCGAAAAGTTTTCGGGTCAGCTAACCCTGATGTAGCCTGTCGAAGAAGTCGCATCTCGTTAGGCCGTTCAACAATCGTCTCTGCATTCAAACGTTTAACCCCCCCATAGTTGAAAAGAACGGCTTTGCGCTCCTTTTTTGTAAATGTTTTGCCCTCACGCTCAAGAGCACGGATTTCATCATTCGCTTTCTGCAAGTGTTGATTGGCAGACTGAATAATTTCTCTAAGAACCCTCTTCACAATCGATGGGTCTCTATCCGAGAGCTTTGCTTCTCGGAGGATATCTTCCTCGCGATCGCTAAAATCTCCATAGCGCAAGTATGCACGAGCAAGGTGACGAATTTCCTTCTCAGTCAGAGGCCGTTTCGGGTCTGGCGTTGGAGGGACGTCAGAGTCATCATCAGCATCAATATTCACTTGCTGTCGAGCTCTCCGCTTCGCCTGCCGCTCTTCTCGTTCATCCATCATACCTCTCCTTTTCCTGGGTCGACTTCGTTCAATTTCTTCCGCGAGATACTTGGCTTCCAAATCTTTTTGCTCTTCGGTCTTGATCTTTTCTAATTCTTCCTTTGGGATTATCTCATCCCAAGTAAGGTCGTCCACTTTGACGTCAACAAACTCAAAAGCTTGGAGGAACTCTTCACCTCCATCTGCTTCCATGCCTTCAGCTTGTTCCGTTTTGTGTTCCTCGGCATTTGCAAGAACGGCATCAATGTCGAGCTCTTCCAATTTCTTTTGGTTACCAGATTGCTCAAACATTCGCTGGCCACGCCGCTTCAATATACGGGATATATCTTCTGAGGAAGTCGGCTCATTGACGTGGTGGCCGGCACGGACCATCTTATCCTTTAATTCGGTAGCCTCCTTGTCCGTCACACCTCTTTGGATAGTAATGAATTCAAGAAGTAACTTATTTCTAGCTCTCTCTATAACTTCTTCTTCAACAGTATCTTTTGACACAAGTCGATAGACGCTGACGGGCTTTGTTTGTCCAATGCGATGAGCTCGAGCCATTGCCTGCAAATCTGCTTGAGGGTTCCAGTCTGAATCGAATAAAATGACGGTATCTGCGGTCATCAGATTGATGCCAAGGCCTCCTGCACGAGTTGAAAGAAGGAAAGCAAAGTCGGTACTATCCGGAGCGTTAAAATGCTCAATGGATAAGCGACGAGGCCCAGCTGCAATAGTGCCATCCAACCGCTGGTAGGCAAATCCTCGAGCGTCCATATAATCGGCAAGGATATCCAGCATGCGAACCATTTGACTAAAAATAAGGACTCGATGACCGTCGTTCTTCAATTTCGCTAGCAGCGGGTCCAGCAACATCATCTTTCCACTGCTGGTAATGAGAGCTCTTAAAGCATCATCTCGTCGGGTGCTGCCTTGTAAAATTCGATCTTCTGCATTGGCAAACATGAAAGGATGATTACTTGCCTTTTTCAATTCCATTACAATATTAAGCAAGGATTGTTTCTGGCCTTTAGCGCCCTGGTTAAGAGCAGCATAATTCTTGGTGAGAATGTTTTTGTAATATTCCAATTGGACATCTGAGAGATGAACCCGGATAATCTTTTCTGACTTTGGCGGCAAGTCACTTTCAACCTTAGACTTGGTACGACGAAGCATGAAAGGTTGGATGGCCTTTGTTAATTCAGCTAATTTGAAGCTTGCAGCCTCTGAGCTTAAATCCATGTCCTCATCAATCTCAATCACTCCCGGATTTAAGAAGTCCATCAAGGCCGAAAGCTCTCCAAGATTGTTTTGGACCGGTGTTCCCGTAATCAGTAGCCGACTTGGTGACTTGAATTCAACTAGTTTTGCGTACAGCTGAGAATCCCGATTTTTCAGACGATGTGCTTCGTCAACAGCCAGGAATTGCCATTTTATTTGGCTAAGGAAGGACGCGTCGACCAATACATATTCGTAGGTTGTCAAGAGAACATGGAACTTGGGACGTTTAACACTGCCATCGACAAGAAGTTCGTATTCTTTAATGATATTCCGAGACGCCTCATTCCCACTGTAAACCACGTAATTCAAGTCGGGAGTCCAATAATCGAATGTCTCAGCCCATGAGGGCATTGTAGAAAGGGGCACTACCACAATGAAAGGCCCTTGTTGGTTTCTTACATGGCGAAGCCAGTTAATAAAGGCGACAGTCTGTACCGTCTTTCCCAATCCCATTTCATCAGCAAGAACCACGTTTCGACCACGAACCCAGTTGTATGCCATGAAATTAACACCTTTCACTTGGAAGTCCTTTAATTGGCCGTTACAGACGAATTCTGGAGTCCCGTGAATGGGTTCGAAAGCCGAGCGAGTGGCCTGATTCGACTCTATTTTGTTAGAGACAGGAGGACGCGAACAACGGTCCAGATAACGATCGATTTCCTGTTGAGCAATAGTGCTGACAAGCTCTGCGGTTTCCCAGGTGCAACACTCGTAAAAGAGGCGTTTCCATTTAACGTAATATTCAGTAACTTCGTTGACTTTGCGGGAACCAATGACACGTTCAACTTGTTTGAAATCCTCTATCGCTTCAATATCGCGCTCACGGTCTAGGTTCCACTTTTCTTTTTCTTCAGGAATCATATCTTCCTTCATAAATGATAGCTCTTGCATAAGCACCTTTCGGACGTAATTATCAAGGCGACGCATGCCACGACTGTCAATAAGGGACTCATCGGTTTCCCAAGTTGCATGGTAATGCGACTTTCCTTGCCACTTGATATAAAATTCGAAATCGGAGCGGCCAACATCAAAACTCGAGAGGTCGATGTCGGTTTTTAAACGATGATTGAGGACGACATCAATGGCGCGACGGTTGTCGTCAACTACGTTCATCCAATCCAGCGGCGTCATGTTATCTGATTCATCTCCAAACAAATCATCGTCATCGTCCTCATTGTAATTTAGAATCTTATTGGAACGACGCGTTGAAAAGCGAATTTCGCCATGGGTTGGCACCAAATCGGCTTTTGACTGCAGCAGTCGACGACGTTTGGCTTTCTGACTACTACGAGAGTCACTGTAGACGTCAGTTGATGCATCTGTATCAGAGTTCCGCGACTCCGAACGTGATTGTCGCTTTAGAGGACGCGTTATTTGATGGCGTCTCCGCTTCAGAGGTCTTGAGATTTCATCAGGTTCAGAGTCTGTAGTGGTCTGGATAGTTCGCCGAACTGAACGCGTGCGGCTGCTTCGGCGCAACCCGTATAGGCTTGGGTTGTTCCGAATGAAATCACCTTCATCAATAGGCGACTTGCGCTTAACACCTCTTTTCAATTCACGATCTGATGTGTATGACGAGCACGATGGGATAACTTCTGACGCATCCTCCATTGGGGAATCGTCATCGCCATCCACCGATATCTGGTCGTCCCGAGAGGAATTAACCGCTTCATAATCCGAGGAAGACACGAAAGTCACCCCAGCTTGTGTCACGCCATTAACCCCAGCGGTTACCGGTATTTGTTTATGCTGATCATCTATGTCTGCAATCATATTGTCCGCAGCATCGGAGTTCAATTGGCCGTCATTCTGTTGCTTTAGTATTGAAGGCGCCTTTTCCAGACTGTTTAGATTGTCTGAGTGTATAATAGTGCGATTGACAGGTGCGAGAGGAGCTGTTCCAGTGCTTGGGATCACTATGGCGGAGGCTAAGGGTAGGAAGGTTAGCATTGCACTGGTAACGTAGGGGCAAAGTCGTCCTGAGCGGGAGGGACTGATAAGCGGAGAATAGGCGACCCGAAATACAAGATTCTTGAACGAAATTAAGCTCGAAGAGCTATGGATAACAAGGTTCAATGAAATGTGATGCTAAGTTCAAAAGATCGATGAAGGGCGGATGAAAGAAAAGCAGAGGGGTTTAGGAACGCCCGAGAGGGGGATAACAGCTATGGTGAGTCTGAATTTAAAAGCAAGGCATGTTTCCCATCTCAACCGAAGAAAAAGGGCAACGCGCGTATAAATGATACCCGAATACCAGATTAACTGGAGGGTCGTAGAAAGAGAACTACTGAAGCACACATGCGAAGAACGAAAAGTCGCGAAGATAAACCAAAATGAAAAGGAAAAATGACTTACGATCCATAGCTTGGATCACCCAAGCGAATGGAGAGGCGATTCCCAGTACTAATAACTATGAGAATGCGTTGTGCTGAAAAAAGTATTGGTATGTAAGGAAAGGTATGTGAAGGATGAACTGAGTGTTGGAGAGAAGAAGAGTCGTGGATGGTTGGAGCGAGAACACCAGTGGTCGGGCCGGGGTAAAGAGTGGGAAGATTCCTAAAGAGGTTTAGATTGGTTTAGAGCGCTCCTCTAGTCCTATTTCGCCTCTAGCGCGGCTGAACAAGCTCTTTGGTGGTTACTCAGCGCTGATTGGCCTGCGCCGGATCACCGCTGATACTGTGTACATACATAGTATTACAAGTACTCCGTACGGAGTACGGAGTACGGAGTAATGATTCAATAGATTTCCAAGCTTGTTGCTAGTTCCAATCGAACCAATCACGTCCAACCATCCTACACTACATACTGTGTAGTACAAGGTTAACTAATAACTTAGGTAAGCTAATACGTTAGGTAACTTACAGTACTCCGTACTCTGTACACAGTAGACAGTTATTGTAGGCAATCCATCCCACAAAAGTTTCATAAGCATTTTCCAGTTTTATCTGTATCCTGAACAGCATTCTTTACTTACCTACTTCCTGCCTTCACTGCGTAAATTGAATCAGTGTAAAGTTGCGTCAACTCGAGAGCTATCAGATCTCCTTCATTGGAAAAATAAGGAAGAAGAAAAAGCAAAAGAAATCCGGGCTTTTCTCTCAGGTTAACCATAGTTGTGGCGGGGTACACCACTCGAGTTGTTTGAGCACCTAGAGCCAGGAGTTCATCGAGCCCAAAGGAGGCACAGTTACCATGTCGGATAAGCTGACCCGGTATGGCCTTTGGTGATCTGTTACATGATATTTCTAACTTCTATCTCAAAACAGCATTGCGATTGTCAATAGTGACAAAGTATTTCCTGCACTCTGGCCCCCTTCTCCTCCACCAGTCTTCAATCAAAGATCCTTAAAACTTCATTATCGCAAGTCTCTGAATGTTGTCGCTGATACTCAGTTTTACTTTCTTTGTTTTTACAGTGCAAACCGAAAGTAAGTTACCAGTCCAATTTCGAGTTTTAGGGATTATGATGGCATTCCTTTTGGTATATCTGCTAATCCGATTCAATCAGAAATGTCGTCAGGAATGTAAAAAGTCTTGCCCTGTTGTGAGGACGGGAAAGCTGTGTATCGAAGTTACACCAGAATCCAAAATTGCCTTCATTTCAGAGAGATTGTGTATAGGATGCGGCATTTGCCCGAAAAAGTGCCCCTTCGGCGCAATTCACATTATCAATCTCCCTACGAACCTTGAGACACAGGTAACGCATCGTTATTCAGCGAATAGTTTCAAGCTTCATCGACTACCGATGCCACGACCCGGCCAAGTTCTCGGTTTGGTAGGAACAAATGGTATTGGGAAAAGTACGGCTCTCAAGATTCTCAGCGGGAAACTGAAACCAAATCTTGGTCGTTACGACAATCCTCCTGATTGGGAAGAGATTCTCAAATATTTCCGGGGATCAGAATTACAAAGTGAGAGGAGGTCTGATGCAGAAGGGCTTCAATTTGGTCTAATAGGAGATATAGATTACTTTACCAAAGTCCTTGAAGACGACCTCAAGGCTGTTGTGAAACCGCAATACGTTGACCAAATTCCCAAAGCTGTCAAAGGAACTGTGAAATCAGTAGGCCCTCTTATTAAGGCAAGGGCTCAGATGGATAACATGGATCATGTCATGAAAGTTTTAGGTATTTAAAGGTCCCATACTTTGAAACCCCACAATTTACTAATGGGCGATGTTTATAGAACTCAATCAGGTAAAGGACCGTGACATTAACCTACTATCAGGCGGAGAGCTCCAGCGTTTCGCGATTGGCCTTGTTTGTGTTCAGCAGGCAGATGTGTAAGTTTAGTTCACACATGATGGGATCCATGGCTCACTTTCTGGAAACCAGTTACATGTTTGACGAGCCATCGTCGTATTTGGATGTGAAACAGCGCCTTAGCGCAGCGCGCACGATCCGAGAATTACTTCGGCCAGATGATTATGTCGTCGTTGTGGAGCACGACCTGTCTGTACTCGATTACCTGTCCGATTTTATCTGTGTGCTCTATGGCCGCCCTGCTGTGTACGGCGTAGTGACACTGCCAGCTTCGGTTCGCGAGGGCATAAATATTTTTTTGGACGGTCATATTCCTACAGAAAACCTCCGCTTCCGAGAAGAATCTTTGACTTTCCGGATCGCGGAAGCAGGTGATGACTTCATTGTAGACCAAGGCAGGGCTTTCAGTTATCCGTCAATGGAAAAAACTCTTGGCTCCTTCCACCTCAGTATCGAAGCCGGCAGGTTTACAAATTCGGAAATTGTCGTTATGATGGGAGAAAATGGCACTGGCAAGACAACATTCTGCAAAATGTTAGCTGGAGTTGAGAAACCAGATGGTGCTAACACGGTTCCGACAATGAACATCAGCATGAAACCCCAAAAGATAACCCCGAAGTTTCAAGGAACAGTTCGCCAGTTATTTTTCAAACGCATCAAAGCCGCGTTTCTTTCACCTCAGTTTCAGACCGATGTCTATAAGCCTCTTAAAATCGATGATTTTATCGATCAGGAGGTCCAGAACCTTTCGGGGGGAGAACTGCAACGAGTTGCTATCGTCTTGGCCTTAGGAATGCCCGCGGATATCTATTTGATTGATGAGCCAAGTGCATATCTCGATTCGGAACAACGTATCGTGGCCGCTCGAGTTATCAAGCGCTTTATAATGCATACCAAGAAAACGGCATTCATTGTCGAACATGATTTCATTATGGCCACCTATCTTGCTGATCGAGTTATAGTCTTTGATGGCAAACCGTCAATAGACGCAAGGGCAAACAAACCCGAATCCCTCCTAACAGGATGCAATAGGTTCTTGAAAAATCTAGATGTTACTTTCCGGCGCGATCCGAACAGTTATCGGCCGCGAATCAACAAAGACAAAAGTCAGCTAGACCAGGAGCAGAAACTTAGTGGAAATTATGTGAGTCATCAAGTTTGTGGTCTCTGTGTTTTCCTATTGACAATGATGTGCAGTTCTTCCTTGAAGAGGAGAGTTGAAGAGAAGGACACCAAAAGGAACCAAATGCCGATGGCTCTTGGGCGCGTATATGGCTGAAATGCATAGATCATTTGTGATGACATTTCAAATTACTTTACACTTTTGGAAATCGAAGAAACAGCGACATACGGTTACCCGTTCGGGCTAAGAAGAGCCATGTGTACATATCATGGAACACCTTTTGCCTCGATCACGAAACTGTTCGAAAGGAGTTGGTTTCTATTGATGCCCCTGCCCTAAAAAGCTGTTGCAACATGCGGTCTCGAAGTTCAATCATTTCGCCTTTCAGATTGAAGCATCTTTTTGCGCCAACCAGGGAATGACAATCATATTATTAAGGGTTGATGTATTCCTTGTACTGAGTCAGAGTCGAAGCTACTGGGGTGTATCAGAGATGGAATGTCTGGTACACAGAAGGATCTGAAATTTGAGTCATGGTTGATGATAAATTGCTTCACGTAGAAAGCTTTGCAAGTTTCTCTCTTTTAAATGCTCATGCTGCATTTTCAGTATTAATTTATGTCATAAAAATGAAGCTGCAGATGCCAAGCCCACTAGTTAACTAGTTGTTGGAATCTCTACAGTAAAATCACCAAAATCACCCTTTATCTTGTGTGTATTTGCCTGGATCTTACAGACCCTGGCCATAGCTTGCTTATTTACATGCAGAGATTTTTTCTTGACATCCTCTTACACATGACTACATTTCCAGTCAATCAAAAGTCACAGTGTTGTGTCTTTATTTTTCAACACATTTTCACAGGCAAATTCACACTGTCTTTCTAGTTAACAACTTGTTTATAAATTGAATTTTCAGCTTCTGAGTTAGAATTAAATAATTGTAAGTTTGTGAAATAAGTTGAGTTTTGCTCTGATTTACTTCTTTTTCAGTAAATATGTGTCTTGTTAATTTATTGCTGTTGTTGTGACAAACTGATTTGAATTAAAATTTCATCAACTGCAATTTAATTTGCAGTCTTAATTTTGTTTAAATTCTTCACAAATATATTATTTAAATCTTTCAAATTTTTTTCATTCTTAAGCTTTTTTTTTTCAGCATTTTAATATGACATTCTGCAAATTTTGCAGCTTTAATTGCTTGTAAAAATTCTGAAACTCATTCTTAAAAAATGTTTTAATCAACTCATTGATAATCATGCTGTTCATTGATATATATATAATTCAAATTTGTTTATTTATAATCTTCTGCTACAGTTAATGATTATGAATATCAACATGTCATAATTTGATTTGCAATCTTGCTATATTTTTATTAATAAATCAAATCATTTGTTGATTATTATATTAAACTGTTATTTCATGTTGCTCTAAATTTACAATCAATTTTTTTAGCAATAAATTAATATAAATGCTCTTCTTAACTGCTTGAGACAATGCTAACAGCTCTGCTTCAGTTGTAAATGTGATGACAGTATTTTGCTTGTTAGCTCATCAATCAATCAGATTTCTGAATAACTTCATAACATATGTTTGAAAACTCTTGTGATTAAAAGTGTTGTTTATAAATAATATATCACTAGTTATAATTAGCTTGTTTTCATCTTTATATGTTAGAAAAAAATATTTGAATTGACTAAAATAATTTAATATTCAGTTCACAGCTGCATGATGTTTGTTTAATGAGTTTATCATAAATCACAAAAGTCTGAAGACTGCAAAAATTATATTCAGATATGTTGTAATAATAATATATAAAAGAAATTTAATTTTTTATTAATATTTTGTAATAAATGATTGAAAAGCTTGAACATCATTTGAAAATAATTTTTTTTATTTATTAAAATATTATTTAATGTGAATAAATCATCTGCAAGTTTGAATATTTTATTAATATATAATGTTTGATTCAGTTAAATTTTGTCTGCAGCACAATTTTTTATAATTTTTATTTTTAAAAATTATTGAAAATTTTTTTTTTCTGAGATGTTAAAATTTTATTTGATTCATAATATTTTTATTATATTTTTTGCTTTCAGCTTGTCTTTCTTGTGAAATTTTAGTATTATATCATCAATATAAAAAAATAAAATTATGTTTTTTTTTAAAAAGCAGCACAGCTTATGTGATATTTATTTAAATTTTAATTTCAGTAGTTTTTGTGTAAAAAGCTTCTGTCAAAAAATTGAAAACTTTCTTAGACTGTAAAAAGTTTTATTCAATTGTAAAATCATATTTTTTTTTTATCTGCTCAGTGACATTTGCATGTAAATTTTTTCATTCAATAAAACATGTATGAAGATATTAATAACATCATATTGCTTCAATTTTAAATTAAAACAAACTGCTACAGTCATCATGATTCAGAAAAATCTTGCTGCTAGAGTTGTTATGTATGTATTTTTTGTTTTAATTTTTGCTTGTTGATTTTCTCTCATTATAAATCTTGTTTTGCATTTAATGTATTTTTCATACTTATCAAACTTATATATATATACTCATATGCAATTAAGAATCTGACAGCTGTATGTCTTCTTTTTCTTGATAAATGATCATGAGTTTGTTAATTTATGATTTTGCAAATGATTTTCTTCAGTTTGTTTAAATTATTCAGCTAATGAATGATTTTTCACTTTATTTTAATGAGTTGAAGCATCTGAAAGATTCTTGTGATGTAAAGTATGAAGATTTTTAAAATTGTGTTTTATTAAACACTTTACATCTGTTTTTATAATTGTTTTATTTTTTATGCATTTTACTTGTTGTATTTTTCTTTCAGTCACAAATGCAGTTTTTTAGAATTCAAAAAATTTATCAAAGTAATAAATTTTTTTTTTGTGTTGTTGCTTCAGCTGTATGATTGTGAAAAAACTTGTTTCAGATGTTTCTGAAGACATAAAATATGATTTGCAAAAATTTATTTTGATAAAAATTTATTTAATTATTGAAAATAAATTTTGTATGTCAGTTAAGCTGTTTGTAAAGTTCATAACATTTGAAAAAAAATTAAATATTTCATTATTTTTAATTTTCATTTTTTTCTGAAGTTTTTTTATTCTGATAAGAAAAGTTTTGTACTGTTTTTGTTGTGATGAGTTTTTTAATTTGTTAGATTCTGAAATCTTCTGCAAAAGCTCTTGCAGCTTTTCTACACTCAGATGTTTGAGTTGATTTTTAATTGTTTTTTTGAGTTGTTCAATATTTTCATTAAAAAACTCATTTTCATTAAATATCACATTCTGAATGTAAATTATTGCATTAATTATAAAATTTCAAATCTGATAAATGTTTGTTGAGTTGTACTTTATAAAAAATTTTATTCAGATTTTTGATTTGAATTTTTTCAACTGTTGAATTTTTTTTTAACATTTTGCTTGTTAAGATAAATACTTTACAATTATATACATGTAAATGTGCATGTTGAGACTTTTTTTTTTAATCTCAGCATCATCTCTGCATGAAATTCAAATGTAAAATTGATTGTAAAAAATTCTTCAATCATACATTTGTTTTGAGATTTAATTATACAAATATATAATTATTTGATTTATTTCTGATCACAATTTGTTTAACAATCTTGCTGTCTCTCTCATTGCATGTAATTTTTTTTTATTATTGTTTTTAACTGCTCTGCAGTTTTGTTAAAATCTTGTGTATGAAACAAAAACAATTTCTTCATTATGTTTTTTTTATTGAGAAAATCATTGATAATTTAACTGTTAAATATTTTGTTGTCAGATTTAATGACTTGCATTTTGAAGTCATGAGATTTCATGAGCACTAGTTAATGTTTTAAAGTTGTTAGAATTTCTGTATGCTCACATGAGAATAAGTAGTAGTTTTAAGTAAAGTCTGATTAATAATTCATTATAATCATCATTTGTTTTATGTTTTGAATTTTTGATTTATAATTGTGAAAATGTATTGTTATTTTTATCTTCAGAGTCAACAAAAGCTTTTTAAATTTTTTTTAAATTTGTTATTTTGTTTTTGAGCAATCACAATCATCACATTTCACAACTCTAGAATCTTAAATTCAAATATTCATAACACATTTAACAAGCTGTTTCAATTGTTCTGAGTTGACATGTTCAGTTTATAAATGTTAATATAATGCATCTTCACTTAAAAGTTTCTGATTCATTCAGATGTTGTAAAGATTTCTGCAAGTGAAAAACATTTATTTGAGATACAAATAATTCACAAATATATTTTCTAAAATGTATTGATCATGTGCTTCTGTTAGAATTGCTATTTTTTTATTAATTAATTTTTTTCAGATGCAGTTGAACTTTTGATGTGTGTTTCATCAATAATTTGATTGTTAAAGCTTCTGTAAAAACATCAAATTTGTTGCAAAACTCTCACAATATGCAATGTTATAGAATTTTAAAATTCTTTATCTGTTTTTACTTTTTTTTTGATAGTGAATGTTTATATCAACATTGCTGTAATTTTTTATAAAAATAACTGTTTTGTCTGCAATTTATAAGAATAAAGTAAAAAATCTATTCAATTGATGTATAAAATAGATGTGAGATGACTACTATTCACTTAATCAATAAGAAAATCAATAAGCAAAGAATATAGTTGTTAGGCAAAAGAAATTGCCACTGATTCTCTCAATGAAGAAAAAAATCAGTGTGTTATTTATATGTGTGTTATGCTTGCTAAAGCTAATCAAATTAAGACTAGTTACATTGAGAAAAGAAACAGTGTTAGCTTTTGTGAAGCTTATAACTGAAATTTTATAATTTTTTCTTCTTCACAAAAATTTTGATTTTTTCAGAGCATATAAACTCAATAACTATTAAAATCTCAATAAAAAATCTTCACAAGAATTAAAAAATTTTATGAGAAAAAAGTTGTTTCTTCATGAGAAAAAAAAGTGTTTTTTTAGCTAGCAAAACAACTTTATGATACAGATGATATCAGTTATATTAAATTTCATCATGACAGCTTTATTATTTACTAGATTTTCACAAATTAAATCTGATGATGTAAGCATCAGCTTTTATCACTTCAGTTTTGTAAAATACTTTCACAAAAGCAGTTGCTGATTCACAAAGCAAAAAAAATCTGTTGAAATCATTTAATTGTGCATAATCTTGAAGAAATGTTATGCATTTTAATTAAAAAATGCATGACAACTTTAATGATTATAATGAGATTTAAATTCATAATCTTCACTGTTGCAGTTGTACATAATACAACTGCATCAGTTAAACAATTGTTGTTGTAATTTCTTGTTTTGATTTATAAAAATTCACTTTTCATTCACAAAAATGAATTTTTTCTAATTAAGTATAGCTTGATTTTACAAAAATGATAACAACAGCTTTTAGCAATTCAGTTTTTTTCTTTTTTTTTTTTTCTTGATTAAATCAAAATTTATCTTCAGTAAGTACAATTTTTTCAGCATCAGATTCATCAGTTTCATCAAAAAAAAACTTTATAAGAAATTTTTATTACTTTACAGTCAAAATGAAACTCTGCAAGTTTATATTAACTTCACAAGCAATCAGCATTGTGAGTTATTAGTTTTGTGAATTATTTAATTTTTGCAAATCAACACAAATTGAGTTAAGTTTTTACAAATTGAGTTAACTGAAAATATAGTGCACAATCATGATTAAAATCAATTTTAACAATAATATATCATCATGTTTCACTTCAATATTTTAGAAGAAAATAAATTCTGATTTATTGTGCTGTTAAATACAGAAAACTTTAATGTTGAAATGTTGATGAGTGCTGATTTTATGAACAATTTTTATATTTCACAAATAAATTTGAAATTTCACAAAATAAGATTATAAAATTTCAGCAGAGCTTGCTTCACAAATGTTTTTTACAAGCTTTCATGCTAACAATTTCATAATTTTTTTTTTCATGATAAGTTTTCAAAATTTAAATTCACATTTCAAAAATTTCTGATCTGTACAAAAAACTGATTCTGATGTTTTTTTTATAAGCAAGTATTTTTCAGCACAAAGTTATCAATTAACTTTGATGAATTCAGCAAGGTTTTATGATTAAATTCTGATGAGTTTTTTTTACAAACAAACTCTGATTAACTTTGCTGCTTTTTGTGAGCAGAATTAAATTTTAACAAGTCAATTTCATCATAAAATGCAAGAGCTTGATCTGCATGCACAAACTTCACAAGCAATTTTTATTGTTTATTTTGTTGAACTCAAGCATTTATTTCATTATAACAATAAAATGCAATCAACTTCACAAGTCATTAATTTTGCATCAGTGATGCAGACAACTTTAAGAATTTTTAATTCTGCATTAATGATGCAGATAATTTCAATAATTTTTGCTGATCATACTGTTACTTTCTTCACTTCACAATAAATTTTTGAAAGTGTATTTGTTTCACTGTTGAGCAGTCATGAAAAAAATATGTTTCATTTTTCTGCAAAAACATTTTCATAAAGTAATTCTGAGAAATAAAAAACTAATTGCAGTGCATCAGTTAATGTTCTGCAATGCTGTCAATGAAATCATCAGATTTCATTAGCAATTTCACAAAATGTTTGAGTGACAAGCTGCTTTCATAACTTGTTTTCTGAAAGTTGCTTTAAAAAATATTCATCAGTCACATCAGTGACACTTTCAGAACTGTCTTCATCATTAATCAGTACTGATTTCAGATTTTTCATCAGAAAGCTTTACTGAATCAAAGCATTAATTTTCAAATTAATTAATTTAATTGATGCAGCTGATCAAAAAAGTTTTGTGACTCAGATTCAGTTTTATAAAGCAGTGTTGATAATTTAGACTGAATAATTACTTTTACATAAGCAAAAATGTAATCAGTGTTAAGAACTGAGCACAACTCACAGAACTCATTAATTCATTTTGTGCATGTTTGATGAATTTTATGAAAAATGCAATAATTGTTTTTATTGAAATGTTTTTTGTTTTTTTCAGAAGTAAAAACATTTCAGTATGCAATTATGATGAAAATAAAAATGAAATGTTGTGATATGCAGTAAATCATGTAATATAAATTTATTATCAAGAATATAATTATTATTAAAATTCAAACATTTTTTCATATAAAACTTGTAGAATAAGTAACTAAAATCATTCACAAATATTATATACATGTTATACTTTTTCAAAATAAAATTTCTAGTTCTTTACAGAACAATAAAAAACTCACAAGTTAAATTTGTCAGAATTGACATTATAATATTTGACAAAAAACTTTCATAAATATTTGAGATTTGCAGCAGATTTTCAGATGAACTCATTTTTTTTGTTTTTATATTTTTTTCATTGAACAAAATACTGAAGTTGTCAGTTTTTCTTGTGAGAATTAGTTATAGTTTTAACTTGAAATTTCTGTTTTTCTTCAAGTGCTTCACAGACTGAATGATAAGTTGTGCTATTAACATCATTCATTTTTTTGTAATTGCAAAGCAAAAATACATAAAAAACATTGTGAATACTCACAAAATCTGATGAAAGTTTCAAACAATAAACTTGCTTGTTTATTTTTTTCACAATTTTACAAAAATCAGTACATAAAAAATCAAGTTTTTTACTCACACAAATTGTTTTGATATTTTTTAAACTAAGTTAAATTTTATTTTCAACAATGTAGAATTTTGATGTATGCTTTTTATCATAATACTTCTTCTGATAAACTTGTGTCTTCACAAAAAATTTTTTAACTTGATTTCAGCATTCACAGATGATGTTCATTCAATTTCAGAAGTTTTTTATCTCAAAAATATACTTACTTGATTTTACAAGAATTATTTGTGAATTCAGCTCATACATGACTTGAAAAAAAAATTTTTTTGTTAAAAAATACTGAAAATTGTTGTAAGCAAACTCAGCAAGAGATAATCAGAATACTCAGTTATTTTAATTATAATTGATAAAATTTCACAAATATTGTTTCAGAATATTATTCAATCATTTAGTTTGATCATTCATCTGAAAATGAAAAACAATACTTAAATTTTGCAAAATTTTCAATATGTGTAAAAAATCATTTCAGAATTCACTGATAAATAAAAATTCACAATCAGAAATTATATTCAGAAATATTTCATGAAGTTTTATAATTTTACAAATAATAAAATGTGTCAATTGCTCTGCAGTGAGCTTTTTAATTACAAAAATGAAGTGAGTCATCTTGCTAAAGCAGTCAACAATCACTAAAATGCAGTTAAACTCAACTTTCTCAATGTTTTTACTTCACAGAAAATCAGTGATAATGTTTATGCTAATTTGATTTTAAGAATTTACAGAAATTAGCAATGAATTAAGTTTTTTATATAATTTAATTTTGATAACTTGCAAATTCATGCATACTTCACAGAATTCACAATATTTCTAAATTATATTCTTTATTTGTAGTTAATAATATTTTTGCAAAAATAACTTGTAAATTCACTTCATAGCAAAGTGATTTGTCAAAAATGTATCATAATGTTATTTAATTAACTCTAGTCATAAAATCTTGTTGACTGAGATGTATATATGATCATTGTAGAACAACATGTTCTTATTAAAAATTTATTTTTTTGTAAATCAAAAGTGAAATTTTATTTTCTTTTTAATTTTTACTGCATGCTCATCAACATCTAGCAGTTCAGATAATGCTAAAATAAAATTGCAGAATGTTTCATTTGTTCTGTAAAAATTTTTAATATCATAAAAATTTTCATCATAAATTAATTTACAAACACTCACAATCTTCAGTTTAAATTTTTTATTCTCATATGTTTTGTCTGAAAAAATCTTCACAAGTAGTTTTTTGATTTATATCATAAACTTTGCAGAAAAAAATTGTGCATCATTTTTTTTTTTCAAGAAACTTGAATGAAGCATTTATCAGCTCAATCTTTTTATCAGCACAGCTTGTTTTTTCAAGAAAAAGCATGATACAAAGCTGATTTACAACTTCATGCTTTTGAGTGTTTTTGTGATTTGTTTTTTTCACATAATCTGACTGCTGTGAAGATTCATCAGTTAAGTTTTTTTTCTTTTTCTGATGTTTTACAATAAATCAAAAAATCATTAACTTTTGAGCTCAACAAACTTGTCATCTAGATAAGTTTTTTGCTGTTGCAAAGTAATGAAAATTATCATGATTTGTCATTACTAGAACAAGCTTTTGTGAATTCTCTAGTCAATAACATCAGTGTTTAAAAAATTCAACAATGATCAAAAGTTTTTGATTATGAATATCATAATTGCATTTCACAAATTTCATTTTTCATGAATACACAATTACAAATATTCAGTTTCAGAAATTATTCAATTGAATGATGATTTTTGAAAAGATAAAATTAAAAACATCAGTTTCAAGACATATTTGACAATCAGAATTAAAGTGATGAAGCATGACAGCATTCACAAAAAATTTTTTTAAGATATAAAAAATTTTGTAAGTTTTTTTTGTGAGAAAATTTTTTTTATTTTTCTTATTCAATTTTTATTTTTTGCAACATCTGACTTTCTTATTTTGTTTTTCACTTTTCAGCATATTAGTAAGGTCTAAAGCAATTTTTGAGAACTTTGAAATAAAATGATAGTAAAAATTTGCAAATTTTAAAAATATTTAAATATTTTTTTGTGAATTGAGTTCTGATCAGATCAAAATGATTTTCACACATAATTTTTTTATAAATATTTCATCAGCTGATACAATATATTCAAGAAAATTTATTTTGCAAATATTAAAATAACACTTGAAAATTTTGCAATAAAGATTTGCTGTCATGAGTATCTTCAAGACTTGATGAACATATTGAACATAATTTTTCTCATTTATGAAGTATATCACAACATTATTCAGATAGATTATTATAAAAGTATCACAATCACAAAAAATCTTGTTGATATAAAACTGAAAAGCAGCTGAAGCATTTGACAAATCAAAAAAAATCACACAATATTCAAAAAGTTTTAAAAATGTGTGAAAGACAGTTTTTCATTCATCTTTCTCTCAAATGCAAAGACAATGATAAGCATTCTTGACATCAAGATGAGTAAAAATCTTAGCATCTGCAAGATATTTCAAAAGCTTCTCAATTAATAATAATGAATAACAGTTTTTTACAGTTTTGAAGTTCAAGTCACAATAATTCACATACATTTATAAATCATCATTTTTTTTGAAAGCAAACATAATTGATGTCTTCACAAAAGATTTGAAAAATCAGATGAAATTATGAGCAACTGTATTATTGAGATATTTGCAAAGCATCTCAGTTTCATTCTCTGAAAGTTGATAAATAAAATCAAAAATAAGCTTTTTTTCAAACTTAAGTTCAATAATCAAGTTTTTTTTCTGATGAGAAGCCAGCTTTCAAGCTTTTTGTTCACTGAAAGTTTTCACAAGATTTTTATAAATTTCAGATATTTAAAAATTATAATTCATGATGATTATTCTCTCAATTTTGCAGCATGTCATCATGTAAATAAACTTTTTTTCTTGCACTAAATTCTTCACATTAACTGATTGAATCATCACAAGTGAATCATGTGAAGTTTTCTGAAAACAAATTAAATAATTTTTTCATGAGATGATGAAATCATGTTGTGAAAGTTAAGTCATGTTTAGAATCATATCATCATTTATATTAACAACAATGACTTGCTCACAAAAAATTTGTGTTTGATTTTAAAAATTTCAACACTTGAAGACAATGTTCACAACATTTTCAGCATTAAAAAATTCTTGATTTCTTTCAGTAATCTTGAGAGAAATTTTCATTAAATGTATTTTCAGTTCTAGTGACTTCACAAAATCAGAACTGATAATGAAAGAAATGCAGTAAAAATTCATATAAGTTAATTATTTATGTTCAGTAGATGATTTTACAAAGAATACACTTAATTAAATAAAAAACATGAACAGAAGATTGACATCAAACAATTGCATTACTCTAAAATTATTTTTTTTTAAATTTTCAAATTTTTATTTCTTTTTCTTGAGACAATTAAAAAATTTATGTTTTTTTTCATCACAACTGTAGCAAATAATATTCATGAGATTGATTTTGTTATCAGATTTGTTTTTTTTATTCTTCACAGAATTTTTTATTTTTTTTTAGATTTTTTTTTGAATCAGTTTTGTTGAGATTTATTCACAGAAGTTTTTGCAAAATTTTCATTTTTTTTTAAAAATAAGAATAAAGCACAATCATGTGACAATGATGATTATTTTGTGAAGAATATCTGAAAGTTTCTCTTGTTCATCAAGTTTGAAACACATTGACTTATTCATAACTCACAGAAATAAGTGTTTCATTCATTCAGCATGATTTTTAATTTCATCATTTATTTCATGAAGTTTTTGTTCAAATTAAATGTGAAATTTATTGTCAGTTTCATTGTCATTCTTTCACAAATAAAAAAAATCATCATGAGTTTCTGATGATGTTTTGTAAATTATTTAAATCAGAAAATAAAAAAATCTTCATTTTTTTTCAGATGTTTCTTGTTGAGTTTTTCTTCACAAAATTTTTTCATTTTTTTTAAAATGTATAATGAAGTTTAGTTTTTGCATAATTCACTTTCTGAGAATTTTCAATCTTTGCAAATTCAGTTGAAAATTCAATTTTGAAAAAAAATTTACAAAGCTTGACAAAAATAATAATCTTGTAGTCAGATTTTAGTTCTGACAATTTATATCATTTAGTTTTTTTGATTAAGTTTTCTTGTTGAGTAAACACATCTAAAAACTTCATTCAAATGTGTTTTTTTAAATTAATTTTCAGTTGTTCTGAAAGTAAGATTATATTTTCTAGAAGCTGATTTTGTTTGCAAAGTTTCTCAAGAAACATGATTTTAATGATGAAACATTCACAAAGCATAAAAAATGTATTAATGAATTTTTTGTGAATAAATTCAGAATCTTCTGACTTTGTGTTTTGAGTAAAAAATGTTTTTTCACAAGAAAATTCTGCTGCTTTGTGAGATGTTTCTGAAATCACTTTCATTTAAAAGTTGGCAGGTGATGAGAATTCTTTGTGAGAATTTTCATGAGAAATGAAAAAAATAAATGTTTTTTTCTTGTCCTTAAGAGTCATTTCAGATGTACTTTTCAAAAAAGTGACAAAATATAAAAATAAAGTAAAAAATTTATTCAGTTGATGTATAAAATAGACATGAGATGATTATTATTTACTTAATCAATAAAAAAATCAATAAGCAAAGAATATAATTGTTAAACAAAAAAATTGCCACTGATTTTTTCAATGAAGAGAAAAATTAGTGTGTTATTTATATGTGTGTTATGCTTGCTAAAGCTAATCAAATTAAGACTAGTTACATTGAGAAAAGAGGCAGTGTTAGCTTTTGCAGAGCTTACAGCTGAGATCTTACACAATTAAATTGTCTTCAGTTGAAGTGATTCAGAAATATAAGAATTGAGATATTTTGTTAAAAATCTAAAATGTAAAATCTGAATTCAGTATTGACAAGTTTTTCAGTGAATAATTTTCAATTCTGAATGCTGCTTGATGATTTAATAAAAAAATTGAACTCTGAACTCTCATGTTTTTTATCAGCTTTTTATTCAATTTATTAAAAATTTTAATAAAAAATTTGAAGTTTTTTAGATTCAGATTTTTAATATTTCTCATTTCTTCATTTTTCAACTAAAACAAGTTTAGTCATTTTGAAGCTTTTTATTCAGTTGCATGCATTGTGATTTATTCTCTTTTTTTTTTGATTAATTGTATTTTTTTAATTTTTTTTGTTAATTCAGAAAAATGCTTTAAAATTTTTTTTTGCATTTTTAATAACATAAATTGTTCAGATGCAAGCTTCAGAAAAATAATTCAATATATTTTCAGTTTATGTTTAATTAATTCACATGCTTTGCAGCTGTTTGAATTTGCAATTCATGATTTAGTTGCTGACTGCTGTGAATTATTAAAAACTGAATTTTTATTTTTTTGTTTTTTTTTGTGAATAAATGTTTTATTTTTATTTCTGCTTTTTGATTTTTTTGATTCAGATAATTTTTCTCTAAAAGTGTTTTCATTCAGAAACTTAAAAATTTTTGAATTATCTGCAAATTGAGCAGTGAAGATATTTTTTGTAACAGCTTTACATTTCTAAAGTTTAGCTAAAACTGACTTTAGATGTTGATGAAAATAAGCAGTTATCTCACAAAAGTTGAAATTTTCAGTGTTGATTTAATTTTTAGCATGTATTTTGTAAAAATTTATTTAATTTACATATGCAGAGTCTTGTTGCAGCTGTTTTTTCAGCATTTTAAATTAACTTTTGCTGTCAAATGTGAATTGTAGTTTTTTAACTTTCAAATAATTCATTGTTGAGTTAAATACATTCACTTATTTTATTCAATTTTTGACAAATGTTTTTGAATTGCAAATGTATTCAAAATAATTTTTTAATTTATCATTCATTTTTTTAATTTTATTTTGTATTCTGATTTTCAGCTTAAAATATTGAATTACAAATGAATTTTCAGATTTGCAGCATTCAAACTTATAATTTTTACAAATTATTGTTTTCATTCATGCATTCAGCTTGTTAAACACATTTTGTTGCTTCTTGTAGCTTGTCAAATCACAATTATATTTATGAAATTGTGATAAATAAAATTAATGCTTTAGAGTTCAGATTTTGTATTTCTTGTCAAACATTTTGTTCATCAAATTTTCTTGAATAATTTTTGCAAATGTTTGTGAATTAATGATAAAAATGTTAATTGTAAAAACTTCTCAAATATTTTTTGTCAAAAAATCATATTTAATGATTTATTTTGTTTCATAAATATAATTTAAAACAAAAATTTTTTTTGCAAATGTTTTCTGAAACTTCTGCAGTGACAGAATTTTGTTAAAAATTTCATCTTTAAGTTTTAGAAATATTATTTTGTATTTAAAATTGCTTTTTCAGAGCTTTCAGTCATATAGATCACTCAGAATTATTTCAGCTTTCTTATTATCAAATATTGTGTCAGTTCAAAGATAAATTTTCAAATAATTGTAATAAAATCAATTTTGAATCTTTAAATCACTGAATAAAACAAGCAAGTAATAGAGATTTCAAATAATGCAGAACTAGCAATAGATTTTTTGAGTCTTGTGGCTCTTAACTGTTGGAATCTCTACAGTAAAATCACCAAAATCACCCTTTATCTTGTGTGTATTTGCCTGGATCTTACAGACTCTGGCTGTAGCTTGCTTATTTACATGCAGAGATTTTTCCTTGGCACCCCCTTACACATGACTCCATTTCCAGCCAATCAGGAGCCATGGTGTTGTGTCTCTATTTTCCAACACTAGTTACCTATGTACGGAGTACAGAGTAGTTAACCACTTTAGTTCCAAATTACATAACTAACTCAGATGTATGTACGGAGTACTCCATAGTTAACTAGTTAACTAACTACAGCTTTTCTCAACTTTCACAACAGAACACAAATGAGACACCCCTGCTGTTGGAGGACATATTTTTCCCCCTTCTCATTCTGTATCCTTTTCTTTCAATTTATTTGCAGGCCTTGATCGAATAACATGGATCCGAGTTCTCGGCCTGTTCCGCCTGTGCTTTGGCAGGAAGCTCGTAACGCGGACGGGCGAACCTATTATTATAACATCCAGACCAAGGCAACACAATGGGCGAAGCCATTGGAACTCATGACCCCCGTGGAGGTATGCATGCCCTGTGCTCTTCTCTCGGTCTCACGCTTCGCTAATGTATTATTCAGCGTGCTCTGGCAAATCAGCCATGGAAAGAGTACACTGCCGAAGGCGGACGGAAATATTGGTATAATACGGAGAGCAGAAAAAGCTCCTGGGAGATGCCCGACATTTACAAGAACGCTCTCGCCCAGGCGCATGGCTTACCACGATCGGCTCCGACGTAAGTGTCGTACATATTTTTTAAACTCCATCTGTAGAAGTTACTGATCATTACAGACTCTCCGGGTTTGTGGCTGGTGGCGTGGCCGCTCTTCCGACGTATCTGTCGCAACGTGAACGTGACGATAATGAACAGAATACGGGCGATCGCCGTGTTTTCCATGGGGCGACGGATACCAATGGTACTGGTGTTGGCTCCACTACTAACCCTCAGCAATCGGAACCCGACTACGCCACATTTGAAGATGCGGAAGCTGCCTTTATGAAACTTCTTCGGCGGCATGGTGTCCAAGCGGACTGGAATTGGGAACAAACAATGCGTGCCGTGATTAAAGACCCTCAATATCGCGCTTTGAAAGACCCCCGAGATCGGAAGGCTGCATACGAGAAATACGTGGTGGAGGTTCTCGCGCAAGAAAAGGATCGTGCGAGAGAACGATTGGCTAAACTGAGGACCGATTTTGGCATTATGTTAAGGAGCCATCCAGAGATTAAATATTTCAGTCGTTGGAAGACCATTCGCCCTATCATTCAAGGCGAGACTATCTTCAGATCTACAAGTGATGAGAGTGAGCGAAGACAATTTTTCGAGGAGTACATCTTTGAGCTTAAAAAGGATCACGCGGAGAGAATGGCCAGAATGCGGAAAACTGCAAAAGACGGCCTTGTGGAAATTCTTGGGCGCTTGGATTTAGAACCGTACACTCGTTGGTCGGAAGCTCAGGGACGTATTCAGTCAAATGAACAGATTCAGAGTGAGGAGCCATTCAAGACGATAACGCGATCGGATATCCTCACCGCCTTTGAAAATCACATCAAGTCTTTGGAACGGACATTCAATGACGCTCGACAACAACAGAAAGCCAATAAAAGCAGAAGGGAGCGGCAAAATAGAGAAAACTTCATAAATCTGCTACAAGATCTCAGAAATCAGGGCAAGATCAAGGCTGGTACCAAGTGGATGGATATTTTCCCTCTTATCGGGGAAGATGTGCGATACATTGCGATGATCGGGCAACCTGGTTCTACTCCGTTGGATCTTTTCTGGGACATAGTAGAGGAGGAGGAGCGGTCGTTAAGAGCCCCGCGCAATGATGTGCTCGATGTTTTGGACGTAAGATACTTCAAGCCCGTTGCTTTTGGTAAGGCCACTCACATTCTATTTAGGATAGGCGCTACGAACTTACATTGAAAACAACATTCGATGATTTCGCCTCCATCATGAAGACCGATCGACGAACGGAAAGGATTGACCGTGAAACCCTCCAACTAATTTTAAATCGCCTTCGGGAAAAGGTGCTTCGAAGATCAGAGGATGAGAAGCAAGCGGCAAACCGTCACCAACGTCGCGCTGTTGATGCGCTGCGGTCCAGAATCAAGCATCTCGACCCACCTGTTCATCCATCGGATACGTGGGAACAGGTCAAGCAAAGAATAGAACAGACTGAAGAATACCGTGCCATCGATTCCGATGAATTGCGTTGCTTAGCTTTTGACAGAGTTATCCACCGCCTTAAAGAAAAGGAAGAAGACGTCGAGAGGAACCGTGAGGTTAGAGATAGAGATCGTACAGTGAGGCGCGAGCACTATGATCGTATTGATCGCGCGGATCGCACCCACCGCAGTACATACCGAGCCGACAGGAGAGGCAACTCAAACCGTTTGAGTCGTACCCCGGAACCAGATGCCTATGAAGCTGACCGCCGCAAAGCACAGGCCGACCGTGAGAGGTCTTACCGTAAAGCGAGCGGACTCTCTCCCTCTCCTATGACTTACCGTGATAGAGAGAGGGATAGGGGTAGGGATCGGAACCGAGAGCGAGATCGAGACAGAGCAAGTAGTCGACATGTTAGTCAGCATGGTCGAGATCGCTGTGATTGGGAGGAAGATCGCGAAAGGTTATATCCAAGCCGTGCTGACCCGAGAAGCAGCCGTGATGAGCTTGATTATGGTGTTGGGGATGTCACGAGAAGCGTATCTGGCCAGGCGCTGACTGAACGACGGCGTCGCCGAGATAGTGAAACCGAAAGCGTGGACAGTCACAGCGCGAAGCGTTATAGGCGAGATGGCCGGGATGCCGATCGGATGATCGACAGGTCCAGGAGAGAAAGAAACCGAGAAAGACCTCGTGGTAGAAGCCCGCGCATCGATTTTGTCCCTGAGAGAGTAGCTGCTGAGGCTCGTGCCCAGAAAGAGAGTTTAGGTGTCCATTCAGGGAGTGAGGAAGGGGAAATTGAAGAAGATTAGACATATGAATGTGTCTTCTGTTTGAGACTGCAGCCAACTATTTGCTGGCCATTCCATCCTGATATAAACATTATGGTTTTATTACAAGAGTATCAATTTTTAAATTCATTCAAATGATATGCTAGAACTTAACTAGTGTAATTTTGTGTTATTACATTATTCAGATAAAATAAATTCAGCAGATTTCTATTATAATAAAATTATATTATTTATCTTACAATAAAAGGTACAGCATAAAATTACAACAAAATGAAATATCAAAATTGAAAAAAATACAGTTTTTTTTTTCATAAACTGCATTCAAATGTATAACAAATCACAGTAACTGATATTTTTAAATAATTTAACAATTATTAATAATATAAATAATTTTTTTTTAGAAAATACTGTTAATTTTTCTAAATTTATCATCAGTAATAAAAATATATCAAAAAATTTTGTATTACAAATATTAATCAATATTATTTTAGTGTTTGAAATAATATATATAAATTTTTTTAATTTTTTAATTTTTTTTATTATTATAAATTTAAAATTTAAAATTTTTTATCAAAAAATATAAATAAAAAATACTGAAAATTAATACATTTAATACTGAAAACTTTGTTTAAATTATTTTTAATAATAATTTACTTCAAATTAATAACTAAGTTTATGTTTTAAAATTAAAAATATTAATAATAAAAATGATTTATGTAAATCACAACAATTTACAAAATAATTATTTAAAAATTAAAAAAAATTATTAAAATTATTCAGAATAAGTATTATTAATATAAATTTATTTAAAATATTATATAATATATACAAACTTGCAATGTTTGTCAATACAATAAATTTTATTAATATAAAAAATATAATAAATTAAATATAATATTTATATTTTTAAGTTATTTGAGTTAATTTTAATTAATTTTATTATTAACTTGTTTTTTTTTCACATGAAAAAACAAGATCTATAATGTTATATTAATTATAATTTATATTTTTTTCAAATATACAATTTATATATTTTATTAAAAAATATAATTACTGTTGAGTTTGCAGAAATATACTATAAATATATTTTTACAATATATGAAATATTAAAAAATATTATTTTTAATTAAAATTTACTGTTCACAAATAAATACTGATTAATTTTTTATTTTTATTTTAATGTAAAACATCAGTTTAACACTGTTTTTTATTCTTAAACTGATGATTAAATTAAATATCAAAATTTAATATTAAAGTATTATTTAAATTACTTTATTAATTTTTATCAGAATGATTGAATACAATAATTGTTAATAATATAATTTATAAACAATTAAATAAAGTATAACTTTACAAACAAAATACTAACTAAAGTTTTTATAAATTATCATTTTAATTTAATTATAAATATCATTAAATCATGAAAAGAATCAGTAATTTATACAACAAAATATACTAAAATTTTCAAAATCATATATAAATAGTTGATTTAAAAATTGCAAGCAGTACATAATATATAAAAAATGTATTATAATTTAAAATATAAATTACAATTTTTTTAAATTAATAATTAAATGATGATTTATATATAAATTTTAAATAATTTATTCTGGACATAAATTTAATTATAATTATATTAATTTATTTTAGATTATTGTAATTTGTGAAAAACAATTATATAAGCTTTAATTATTTTTTAATTATTATAATATATATTCTGTTTTTCATATTTCATTGCTGAAAGTATATAAAAAACATAAAAATCAATTATTATTATCAAAATCAGAACTGATAAATAAACAAAATGAATATTTTATTAAATTTTATTTAAAAAAACAAGTATTATAAAAAAATTAAATATTTTGTCTGATGAGCTGATTGAGATTCTGAAAACAATAATTATAAATTAAAAATTAAAAATTAATACTGAAATACTTGCAATTTTTAAAAAGTAAAAAAAATAAAAAATTAATGCACAATTTGTAAAAAAATATAATAAATACAATTAAAAATAATTTTTGATATTTAATGATATTTTTGAATTATTTTTTGTTATTTTTTTAAAAATTTTCTTAAATTTTTTTATTGAATAATTTTACTGAGAAGCAAAAACTGAATTTTAAAAAAAAGTTTTTAATTAAAAAAAAATCATCACTTAAAATACAATTTTCATCAAAAAAAGAAAAAATATATATATAAATACTTAAAAATATCAGATATATTAAAAAAGCATATATAAGTATTTAAAATTATCAGATATGTTAAAAAATAAAAAAATAAAATTTCAATAAAAATTTAATTCAAAAATACAACATATTATAAAAATGTCTTTAAAAGTACAAAATTTACTTCAAAAAGTTTTTATATATACACAATTTCATTTTCTCAATTTTTTATTTTCAATTTTTTTCTTTTTCATCAGTTTCATCTTTTTTTTTAATTTTTTTTGAAAGACAATAATTTAATTAAACAAAGATTTAAAAAAAACAAATAAAGCAAAAATGACAAAATCAACAATCATACAAAAATAATAAAAATAAAAAATTACAGTAATTTATCAGTTAAATTAACACTTTTAACTAAATTTTTTTTTTTATTTTTTATCAAATCAGTATTTTTAGTATTCACAATTTTTTCACAAATTTTTCATTTACTGTAACAATTATATAATATTTTTTGATATTGTATTTAACTGCAGTACAAGTACAAGTATTTTTGATTTTACAGTTAATTTTAATCAGAATTATCATTAATTTTTGAAATTTTATTTTTAATTTACTGACAATACAGTTCATTTACTGTATGTAAAAAATAATACTATACAAATATTGAAGATACTTAATTTGTAAAATATTTTTTATTTAAAATATAAAAATATTAATAAATTATGATCAATAATTAAATATTCACTTTCAGAAATATAATTTTATATATTTTTTAATATTTTTTACAATATTTGTTGATTGCTTTAACAAAATCACATTTTTCAGCAAAATTTATTTAAAAATAAATACTTACAGCAAAAAAAATATTTAAATTAATAATATAGATAAATTAAAGATTGAAACAATTGAAAAAGTCACTCAAAATATAAAAATATAAATATTTTTACTTAAAATACAAATAAATATATTTGTGTCATGTTAAATTTTTTAAATTGCTTCTGATATAGTGTAGTTATATACTGTATATATAACTTCTTATTTTTGATTTTTTATTTTTCCAAAAATCAGCAATGAGTTTTATTATCACAATATTATATTGATATCTGAGTTATTTATGTTATTTTATTAATTTATCTGCACACATAATGTTTTATAACTTGATATATTACTTTAGTTATTATTATTTATATAACATTCTCACAGTTCTCATTGTTTCTCAAATTGAGAAACAGTTCATTAGATTATTAAATTTTTGTTATTAAATTTCATCAATTTCATCAATTACTTATTTATTTTATAGTGAAGCAGAGAATTTATTGTGTCAAGAAATATGACTAAAAGCAGTAATCATCTGAAGCATATCATGTGATAAATCAGTGTCAGTAGACAACATTTTCATAGTATAAACTGTAGATGATAAATAACATATTCATCATGTAAATATAAGAGCTAATAATCATTATAATAGCTATCTCACTAAAAAATCTCAATAAATGAATAGAAATCACAATAATATTCAATAAACTAACTAATAATAGAAAGAAAAACAATAACAGAAGCATAATTATTTATGTAACAAAAAAAATGTCACAGAATATGTTGAAAGTAACTACTTATAATATTAAACTATAATAATTGTTAACTCAAACTAGACATGATGTCAATGTTTTAATGATATTAGTGAAAATCTCACTACAACTTCTTCATTTATTAAAAATTGACATTCTCTGTCAATTTCATAGAAAAGCAATAAAATTCTCAATTTTTATTAACAAATAAACAACAAAACAAAACAACAGAATATAATTAATAAAAGTCAATTTCAAATCAATTTACTGACATATTTATTCAATTTATGTATGTCAGTAATCATTGATATTTTCATTTGACTCTGATGTTAAAGTATTGAAAGAAATTAAATTTGAAATAATTGTATCTGAATTGATATTATTCTTTACACAGTAATTTCAAAATACATTTTTAAAAATTTACTTCTCATTTGCAAAAATTTACAATAAATATTTAATAATTTTTCTTGCAGTATTTTTTCATCAGTTGATAGTATAAATACAGACAGCAACATGACTTTCTTCAAAAAATATATTTAAATTTTTAATTATATCTGAATTAGTTTATTTTTTTATTTAATTAATTCATTCAAGATCAGATTTAGTTTTTGTAGTTGTATTACAGTCAGAAATGTATGTAAAATCATTATATACTTATTTAAATATTTAAATGATAATATAAATTTTAAAATAAAATTTTTGTGTGCCGTAGAAAGTTGTGATCACATTTTTACTTTATTAATTTTCAGATATTTATAATCATTTTGAATAATTATATATTATAATAACATTGTGTATTACATTTTTTTGTATGACTTCTGAATATTATATAAAAATAATAATATAATAACTCTTACATCATCAAACTGACACATTATATTTGTTCAGTCAATTTCAAAATTCAATGCATTTTGATGAGTATATACATTATTTTTGATATAATGTACATAATTATTCATCATCAACTTTTTAATTTTCATTTTTTCTTATTATTTATTTATTTTAAAATATATTTCTGACAAAATTTGTGTGCAATCTTCAGTTACTTCAGCTATCAGTGTAAGTGATTTTTGAATTATATTTTTGTCTCTTTCATCACTGAGAATCAAAGAAATATCAAAATCAATATATCAAAAAAATGTTTTATTATCAGATTTTGTATAGTTAATATAATACAAATAATTTATCAAGTTTTATGCATGATCATAATGCAAAATTATATATCAAAAATAGTATGCAGAATCTTGTCACATTAACTGCTGCTTAATACTGTAGTATATTATTTTAAATCATTTATAATTATTTTAATTATCAATTAATTACTGATGATGATATTACATATTAAATTTTTTGTTAACTTGACTCAAAACATATATATTATTATATACTAACATTTCATTATTTCATCAAAACATGAATTCATATATAACAATTGACTTAATTTTCAGCCATTTTTTTTAAATTTTTGTAACATTCAGATATCAGTCAAAAGTAAAGTTTTTCATTGTCACAATTTTTAAAATTAATAATTTGTGTATAAATTTGTAAATATTTAAAGCATTTTCTGATCATACAAAATAACTTACAATTCTAAATCAATTGTATATTTCATCATCAGTTTTAATTTTATTAATATTCAGTCAGTTATTATATATATACTTCAGACAGTTTATCAGTTATTTGTAAATAAATATTTTTATTTGCAATTTAAATTTTAATATTATAAACTTTACATAATCATGACATAATTTTGTTTCAGAGAAATTTTTAAATATTTTTGTAACTAATTTTAAAATTTAAATAAACTTTTATTCAAATTATTCTTTAATTTTTTTTAATATTAATTAATATTATTTTTTCAAATTTTTGATAATAATATTTTTTTGTATTCATAATTCATATTGTATCTTACTGTTTATTTAATAAAAATTTTTCATTACTTTCTAACAAAATTGCATAATTTTCATTTTAATTAAATAAATTTTGCATTGTCAATACTGCAGCAATTTTCTGATTGTCATATATCAGATGATTTAATTAATCAGTTGAATTCATCAGCATGTTGATTAATTTTTTTAAACTTAGCACAAACTCTGATTTATTATCACAATTTTTATTTTGTGTTTGAATTAACAATTAACTATGAACTGATGTGTCATTAACATTTCAGCTATAAATATTACTCATTGCAATATTTTTTAAAAACACAATTAATAATTTTGAACTTTCTGCAACAAACTGACAAAAACTTGAATTTATGACTGAATTTTTTGTAATCATTTACTGTAAATTTTTTATGAAACTTTTTATTGCAGTAAGTAATTTTGATGAGTTATTTACTTTTAAAATCATTTTGTGAGTAACAAGTTTATACTGTTCAATTGTTAATTTTGTTAAATTAAAATCTCACTTGTGTAATTTTTCTGATGAAATTTTCTTATTGTTTACTGCAAAATTAAAGTTTTTAGTATTTGATTTAATCATTTTTTTGTAATTTGCATTTTGATAAATGATTTTCTGCACAATTAACACATTAACATATTGAATGAATGTTTCTCAATTTTTGAACTTTTTCAGTGTAAGTCTCAATATTTTTATCACTTAGAATAATGTGATAAATTGAAATATAGATTCAATTTTATTTTATTTTTATATTTCAATCAGTTTGTTTTTGATTTTTGTTACTTTTTTGTGTTTCTTTTTCATCTTTATTGCAATAAGTCAGAATTTATGAAAGTTGTCTTAAAAATTTATATGTGTGTAATACACTCAAATCTTAAGTTCTTAATATATGTATAGAAATTTATTATTAATTTCTTAAAAGTTTATTGTAGTTTTATGAGTTTATTCATTAATTTCAGCTGAAATTTATATTTCTGATTTGCTGATTAACTTTTAATTCAATTAATAATGTCATTCATATTTGCAAACTGTATCTGCTTTATTGCAATTACAGTTTACTGCATCAGTGCTTGCTGAAGCTGCAGCATGTTCACAGACTGTATTATCTGAATTGATTTATTGTCTGAATTTAATATTATTAATTAATGAATTTATTGCATATAAAGTTGTATTAAAATGCAAGAAAAAAATGCTAAGAAACTTAATAATAAAAATCAAATATTAGATGAAAAAAACAGCAGATTTAAAACTGATTTTCTCAATGCTGAAAAGTGAAATTAACATTAACAGTTAATGTAAATCAGTGAATTTTTGTGCAAAAGTGAATTTTTCAGTCAAAAATAATGATAAATTTCATTAACATCATATAAAATCAGTGAATTTCATTAGAGAATAGTGAATTGCAATCAGCAACAGTGAATTTCATCAAGTAAAAATAGATTTTTCAAGTAAAAGTGAAAACAAATTTTCAATTTTTTAATTTATTGAAATTTAATATTGTTTTTCAGCATTCTTCAATTCATTTCACATTTTTATATCATTACATTAAATTTTCAATTTTCTGATAGAATATTTATATTATTTAACTGTTTTAGAATCTTATCATTATTTTTATTATTTTTTTCATTACTCTTCTCATTAATAAAGTTATCACTTTTCTCATAAACATTCAATTTTTGTTTTTCATAATATTTCTTAATTCAATTGCTGCTAATCAAATCTGTTATTTTCATTTTATTTAATTTTTTCAAATAATGAATACTTTTATTCTGATTAATTGACTTGATTTTATAAAAATTTAATTATTAAAACTGCAGTTTGTTACTTTAAGATATATTTTGTTCACTTTTTATATCATAAAGCAATATCAAATTCTTTAACTTTAATGAGTTAGATTAAATATTATAAATGTTATCAAAATACTTTTTATTAACATTTTGCATTTATTGTTCATAATGAGTTGTCTCTTCAATATTTTCATTGTGTTGTTCAATTTGCTGTGCTCATAATATTAAAAACCTCTCAATAATCTGCACTGATTGCCACAGCAAAATTTGTTATATAAAAATATTCAATTCAATCAGCAATATTGCTTTCTGATTTATCAGTAATTAATATAATGTCATTTCTGTACTTGTTTTAACAATTATTTGATCAATCATTAATATTACAAACAAGTGTTTCACTTAATTTTTTTCAATTTTCTTGATTATTTTTGTTAATTCATCAGTTAAAGCTTTATATCTGATCTCAATCATTTTATTAGTTTTTGCATGATTAAAAAAAATAATTATTTTTATAATTTTATATTTTTTGTCAATTTCTTCATCACATTCTTGTTTTTAAAGTTTTCATTTATTATAAATATACATGAGTGTTTTCATTAACAAATAATATTTTTATAAAAAAATGCAGTAACATTCTGAACAATTGTTTTTTAAAAAACTTAAATTTTTACTCAATTGAAAAAGTCATATTTTGCAATCACTAAATAATTTTGTTTTTATCATGATGACATGTGTATAATATTAATATTAATTTTCTTTCAACAGATATAAATTTATATTAAATACAATTTCTCTCATATTTTTTAATTATTTTAAAACTGACACTCTGAGCAATGTTTTGTATAAAAATATTTTAATATATTTTTAATCATCAATATCTGATATTGACAGTATTATAAATTTTTTTATATTTTTTATAATTAAACTCATCATGTAATTGTTTCAGAATCTTCTTGTATTGTTCAGAATTATTAATTACACATTGAACTGACATTTTTTTTCTGCACATTTAAATAATTAATTATTTTTTGCTTATTATGTTCTTGAATTTCTGTAGGAAAATAAAAGTTTTTATTATATTTTTTCATTTTTTAAAGTAAAATATATTCAATATTTTAACATTTTCAATTCTTTCAGCAAATATCTGAAATGAAATGATATCAAAAATATCATCATCATTATTAATTTTATTAATTTTATCATTTTTTTATGATTGTTTTGACAATCTGTCAGCAGCAGTATGCTTAGTATTCAAAACATGCTTAATAATGAAATTAAAAAATTGTAATCAAGTAATTTAATTATTAATCAAAACTTCTGACATATTTGTCAATGTATAATTCAGTTGTATTATCAAGATTTTGTATTCATCTTCAATGTAAAAAAAATATTATACATTTAATGTCTGTATTTTTTAAGTGTTTTTAATACTGTTTTGCATTTTTTTTCAGTATTATATTTCAATTCTGCAGCATTTCAAACTTTTAAATTATATCAAGCAGAATGTCTTGCATTTTTTTAATGTTGCATCAAATAATTTTTTTAATTAAAACTACTTGCATCAATTTCAACAATAATGTTTAATAAATTTTACTCATAATTGATCAGCAAAATCATGAGAAACCAATATAATTTATTTTTGAGAGTGTTAAAAATTTTATTTTGTAAGTTACTTCACTTTCATGTTATATTCTTTCTCAATAATTTATACAAAAACTTCACTATTCACTTATAATGTCTCACTAATATCTGAAAATATTTAGTAATGTCAAAAAAATTTTAAAGCTATATTGTGTTTTCAAACATCAGTTATTTTATTATTTTTTTAATTTTCTTTTTGATTGTTGCTCATTTTAATTACAGATTCAGCTAACAACATTTATATCTGATATAACAAACTGAGTTTTTGTGTTTGCAAAAGTAATGTCACTTATTTTAATTAGTCATAAAGTATGATTCAAATTCATAAAATATTGAAAAACAAAACATTTTATTTCTGACATAATTTCTTCATCATTGTATCACAATTATGAATTTTTAATATCAATGTTATTAATAAAAATTCTTTCAACATGAAGTGTGACATTTCACAATATATTTATAATGTCTCATTGAATAACTTCAAAAAAATTTGTCATGTTCTACATCAATTTGATATATCTGAACAAGTTTATTGATATTAATATAATTATTATATTTCTGAATTTTACTGCTAATAAAAAATTGTTATAATCTGAAAATAAATTTATTAATATCATAATGATTTACTTTGCAAAATTTTCAGTAAATTTATCACAATTAAATGAAATGTTTGACTTTTTTATTATCACTACATTATACAGCTGAATTGCATTAATCAAGCAAAACTCAAACTTTTTTTTCTCAATCAGAAAATAAAAATTGATGTATGAACTGCAACAGAATTTTAATATTTCAGCAATTAATTTAATTTTTGATAATTTTAATGATTTTTTTATTCAGTGCTCTTAACATCTGATAATTTTTTACTCATTAGATTTTGTGAGATACTGTTTTAATAATTAATAAAGAAAATACTTTTGAATGTATTTAATTAAACTTCTTGAAATTTGAAGCAAATATTTTTTTGAAACAAAATTGCTAGAAAAAACTTTTTTTTCTTTTAATAATAATTTCAATTTTATTTTTAGCTTTTTGATGTATTTCTGTGTCAACTGTTGTTCTACTGAAAAAATAGTGATCTAAAATTTAATGTACTTGTTGAATTCAGTTAAAAATGCAATTCATTTCTTTCTTGAGTAATATTTCTCATAATAAACAGAAATTCAATTAATTATATATTCTAATTTGCTTTTATTAAATTTGTCAGAAGTCTGTGATTAAATTTTGTCAATTTTTTTATAAAATGTATTTATTTTTACTTTTTTAAATTTAATTCTGTATGCTGTATTTTTTTTTTGTTTTGAATTTCAAATTTTATTGAATTTAAAATTTCTGAATCTTGACTGATCAATATTTCATTCATAATTTTTTATATTAATTTTTATTAATTATTACTTTATGAAATACTCTGTAGCTGACTGAGACTCACAAATTAATCAGTTTACATTTTGTGAGTAAATTTCAATATATTTATTTATTGTATTATAATGTTGTGATACTGACTGAAATTATCACAATTTTTTATACTGTTAAAATCATATCTTGTTTTCTGATTAATTTGTTTAATTCATCACTGTGTTAATCAATTTAATTGAGTTAAATGCAAATTTTAATTTTTTATTATTGTTGTCAGTCTTCATAATGTCATTTTCAATATTTTTATCATTAATTTTCACTTCATTTGATACAAATCTTATCATTGTCATTTGACAATTTTTTTATTTTCAGACATGTTGTCAGACATACTTTTATTTTCAGTAAATGTTTTTTTAATATAATATTCATTTATTTATTTAAATTCATTTCATTTTCATCTCATTTTTTATTATCATGATTTGAAAATATAATAACAATAAATTTAACAATTTAATATAATAATTTAAAATTTCAGAATTTCAAACAATATATTTATTTTTTATTATATATTTCACACAGAACATTATCACTTTTCAAAAATTCTACATTTTAATTAAATTATCTGTTGAAATAATTGTCTGAGAGTAACATCATAATTGTTTTTATCAATAATGAAAAATAATATATGAATAATAAAATTTTTTATTTGAACAAAAATATTATTACAACAAGTTGTGATTAAAATAATATGATTAATTTATATCATCATAATAATCTTCAAATTATATTTTATGTTCAAGTTCAATTTTTTTGCAATTTCAATAAATATTATATTAATTTCTGAGTCAGTATCAAGCAAAACTTTAAGCTTCATATTTTGTATGATAATTGATATTATTATTAACTACATGACATAAATCACATTTTTGTCATAAATAAATTCAGATTGTATCATTTTTTTGCTTGACATTAATTTTAATTAACTTTAACATTTTAATAACATTTTGTAACTTGTCAGTCTGACTTATATTAAATATTTTTTATACAGTATTGAACATACATTAAAAAATTTGTAAATTATTATCTGAATCATCTCATTTAAAATTTTCTTCATTATTTTTTGTAATTCAGTTGTATTTTTCAGTCAATTAGTTAGATGATCTGCAATATTGTATTTTTTAAATTTTATTTAATTTATTTTTTTTCTCATTGAACATAATATTTGTTATTACATGATTTAAGTCAACAAAGCAAATATTTTTTTTATAAAATACTTTATTATTTCTGATTTGTATTTTTTTAAATGTATTTTGAAATTGCAATTCAATTGTGAGCAGTGAATTTTTTTAATCAGTACTAGTTTTATTCACTGTGTACTTTGCATTAACTGTGATTGTATAATTTGTATTAATAAAAATTTTATATTTACTCATTTTTTTTCAAACTCAAAATCAAAAAATTCATTAATTATTATATTAATTCTGATAATTTGAATTTTTAGCTAATTAACAAAAACTTGCTTTATTTTTTTTAAACTCTGAGTTTTTTTTAAGATTTGAGTTGACTTTTTTTTCATTCATACTATATATTACATGCATATTTGCAATTTTTAATTATATTAAAATAAGCATAAATTCTTGTTCTGATGCTTTCATTCACAACTGTTCTTGTTGATTTATATAATAATATTTTTGATAATAATCATGAAAGTATTTCTCACACTGATTTTGAAAATGATCAGACTGTTTGCAGTAAAAATATAATAATTTGTTATTTTTAAAAGAAAATAATTTTGTATTCACAATTATTGTCTTGTTTATAATCTCAATCATCACAATCTTTTTCTTTTTATATAACATTAATATCACTGAATATTGCATTTGCTGATTTGCTTAATTTTAATTCAATACAAAGTCTGAATGATATAAAAATTGAGTATTAATATTTTAAAAGTTTGAAATTTTCATCAAATTGTTATTTTGCATAAACATCTAAATCTGATTAGCTGTTTGAGATTGTGAGTTTGTGCTTTACATTTCAGTCAAACATTTCACATTGATATACATTCTTAATATTATATTGAGAAACTTTTTTGTCAGATGATCAACAGTACTTTTCAGTTTTTATTTAAATTCTGTATTAGAAATGTTGATTTTAACTTTATTCTTCTTCTTGCTTGTATTTGAAGCTGATGTATTGTCACTTCTCATTATTATATTTAATACATTGAATATATAAAAATATTGAATAAATAATTTATTGATTAACTAATAAATTTCTTTCAGCTGTTGTATTTTTTAAATGAAGTTTTTTTTATTTTTAAAAATATTTTTATTATTCTTATATTGTTCAATTAACTTTTAATAACTCACACTATGTCATTAAAATTAATAATGATTGTATTATTTACAAAATTTAATTTAATTTCATTAATAATCTTCTGCTGCAGCTTTTCTGATAAATATTATAAAAATTATATTGTTTGTGTATAATTATTCAATTAGCTATTGACTAGTACAGTTTTTGACACTGTAACAAATTTGCAAGCAGCAAACATATACATGTATAAAGAAATTTTATTTATATTTTGTATAAATTATAAATTTCAAGTATTTTTATCAGTATATTTTATGAGTAATATTTTGTTTTTGAAATTCACAAATTACTTTTTTTATAAAATTATTTCAGTTTTCATTTACATAATTATTCAGAATTTTCATTCAATCTTCAATTCAAGTAACATATTATGAAGTAATTGACTTCAGTATTTTTTTTATTAATAATAATATTATAATTTACATAAAGTTGATGAAATCACTTACAAAATAAGATAACATCTGAATCATTAAATTATGAAACATTAACAGTACTTAAAATAAATATAAATATATAATTATAAATCACAATTTTTTTACTATTAATACTGACTGATATTATTTATTTATAATTCACAATTACAGCAGAATTTTCTCAAAAATTTATCTTAAGATTATCTAACATTGTTTCATTAATAATACACAAATCAGTGAATTTGCTGTTGTGAAGATCATACAGACTGTCTCACAGAATAATTTATTTCATAAATAATAATAACAAGTTTTTGAAGAATAATAAAATAAATAAAAATATTAAAAACTGACATACAATGATGATACTGCTTTAATATGCAATTTATATTAATAAATAAAAACAATATAAATATATCATCAATTTTTTTTCAAAATAAATTTTTTGAGTATATTTTAAATAAACTTAAATATTTTTGTATTTTTTTTTACTTTTTTTCTGTAAGTGTTAAAGTATACTTAACTGTAAACACTTCAAAGTTCATGTAGTATTTTTCAGATGAAAAAAAAATTTATTAAGTTTTTTCTTAAACTCACTAGATATTTTTAAATTTAATATTAAGTTATCATAAATGTTATTTTTATTCATTATATTCTGCATACATTATTTAAAATTTTATAAAAACTGAAAATGAATACAGTTATTTTATATACAGTTTCAGAAAATTTTTATCTCACATGCATCATAACATTATAAAAAAATCCCATTTATTTTCATCAAATTATTAATTAACAAGTATCATTTTTTTCATCTTTGAGTTCACTTGGCAGTTTCAATATCATTTTTTTTATCATTATCATATCATTTTCATTCTGATTTATTTGAATATGACATCATCATAATCATTTTCTTTTAAATTCAAGAAATCTCAGCTTGATTATCAAATGAAATGAAGAATTTGTTGTGTTAAAAAATATAACTAACAGCAATGATCATCTGAAGTACATCATGTGATAAATTGATGTCAGTAAACAACATCTTCATAGTATAAACTGTAGATAATAAATAATATATTTATCATGTAAATATAAGAGCTGATAGCCACTGTAGTGATTATCTCACTAAAGAATCTTCATAAATAAATAAAAATCATAATAATATTCAATATACTAACTAATAATAAAAAGAAAAACAATAACACAAGTATAATTATCTATGTCACAAAAGAAAAAACATTACAGAAGATGTTGAAAGCAACTATTTATAATATTAAACTATAATAATTGTCAATTCAGACTAAATGTTGTGCTGACATTCTAATGATATTGATAAAAATCTCACAAGTCACTACAATACTTTTCACAGTAAATAATTTTAAATTTGACATTATGTATAACAATACTTCTCACAAAATTTAATGTAATAAAAATTATGAAAAAAAAAATTTCTTCAATCAAAATAATAATTATATCAGATTTTTTAAATGACAACATTGTTGATCTGATTGTGCACTCTCAATTGATGAACATCAAAAAATTTCAATTATGACTGAAAACAATATTATTGCTAAAAATAAATATAAAATTGAATATTTTAGACCTGAAAAACAGTTGCCAGAACAATAAAATAAAATTAATAATTTCAACAAAGCAATTCAAGTATTAAAAAACAAAAAAAACAATGCTTTGAGTTCAAATATATTTACTTTAAACATTTCAACTTTAATATTTTTTATTATAATTGATATAGTAAAAATATTCTCACAAAAACTTAACAAAAAATTTGCAGCTTGTTATTTTAAAAAACTGAAAAATTTTATTGTAAGTATAAAAGCTTTTTATATTTATCATAAAAACTTCTTCAAAAAACAATTAAATTACAAAATTCTTAAAGCAGTGTTGCATTTTGACAGCAAACTGCTTATTAAATAAATTTATTTTAACATATGTAACAGCAGTTAATTATTCACTTAAAAAAATCTAAAAACTAACTGAAATGACAAGTTATAAATTTTTTTTTACATAATACTGATCATCAATATTTAAAACTCAAAGAATATAAAAATCAGTTTGTTCAAAATTTTGTGATAATTTTAAAAATATTTTAAAATGAATTTATGAATAATACACTGAAAAATCAGTGCAAAAAATATATTTATTTAAAGATACTATCTGAAATTTGTGTAAAATTTAACAAATATATTAATAAATATAAGAATATAAAATATAAAATCTTCATATTTTCTTTAGTACAAATTGAAAATAATCTATCTGACAAAGTTAACAAGTTTAAAAAAAATACAAAATTTGACAAATTCAAATCAAAATAATGTAAACTTAAACTGTGAACAAGTTCAAGTCAGATCAAGTAGTAAAAATTATGATTTCAAATCATACAAGTTGAGACATTCTGATTGACTGACTTATTCAAACATCAATTCAAATACAAGTCAAGCTGAATAACAAATAAGTTTGTCAAGATTATGAAATTAATTTTATGAAGATAATTTGTTCAGATTAAACAATGTTATTCACAGACTACAGCAGTCAACATCAGCAGCTAACACATAAATTATTCAACACCAAATATTTATAGCAGCTGGTATAAGAGTTTAAAAGATAGATAATTAATCATAGCATGTAGTAAAAGCTTTCTGTCATGCTCTCAGATGCATTATAAAAAGTAGAGTTGCTGTAAAAGAGAATTAATAAAGAGAGTTTCTCACACACAATTTGCAGTAATTCAACATGTAATAGCATGTCAAATCAATCAAATAAGCTTTTAGCTAGCTAGTAGAGCTTGTAAGCAGCTGCTGACATCTAGTTCTCAAATGTAAACAGTAGAATCATGTATGTATAAGTAGTGAAAGAAGAGAAAGCAGCAGCAAAATAAATGTTTTAGAAGTTCTAGAAGCTCTAAAAGCTTTAAAAAACTTCAAAAATTTGTATAGCATCTAGAAAAATAGTTAGCAGCTGCTATAATATAAAATTAAAAATGTTCATCTTCTATAATCAGTCTCTACAGATAAAATGAAACAAATTCTCTATATCAATTTATTTATGATCTCAATTTGATCAAGTAGTTAAACTGTTGAAGAAGATAAATTTTGTTTTATCTGCAAATATTTAAAGTTCAGACAGAGTCTGATCTGAACATTTATCAAGCATCAAGACTTTTGAAACTATACTTAATGACACTTAGTATAGGCTCTCAATCTGGTCTGCTGCTGCCTGCCAGCAGTTTGTAGCAGCAGTTTACATGATAATAAGCAATAATGATAGAAGTTTATGCAATAATAAACAATAACTATAAAGATTTATATGATAATAAGCAATAATTATAAGGGTTTAGACCCCAAATATAGAAGATTGAGCAATAATTTAGGCTTATATAGACTCTATTCATGCTAATTAAATTCTATAAATTTTAGATAATCAGAGTCAGATTTGTAGATTTAGATTTTGTTTTATCTGCTGAATAAATTTTGAGAAGCTGATTCATTCAAACTGAATTAATGAATGAATCAGACTGAGTCAGATTTGAGTCTGTAGAGTTTAATGATCAATTTTAATTTCAGTATTAATATTTTATTGAATAATATAATCTGAATAAATAAAAAATATATCAAATTATATTTATTGTAGTATTTTATTACATTTTTAAATTTAATACTACAAGCATACAAGATTAATATTTCTCATCAATAATTATAATTAAATCTCAATTAATATTTTTTTAATTTTTTTACTAGTAGTTGAGATTTTAACAATCATAATTACTTTTTTTAAAATAGTATTCTATATTCAATGTCAGTTTATAAGAATAGTGTGAAGAGATCTATTCAGTTGATATATAAGCAAGTAAAAAATAGCTACTATTCACTTAATCAATAAGAGAATCAATAAGCAAAAAATATAGTTGTTAGACAAAAAAGATTACTACTGATTCTCTCAATGAAGAAGGAAATCAGTGTGTTATTTATATGTGTATTATGTTTGCTAAAGCTAACCAAATTAAGACTAGTTACATTTGAGAAAAAAGATTGTATTAGCTTTTGTGGAGCTTACAGCTGAGACCTTACACAGTTTTAAAATTTAAGTTAAGTTTAATTTTAAAATATAATGTATGTATATATTAAATTTTAAAGTGCAGAAATATTGAAGTTAGTTTTGAAACATTCAACAAAATTTTACACTTTCTCAATAAATTTTATTGTGATTTTAAAATTTATATTTACAATTTGCATTTTTGTTTCAGTACTTGAAGTAATAAAAAAAATATTTAATTCAATACTTACAATTAAAAATTTTATATCACTTGTTGACATCATTTCTGACAAATTATTTTTGTTTGCACTACTGTTTTTGATAAACTAATCATATAAGACAGAAAATTTTCTTTCATTTCAGTGAGCTCAGCTTCAGTCTCAACTACTGTAGTCTCAAACTCATTTCTAGTTGCAAGAATCATTATTTATTTTTATTATCATTATATGATGAAAAATTTCAGTCTCATTTCAGAAATTTTCTTTCTAGTTTCAATTTTGTTTCAAAAAATAAATTGTAATTTCATTTCAATTTTTAATAATAAAATTCTGATTTCAGATTCATTTCAGATTGTTTCAAATCAATGAAATGAAATGAAACAGAAATTCTTCATTTCAATATCAAGTGAAGCATTTTAACATATTTGTGTGTAAAACTGTTATCTTGAACTGTTATCACATCATGTGACAAAAATCACATAAGAAAAAAAAATTTCTAAAAATTTATTGATTTGTTGTGAGACACATTGCTTCACTGAAAATCTATTTTATTTATTTAATATTTCATAAATTTTTTTTCAAAAAAACTTCTTACTTTTTCTTTTCATGAGTTTTTGCAGGCACATACTCAAAAAATAAATTATCAACACATTGAATTAACTGAAAAATCTGTCAGATATCATCTCAAATCAAAATAATTCAATTTTAATGAATTATTATTTGAACATTATTTATTTTGTATTAGTAAATAAAATTTTTGAAAGTGAAGAATATACTTACACTCAAAAAGCATAATGATTGTATTCTCAGCAGTGAGTTAAAAAGCATTAATGATGATTGTTTGTCAGCAGAATGCTGAGTTGATTTTAAAAATAATTTAACAAATCAGTTGTTGAAATTGTATTTGAATAATAACAAAATTCTAATTATGTTGATATCAGTATATTTTCTGAATTACTTTTAATACTTTGTTAGATTGTGAAACTGTTATCAGAAATTATTATTTATTATTGACTTCATGAAAGTTTAAAATGGATGAAGCTAAATTTGCTGTTTTTCATTAAGTGATGAAAATGTTAGAGTGTGTTTGATGTCATATCTGACATTTTGTATTATAATCATTCATTCAACATTGATGATGAGCTTGTAGTGCAGCAATTGTTTTGAAAAATATTGTCACATATTTAATTAATTTATATTCACTGAATTTTTTTTAGCAAGCAAATTTTCACAGAATTGTTATTGTATTTTGTTACTTACATATAATTTTCAAATTTTACATTGAAATTGTCAAAGTCAGAATCATCATAAAATACATAATTTTTATTTGTATTTTTATTTTAATGATTTTTTAACTGCTGCATTATTTTTTCTTTTTTTTTCTTTTTTTCAAACTTCTTACTTTCTTCAATTTTTTCAGCATTTTTCATATTTACATCTGCATCATTGAAATCACTTTCAGTAATTTTGAAGTAATTTTTCACAATGTTTTCTTCTGAAACATGTATAGTATTGTTGATCACATTTCTCAAAATTGTTTTCATTTTTATTCTGAAAATCTTGTTGATGTCATTTCTGATCATTGATAATTTGTCTAGCAAATGTTAATTATATATTCATATAAATACAAAAAAATACTCACAGCAGAAACAATGATTAGAAAACAATATGAAAAAAAAAGTAAACAGAAACAGAAACATAAATAAAAAATAAAATTGTAAAAAAATAAAATTATGTGATTTTGTGTTGCTACAGAGCTTTTCATCATTTTTGTTTTTATTTATATATATGTTCATAAACATTTCACTCTTCAAATTTCTTTTTTTCAATTTCATTTTCACTCAACTCATTGCATCATATTAATCAAAAAAGCTTCAGTTTGTTATTACATTTTGTTATTATTCACAATTCATCATGAAAAATCTGAATTTAAAAAAACAATTGTTAATGCAATTAAAAATTGTCACTGCATGTGAAAAAAAATGTGCACTTAATGAGAATGAAAAGAAGAAACACAAAATTGATCAGATTGATTGCAAGATCAGATATGATGTTATTTAATATTTAAAAAAAGTTGCAAAATGATAACAGTTCTTGATAACAAATTTCAAATATTTACTGATAAATTGGTCAGAAAAAATAACACAGAAAAAAATACAAGATGTAAAAAATTATTATTATTGAAATTGTAATGCAAAAGCAATTTGACAAAAAATTTCTTTGTGAATATTTTGAGATCAAAAAAATGAAAAAAAATCAAGAAAGCTAAAAATAAAAAAAAATATCATGCAGAAAAATTTAAAACTGCAATGCAGTTAAGCAAAAAACAAAAAAATAATAAATTCAGATAACAAGTTTGTGCACATACTGACAAAATAACTAAACTGAGTTAGAAATTCAAAATTATAATATCATAAATCATTTTCAAATTCACTTCTGTCAAATCATTTAAAAACTGAACTTTGAAACATGATTGAGTCAAGCATAAATATAATCATCTCAAAATCACAAATACTGTTCTTCTGATATGATTTCTGTTCATTATATTATCATGATTTCTGAAGTTGATACTTGAAAACTTAATATGAGATTGTTGATAAATTCTTGATTGATTGTCATTGCTGATATTGACTACTGATACATTGATTGTGGTGCTTTCTTCTTCATACACTAGACTCATTTCAATCTGCTTATATTGAGTGAGTCATATAGTTTTTTTTGTTTCAGTATATTCAGTATATTTATAAAATAAACTATATTAAAGACTCTGTTATTGAGTATTGACTGTAGATAGCAAAATGTAAAGTTTAAACTTGAATGTGAAGTGAAAATATTAATAAACAAATATTATTTTTCAATATCAGATATCTTGATAACTACATGATTCAGAATGAGATTCTGAAATATTTGCTTAAAATCTTTAAATTTGATCAGATTTGTTATCAAAATTCATTATTATTATTTCAATTTGAATATCATTCATTTTCTGCATTTTAAACTTAATATATCATTCTCAATGTCAGATTTTACTGTTGTTGTGTTATCAGACATGAATGAAACTTTGATAAACTTGATCAACTTCAAAGTCAGATCAGATTTGAGAAAAGTGAAGATCATTCACTAAAGTTTTTAAAGTTTAAAGCTTCAGATTTTGTCTGCTTCACAGATCAGCAGATTTGAATATAGATTTATCTGTTAAATCTGCTCAGCATCAAACCCCCTGAAACTGTACTTAATTACACTTAGTGTAGAGTTTTCCCCAGGCCTGCTGCTGCTCATTGCAGCGTGTAGCAGTCTGTAAGCAGCCCATAGTAGCCAGCAGCAGCAGTTTACACAATAATAAGCAATAACTATAGGGGTTTATGTGATAATAAGCAATAATTATACAGGTTTAGGCTCTAAATATAGAGGGTTGAGTGATAATTTATATCTATATAAATTTTATAAATCTTAAATAAACTCTATAAGTCTTATATAATCAGAATTGAATTTATCCGTATCATGTTAAGCTTACTAAATTGCCTCTGGCATAGTGTAGTCATATACTGTGTATATAACTTCTCATTTTTGATTTTTGATTTTTCTGAAAATCAGCAATGAGCTTTATTGCCTCAATATTATATTAATATCTGAGTCATATATATTTCTTCATTTATATATTTGTGTGTATAGTGTTTTATAGCTTGATACATCATTATAGTTGTTATTTTTTATATAGCATTCTCACAATCTGACAGATTTTCAGATTTCAAACACCAAACTTCATTCATTTCAGCAGTCAAATCTAGAAAGTGTTGTCTGTTCTAAATAAATTTCAAGCAGAATTGAATCAGACTGATAAAAAATTTAATGAATTCATTAATCAAGTTTAAATTCTGATTTTAATTTTTTTTATTAAATATTTAATCATCAGTTTTTGACAAGAAATTAACTGAATTGTATCTTCATAAAAAGTATTTTATTATTTATAACTTTGTTAAAAGTATTGTTTTTAATCAGTGATAAAATACAATATTTGCAAAAAAATTATTGAAGAATTGTAACTGTGTTCATTTTGTATGAAACAGCATCAAATAATTCTTCACTATGTAAAATTAAATGATACAAGCAGTAGAAAAATTTAATAATAAATTAATTGTTATATGTAAAAAATGCAGTACTATACTGAAGCATTCAATATATATAAATTATAATATTAATGAATTAAAAAACCACATGAACAACAAAAATTATAATTGTCTTGCTCTTTCAAAATATAATAGAAATGAGTTTTTTAATAATATACTGATAAAAATTTTTTTCTAATTATGATAATGATTTTTGAAAATAAACTTGATTAAATTCAGATAAATCAGTATAAGCATCTGAAAATTATTAAAAAATCAGTTTTTTATTTCAAGAGCAATTTTCACAAGCTTTTTTTAAAGCATTCATTTCACTGAATTTGTTTTTTTGCATGATTGATAATAAACATTTTTAAAATTTAGTTTACTGTTTTTGATCATCAGCAATTTCTGATTTTTCTTATTGAATTAAAATATATAATTTCTTGAATGACAAATATAATTAAACAGTAAATTAATTATTATAAACTTGTGTATTAGATATAAAAATATTATTTGCTGTTGATGTATAATTAAATTCTCATATAATTTTTTTTATAAGTATTGTGAGATATTTTGTGAAAAACAAATGAAAATTCAAAAAGAAGCTAATTGACTTTGAATTATTGTAAGAATTTTATAAATAAAATGAATTCAAATAAAGTATTATACAAGCTTCTGAAGTAAAATAAAATCACAAAACAATTGTTTTGCATTACTGTAGATAATACTGATAACAATTATATTTTTTAAAAATTTTTCCAAATAAAAATCAAGTAAATCAACAATCATGAATGAAATATAAAACTTGAATCAATTTTTTATATTGTTTATGTTTTGCAGCTTGTTGTGAAGCAACTGATGAATGAATTAAAAAATAAAAATAAAAATAAAAATTCATTATTTAAATTTAATAATGATTATATTTTAGATGAGCTTCAGATTAAAACATTTAAAAATACATTTTAAAAAACTGATAACAGACTGAGATAATAAGCTTGAAATATTTTATTTATAATGATATTTTTAAATTCAATTGCTTGTCAATGTTATTTGTGTTTTTTCTCATTATTAAAAAGTTTTTCATAATTTGCAGTCAGCTGACAAAATTCTGAATATGAAAACTAATGTGAAAATTCAATGAAATTCAATTTATAATATGATAATTTAAGAGTTTTTTTTTGAGACAATATCTGAACATGTGAATTAAGAGTACTGAGATTGCACAAATTAAAAAATTTTAATTAACTGATGATGAATAAAAATAAGTGAAATATGTCATATGTCTCTTGTGATAATTTATGACATATACAAAAAGTTTTTTAATAATGAAAAAACTAATGATATATTTAAGTTTTTGAGTATACAATGCAATATTTGATCATCTTGATGAGTTAAAAGAAGAAATATATTTAAAAAATGATTGAAAAAATGTATTAATTAACATTTGTCAAAATGCATTTGTTAAATTGTTTAAATATTATTGAAAAACTGCAAATGAGTATGAAAGAATTTATTCAGTAGCAGCTGTTCTTAATTTATGCATTTGCATGAATATTTTAAATTTAAAATAATGAGAAAATAATGAACTTAATGAATACAAACAATTTGTGATTAAATTTTACAATCAGAACTACAAATAATATAAAAAAATATCAACAATTGTTTTGAAAATTGATTTTGATTTAAAAATAATAATTTCTGATAATGAGCTTGAAAAAATTCATTTAATCTGAAATTAGAATCTAAATACAATTGTGAACAATAATATTAAAAATACTGACAGTATACAGTTGAAAAATGAGTTTGAACAATATTTACATAATACTCAAATTTCTTAAATATCAGAAAAAATATTTTTGAAATGTAAGTGATCATTGAATATCAGTATCTCAGTGTGACATGAATGATTAAAAATATACTTGATATATAATTACACACTGTTGATGTGAAGTGAAAGTTTAATTCAGAAAAAAACATCTGTTTTTATTAATGAAAACATTTTGCAGAACTGACAATCAAAAAAATTATGTTAATAAAATATAATAATCAAAATTTACTTGTTAATGAAAACATTACATCTGATGATAATTCAATGATGATTGTTTATTTATTAAAGGTGAAAAACATGATAAGAAAAAAAACTTTTAGAAAAAGCATAATTAATAAAAAAATATTAATTTAATGATAAAAAAATGTTTGAAAATCAAGAAAATCAAAAAATTGAATACAAAAATTGCAGAGTTACAGAAGAAGAAGCAGCAACAATAACAATAAAAATATAAACAATTATATATTATTGAACTTGCATGTGATTGAAATTATTATTTTAAGTTGTTATCTTGTCATGTGATTGTTGAGTTGATGAATGTTTCAGCTAAATTTGTTTGTGTTTGTTATCAGAAATCATTATTTATATTTTTTGTGTTATATAATCAGAAATTAAAAAACTCTGATCTTAAGATCATGTGATTTTATTTTATTTTATGTGTGTTAACTGCAGTTTCATTTGCATTTTAAAAATGAGATGCTAGTTTCTAATTCATTTTAACAAGTTCATTCACAGTTTCATTTCTGTTTCAGTTTATAGATTCTCAGTTTCATTCTTTTTCAGTTTCATTTCATGTAGTAGTAATTTGATTTCAGTAGCTTGATACAAAGTTTCATTTCTGTTTTCTGAATGATTTCAAATATGTGAAATGAAATGAAAAGAAATGAGAATCTTCAGTTTCTGCAGTAAGTCTAGTCATTGAATTTGTGAAATTTCTTTAAAGTCAAGTTTCTAAAAAAACAATTTTAGATCAAATATTTACTTTTTAAATATAGTTTTTACTGTATTATGAAGAAAATTTTAAAATAAAATTTTCCAAAAAATTACAATAAACATATTTTACAAATTACATAAATATATACTAATTGCTGATTACAATAATATTTTTGAAAAATTAATCTTTATTATTAAATTATTATAAAGCTTTATTCAAATTAATAATACTATTTTTGAGTGAATATCATAAATTATTTTTCAGTGACAAATTAATTTTATTTCAAAAATATTAAATATATATAATAATAAATATAATAGAATATTTATTAAAGATATTTAATAATACTATTAATATATATATTTTAAATTGTTTTTTAAATATTATATCAATATTTATAATCAATATTTAAGATTGAAACTTTGATAAATATCAATATAGTTAATTTATAATTTTTAACTTGAAAGTTTAATAATATATTTTACAACTAGTTTATTATATATTTATTCAAAGTTAAATATTCTTATTTTATATATAAAAGTTTGTAGTTCTTTACATTTTGTTGACATGTAATATTTTTATCATATTTTTTATCTTTTGTTGCATATATCACAATATTACTTGAGATATTTAGCTTTATTTGTATTCAATATAATATGATATATAAACTTAGTTAGCAGTAGCTGCTAGTCTTAAATAAACAATTAATTATTTTTTCTTATATCATAATTATATTAGTATTTCAGTTTCTAGTTAGAAATATTAAAAATTGATATTATAATATAAATAAAAATTATATATAATATTTATTTTTAATCTAAAATATTATAATATAAGTAGTTATTAACATTTTTTAAAAAATTTTGAATATAAAATCAAAATTTTCATTTTAACAATATAATTAAACTTTATAAAAATTTATGAGAAATTGATTACAATATTAAATATATTATTTTTGTAAGATTTCAGTAGCAAACTTCACAAAAACTAATACAGGTCAGAGATGAGGGGTTATATACACAGTATATGACTACACTATGCCAGAAGTGATTTAGTAAGCTTGACATGACAACAGTGTCTTTTCTTAAATATAACTAATTTTAATTTGATTAGCTTTAGTGAGCATAACACATATAGAAGGAATCAGTAGCAATCTCTTTTGTTTAACAATTATATTTTCTGCTTAGTGATTTTTTATTGATTAGAAATAATAATCATTTCATGTTTATTTATATATTAACTGAATAAATATCTTTATTTTATTGAGTTTATTCTTATATTTTGTCATTTTTTTAAAAGTACTATTGATCACAAATAAAAAATATAATTCAAAAGTACTGCACAGTGCAAAATCTGTGAAGTATGTTTGAATTTGTGAGTCATCAGAATTAAATCACATGAGAAACTTAACTCATTATGAATTTTCACAAATTTTTGAGATCAAATCAGTATGAATATTATTATTAATTTTTTACCAAGTAAAAACATTGAGAGAGCTGAGTTTAACTGCATTTTAATGATTATTAATCATTTTAACAAGATGATTCACTTCATTTCTGTGATTAAAAAGCTCATTGCAGAGCAATTAATACATTTTATTATTTGTAAAAGTCATAAAACTTAATGAAATATTTATGAATATAATTTCTGATTATGAATTTTTATTTATTAGTGAATTCTGAAATAATTTCTTGTATATACTGAAAATCTCACAAAATTTAAGTATTATATTTTATTCACAAACAAATATTTAAATTAAACAATTAAATAATATTTTGAAATAATATTTGTAAAGTTTTGTTAATTATAATTAAAATAATTAAATACTCTGATTGTTTCTTGCTCAGTTTACTTATAATAATTTTCAGTATTTTTTAATAAAGAGATTTTTTTCAAGTCATGTATGAATCAAATTTGTAAATGATTCTCACAAAATCAAATAAGTATATTTTAAATTATTTTTGAAATAAAAACTTTTGAAATCAAATAAACATCATTCATGAATACTGAAATCAAATCAAAAAGTTTATTAAAAAAACACAAGTTTATTAAAAAAATATTATAATGAAAAATATACATCAAAATTCTATACTGTTGAAAATAAACTCTAATTTAATTTAAAAAAATATTAAAACAGTCTGTACTAGTAAGAAATTTAATTTTTTTTATACACTGACTTTTGTGGAATTGTAAAAAGAATAAATAAACAAGTTTATTATTTGAAATTTTCATTAAATTTCACAAATATTTACAATGTTTTTCATGTATTCTTGCTTTACAATTACAAGAAAATAAATAATATTAATAATACAGCTCATCACTCAGTTCACAAAGTATTTAAAAAGAAATAAAAAATTCAAATCAGAATTATAATTAATTTTTATAAAAAAAAATTAGCAATTTCAGTATTTTGTTTAATATAAAAAATTAAAAATGAAAAAATAAGTTCATTTGAAAATTTATTGCAAATTTTAAATATTTACAAAAAAAATTTATTAAATATTATAATATCAAATCTGACAAATCTGACTTGTGAGTTTTTTATTATTTCACAAAAAACTAAAATTTTATTTTGAAAAAGTATAATATGTATATAATATGCACAAACAAGTTTAATTACTTAATTTTACAAGTTTTGATATGAAAATTAATTAAATTTCAATGATAAATATATTTTTTGATAATAAATTTATATTATATAATTTACTGTATATAACAATATTTTATTATTATTTGTTATTATAATTATATACTGAAATTTCTTTACTTTTGAAAAAAGCAAAAAACATTTCAATAAAAATAATTATTGCATTTTTCACAAAATTTATCAAATATATATATAAAACAAATTAATAAATTTTATAAATTTTGTTCAGATCTTAATACTGATTATATTTTTATTTATAAAAAAATGATTATTTAGTTTGAATAATTAATATTATTTTCAAAAATTGAATTCAAATCATAAAACTCTTCTTATCAGTTGTATTAATCAGATTAATTCATCAAAAAATTAATATTTTGATTTAACAAAATTTTCTCATGAAGAATTCAAAATCAGTTTTGACTGATGATAGAAACAGTTCTGAAAATATTATCAGTGTAAATGACAAACACTTTACAAAATAACTCTTAAAAATTTATGAAAGCAGCTTGTCACTTAGATATCTTATAAAATCATTACTGAAATCTGACAGTTTTATTGACAACAGTACAAAATATTAATCAGTATATTGTAATCATTTTTTTATTTTTCAAAATCATTCCACAGTGATATTTTCACAGAGAAAGTAAATATATTTTTTTATATTCATTCAGAAGCAAAATAAATACATTTACAAAAATTTTTTATGAAGTGAAAAAAGCAGCAGTATAGTTAGCAAAAATTAATAAAATTATTTGCACTAAAATTACAAAAATTATTAAAACTATCTGCATTAAAATAATTAGCACAGAATTTGCAGTTTGTAAAATTAATTGTATTTTGTTCACAAAATGAAAAAATGTTCAAAATCAACAAAATAAGTAATAAAAGTAATTTTTAACATCAAAATATTAAGAATTAATTTTTTAATTGTATAATAAAATCATGAAATTAGAATCAGTGTTTCATTCTTTAAAAATTATAATGACATTAAAATTATCTTTCACAAAAAACAGAAAATATTAATTTTTTTGTAAAAAATAATAAAAAATATCAGAATTATTTCTCACAAAAAATTAAAAAAAATTAAAAATATTTATTTACTCAAAACAAAAAAATACTTATTTATAAAAAAATTATAAAAATTATTAACATAAAAAATTACAAAGTTTACTTAATAAAATAAGCTTTATTAAAACTATATAATTATTTTTCATAAAAATCAAGTACTTATTTGTATTTTTGCATCAAAATTTCTTACATTCAACAATACAATAAATTAAATTTTATTTTTCTTAAAAACATTTTGATAAAACATTCTATTGAAATGAAATTAAAATTGTAATTGATTTTTGTTATTTATTATATTCTCAGTGAGTTCAATTTGTAAAAACCTAACTCAGCTTACAATAACTTATGAAGTTTAGCTCACAAAATTCACAATAACATGCAAAATTTACAATAATTTGCAAAACTTTCAACAGCTGCAAAGTTTTCAAATTACTTATAACAATTGTTAAACAATAAAACTTTTTGTGAAATCTCTTTTCTTGATAAAAATTGATATAAAAAGCTTATACTCACTGAAGAAAAATTTGATTTTATTTAAAAAGAATTGAATTGCTGAAAACTGTTGTTATCATTGTCACAAAATTAAATTGTATTTAATTGAAAAGAATTTATTTTCATGAAAAAAAAATTTTTAAATTAAAATAAAAAAATACAGTAATAATTGTTTGACTGATGCAGTTGTATTATGTATAACTGCTACAATGACAATTGTGAGTTTTAATTGTATTATAATCATCAGAATCTTTATGTATTTTTTAAATAAAATATATAACATATTCTCAAAATCATACATAGCAGAATGATTTTAATAAAAAATTTTGCTTCACAAATCAGCAGTTGCTCTCACAAAGTTAATGACAAAATTGAAATGATGAAAGCTGATGCTTACATTATTAAATTCAGTCTGTAAAAGTTTAGTAAATAATAAAATTATTATAAGAAAATTTAATATAACTAATATTATTTATATTACAAAGTTTTTTTGTTAGTTAAGAAGATATTTTTTTTATAAAAAAAATAATTTTTTTCACAGAGTTTTTTAATTCTTACAAAAGTTTTTATTAAGATTTTGATAATTATTGAATTTATATACTTTAAAGAAATCAGAATTTTTATTAAAAAAAACTATAAAATTTCAATTATAAAGTTCACAAAAGCTAACACAGTTTCTTTTCTCAAATGTAACAAGTTTTAATTTAATTAACTTTAGTGAGTATAGCACATATATAAATAACATACTGATTTTTTTTCATTGAGAGAATCAGTGACAATCTCTTTTGTCTAATAATTATATTTTTTGCTTATTGATTTTTTATTGATTAAGAAATAGTATTATAGTAGTCATTTCATGTCTACCTATATATTAATTGAATAGATTTCTTTATCTTATTTTTATAATTTTAATACAAAATTTATATACTGTAATATATTATTTATTGAATAGAGTTTTATGATTTAAATTAATTTTTTCTAATATATGATTTTTACTCAATATTAGTATGTAAATTATCAAAATTATATATTTTTAAATGTATTTTACTCAGAAAATTATATATTTTAAAACTTTTGTTATTTATAAAAATAATATATGTTATAGATAGTGATTAACAACAAATAATCAATTAATATAAAATAATTTGATTTTTCATAATAACTGCAATATTAAAATACTTATATATATTAATTTCAAAATGTACAGTTATATTGTTGAACATTTATTTTTTTATAGAATGAAATTCAAAGATTGATATGAAAGCCAAAATCATTGAATATTAAAAATCATTGAGTGGTTGATTACATTAACATAATCAATCACTTAATGATTTTCTACACTTAACAATTTTCTCTTTCAGTTTAACTTTTTTTTAACATACAATAAAATAATCAACAAAGTAGCTATAGTAGCTGCAATTGAAGAATTGAAAATTAAATCACAAAAAACTTTTAATTATAAAAAAATCACAATTAAATATAAAATTGACAAAACTATATTAATACAACAGTTTAAAGACAAACAAATCTTCAGATCAGAGACAATTTTTTTTTTCAGAAAAAACTGTCAGATTCATAAGAAAATATACTGCTAAAGTATATAAATTATCTTATCAATCAAAACTTTTTCTCTACATCAAAAATGATTCAAAATCTTATGAAAAAAGTTACAAAATTATTTGTTGAAGTGAATTAAATTGATTACTTCTGCAAATATCATGAAAAATAAATTAAAAGTATTTATTTATATACAATTAATTAAAAGTAAAAGACAACAGATAATTTTTTATATTTTGAATATTATTTCAAACTTGTAATTTTCTGTTTTTTTATTTTTTTAAAGCAAATTGAGATCTAGTTTGCTGATTAAATACATATTTCTTTTAGCTTAAAAAAATCAAGAAATATCATATTGAACTTTCAAATATTTATAATTTTCATAAAAAAAATTCATTATAAATATTACTTATGTAATTAAATGTATTGTTACAATAAAATGTCTTAAATTTAAGTAGATATTAAATGCTTTACAGAATAACAGCAGAAAATTCATTTTTTATTGATAATTATTTGTGTGAACAGAACAGTCATCTCATCATTTTTATATATATATAAACTTTAAAAAAACATAAAAGATACATGACTCACTAATTTTGAATGCAATATAAATCAAACCTACTTTGTGGTTTTCAAAAATGACTGAAGAAATAACAATCAATGATGAATATAAAATTTAATGACCAAAAAAAATGTTTGATAAATATATAAAACAGAAAACAGAGCTTCAGTAAAGATTTTTTATTTTAAATAAATATTCATTTTATATTAATATACAATTCCTTAATTATATAAATTGAAATAAAATCTTACTGATTGTTTTTCCATTCCATTCTATACATTGATTACAAATATTAAATATTGAAATTTTTGAATTACTTATTACTGTTTATTTTAATTAAGTTGACAAGTTTCTACAGATTCAATTCAGCTTTATTCACATCATTAAATATAATTTTTAAAATTTTTTTAATACTGTCTGACAAACAGCTGTAATATGAAAAAATATTAAATTCAGTTTTGCAGCAACTGATATTTATTTTTATTATTTTAAATATATATTTAATTAAATTGTACAGTTTGTTATTTCTTAAAAATAATAATTTATCATTTTTACAATCACTTACAGTTTTAATAAAATAATTAAATTATTATATAAAGAGCAAAAACTTCTTACAATAAGATTAAGCAGTTTATTTATACTACTGAGTGTAAGACCTCAGCTGTAAGCTCTGTGAAAGCTAACACTGCCTCTTTTCTCAATGTAACTAGTCTTAATTTGATTAGCTTTAGTGAGCATAACACACATATAAATAACACACTGATTTTTCTCTTCATTGAGAGAATCAGTGACAATCTCTTTTGTCTAACAACTATATTTTTTGCTTATTGATTCTCTTATTGATTAAGTGAATAGTAGTCATCTCACATTTATTTTATACATCAACTGAATAGATTTTTTACTCTATTCTTATATTTTGTCACTCTTTTGAAAAATACATTTGAAATGATTCTCAAAAGTAAAAAAAAAACATCTGTTTCTTTCATTTCTCATGAAAATTCTCACAAAGAATCTTCATCATCTGTCAACTTTTAAATAAAAGTGATTTCAGAAACATCTCATGAAGCAGCAAAATTCTTTCATAAAAAAATATTTTTTACTCAGAATATAGAATCAGAAGATTTTGAATTTATTCATAAAAAATTTATCAATACATTTTTTACACTTTATGAATATCTCATCATTAAAATTATATTTCTTGAAAAGCTTCACAAACAAAATTAACTTCTAGAGAATATGATCTTACTTTCAGAACAACTGAAAATTAATTTAAAAAAACACACTTAAACAAAGTTTTTAAATGTGTTTACTCAACAAGAAAATTCAGTCAAGAAAGCTAGATGATATAAACTGTCAGAACTGAAGTCTGACTACAAAATTGTTATTTTTGTCAAGCTTCATGAATTTTTTTTCAAGATTGAATTCTTAACTGAACTCACAAAAATTGAAGATTTTCAAAAAGTGAATTATGCAAAAACTGAACTTCACTATACATTTCAAAAAAAATGAAAAAATTTTGTGAAGAAAGACTTAACAAAAAACATCTGAAAAAAAATGAAGATTTTTTTATTTTCTGATTTAGATGATTCACAAAACATCATCAGAAACTCATGACAATTTTTTTTTTCATTTGCAAAAAAATAATAATGAGACTGACAATGAATTTCATACTCAATTTAAACAAAAATTTCACAAAATAAATGATGAAATTAAAAATCATGCTGAATGAATGAAACATTTATTTTTGTGAGTTATAAATAAATTAATGTGTTTCAAATTTGATGAACAAGAGAAACTTTCAGATATTCTTCACAAAATAATCATCATTATCACACAATTGCACTTTACTTTCATTCTCAAAAAAAAGAATGAAAATTCTGCAAAGACTTTCATGAATAAATCTCAACAAAATCAATTTAAAAAAAAGTTTAAAAAAAAACAAAGAATTTTACAAAAAATAAGAAAAACAAATCTGATAACAAGACTGATCTTGTGAATATCACTTGCTACAATTGTAATGAAAAAAAACATAAATCTTTTGATTGTTTCAAAAAAAAAAATAAAAATTTGAAGACTTGAAAAAAAATAACTTTAAAATAATGCAATTATCTGATGTTAATTTTTTATTTATATTTTTTATTTAATTAAGTGCATTTTTTGTAAAATCATTTACTGAGCATAAATAATCAGCTCATGTAAACTTTTACTGCATCTCTTTCATCATCAGTTCTGATCTCATGAAGTCACTAAAATTGAAGATACATTCAATGAAAATTTCTTTCAAGATTGCTAAAAAAAATCAAGCATTTTTTGATGCTGAAGATGTTGCAAACATTGTTTTCAAATGTTGAAATTCTCAAAATCAAGCACAAATTTTTTATGAGCAAGTTATTGTTGTCAATATAAATAATGATATAATTCTAAACATGACTTAATTTTTGCAACATAATTTCATCATCTCATGAAAAAATCATTCAATTTGTTTTCAGAAAACTTCATGTAATTCACTTGTGATGATTTAATTAATTAATGTGAAAAATCTAGTGCAAAAAAAAAATTATTTATGTGATGACATGCTGCAAAATTAAGAGAATAATCATTATGAATTATGATTTTCAAATATCTGAAATTTATAAAAATTTTGTGAAAGCTTTCAGTGAACAAAAAGCTTGAAAGCTGACTTTTCATCAAAAAAAAAAACTTGACTATTGAACTTGAATCTGAAAAAAAACTCATTTTTAATTTCACTTATCAACTTTCAGAGAATGAAACTGAAACACTTCACAAATATTTTAACAATACAATTGCTCATGATTTCATCTGATTTTTCAAATCTTTTATGAAAACATTAATTATATTTGTTTTTAAAAAAAATGATGATCTACAAATGTGTGTAAATTATTGTAACTTGAACTTCAAGACTGTGAAGAACTGCTATTTATTATTATTAATTGAGAAGCTTTTGAGATGTCTCACAAGTGCTAAGATTTTCACTTATCTTGATGTCAAGAATGCTTATCATTGTTTTCACATTCAGAAAAAAGATGAATGAAAAACTGTTTTTCATACATTTTTAAAATTTTTTAAATATTGTATAATTTTTTTTGATTTATCAAATGCTTCAGCTGCTTTTCAGTTTTATATCAATAAGATTCTTCATGATTGTAATGTTTTTATGATAGCTTATCTGAATAATGTTGTGATATACTTCACAAATGAGAAAAATTATGCTCAACATGTTTGTCAAGTTTTGAAAACACTCATGACAGCAGATTTTTACTGCAAAATCCTCAAGTGCTACTTTAGTGTTTACAAAATAAATTTTCTTGAATATATTGTATCAGCTGATGAAATATTTATAAAAAAATCACATATGAAAATCATTTTGATCTAATCAGAACTCAATTCACAAAAAAATATTCAAGTATTTTTAAAATTTGCAAACTTTTACTGTTGTTTTATTTCAAAATTCTCAAAAATCATTTTAGATTTTACTAATATGCTGAAAAGTGAAAAACAAAATAAAAAAATCAAACATTGCAAGAAACAAGAATTGAATAAGAAAAATGAAAAAAAATTTTTCACAGAAAAAAATCTTTACAAATGTTGTCATGCTTCATTACTTCAATTCTGATTGCTAAATACATCTTGAAACTGATGTTTCTGATTTTGTCATCTCAAAAATCATCACTTAATTAAATAATTTTCAAAACTGAATATTTATGACTGTGTATTCACAGAAAATGAAATCTGTGAAACACAATTATGATATTCATGATCAAGAATTCTTGATCATTGTTGAATTTTTTAAACACTGACATTATTAACTAGAGAACTTGCAAAAATTTGTTTTAGTAATGACAAATCATGATAATTTCTGTTACTTCACAACAGCAAAAAACTTATCTAAATAACAAGTTTGTTGAATTCAAAAATTAACAGTTTTTTGATTTACTGTGAAACATCAAAAAAGAAAAAAAAATTCAGCTAATGAATTTTCACAACAGTCAGATTATGCAGAAGAAGCAAATCATAAAAACATTTAAAAGCATAAGACTGCAAATCAGCTTCATATCATGTTTTTTTTTGAGAAAACAAGCTGTGCTGATGAAAAGCTTGAGCTGACAAATGCTTCACTCAAGTTTCTTGAAGAAGAAAAAAAAAAGTGATGCATAATTTCTTTCTGTAAAGCTTATGATACAAATCAAGAAATTACTCATAAAAATTTTTTTGAACAAAACATATCAGAATAAAAAATTTAAATTAAAAATCACAAGTGTTTGCAAATTAATTCATGATGAAAATTTTTATGATATTGAAAATTTTCACAAAACAAATGAAACATTCTGCAATTTTATTTCAACATTATCTGAATTGCTAAATGCTGATGAGCATGCAGTAAAAATTAAAAAAAAAATAAAATTTCACTTTTAATTTGTGAAAAAATGAATTTTTAATGAAAATATGTTGTTCTACAATGATTATTTATACATTTCAGTCAACAAAACTTTACAACTAGAGTTAGTTAAATAACATCATGATACATTTTTGATAAATCACTTTGTTATGAAGCAAATCTACAAGTTACTTTCACAAAAGTATTATTGATTATAAATGAAAAATATGATTCAGAAATACTGTGAATTTTGTGAAGTATGCATGAATTCACAAGTTATCAGAATTAAATCACATAAAAAACTTAATTCATTACTGATTTCTGCAAATTCTTGAGATCAAATCAGCATGAATGTTATCATCAATTTTTTGTAAAGTAAAAACATTGAGAAAGCTGAGTTTAACTGCATTTTAGTGATTGTTAACTGTTTTAACAAGATGACTCACTTTATTTTTGTGATCAAAAAGCTTACTGTGAAGCAATTAACACATTTTATTATTCACAAAATCATAAAATTTCATGAAGTATTTTTAAATATAATTTCTGATCATGAATTTTTATTCATCAGTGAATTCTGAAATGATTTTTTACACATACTGAAAGTTTCACAAAATCTAAATACTGTTTTTTACTTTCAAATAAACAATTAAATTAAGTGATTGAATAATATTCTGAAACAATATTTGCAAAATTTTGTCAATTACAATTAAGATAACTGAATACTCTGATTGTTTTTTGCTGAGTTTGCTTACAATAATTTTTAGCATTTTTCAACAAAAAATTTTTTTTTTCAAATCATGTATGAGCTGAATCTGCAAATGATTTTTGCAAAATCAAGCAAATATATTTTTGAAATAAAAAACTTTCAGAATTGAGCAAACATCATTTGCAAATATTAAAATTAAATTAAAAACTTTTTTGTGAAAACACAAGTTTATCAGAAAAAATATTATGACAAAAAGCATATATCAAAATTTTACACTGTTGAAGATAAAGTTTGATTTAACTTAAAAAATATCAAGACAGTTTGTACAAGTAAGAAGCTTAATCTTTTACACACTGACTTTTGTAAAATTGTGAAAAAAATAAATATACAAGTTTATTGTCTGAAACTTTCATCAGATTTTGTGAGCATTCACAATGTTTTTCATGTATTCTTGCTTCATAATCACAAGAAAATGAATGATGTTGATAGCACAATTCATCATTCAGTTTGTGAAGCATTTAAAAAAAAACAGAAGTTTCAAATCAAAATTATAACTGATTTTTGCAAGAAAAGCTGACAATTTCAGTATTTTGTTCAATAAAAAAAATATGAAAGCAAGAAAAATAAGTTCATTTAAAAATCTGTTGTGAATCTCAGACACTTACAAAAATTTCTTGTTAAATATCATAATGTTAATTCTGACAAATTTGATTTACAAATTTTTTATCATTCTGCAAAAAATTAGAAATTTTATTCTGAGAAAGCATGATATGTATATAATATTCATAAATGATTTTAGTTACTTATTCTACAAATTTTATGTGAAAAAATGTTTGAATTTCAATGATAATTATATTTTTGATAATGAATTTATATTACATGATTTACTGCATATCACAACATTTTATTTTTATTTTTATTATAATTGCATACTGAGATACTTTTACTTCTGAAAGAAGCAAAAAACATTTTAATAAAAACAATTATTGCATTTCTCACAAAACTCATCAGATACACATAAAACAAACTGACAAGCTTTATGAGTCATGCTCAGTTTTTGACACTGATCACATTTCTGCTTATGTGAAAATAATTATCTGATTCAAATTATCAACATCACTTCATAAAGCTGAATCTGAGTTGCAAAACTTTTTCAATCAGTCATATTAATTAAATCAATTAATTTGAGAATTGATGCTCTGATTCAGCAGAGCTTTCTGATGAAAAATCTGAAATCAGTATTAATTGATGACAGAAACAATTCTGAAAGTGTCACTGATGTAATTGATGAATGCTTCTTAAAGCAACTCTCAGAAAACAAGTTATGAAAGCAACTTGTCATTCAAACATTTCACAAAATCACTGATGAAATTTAATGATTTCATTAATAACACTGCAAAACATTGATCAGCATATTACAATCAGTTTTTTGTTTTTCAGAATTATTTTGTGAAAGCACTTTCAGAGAAAAATGAAACACATTTCTTTCACAATTATTTGATGATGAAACAAACACATTTATAAAAATTTGTCACAAAGCAGAAAAAGTGATAACATGATCAGCAGAAATTATTAAAATCATCTACATTATTGATGCAGAATTAAAAACTCTCAGAATTATCTGCATTACTGATGCAGAATTAAAAGTTTTTAAAATTGTCTGCATCACTGATGCAGAATTAATGACTCATAAAATTAATTGCATTTTATTGTCATAATGAAATGAATGCTCAAACTCAACAAAACAAACAGCAGAAGTTGCTCACAAAATTTGTGCATGCAAATTAAATTTTTGCATTTTATGACAAAATTAACTTGTCAAAGTCTGATTCTGCTCACAAAAAACAGCAAAATTAATCAGAATTTGTTTGTGAAAAAAACTCATCAGAATCTGATTGTGAGAACTTGCTGAATTCATCAGAATTAATTAACAGTTTTATATTGAAAAATACTTACTTATAAAAAAAAACATTAGAGTTAATTTTCTGTACAGATTAAAAATTTTCAAAACATAAATTTAGATTTTGAAAACTTGTTACAAAGAAAGAAATTATGAAATTATTAGCATGAAAGCTTGCAAAAAAACATTTGTGAAGCAAGCTCTGCTGAAATTTCATAATTTTATCTCACAAAATTTCAAATTTATTTGTAAAATATAAAAATTGTTCACAAAATCAGCACTTATCAATATTTCAGCATTGAAATTTTCTGTATTCAACAACATAATAAATCAGAATTTATTTTTTTCTGAAGTGTTTGAGTGAAACATGATGATATATTGTTATTGAGATTAATTTTGACTGTAATTGTGCATTATACTTTTAGTTAGCTCAATTCACAAAAACTTAACTCAGCTTGTGTTGATTCACAAAAATTGAATGACTTGCAAAACTGATAACTCACAATGTTAATTATTTGTAAAGTTAATATAAACTTGTGAAATTTCATTTTGACTGCAAAGTAATAGAAATTTTTTGTGAAGTTTTTTTTTTTGATGAAACTGATGAATCTGATGCTGAAAAGATTGTACTCACTGAAGATAAATTTTAATTTGATTAAAAAAAAATTAAATTGCTAAAAACTGTTGTTATCATTTTTGCAAAGTTAAGTTATACTTAATTAGAAAAAATTCATTTTTGTGAATGAAAAATGAATTTTTATAAATCAAAACAAGAAATTACAACAATAATTGTCTGACTGATGCAGTTATATTATGTACAACTGCAACAATGAAGATTGTGAGTTTGAATTTCATCATGATTATTAAAGTTGTCATGCATTTTTTAAGATCATGCACAGCTGAGTGATTTCAACAAATTTTTTTTGCTTTGTGAATCAGCAACTGCTTTTGCAAAAATATTTTACAAAGCTGAAGTGATGAAAGTCAGTGCTTACATCATCAAATTTAGTTTGTGAAAGTTTAGTAAATGATAAAATTGTTGTAATGAAATTTGATATAACTGATATCATTTGTACTGTGAAGTTTTTTTGCTAGCTAAGAAAATATTTTTTTTTCTCATGAAGAAACAATTTTTTTTTCACAAAGTTTTTTAATTCTTGTGAAAATTTTTTATTGAGACTTCAATAATTATTGAGTTTATATGCTCTGAAGAAATTAAAATTTTTGTGAAAAGAGAAAAATTGTAAAATTTTAGCTGTAAGTTTCACAAAAATTAACACTGTTTTTTTTCTCAATGTAATTAGTTTTAATTTGATTAGCTTTAGCAAGCATAACACACATATAAATAACACACTGATTTTCCTCTTCATTGAGAGAATCAGTGGCAATCTCTTTTGCCTAACAATTATATTCTTTGCTTATTGATTCTCTTATTGATTAAGTGAATAGTAGTCATCTCACACCTATTTTATACATCAACTGAATAGATTTTTTACTCTATTCTTATACTGAGAAACTGATTCTTCAAAAAAATTCTTATACTGAAAAATAAAAAATAATATTATCATACTGATGATGCACAAAAATTATAAAACTTTTCAATTTTAATAAACTTAAAAAAATTCAGTCTTTTTTTCAGAAAAGTAATTGAAATTAAAAAAAATAATGAATTTGAAAAAAAAGCAGCAAATTCAAAATAAACAAACAAAGCTTTAACAAGCTGCTCAGAAAAAATTTAAAATTACTAAAACTGCAGAAAAAAATAATTCATAAAATAATTTGTATAACAGCACAATAACAAAAAACAGTTATTAAAACTGCTAAAGCAGCTCAACTGCAAACAGAAAAAAATACTTATAAAATTGAAAAGATTTTGAAACAGTAAAAGAAAAAAAATAAATCTGCAAACACAAAAAGTTTAAAAAAAATTAAGCAAATTTTTTTTAAAAAAAAAACAATCAATTTTTACAAACTCTACAGTCAATTAAAATTCTGCAGTAATTAATAAATTTACAAAGCAGTTTTTTACAAATCTCTCAAGCTCAAAATCAATATCTTCAGCTTCAAATTCAAAAAATCATGTTGATTCAACTTTTAATGTTATAATAACTGAAATCTTCTGCTCTGAACTTGTTATTAAGTCATCTAAATAGCTTTTGAATTTTTAACAGAGATTTATATGTAATATTTCACTTAATTTGGTTATATTTAATAGCTAATTTGAATATCTTATGTTGTTGTTGAGATATGGTAGGATTTTGTAGGAGTAGTAGAGGTGTTCTTCAAAATCATTAAGTGTAGAAAATCATTGGGTGGTTGATTATGTTACATTTGCATTAAGTTCTTACAAAAAAATCAGAAAACAACATCTGAACAATTTGATATTAGACTTGACCTATCAAAGAAACTTCTGTCTCCCCTTCTTTCCCAAGCAATCCATTATAGATGTGGAACAGCATTGTACATCTAGCAATCTTATCATGTCTTGATGGCTTCTTTGTTGGCCCTCACCGGTCGGCTCATGTTATGTATGTACTGACTACTTGAGATGCTCCTGGTGTATATATTTCCTCCATTCAGAATGTCATTTAGTTGGTGTCAATGGCCCTCATTGTTGGTGCAGAATTATACCATTTAGCGCCTAAACATATGCTGTCCACCGCTCAATCCCTTCAATAACTGCATGGTCTAACTGATGTTCCGGGCCAAGCTCTCGATGGGATTATTTTGGTCACCCAACTGTGGTTGGCGCGCGACCCTAGAAGCTGCAGCCTCGGGTGAATTGTGCGAATGCGGGCGATCGTTTAAACGTCTAGGAAATGAGTTAAATTGACTCGATGTTTGACTTGACGGCCTTGCTTCTTCAGGAGTTCCAGGTGATTGGGGGCTCCGCCGAGGAGTACTATGGTTCGAAATCCAAATACCCTCTACTTCGATCCCGCTTTCGATCGCTCGTGACCCAAATGGTACATCGTCATCCTTTGTTCGTTTTAGCCCAGTTGCTGAATCCCGCTGTGATATCAACTGCATTTCAGTAGCAGCCATCCTCTTAATTCTCCATGTGTTGTAGATCTGAACCCCCGTTCCATATGCGAGGACTATAACCTATCGAACTGTTAGAATTTAGCTATGAAAAGTAGCATGGTTTCAAATAATTACAATAAGACAACCAAGAACCTAGCATTTTGTGTCAGCCTACCTCTCAAGCCATGAGGATAGGAATCATATGATTCAACTCACAAAACACATTTTCTCCCAGAGCTCCCAATCAACCCAGAAACCCATGTTGTACTATGTGATGTATTGTTTTTCCAAGGCTCTTTAAAGTGATTAAAGCAAGGTCTCACATTCACCATCCTTCTTTTGCCAACCACTGAGTACAAATAGCAACATTTGATGAATTCAAGACCCAATAGAGGGTAAAGGCCACACAATTGCACTTCAGGCAAGAGAGAGGGACAACTTGAAAATGTAACATAGGTATGTAGTTACCCAGGTATGTAACTATGTACAGTACATATGTACCTAACAGTCAATGTTTGTGCACTAAATATATTCATAGATACTACAGAGTACCTGGTACCTCTGTAACTAGGTCCCTACCTAATGTATCCATGTATGTTGGTGGAATCAAAGAATGTTGCTCCACTTAACAGTTGTTACTTCCCTGGTTTATCATAAAAAGTTATGTACAGTAGTTAACCTAACTTAGATAACAAACTAATTAGTAACTACATTAGGTAACTAGTTACATAGTTAACCATGTACTCCGTACAGAGTAACTAGTTAACTATGGAGTACTCCGTAAATGCCAGCAAATAAAATCCCCTGAAAAAGAATTCATTCCAACATTCTATGACATTCTTGACCTCAACTGATGCTGGTTATCAATCAAGTCAAGTGATCATCTGTCAAGCAACCAATCTTTCTCGCTGCTTGAGAATTGTTCATGGAAAAATATTTTCCAAAATATCCCTTTTTTTTGTGTGTCCCAGAAATTGGTGCCGACATGGCACCAGCACCAAGCGTCGACATGGTGGATGAGTCGGTGGATACTCCAAATTGCACACAGGTGCCTGGGCATAGCAATGATCTGCAGCAATCTTCCCCCATTTATGAAAACTCATCGTGGCAACCAAGCACTGCGTGCGGTGCCCACGGAAACCTCAACTCCAAGTTGCAATCTCAAGCTACCTCTCGACATCTTCAGTCTAACTGGCGAGAGGATAAGGATTGTGATGGAGAAGACTGCAAGTCAACGAGGGTCAGCACCGCATCGCGAGATCTCAGTCCCTCCCATGGACTTTGTACATTCAATTCCTTTGAAGTCGACAGTCCCCCATCAGAGGATGACCGGCAACGGGGTCACTATATGACTAATACGAGTACAATGCCAACTCACGAAGCAGATCCTAGCATTGCAGCTATGAACGCAATTGTGGAAGAGGAAGAAGACAGCGATGGCGGGGGTGTTTCGTCGACTATGCTTGGTACAGAAGCAGAAAGGATTTTGGAACATGCCAAAATGAGGTTAACAGTTCGTCAACGATTTCCCTTTCTTTCTTTCTTTCCTTTTTTTTAAACTGACCACAGTACCATCGATTGATACTGATGGGTCTTCTATGATTGTAGCACATGGAAGGAAATTTGACTAGAGCGCGAACATCGCTGGGACTCAACCTGTTCTCTACCCCCACATTAAATGAAGGAACGAATAACTCCCACAAATATGTATTTGGTCACCATAGATCCCTTTCAAAAACCGAAAGCCGAGTCCACACAAGCTTAGCAGGCGCATTGCTTCGCCGTCGATTATCGCAGGATTTTCATATCAGAGCACCCCATGCTAAGGAACTGAGAGATGTATATAGCTCCCTTTTGCAGAAGAGGCAACCAGAAGTGAATCCCGGGCGACCATACAGGTCCTTAAGTGCACTGGCTTCTACCAGCGTTTCTTTGAACTCAATCGAGGCGATTGCACCAAAAAGTCCCAATTCTGATTGTGAGCCATTTAAGAGTTCATTTACACCCCTGAAAGGGCCAGCATTTTTATCTCCTCTCAAACTTGATGGCGGGCCGAAACCATCAGCTAATAAAACGCACGCGCAATCTGCTCTATCCAAGCCGCACATTGAACTTTCAAGATTACAATCTTTGGAGGATTTTAACAATCTCTGTCCTTCAAGGCCACCTTCCCGTAGCCAATCGCAGCTTGACATACGCGGTCCCCAGAATCAGACTCAAGACCTAAGAACGAAGATATCTACACCTGGAACTCATGCTGAGGTGGATCAAGGTATGAGACGGCATAGCTTACATAATCCAAGCCTGCCTGCAGCACTCATCACCGCTGAACAGTGGTACACAAATGGCTCAAAATGTGGCACAGTCTGTTTCCGGCAGAATCGGGTTGTCAACAGTGGGCCGGCGATCGAACCTGTGACAGATACATCCCTTGAAGAAAATAAACAGATGCAGTCATTAGCCTATTCGTCACCAGCAAACAGCAGGTTTTGCGGTATTGAGACCGCACATACTGACGGTCAACTCATGGTTGAACTATATGATGATCTAGAAGATTTTTCAGCCACAGGTAGTGGAGCTTCCACCGAGCGTTTACCTGAAATGCTAGAAAACGCAGAACAGGAGGCTGCTGAAACATTTCCCCCTGGATTCATACCTGGTACCGTTCGCCACGAAGACCGTTTTGATGCCTTTGACTATGAGCACTTCATCCTTCACAGTGCCCTTGGAAATTATTCAGGCTCCAAGTCCCGCCGAGAGAGTTATAGCTCGGTTGGGTCCACAGAGGCGCGCGGGCCCAGTATGCGCCATATGGAACGACTCGTTCCTGACACAATAGCATACGATTCTGACTTCGATTTTATCTCAAAATCTGCCACATTTGCCACGGCTGACCGCGGCGAATTTGATATTCAGGGATACGAGAACCGAAGGTTTAACGGTACCTTGTGTTGTGAGAAGAGGGATAGTGTCATTAAGGTGTCACCAGGAGGTAGAGTTGCATCCATATTATACTATTTTTGGTGTTTCTAAACAGTTGACTAGGTATGCACTCTCATATGCAGCGTCCTACTACTAGGAATAGCCAAACCCAAATCCCCATTTCAAACTGCCTTCAATTTTCATCTCTAGATCATGATATTTCTCCTGGCGCTGGTTCACAAGCTTGTCACTTAGTTTATGATAAGCATCTGGATGTTCAAAATCTCAGTCCAAAATCTACTAACTCTGATATATCTGAAGGCCAACCATCTGCTGCTTTGATTGACTCTCTTATCAGATGTGCAGTCCCAGAATCAAAGTTTGTCAGCAATAATACACTTCTCACTTCTGCAGACTTTCAGAGACAAGATATTAAGCTTTTGGAGCTTCTTGCTCATACTCTAGGATGTGTTGGCTTCCAGCTGCTTCATTCTTCATTTCTACATGAATCTTCAGACTCTAATGAACAAACAGTCATTCTCTTACGCCGCCGATTGAATGCAGCAAGACAGATATTGGAGGGTGAACTTGATATATAGATTTATCATGTCATTCTGCTTCTTTAGCTTTGTACAGTCTTTTGCTTCTAAATGATGTTGTTTTAATATTTTAATTAATAGTAATCTTGCTGACAAGGTGGTAAATCAACAACTAGCATTTATTATGTAATAATTTAAGAGTACTATATAGTAATAACTAGATCAAACAAAGTGTGAGAATGCTATTTAACAAGCATCAATTAGAATAATATATCAAGTCATAAGACACTATGTGTAAAGATAAATAAATAAAATGATGTAAATAGTTTAGATATCAACATATATTAAAAACTACAGAGATAATAAAGCTCATTGCTGATCTTCAGAAAGAGAAAAGCAGTAAATAAAAAAATCAAGCTTATATATATAATAAAATGATATATAAGACTATAGTATATTGAAAGTATTATAGTGAACTTTATATATAATAAAAATTTTAAATAACTGATACAATATAAGTATATTAATATATTAAAAACATTTCACTTTTTAAATTTTACAGTCATTTGAGTCTCTGAGAAACATAAAATTTTTTTATAAAGTATTAATTTTTATTGAATTTAGCTAGTTACAATTTATTTATAGTCTAATTGAATTTAGTCACTAAATAAATAAAATAAAAATGATATTACACATATATTATATTTATTATTCTAACATTATATACTTAGTAAGTACTTAGTAATCATTAAGAGTACATCACATATAAATTTATAAGCAGTATAGCAGAGTATTAACAATATATTATATATAAATTTTAATAAAAAATATCAAGTTTTTGATAATACTGATTACTTTAATATTTTACAATCACAAAAAAAATACAAAACTAAATGAAAAATTTTTTACTATTGTGATATAAAATAAAATAATTGATTGTTTATCTAAAACTAGCAGCTACTGTCAATTATATATCACATCATATTAGATACAAATATATTTAAACATTTCAAGTGACATTCTGATATATGCAACTAAAAAATAAAAAATATGATAAAAGTGTAAATTAAATTTAAAAAATCATATTCTTTCTCACTAAACTGAACTTTATTCACAAAAACTATGATTATAAGATATCATATCTCAATATAAAATAACATAATTTGTTTTGTGAATATAATTTTTTTACATTAATAAATTTTAATTAAATTACTAGTGTGATTTTTTGCTATAACAATCAGTTCAGCACACAATAATTTTCTTTTGAATTCTTTCACTTTGTCAATCTTTTCTCAATTCTTTAAGCATTTTGATTGATCAGTTAGCACTGTCACATTTATATTTAAAAATCAGTTCATGTGTTGTGAATTTTTAGTTGTTGTTTTTTTTCAATATCAGAATATTTAAAAAAAACAATTCTAACAGCATCAGTTAGATTTCTCAAGTAATCTTTTTTTATATTTTAACAGTTTTTTGTATTGTGTTTTTTTGTGTTAATATGAAAATCTTTAGCAAGAACTCAATTGAATATAATTTAAAATTTTCAAATATTTTGAACAAGCAGAAAGATAAATTCTTGAGTTTTATAACAAGTTTTTTTTGTTATGAACTGACACATCTACAGTTTTTTTTGTTCAATCTGTTTGAATATTTTTCTCATATTAAGTATTTTTATGAATTTTTTTTACTTATAAAACAAAAAAATACTTCAATTTTTTTTCAAAAAGCTGTAGCTTTTCAAGAAAGCTAACAAGAACAAAATGAGTAAAAAAAATAATATTTTTGTTTTTTAAGTTAATTAATTTCAATAATTTTGTTCTAGAATTTAGTTGACAATATAAACTTAAATACTGTTTTATTTTTATTTTTTGTAATTCATTTTGTTAAAGTTTTTTCTTTTTTCATTCAGATTTTTAAAATGTTAGAAGTTTTTCACATGATTATATCACTGTTTGCTTAATGATTAAGTATTATTATTACTTTTACTTTGAGTGTTTTTGACAACAAACTGATTTCAAATTTTTTTGGAATAAAATATAAGAATTTTAATTATTATGTTTAAGTTATTGTAGTGAGATTTCTGCTGATATCATTAAAGTTTCAACACAACATTTAGTTTGAATTGATAATATTATAATCTAGTACTATAAGTAGTTGCTTTCAATATCTTTTGTAATGTTTTTTTTTTACACATAGTTAGTTATAAATGTGTTATTGTTTTTCTTTTTATTATTAGTTAGTTTATTGAATACTATTGTAATTTCTATTCATTTATTGAAATTTTTTAGTGAGATAGCTGTTATGACAGCTACCAGCTCTTATATTTATATGATGAATATGTTATTTATTACTTACAGTTTATACTATGAAAATGTTGTTTATTGACACTGATCTATCATGTGATATATTTCAAATGATCACTGCTCTTAGTTATACTTTTTAATACAATGAGTTTTCTGCTTCATTTAATAATCAAGCTGAGATCTTGAATTCTATGAGAAAATGATCATAATGATGTCATATTTAAATAAATTGAAATGAAAATGACATAAAGAAATACACTGAAAAAGTTTATTTTAAAAAAAATTGATGATGTATTTCAAATTTGTATTATTTTTATTTATTAGTGTAAATTGTATATTAAAGTAATATCACTGCTGTATGTCAGTTTTTAATATTTTTGTTTGATTTGTTGTTCTTCAGAAATTTATTATTATTATTTATGAAATAAATTACTTTGTGAAACAATTTGTATGATATTGTGAGAATGCTATATAAGAATAGCAACTAGAACAATGTATCAAGCTATAAAACACTATACATGCAGATATATATATGAAAGAATGTAGATGGCTCAGATATCAATATGATATTGAGGTAATAGAGCTCATCACTGACCTTCAGAAAGATAAAAGATCAGAGATGAGGGGTTATATACACAGTATATGACTACACTATGTCAGAAGCAATTTAGTAAGCTTGGCATGACAGATGTCTGCAATAGCAAATTCACTGATTTATACATTATTAATAAAATAATTTTAAATAATTTTAAAATGAGATTTCAAAAAAGTTTTGCTGTAACTGTAAGTTATAAACAAATAATATCAGTTAACATCAATAATAAAAAAATTATGATTTATAATCACATGCTTATATTTATTTTAAGTACTGTTAATATTTTATAATTTAATGATTCAGATGCTATGTTGTTTTGTGAATAATTTCATCAACTTTGTGTAAATTATAATATTACTATCAACAAAAAAATACTGAAGCAAATTACTTAATACTGTGTTACTTGAATTAAAAATTGAATGAAAATTTTAAATAATTATATAAATGAAAACTGAAATGATTTTATAAAAAAAAATAATTTGTAAATTCTGAAAATAAAATATTACTTATAAAATACACTGATGAAAGTACTTAAAATTTATAATTTATACAAAATGTAAATAAAGTTATTTTATATATACATATATTTGTAAATTTATTACAGTGTCAAAAATTATGCTAATCAATGATTGACTGAATAATTATACACAAATAAGATAATTTTTATGAAATTTATCAGAAAAATTATGACAAAAAATCATTGATAAAATTAAATTAAATTTTGTAAATGATACAGTCACTATTAACTTTAATGAGATAATGCAAATCATTATAAAGTTGATTAAATGATATAAAAGCAATAAAAATGTTTTTGAAGATAAAAAAAATTTCATTTAGAAAATACAGCAGCTGAAAGAAATTTATCAGCTAGTTAATAAATTATTTATTTCAGTATTTTTTATATTTAATATTTTAAATATAATGATGAAAAGTGACAATACATCAGCTTTGAATATAAGCAAGAAGAAGAATAAAATTAAAATCAATATTTTTAATGTAAAATTTAAAAAAAAATTGAAAAGTGCTGTTGATTGTCTGATTAAGAAGTTTGTCAATATGATATTGACAATACATGTCAATATAAAATATTAAATTGAAATACAAAATGTAAACTCACAATTTCAAATAATTAATCAAACTCAGATGCTTATGTGAAATAACAATTTAATGAAAATTCTGAATTTTCAAAATATTAACATTTAAATTTCATGTCACTCAAATTTTGTATTAAATCAGAATTAAGTAAATCAGCAAATGCAATATTCAGTAATGTTAATATTATATAATAAAAAAAATTGTGATGATCAAGACTGTGAATAAAATGATGATCATGATTAATAAGAAATTATTTTTCTTAAAAGTGACAAATCATCATACTTTTATAATTCAGAAATATTGTTATATTAATTATCAAAAACAATTATGGATAAAAACATCAGAACACAAACTTGTGCTTGTTTCAATATAATTAAAAATTGTAAACATACATGTGATATGCAGTATGAATAAAGAAAAAATTCACTTAAATTTTAAAGAGAAAAACTCAAAATCTAAAAAAACAGAGCAAGCTTTGTTAGCTAGTTAAAAATTCAGATTACTAAAATTAACATAATAATTAATGAATTTTCTGATTCTGAGTTTGAAAAAAAAATAAGTAAATATAAAATTTTTGTTAATACAGATCATACAATCACAATAAATACAAAGTATACTGCAGATAAAATTAGCATTAATTAAAAAAGTTCACTGCTTATGATTGAATTACAATTCTAAAAATATATTAAAAAAATACAAATCAGAAATGATAAAGTACTTTATGAAGAAAAATATTTGTTTTACTGATTCAGATTATATAATGATAAATATTATGTTTAATGAGAAAAAAACAAGTTAAAAAAACAAAGAGACAGTACAATATTACAAATTGTTTAATTAATTAATTAAGAAATGCAATTGAGTTATAAAAAATAATGAAAAGATTTTTGAATAAAATAATTCAGATAACAGTTTGTGAGCTTTTTAATGTATTTTTAATATTATATAAAAAATATTTAGTATGAGTCAGATTGACAAGTCATAAAATGCTGTTGAAATGTCAAAATCAGTTAAAATCAATATCATGTAATAAATCATTTATGAAAGCAAACACTTCATAAATATGTAAGCTGTAGATGTTCAAATACTATAATTATTTTATAGCATAAAGAGAGAATGATCACTGTAGCAGCTATCTCAATAAATAACTTCAATAAATGAATAAGAAACACAATAGTATTCAGTATAACTAACTAAAAATAAAAGAGAAAATGATAACACTTGCATAACTAATGTGTAAAATCAATGAAAAAAGTGTTACAAAAAATGTTGAAAGTAATTATTTATAGCACTAGATTATAATAATTGTGAATTCAAACTAGATGTTGTGTTAACATTTTAATGATATCAGCAGAAATTTCACTACAATTTCTTCATTCATTAAAAATTGACATTTTTTGTCAATTTCATAAAAAATAAGTAAAATTCATAATTTCAGTAGAAAATAAATAAAACAAAATAACAAAATATAATTAAAAAAATTAATTTCAAATCAATTTACTGACATGTTTATTCAATTTATGTATATCAGTAATGATCAGCATTATTATCTGATTTTGATGTTAAAATATTGAAGAAAATTACATCTGAAACAATTGTATTTAAGTTGATGTTGTTTTTTACATAATAATTTTAAGATACATTTTCAAAAACTTGTTTTTCATTGATGAAAATTTGTAGTAAATATTTCATTGCTTTTTTGCAGCATTCTTTCTTCAATTGACAATATAAATGCAAACAATAGTAAGATTTTCTTCAAAAAATATGTTTAGATTTCTGATTACATTTGAGCTAATTTATTTTTTTTGTTTAATCAATGCATCTGAAATCAAATTTAGTTTCTGTAATTGTATTGCAGTCAGAAATGCATATGAAATTGTTGTGTATTTGTTTAACTGTTCAGATGATGATGTAAATTTTAAAATAAAATTTTTATATGCAGCAAAAAATTGTGATTATGTTTCTGCTTTATTAATTTTCAGATGTTCATAATCATTTTAAATGATTATATATCATGATAGTATTATGTATTGTGTTTTTTTGCATAATTTATAAACTTTATGTGAAAGCAGTGATGTGATGATTCTGATATCATTAAATTGACAAATCACATTTGTTCAGTTAATTTTAAAATTCAATACATCTTGACAAATATATATATTATTTTTAATATAATATGCATAATTGTTTATTGTCAGATTTTTAATTTTTAATTTTTTTCATCATTTGCTCATTTTATAATGCATTTCTGACAAAATTTAAATGCAGTTTTCAGTCACTTCAGCTGTCAGTATAAGTAATTTTTAAATCATGTTTTTATTTTTTTTGTTGCTGAAAATTAAAAAAACATTGAATATTTTAACATGCATAACTTAGAAAGTTTGCACTAGCAATCTTGATAAACTTGACAGAATTTATAAATCAATGAGAGCTCATGATTGATCTGACTGTCTCATCTCATGTCAGCTGCCACAGTTAATCAGCAGTATTCAATTTTTGATGTGATAAAATGACATAAGCATCATCAGCCAATGAGAAACCTCTGTACTTAACATGACATCATGTACACAACATCAGCTGACACACAACACAACTGCTGTTAGAATCTCTGCAGTAAATTGATCTCTTGATCTTGTGTGTATTTGTCTCAATCTTACAGACCCTGGCCATAGCTCACTTATTTACATGTAGAGATTTTTTCTTAACATCTTCTTACATGTGACTATATTTTCAGTCAATCAAAAATCATGATGTTGTGTTTTTATTTTTCAACACATTTCTGCAGGCAAATCCACATTATTTTTCTAGTTAACAACTTGTTTATGAATCAAATTTTCAGCTTCTGAGTTAGAGTTGAACAATCATAAATTTGTGAAATAAACTGAGTTTCATTCTGATTTGCTTTTTTTTCAGTGAATATATGTTTTGTTAATTTGTTGCTGTTGTTGTGACAGATTGATTTGAGTCAGAATTTCATCAACTGCAATTCAATTTGCAGCTTCAATTTTGTTTGAATTTTTCACAAATATATTATTTAAATTTTTCAAATTTTTTTCATTCTTAAGCTTTTTCTTTCAGTGCTTTAATATAACATTCTGCAGATCTTGCAGTTCTAGCTGCTTGTAAAAACTCTGAAACTCACTTTTGAGAAGCACTTTAATCAGCTCATTGACAATCATGCTGTTCATTAGCATATATATAATTCAAATTCTTTCATTTATAATCTTTTGCCACAGTCAATGATTATGAATATCAACATGTTCTAATTTGGTTTGCAATCTTGCTATATTTTTGTTAACAAGTCAAATCATTTGTTGATTATCACATTGAACTGTCATCTCATGTTGCTCTAGATTTACAGTCAGTTTCTTTAGCAGCAGATCAATATAAATGTTCTTCTTGATTGCTTGAGATAGTGCTAACAGCTTTGCTTCAGTTGTAGATGTGATGACAGTATTTTGCTTGTTAGCTCATCAGTCAATCAGATTTCTGAACAGCTTCATAACATATGTCTGAAAGCTTTTGTGATCAAGAGTGTTGTTTGCAAATAATGTGTTGCTAGCTATGATCAGCTTGTTCTCATCTTTATATGTTAGAAAGAAATATCTGAATTGACTAAAATAATTTAATACTTAATTCACAGTCACATGATGTTTGTTTGACAGATTTATCATGAATCACAAGAATCTGAAAACTGCAAAGATTACATCTGAATGTGTTGTAATGACAGCATATAGAAGAAATTCAATCTTCTGTTGATATTTTGTAATAAATGATTTGAAAGCTTGAACATCATTCAGAAACAGTTTTTTTTTGCTTATTAAAATGTCATTTAATGTGAATAAATCATCTGCAAGCTTGAATATTTTATTAATATATGATGTCTGATTCAGTCAAATTTTGCCTGCAGCACAATTTTTTATAATTTTTATCTTCAAAAATCATTAAAAATTTTTTCTTCTCAAGATGTTGAGATTTTGTTCAGTTTGTAACATTTTCATTATATTCTTTGCTTTCAGCTCATTTTTCTTGCAGAATTCTAGTACTATATCATCAACATAAAAAAAATAAAATTATATTTTTTTTTAGAAAGCAGCACAGCTCATGTGATATTTGTTTGAATTTTAGTTTCAGTAACTTCTGCATAAAGAGCTTCTGTCAAAAAATTGAGAACTTTCTTAGATCATAAAGAGTCTTATTCAACTGTAAGATCATGTCTTTCTTTCATCTCTCTGATGACATTTGCATGTAAATTTTTTCATTCAACAAAACATGTATGAAGATGTTAACAGCATCATATTGCTTCAATTCTAGATTGAATCAGACTGCTACAGTCATCATGATTCAGAAAAATCTTGCTGCTAGAATTGCCACATACATATTTTCTGCTTTAATCTTTGCTTGTTAATTCTCTTTCATCACAAGTCTTGTCTTGCATTTGACATATTTTTCATGCTTGTCAAACTTATATACATATACTCACATGCAATCAAGAATCTGACAGTCATATGTTTTCTTTTTCTTGACAGATGATTACAAGTTCATCAGTTTATGATTTTGTAAATGATCTTCTTCAGTCTGTTTAAATTGTTCAGCTAACAGATGATTTTGCACTTCATCTTAACAAATTGAAGCATCTGAAAAATTCTTGCAATGTAGAGTATGTAGACTTTTAAAGTTGTGTCTTATTAGACACTTCACATTTGCTCTTGTAATCATTTTATTTTCCACACATTTTATTTGTTGTATCTTTCTTTCAGTCACAAATGCAGTCTTTCAGAATTCAAAGAATTGATTAAAGTGATAAATCTCTTTTTTGTGTTGTTGCTTCAGTCATATGATTGTTAGAAAACTTGCTTCAGGTGTTTCTGAAGGCATAAAATATGATTCACAAAGATTTATTTTAATAAAATCTTGCTTAGTTATTGAAGAGAAATTTTGTATGTCAGTTAAGCTGTCTGTAAAATTCATAACATTTAGAAAAAAGTTAAATATCTCATCATCTTTAATTCTCATTTCTTTCTGAAACTCTTTCACTTCAGCAAGAAGAGTTTCATATTATTTTTTTAATGATGAATTTTCAGATTTTTTCTGTTGAAACAAATTTTCTGACTCTTCAGATTCTGAGATTTTCTGCAGAAGCTTTTGCAACTTTTCTACACTCAAATGTTTGAGTTGATCTTTGATTGCTTTCTTAAGCTGCTCAATATTTTCATTAAAGAGCTTATTTTTGTTAAATATAATGTTTTGGGTGCAAATTATTGCATTAATTATAAAATTTCAAATCTGATAAACATTTGTTGAGTCATATTTTATAAGAAACTTTATTTAGATCTTTGATTTGAATTTTTTCAATTGTTGAGTCTTCTTCAATGCTTCACTTGTTAAGACAAACACTTTACAACTGTATACACATAAATGTGCATGTTGAGATTTTTTTTCTTTAATCTCAGCATCATTTCTGCATGAGATTCAGATGTAAAACTGATCATAAAAAGCTCTTCAGTTGTACATTTGTTTTGAGATTTAATTGTACAAATATACAGTCACTCAGTTTATCTTCAGCCACAACTTGTTTGACAATCTTGCTGTCTCTCTCATTGCACACAATTTTTTTTTATTATTGTTTCTAACTGCTCTGCAGCTTTGTTAAAATCTTGCATATAAAATAAAGATGATTTCTTCATTATGTCTTTCTTGTTGAGAAAATCATTGATAATTTGGCTGTTAAATATTTTGTTGTCAGATTCAATGGCTTGCACTTTGAAGTCATGAGATTTCATGAGCACTAGTCAATGTCTTAGAGTTGTTAGAATTTTCATATGCTTGTGTAAGAATAAGTAGTAGTCTCAAGCAAAGCCTGATCAATGATTCATTATAATCATCATTTGTTTCACATTTCAAATTTTCAGTTTGTAATCATGAAAATTTATTGCTATCTTCATTCTCAAAGTTAACAGAAGCTCTCTAAATTTTTTTTAAATCTGTCATTTTGTCTTTGAGCAGTCATAATCATTGCATTTCACAATTCTAGAATCTTGAATTCAGGCATTTGTAACACATTTAACAAGCTGTTTCAACTGTTCTGAGTTGATATATCTGATTTGTAGATGTCAGTATAACACATCTCTGCTTAAAAATTTTCAGTTCATTCAAATGTTGTAAAGATTTTTGTGAATGAAGAACATCTGTTTGAAATACAAATGATCTGCTGATATGTTTTCTAAGATGTATTGATTATGTGCTTCTGTTAGAGTTGCTATTTCTTTGTTGATTGACTTCTTTCAGATGCAGTTAAACTTTCAATGTGTGTCTCATCAGTAGCCTGATTGTTGAAGCTTTCATAAAAACATCAGATTCATTGCAAAACTCTCACAATATACAACATTGTAGAATCTTAGAATTCTTCATTTGTTTTTATTTTTTTTTGATAGCAGACATTTATATCAACATCACTGTAGTTTTTTATAAAAATAACTGTTTTATTCATAATTAAATTGTCTTCAGTTGAAGCAGTCTGAAAATGTAAAAATCAAAATATTTCATTAAAAACATAAAGTATAGAGTCTGAGTTCAGTATTGACAAGTTCTTCAGTGAATAATTTTCAATTTCAAATGCCACTTGATGACTTAGTAAAAAGGTTGAACTCTGAACTTCCACATTCTTTATCAGCTTCTCATTCAATTTATTAAAAATTTTGATAGAAGGTTTGAGATCTTTTAGATTCATGTTTTCAATATTTCTCATTTTTTTATCTTTCAACTAAAGCAAGTTTAGTTATTTCAAAGCTTTCTGTTCAGTTGCATGCATTGTGATTTGTTCTTATTTTTTCTTCTTCTTTCTGATCAATTGTATTTTTTTAATTTTTTTTGTTAACTCAGAAAGATGCTTCAGAATCTCTTTCTGCATTTTTGATGATGTAAATTGTTCAGATGCAAGTTCTGAGAAAATGATTCAACATGCTTTCAGTTTATATTTGACTGATTCACATGCTTCACAGTCATCTGAATTTGCAATTTGTGACTTAGTTGCTGGCTGCTGCAGATCATTAAAAACTGAGTTTCTGTTTTTTTGTTTTTTTTTGTGAGTGAATGTTTTATTTTTATTTTTACTTCTTGATTTTTTTGATTCAGATGATTTTTTTCTAGAAGTGTTCTTGTTTGAAAGTCTGAAAGCTTCTGAATCATCTGCAAACTGAATGATGAAAACATTTTTTGTAACAGCTTTGCATTTCTGAAGTTTAGCTAAAACTGACTTCAGATGTTGATGAAAATGTGCAGTTATCTCACAGAAGTTGAGATTTTCAATGTTGATTTAATTTTTAGCATGTATTTTATAAAAATTTACTCAATTTGCATGTGCAAAGTCTTGTTACAGCTGTCTTTTCAGCATTTTAAATCAGTTCTTACTGTTAAACATGAATTGTAGTCTCTTGACTTTCAAATGATTCATTGTTGAGTCAAATACATTCATTCATTTTGCTTAATCTTTGACAGATGTTTTCAGATTGCAAATGTATTCAAAGTAGTTTTTTAGTTCATCATCTGCTTTCTCAATTTTATTTTGTATTCTGATTTTCAGCTTGAGATATTAAATTGTGAATAAATTTTCAGATTTGCAGCATTCAAACTTATAATTCTTGCAGATTATTGTCTTCATTCATGCATTCAGCTTGTTAAACACATTTCATTGCTTCTTGTAGCTTGTCAGATTACAGTCATATTCATGAGATTGTAATAAATGAAGTTGATGCTTTAAAATTCAGATTTTGTATTTTTTGTCAAATATTTTGTTCATCAGATTTTCTTGAATAATTTCTGCAGATGTCTGCAAGTCAGTGACAGAAATGTTGACTGTAGAAACTTTTCAGATATTTCTTACTAATGAGTTGTATTTAACAATTTGTTTTATTTTATAAATATAATTTGAAGCAGAAAAAATTTCTGCAAATACTTTCTGAAGCTTTTGCAGTGACAGAATTTTGTTAAAAATTTCATTTTCAAGCTCTAAAAATATCATCTTGTATTTAAAATTGTTTTCTCAGAATTTTCAGTCATACAGATCACTCAGAATTATTTCAGCTTTTTTATTGTCAGATATTGTGTTGATTTAAAGACAGATTTTCAAATAATTGTAATAAGATCAATTTTGAGTTTTTAAATCAATGAATAAAATGAGCAAGTAATAAAGATTTTAAATAATGCAGAACTAGTGATAGATTTTTTGAGTTTTGTGATTCTTAACTGTTAGAATTTCTGCAGTAAATTGATCTCTTGATTTTGTGTGTATTTGTCTTGATCTTACAGACTCTGGTCATAGCTCACTTATTTACATGCAGAGATTTTTCCTTGACACCCCCTTATACATGACTACATTTCCAGCCAATCAGAAGCCACAGTGTTGTGCCTCTATTTTCCAACAACTGCTGTATCAGTATTCAATTTTTGATGTAATAAGATGACATAAGCAACACCAGCCAATGAGAAATCATTGTACTTAACATGACATAATGCACACAACATCAGTTGGCACACAACACAACTGCTGTACTTAAGCATTGAATTTTAATGAGAAAAGATGACATAAGCAACACCAGCAGACGTAAAACTGCTATACTTAAACATTTGAATTTGATGAAGAAAAATAACATAAGCAACATCAGCAGATGAGCAACTGTTATATTTAATATAATATAATCAACATGAGCAGATGAACTGTATATAATTAAGAGAAAGTTAAAATTAAACTAAATATTAATTATAAATAAAACTAAATGATAGTTGAGAACTTTACTAAGTGGTAGCTGAGAATGTAACTACATATTGATTAAAAATATAATAAAATTGTAGTTAAAAAAATAATTAAATTTTAATTAAAAGTATAACTAAGTGATAGTTAAGAGTATAACTAAATTTAGTAAAGAAAATAACTAATTTTAGTTGAGAATCTAGCTAAGTAGTAGTTAAGAGTATAACTAAATGATAGTTAAGAGTGTAGCTAAGTAGTAAATAAGAATTTTACTAAGTGATAGTTAAGAGTATGGCTAAGTGGTAATTAAAAATATAATTAAGTGATAGTTAAAAGTATAACTAATTTTGATTAAGAGTATTCTCTCATCTGTAGGCTAGAATTTTTTAGCATCTTGACATTTATTTCAAGTTTGTAAGTTTGAGTGGGTTTCAGTAGCCAATCAGATTTACTAGTAGTTTTCATAAAAAGTTGATTGATTAGAGAATGAAAGAAAAAGACAACACAACACATTTGATTATTTTATTTCTGCAGATTCATTTACTCACATTCATATTTTTTTTTATTTATGAACTTGTTGATACAAAAATATTAGCAATATATCAAGATGAAAAACAAGAAAAGTATTGATGAAATTTTGAAGAAATTTTCTAATCAACAAGATCTAAATTTTCAATCAATGTCATCAAAATTCTATCTTCCAAAACTCAATATTTCAGCAAATACAAATATAAAGAATTCTTTAGAATTATTCAGTTTTTTCATCTCAGCAGAAATAATTCAGTTTATTAGCAATTTCATCAATTTTTATGCAAAACAACAGCAAAATATAAGAGAGCCAATTCTTCATGAGCAAGCATAAAGTTCAACTACATCTTCAGAGATTCTTGTTTTTTTTGCTATTTTTATATATATGGGCATGCATGATTCTCAGCAAATTGAACTTTATTGACAAAATGATTTTTCAATGAAATCTCTACATTTTTTTATTCAGTATATGACACTTCTTCATTTTCAGCAGATAAAGTGATATCTACACATCTCAAATCCCAGTATCAAACCTGATTATAGTGAAAAAAAAGTGATGGTATAAGCTGAAATTTTTGGCCTCACATTTTCAAGCAGCTAGTCAGAAATTATATACATCTGAATCTCATATATTCATAAATACAATCATGATTTGATGCTTTAGCAGATTACTTCATACCTACAAATTGTTCAATAAATCAATAAAACAAAAATATAAGATATTTGCTCTAGCAGAAAATGATTATATTTGGATATTTCACTGAACTAGCAAGCAACTTGACATTATTGAGATATTTAAGTACTTAAATCTAATCATGACTGAATTTTTGATTATGAAGTTGGTCAAGCAATTACTGAGTATGTTAATAACTTATTTTTTTATTGTGTTATATGTCAATGACAATGACTAATAATTAAGTAGAATTTTTTATTCAGAATGATTCATTGATTTTTATCTTCTCAAAGATAGCTACATGCTCAATTTATATGAACAACTACTTTACATCTGTTAATTTATTCAAATTTCTATGAAATAAAAATATTGAAGCATGTGAAACTACTAGATCAGGCAATTTTTCAAAATCTCTTTCAGAAATTCAAAAAAATCATGCTATTTTTATGTCATGAAGAACTTTTTTTGCAATTCTCAAAAATGATGTTTTTTATTTTATTTAACAAGATAATAATGTGATTTTGACACTGACAACTGTTTATTCAAATGACAAGCTTATTTCTTGAGAACACAAACATTTTTCTAAAACATTTATGAATGATATCATTGTTCAGCAGATTTTTGATGACAAGTCAAAAGCAGAGCTTGAGATTTTTATCTTCATTAATGATTATAATCATTATATGAATAAGATTAATCTAGCAAATCAATATAAATCAGTTTATGAAATTCATCAGCAAGATCATTGCAATTGATTTTTCATATTATATTGAATTTTTAATGCAGCAATTGTTAATTCATACAAAATTTACATCATTTATTATAAAGAAAAGCAGATGAACAAGATTCTTAGTCATCTAGACTATAGAGAGAGATTATATATGAAGATTTTCTTTATATATAATTTTAATAAACAATTCAAATCTTCATTAACTTCAATATCAGATTCTTCTTCAATTTACATTCAAATCAATCTTGAAATGTATCAATCTTGTGTGATTTGCTTATACAATCAAAAAACATTTTCAGATAAATCAAAAAAAATCACTAGATCAAGATCAGAATGCTCAATCTGCAATGTTTATTTTTGTGTAAAGAAAAAATGCTGGCAGATTTATCATCAAAATGTAAAATAAGCTTTTTATTACAAATTGATACTGAAAAATACAACTTTCAACCAATAAGCACATGTTTTAAATTACTCATGGTATTCATTCTATGTCAAGACACTAAAAAATCCTAGTCTACAGATGAGAAGATAGTCAAGTGATAGTTAAAAACTTCTCTAAGTGATAGTTAAGAATATAACTAAGTGAAACTTTACTGAAAAATAGTTAAGTGTATAACTAAATGATAGTTAAGAACTTCACTAAATGATAATTGAGAACTTTACTCAGAAATAATTAAAAATATAGCTAAGTGATAATTAAAAACTTTACTAAGTAATAATTGAAAGTATATTTAAATGATAGTTAAGAGTATAATTAAGTGATAGTTAAGAGTATAACTAAATATTAATTAAGAGTATAATTAATTTTGATTAAAAGTATAGCTAAGTGATAGTTAAAAACTTTACTAAAAAATGATTAAGAGTATAACTAATTTTGATTGAGAGTATATTTAAGTGATAGTTAAAAGTATAATTAAATAATAATTAAAAGTGTAATTAAATATTAGTTAAGAGTATAGCTAAGTGATAAATAAAAACTTTACTAATTAATAATTAAAAACTTCACTAAGTGATAGTTAAAAGTATAATTAAGTGATAGTTAAAAACTTCACTAAGTAATAATTGAGAGTATAGCTAAGTAGCAGTGAAGAATATAATTAATTTTAATTCAAACTATAGCTAAATATTGATTGACAGTACAGTTAAATGATAAATTAATTGAGAGTATAGCTAAGTAGCAGTTGAGAATTTTATTAAGTGATAGTTAAGAGTATAGCTAAGTGATAGTTAAGAATTTAAGAACTTTATTAAGTGATAGTTAAAAGTGTAACTAAATGATAGTTAAGAACTTTATTAAGTAATAGTTAAGAGTATAACTAAGTGATAGTGAAGAGTATAACTAAATTTAGTTAAGAGTATAATTAAATTTGATTAAGAGTATAGCTAAGTGATAGTTGAGAGTATAATCAAGTGATAGTTAAGAGTATAACTAAATTTAATTAAGAATATCACTAAATTTGATTAAAAATATAGCTAATTGATAGTTGAAAACTTCACTAAATGATAGTTAAAAACTTTACTAAATGATAATTAAGAGTATAATTAAGTGATAGTTAAGAGTATAATTAAATTTAGTTAAAAATGTAACTAGATTTGATTAAAAGTATAGTTAAGTGATAGTTAAGAGTATAATCAAATGATAGTTAAAAATGTAACTGATTTTGATCAAAAGTATAATTAAGTGATAGTTAAGAACTTTATTAAGTGATAGTTAAGAATATAATTAAGTAATAGTTAAGAGTATAACTAAATTTAGTTAAGAGTATCACTAAATTTGATTAGAAGTATAATTAATTAATAGTTGAGAATTTCACTAAGTGATAATTAAAAACTTTACTAAATGATAGTTAAAAGTATAACTAAGTGATAGTTAAAAGTATAACTAAATTTGATTAAGAGTATAGCTAAGTAGCAGTTAAGTGTATAATTAATTTTAGTTAAAAATATAGCTAAATGTTGATTAGAAGTGTAACTAGATAGTTGTTAAGAGTGTAACTAAGTAGTAGTTAAGTGTATAACTAAGTAGCAGTTAAGTGTATAACTAATTTTAGTTAAGAATATAGCTAAGTAGTAGGTAAAAGTATAACTAAATTGTAATTAAATATACAACTAAATTGATTAGATGTATTTTCTCATCTGTACACTAAAATTTTTAGACATCTTGACATAAAGTGAATATCATAAGTAATTTAAAACATTTGTTTATTGATTAAAAGTTGTATTTTTCAGTATTAATTTGTATTAAAAGCTTATTTTACATTTCAGTAATAAATTTGCCAGCATTTATTTTTTACACAAAGATATACATTGCAGATTGAGCATTTTAATTTTGATTTAATGATTTTTTTTGATTTATCTGATGAGATTTTTTAATTGTATGAGTAAATTACACAAAACTAATACATTTCAAAATGAGTTTGAGTGTGAATCAAAAAAGAATTTGATACTAAAGTTAATGAAAATTCAGATTGTTTATCAAAATTATATATAAAAAAAATTTTCATATATAATCTCTTTCTGTAATTTAAATAATTGAAAATCTTGTTTTTTTTTTTTTTATAATAAATGATGTAAATTTTGTATGAATTAACAATTGCTGTGTCAAAAATTTAATATAATATAAAAAATCAGTTGTGATAATTTTATCAATAAACTTCATATACTGATTTATACTGATTTGTTAGATCAATCTCATTCATATAATGATTATAATCATTAATGAAAATAGAAATCTCAAGCTCTGCTTTTGACTTGTCATCAAAAATTTGTCAGATAATGATATCATTAATGAATGTTTTAGAAAAATGTTTGCATTTTTAAAATATAAGCTTGTCATTTGAATGAACAATTGTCAGTGTTAAAATCACATTATTGTTTTGTCAAACAAGACAAAAAACATTATTTTTGAAAACTGCAAAGAAAATTTTTTATGATATGAAAATAATATGATTTTTTCAAATTTCTAAAAGAAATTTTAAAAAATTGTTTAATTTTGTGATTTCACATACTTCAATATTCTTATTTTGTAGAAATTTGAATAAATTAACAAATATAAAGTAATTGTTCATATAAATTAAGTGTGTAGCTATCTCTGAGAAGATAGCTATGAAAAAATCATTCTGAATAAAAAATTCTAGTTGATTATTAATCATTGACATATAACACAATAAAGAAATAAATCATTAACATACTTGATAATTGCTTCATCAATTTCATAATCAAGAATTCAGTCATGATTAGATTTAAATACTTGAATATTTTAATAATGTCAAGTTGCTTGCTAGCTCAATGAAATACTCAAATATAATCATTTTCTGCTAGAATAAATATCTTATATTTTTGTTTTATTAACTTATTTGACATTTTGTAAATATAAAGTAATCTGTTAAAGCATAAAATCATGATCTCATTTATGAATATATGAAATTCAGATGTATATAATCTCTGACTAGCTGCTTGAAAATGTGAAATCAAAAATTTCAGCTTATATCATCACTTCTTTTCACTATAATCAGATTCTGTATTGAAGTTTGAGATGTGTAGATATTGTTTTATTTGCTGAAACTGAAGAAGAGTTATATTATACTGAATAAAAAAATGTAGAGATTTAATTGAAAAATCATTTTGTTAATAAAATTCAATCTGCTGAAAATCATGCATGCTCATATAATGTTTCCAACCACTCAATGATTTTTACCCCCCAACAACAGTGAATTCAAAACTGACTTCCTTTCTTAAAATCATGATTTCTCAACAACAAAATAAAATATTCAAATTAGATATTAACTACTTGTAGATTAAATGAAATATTACATATAAATCTCTATAGATAATTCAAAATCCATCTGAAAAATCTAATAACATGACTGAAGTGAGAGCAAACTGATTTTGAATTTTCTGAAATTGAGATGATAGCAATATTCAAATTTGAAGCTGAACAGATTGATTGTGATTTGAGAAGATTTTTAGAAATCTGTTCTGTAATAGTAAGATTTATAATGAATGAATTCTGATTGATTAAGCTTTTAGAAGCTCTTGCTGTTTTTTTATTTTGATAAATTTTTTGAATTTTTGAATTTTTTTGACTTTTTATTGCTTATAAGCATAATTTTGCTTCTCAGCTTCTTCCTGAGTCTTATGAGTTTTTTTCTTTATTCTTAGAGTTTCTTGTTAAACTGCTTTGACACCTTTATCAGCAGTTTTTAGATGTTGAGTTTTTATACAAACTGTTTTACAGACTGTTTTCTGTTCAGCAAGCTCAGCAGCTTTTAAATTTTTTGTAATAACTTTCTGAAGCTTGTTATGTTTTTTCTGAGCTGCAAGTTGTTGTTTTTTGTTCTTCAAATTTGTCATTTTTTTTTTTAATTTCAGTCACTTTGTTGAAAAAAAAAAACTGAGCTTGATTTAATCAGTCAGAATTCAAAAAATTTATGATTTTTTCATGCTGTTGCTGCTTGTGTTTAATTTGTAAAGCTTGAGTCAAATCACTATTTTCAACATGTAGAATCTTATTATAAAGAACTAGATGCTCAGTAGCTCTAACTAGAAGCTTGATGTTTGAATCTAGAGAAACTGCACTCTTAATAAAATTCTTAGCAAGAAATCTGACTTTTTCAGCACTAGTAGAGATCTTTGAGTGTAATTGAACTGAAGAGATTGTTGAATGTAAACTAGATATAACTTTTTCAGAATTTATAAAGTAAATGTCAACTTTTGTGAATCTGAATAATATATTTTCTGATGTTATAACATTTTTTCAAGTCAGATAAAATATCTGTCAAAAAATTGATTTATTCATTTGATTGAAGTCAAATCCATCATGAAGAAAGTCATTTAGATGTTTTGAATAGACATGTGAAAGTGATTCAAATATCTCAATATCTAGCAGCTGTAATTGATGTGTAGAATGAGGTGGAAGAACAGCAAGAAGAATGTTATTCTGATCAGCATAGTCAATAAATTTAAAGTCAATATGAAATGAATGACTGTCAACAACAAGAAGATGTCTGTCATATTTTGTATTTCTTGTTAGTAAATTAAACTGTTTGAGAAACTTCAACTCAAATTCATCATTGCTTCAGTTATTTTCAGAAGCAGCAAAGAAGATCTGATGCTTTTTAGACTCAAAATCAGTGAGTCAGATATCTCAAAAATTTTCTGAATTTTCTTTGAAGATAAGAAATGATGAAAGTGCTGTTTCATCAGCACAAATACATGTCAGTAGTGAGATGAAATTTTTATTGTCATTTTGTGTTGTTCTCAATATTTGACTGATTTTTAATGTCTCAACTGTAACAATTTTTTTAAGCATCTTTAGCATTTTCAGCATGAATTCTTTCTCATTAAAATTGTAAATATTTTCAGATAAAATGCAATACTGTTGAATTTTTTCTCTAAGCTGAGTGATCTTATTAGCAAAATCAATCTTTAGAGATCTCAAACAAGCAAGAAATTGAATGTTTATCAGCTTAAAAAAATGATTATAGAATATACTGTTATCTGCATTCTTTCTTTGCTGATCAATTGTCTGTAAGTATAAGCTTTTAATTTCAGATTTGTGTTTTTCAACAAAGTGAGAGATTCAGTGCTCTTCAATCCGCATTTTGAGTATTTCTTTAACAAAAATTCAGAAAATTTGAAATGTAGAAGAAAAGTTTCAAACTGTAAGCTTATTGATATAATCAAGTAGAAATCTTTCTTGCAAATCTGTCAATAATTTATGATAAAAAAATGTAGCTTTGCTGCAAGACAGTTGTTTGTCTTTGAATCACTGTGCCAGTATACATTTGTTAACTTCATATTTAATTGCTGCAGCTTTATAATTTGAAAGAGCTTGAGATTGTAATTCTTTAATAGCTAACTCAATAGCTTCTTTGTTGAACATGTTATTGTAGTTGAAAGCTGAAGAGTTAGAGTTGAAATTCACTGTTGTTGAGAGGTAAAAATTGTTGGATGGTCAGATACATTATATAAAAATAGCAAAAAAGATAAGAATTTCTGAAAATGTAGTTGAATTTTATACTCACTCATGAAGAATTGATTTTCTGATATTTTGCTGCTGTTTTGCATAGAAATTGATGAAATTGCTGATAAACTGAATGATCTCTGCTGAGATAAAAAGACTAAATAATTCTAAAAAATTGTTTATATTTGTATTTACTGAAATATTGAGTTTTGAAAGATAGAATTCTGATAACATTGACTGAAAATCTAAATCTTGTTAATTAGAAAATTTCTTCAAAATCTCATTAATACTTCTTTTGTTTTTCATTTTTGATATATTGCTAATACTTTTGTATCAACAAGTTTATAAATAAAAAAATTGTGAATGTAAAGAATATAGAGAAAATGAATTTGTGTAGATAAAAAAATCAAATACATTGTGTAGTGTTTTTTCTTTCATTCTCTAGTCAATCAACTTTCTAAAAAAACTACTAATAAATCTGATTGGCTGCTGAAACCCACTCAAACTTACTGACTTGAAATAAATGTTAAAACATCTAAAGATTCTAGCATACAGATGAGGGGATAGCTAAATTAGTTCAAAGTATAGTTGAATGATGAAGAAAAGCTTAGCTGAGAGGTGGTGAAGTATGCAACTACATTAGCTCAAAGTATAACTACATAACAGTTGAAATTTTAACATAAAAACTACAATTGAAACAAAAACACTCATAACTCAGTCAGTCTTCAATCTTTTTGAATTCTGAAAAAACATCTAAGCAGCTGATCAACTGATTTATGATATGTAGACAAAAGTCATGAGGCACACACATCACACACTCAATTGACTTGTATCAGAAAAATATTTTATCATCAGATTTTGCATACTTAACATAATATAAATAACTCATTAATTTTCACACATGATCATGTCACAAAATTACATATTAAAAATAATTTGCAAAATCTTGTCATATTAGCTGCTACTCAATGCTATAATATATTGTTTTGAGTTATTCATAATTATTTTAGTCATCAATCAATTTCTGATGATGATAATACATGTTGAATTTTCTGTCAATTTAATCTGAAACTCACATGTCATCATATATTGATATTTTATTATTTCACTAAAGCATTAATTTTTAAATAACAACAAATTCAGTTTTCAGTCATTTCTTCTTCAATTATTTTTTATCAACATTTTTAATTTCAGTAACATTCAAGTATCAGTCAAAATTGAAGTTTTTCATTGTCACAATTTTTGAAATCAATAATTTGTGTGTAAATTTGTAAATGCTCAAAACATTTTCTGTTATATGAAATAATTTGTAATTCTGAATCAGTTGTATGTCTTGTCATTAATTTTAATTTTATTAATATTCAATCAGTTGTTGTATATGTGCTTCAAACAATTTATTAATTATTTATAAGTAAGTGTTCTTGTTTGCAATCTGAATTTTGATATCATAAGCTTTGCATAATCATGATATAATTTTATTTCAAATTTTTTTTAAATACTCTTGCAATTAATTTCAAATTTTAAATAAACTTCTGCTCAGATTGTTGCTTAATTTCTTTAATTTTTGTCAATATCACTTTTTTGAATTCTTAATAATAATATTTTTTTGTATTCACAATGCACATTGTATTTTGCTGTTCATTTAACAAAGCTTTCTTGTCACTTTCTGACAAAATTGTAGAATTTTTATTTTTATTTAGTAAATTTTATATTGTCAAAACTGCAGCAATTTGTTGATTGTAGTATATTAAACAATTTAATTAATTAATTAAATTTATCAGTGTGCTGATTAATTTTTTTTTAATTTAGCATGAATTTTAATTCATCATCACAATCTTCATCTCACATTTAAATTGATAACTGACTGTGAATTAATATGTTATTAACATTCTGATTGTAAATATTTTTCATTGCTGTATTTCTCAATGACACAATTGACAATTTTAAACTTTTCACAATAAACTGACAAGAACTTGAGTTTACAGCTGAATTTTTCACAATCATTTGCTGTGAATTTTTTACTGAATTTTTTATTACAACAAGTGATTTTAACAAGATGTTTACTTTCAGAATCATTCTGCAAATAATAAATTTATGCTGTTCAATAATTAATTTTATTAAATGAAAATCTCACTTGTTTAAGTTTTCTGATGAAATTTTTTCATTGTTTACTGCAAAGTTAAAGTCTTCAGCATTTGATTCAATTATTTTTTTGTGATTTGTGTTCTGATAAATGATTTTGCACACAATTGACATATTAATATATTGAATGAATATTTTTCAGTTTTCAAACTTTTTCAGCACTAGTCTCAATTTTTTTGTCACTCAGAATGATGTGCTGAATTGAAACATGAACTTAATTTTATTTTATTTTCATATTTTCATCAATCTTGCTTTGATTTTTGTTACTTTTTTGCATTTTTTTCATCTTGACTTCATTGCAATAATTTGAAACTTATGAAAGTTATCTTGAAAGTTTGCATGTGTGTAATACACTCAGAATTCTGAGTTCTCAATATATATGTAAAAGTCTGTTCTCAATTTTTCAAAAGTTTACTTTATTTTTATGAGTTTATTCATTAATTTCAGCTGAAATTCATATTTTTGATTAACTGATTGATTTTTGATTCAATTGATCACATCTTGCATGCTCACAAACTGATAACATTTTATTGCAATAGCAGTTCTCTAAGTCAGTGCTTGCTGAAGCTGCAGCATGTTTGTTAACTGCATCAGCTGAATTGATTTATTTTCTGAATTCAACATTGCTAGTCAATGAATTTGCTGTTTTTCTGAAAAGGAAATTCAATAAAAAGATGATAGAATCTTTGCACACAATTTTGTATCAAAATGTAAAAAGCAACTGCTAAGAAACTTAACTTGAAAACTGAAAATTAACAAAAAGAAGAGTGGCAGATTTAAAACTGATATTAGCAATGCTGAAAAGTGAATTTAACAACACAACAGTTAATGTAAATCAGTGAATTTGTATGCAAAAATGAATTTTTTAGTCAAAGTTGACAGTAAATTTCAATAACATTATATAGAAAACAGTGAATTGCAATCAGTAACAGTAAATTTCATCAAGTAAAAATGAAGACAAATTCTCAATTTCTTCATTCATTGAAATTCAACATCATTCTCAGCATCAATCAATTCATTTAACATTTTTATACCATCACATCAAATTTTCAATTTTCTGATAAAACATTTGCATTATCTGAATGTTCAACATTTTCATTATCATCATTATCATTTTTCTCATTATCTTTCTCATTAATAAAATTATCATTTTTTTATAAACATTCAAATTCTGTTTTTCATGATATTTTTTGATTCAATCATCACTAACTGAATCTGTCATTTTTGTTTTATTTAATTTTTTCAAATAATAAACATTTTTATTCTGATTGACAAACTTGATTTTATAGAAATTTAATCATTAAAATCACAATTTGTTGTTTTAAAACATATTTTGTTCATTTTTTGTATCATGAAGTAATATCAAATTCTCTGACTGCAATAAATTGAAGCAAATATTATGAGTATCATTAAAGTACTTTTTATTGACATTTTACATTTGTTTTTTATAATGAGTTGTTTCTTTAATGTTCTCATTATATTTTTCAATTTGCTGAGTTTGTAACATAAAAAATCTTTCAGTAGTTCATATTAATTATTGTGACAAAATTTGTCATGTTGAAATATTTAATTCAATCAGCAATAATGCTTTCTGACTCATTAGCAATTAATATAATATTATTTTTATGCTTGCTTTAACAATCATTCAGTCAGTCATTAATACTGCAGGTAAATGTTTCATTCAATTTTTTTCAATTTTTTTAATAATTTTTGCTAACTCATTAGTCAAAACTTTATGCTCAACTTCAATTATTTTATTAGTTTGTGCATGATAAAATAAGATAATTATTTTTAAAATTTCATATTTTTTTTGTCAATTTCTTTATCACATTCTTGTTCTCAGAGTTTTCATTCATTATGAATATGAATGAGTGTTTTTATTAGTGAATAATATTTTTATAAAAAAATGCAGTAACATTCTGAGCAGTTGTTTTTCAAAAAACTCAAGCTTTCATTCAGTTGAAAAAATTACATTTTGCAATCACTAGATAATTTTGTTCTCAACATAATAACATATGTATAATATCAACATCAATTTTTTTTCAACAAATAAAAATTCAAATTAAATGCAGTTTTTTTTACATTTTTGATTATTTTGAAACTAACACTCTGAACAGTACTTTGTATAAAAAAAACATTTTAATATATTTTTAATCATCAGTATTTAACATTAACAACATTATAAATTTTTTTATATTTTTTATAATCAAGCTCATCATGCAATTGTCTCAGAATTTTCTTTCACTACTCTGAATTATCAATCATGCATTTAATTAATATTTTTTCTCTGCACATTCAAACAACTGATTATTTTTAATTAAAAACTTGATTATTTTTTTAAAAAATGATAATATTTTTTGTTTGTTATATTTTTAAGTTTTTGTAAAAAAATAAAAATTTTTGTTATCTTTTCTGATTTTTCAAAATAAAACTAATTTAATATTTTAATTTTTTCATTCTCAATTCATTCAGCAAACATTTGAAAAAAAATAATATCAAAAATATTTTTATCACTGTTATTGTTGTCATTTTTATTTTTTTTGTGATTATTTTGACAATTCATCAGCAGCAGTATGCTTTGTATCAAATATATGCTTAACAATAAAGTTAAAAAATTATATTCAAGCAATTTAATTGTTAACTAATGCTTGTGACACATTTGTTGACATATGATTCAATTGTGTTATCAAAGTTTTTACATTCATTTTCAACACAAAAAAATATCATATACTCAATATCTGAACTTTTTAAATGTTTTCAATATTATTTTGTATTTTTTTTCAGTATTATATTTTAATTCTGCAGCATTTCAAATTTCTGAATTATATTAAGCAAAATGTTTTATATTTTTCTGATATTACATCAAACAATTTTTTCAATCAAAATCACTTGCATTCACTGTGACAATAATATTTAATGAATTTTGATTATACTTAATCAACAAGATCACAGAAAATAAATATAATTTATTTTCAAAAATGTTAAAAATTTTATTTTGTGAGTCATCTCACTTTCATGTCATATTTTTTCTTAATAATTTATACAAAAATTCTGCTATTCATTCATAATGTTTAATCAATACTCAAAAATATTCAGTAATATTTAAAAAACTGCACAATTGTGTTGTGTTTTCTGACATTGATTATTTCATTTTTTTTTTATTTTTTTTTAAATTGTCATTCATTCTGATTAAAAATTCAATTAATAACATTCATTTCTGACATAGCAAACTGAATTTTCACATCTACAAGTATGATTTCACTTATTTCAATCAGTTACAAGATGTGATTCAAATTCATAAAATATTTAAAAACAAAATATTTTATTTCTGATATAATTTTTTCATCATTGTATCACAATTGTGAATTTTTAATATTAATGTCATCAATGAAAATTCTAACAACATGAAATGTAACATTTCATAATATATTTATAATTTGTCACTAAGCAACTTTAGAAGAATTTGTTGCATTCTGAATCAATGTGATATGTCTGAATAAATTTATCAATATTAATATAATTATTATATTTCTGAATTTCATTGCTAATGAAAAATTATCATAACTCAAAAATAAATTTATCAGTGTTATAATAATTTGTTCTGCAAAGTTTTCAGCAAATTTATCACAATTAAAAAAAATGTTTAAGTTTTTTATTATCACTGCATTATACAGCTGAGCAGCATTTATCAAACAAAATTTTTCAAAAATTTTTTTTTTAATTAAAAAATTAAAATTTGTGTAAAATTTATAATAAAACTTTAGTGTTTCTGCTGTCAATCAATTTTTTTATTCAAAACTCTCAGAATCTGATAATTTTTTGCTCATTAAGCTTTGTGAGATATTATTTTGATTACTGATGAAGAGAATATTTTTGAATGTATTTAATAAAGTTTTTTGAAATTTCAAGCTAGTATTTTTTTTAAACAAAATTGCTAAAAAAAAGTTTTTTTTTTCTTGATAACAGTTTCAATTTTATCTTCAGCTTCTCAATGCATTTTTATGTCAACTGTTGTTTTATCAAAAAAGTGATTATTCAAGATTTGATGTATTTATTAAATTTAATGAAAAATTTAATGCACTTTTTCTTTAAATAATATTTCTCAAGATAAATAAAAATTCAATTACTCATGCATTCTGATTTGCTTTCATCAGATATATTAGAAGTTTATGATTTAATTTTATCAGTTTTTTTTTGTAAAATGTATTTATCTTTATTTTCTCAAATTTTCAAATCATTTTACTAAAATTAATTTTGTATTTTGTAAACTTTGTTTTTTGTTTTAAACTTCAAGTATCATAAAATTTAAACTTTCTGAATTTTGACTGATCAATATTTCATTCACAATTATTTATATTAATTTTTTTCAATTATTATTTTATAATTTATCTTGTGACAGACTTTACAATTAATCAGTATACATTTTGTAAATGTATTTCAATATATTTGTTAATTGTATTATAATGTCTTGATACTGATCAGAACTGCTGCAAATTTTTATATTATTGAAATTGTTTTTTATTTTCTTATTGATTCATTGAATTTATCAGCATGCTGATGAATTTTTTTGAATTTAACATAAATTTTAATTTTTTATCATTGTCATCAGCATTCATCATGTCATCTTCAGTACTTTCATTACTCATTTTCAATTCTTTCATCATACATTTTATCATTGTTACTCAATAATTTTTTTTCTTATTTTCAGATGTGCTGTCAAATACATTTTCATTTTCAGTAAATATTTTTTTAACATAATATTTGTTTATTCATTTAAATATTTTTCATTGTTTTTTCATTTTTTGATATCACAATCTGAAAATATATTGACAGCAAACTTGACAGTTCAACATAATGATTTAAAATTTCAAAATTTCAGTCAACACATTCACTTTTCATTATATATCTCACAAAGTACATCATCACTTTTCAAAATTCTCACATTTTAATTGATCATGTGTTAAAATAATTGTTCAAAAATAATGTCATAAATTTTTTTATCAACAATAAAAAATGAAACATGTATGACAAAATTTTTAATTTAAACAAAAACATCATCACAGTAAATTATGATTAAAATAATATGTTTAATCTGAATCATTATGATAATTCTCAAATCATATTGTATGTTCAAGTTTAGCTTTCTTGCAATTTCAATGAATATCACATTGATTTTTAAATTAGTGTTGAGTAAAACTTTAAGCTTTAAATCTTGTATGATGGTTAATATCATTATCAGCTGAGTGACATAAATTACATTTTTGTCATACACAAACTCAGATTATATTATTTTTTTTAACACTGATTTTGATTAATTTTAACATTTTAACAAAATTTTGTGATTTTTCAATCTGATTTGCACTAAATATTTTTTTTGTGCAATGTTGAAAACACATCAAAAAGCTTACAAATTGTCATCTGAATTATTTCATTCAAGATTTTCTTCATTATTTTTTGTGAATTAATTACATTTTTTAATTAATTGACAAAATGATCAGCAACAATATACTGTTTCTTTGTTTTTTTTTAAATTTATTTTTTTCTTTGTCAGACATGACATTTGTCATTGCATGATTTGAATCAGCAAATCAAATATTTTTTTAATAAAATATTTAATGATTTCTGACTCATATTTGTTTTCACAATGTATTTTTAATACAATAATTTTATTGTAAACAGTAAATTTTTTTTGATCAGTGCTAGTTTTATCTGCTGTATATTCTGCATTGACTGTTGCTGTATGACTTGCATTAATAAAATCTTTATATTCACTCAGTTCTTTTTCAAATTTAAAATCAGAAAATTCATTAATGATCATGTCAATTCTGACAATCTAAACTTTCAGCTGATTAATAAAAACTTGTTTCATTTTTTTTAGACTCTGAGTTTTTTTTTTGAAATTTGAATTGATTTTTTTTTCTCATTCATGCTGTGTATCACATGCATGTTTGCAATTTTAAATGATATTAAAATGAGCACAAGTTTTTATTTTGATGCTCTCATTTGCACTTGTTTTTGTTGATTGATATGATAATATTTCTGATAATAATCATGATAATATTTCTCAAACTGATTTTGAAAATGATCAGATTGTTCACAATAAAAACATAATAATTTGTTATTTTTTAAAAAAAATAATGCTTTGTTTACAGTTATCATCTCATTTACAATTTTGATCATCACAATTTTTTTTATTATATAATAATAATATCACTGAGTATTGCATCTGCTGATTTTGATTCAGCACAGAATCTGAATGACATGAAGTTTGAGTATTAATATTTTGAAAATTTGAAATATTTATCAAGTTACTGTTTTGCATAAGCATCTGAATCTGATTAACTGTCTGAAATTGTGAGTTCATGTTTTGTATTTTAGTCAGACATTTCACATTGACACACATTGTCAATGTTATATTAACAATTTTTTTAGTTAGATAATCAACTGCACTTTTCAGCTTTTTTTTTTAAATTTTATGTTAGATGTGTTAATTTTGATCTTGTTTTTTTTTCTTGTTTATATTTGAAGCTGATGCATTGCTGATTTTTATTATTATATTTGAAACATTTAACACACAAGAATACTGAATAAATAACTTATTAACTAGCTGATACATTTTTTTTAGTTGTTGCATTTTCTGCACAGAACTTTCATTGTTTTCAAAAAATGTTTTTATTATTCTCATATTATTCAATCAATTTTATAATGATTTGCATTATCTCATCAAAGTTAATAATAATTTTATTATTTATAAAATTTAATTTAATTTTGTCAATAACTTTCTGTTATAATTTTTTTGATAAATTTTATAAAAATCATGTTGCTTATATATAATTATTCAGTCAGTCATTGACTAGTACAGTTTTTAACATTATAACAAACTTGCAAACATATGCACATATAAAAAAATTTCATTTGCATTTTGTATGAATTATAAATTTCAAGTACTTTCATTATTATATTTTATAAATAATGTTCTGCTCTTGAAATTTGTGAATTATTTTTTTCATAAAATCATTTTAGTTTTCATTTGCATAATTATTCAGAGTTTTCATTCAATTTTCAATTTAAATAATACAATATCAAGTAATTCACTTCAGTATTTTCTTATTAATAATAATATCATAATTCACACAAAACTGATGAAATCACTTACAAAATAAAATAACATTTGAATTATCAAATTATAAAGTATTGAGAGTACTTAAAATATATATAAACATGTGATTATAAATCATAATTTTTTATTATTGATGCTGATTGATGTTGTTTGCTTATAACTCACAATTACAGCAGAATTTTCACAAAAGCTCATCTCAGAGTTGTTTGATATTATTTCATTAGTGATGCATAAATCAATAAATTTGCTGTTGTAAATATTATATAAACTGTTTCACAAAATAATTCATCTCATAAACAATACTAATAAGTTTTTGAAAAACAACAAATCAAACAAGAGTATTGAAAACTGCCACACAATAATGATATTGCTTTGACAAACTGTTGACATCAACAAACAAAAACAACACAAATACATCATTAATTTTTTTTAAAATAAAATTTTTTCGGTGCATTTCAAATAAACTTGAATATTTTTGCATTTTTTTCATTTTTTTTTCAGTGTGTTATATATGCTCAACTGTAAACACTTCATGTAGCATTTTTCAGATGAAAAAAGAAGAAACTCATTAAGTTTTTCTCTCAAACTCACTAGATATTCTCAAACTTAATATTAAGTCATTATAAATCTTATTTTTATACATCATATTCTGTATGCATCATTGAAAACTTTATAAAAACTGAAGATGAACACAATTATCTCATATACAGTTTCAGAAAAATCTTATTCTGCATGCATTATAGCATTGTAAAAAAATTTCATTTGTTTTCATCAAATTATTTATTAACATGTATCATTTTTTTCATTTTAGGTTCACTTAGCTGTTTCAATATCATTCATCTTATCATCTCATATCATTTTCATTCTAATTTATCTGAATATAACATCATTATGATCATTTTTCATAAAATTCAAGATCTCAGCTTGATCATTAAATGAAGTAAAGAATTTGAATTTTATTGTGTCAAGAAATATGACTAAGAATGATGAGCATCTGAGGGCATATCACATGATAAATCATTTATGAAAGCAAATACTTCATAAATATATAGATTATAAATGTTCAAATACTATGACTATCTCATAGCATGAAGAAAGAGTGATCACTGTAACAGTCATTTTAATAAATAATTTCAATAAATAAATAAAAAACACAATGGTATTCAGTATAACTAACTAAGAATAAAAGAAAAAATGATAACACTTGCATAACTAATGTGTAAAATCAAAGAAAAAAGTGTCACAGAAGATGTTGAAAGCAACTACTTATAGCACTAGATTATAATAATTGTCAATTTGAACTAGATGTTGTGTTGACATTTTAATGATATCAGCAGAAATCTCACTACAACATATAATATAATTTGAAAACTATTATGATGATTCAGATTGATCACATTATTTTAATTATAATTTATTGTGATGATATTTTTGTTCAAATAAAAAATTTTGTTATTTATACATCATTTTTTTATTATTGATGAAAACAATTATGATATTATTCTTGAATGATTATTGCAGCACATGATCAATTGAGATGTGACAATTTTGAAAAATGATAATATTTTGTATGAAATATGTAATGAAAAGTGAATGTATTGTTTGAAATTTTGAAAATTTAAATTATTGTGTTGAATTGTTAAATTTACTGTTGATATATTTTCAAATTGTGATAATAAAAAAATGAAATAAAAATAAAAAAAATTTAAATAAATAAATAAGTGTTGTGTCAGAAAAACATTCACTAAAAATGAAAGTATGTTTAACAATGTGTTTGAAAATGAAAAAAAAATGTTAAGTGATGATGATGAAATTTGTGTCAGATGAAATAAAGATTGAAAATGAAAATATTGAAAATGATGCTGTAAAAACTGATAATAATGACAAAAAATTAAAATTTGTGTTAAACTTAATTAAATTAATCAGAAAATGAGATATAATTTTGATAATATAAAAAATTATAACAATTTCAGTCAGTATCATGACATTATAATATGATGAATAAATATATCAGAATGTACTTATAAAATATATACTGATTAATTTTTGAATCAGCTATGAAATACTTCATGAAATAATGATTAATAAAAACTGATATAGAAAATTATGAATGAAATATTGATCAATCAAGATTCAGAAATTTTAAGCTCAATGAAACTTGAAACTTGAAATGAAACAAAAAAAAATACAGCATATAAAATTGAATCTGATGAGAAAACTTGACAATCTGAGAAAGTGAAAATAAATACATTTTATAAAAAAACTAACAAGATTTGATTACAGATTTCTGATAAATTTAATGAAAGTAAATCAAAATGTATAATCAATTGAATCTCTGTTTATTTTGAGAAATATCATTTAAAAAAAATTGAATTTTCAACTGAATTTAACAAGTATATTAAATTTTGAATAACTACTTTTCTGATAGAACAATAATTGATACAGAAGTGCATCAAAAAGCTAAAAATAAAATTAAAACTGTTATTAAGAAAAAAAAGTTTTTTGTAGCAATTTTATTTAAAAAAAATGTTAGCTTAAAATTTCAAAAAGCTTGATCAGATACATTCAAAAGTATTTTTTTCATCAATCATCAAAACAATATTTCATAAAATTTAATGAAAAAAAAATTACTAAATTTTAATAGCACTGAATAAAAAAATTATTAAAATTATCAAAAATTAATTAACTGCTGAAACATTGAAATTTTGTCATAACTCATACATAAATTTTTATTTTCTAATTAAGAAGAAAAAATCTGAAAAGTTTTACTTAATTGATGCAATTCAGTTGTATAATGCACTAATAATAAAAAACTCAAATATTTCACTTAATTGTGATGAATTTGCTGAAGACTTTGCAGAATAAATCATTATAATATTAATGAATTTATTTTCAAATTATGACAATTTTTTATTAATAGTAAAATTCAAAAACATAATAATTATATTAATATTAATAAATTTGTTCAAATATATTATATTAATTCAAAGTGTGATAAATTCTTCTGAAGTTGTTCAGTGAGAGATTATGAATATATTGTTAGATGTCACATCTCATGTTGCAAGAGTTTTCATTGATGATATTAATATTAAAATTTCATGATTGTAATATAATAATGAAGAAATTATATCAAAAATAAAATGTTATTTTTCAATACTTTATAAATTTAAATTATATTTTATGATTGATTGAGATAAGTGATGTCACTTTTGCAGATGTGAAAACTCAGTTTGTTATATCAGATATGAATATTATTAGCTAAATTTGTAATAAGAATGAATAATAACTGAAAATAAAAAAATAATGAAATAATCAATGTCAGAAAACACAACACAATTATGTGATTTCTAAAAAATTATTGAATATTTTTGAGTATTGATTGAACATTATGAATGAATAACACAGTTTTGTATAAATTATTAAAAAAAATGTAACATGAAAGTGAGATGACTTACAGAATGAAATTTTTAATATTTTTAAAAATAAATTATGTTTTTTTTGTAATTTTGCTGATTGATTATAATTAAAAATTTGTTGAATATTATCATTGCAGTGAATGTAAGTAATTTTAATTGAAAAAATTATTTAATGTGATATCAAAAAACACAAAACATTCTGCTTGATATAATTCAGAAATTTAAAATATTGCAAAGTTAAAATATAATGCTAAAAAAATGAAAAACAGTGCTAAAAACACTTAAAAAATTCAGATATTAAATGTATGATATTTTTTTGTGTTAAAAATAAATGTGAAAGTTTTAATGACACAGCTGAATTGTATATCAACAGACATGTCAGAAGCTTTAATTAATAATTAAATTGCTTGAATATAATTATTTAACTTTACTGTTAAGCATGTGTTGAGTATGAAGCATACTGTAAGAATGCTATATAAAAAATAGCAACTAAAATAATGTATCAAGTTATAAAACACTATACACACAGATATATAAGTGAAAAAACATAAATGACTCAAATATTAATATAATATTGAGGCAATAGAGCTCATTACTGATTTTAAGAAAGATAAAAAATCAGAAATGAGAAATTATATACACAGTATATGATTACATTATGTCAGAAATGATTTAGTAAGTTTGACATAACAGTTTTTTTTTAATTGAAAGCTGCTCTCAGTGATGATTTTTTGCAGCATAAATGCTTGTATATTGATGATTTGTACAAAAAAGTATATGTATAATGTATATTTGTGAATAAATATAACATTGTGTAGTTATTTTGAGTAAATGAGAGCTAATGATATGTTAATAACTGATTAGAATTGTGTTATTATGTGAAATAAAGAAGTATAAAAATTTGAAATACTGTATTGTTAATGATAGTTAAATTGAGTTAGTGTCAAATCAGTAATGTGTTTTTGAAAAAAATTTTATATAGCTAGTGTTTGAATAAACTTTTGAAAATTGTAGCAATGATAAGCAATAATGCAGTACTGTATAATTGCAATTTTGTTTTATTATTTTGTTTTTTTTTTTAAATTTATCTCAATTTTTTTCTTGTTTTGTTTACTGTAATTTTGTTTTTTTAGCTTCTGCTGCTTTTTTTTATTTGCTAATTGTGATAATTTCTGCCAGCAATGACATCATTTGTGTTTACTGCTTTGATCATTCTGATTAAAAAATGCTAAAAAAATGTTTTTAATTTCACTGAAGTATTGACTGAAAAAAAATCTTGCTCTGCTGAGAAAGAAAAAAAAAATTATTTTCATTATCTTTATTAATATATTTTGTAATTGATAAAATATTTTTTTATGCTAAGAGTGTTTTTTTCTGTGTTTATTCATGTGTTTTGCATGGATTTTCTTGTATAAAAGCAAGATCACTTGTTTTTTTTAAGTTTTAATAATATCTAATCACTTTTAAATGTGTTTTGAGTTTTTTTATAAATCTTTGTTTATATTTCTGTCTGTTATAAAATTTTGACTTATCAGAATTTTGTTTTTTGTTTATTGCAAAACTTTTATTTGTCAGAATTGAATTTGTAAATGTGTTTGTTTGCATTTAAAGCAAAAATATATATATTTTTGTGCTTGAAGTGACTTTTTCAGTTGTTTTAATATTCAATTTGTGTGTACTAACAATGTAAATATTTTTTCTGCTGTTGTTGTTTGCTTTTCTTGATAAATTCTGCTGAAAAATGTAATTATATGAGATTCAGCAATTAAAAATGCAAGAAATATTAAAAAAACACATCAGAATTGTATTCTAATAAGTCAATATTCAGTTATTAATCATAATTTACTAGTTTTTTCATGTTTTAGATGAAGAAAACTTTACAAATTCAGTGTCTTCAAAATCTGCATGATGTTATTTTTTACATGTAATAAATGAACTGTGCTGTCAGTAAATTAAAAATAGTTGTATTTGTGCTGCAGTTAAATGTGATATTAAAAAATATTGTGTGACTGCTGCAGCAAAACAGAAATTTGTAAAAAAGAAATTATAAATGCTGAAAATACTGATCTGATAAAAAAAATGAAAAAAAAATTTTTTATGAAAAATGTTAATCTGACTGATAAATTGCTGTAATTATTTTTTGTTTTTTTTGTTTAATTTTGCTGTTTGTGCAGCAATTGAAGTTGCTGTTTCTGCTTTGTTTGTTTTTTCTAATTTGTGTTTGATAAAGATGTTAACCTCTGAAATAAAAATGAAGAAAAGAATTGTGAAGAAGTCAGCAGAAAAAAAAAATAATTGTGAAACTGATGATGAAACTGATAAAACAAAAGTCAAAAATATAAAAAAAAATGAAAAAAAAAACTTTATTGATGAGTTTGTGTTTTTTTAAAAGTTTTTTGAAGCAATTTCTGTGCTTTTGAGCACAATTTTATTGAGTGCTGCATTTTTGAGCTGAATTTTCACTGAAATTTTTTTTTTGAAAATTTTTGTGACATGTCTAGTATTTTTAAATACTTATATGTATTTTTTAATGTATATGATATTTTTAAGTACTCATGCATATTTTTTTTTATTTTTTTTATTTTATTTTTTATATATCTGATGTCTTTGAGCATTTGTATATGTTGTTGTTTTTTTTGTTTTTTTATCAAATGAAAACTTTTTTTTAAATTCAGTTTTTGCTTCTCAGTAAAATCATTTAAAAAATTTTATGAAAAAAATTTAAAAAAAATAGCAAAGAAAAAATCAAGAGATATCATTGAATGTTTAAAATTATTATTAATTATATTTATAATGCTTTTTTACAAACTGTGCATTGACTTTTTTTTAAATAGCAAGTGTTTCAGTATCAGTTAAATTTTTTTGTGATTTTTAATTATTATTTTCAGAATTTTAATCAGTTTATTGAACAAAGTATTTAATTTTTTTATAATGTTTATGTTTTTTAAAAAAAATTCAATAAAATATTCATTTTGTTTGTTTATCAGTTCTGACTCTGATGATAATAATTGATTTTCATGTTTTTTTATGCTTTTAACAGTAAAACATGAAAAATAAAATGTATGCTATAATAACTAAAAAATAATTAAAGTTTATATAATTGCTTTTTTCAAGCTGCAACAATTTAAAATAAATCAACATAATTATAATTAAATTTGCATGCAGAATGAATCATTTAAAAAACTTTTGTATGAATTATCACTTAATTATTAATTTGAAAAAATTGTGATTTATATTTTAAATTATAATATATTTTTTCTATGTTGCACATTGCTTGCAATTTTTCAATTAATTGTTTATATATTTTTTCAAAAATTTTAATATATTTTGCTGTATGAATAACTGATTTTTCTGATGATTTACTGACATTAATAATTAAGTTGAGATGATAACTCATAAAAGCTTTAGTTGATATTTTGTTTATAAAGCTATGCTTTGCTTACTTATGCACAAATTGTATCATTAACAATCATTATACTTAATCATTCTGATGAAAATTGATGAAGCAATGCAAATAATGCTTTAATATTTAATTTTAATGCTTAGTTTGATCATCAATTTGAAAATAAAAAACAGTACAAAGATGTGAAACAAAAGTCTTTGTGTGATCAGCAGTATCTGGTACCTGATCACATGACTAGCTACATAGAAATTTATATGGTAAAAATCATGTGATTAGATACCAGATACCACCAAGAGTGCAAAAACTTTTGTTTCACATCTCTGAACTAAGCTGATGTCTTACATTAAAACAAAAACAAAGAATTAATCAATATTTACTTGTGAACAATGAATTTTGATTAAAAATAATATTTTTTAATATTTCATACATTGTAAAAATGTACTTGTAGCAGATGTCTGTAAATTCAATAATCATTATATTTTTTTGATAAAATATATAAATTATGAATTTGAAAAAAATATCAATTATAACTAATATGACATCATAAATCTTATTTTTTTAAGTGAAAGAAAATAAATCAGTAATAAAATTAATTGAAATAAACTCAAATAATTTGAAAAACATAAAAATTGTATTTAATTCATCATATTTCTTATGTTAATGAAATTTAATGTGTTAACAAATATCACAAATTTGCACATATTATATAATATTCTAAATAAATTTATGTTAATAATATTTATTCTGAATGATTTCAATGATTTTTTTAATTTTTAAATGATTTTTTTATAAATTGTTGTAATTAATGTGAATTATTTTTATTATCAATGTTTTTTGCTTTGAAACATAAACTTGATTGTTAACTTAAAATAAATCATCATCAGAAATAATTCAAACAAAGTTTTTAGTGTTAAACATATCAGTTTTTTGTATTTTTTGTTTGTGTTTCTTGACAAAAAAATCTAAATTTTGAATTTGCAATAGCAAGAAAGTTAAAATTTTTGACATATTTATATATACTGTTTTAAATGCTAAAATGACATTTATCAATATTTGTGACATGAAGCTTTCTGAAAAGCTTTTATTGGCAATAGTAAATTCAAAAAAATCAACAATATTTTTTGAGAAATTATTTAAATTGTTAATGATTATTAAATTATTTAAAAAAGTTAGCTGTTGCTATTCATTATACATCTGAATGCAGTTTATGAAAAAAGTTATATTTTTCTGATTATTATTTAAATACTGATTTGAAAGAATTGTGATTTATGTTTTAAATTATAATATTTTTTTTATGTATCACATGCTGCTTGCAATTTTTCAATCAGCTGTTTGTATATTTTTTTCAAAAATTTCAATATATTTTGCTGCATGAATGATTAATTTTTCTGATGATTTGCTGGCATTAATAATTAAGTCAGAGTAATAATTCATAAAAACTCTAGCTGATATTTTGTTTGTAAAGTTATACTTTGCTTAATTGTGCACAAATTACATCATTGACAGTTATCATATTCAATCATCTTGATGAAAATTGATGAAGCAACAAAAGTAATACTTTAATATTTAATTTTGACATTCAGTTTAATCATCAGTTTCAGAATGAAAAATAGTACTAAGTTGACATTTTGTGTGAGAATACTATATAAAAAATAACAACTAGAACAATGTATCAAGCTATAAGACACTATACACACAGATATATAAATAAAAAAATATAAATGACTCAAATATCATTATGATATTGAGATAATAAAGCTCATTGCTGATCTTTAGAAAAATAAAAAATCAGAGATGAAAGATTATATACACAGTATATGATTACATTATGTCAGAAGTCATTTAGTAAGCTTAACATGATAATTGTTTCTTTTCTAGTTGAGAGCTGTTTTCAGTGATGATTTTTTGCAGCATAAATGCTTGTACACTGATGATTTGTAAAGAAAAATATGTTTATAACACATATTTGAGAATAAATATAATGTTGTGCAGTTGTTTTGAATAAGTGAGAACTAATGACATATTAATAATTAATTAGAATTGCATCATTATGTGAATTAAGCAGATACAGAGATTCAGAATACTGTATTGTCAACAGTATTCAAATTTTTTTTTCACTTTGTCTGCTGTAATTCTGCTTTCTTAGCTTTCACTGCTTTTTTTGCTGTCTGTCTTGCTTTTATTTCATTTCTTTCTCTCTCAAGTTACATTTTTATTCTGTCATAATGACATCATCTGCATCTGCTGCTTCAGTTACTTTAACTAAAAAACATCATAAGACATTTTCAGTTTCAACATTATCTGAAAAAAAGTCTTGCTCTGTTGAGAAAAAAAAAGAAAAAAAATAAATAAAGAAACTGAAAAAAAAAAATTTTTCATTATTTTTTTTAATATATTTTGCAATTAATAAAAAGAAATTTATACTGAGAGCATTTTTTTTATATTTATTCACATGTTTTACATGAATCTTTTTGTGCAGAAGCAAGTTTACTTATTTTTTTTCAATTTTGATAATATCTGATCATTTTTAAACACATTTTAAGTTTTTTTATAAATTTTTTGTTTATAATCTTGTTTGTTATAAATTTTTTAATTTATTAAAACTTTATTTTTTGTCTGTTGCAAGACTTTATTTGTCAGAATTGAATTTACAAATACATTTGTTTGCATTTTAAGCAAAAATATATGTATTTTTGCACTTGAAGTAACTTTTTCAGCTGTTTTAATATTCAATTTATGTGTACTAACAATCTAAATATTTTTTCTATCATCATTGTTTGTTCTTCTTGATTAATTTTATTAAGAAATGCAATTATGCAAGATTCAGCAACAAAAAATGCAAAAAATATTAAAAAGCACATCACAATTGCATTTCAGTAAGTGAATATTCAGTTATTAGCAATAATTTGCTAATTTTTTTATGTTTTAAATGAAAAAAACTTCACAAATCAAGCATTTTCAGAATTTGCATGACATTATTTTTCACATGAAGTAGATAAACTGCACTGTCAGTGAACTGAAAATAAAATTTTGAAAATTGATGATAATTTTAATCAAAATTGATGACAAGATTAGAAATACTCATGCTTGTACTGTAATTAAATATACTATTAAAAAATGTCATGCAGCTGCTGCAGCAGAGTAAAAGTTTGTAAAAAAATTGTAAGTGCTGAAAATGCTAATCTGATGAAGAAAAACAAATGAAAAAAATTTTCTTCAGCAAAAAATGTTAATCTGACTGATGAATTATCACAGTTGTTTTTTATTTTTTTTGCTAAAATAATTGTTATTGTGATTTCAGCATCTGTAGTATTTTTTTCATTTGTTTTTGCTGTTTTTGTGATTGTTAAATTTATCATTTCTGCTTTATTTGTTTTTTTCAAATTTTATTTGATCAAATTGTTTTTTTCTGAAAAAGAAAAAAAAAATAAGATGAAAAAGTCAGCAAAAAACAAAAAAAAGCAGAAAACAACTGTAAAGTCAGTGATGAAGTCAGTGAAGAAAAAAAACAATAAAAAATATAAAAAAAAAAGCAAGAAAAAGAACTTTATAAATGAATTTACATTTTTTAAAAAACTTTTTAAAGCAATTTTTATACTTTTAAACATATTTTCATCAGATGCTGCATCTTCAAACTGAATTTTTGTCAAGATTTTGTTTTTTTTGTTTTTTGTGACATATCTAGTATTTTTGAGTACTTACACATGTTTTTTGACATATCTGATATTTTTAAGTATTTATGCATGTATCTAATATTTTTGAGTACTTACACATGTTTTTTGACATATCTGATATCTTTAAGTATTTATGCATGTTTTTTTTCTTTGTTTTTTGTTTTTTGATACATTTAATGTTTTTGAGCACTCATACATGTTTTTTTTTGATGAAGACAGCATCTTCAGACAATTGTTTCTGTTTTTTTTTTGTTTTTTTATCAATTGAAGATTTTTTTTCAGAATCTAGTTTTTGCTTCTCAGTAAAATTATTTAAAAAACTTTATGAAAAAAAATTTGAAAAAAACAGCAAAGAAAGAATCAAGAAATATCATTAAGTGTTTAAAATTATTCTTAATTATATTTATAATATTTTTTTACAAACTGTGTATTGACTTCTTGCTTTTTTTTGTTCTTCAAAAATTACAAGTGTTTTAATATCAGTCAAATTTTTTTCTGATTTTTAATTATTGTTTTCAGAATTTTAATCAGCTCATCAAACAAAATATTCAATTTTTTTATAATATTTGTGTTTTTTAAAAATTTCTTCAACAAAATATTCATTTTGTTTGTTTATCAGTTCTGATTTTAATGATGATAGCTGATTTTTATGTTTTTTGTACACTTTCAGCAGCAAAACATGAAAAATAAAATGTATGTTGTAATAACTAGAAAGTAATTAAAACTTGTATGATTGCTTTTCTCAAACTGTAACAATTTAAAATAAATCAACATAATTATAATTAAATTTGCATGCAGAACAAATTATTTAGAAGTTTTTTGTATGAATTATTATTTAATTGTTAATTTGAAAAAATAATAATGTATGTTTTAAATTATAATATATTTTTTGTGTATTGCACACTGCTTGCAATTTTTTAATTAATTGTTTGTGTATTTTTTTAAAAATTTTAATGTATTTTGCTGCATGAATGATCAGTTTTTCTGATGATTTATTGACATTAATGATCAAATTAAAACAGTAATTCATGAAAGCTTTAGTTAGTATTTTGTTTGTAGAGCTATACTTTGCTTGATTGTGCACAAATTGCATCATTAATAATCATTGTATTCAATCATCTTGATGAAAATTAATAAAGCAATGCAAATAGTGCTCTAGTATTTAATTTTGATGTTTAATTTGATCATCAGTTTGAGAATGAAAAACAGTACTAAACTGATGTTTTGTATCAAAATAAAAACAGAAAATTGATCAGTATTTGCTTGTAAACAGTAAATTTTAATCAAAAATAATGTTTTTTAATATCTCATATATTGTAAAAATGCACTTATGTGAGAATTCTATATAAAAATAGCAACTAGAACAATGTATCAAGCTATAAAACACTATACATGTAAATATATAAATGAAAGAATGTAGATGACTCAGATATCAATATAATATTGATATAATAAAGCTCATTGCTGATTTTTAGAAAAATAAAAAAAATCAAAAATTAGAGATTATATACACAGTATATAACTACATTATATCAGAAGCAATTTAAAAAACTTGACATAACAATTGTTTTTCTTCTAGTTGAAAGCTGTTCTCAACAATGATTTTTTGCAGCATAAATGCTCATATATTAACAAATTGTACAGAAAAGTATGTGTATGAGATATATTTGTGAATAAATATGATGTTGTGTAATTGTTTTGAATAAACAAGAGCTAATGATCTGTTAATAATTAATTAAAATTGTGTCATTGTGTGAAATAAGCAAGTTTGAGAGTTTGAAATGCTGTATTGCTGATGACAGTTGAATTGAATTAGTATCTAATCAGTAATGCATTTTTGAAAAAATTTTCACACAACTAATGTTTAAATAAGCTTTCAGAAACTGTAGTAACAGTAAGCAATAACACAGCATTGCATAATTACAATTTTGTTTTGTTATTTCATTTTTTTTTGTTTAAATTTATTTTAATTTTTTTTTGCTTTGTCTGCTGCAACTCTACTCTTTCAATTTTCATTATTTTTTTTACTGTTTGTTTTACTTTTATTTCATTTCTCTCTCTCTCACATTATGTTTTTATTTTGTCATAATAACATCATTTGGGTTTGTTACTCTGATTACTTTAACTAAGAAATGCTGTGAGATGTTTTCAGTTTCAGCATTGACTGAAAAAAAATCTTGCTCTGTTAAAAAAAAATTGAAAAGATTGAAGAAAAAGAAAAAAATGAAAAAAAGAATAACTGCTTTCATTATTTTTTTTAATATATTTTGCAGTTGATAAAAAAATTTTTTATACTGAAAGCATTTTTTTTATGTTTATTCATGTGTCTTACATCAATTTTTTTGTGCAGAAGCAAGTTTATTTGTTTTTTTTTTCAATTTTGATGATATTCAGTTATTTTTAAATGTGTTTTGAGTTTTTTTTATAAACTTTTATTTATATTCTTGTTTGTTATAAATTTTTTGATTTATCAGAACTTTGTTTTTTGTCTGTTGCAAAATTTTATTTGTCAGAATTGAATTTGTGAATGTATTTGTTTGTATTTTGAGCAAGAATATATGTATTTTTATGCTTAAAGTGACTTTTTCAGCTATTTCAATATTTAATTTATATATACTAATAATTTAAACATTTTTTTTACTGTTGTTGTTTATTTTTCTTGATTAATTCTGCTGAGAAATGTAATTATGTGAGATTCAGCAACAAAAAATGCAAAAAATATTAAAAAACACATCAAAATTATGTTCTGATAAGTAAATATTCAGTTATTAATAATAATTTACTAATTTTTCTGCATTTTAGATGAAGAAAACTTCACAAATTAAATATTTTTAGAATTTACATGACATTATTTTTCACATGTGACAAATGAACTGCACTGTCAGCAAATTGAAGATAAAATTTTAAAAACTGATGATAATTCTAATCAAAATTGATTGTAAAATCAAAAATACTTATGTTTGTGCTGCAATTAAGCACAGTATTAAAAAATATCATGCAGCTGCTGCAGCAAAACAGAAATTTGCAAAAAAATTATGAATGCTGAAAATGCTGATCTGATGAAGAAAAAAAAATAAAAGAATTTTTTTTAGCAAACAACATCAATTTAACTGATGAACTGCTGCAATTGTTTTTTATTTTTTTGTCAAAACAATTATTATTGTTATTTTAATGTTTACTGCACTTTTTCTGTCTGTTTTTGCTACTTCTGCAGTTATTACATTTATCACTTTCACTTTGTTTGTTTTTTCTGAGTCTCACTTGATTGAATTGTTTTTTTCTGAGAAAAAAGAAAGAAATGAGATGAAAAAGTCAGCAGAGAAGAAAGAAAAAAATAAAAATACAAAAAATACAAAAAAAAAGTAAAAAAAAATTCAAAAAATGAACTTACATTTTTTTAAAAACTCTTCAGAGCAATTTTTGTGCTTTCAGATACATTTTCATCAAATATTATGTTTTTGAGCTGAATTTTTACTGAAATTTTATTTTTTTTGTTTTTTGTGATGTATCTAGTATTTCTGAGTATTTATGTATGTTTTTTGATGTATCTGATATTTTTGAATACTCATACATGTTTTTTTTTAATGAAGACAGTGTTTTTGAACAGTTGTTACTGTTTTTTTTTCTTTTTTCTTTTTTTGTTTTTTTATCAATTGAAATTTTTTTTTTAAATTCAGTTTTTGCTTTTCAGTAAAATCATTTAAAAAACTTTATGAGAAAAATTTGAAAAAAGCAGCAAAGAAAAAATCAAGAAATATCATTAAGCATTTAAAATTATTGTTAATTGCATTTATGATACTTTTTTACAAATTGTGCATTAACTTCTTGTTTTTTTTATTTTTCAAAAATTGCAAATGTTTCAGTATCAGTTAAATTTTTTTCTGATTTTTAATTATCATCTTCAGAATTTTAATCAGCTCATTAAATAAAATATTTTATTTTTTTTTATAATATTTACACTTTTTAAAAAGTTTTTCAATAAAATATTCATTTTGTTTGTTTATCAGTTCTGATTTTGACAGTGATAATTAATTTTCATATTTTTTGTATGCTTTCAGCAGTGAAACATGAAAGACAAAATGTATGCTGTGATAATTAAAAAATAATTAAAGTTTATATAATTGCTTTTCTCAAGCTGCAATAATTTAAAATAAATTAATATAATTATAATCAAGTTTGTGCACAGAATGAATCATTTGAAAATTTTTTATATAAATCATCACTTAATTGCTGATTTGAAAAAATTGTAATTTATATTTTAAATTATAATATATTTTTTGCATATTGTATGCTGCTTGTAATTTTTTAATCAACTGTTTGCATATTTTTTCAAAAATTTCAGTGTGTTTTGCTGCATAAATAACTGATTTTTCTGATGAATTACTGACATTAATAATCAAATTAGAGTGATAACTTATAAAAACTTTAGCTGATATTTCATTTGTAAAGGTATGCTTTACTTGATTGTGCATAAATTATGTCATTAATAATTATTGTACTCAATCATCTTGATGAAAATTGACAAAGCAATACAAGTAGTACTCTAATATTTAATTTTGACACTCAGTTTGATCATTAATTTGAGAATGAAAAACAGTACTAAGTCAACATCTTGCATTAAAATAAAAACAAAAAATCAATCAGTATTTGCTTGTAAACAGCAAAACTTAATTAAAAATAATATTTTTTGATGTTTTATATATTGTAAAATTATGTTTGTAGTATATTTTTGCAAATTTAACAATGATTATATTTTTTTAGCAAGATATATAAATTGTGAATTTGAAAAAAATATTAATTAAAACTAATATGATGTTATAAATTTTATTTTTTCAAGTGAAAAAAAAACAAATCAGTAATAAAATTAATTAAAATAAACTCAAATAACTTGAAAAACATAAAGATTGTGTTTAACTTGTCATATTTTTTATGTCAACAAAACTTAATATATTGACAAACATCACAAGTTTGTATATATTGTGTAACATTTTAAATAAATTCATGTCAATAATATTTATTCTGAATGATTTTAATGAATTTTTAAATTTCTAAATAATTTTTTTGTAAATTGTCATGATTAGTGTGAATTATTTTCATTATTAACATTTTTTGCTTTGAAACATAAGCTTGATTGTTAACTTGAAGTAAATCATCATCAGAAATAATTTAAATAAAGTTTTCAGTGTTAAACATATCAGTTTTTTGCATTTTTTGTTTGTGTTTTTTAACAAAAAATCTAAATTTTGAATTTGCAGTAGCAAAAAAGTTAAAAATTTTGACATATTTATATATACTGTTTCAAACATTAAAACAGCATTTATCAGTGTCTGTGACACAAAATCTTTCAAAAAAATTTTATTGTTAATAATAAATTCAAAAAAATTCACAGCATTTTTTGAGAAATTATTTATATTGTTGATAATTATCAAGTTGTTTAAAAACATCAGTTGTTGCTGTTTATCATACATCTGAACACAATTTGCAAAAAAAATTATATTTTTTAAAATTTAATATTTCATTTTGTTGTAACTTCATGCTATAGTTTTTGTTGCAAAATATATAACATAATTTTTTTATGATAAAAATCTGCATAATCTGATTAATGACTGAATGTATTTACTGAATTTGTTTTATTTGAGTAATGTAAAAACACAAAATTATACATACTTAATAATTCTGCTCATTTTGTTTGATGTTTATTAAGTATTTTAGTCATTATAAAATATTATAAATTAGCATGATTAAACAAAATAGTCATTGAATTTTGACTCTTTTTCAAATAATATTTTTAGTACTTAAATGATGTAATTATTGTTAACAACTTCTTGTCATGTGTATCATAACATGTGTCTGCATTTATTAATTTATAAAATCAAAAAATAACAAAATGTCAGAATTTGTTTTTCTAAAATTGTAATAATATAATTGTTATTGTGTAAATTGAGATGTTTAATTTTAGCATAATTTTTCATTAAAAATCAAAATGAGAAAGTAAAAAAATAAAGATAAAATATTTTTTAAATTTTTAAAATACACATTCAGTGTCATCTGTTTAAACAAATAATAATTTTTATTTTATTTTTATTGTTTTTTTTGATTAGTGCAAATAAAGAATTAGCAATTTTTGAATAAGAGTAAATAAATCATTTATAAAAATTAACAAACTTCAAGAAGCTTTAAAGCTTTTTAATGTTTTTAAAAATTAATTAATTAATTATAACATTTACTTGTTTTTTTTCATTTTAATTCTTTCAGAGTTAATTATATACTTTAAAAATAATATTTTATTAATGACAAACTTGCATTTCTTGATTTTTATGAACAAATTTACTCACTTAAGATAATCAAAAATCATTTGTGTGTGCTTAATATACTTTTTCATGCTGTTGAAATAAATAAAAATGTTGTCAAGATAAATCAAACAGCAAACATTTAATAAATCAGCAAGTGTGTTATTTATGTAGAATTAAAATGTAGCTGATGTGTTTGTCAAGTTAAAAACATTACACAAAATTTAAAATATTTATACTGAATGTAAAATGTGATTTGTTTATTTATTTTTTTCATAAATTTTAATTTTATGATAAGTATTGTGAAAATTCAGAATGATATATATCTTGACTCTGCTAAGTTTATTTAACATTTTCATAATCAGCAGTAAAGAATAGCAGTTTTTAATTATAATATAATTAATTTCATAATAATTGATGCAAAAATATAAATCATTATTTTTTTTGAGACAAAAAAATTGAAGCTTCAGCAAAATTTTTGAAAAATTTGATTTAATTTTTATTCAAAATATTTTTAATATATTACTTCAGAATTTTCAGTTTAGTGATAAATAAAAAATAAATTAACAAAAATGACAGTTTTGTTTCAGATTTGAATTTAATTTTATGTTTTATTTTTGATGAACAAGAAACTTCAATTGTAATTTTTTTGAAAATAAATGTACTTTATGATGCATATAATTTGACAATTTGTTCAAATTTATGTTTGTGTACATTGCATTATTAAACATAATTAATTAATTAATAAATTCATTCATTTGTTCAGAATCATCAGTTTTTGATGATATAATTAACTTAATATTGAGCAAGAACACTTGTGCTTTTGTCAAAATTTTGTCAACTGCTTGATTTACAAATATAAAATCAATATCAACTGCATTAACTCAGTAAGTTTAGTTATTTTTTTGTTAATTAACAAGAAAATTAATATTTTTAAGTCAAGAGAAATTTAAAATAAAATCATAATCATTCAAAATTATTGTTTCAAAATTATGAGTAGCAGTTTGTGTAACTTTATTATTGTTTATTGTGCTCATAATTAAATCTAACTGTTTATAAATATGCATTATGTGATCATCAATAATTTTCATCATTTTTGATTTGTGAAATTTATTTTTCAAGTCATTAGTTTTTATTCAAAAATAACTAATAAAATTGACTTCAGCTTCTGAATTCACTAAAATTATAATATTTTTTAGATTTTTAGCTGTCAGAATTTTAACAATTATGATGAAGAATAAAAAACTTTATCACTGTTTACAAACTTCAAGAGTTATTGTGATATTAATAATTTTTTTAAAATTTTTTTTGACATTTCTTGTTGTTTATTCTCATACTTCTTCTTTTGCTTTTTTTTAATAATTTTCTGAAGAGTTTTTTTTTCTTACAATATAAATATTTTTCATACTTAGCTTTTTATTTTTTATTATTATTTAAAAAATCATGCAAATTATTATTGTTATTCTTCAGCTTTTTTCACAATTAATTTTTAAAACTAAAGCAGTTTGTGTTGTTTTGATTTAAATTTTTTTAATTTTGTGTTTTTTTTTAAATTTGTTGATTTTGTTGAGTAGATTATCTTCAGTTTGTATCAAATGAAATATGAAAATTTCATATTTTATATTTTTATATTTATTAACATACTTGTCAAATTCTGCATGAATTTTGAGTAATATTTTCAAATAAACATATTTCTTGTGCTGATTTTCAGTATATTGTTTATGAATTTATTTTGAAATATTTTTTAAAATCATCACAAAGTTTTTTAAACAAATTGATTTTTGTACTGTTTGAGTTCTAAATATTGATTATCTGCATCACATAAAACTTTTTCAGAATTTATAATTTGTTATTTTAATTAATGTTTGAATTCTTTTCAAGTAAATAATTAATTGTTATTATTTATGTTAAAATGATTTTATTTAATGAGCAGTTTGCTGTCAAAATGCAAAACTGCTTCAAAAATTTTATGATTTAATTATTTTTTAAAAAAAATTTTATGATAAATATAAAAAACTTCTGTGCTCACAATGAAGTTTTCTAGTTTTTTAAAATAATAAATTGCAAATTTTTTATTAAGTTTTTATGAGAATGCTTTCATTGTGTTAATTATAATAAAAAATATTAAAATAAAAACATTTGAGATAAAAATATTTGAGCTTGAAGCACTGTTTTTTTTATTTTTTTTAGCACTTGTATTATTTTATTAAAATTTTTAATTTCAGTTTGTTGTTTCAATAATTATTTCTCAAGTCTAAAATGTTCAATTTTGCATTTATCTTCAGCATTGATGTTATTTTCAGTCATAATTGACAATTTTTCAGTATCTTTTAATTAAGACTGTGTGATTAGCTCAATAATGTCATTATTTAAAAAATCTGATATGATTGCTACTTCAACTGAAGAAGAATTCTTTTCACAGTTTTTGTTATGTTGAGTTTTGCAATTAATATTGTTGAATATGACATCAAATTCAAGAATATTTGTCATGAAAAGCATAGTCTTGATGAAATAATTGATAAATTTAATGAAAAAATTTTATAATCTGATGAATCATTTTTTGATTTGAGAAGCAATGAGAATTGTGAGAATGCCATATAAAAATAGCAACTAAAACAATATATCAAGCTATAAGACATTATACACATAAATATATAAATGAAAGAATGTAGATGGCTCAGATATCAATATAGTATTAAGACAATAAAGCTCATTGCTGATTTTTAGAAAGATAAAAAATCAGAAATGAGAAATTATATACACAGTATATGACTACACTATGTCAGAAGTGATTTAGTAAGCTTAACATGACAACTTATAATATATTTCTGCAAACTTAACAGTGATTATATTTTTTTGACAAGATATATAAATTGTGAATTTGAAAAAAATATCAATTATAACTAATATGATATTATAAATCTCATTTTTTCAAGTGAAAAAAAACAAGCTGATAATAAAATCAATCAAAATAAACTTAAATGACTTGAAAAACATAAAAATTATGTCTAATTTGTCATATTTTTTATATTAACAAGATTTAATGTGTTGACAAATATCACAAGTTTGCACATATTGTATAACATTTTGAATAAATTTATGTTAATAATATTTATTCTGAATAATCTTAATAAATTTTTTAATTTCTAAATAATTTTCTTGTAAATTATTGTGATTAGCATAAATTATTTTCATTATTAATTTTTTTTATTTTGAAACATAAGCTTGATTATTAACTTGAAGTAAATTATCATTAAAAATAGTTTAAACAAAATTTTCAGTGTTGAACATGTCAGTTTTTTGCAATTTTTGTTTGTGTTTCTTGATAAAAAATTTAAATTTTGAATTTGCAGTAATAAAAAAATTAAAAATTCTGATATATTTGTATATATTGTTTCAGATGCTAAAACAACATTTATCAGTGTTCACAACATGAAATTTTTTGAAAAGCTTTTATTGCTGATGATAAATTTAAAAAAATCAACAATGCTTTTTGAGAAATTATTTACATTGTGAGTAATTATTAAACTGTTTAAAAATGTCAGTTGTTACTGTTTATCATACATCTGAATGCAGTTTGCAAGAAAAATTATATTTTTTTCAAATTCAGTGTTTCATTTTATTATAACTTCATGCTGTAATTTTTGTTGTAAAATAAATAATATAATTTTATCATGATAAAAATTTACATAATTTAATCAACAATTAAGTGCACTTACTGAGTTTGATTTATCTGAATGATGTAAAAGTATAAAATCATATGCATTTAGCATTTTTGTTCATTTTATCTAATATTTGTTAAGTATTTTAGTTATTATCAAATACTGCAAATTAGCATGATCAAACAAGATAATCATTGAATTTTGACTTTTTTTTAAATAATGTCTTCAATGTTTAAATGACATAATTATTATCAACAATTTTTTGTTATGTGTATCATAATGCATTTTTGCATTTATTAATTTGTGAAATTAAAAAACAATGAAATGTCAGAATTTATTTTTCTGAAGTTGTGATAATATAATTGTTATTTTGTAAACTGAAATGTTTAATTTCAACATAATTTTTCATCAAAAGTTAAAGTGAGAGAGTAGAAAAATGAAAATAAAGCATTTTTTAAATTCTTGAAATGTGTGTTCAATATCATTTGTTTAAACAAAAAATGATTTTTAATTTTTTTATATTGTTTTTTTTTATTAATGCAAATAAAAAATTATCAATTTTTGAATAAGAGTAAATGAATTATTTATAAAAATTAATAAATCTCAAGAAGTTCTGAAGCTTTTTAATGCTTTTAGAAATAAATTAATTAAGTATAACATTTATTTTTTTTTTTCATTTTAATTTTTTTTAAATTAATTATATACTCTAAAAATGATATTTTATCAACAGCAAACTTACATTTTTTGATTTTTATGAACAAATTTGCTTGTTCAAGATGATTGAAAATCATTTGTGTGTGATTAATATATTTTTTCATGCTGTTGAAATAAATGAGAATATTGTCAAAATAAATCAAACAGCAAACATCTAATAAATTAACAAGTGTGTTATTTATGTAAAATTGAAATGTAGCTGACACATTTGTTAAATTAAAAAACATTACATAAAATTCAAAATGTTCATAATGAGTGTAAAATGCAGTTTTTCATTTATTTTTTTTATAAATTCTGATTTTATAATAAGTATTATGAAGATTCAGAGTGATATATATTTTAATTTTGCTAAGTTTATTCAACATTTCTGTAATTAGCAGTAAAGAATAGCAATTTTTGATTGTAATGTAATTAATTTCATAATAATTAATGCAAAAATGTAAATCATAATTTTTTTTAAAGCAAAAAAAAAATTGAAGCTTCAGCAGAATTTTCAGAAAATTTAATTTAATTTTTGTTCAAAGCATTTTAATATATTGCTTCAAAATTTTAAATTCAGTGACGGATAAAAAATAAATTGATAAAAATGATGATTTTGTTTCAGATTTCAATTTAATTTTGTGTTTCATTTTTAATAAATGAAAAACTTCAATTGTGACTTTTTTTAAAAATAAGTGTGCTTTAAGATGCACATAATCTAACAATTTGTTCAAATTCATGTTTGTGTATGTTGCATCATTAAATATAATTAATTAATCAGTAACTTCATTTATTTGTTCAGAATCATCAGTTTTTGATGATACAAATGACTTAATATTGAGCAAGAATGCTTGTGCTTTTGTTAAAATTTTGTGAACTGCTTTATTTGCAAATATAAAATCAATATCAGTTATATCAACTTGATAAATTCAGTTATTTTTTTGTCAATTAACAAAAAAATTAATACTTTTAAGTCAAGAAAAATTTAAAATTAAATCATAATCATTCAGAGTTATTATTTTGAAATTATAAATAACAGTTTACATAATTTTAATATTGTTTGTTGTGCTTATAATTAAATCTAATTGTTTATAAATATGCATTATATGATCATCAATAATTTTTATCATTTTTGACTTGTGAGATTTATTTTTCAAATTATTAGTTTTTGCTTAAAAATGACTAATAAAATTGACTTCAGCTTCTGAATTCACTAAAATTTTAAAAGTTTTGAATTTTTAGTTATCAGAATTTCAATAATGAAGAATGTTTTTTCTCATAATATGAGTATTTTTCATACTTAATTTTTTCTTTTTTATTATCATTTAAAAAATTATGTAAATTATTATTGCTATTTTTCAGCTTTTTTCACAATCAGTTTTTAAAACTGAAGTGATTTGTATTATTTTGATTTAAATTTCTTGAATTTTGTGTTTTTTTCTTAAGTTTGTTGATTTTGTTGAGTAAATTATCTTCAGTTTGTGTCAAATGAGATATGAAAATTTTGTATTTTATATTTTTATTTTTATTGATGTATTTATTGAATTTTGCACAAACTTCAGATAATATTTTTAAATAAACATGCTTTTTGCACTGATTTTCAGTATATTATTTGTAAATTTATTTTAAAATACTTTTTAAAATCATCACAAAGTTTTGAACAGATTAATTTTCATATTGTTTAAATTTTAAATATTAATGATCAGCATCATGTAAAATTTTTTCAAAATTTATAACTTGTCATTTCAGTCAATTTTTGAATTTTTCTTAAGTAAATAATTAATTGTCATTATTTATGTTAAAATGATTTTATTTAATGAGTAATTTGCTGTTAAAATGCAAAATTGCTTCAAGAATTTTGTGATTTAATTATTTTTTAAAAAAGCTTTTATGATAAACATGAAAAAATTCTGTGCTTATAATGAAATTTTTTAGTTTTTTAAAATAATGAGCTGCAAATTTTTTATTAAGTTTTTACAAAAATGTTTTTATCATATTAATTATAATAAAAAATATTAAAATAAAAATATTTGAAGTAAAAATATTTAAATTTAAAATATTATTTTTTTTATTTTTTAGTGCTTATATTGCTTTGTTAAGATTTTTGATTTCAGTTTGTTGTTTCAATAATTGTTTCTCAAGCTTAAAATGTTTAATTTTGCATTCATCTTTGACAATGATATTATTTTTAATTATAATTAACAATTTTTCAGTATTTTTTGATTGTCATTGTGTGATTAACTCAACAATATTATCATTTAGAAAATCTGATGTGATTGTCACTTCAACTGAAAAAAAATTCTTTTCACAGTTTTTGTCACATTGAGTTTTACAATTGATATTGTTGAACATAATGTTAAATTCAAGAATATTTGCTGCAAAAAGTATAAATTTAATAAATAATTGATAAAATTAATGAAATTTGATGAAAAAAATCTTGTAATCTGATGAATCATTTCTCAATTTAAAAAGCAATGAGAATTGTGAGAATATTATATAAAAATAACAATTCAAATGTATCAAGCTATAAAACATTATATGTGCAAATATATAAATGAAAAAATATAAATGACTCAAATATCAATATGATATTGAGACAATAAAGCTCATCACTGATTTTCAGAAAGATAAAAAATCAGAAATGAGAGATTATATACACAGTATGTGACTACACTATGCCAGAAGCAATTTAGTAAGCTTGGCATAACAGTGGCTGTTAAATGACTGCATCAGCTTTAAAAGTGAAATGTTTTTAGTTTTTTAACAAGCTAGAAGGGCTTGCCTCTGATGAACTCTATAATTACATAATAACTACTTGACATGATACTTCATAATTATTGTGTTAATGTTATCTAGAAACAGAATTCATCTCATCTTCAGCAAAGCTATTGTTTAGATGTATTAATGTCAGTGAAGATACTGAATTAATGTTTTCTAGAAAGTGACATTTGTACAGTTGAATCTGGCAAAGATTAAAGCTGTAGAAATCTTAGTGGCCATCAGATGACTGCATCAAGCTCTAAAAGTGAAATGTTTTTAGTTTTTTAATTCTGATTTACTTTCATCAGATTTATCAAAAGTTTGTAATTTAATTTAATTTATTTTTTTTATAAAATATATTTATTTTTATCTTTTCAAATCTTCAAGTCATCTCAATGAGTTCAATTTTATATTTTGAATTTTGAGTTTAATTAAGTTTGAAATTTTCAAATCTTGATTGATTAGTATTTTATTCACAATTTTTTATATTAATTTTTGATAATTATTATCTTGTGAAGTATTCTGTAGCAGTGTGAGAATGCTATATAAAAAATAGCAACTAGAACAATGTATCAAGCTATAAAACACTATACACACAAATATATAAATGAAAGAATGTAAATGACTCAAATATTAATATAATATTGAGACAATAAAGCTCATCACTGATTTTTTGAAAAATAAAAAATCAGAAATGAGAAGTTATATACACAGTATATAACTACATTATGTCAGAAGTGATTTAGTAAGCTTGACATGACAGTTGTTTTTCTTCTAGTTGAAAGTTGTTCTCAGTGATAATCTTTTGCAGCATAAATGCTCATATACTGATGATTTGTATAGAAAAGTACATGTATGACACATATTTGTGATAAATATGACATTGTGTGATTGTTTTGAGTAAGTGAGAGCTAATGACACATTAATAATTAATTAGAATTGCATCATTGTGTGAAATAAACAAGTTCAGAAATTTGAAATGCTGTATTGCTGATGACAGTTGAATTGAGTTAGTGTTTGACTGATAACATGTTTTCAGAAAATTTTTTATGTAACTAGTATTTGAATAAGCTTTCAAAAATCATAACAATGATAAACAATAATACAGTACTGCATAATTGTAATTTTGCTTCTGCTATTTTATTTTTTTTTAAATTTATTCAAATTTTTTTCTTACTTTATTTGCTACAATTCTGCTCTTTCAGTTTTTACTGCTTTTTTTGCTGCTGTCTTGCTTTTATTTTATTTTTTTCTTTCTCATGTTGTGTTTTTATTCTGTCATAATGACATTATTTGCATTTGCTGTTCTGATTATTCTGACTAAAAAATGCTGTGAGATATCTTCAATTTCAGCATTGTTTGAAAAAAAATCTCACTCTGTTGAAAAAAAAAATGAAAAAAAATGAAGAAGCTAAAGAAGAAAAAAATGAAAAAAAAACAATTGTTTTTATTATTTTTTTGATATATTTTGTGATTGATAAAAAAATTTTTTATGCTGAGAGCATTTTTCTCTATGTTTATTTATGTGTTTTATGTGAACTTTCTTGTGTAAAAGCAAGTGCACTTGTTTTTTTTTCAATTCTGATGATATTCAGTCACTTTTGAACACATTTTGAGTTTTTTTATAAACTTTTTGTCTATATTTTCATCTGTTATAAATATTTTAATCTATCAGAATTTTGTTTTTTGTCTGTTGCAAGACTTTGTCTGTCAGAATTAAATTTGCAGATGTATTTGTTTGCATTTTGAGTAAAAATATATGTATTTTTATGCTTAAAGCAATTTTTTCAGCTGTTTCAATACTTAATTTGTGTGTACTAACAATTTAAACATTTTTTCTGCTATTGTTGCCTGCTTTTTTTGATCAATTCTTCTGAGAAATGTGATTATGTGAGATTCAGTAACAAGAAATGCAAGAAATGTCAAAAAACACATCAGAATTGTGTTTCAGTAAATGAATATTCAATTATTAGTGACAATTTGCTAATTTTTTTGTGTTTTAAATAAAAAAAATTTCACAAATTAAATGTTTTCAAAATCTGCATGATGTCATTTTTTACATGCAGCAGATGAACTGTGCTGTCAATAAGCTGAAAATAAAACTTCAAAAGCTAATGATGATTCTGATCAAAACTGATTGTGAAATCAAAAATGCTTGTGCTTGTGCTGCAGTGTTGTGAGATGTTGAAAAGCACTGTGCAGCTGCTGAAGCTGAGTAAAAATTTGTGAAAAAAATTGCAGATGCTGAAGATGTTAATTTAATAATAAAAAAATGAAGAAAATTTTTTTAATGAAAAATGTTGATCTAATCAATGAATTGTCATAATTATTTTTTGTTTCTTTTGCTAAAATACTTGCTGTGATTATTTCAGCATTTGCAGTGTTTTTTTCATTTATTTTTGCTGCTTTTATGATTATTAAATCTATCACTTTAATTTTGTCTGTTTTTTCTGAGCTCTGTTTGATTGAATTGTCTTTTTCTGAAAAAAAGATGAAAAAAAAAACTGTGAAAAAGTCAGTGAAGAAAAAAAATGAAGAAACAAAAAATTGATTGTGAAGCTAATGAAGAAAAAAAAATGAAGAATATAAAAAAAATAAAAAAAAATTCAGAAAATAAGCTTGTGTTTTTTTGAGAATTTTTTGAAGCAAATTCTGTGTTTTTGAGCACATTTTCATTGAATGTTGCATTTTTGAACTGAATTTTTGCTGAGATTTTGTTTTTTTTTTTGTGATGTGTCTAGTATTTTTGAATACTCATGTGTGTTTTTTTAATATATCTGATATTTTTAAGTATTCATGCATGTTTTTTTTTGTTTTTTGTTATTTTTGATACATCTGATGTCTTTGAGCACTTGTACATGTTTTTTTTTTTTTTTGATGAAAACAGCATCTTTGAGTGATTGTTTTTGTCTTTTTTTCTTTTCTTTTTTCTTTTTAGTTTTTTTATCAATTGAAAACTTTTTTTTTGAAATTCAGTTTTTGCTTCTCAGTAAAATCATTTAAAAACTTTTATGAAAAAAATTTGAAAAAAGCAGAAAAAAAAAATCCAGAAATATCATTGAGCATCTAAAATTATTGTTAATTGTGCTTATAATGCTTTTTTACAAACTGTGCATTGACTTCTTGCTTCTTTTTTTGTTTTTTAAAAAATTGCAAGTGTTTCAGTATCAGTCAAATTTTTTTTTTAATTTTTAATTATCATTTTCAAAATCTCAATTAACTCATCAGACAAAATATTCAATTTTTTTATAATATTTGTGTTTTTTAAGAATTTTTTCAACAAAATATTCATTTTCTTTGTTTATCAGTTCTGATTCTGACAGTGATAGCTAATTTTCACATTTTTTGTATGCTTCAAGCAGTGAAACATAAAAAACAAAATGTATGCTGTAATAACTAGAAAATAATTAAAGCTTATATAATTGTTTTTTTTAAGCTGCAATAATTTGAAATGAATTAATATAATTATAATCAAATTTGCATGCAGAACAAATCATTTAAAAGTTTTTTATATACATCATTATTTAATTGCTGATTTGAAAAAATTGTAATTTATGTTTTAAATTATAATATGTTTTTTGTGTATTGTGTGCTGCTTGCAATTTTTCAATCAGTTGTTTGTGTATTTTTTTAAAAATTTCAATGTGTTTTGCTGCATGAATAACTGATTTTTCTGATGATTTGCTGACATTAATAATCAAGTTGAAGTGATAATTCATGAGAATTTTAGCTGATATTTCATTTGTAAAATTATACTTTGCTTAATTGTGCACAAATTGTATCATTGATAATCATTGTACTCAATCATTTTAATGAAAATTGATAAAGCAATGCAAATAATGTTTTAGTATTTGATTTTAATGTTCAGTTTGATCATTAGTTTAAGAATGAAAGACAGTACTAAGCTGATGTTTTACATCAAAATAAAAACAAAAAATTAATTAGTATTTACTTGTGAACACTGAATTTTGATTGAAAATAATGTTTTTTGACATTTTATACATTGTAAAAATATGCTTGTAGCAGATTTTTGCAAATTCAACAGTGATTATATTTTTTTGATAAAATATATAAATTGTGAATTTGAAAAAAATATCAATTATAATTAATGTAATGTTGTAAATCTCATTTTTTCATGTGAAAAAGAACAAGTCAGTAATAAAATTAATTGAAATAAACTCAAAAAAGTTGAAAAATATAAAAATTGTGTCTAACTTGTCATATTTTTTATATTGATGAAATTTAATGTATTGACAAACATCACAAGTTTACATATATTGTGTAACATTCTGAATAAATTCATATTAATAATATTTATTTTGAATTATCTCAATGAATTTTTTAATTTCTAGATGATTTTCTTGTGAATTGTTGTGATTTGCACAAATTATTCTCATTATTAACATTTTTTATTTTAAAATATAAACTTGATTATTAACTTGAAGTAAATCATCATCAGAAATAATTCAAATAAAACTTTCAGTGTTAAATATGTCAGTTTTTTGCACTTTTCATTTACATTTTTTGACAAAAAAATCTAAATTTTGAATTTGCAATAGCAAAAAAATTAAAAATTTTAATATATTTGTATGTGCTGTTTCAGACACTAAAACAGCATTTATCAATATTTGTGACATGAAGTTTTTTGAAAAGTTTTTATTACTGATGATAAACTCAGAAAAATCAACAACACTTTTTGAAAAATTATTTATGTTGTTGATAATTATCAAGTTGTTTAAAAACATTAATTACTGCTGTTCATCATACATCTGAACACAGTTTGTGAAAACAATTATATTTTTCTAAAATTTGATGTTTCATTTTGTTGTAACTTTATGCTGTAATTTTTATTACAAAATAAATAACATAATTTCATTGTAATAAAAATCTGCATAATCTGATTGATGACTGAGTGCATTTGTTGAATTTATTTTATCTGAATAATAAAAAAACATAAAATTATATACACTTAATGTTTTTGCTCATCTTGTTTGATGTTTATTAAGCATTTTAGTTGTCATAAAATACTGTAAATTAGCATGATCAGATAAAATAATCACTAAATTTTAACTTTTTTTCAAATAATGTTTTCAGTACTTAAAAAATGCAATTATTGTTAACAATTTTTTGTCATGTGTATCATAATGTGTTTCTGTATTTATTAATTTGTGAAATTAAAAAATAATAAAATATCAGAGTTCATTCTTCTGAAATTGTAATAATATAATTGTTATTGTGTAAATTGAAATATTTAATTTCAGCATAATTTTTTGCCAAAAGTTAAAGTGAAAGAATAAAAAAGTGAAGATAAAATGTTTTTTGAATTTTTAAAATGTGTATTTGATGTTGTTTGTTCAAACAAAAAATGATTTTTGTTTTTTTTTAATATTATTTTTTTTGATTAATGTAAATAAAGAATTAGCAATTTTTGAATAAAAGTAAATAAATTGTTTATAAAAATTAATAATCTCAAAAACTTTTGAAAATTTTTAATGCTCTTAAAAATTGATTAATCAAGTATAATGTTTACTTGTTTTTTTTTCATCTCAATTTTCTCAGAATCAATTATATATTCTAAAAATGATATTTTATCAACAGCAAACTCACATTTCTTGATTTTTATAAACAGATTTGCTTGCTCAAAACAATTAAAAATCATTTGTGTGTGTTTAATATATTTTTTTATGCTGTTGAAATAAATGAGAATGTTGTCAAAATAAATTAAACAGCAAATATCTAATAAATTGATGAGTGTGTTATTTATATAAAATTAAAATGTAGCTGATGCATTTGTCAAATCAAAAAATATCACATAAAATTTAAAATGTTTATAATAAATGTGAAATGTGATTTTTCATTTATTTTTTTTATGAATTCTGATTTTATGATAAGTGTTGTAAAGATTTAGAGCAGTATATATCTTGACTTCACTAAATTTATTCAACATTTCTGTAATCAGTAACAGAAAATAACAATTTTTAATTGTAATGCAATTAATTTTGTGATAATTAATGTAAAAATATAAATCATTATTTTTTTGAAACAAAAAAAATTGAAACTTCAGCAAAACTCTCAAAAAATCTAATTTAATTTTTGTTCAAAATATTTTTAATATATTGCTTCAGAATCTTGAATTCAATGACAGATAAAAAATAAATTAACAAAAATGATGATTTTATTTCAGATTTTAATTTAATTTTATGTTTTATTTTTGATAAATGAAAAGCTTCAATTGCAGTTTTTTCTGAGAATAAATGTGCTTTATGATGCACATAATTTAACAATTTGTTCAAATTCATGTCTGTGTATATTGCATCATTAAACATAATTAATTAATCAGTAAATTCATTCATTTGTTTAAAATCATCAGTTTTTGATGATACAACTGACTTGATATTGAGCAAGAATGCTTGTGTTTTTGTCAAAATCTTGCCAACTGCTTCATCTGCAGACATAAAATTAATATCAGCTGCATTGATTTAATAAATTCAGTTATTTTTTTGTTAATTAATAAAAAAATTTATACTTTTAAGTTAAGAAAAACTCAAAATAAAATCATAATTGTTCAGAATTATTATCTTGAAACTATGAGTAGCAATTTGTGTAATTTTGTTATTGTTTGTTGCACTCATGATTAAGTTTAGTTGTTTGTAAGTGTGCATCATGTGATCATCAATAATCTTTATTATTTTTAATTTGTGAGATTTATTTTCTAAGTTATTAATTTTTGCTCAAAAATGATTAATAAAGTTGACTTCAGTTTTTGAATTCACTAAGATTATAACATTTTTTGAATTTTTAGTTGTTGAAATTTCAACAGTTATGATGAAAAATAAAAAACTTTGCTGCTGTTTGCAAATTTCAAAAATTATTGTAATGTTAATAATTTTTTTTAAAAGTTTTTTGATGTTTCTTGTTGTTTATTTTTATACTTCTGCTTCTGTTTTTTTTCAACAACTATCTGAAAAATGTTTTTTCTCATAATATAAACATTTATTATATTTAATTTTTTGTTTTTTATTGTCATTTAAAAAGTCATATAAATTATTATTGCTATTTTCTAACTTTTCTCATGATTAATTTTCAAAACTGAAGTGATTTGTGTTGTTTTAATTTGAATTTTTTGAATTTTATGTTTTTTTTCTTAAGTTTATTGATTTTGTTGAGTAGATTATCTTCAGTTTGTGTCAAATGAAATATAAAAGCTTTGTATTTCATATTTTTGTATTTATTAATGTACTTATTGAATTCTGCATGAACTTCAGATAATATTTTTAAATAAACATGTTTTTTGTGCTGATTTTCAGTATATTGTTTGTGAATTTATTTTAAAATGTTTTCTAAAACAATTATGAAGTTTTGAACTGACTGATTTTTGTGCTGTTTGAGTTTTAGATATTGATGATCAGCATTATGTAAAATTTTTTCACAATTCATAACTTGTTGTTTCAGTTAATCTTTAAATTTTTTTTAAGTAAATAATTAATTGCTGTTATTTATGTTAAAATGATTTTATTTAATAAACAATTTGCTGTTGAAATGCAGAACTGCTTCAAGAATTTTGTGATTTAATTGTTTTTTAAAGAAATTTTCATGATAAACATGAAAAGTTTTTGTGCTTGCAATGAAATCTTCTAGTTTCTTAAGATAACAAGCTGTAAATTTTTTATTAAGTTTTTGTGAGAATGTTTTTGCTGTGTTAATTATAATAAAAAATGTTAGAATAAAAACATCTGAAATAAAGATATTTGAGCTTAAAGTGCTGTTTTCTTTGTTTTTTAGTGCTTGTATTGCTTTGTTAAGATTTTTGATTTTGATTTATTGTTTCAACAATTGTTTTTCAAGTCTAAAATGTTCAATTTTGTGTTTGTTTTTGACAATAATGTTGTTTTCAGTTATAATTGAGAATTTTCTAATGTTTATTTATTGAGATTGCACAATCAGCTTAACAATATTATTGTTTAGAGAATCTGATGTAGTTGTCACTTTAACTGAAAAAAAATTCTTTTCATAAGCTTTGTCATGTTGAGCTTTGTGAGAAATATTGTTGAACATGATGTTAAATTTGAGATTATTTGCTGTGAAAAGTGTAAAATTGATAAAATAATTAATGAAATTGATGAAAAAAATCTGATAATCTGATGAACTGTTTTCTGAATTGAGAAGTGATGAGAACTGTGAGAATGCTATATAAAAAATAGCAACTAGAATGATGTATCAAGCTATAAGACATTATATGTGCAGATATATAAATGAAAGAATATAAATGACTCAGATATCAATATAATATTGAGGCAATAGAGCTCATTGCTGACCTTCTAAAAGATAAAAAATCAGAGATGAGAGGTTATATACACAGTATATGACTACATTATGCCAGAAGCAATTTAGTAAGCTTGACATAACAAGCAGATTCAGAAATTGATTAATATATATATTGTAAATATTTTTTAATATATTTATTTACTGTATTGTAAAGTTACAATACTAAATAAAATTATTATATTCTTTTGTATCATTAAAATTACACTTTGTTTTTTAATGAATTTGTTTAATTTATCAGCACACTGATTAATCTAATCAGATTTAGTACAAATTTCAATTTCTTGTGATCATTGTTAGTTTTCACAACATCATTTTCAATATTTTTATCATCAATCTTCACTTCATGTGACACATATTTCATCATTATCATTTGACAGTTTTCACTTTCATTTTCAAATGTATTATTAAATATATTTTTTTTCAGTGAATGTTTTTCTGATACAACATTCATTTATTTGTTTAAATTTTTTTCATTTTTTTATTTTCTAGTATTAATGTGAGAATGCTATATAAAGAATAGCAACTAGAATGATGTATCAAGCTATAAAACATTATATGTGCAGATATATAAATAAAAGAATGTAGATGGCTCAGGTATCAATATAGTATTGAGATAATAAAGCTCATTGCTGACCTTCAGAAAGGTAGAAGATCAGAGATGAGAGATTATATACACAGTATATGACTACACTATGCCAGAAGTGATTTAGTAAGCTTGGCATGACAATTAAAATCAAAAAACATATCAACAGCAAACTTAACAGTTCAATGTAATAATTCAAAATTTTAAAATTTCAGTTAATACATTCACTTTTTATTATATATTTCATATAAAATATTGTCATTTTTCAAAATTCTCACATTTCAATTAATAATGTGCTGAAATACTAGTTTGAGAATAATATTATAATTATTTTTGTCAATTGTGAAGATCAGATCTGAGTAAATATGTCACAGCCATGAGGCTTGCATGACAAAGATGACTCACCTGCATGAAAAAGATGCACATGATCAAGCTGCATGAAAAAATCAATATGCATATAAAAAATGTTTCATATTTCTTTAACTAAGAAATACTGTTTTTTATTTACAGCTTAAATGTCTCACATTTTTTATTGTTTTTGTGCAAGAGAAAAATTACTAAAAAAGAAAAATATATAAATTATAATTAGATTTTTTATTATTTTTTTTCTTTTCTTAAACTTATTATTTTCATACTTAGATACTTTAATAATTGAATAAAATAGTATTTTTTAACTATTTGAATTTTTTTTCATTTTTATTTATTCAGATCTGATCTTCACATAATAATAAGCTTCACTAATTTATATTAAACTATGTTTCTGATTGACTGAAATAACTTTTTATTCATTTAATACAACTAGTCATTTATATATTTTTGCTGATTAGCTGGTGTTATCAGTCAAACTTTCAAAACAAACATTTACACTGAGTGACATCAGTGAGAAAAATAAATAAATCTTAATTGATTTTTCTGAATTGAATTGAACAAAAGCAATGTTACACTTGAGTTTCAAAATCAGTGCAAAATAGCACTCAGATAAAATATGAAATTGAGTTTGAACAAAAAACTACAAGATAATAATTTAACTCTGAAATTGAATTAGAATTGAATTCAGAAAAATGTACAATGTATTTCAAACATACATTGAAAATTACTGAAAATTAAAAAAAAAATCAATAATTACAAAAATCAAGCTGTCAAAATTTCAAAGCAGCTGAAAAAATATAAAAAAAATATGCAAGACATGAAGCAAGCAATGATGCTGAAATCATAACTTGAAATGAAAAAATTGCAAAATTGCACAATGAAATTGCTAAATATCAGTGTCATGTTAAGCTTACTAAATTGCTTCTGGCATAGTGTAGTTATATACTGTGTATATAATCTCTCATTTCTGATTTTCTATCTTTCTGAAGATCAGCAATGAGCTTTATTGTTTCAATATTATATTGATATCTGAGTTATTTACATTCTTTCATTTATATATCTGCATATATAGTGTCTTATAACTTGATACATTATTCTAGTTGCTATCATTTATATAACATTCTCACAATTCTCATTGCTTCTTAAATTAGAGAACAGTTCATCAGATTATAAAATTTTTTTTTATCAAATTTTATCAATTTTATTAATTATTTCATCAAATTTATGCTTTTTGCAGCAAATATTCTTAAATTTAACATCATGTTTGACAATATTAATTGCAAAACTCAATGTGACAAAAACTGTGAAAATTTTTTTTCTTCAGTTGAAGTGACAATCATGTCAGATTTTTTTAATGATGACATTGTTGAGCTAATTGTGCAGTCTCAACTGAAAAACATTAGAAAATTGTCAATTATAACTGAAAACAATGTCATTGCTGAAAATGAATGCAAAATTGAATGTTTTAAACTTGAAAAGCAATTGTTGAAACAACAAACTGAAATTGAAAATCTTAATAAAGCAACATAAACACTAAAAAACAAAAAGAATAATGCTTTAAGTTCAAATATTTTTATTTCAAATGTTTTTATTCTAACATTTTTTATTATAACTGACATGATGAAAGCATTCTTACAAAAACTCAATAAAAAATTTGCAGCTTGCTATTTTAAAAAACTAGAAAATTTCATTGCAAGTACAAAAGCTTTTTATGTTTATTATAAAATTTTTCTTGAAAAACAATTAAATCACAAGATTCTTGAAGCAGTTTTGTATTTTAACAGCAAACTGCTCATCAAATAAAGTCATTTTAATGCAAATAATAACAATTAATTATTTACTTGAGAAGAATTCAAAAATTGACTGAAATGACAAGTTATGAATTTTGAAAAAAATTTATGAGATGCTGATCATCAATATCTAGAACTTAAATAATGTGAAAATTAATTAATTCAAGATTTCATGACTGTTTTAGAAAACATTTCAAAATGAATTTGCAAACAATATACTGAAAATCAATGCAAAAAGCATGTTTATTTGAAGATATTATCTGAAGTTTGTGCAGAATTTGACAAATATACTGATAAATATAAAAATATAAAATATAAAATTTTTATATTTTATTTGACACAGACTGAAGATAATTTATCTGACAAAGTCAACAAACTTAAGAAAAAAATGCAGAATTTAAAAAATTCAAATTAAAACAATGTGAACTGCTTCAGTTTTAAGAACTGATTGTGAAAAAAATTAAAAAATAGTAATAATAATTTGCATGACTCTTCAAATGATAATAAAAAATAAAAAATTGAATATGATAAATGCTTATATTATGAAAAAAAACATTCTTCAAATAATTGTTGAAAAAAGAAACAGAAGCAAAAGTATGAGAATAAATAATAAAAAAATAATAAAAAATTTTTATAAAAAATTATTAATGCTGCAATAATTCTTGAGATTTGCAAACAATGATGAAGTTTTTTATTTTTCATCATAACTGTTGAAATTTTGACAACTAAAAATTTGAAAAATGTTATAGTCTTAGTGAATTTTCAGAAACTAAAGTCAATTTTATTAATTATTTTTGAATAAAAATTAATAATTTAGAAAATAAATTTCACAAGTCAAAAATAATGAAAATTGTTGATGATCACATGATGTGCATTTATGAACAACTAAATTTAATCATGAGTGCAACAAACAGTAATAAAATTATGCAAACTGCTACTTATAGCTTTAAAATAATAATTTTGAATGATTATGATTTTATTTTGAATTTTTCTTGACTTAAAAATATTAATTTTCTTGTTAATTAACAAAAAAAATAACTGAACTTACTGAATTGATGTGACTGATATTGATTTTATGTTTGTGAATGAAGCAGTTAATGAAATTTTGACAAAAGTACAAGCATTTTTGTTTAATATTAAGTCAGTTGTATCATTAAAAACTGATGATTCTAAACAAATGAATAAATTTACTGATTAATTAATTATGTTTAATGATGCAACATACACAAACATGAATTTGAACAAATTGTCAGATTATGTGCATCATAAAATGCATTTATTCTCAGAAAAAATCACAACTGAAGCTTCTCATTCATTCAAAATGAAACATAAAATTGAATTAAAATTTGAAATGAAATTATTATTTTTGTCAATTTGTTTTTTATCTGTCACTGAACTCAAGATTCTGAAGTAATATATTAAAAATGCTTTAAACAAAAATTAAATTAGATTTTTCAAGAGTTCTGCTGAAGCTTCAATTTTTTTTATTTTAAAAAAAATAATAATTTACATTTTTGCATCAATTATCATGAAATTAATTGCATTATGATCAAAAACTGCTATTTTCTGCTGCTGATTATGAAAATATTGAATAAACTTAGTGAAGTCAAAATATATACTGCTCTGAATTTTCATGATGTTTATTATAAAATCAGAATTTGTGAAGAAAATACATAAAAAATCACATTTCATATTTGTTATGAACATTTTGAATTTTGTGTAATGTTTTTTAATTTAACAAATGCATCAGCTACATTTTAATTTTATATAAATAACACACTTGCTGATTTATTAAATGTTTGTTATTTGATTTATCTTGATGACATTCTCATCTATTTCAACAGCATGAAAAAATATATTAAGTACAAATAAATAATTTTTAATTATCTTGAGCAAGCAAATCTGTTTATAAAAATCAAGAAATGCAAATTTGTCATTAATAAAGTATTATTTTTAAAATATATGATTGACTCTGAGAAAATTGAGATGAAAAAAAAATGAATAAACATTATACTTGATTAATCAATCTCTAAAAGCATTAAGAAGCTTCAAAACTTCTTAAAATTTATTAATTTTTATAAATGATTTATTTACTCTTATTCAAAAATTGCTAATTCTTTATTCACATTAATCAAAAAAACAATATAAAAAAAAGTGAAAATCATTTTTTGTTTGAACAAATAATATCAAATGTGCATTTCAAAAATTCAAAAAAATTTTTATTTTTATTTTTTTACTCTTTCACTTTAACTCTTGACAAAAAATTATGCTGAAATTAAACATTTTAATTTATGCAATAACAGTTATATTGTCACAATTTTAAAAAAATAAATTCTGACATTTTATTATTTTTTGATTTTGTAAATTAATAAACACAAAAATGTGTTATGATACACACAACAAAAAGTTGTTGACAATAATTGCATTTTTTAAGCACTGAAAACATTATTTAAAAAAAATCAAAATTCAGTGATTATCTTGTCTAATTATGCTAATTTACAGTATTTTATGATGATTAAAATGCTCAACAAATATCAGACAAGATGAGCAAAAGTGCTAAATGTATATAATTTTGTGTTTTTACATTACTCAGATAAAACAAATTCAGCAGATGCATTCAGCTGTTGATCAGATTATGTAAATTTTTATCATAATAAAATTATATTATTTATCTTGCAATAAAAACTACAGCATAAAATTACAACAAAATGAAATATTAAATTTCAAAAAATATAATTTTTCTTACAAATTATATTTAAATGTATGATGAACAGCAGCAACTGACATTTTTAAACAATTTAATAATTGCTGACAGCATAAATAATTTTTCAAAAAGTATTGTTGATTTTTTTGAGTTTATTATTAATAATAAAAGTTTTTCAGAAAGCTTTGTGTTGTAAACACTGATAAATGCTATTTTAGTGTCTGAAACAGTATATACAAATATGTCAAAATTTCTAATTTTCTTGCTACTGCAAATTTAAAATTTAAATTTTTTTGTCAAGAAACACAAACAAAAAATGCAAGAAACTAACATGTTTAATGCTGAAAATTCTGTTTGAATTATTTTTGATGATGATTTACTTCAAGTTAACAATCAAGCTTATGTTTTAAAGCAAAAAATGTTAATAATGAAAATAATTCACACAAATCACAACAATTTGCAAAAAAATTATCTAAAAATTAAAAAATTCATTAAGATAATTCAGAATAAATATTATTGACATAAATTTATTCAGAATGTTACACAATATGTGCAAACTTGTGATATTTGTCAATGTGTTAAATCTCATTAACATAAAAAATATAACAAGTTAGACACAGTTTTTATGTTTTTTAAGTTTTTTGAGTTTATTTTAATTAATTTTATTACTAATTTGTTTTTTTTCACATGAAAAAATGAGATTTATGATGCTGCATTAATTATAGTCAATATTTATTTTAAATTCACAATTTATATATTTTGTTGAAAAAATATAACTGTTATTAAATTTGCAGAAATCTGCTACAAATGTATTTTTACAATGTATAAAATATCAAAAAACATCATTTTTAATCAAGATTCACTGTTCACAAGTAAATACTAATCAACTTTTTGTTTTTATTTTAATGTAAGATGTTAATTTAGTACTGTCTTTCATTTTCAAACTGATGATTAAATTGAGCATCAAAATTAAATACTAGAGCATTATTTATGTTGCTTTATCAATTTTCATCAAGATGATTGAATACAATGATTATCAATGATGCAATTTGTGCACAATCAAGCAAAGTATAGCTTTATAAATGAAATATCAGCTAAAGCTCTCATGAGTTACTGTTCTGACTTGATCATTAATGTTAACAAATTATCAGAAAAATCAGTCATTCATGCAGCAAAATATGCTGAAATTTTTGAAAAAATACACAAACAGCTGATTGAAAAATTACAAACAATGTGTGACATGCAAAAAACACATTATAATTCAAAACATAAATCACAATTCTTTCAAATTAACAGTTGAATGATGATTCATACAAAAAACTTTCAAATGATTTATTCTGTGTGCAAACTTGATTATAATTATGTTGATTCATTTCAAATTGTTGCAGCTTGAAGAAAGTAATTATATAAGCTTCAATTATTCTCTAGTTATCACAGCATACAAAAAACATGAAAATTAGCTATCACTGTTAGAGTCAGAACTGATGAACAAACAGAATGAATATCTTGTTGAAGAAATTTTTAAAAAACACAAACATTATAAAAAAATTAAATATCTTATCTGATGAGCTGGTTGAAGTTCTGAAGACAATAATTGAAAATCAGAAAAAAATTTGACTAATATTAAAACACTTCCAATTTTTAAAAAGCAAGAAAAAAAGTGAGAAGTCAATGCACAATTTGTAAAAAATGTCATAAGTACAATTAACAATAATTTTAGATGCTCAATGATATTTCTTGATTTTTTCTTTGCTGCTTTTTTCAAATTTTTCTCATAAAGTTTTTTAAATGATTTTACTGAGAAGCAAAAACTGAATTACAAAAAAAAAGTCTTCAATTGATAAAAAAAAAACAGAAACAATCATCTGAAGATGCTGTCTTCATCAAAAAAAAAACATGTACAAGTGTTCAAAGACATCAGATGTACTAAAAAACAAAAAACAAAAAAAAAACATGCATGAATACTCAAAGATATCAGATATGTCAAAAAACATGTGTGAGTACTCAAAGATACTAGACATGTCACAAAAAACAAAAAAAACAAAATCTTGATAAAAATTCAGCTCAAAGATGCAACACTCAATGAAAATATGTTTAAAAACATAAAATTTGCTTTGAAAAACTTTCAAAAAAATGTAAGTTTGTTTTCTGAACTTTTTTTTTGCTTTTTTTTTCATATTTTTTGTTTTTTTTTTCTTCATCAGCTTCACAACTGTTTTTTTTTATTTCTTTCTTTTCTGCTGACTTCTTCACAATTTTCTTCTTCACTTTTTTCTCAGAAGAAGACAATTTGATCAAACAAAATTCAGAAAAAACAAATGAAGCAGAAGTGATGAATTTGATAATTGTAAAAATAACAAAAATAAGTGAAAAAATACTGCAGATGTCAGAATAATCACAACAATTATCTTAGTGAAAAAGATGAGAAACAACTGTGACAATTCATTGATCAGATTGATACTTTTCATTAAAAAAAATTTTCTTCATTTTTTTTTTCATCAGATTAACATCTTCAGCACTCACAATTTTTTTCACAAATTTTTGCTCAGCTTCAACAATTGTGTGATGCTTTTCAATGTCTTGCAGTGCTGCAGCACAAGTATGAGCATTTCTAATTTTGTAATCAGTTTTGATTAAAGTTGTTATCAGCTTCTGAAGTTTTATTTTCAGCTCATTGACAATGTAATTCATCTGTTGCATGTGAAAAATGACATTATGCAGATTTTGAAGATGCTTAATCTGTGAAGTTCTTTTCATTTAAAATATAAAAAAATTAGCAAATTATTGCTAATAATTGAATATTCACTTACTGAAATGCAATTTTGATGTGTTTTTTGACATTTCTTGCATTTCTTGTTGCTGAATCTTGCATAATTACATTTCTTGACTAAATTAATCAAGAAGAGCAGGCAGTGACAGCAGAAGAGACATCTAGATTGTTAGTACACACAAGTTGAATATTGAAACAGCTGAAAAAGTTACTTCAAGCACAAAAATATACATATTCTTGCTCAAAATGCAAACAAATGCATTTATAATTTTAATTCTGACAGACAAAATTTTACAACAAATAAAAAACAAAGTTCTGATAGGCCAAATTCTATAACAAATGAGAATATAAACAAATAGTTTATAAAAAAACTCAAAATGCATTCAAAAGTGACTGAATATCATCAGAATTGAAAAAAAAACAAGTAAACTTGCTTTCATAAAAAAAAATTCATGCAAAACATGTGAATAAACATAAAAAAACATGCTCTCAGTATAGAAAAAATTTTTTTTTGATTACAAAACATATCAAAATAAATAATGAAGATGATTGTTTTTTTTTTTCATTTTTTTTTTAGCTTTTTCAGCTTTTTTTTTTTTCTTGACAAAGTGAGACTTTTTTTCAGACAATGCTGAAACTGAAAATATCTCACAATATTTTTTAATTAAAATAATTGAAACAGCAAATGCAAATGATGTCATTATGACAGAATAAAAATGCAATGTGAGAGAAAGAAAAATGAAATAAAAGCAAAACAGACAGTAAAAAAAGCAGTAAAAACTAAAAAAACAAAATTGTAGCAGATGAAGTAAAAAAAAAGTTTGAATAAATTTAAAGAAAAAAAAATAAAATAATAAAAACAAAATTGCAATTATACAGTACTGCATTATTGCTTATCATTACTACAGTTTTTGAAAGCTTATTCAAACACTAATTATATAAAATTTTTTTCAAAAACATGCTACTGATCAGACACTAACTCAATTCAATCATTGTTGACAATACAGCATTTCAAATTTTCAAACTTGCTTATTTCACATAATGACACAATTCTAATCAATTATTAATGTGTCATTAGCTCTTGCTTATCTAAAACAATCACACAAAATCATGTTTACTCACAAATATGTGTTACACACATACTTTTCTTACAAACTGTTGATATATGAGCATTCATGCTGCAAAAGATCATCACTGAGAACAACTCTCAACTAGAAGAAAAGCAACTGTCATGTCAAGCTTACTAAATCACTTCTGATATAATGTAGTTATATACTGTGTATATAACTTCTCATTTCTGATTTTTTATCTTTCTGAAAATCAGCAATAAGCTTTATTGTCTCAATATTATATTGATATCTGAGTCATCCATGTTCTTTCATTTATATATCTGCACATATAGTGTCTTATAGCTTGATACATTGTTCTAGTTGCTATCATTTATATAGCATTCTCACAATCAGCAATGATTGAATAAAATTAAATTACAAACTGAAAAAAATGCTGACAAAATTAATAATTATCAAAAAGTTTTTGCTTCACTGACTGAATAATGTTAGAATTTCTACAGTAAAAATCATTCTGAATTTTGTATGTATTCATCTGATTTACTGATTCAGACTGTAGCTTGCTTATTTACATGCAGAGATTTTTTCTTGATATTTTCTTACATGTGACTATGTTTTCAATCAATCAGAAGTCATAATGTTGTGTTTTTATTTTTTTAACACATTTTTGCAGATGAATTCACATCATCTTTCTAGTTAACAACTTGTTTATGAATTGAATTCTCAGTTTCTGAGATAAAGTTGAACAACTGTAAGTTTGTAAAATAAACTGAGTTTTGTTCTGATTTTTTTTTTTCAATGAATATGTGTCTTGTTAATCTGTTGCTGTTGTTGTGACAGATTGATTTGAGCTGAAATTTTGTCAACTGTGATTCAATTTGCAGTTTTAATTTTGTTCAAATTCTTCATGAATATATTATTTAAATTTTTCAAATTTTTTTCATTTTTAAATTTTTTCTTCTGATGTTTTAATATAATGTTCTGCAGATCTTGCAGATCTAGCTGCTTGTAAAAGCTTTAAAACTCAGTTTTGAAAATTTTTTTGATCAGTTTGTTGACAATCATGCTGTTTGTTGACATATATATAATCTGAATTTTTTTGTTTATAATCTTCTGCCACAATCAATGATTATAAATATCAACATGCTGTAATTTGATCTGCAATCTGACTATATTTTTGTTGATGAGCTGAATTGTTTGTTGATTATTGCATTGAACTGTCACTTCATGTTGCTTTAAATTTACAATCAGTTTCTTTGATAGCAGATTAATATAAATGTCTTTCTTGACTGCTTGAGACAGTGCTAACAGCTTTGCTTCAGTTGTAAATGTGATGATAATATTCTGCTTGTTAGCTTGTCAGTCAATCAAATTTCTGAACAGCTTCATAACATATGTCTGAAAGTTTTTGTAATCAAAAGTGTTGTCTGCAAAAAATGTGTTGCTAGTTATAATCAACTTGTTTTTATTTTTTATATGTTAGAAAAAAATATCTGAATTGATTAAAATAATTTAATATCTGATTTGCAGCTGCATGATGTTTGTTTGATGAATTTATTATGAATTGTGAGAGTCTGAAAACTGTAAAGACTACATTCAGATATGTTGTAATGACAATATATAAAAAAAATTCAATATTTTGTTGATATTTTGTAATAAACAGTTTGAAAGCTTGAATGTTGTTTGAAAACAGTTTTTTTTGCTCATTGAGATATCATTTAATGTAAATAAATTATCTGCAAGCTTGAATATTTTGTTAATATATAATGTTTGACTCAGTCAAATTTTGTCTGCAGCATAATCTCTTATAATTTTTATTCTTAAAAATCATTGAAAATTTTTTCTTCTCAAGATGTTGAGATCTTGTTCAGTTTATAACATTTTCATTATATTTTTTGCTTTCAGCTTGTCTTTCTTGTGAAATTCTAGTACTATATCATCAACATAAAAAAATATGATTATATTTTTTTTAGAAAGCAGCATGATTCATATAATATTTGTTTAAACTTTAGCTTCAGTAGTTTTTGTGTAGAGAGTTTTTGTCAAAGAATTGAGAACTTTCTTAGACTGTAAAAAGTTTTATTCAACTGTAAAATCATATTTTTCTTTCATTTGTTTGATAACATTTATATGTAAACTTTTCTGTTCAACAAAGTGTGTACAAAAATGTTAACAGCATCATATTACTTTAATTTCAGATTGAACTGAATTGTTATAATCATTATAATTTAAAAGAATTTTGCTGCTAGAGTTGTTACATACATATTTTCTGCTTTGATTTTTGCTTGTTGATCTTCTCTCATCACAAGTCTTGTCTTGCATTTGATGTATTTTCTGTGCTTGTTAAATTTATATACATATATTCACATGCAATTGAGAATCTGACAGTTGTATGTTTTTTTTTTCTTGACAAATGATCATAAATTCATCAGTTTATGACTTTGCAGATGATTTTCTTCAATTTGTTTAAATTGCTCAGCTAATGAGTGATTTTGCACTTTATTTTAACAAATTGAGACATCTGAAAGATTCTTGCAATGTAGAGTATGTAAATTTTTAAAATTGTATCTTATTAGATGCTTCACATCTGTTTTTGTAATTGTTTTATTTTTTATATGTTTTATTCATTATATTTTTCTTTCAGCTGTGAATGTAATCTTTCAGAATTTGAAGAATTGATTGAAGCAATAAATTTTTTTTTGTGTTGTTGCTTTAATTATATGATTGTTAGAAAATTTGTTTCAGATGTTTCTGAAGATATAAAATACAATTTGCAAAAATTCATTTTAATAAAATTTTATTTAATTATTGAAGAGAAATTTTGTATATCAGTTAAGCTGTTTGTAAAATTTATAACATTTAAAAAAAAATCAAATATCTCATTGTTTCTAATTTTTGTTTTTTTCTAAGATTTTTCTGCTTTAACAAAAAAAGTTTTGTACTGTTCTTCTTGTGATGAATTTTTGAGTTTTTTTTGTTGAAACAAATTTTCTGATTTGTCAGATTTTGAGATTTTTTGCAAAAACTTTTGCAGCTTTTTTACATTCAAATGTTTGAGTTAATTTTTAACTGCTTTCTTGAGTTGTTCAATATTTTCATTAAAAAACTCATTCTTGTTAAATATAATGTTCTGAGTGCAAATTATTGTGTTGATTATAAAATTTCAAATCTGATAAATGTTTGTTAAGTTATATTTTATAAAGAACTCTATTCAGATTTTTGATTTGAATTTTTTCAATTTTTGAGTTTTTTTTAATGCTTTGCTTGTTAAGGCAAATATTTTATAATTATATATGTGTAGATATGCATGTTGAGACTTTCTATCTTTAATTTCAGCATCATCTTTTTGTGAGATTCATGTGTAAAAATGATTGTAAGAGATTCTTCAATCATACATTTATTTTGAGATTTGATTGTACAAATATATAACTGTCTGATTTATTTCAGATCACAATTTGTTCAGCAATCTGACTGTTTCTCTCATTGTATGTAATTTTTTTTTATTATTGTTTCTAACTGCTCTGCAGCTCTGTTAAGATTTTATGTGTGAGACAGAGATGATTTCTTCATTATATTTTTTTCATTGAGAAAATTGTTAATGATTTTGCTGTTAAATATTTCATTATCAGATTCAATGACTTGCACTTTGAAGTTGTGAGATTTCATGAGCATCAGTCAATGTCTTGAAATTGTTAAAATTTTTGTATGCTTGTGTGAAAATAAGTAGTAGTCTCAAGCAAAGCTTGATTAATGATTCATTATAATCATCATTTGTTTTGTGTTTTGAATTTCTATTTTGTAATTGTGAAAGTTTATTGTCATTTTCACTTCTGAAGCTGATGGAAATTTTCTGAATTTTTTTGAATCTGCTGTTTTGTTTTTAAGCAGCTGCAATTGTTGTATTCCACAACTCTAAAATCTTGAATTCAGATGATTGTAATACATTTAATAAGTTGTTTCAACTGTTCTGAGTTAATATGTTTAGTCTGTAGATGTCAGTATAACACATTTTCACTTAAAAGTTTCTAGCTTGTTCAGAAGTTGTAAAGATTTCTGTAAATGAAAAACATCTGCTTGAAATATGAGTGATTTGCAAATATATTTTTCATGATGTATTAATCATGTGTTTTTATTAAAATTGTTATTTTTTTATTGATTAATTTTTTTCAGATGCAGTTGAACTTTTGATATGTATTTCATCAGTAATCTGATTGTTGAAGCTTCTGTAAAAACATTAAATTCATTGCAAAATCTTCACAATATGTGACATTATAAAGTTTTAAGATTTTTCATTTATCTTTACTCTTTCTTCAATAGCAGACATTTATATCAACATCATCATAGTTTTTTATAAAAATGACTGTTTTACTCATGATTAAATTGTTCTCAGTTGAAGTGATCTGAAAATGTAAAAATCAAGATATTTTATTAAAAACATGAAATGTAGAGTTTGAGTTCAGTATTGATGAGTTCTTCAGTGAATAATTTTCAACTCTGAATGACACTTGATGACTTAGTAAAAAGATTGAACTCTTTAAATACATTCATTCATTTTGTTCAGTCTTTGACAAATGTTTTCAGATTGTAAATATATTCAAAATAATTTTTTAGTTTGTTGTCTGCTCTCTCAATTTCATTCTGTACTTTAATTTTCAGCTTGAGATATTGAGTTGCAAATGAATTTTTAAATTTGCAGCATTCAAATTTATAATTTTTGCAAATTATTGTCTTCATTCATGCATTCAGCTTGTTAAATATATTTCATTACTTCTCATAACTTGTCAGATTGTGATTATATTCACAGAATTGTGATAGATAAAGTTAATGCTTTTAGAGTTTAAATTTTGTACTTCTTGTCAAACATTTTGTTCATCAGATTTTCTTGAATAATTTCTGCAAATGTCTACAAGTCAGTGACAAAAATGTTGACTGTAAAAGCTTTCTGAATATTTCTTGCTAATGAATCATCTTCAATGATTTATTTTGTTTCATAAATATGATCTGAAGCAAGAAAAATTTCTGCAATTGCTTTCTGAAGTTTCTGCAGTGATAAAGTGTCATTAAAAATTTCATTTTTGAATTCTAGAAATGTCATCTTGTGTTTAAAATTGCTTTCTCAAAGTTTTCAGTTATATAAATCACTCAGAACTATTTCAGCTTTCTTATTGTTAAACATTGTGTTGATTTAAAGGCAGGTTTCAAATAATTGTAATAAAATCAATTTTGAGTTTTTACATCAATGAATAAAATAAGCAAGTAATAAAGATTTCAAATAACACAAAAGTAGCAATAAATTTTTGAGTTTTGTGACTCTTAACTGTTAGAATTTCTACAGTAAAAATCATTTTGAATCTTGTGTGTATTTGTCTGATTTATGAATTCTGACTGTAGCTTACTTATTTACATGCAGAGATTTTTTCTTGACACTTTCTTACACATGACTATGTTTTCAACCAATCAGAAGTCATGATGTTGTGTCTCTATTTTCCAACAAATAATGTGTATGCATTGAAACAACAATGAAAAAACAAAATAAATAAAAAAAATGTTTATGTGAAATGTATTAAAATTTTTGTTAACAACAATCAACACTGCATTTTTCAAAATTGTAAAAATTTTTAATTTAATTATTTTTATTAATGACAAAAATTCAATTTTTAAAAATTAATATTTTAAAGTGTACAACAAGCTGCAAGTCAACACTGACATATTTTCAACACAAAAAATAAAAATAACATATATTGATTCTCAAACTGCAGAAGAAACAGCAATTCATTTTAAAATTTATTTTAGCTTAAATGCAGAAAATTTTTTTCAAATTATGAAAAAAATTATAAACTGTTTGAAACAAATGTTTCAGAATTTTAACAGAACAAAAACAGCAAGAACTGATTTTTATTAATTATACATATGAATAACAGAAAATTTTCACATTTTTTATATTTAATTTATATATCTTGTTATGAAGAGCAACATTTCAAAAAACTTGCTGAAATATAAATTTAACAAATAATTAACAATTAAGTTCTGAAAACTAATACTGCTGTACAACATTAACAAAAAAATGTCATTTCAAGCATTTGCTGATGTATGCTTGCAAATGATGCATTAAATGAAAGATATATATCATCAACAAAACTCAAACAACTGCAAAAACAATTCAAATAAAAAAATAATAAATTAAATGAAGCTCAATCTGCATTCATAAATCAGAAAGAATAAAAAAAATTTATGACAGAAAATTAATATCTGAAATGTGAAGAAAAAAAAACACATCACATGCTAATGCAATAAAAACAAAAAAACAGAAGTAAATAAAGTTGACATAAAAAAAACAAATTTTAGAAAAAAACTTCATTTTAAAGCTTCAGCAGCAATACATTAATTTTTTATTAATTAATTTCAGTCAGCTATTTGAAGAAAAAAACTTTATAATAATGTGCACAATAATTAAAAATGATATTGACATCAATTTCACTGCTTTCACTGACACTGAAGCAAACATTTATTTCTTGATAAATTAATATTTTGCAAATGATTTTTGTCACATGATGAGTGTCACTTCATCATTTTTGATATCTGATTGTGTTGTTTCAGAATTTGACAATAAAATAAATTGAAAAATCATTCATTGTGTCTGATTCAGCTTCAGTATTGATGAAAAATAATTTTTTGATAAGTTATTTCTTATTCTCAATATGCAGAATCATGATATTATCATAAAATGATGATTTTTGTGCCAGCACAACATATGACTAGATGTTCACAAACAAAAATTGTTATTTTTTGAAAATGACAAATGTCAGTAGCTTGAACAAAGCAAAAAAAATTAAATGACAAAATTTATTAACATTTTTTAATTATGAAATCATCATGCAAAAAAAAATATACACAAGCAATCACTGAATGCAGCAGCACAAGCTGATATCAAGTAATAAGCAAAAATGATGAATGATGAAAATAAAGTTTTTAAACAGCAGATATGCATACTGCAGCATTTAATAGAAACAAACATTGCAGTGATAAAGAAAAACTCAAATGTGAAGCAGTAAATGTCTGCAGCAAGTGAGCAGAAAACACAGCATGAAAATTTGCACAAAATGCAGAATACACTAATTAAGTTTATTAACTTTGTGCATGAATTAACTAATAGTGCTACACAAGTATCTAATCAATTATAAAAAGTTAAGTGTGTCATCAAGCAAATCAATCAACAAACATAAATTGACATCACAATGATTGATGCAACAGCAATGCATCATAATTTTAAACACAAAATAACTGTTTTTACATTAAATTTTTATAAATTAGACAGACTCATTGAACTCAAGTAAAATTAAAACAAACAGCAAGAGCAATATGAAGAAAAAAAAATTAAAAAAACACTTGACAAAGTGTTTTCTAGATGTTACAAAAATTTATGATATGTTTTCTCAAAGAAAGTTTTCAACATATTGACTTTGCATTGTTTTAATGATCTTCACATCAAGCTTACTGATTTAAATTTTTTAATTTATTATTTAATGTACAAGCAGATAGTAAAAAAGCTTGAAACATGCAAGTGTTATTTTCTGAAAAATTTGAACAAAAACTTCATCACATTAAGTTAAGTATTTTTTGCTTCATTAATTTTTTTTGCATAAAAAATCAACAAAAATTTACAATTTTGTGTTGACTACTGAAAACTGAATGCTGTCACAAAATGTGATGAAAATTTACTGTTATTTATTGATGAAACACTTTAATGAATAACACATGTCAAAATTTTTATTAAAATTAACATCTGACAAATTTTTCACAAAATGTGAATTCACTCAGACTCTGAAAACTTTATGGCATTCTGCACTTATTACAAATTTTATAAATATTAAGTAATGTTTTTTAATCTAACAAACAAATCTGCTGTCTTTCAACATTTCATGAATAATTTATTTCTTGATTGCATTAACAAGTTTCTTACAATATAGTTAAATAACATTTTGATTTACTCTGAAAATGAAACAAAACATATTCTACATGTGTGACATGTGCTGAAAATATTAAGCAAAAATAATTTGCAGACAGACATAAAAAAATTAAAATTTTACATCAAAAAATCAAGTATTTTGATTACATCATTGACACAAATGAAATCAAGATCAACTCAAAAAAAATTGAGATTATTGAAAACTGAACTGTAAGGCTTCAGCTGTAAGCTTCACAAAAGCTAACACTCTTTCTTTTCTCAAATGTAACTAGTCTTAATTTGATTAGCTTTAGCAAGCATAACACACATATAAATAACACACTGATTTCTCTCTTCATTGAAAAAATCAGTGATAATTTTTTTTGCCTAACAACTATACTCTTTGCTTATTGATTTTTATTGATTAAGTGAATAGTAGTCATTTCACATTTATTTATATATCAACTGAATAAATTTCTTTACTTCATTTCAGACATACTTTCAAATAGAATGACAAAATATTTGTTTCTTTCATCTCTCATGAAAATTCTCACAAAGAATTCTCATCATTTGTCAATTCTCAAATGAAAGTGATTTCAGAAACATCTCACAAAGCAGCAAAATTCTCTCACAAAAAAACATTTTTTATTCAAAGCACAAAGTTAAAAAACTTTGAATTGATTCACAAAAATTCATTAATACATTTTTTACACTTCACAAACATCTCATCATTGAAATTATATTTCTTGAGAAACTTCACAAACAAAATTAGTTTTTAGAGAACATGATTTCACTTTCAGAACAATTGAAAATTAATCTAGAAAAATACATTCAATCAGAATTTTTAGATGTGTTTACTCAACAAGAAAATTCAGTCAAGAAAGTTAAATGATATAAACTGTCAGAACTGAAGCCTGACTACAAGATTATTATTTTTGTTAAACTTCACAAATTTTTTTTCAAAATTGAATTTTCAACTGAATTCACAAAGATTGAAGATTCTCAGAGAATGAATTACACAAAAACTGAATTTCATTATATACTTCAAAAAAAATGAAAAAATTTTGTAAAGAAAAATGTAACAAAAAACATCTAAAAAAAATAAAAAATTTTTATTTTTTAATCTAGATCATTTACAAAATATCATCAAAAACTTATAACAATTTTTTTTCATCTGTGAAAGAATGACAATGAAACTGACAATGAATTTCACATTTAATTTGAATAAAAACTTCACAAAATAAATGATAAAATCAAAAATCATGCTAAATGAATGAAACTCTTATTTCTGTGAGTTATGAATAAGTTAATGCATTTCAAACTTAATGAACAAGAGAAACTTTCAGATATTTTTTATAAAATAATCATCATCATCACATGATTGTACTTTACTTTTATTCTTAAAAAAATGAAAACTCTGCAAAAACTTCTGCAAATCAATCTCAACAAAATTAATTCAAAAAAAAAATAAAAAAAAAACAAAAAATTTCACAAAAAATAAAAAAAACAAATCTGATAGCAAGATCAATTTCACAAACATCACTTGTTACAATTGTGATGAAAAAAAACATAAATCTTTTGATTATCTCAAGAAAAAAAAAATAAAAACTTAAAAACTTGAAAAAAAAATAACTTTAGAGTAATGCAATTGTTTGATGTCAATTTTTTGTTTATGTTTTTTATTTAATTAAATGCATTTTCTGTAAAATCATTTACTGAGCATAAATGATCAGCTCATGTGAATTTTTACTGCATTTCTTTCATCATTAATTTTGATTTTGCAAAGTCACTAGAACTGAAAATACATTTAATGAAAATTTTTCTCAAAATTGCTGAAAAAAATTAAGCATTTTTTGATGCTGAAAATGTCACAAACATTGTTTTTAAGTGTTGAAATTTTCAAAATCAAGCACAAATCTTTCATAAATAAGTCATTATTGTCAATATAAATAATGATATGATTTTAGACATGACTTGACTTTCACAACATGATTTTATCATCTTATGAAAAAATCACTCAATTCATTTTCAGAAAACTTCACATGATTTACTTGCAGTGATTCAATCACTTGATGTGAAGAATCTAATGCAAGAGAAGAAGTTTATTTATGTGATGACATATCACAAAATTGAAGATATAATCACTATGAATTATAATCTTTAAATATCTAAAGTATATAAAAATCTTGTGAAAGCTTTCAGTGAACAGAAAGCTTGAAAGCTGACTTTTCATCAGAAAAAAAACTTGATTATTGAACTTAAGTTTGAAAAAATATTTATTTTTAATTTTATTTATCAATTTTCAGAAAATGAAATTAAAATACTTTACAAATATTTCAACAATACAATTGTTTATGATTTCATTCATTCTTTCAAATTCTTCACAAAAGCATTAATTATGTTTGTTTTCAAAAAAAAATAATGATTTATAAATGTGTGTGAACTACTGCAACTTGAACTTGAAGACTGTGAAAAATCATTATTCATTATTATTAATTGAGAAGCTTTTGAGACATTTCACAAATGCTAAAATTTTCACTCATTTTGATGTCAAGAATGTTTATTATCATCTTCACATCAGAAAAAAAAATGAATGAAAAATTGTCTTTCACACATTTTTAAAAATTTTTAAATATTGTGTAATTTTTTTTAATTTATCAAATGCTTCAGCTGCTTTTCAGTTTTATATCAACAAGACTTTTTACAATTGTGATGCTTTTATGATAATTTATCTGAATGATGTTGTGATGTACTTCACAAATGAGAAGAATTATGTTCAACATGTTCATCAAGTTTTGAAGACACTTATGACAGCAAATCTTTACTGCAAAATTTTTAAATGCTATTTTAGTATTCACAAAATAAATTTTCTCAGATATATTATATCAGCTGATGAAATATTTATAAAAAAATCATACATGAAGATCATTTTAGTCTGATCAAAACTCAACTCACTGTCATGTCAAGCTTACTAAATTGCTTCTGGCATAGTGTAGTCATATACTGTGTATATAACTTCTCATTTCTGATCTTCTATTGTAGTGGGATTTCTGCTGATACCATTAGAGTGTTGGCACAACACCTAGTTCAGGTTGGTGACTACTATGATCTAGTACTATAAGTAGTTGCTTTCAACATCTCCTGTGACACCTTTTCCTTTGTCTTACATATATTAGTTATGCTTGTGTTATTGTTTTCTCTCTTATTCTTAGTTAGTTATACTAAATACTATTGTGTTCCTTATTCATTTATTGAAGTTCCCTATTGAGGTGGCCACTATGAGAGCCACCATTCTCTCATACTATGAGATAGTCATAGTACTTGAGTGCCTACAGCCTACATGATAGATATGTTACCTATTTGCTTTCACAGATGATTTATCATGTGATATGCCCCCAGATGTTCACTGTTCTTAGTCATATTTCTTGGCACAACAGATTCTCTGCTTCACTATTTTTCTGAAGATCAGTGACAAGCTTTATTATCTCAATATCATATTGATACCTGAGTCATTTATGTTTTTTCATTTATATATTTGTGTGTATAGTGTCTTATAGCTTGATACATTGTTCTAGTTGCTATTTATTATATAGCATTCTCACAGTTCTCATTGCTTCTCAAACTGAAAAATGATTCATCAGATTACAAGATTTTTTTTCATTGAATTTTATTAATTTTATTAATTATTTCATCAAATTTATGCTTCTCATGACAAATATTAGTTGCAAAACTCAATGTGACAAAGATTGTGAAAAGAATTCTTCTTCAGTTGAAGTGACAATCATGTTAGACTTTCTTAATGATGACATTATTGAGCTAATTGCACAGTCTCAACTGAAAAACACTGAAAAATTGTCAAGTATGACTGAAAACAATGTCATTGCTGAAGATGAACACAAAATTAAATATCTTAAACTTGAAAAACAATTGTTGAAATAACAAACTGAAATTAAAAATCTTAATAAAGTAATACAAGTACTAAAAAACAAAAAAAACAGCACTTCAAACTCAAATATTTTTACTTCAGATGTTTTTATTCTAACATTTTTTATTATAACTGACATGATGAAAGCATTCTCACAAAAACTTGATAAAAAATTTGCAGCTTGTTATTTTAAAAAACTAGAAAACTTCATTGTGAGCACAGAAGTTTTTTATATTTATTATAAAAATTTTTTTAAAAAACAATTAAATTACAAAATTTTTGAAGCAATTCTGCATTTTGACAGCAAACTGCTCATCAAATAAAATTATTTTAACACAAATAACAGCAATCAATTATTTACTTGAAAAAAATTCAAAAATTGACTTAAATGACAAATTATGAATTCTGAAAAAGTTTTACATAATGCTGATCATCAATATTTAGAACTCAAACAATGTGAAAATCAGTTGATTTAAGATTTTGTGACTGCTTTAAAAAGCATTTCAAAACAAATTCACAAACAATATACTAAAAATCAGTGCAAAAAGCATGTTTATTTGAAAATACTATCTGAAGGTCATGTGGAATTCAACAAGTACACTGATAAATATAAAAATATAAAATACAAAACTTTTATATTTTATTTGACACAAATTGAAGATAATTTACTCAACAAAGTTAACAAATTTAAAAAAAATGCAAAATTTGAGAGATTTGAATTAAAACAATGTGAACTTTTAAAAACTGATTATGAAAAAAATTAGAAAATAGCAACAATAATTCACATGACTTTTTAAATGATAATAAAAAATGAAAAACTGAATATAATAAATGCTCATATTGTGAAAAAAAACACTTTTCAGACAGTTGTTGAAAAAAAAAACAGAAGTAGAAGTATGAGAATAAGCAGCAAAATGCATTAAAAATTTTTTAAAAAAAATTATTAACATCACAATAACTCTTGAAATTCACAAACAGCAGTAAAGTTTTTTATTCTTCATCATAATTATTGAAATTTCAACAACTACAAATTCAAAAAATGTTATAATTTTAGTGAATTCAGAAACTGAAGTCAATTTTATTAATTATTTTTAAACAAAAATTAATAACTTAGAAAATAAATCTCATAAATTAAAAATAATGAAGATTATTGATGATCACATGATGCACACTTATAAATAACTAGATTTAATTATGAGCACAACAAACAGTAACAAAATTACACAAACTGTTATTTATAATTTCAAGACAATAGCTCTGAACAATTATAATCTTATTTTGAGTTTTTCTTGACTTAAAAGTATTAATTCTCTTGTTAATTAATAAAAAAATAACTGAACTTATCAAGTCAATGCAGCTGATATTGATTGTATGTTTGCAAATGAAGTAGTTGACAAAATTTTGACAAAAGCACAAGTATTCTTGCTCAATATTAAGTCAGTTGTATCATCAAAAACTGATGATTCTGAATAAATGAATGAATTTACTGATTAATTAATTATGTTTAACAGTGCAACATACACAAATATAAATTTGAACAAATTGTCAGATTACATGCATTATAAAACAAATTTATTTTCAAAAAAAATCACAACTGAAGTTTTTCATTCACTCAAAATAAAATATAAAATTAAATTAAAATCTGAAACAAAATCATCATTTTTGTCAATTTATTTTTTATCTGTCACTGAATTTAAAATTCTGAAGTAATATATTAAAAATGTTTTGAACAAAAATTAAATCAGATTTTTTAAGAATTTTGCTGAAGCTTCAATTTTTTTTATCTCAAAAAAATAATAATGATTTATATTTTTGCATCAAGTATCACAAAATTAATCACATTACAATTAAAAATCATTATTTTTTGCTGTTGATTACAAAAATGTTAAATAAATTTAATAAAATCAAGATATATACTGCTCTGAATTTTTGCAATACTTATCATAAAATTAAAATTCATGAAAAAAATAAATGAAAAATCATATTTTACACTCATTATGAACATTTTGAATTTTGTGTGATATTTTTTAATTTAACAAATGCATCAGCTACATTTCAATTTTATATAAATAATGTATTTGTCAATTTATTAAATGTTTGCTGTTTGATTTATCTTGACAACATTTTCATTTATTTCAACAGCATGAAAAAATATATTAAGCACATACAAATGATTTTTAATTATTTTGAGCAAGCAAATTGATTTATAAAAATCAAGAAATGCAAGTTTGCCATTAATAAAATATTATATTTAAAGTGTATGATTGACTCTGAAAAAATTGAGATGAAAAAAAAACAAGTAAATGTTATACTTGATTGATTAATTTTTAAAAGCATTAAAAAACTTTAAAGCTTCTTGAGATTTGCTAATTTTTATAAACAATTCATTTACTTTTATTCAAAAATTGCTAATTTTTTATTTACATTAATTAAAAAAAATAATATAAAAAAAACAGAAATCATTTTTTGTTTGAACAAACAACATTAAACATACATTTTAAAAATTCAAAAAATGCTTTATCTTCATTTTTCTACTCTCTTATTTTGACTCTTGATAAAAAATTATACTGAAATTAAACATCTCAATCTACACAATAATAATTATATTATTACAACTTCAGAAAAATAAATTCTGACATTTTGTTGTTTTCTAATTTTATAAATTAATAAACACAAAAACACATTATAATACATATGATAAAAAGTTATTGACAATAATTGCATTCTTTGAGCACTGAAAACATTATTTAAAAAAAAATCAAAATTTAATAACTGTTTTGTCTGATCATACTAATTTACAATATTTTATAATAATTAAAATACTCAACAAATGTCAGACAAGATGAGCAGAAGCACTAAATGCATATGATTTCATGCTTTTACATTACTTAAATAAAATAAATTCAGCAAATGCACTCAGTCATCAATCAAATTATGCAAACTTTTATCATGATAAAATTATGTTATTTATTTTGCAACAAAAACTACAGCATAAAGTTACAATAAAATGAAACACTAAACTTCAGAAAAATATAATTTTTCTCACAAATTGCATTTGAATGTATAACAAACAGCAGCAATTTATGTTTTTAAATAATTTGATAATTATCAACAGTATAAATAATTTCTCAAAAAATATTGTTGACTTTTTTGAGTTTATCATCAGCAATAAAAACTTTTCAGAAAATTTTGTGTCACAAACATTGATAAATGCTGTTTTAATGTTTGAAATAATATATATAAATATATCAGAATTTTTATTTTTTTTATTATTGCAAATTCAAAATTTAGACTTTTTTGTCAAGAAACACAAACAAGAAATGCAAAAAACTGACATATTTAACACTAAAAACTTTGTTTCAATTATTTCTGACAATGATTTTCTTCAAGTTAACAATCAAGCTTATGTTTCAAAGCAAAAAACATTGATAATGAAAATAATTCACATAAATTACAACAATTCACAAGAAAATCATTTAAAAATTAAAAAATTTATTGAGACAATTCAGAATAAATATTATTGACATAAATTTACTCAGAATGTTACACAATATGTGCAAACTTGTGATGTTTGTCAACACATTAAGTCTTGTTAACATAAAAAATATAACAAGTTAGACACAATTTTTATGTTTTTCAAGTTTTTTGAGTTTATTTCAATCAATTTTATTATCAGTTTGTGTTTTTTACATGAAAAGATGAGATTTACAACATCACATTAATTATAATCAATATTTTTTTCAAATTCACAATTTATATATCTTGTTAAAAAAAATATAATCACTGTTGAATTTGCAGAAATCTGCTACAAGCACATTTTTACAGTATATGAAATATCAAAAAACATTATTTTCAATCAAAATTCATTGTTCACAAGTAAATACTGATCAATTTTTTGTTTTTATTTTGATGCACAACATCAGCTTAGTACTGTTTTTCATTCTCAAACTGATGATTAAACTAAGTGTCAAAATCAAATACTAAAACACTATTTGTGTTGCTTTATTAATTTTCATCAAGATGATTGAATACAATGACTGTTAATGACACAATTTGTGCACATTCAAGCAAAGCATAGCTTTATGAACAAAATATCAGTTAAAGCTCTCATGAGTTACTGCTCTGACTTGATCATTAATGTCAGTAAATTATTAGAAAAATTAATCATTCATACAACAAAACACATTGAAATTTTTGAAAAAATATACAAACAATTGATTGAAAAATTGCAAGCAGCACATAATACATAAAAAATATATTATAATTCAAAACATAAGTTATAATTTTTTCAAATCAGCAGTTGAATGATGATTTACACAAAAAACTTGCAAATGATTTACTCTGCACACAAACTTGATTATAATTATATTGATTTATTTTAAATTGTTGCAGCTTGAAAGAAGCAATAATATAAATTTTAATTATTTTTTAGTTATTACAGCATACAAATATTTTGTTTTTTATGTTTTGCTGCTTGAAGCATACAAAAAACATGAAAAGTAGCTATCATTGTTAAAATCAGAACTGATAAACAGACAAAATGAATATTTTGTTGAAGAAATTTTTTAAAAATGCAAATATTATAAAAAAATTAAATATCTTGTTCAGTGAACTGATTGAAATTCTGAAAACAATAATTGAAAATCAGAGAAAAATTTAACTGATACTGAGACACTTGCAATTTTTGAAAAGCAAGAAAAAAAGCAAGAAATCAATGCACAATTTGTAAAAAAGCATTATAATCACAATTAACAATAATTTTAAACATTTAATGATATTTTTTGATTTTTTCTTTGCTGCTCTTTTCAAATTTTCCTCATAAAGTTTTTTAAATGATTTTACTGAGAAGCAAAAACTGAATTTCAAAAAAAAAAGTTTTCAATTGATAAAAAAAACTAAAAAAAAACAGAAAAAAAAAAACAGAAACAACTGCTCAAAAACATTGTCTTCATCAAAAAAAAAACATGTACAAGTACTCAAAGGCATCAGATATATCAAAAAACAAAAAACAAAAAAAAACATGTATAGATACTCAAAGATATCAAACACATCAAAAAACACACATGAGTACTTAAAGATACTAGACACATCACAAAAAACAAAAAAAAACAAAATCTCAGCAAAAATTCAACTTGAAGATGCAGCACTCAATGAAAATGTATCTGAAAGCATGAAAATTGCTTTGAAAAATCTTTAAAAAAACACAAGCTCATTTTCTGAGTTTTTCTTTTCATTTTTTTTTATTTTTTTTCTTCTTCATCAGCTCAATCATTAGCTTCACAATTATTTTTTGTTTTTTTTTCTTTTCTTTCTTTTCTGCTGACTTCTCTCTTTCATTTTTCTCTTCTTTCTTAAAAGAAAACAATTTAATCAAGCAAAATTCAAAAAAAACAAAAAAAGTAAAAGCAGTGAATTTAATAATTGCAGAAGCAGTAAAAACAAACAAAAAAAATACTGCAGATGCTGAAATAATTATAACAATTATTTTAGTAAAAAAAAACAAAAAACAAGCACAGCAATTCATCAGTTAGATTAATATTTTTTGTTAAAAAAAATTTTTTTCATTTTTTTTTTCATCAAATCAGCATTCTCAGCACTCACAATTTTTTTCACAAACTTTTACTCTACTGCAGCAGTTACATAACACTTTTCAACACTGTGCTTAGCTGCAGCATGAGCACAAGCATTTTTGATTTCATGATCAGCTTTAATCAAAATTGTCATCAGCTTTTGAAATTTTATTTTTAATTCACTAACAGCACAATTCATTTGTCACATGTGAAAAATAACATCATGCAGATTCTGAAAATGCTTAATTTTTGAAGTTTTTTTCATCTAAAATATAAAAAAATTAGCAAATTGTCACTAATAACTGAATACTCATTTATCAGAAGATAATTTTAATGTATTTTTTGACATTTCTTGCATTTCTTGTTGCTGAATTTTGTATAATTACATTTTTCAGCAGAATTGATTAAAAAGAGCAGACAACAACAATAAAAAAATATTTAGATTGTTAGTACACACAAATTAAGTATTGAAACAGCTGAAAAAGTCACTTCAAGCACAAAAATACATATATTCTTGCTCAAAATGCAGATAAACACATTCATAAATTCAATTCTGATAAGCAAAGTCTTGCAACAGACAAAAAATCAAGTTCTGATAAATTAAAATATTTATAACAGACAAGAATATAAATAAAAAATTTATAAAAAAACTCAAAACATATTCAAAAGTGATTAGATATCATCAAAATTGAAAAAGAAACAAGTGCACTTGCTTTTGTGCAAGAAAATTTACACAAGACACATGAATAAACATAAAAAAAAACACTCTCAGCATAGAAAATTTTTTTATCAATCACAAAATATATTAAAAAAAACAGTGAAGACAGTTGTTTTTTTTTTTTCATTTTTTTTTTCATTTTTTTCATTTTTTTTTTCTTTCTTAGCAGAGCAAGATTTTTTTTCAAATAATGCTGAAACTGAAAATACTTCACAATATTTTTTAGTTGAAGTAATCAGAGCAGCAGAAATAGATGATGTCATTATAATAAAATAAAAACACAATATAAAAAAAAATGAAATAAAAGCAAAACAGACAGCAAAAAAACAGTAAAAATTGAAAAAGCAGAATTGCAGCAAACAAAGCAAGAAAAAAATTTGAATAAATTTAAAAAAAAAACAAAATAGCAGAAGCAGAATTGCAATTATGCAACATTGTATTATTGCTTATCATTGTTATAGTTTTCAAAAACTTATTCAAACACTAGTCACATGAAAAATTTTCTGAAAACACATTACTGACTGAATGCTAACTTAATTCAATCATCATCAACAATACAGCATTTCAAATTTCTGAACTTGCTTATTTTACACAATGACACAATTTTAATTAATTATTAACACATTATTAGTTCTTGCTTACTCAAAACAATCATACAACATTATATTTATTACAAATACATGTCATACACATACTTTTTTATACAAATCATCAGTATACAAGCATTTATGTTGCAAAAGATTGTTGCTGAGAACAACTCTCAACTAAAAAAAAAACAATTGGTATGTCAAGCTTACTAAATCATTTCTGACATAATGTAGTTACATACTGTGTATATAACTTCTCATTTCTGATCTTCTATCTTTCTGAAGATCAGCAATGAGCTTTATTGTCTCAATATTATATTGATATCTGAGTCATTTACATTCTTTCATTTATATATCTGTGCATATAGTGTCTTATAGCTTGATACATTATTCTAGTTGCTATTCTTTATATAGCATTCTCACAACACATTAGAATTATCTTGTAATAAATAAATATTCAGTTATTAATAATAATTTGCTAATTTTTTTATGTTTTAGATGAAAAAATTTTTATAAATTAAGTGTTTTCAGAATTTGCATGATATCATTTTTCATATGTGATAAATGAATTGTGCTGTCAGTGAACTGAAAATAAAATTTCAAAAACTGATAATGATTTTAATTAAATCTGATTGTAAAATTAAAAATACTTGTACTTGTGCTGCAACTAAGTGTGACATTAAAAAGCATTATGTAACTGCTGCAGCAGAACAAAAGTTTGTAAAAAAAATTGTGAATGCTGAAAATGCTGATGAAGAAAGAAAAAAAAATAAAAAAAAATTTTTTTAATGAAAAACATCAATCTGACTGATAAACTGCTGTGATTGTTTCTTGTTTTTTTTGTTAAAATGATTGTCATCATTATTCTGATGTCTACTGTGTTTTTTCTGCTTGTTTTTGCTGCTTTTGTGATTATTAAATCTGCTGCTTCTGCTTTATTTGTTTTTTCTGAGTTCTGTTTGATTGAATTGTTTTTTTCTGAGAAAGAAAAAAGAAATAAAGTGAAAAAATCAGTGAAGAATGAAGAAAAAAAAAGCAGAAAGTAATTGTGAAGGTGATAATGAAGCTGATGAAGAATAAAAATGTAACTTGAGAAAGAGAAAGATGAAATAAAAGCAAAACAAATAGCAAAAAAAGTAGTGAAAGCTGAAAAAGCAGAATTGCAGCAAATAAAGTGAGAAAGAAATTAAAATAAATTAAAAAAAACAAAATAACAAAACAAAATTGCAATTATGCAGTATTGTATTATTATTTATTATTGCTACAGTTTCTGAAAATTTATTCAAACATTAATTATGTGAAAAAATTTTCAAAAATATGTTACTCACTGAATGTTAATTTAATTCAACTGTCATCAGTAATACAATATTCTGAATTTTTGTATTTATTTATTTCACACAATGATGCAATTTTAATTAATTACTAATATATCATTAACTTTTATTTACTCAAAACAACTGCACAACATTATATTTACTCATAAATATGCATCATATATGTATTTTTTTGTACAAATTGTTAATATATGAGTATTTATGCTGCAAAAAATCATTGCTGAGAACAGCTTTCAACTAAAAAAAACAATTGTTATGTCAAGTTTATTAAATTGCTTCTGACATAATGTAGTCACATATTGTGTATATAACTTTTCATTTCTGATTTTTTATCTTTCTGAAAATCAGTGATGAGCTTTATTATCTTAATATTATATTAATATTTGAGTCATCTACATTCTTTCATTTATATATTTGCACATATAATGTCTTATAACTTGATACATTGTTCTAGTTGCTATCTTTATATAACATTCTCACAACATATTAAAAATAAAAAATGACTCATCAGAAAATCATTTTTTGTTAATACTGAAGCTGAATCAGATGCAGTACATAATTTTTTAATTTATTTCATTGTCAAATTCTGAAACAATACAGTTCAATATCAAAAATGATAAAGTGACACTCATCATGTGACAAAAAATGATTCATTAAATATCAATTTATTAAAAAATAAATATTTGCTTCAGTATCAGCAAAAGCAGTAAGATTGATGTTAATATCATTTCTGATTATTTTGCACATCATTTTGAAGTTTTTTTCTTCAATTAGCTGATTGAAACTGACTGATGAAAAATTAATGTGCTGCTGCTGAAGTTTTAAAATTTGTTATTTTTTTTGTATTGATTTTATTTATTTATTTTTTGTTTTTATTGCATCAGCATGCAATGTGTTTTTTTTCTTCACATTTCAGATATCAGTTTTTTGTTATAATTTTTTTTGGTTTTTTTTAATTCATGAATGCAGATTGAGCTTCATTTGATTTATTATTTTTTTTATTTAAACTGTTTTTACTGTTGTTTAAATCTTATTAACAGTATATGTTTTTCATTTGATGTGCTGTCTGCAAGCATATGTTGATGAATGCTTGAAACAATATTTTTTTGTTAATGTTGTACAACAGCATCAGTTTCTGAAGCTTAATTATTAATGATTTGTTAAGCTTATATTTTAGTGAGTTTTTTGAAATGTTGCTCTCTGTGACAAGATACATAAATTAAATATAAAAAATGTGAAAATTTTTCATTATTCACATGTACAATCAGTAAAAATTGATTTTTGGTATTTTTATTTTGTTAAATTTTTAAAACATTTGTTTCAGATAATTCATAATTTTTTTTACAATTTGAAAGAAATTTTCTGCATTTAAGCTAAAATATATTTGAAAATAAATTACTGTTTTTTCTGCAGTTCAGAAATTAATGTATGTTATTTTTATTTTTTATATTAAAAATATATTAACATTAACTTGCAGTTTATTGTACATTTTAAAATATTAATTTTCAAAAGTTAAATTTTTATCATTAATGAAAATAAATAAATCAGAAATTTTTACAATTTTGAAAAATGCAATGCTAATTGTTGTTGTAAGAATTTCAATATGTTTTACATGAATAGTTTTTGATTTTTTTGATTTTTCACTGTTGTTTTAATGCATATACATTATTTGATCAGTGAAGCAAAAACTTTCTAATAATTATTGATTTTGTCAGTATACTTTTCAGTTTGTAGTTTAGTTTTATTTAATTATTGCTAATATTTAGCAATTTCACTGTACAATTTCACAATTTTTTTATTTTAAATCATGATTTCAGCATTACTGCTTGCTTGATGTTTTGTATATTTTTTTAATATTTTTTCAGTTGCTTTCAAATTTCAGCAGTTCAATTCTTGTAATCATTAATTTTTTTTTAAATTTTCAATAATTTTCAATGTATGTTTGAAATACATTGTACATTTTTTGAAGTTTTAATTTAGTATTTTCACAAAATCATCAAAATTGTATGATTTTGAGTCATTCTCAAGATAAAATTTCTTATAAACATTTCAAAATGAAAATAATGTTTTGTAATTTTTTTTTAAAAAAGCATTTGAAGCTTCAAACATTAATTTAGTCTCATTAAATTTTTATTCTGAAGCTTAAGCTTGCTGCTTGTTTTTTTAGTAAACATGCTGCTAAACTTTGCTGAAAAAATTATTTTTTTTATTGAAATTGAAGTAAATTCAATTTTGAAGTCAAGTTACTGTCTTGTAACTTTTTTCAAACTTGATTTATATTTAAAATCAAATCATAATTATTGAATTTTTTTCTGAACTTAATTTTAATTTAATTTTAAAGTCAGATTACTGTTTTGTAATTTTTCATCTGAGCTTGATTTTGTATTTTATCTGAATGTTATCTTGCACTAATTCTGAAGCTCAAGTATAATACTGTTTTTGCTTAATTTAATTTAAAGAAATTAATTAAAATTTATTTATTTTTCTTACTGATGTTGCTCAGTGTAGATGTTTGTTTTGAAAATTTAACTGATAATATCAACTAATTAGCAAAAATATATAAATGATTAGTTGTATTGAATGAATAAAAAATTATTTCAGTCAATCAGAAGCATAATCAGATATAAATTAATGAAATTTATTATTATGTGAAGATTAAATCTAAGTAAATGAAAATAAAAAAAATTCAAATAACTAAAAAGATAATATTTTATTCAACTATTAAAGTATCTAAGTATGAAAATAATAAACTTAAGAAAAGAAAGAAAAATAAAAAAATAAAAAATTTAACTACAATTTATATTCTTTTTTTTAGTAATTTTTTTCTTGCATAAAAACAACAAAAAAATTTGAGACATCTAAGCTGTAGATAAAAAACAGTATTTTTTAATTAAAAAAATATAAAACATTTTTTATATGTATGTTGATTTTTTCATGTGGCTTGATCATGTGCATTTTTTTCATACAGATGAGTCATCTTTGTCATGCAGATCTCATGATCATGACACAATAATAAAAATTAATGTATGAATAATAAAATTTTTTATTGAAACAAAAATATTATTACAGTAAGTTATGATCAGAATAATATAATTAATTTAAATTATTATAATAATTTTTAAATTATATTATATATTCAAGTTCAGTTTTTTTGCAATTTCAATTTACACCACATTAATTTCTGAATTAATATATGTCATGTCAAGCTCTCTCAATCATGTCTGATATAATGTAATTACATATTGTGTATATAATCTTTCATCTCTGTTTTTTTATCTTTCTGAAAATCAGTGATGAGTTTTATTATTTCAATATCACATTGATATTTGAATCATCTAAATTATTTCATTGATTTATCTGCATATATAGTATTTTATAGCTTGATATATTGTTTTAGTTGTTATTATTATATAGCATTCTCACAGTTTTTATTGCTTCTCAAATCAAAAACAATTCATCAAGTTACTAAATTTTTTTTCATCAAAATTTATTAATTTCATCAGGTATTTATCAATTTTATACTTTTCACAGCAAATAATTTTAAATTTAATGTCATGTCTGACAATATTTCTTGCAAAATTCAATATAACTGTGAGAATGCTATATAAAAATAGCAATTAAAACAACATATCAAGCTATAAAACATTATATATGCAGATATATAAATGAAAAAACATAAATGACTCAGATATCAATATAATACTGAGACAATAAAGCTCATTGCTGATCTTCAGAAAGATAAAAAATCAGAAATGAGAAATTATATGCACAGTATGTGACTACATTATGTCAGAAGCAATTTAATAAATTTGACATAACAGTTATTTTTTTTAGTTGAAAGTTGTTTTTAGTGATGATTTTTTGCAGCATAAATGTTTGTATACTGACAATTTATATAAAAAAATATGTATATAATATATATTTGTAAATAAATATGACATTGTGCAGTTGTTTTGAGTAAGCAAGAGTTAATGACATATTAATAATTAATTAAAATTGCATCATTGTGTGAAATAAGCAAGTACAGAAATTTGAAATACAGTATTTCTGATGATGATTGAATTAAATTAATGTTTGATTAATAGCATGTTTTTGAAAAAAATTTTATGCAATTAACATTTGAATAAACTTTTAGAAACTGTAGCAACAGTGCAATATTGTATAATTGCAATTTTGTTTTGTTATTTTATTTTTTTTTCTTTAATTTTTTTTGTTTTGTCTGCTGCAATCTGCTCTGCTTGCTTGCTGCTTTGTTTTTTTTAATTAAATCATGTTTTTATTCTGTCAGAATGACATTATTTGCATCTGCTGCTTCAGTTACTTCAACAAAAAAACATTGAAAAATGTCTTCAATTTCAGTATTAATTAAAAAACAGTTTTATTCTGCTGAGAAAGAAAAAAAAATCAAGAAAGAAAAAAAACAGTTATTTTTATCATTTTTATTAATATATTTGCAGTCAATAAAAAAAATTTTTATACTGAAAGTACTTTTCTGTAAGAATTTTATATAAAAAATAACAACTAGAATAATGTATCAAGCTATAAAACACTATACACACAAATATATAAATAAAAAAACATAAATATCTCAGATATTAATATAATATTGAAACAATAAAACTTATTGTTGATTTTTAGAACAATAAAAAATCAGAAATAAAGAATTATATACACAATATATGATTACATTATGTCAGAAGTAATTTAGTAAGCTTGACATAACAATTGTTTTTTTAGTTAAAAACTGTTTTCAGTGGTGATTTTTTGCAGCAAAAATGCTTGTATACTGATGATTTGCACAGAAAAATATGTATATAATATGTATTTGTGAATAAATATGATGTTGTGCAGTTGTTTTGAGTAAATGAGAACTAATAATATGTTAATAATTGATTAAAATTGTGTCATTGTGTGAAATAAATGAGTAGAAAAATTTAAAATATTGTATTGCTGATGATTGAATTGAGTTAGTGTTCAGTCAGTAATATGTTTTTGAAAAGTTTTTCACATAACTAGTGTTTGAATAAGTTTTTGAAAACTGTGGTAATGATAAACAATAATACAATGTTGCATAATTACTATTTTGTTTTATTATTTTGTTTTTTTTAAATTTATTCAATTTTTTTTACTTTATCTGCTGTAATTTTGTTCTTTCAGCTTTCACTGCTTTTTTTTAACTTTTTCACTCATTAATTGTGACAATTTCTGTCAGCAATAATATTATCTGCATTTGTTACTCTGATTATTTTAATTAAAAAATGCTGAAAAATATTTTTAATTTCAGCATTGACTGAAAAAAAGTTTTGCTCTGCTGAAAAAAAAGAAATAAAAATAAAAAAACTGAAGAAAAAAAAATGAAAAAATAAACAGTTGTCTTCATTATTTTTATTAATATGATTTGTGATTAATAAAATATTTCTTTATGCTGAGAGCATTTTTTTCTGTTTTTATTTATGTATTTTGTGTGAATTTTCTTATATGAAAGCAAAATTATTTGTTTTTTTTTTTCAATTCTGATGATATCTGATTATTTTTGAACACATTTTGAGTTTTTTTATAAATTTTTGTTTATATTTCTGTTTGTTATAAAATTTTGATTTATCAGAATTTTGTTTTTTATTTATTGCAAGATTTTTATTTGTCAAAATTGAATTTGCAGATGTGTTTGTCTGAATTTTAAGCAAGAATATATATACATTTATGCTTGAAGTGACTTTTTCAGCTGTTTCAATATTTAACTTGTGTGTACTAACAATATAAATATCTTTTCTACTGTTATTGCCTGCTTTTCTTGACAAACTTTGCTGAGAAATGTGATTATGTGAGACTCAGTAATAAAAAATGCAAAAAATATCAAAAAACACATTAAAATTGTGTTTTAATAAGTGAATAAAACTTTACAAATCAAGCATTTTTAGAATCTGCATGCTGTCATTTTTCACATGTGACAAATGAATTATGCTGTCAGTAAATTAAAAATAAAACTTCAGAAGCTGATGATGACTCTGATTAAAACTGATTGTGAAATCAAAAATACTTGTAGTTGTATTGTAATTAAATGTAATATTGAAAAATATTGTGTGATTGCTGCAGCAAAGCAAAAATTTATAAAAAGAATTGTGAATGCTGAGAATGCTGATTTGATGAAGAAAAAAAAAATTTTTTTATGACAAATGTTAATTTAATTGATGAATTGCTGTAATTATTTTTTATTTCTTTTATCAAAATGATTACTGTTGTTATTCTGACATTTGCTGTATTTTTTTTGTTTAATTCTGCTGCTTGTGCAGCAATTGAAGCTGTTATTTTTGTTTTATTTGTTTTTTTTTATTTGTGTTTAATAGAGCTGTTGATTTTTGAAACAAAAATAATGAAAAAAATAATGAAAAAGTCAGCAGAAAAAAATAAGAAAAAAAAAGTGAAGCAAAAAGTGATTTTAAAGCTGATGATAAAGCTGATGAAGAAAAAAAATAAAAAATAAGAGAAAAAAAATAAGAAAAAAAACTTTATTGATGAGCTTATGTTTTTTTAGAAACTTTTTAAAGCAATTTCTGTGCTTTTAAGCATAATTTTATTCAATGTTATGTCTTTGAACTGAATTTTTACTAAGATTTTTTTTTTAATTTTTGTGATGTGTCTAGTATTTTTGAATACTCATGTGTGTTTTTTCATGTGTCTGATATCTTTGAGTACTCATGCATGTTTTTTTTTGTTTTTTGATATATCTGATGTTTTTGAACATTTGTATATGTTTTTTTGATAAAAACAGTATTTTTGAACAGTTGTTTCTGTCTTTTTTTTAGTTTTTATATTAATTAAAAATTTATTTTTTTGAAATTCAGTTTTTGCTTTTCAGTAAAATCATTTAAAAAACTTTATGAAAAGAATTTGAAAAAAGTGACAAAGAAAAAATCAAAAAATATTATTGAGTATTTAAAATTATTTTTAATTGTGTTTATAATATTTTTTTACAAATTATGCATTAACTTCTTGCTTTTTTTTTGTTTTTCAAAAATAACAAGTATTTTAATATCAGTTAAATTTTTCTTTAATTTTCAATTATTGTTTTCAGAATTTTAATCAGCTCACTGAACAAAATATTCACTTTTTTTATAATATTTATGTTTTTTAAAAAATTTTTAACAAGATATTCATTTTGTTTGTTTATCAGTTTTGATTCTGATGATGATATCTAATTTTCATGTTTTTTATATACTTTCAACAATGAAACATGAAAAACAGAATGTATACTGTCATAATTAAAAAATAATTAAATTTTATATAATTGCTTTTCTTATGCTGCAACAATTTGAAATGAATCAATATAATTATAATTAAATTTATGTGCAAAATGAATCATTTGAAAGTTTTTTATATGAATTATTATTTAACTGCTGATTTGAAAAAATTATAACTTATGTTTTAAATTATAATATATTTTTTATGTGTTGTGTGCTGCTGTCATGCCAAGCTTACTAAATTGCTTCAGGTATAGTGTAGTCACATACTGTGTATATAACTTCTCATCTCTGATTTTTTATCTTTCTGAAGATCAGCAATGAGCTTTATTGTCTTAATATTATATTGATATCTGAGTTATTTATGTTCTTTCATTTATATATCTGCACATATAATGTCTTATAGCTTGATACATTATTTTAATTGCTATTTTGTATATAGCATTCTTACAGTTTTCATCACTTCTCAAACTGAAGAATGATTCATCAGATTACAAAATTTTTTTTCATTAAATTTTATTAATTTTATCAATTATTTCATCAAATTTACACTTTTTATAACAAATATTCTCAAATTTGACATCATGTCTGACAATATTAGTCATAAAACTCAACATGACAAAAATTGTGAAAAAAAATTTTTTCAGTTGAAGTGACAATCATATCACATTTTTTTAACAACAACATTGTTGAGCTAATCACACAGTTTCAACTGAAAAATACTGAAAAATTGTCAATTATGATCAAAAATAATCTCATTGCTGAAGATAAACACAAAATTGAACATTTTAGACTTGAAAAACAATTATTAAAACAATAAATCAAAATTGAAAATTTTAACAAAGCAATACAAGCACTAAAGAACAAAGAAAACAATGCTTCAAGCTTAAATATTTTTACTTCAAATGTTTTTATTCTAACATCTTTTATTATAATCAACATAGTAAAAGCATTCTTGCAAAAACTTAATAAAAAATTTGCAGCTTGTTATTTTAAAAAACTAGAAAATTTCATTGCAAGTACAAAAGCTTTTCATGTTTACTATAAAATTTTTTTGAAAAACAATTAAATCACAAGATTCTTGAAGCAGTTCTGCATTTCAACAGCAAACTGCTCATTAAATAAAGTCATTTTAATACAAATAACAGCAATTAATTATTTACTTGAAAAAAATTCAAAGATTGACTGAAACAACAAATTATGAATTTTGAAAAAGTTTTACATGATGCTGATCATCAATATCTAGAACTCAAACAACACAAAAATCAGTCAGTTCAAAACTTTGTGATTATTTTACAAAGCATTTCAAAACAAATTTGCAAACAATATACTGAAAATCAGCACAAAAAGCATGTTTGTTCAAAAATACTACTTAAAGTTCATGCAAAATTCAACAAATATATAAATAAATACAAAAATATAAAATACAAAGCTTTCATATCTCATTTGACACAGGCTGAAAATAATCTACTCAACAGAGTCAACAAACTTAAGAAAAAAACACAAAATTTAAGAAATTCAAATCAAAACAATACAAATTGCTTCAGTTTTAAAAATCAATCATGAAAAAAATCAGAAAATAGTAATAATAGTTTGTGTGACTCTTCAAATAATAATAAAAAACAAAAAATCAAATATAATAAATGCTCATATTGTGAAAAAAAACATTCTTCAAACAGTTGTTGAAAGAAAAAGCAAAAGCAAAAGTATGAAAACAAGCAGCAAGATGCATCAAAAATTTTTTAAAAAAAATTATTAACATCACAATAATTTTTGAGATTCACAAACAGCAGTGAAGTTCTTTATTTTTCATCATAACTGTTGAAATTTCAACAACTAAAAATTCAAAAAATGTTATAGTCTTAGTGAATTCAGAAGCTGAAGTCAACTTTATTAATTATTTTTGAGCAAAAACTAATGACTTAAAAAATAAATCTCACAAGTCAAAAATGATGAAAATTATTAATGATCACATAATGCACACTTATGAACAACTAAACTTAATCATGAGCATAACAAATAGTAATGAAGTTACACAAACTGCTACTCATAGCTTCAAAATAATAATTCTGAACAATTATAATTTTATTTTGAATGTTTCTTGACTTAAAAATATTAATTTTCTTGTTAATTGACAAAAAAATAATTGAACTTATCAAGTCAATGCAGTTGATATTGATTTTATGTTTATGAATGAAGCAGTTGACAAGATTTTGACAGAAGCACAAGCATTTTTGTTTAATATCAAGTCAGTTGTATCATCAAAAATTGATGATTCTGAATAAATGAATGAATTTACTAATCAATCAATTATGTTTAACAGTGCAACATACACAAACATAAATTTAAACAAATTGTCAGATTATGTGCATTATAAAACACATTTATTTTCAAAAAAAGTTACAACTGAAGCTTTTCATTCACTCAAAATAAAATATAAAATTAAATTAAAATCTGAAACAAAATCATCATTCTTGTTAATTTATTTCTTATCTGGCACTGAATTCAAGATTCTGAAGTAATATATTGAAAATATTTTGAACAAAAATTGAATCAGATTTTTTAAAAATTTTGCTGAAGTTTTAATTTTTTTTTATCTCAAAAAAAATGATGATTTATTTTTTTGCATTGATTATCACAAAATTAATCACATTACAATCAAAAATCATTATTTTCTGTCACTGATTACAAAAATGTTGAATAAATTTAATGAAGTTAAGATATAGACTGCTCTGAATCTTTGTGATGCTTATCATAAAATCAAAATTTATGAAAAAAATAAATGAAAAATCACATTTTGCATTTGTTATAAATATTTTGAATTTTGTGTGATATTTTTTGATTTGACAAACATGCCAGCTACATTTCAATTTTATATAAATAATGCACTTGCTGACTTATTAAATGTTTGCTGCTTGATTTATCTTGATGACATTCTCATTTATTTTAACAGCATGAAAAGATATATTAAGCACACACAAATGATTTTTAATCATCTTAAGTGAGTAAATCTGTTTATAAAGATTAAGAAATGCAAGTTTGTCATTGATAAAGTATCATTTTTAGAGTATATGATTGATTTTGAGAAAATTGAGATGAAAAAAAAACAAGTAAATGTTATACTTGATTAATCAATCTCTAAGAATATTAAGAAGCTTTGAAGCTTTTTGAAATTTGCTAATTTTTATAGATAGTTCATTTATTTTTATTCAAAAATTGCTAATTCTTTATTCACATTAATCAAAAAAAACAATATAAAAAAAAAGCAGAAATCATTTTTTGTTTAAACAGACAACACTGAACACACATTTCAAAAATTTAAAAAATATTTTATTTTCACTTTTTTACTCTTTCATTTTGACTCTCAGCAAAAAATTATGCTGAAATTAAACATTTCAATCTACACAATAACAGTTATATTGTCATAACTTCAGAAGAATGAACTTTAACATTTCATTATTTTTTGATTTCATAAATTAATAAACACAGAAACACATTATGATACACATGACAAGAAGTTGTTGGCAATAATTGCATTTTTTAAATACTAAAAACAATATTTGAAAAAAAATCAAAGTTCAGTAATTGTCTTGTCTAATCATGCTAATTTATAATATTTTATAACAACTAAAATGCTTAACAGACATCAGACAAGATGAGCAGAAACACTAAACATATATAATTTTATGTTTTTACATCATTCAGATAAAACAAATTCAGCAGATGCATTCAATCATCAATTAAATTATGCAAACTTTTATCATGATAAAATTATATTATTTATCTTGCAATAAAAGCTACAGCATGAAGTTACAATAAAGTAAAACATCAAATTTCAGAAAAATATAACTCTTCTCACAAATTGTGTTCAAGTGTATGACAAACAGCAGCAACTGATATTTTTAAATAATTTAACAATCATCAACAATATAAATAATTTCTCAAAAAATATTTTCAGCTTCTCTAAGTTTATCATCAGTGATAAAAGCTTTTCAGAAAGTTTTGTGTTACAGACACTGATAAATGTTGTTTTTGCGTTCAAAACAACATATATAAATATGTCAGAATTTCTAACTTTCTTATTACTGCAAATTTAAAACTTAGATTTTTTTGTCAAGAAACACAAACAAGAAGTACAAGAAATCAGCATGTTTAACACTAAAAGTTTTGTTTGAATTATTTCTGATGATGATTTACTTCAAGTTAATAATCAAGCTTATATTTCAAAACAAAAAACATTGATAATGAAAATAATTCACACAAATCACAACAATTCATAAAAAAATCATCTAGAAATTAAAAAATTCATTGAGATTATTCAGAATAAGTATTATTAATATGAATTTACTCAGAATGTTACATAATATATGCAAATTTGTGATGTTTGTTAACACATTAAGTCTCATCAACATAAAGAATATAACAAGTTAGACACAATTTTTATGTTTTTCAAGTTTTTTGAGTTTATTTCAATTAATTTTATTATCAGCTTGTTTTTTTTCACATGAAAAAATGAGATTTACAACATCATATTAGTTATAGTTGATATTTTTTTCAAATTCATAATTTATATATTTTATCAAAAAAATATAACTGTTATTGAATTTGCAGAAATTTGCTACAAGCACATTTTTACAATGTATGAAACATCAAAAAATATTATTTTTGATTAAAATTCACTGTTCACAAGTAAATACTGATCAATTTTTTGTTTTTATTTTAATGTAAAACATCAGCTTAGTACTGTTTTTCATTTTCAAACTGATAATCAAACTGAGTGTCAAAATCAAATATTAGAACATTATTTGCATTGTTTTATTAATTTTCATCAAAATAATTAAATATAATGATTGTCAATGATGCAATTTGTGCACAATCAAACAAAGCATAATTTTATAAACAAAATACTGACTAAAGTTTTCATGAGTTATCATCTCAACTTGATTATTAATGTCAGTAAATCATCAGAAAAATCAGTCATTCATGCAGCAAAACACATTGAAATTTTTGAAAAAATACACAAACAATTGATTGAAAAATTGCAAGCAGCACACAATACACAAAAAACATATTATGATTTAAAACATAAATTACAATTTTTTCAAATCAGCAATTGAGTGATAATTCACACAAAAAACTTCTGAATGATTCATTCTGCATGCAAACTTGATTATAATTATATTGATTTATTTTAAATTGTTGCAGTTTGAGAAAAGCAATTATATAAGTTTTAATTATCTTCTAGTTATTACAGCATACATTTTGTCTTTCATGTTTTATTGCTGAAAGCATACAAAAAACATGAAAATCAGCTATCATCATCAAAATCAGAACTGATAAACAGACAGAATGAATATCTTGTTGCAGAAATTTTTAAAAAACATAAATGTTATAAAAAAACTAAATATTTTGTTCAGTGAGCTGATTGAGATTCTGAAAATGATAATTAAAAATCAGAAAAAAATTTGATTGATACTGAAACACTTGCAATTTTTGAAAAGCAAGAAAAGAAGTGAAAAATCAATACACAGTTTGTAAAAAAGCATCATAAGTGTAATTAAAAATAATTTTAAACACTTAATGATATTTCTTGATTTTTTCTTTGCTGTTTTTTTCAAATTTTTCTCATAAAGTTTTTTAAATGATTTTACTGAGAAGCAAAAACTGAATTTCAAAAAAAAAAAAAGTCTTCAATTGATAAAAAAAACTAAAAAGAAAAAAAAAGAAAAAAAAAAACAGAAACAATCACTCAAAAATGCTGTCTTCATCAAAAAAAAAACATGTACAAGTGCTCAAAGGCATCAGATGTATCAAAAAACAAAGAAAAAACAAAGAAAAAAACATGCATGAGTACTCAAAGATACCAGATACATCAAAAAACACACATGAGTACTCAAAAATACTAAACACATCACAAAAAACAAAAAAAAAACAAAATCTCAGCAAAAATTCAGCTCAAAAACACAACACTCAATGAAAATATGTTTAAAAGCATGAAATTTGCTTCAAAAATTTTTCAACAAAACACAAGCTCATTTTCTGAGCTTTTCTTCTCACTTTTTTTCTTATATTTTTTATTTTTTTTTCTTCACTGAGTTCACAATCATTTTTTCTTTTTTTTTCATCTTTGTTTTCTTCACAGACTTCTTCACAGTCTTCTTCTTCACTTTTCTCTCAAAAGAAGACAATTTAATCAAATAGAATTTAGAAAAAATAAATAAAGCAAAAGCAGCAGATTTAATAATCATAAAAGCAGCAAAAACAAACAAAAAAAACACTGCAGACATCAGAATAATCACAGCAATTATTTTAGCAAAAGAAACAAAAAACAATTATGATAATTCATCAGTTAAATCAACATTTTTCATCAAAAAAAACTTTTTTCATTTCTTTTTTTTTCTTTCTTCATCAAATCAACATTTTCACATTTACAATTTCTTTCACAAGCTTCTGCTCAGCTTCAGCAGTCATGCAGCATTTTTCAATATCTCACAGCATTACAACACAAGCATAAGCATTTTTGATCTCACAATCAGTTTTGATCAGAATTATCATTAGCTTCTGAAGTTTTATTTTTAATTCACTGACAGCACAGTTTATTTGCCATATGTGAAAAATGATATCATGCAGATTCTGAAGATGCTTGATTTGTGAAGTTTTCTTCATTTAAAATGCAAAAAAATTAGCAAATTATCACTAATAACTGAATATTCACTTATCAGAACACAATTCTGATGTGTTTTTTGAGATTTCTTGCATTTTTTGTTACTGAATCTCACATAATCACATCTCTCAGTCAGATTGATCAAGAAAAGCAGACAATGACAGCAGAAAAAATATCTAAATTGTTAGTACACACAAATTGAATATTGAACCAACTGAAAAAGTCACTATAAGTACAAAAATACACATATTCTTGCTCAAATGCAGACAAACACATTCATAATTTCAATTCTGACAGATAAAGTTTGGCAACAAATAAAAAACAAAGTTCTGATAAATCAAATCTTATAACAGACAAGAATATAAACAAATAATTTATAAAAAAACTCAAAATGCATTCAAAAATGATCAGGTATCATCAGAATTGAAAAAAAAACAAGTAAACTTGTTTTTACACAAGAAAATTCACACAAAACATGTGAATAAATATAGAAAAACACATTCTCAGCATAGAAAATTTTTTTTATTGATTGTAAAACATATCAAAACAAATAATAAAAATGATTAATTTTTTTTTTTCATTTTTTTTTCTTTTTCAGCTTCTTCAGCTTTTTTTTCTTCTTTTTTTTCTTTCTTGACAAAGCAAAACTTCTTTTCAGCTGATACTGAAATTGAAGATGTCTCACAGTGTTTCTTAGTCAGAATAATCAAAACAATAAATGCAGATGATGTCATTATGACAGAATAAAAATGCAACATGAAAAAAAAAACAAAATAAAAACAAAATGAGCAGCAAAAAAAGCAGTGAAAGCTGAAAAAACAAAATTGCAGCAGATGAAGCAAGAAAAAAATTGAGATAAATCAAAAAAAAAAATGAAATAGCAAAGCAAAATTGCATTATGCAGCACTGTGTTATTGCTTATCATTACTACAATTTCTGAAAGCTTATTTCAATACTAATTACATGAAAATTTTTTCAAAAACACATTACTGATCAGATGCTAATTCAATTTCATCATTAGCAGCAATACAGCATTTCAAAACATCATACTCATTTATTTCATACAATAACACAATTTCAATCAATTATTAACACATCATTAGCTCTCACTTATCTAAAACAATCACACAACATCATATTTGCTCACAAATACACATCATACACATACTTTTCTGTATAAATCATTGATATACAAGCATTTATGCTGCAAAAGATCATCACTGAGAACAGCTTTCAACTAGAAAAAAAACAATTGTCATGTCAAGCTTACTAAATCACTTCTGGCATAATGTAGTCATATACTGTGTATATAATCTCTCATTTCTGATTTTTTATCTTTCTGAAGATCAGTGATGAGCTTTATTATCTCAATATTATATTAATATCTGAGCCATCTACATTCTTTCATTTATATATCTGCACATATAGTGTCTTATAACTTGATACATCATTCTAGTTGCTATTTTTTATATAGCATTCTCACAATATTACATCATTAAATATAATTAATTAATTAGTAAATTCATTCATTTTTTCAGAATCATCAGTTTTTGATGATATAACTGACTTGATATTGAGCAAAAATGCTTGTGCTTTTGTGTCATGTCAAGCTTACTAAATCACTTCTGACATAGTGTAGTCATATACTGTGTATATAATTTCTCATTTCTGATCTTCTTCTATCTTTCAGAAGGTCAGCAATGAGCTTTATTACCTCAATATTATATTAATATTAAAGTGAAGAATCTGTTGTGTCAAGAAATATGACTAAGAACAGTGAACATTTAAGAGCATATCACATGATAAATCACCTGTGGAAGCAAATAGATAACATATTTATCATGTAGACCATAAGCACTCAAGTACTATGACTATCTCATAGTATAAGAGAATGGTGGCTGCCATAATGACCATCTCAATAAAGAATTTCAATAGATGAATAAGAAATACAATAGTATTGAGTATAACTAATTAAGAATAAGAGAGAAAACAATTAACACAAGCATAACTAATATGTAAGACAAAGAAAAAGACATCACAAAAAATGTTGAAAGCAATTATTTATAATACTAGATTATAATAATTGTCAACTTGAACTAGATGTTGTGTCAACATTCTAATGATATCAGCAGAAACCTCACTACAATTTCTTCATTCATTAAGAATTGACATTTTCTGTCAATTTCATAGAAAAAAACAACAAAATTTTCAATTTCAGTAACAAATAAACAGAAAAACAAAACAACAAAATATAATTAAATTTAAATCAATTTTAAATCAGTTTATCAACATATATTATTCAATTTGTGCATGTCAGTAATGATCTGCATTTTTATCTAATTCTGATGTTGAGATATGAGAAGAAATTGAATCTGGCATGACTGTATCTGAGTTGATGTTGTTTTTTATACAATAATTTCAAGATATATTTTCAAAAATCAGTTTTGTATTGACAAAAATTTGTTGCAAGCATTTCATCATCTTTCTTGCTGCATTCTTTCATTAATTTGAAATATAAACATGAGTGACTGACAGATTTTCTTCAAAAAATATGTCTAGATTTCTGATCACATTCAGACTAGTTCACTTTTTTCATTCAATCAATGCATTCAAAATCAAGTTTAGTTTTTGTAATTGTATCACAGCTGAAAATGCATATGAAACTGTTGCATATTTGTTTGAATGTTCAGATGATGATATAAATTCTGAAACAAGATTTTTATGTACAGCAAAGAACTGTAATTATGTTTCTGCTTTATTAACTTTAAAATGCTCATAATTTTTCTGAATAGCTACATATCATGATAACATTGTACATTATTTTTTTTGCATAATTCATAAGCACTGTGTGAAAGTAATGATGCAGTAACTCTAATGTCATCAAACTGACACATCACATTTATTCAGTTGATTTTGAAGTTTAATGCATCTTGATGAATGTACATATTATTTTTGATATAATGTACATAATCATTTATTGTCAGCTTTCTGACTTTCATTTTTTTTCATCATTCTTCAATCTTGTTGTGCATTTCTGACAGAATTTGTGTGCAATCTCTGATCATTTCAGTTGTTAGTATAAATGATTTTTGAATCATGTTTTTATCTTTTTTGCTGCTGAGAATTGAAGAAACATTAAGATTAATATGAAGAAAAAATATTTTGTCATCAGACTTTACATACTTAGTATAGTATGAATAACTCATCAGTTTTCAAGCATGATTATGACACAATATTACATATCAAAAATAATATACTGAATTTTGACACATTAGCTGCTGATTAATGCTGTAATACATGATTCAAAGTCACTCATAATTATTTTGATTATCAATCAATTTCTGATAATGATAGTACATATTGAATTTTTTGTTGACTTGATCTGATACACACATTTTGTCATATGTCAATATTTCATTATTTCATCAAAGTATTAACTTTCAAACAACAACAAATTCAGTTTCAAGTCATTTTTTTTTCAATTTCTTTTCATCAATATTTTTAACTTCAGTGATGTTGAGATATCAGTTATATTTGAAGCTTTTCATTGCTGCAATTCATGAAACTAATAATTTGTGTACAAATTTGTAAATGTTCAAGACATTTTCTGATTATGCAGAATGACTTGCAATTCTGAATCAATTGTAAGTTTTCTCATTTGTTTTCATCTTATCAATATTTAATCAACTGTCATATAAATGCTTGAGATGATTTATCAATTGCTGATGAATGAGTGTTTTTGTTTGCAACTCAAATTTTGATGTCATAAGTTTTGCATGATTATGACATAATTTTGTTTCAGAAATATTTTTAAATGTTTTTATGATTGACTTCAGAATTTAAATGAGCTTTTGCTTAAATCATTGCTTCATTTTTCTAATTTTTATCAGTGTTGTTTTTTTAAATATTTGATAATAGCATTTTTTTTGTATTCACAATGCACACTGTATTTTGCTGTTTGTTTAACAAAACTTTTTCATTATTTTTTAATGAAATTGCAGAATCTTGATTCTCATCTAGTAAATTTTGCATTGTCAATACTGTGACAATTTTTTAACTGTAATATATTAAATGATTTGATTGATCAGTTGAATTTATCAGTATGCTAATTAATTTTTTTGAGCTTAGCATGAATTTTGATTCATCACTGTCATCTTCATCTCACATTTAAATTAACAATTGACTGTGAACTGATATGTCACTAGCACTTTAGTTATGAATGTCATTCATTGCAATATTTTTTGATGACATAACTGATGATCTTGAGTTTTCTGCAATAAATTAATGAGAACTTGAATTTACAATCAAACTTTTTGTGATCATTTGCTGTAAGCTTTTCACTGAACTTTCTAATGCAGCAAGCAATTTTGATGAGCTGCTCACTTTTGAAATTATTTTGCAGATAACAAGTTCATATTGATCAATAATTAATTTTGCTAAATTCATGTTCTGCTTGTTTAATTTCTTTAGTGAAATTTTCTTATTGTTTGCTGCAAAATTAAAATTTCTAACATTTAATTTAATTAATTTTTTGTGATTTACACTCTGATGAGTGACTCTGCACACAATCAATACATTAACATGTTGAATGAATATTTTTCAGTTTCTGAATTTTCTCAGCATTATGTTTAATTTCTGTACTGTTCAGAGTGATGTGATGAATTAAAACATGAATTTAATTTTATTTTTTCTTTATTGCTTCATCAGTTTGTTTTTTATTTTTGTCATTTTCTGACATTTCTTTTCTATCTTTGCTGCAATAAGTTGAAACTTATGAAAATTGTCTTGAAAATTTGCATGTGTGTAATGCATTCAGAATCTGAAGTTCTTGACATATGCATAGAAATTTGTTATCAATTTCTCAAGAATTTGCTGCATTTTCATGAATTCATTCATTAATTTTAGCTGAAAATCATATTTCTGATTTGCTGATTGGCTTTCAATTCAACTAATAATGTCATTCATGCTGGCAAACTGTGTTTGCTTTATGACAATTGCAGTTTGCTGAGCCAGCACTTGCTGAAGCTGCAGTGTGTTTGCTGACTGCATCAGCTGAATTGATTTATTGTCTGAATTTAACATTGCTGATTGATGAATTTATTATTTTTTTAAAAAAGAAATTCAAAAAAAATGATGAAATTGTTGTTTGTAAAGCTGTATCAAATGCAAGAAGAAAGCAGTAAGAAACTTGCTAAAGAAAACTGAATATCAAATGAAAAAAAAGCAGCAGGATTAAAACTGATTATCTCAATGCAGAAAAGTGAATTTAACATCAACAATTAATGTAAACCAGTGAATTTTTGTGCAAACATGAATTTTTCAGCCAAAGTTGACAGCAAATTTCAACAACATTGTATAAAATCAGTGAATTGCATCAGAAAACAGTGAATTGAAATCAGTAACAGTGAATTTCATCAAGCAAAAATGAATTTTTCAAGCAAAAGTGAAGACAAATTTTCTATTTCTTCATTCATTGAAATTTGATATTGTTTTCAACATTCTTCAATTTATTCAATATTTTTATACCATCACATCAAATTCTCAATCTTCTGTTAAAACATTTGCATTATCTGATTGTTCAACATTCATGTCATCATCATTATCATCTTTCTCATTATTCTTCTCATTAGTAGAATTGCTGTCTTCTTTATTAACATTCAAATTTTGTCTTTCATGATATTTCTTGATTTAATTGTTGCTAACTGAATCTGCTATTTTCATCTCATCTAATTTTTTCAAATGATAAACACTTTTATTCTGATTAACAAACTTGATTTTATAAAAATTTAATCATTAAAATCACAGTTTGTTGCTTCAAGACATATCTTGTTCACTCTTCATATCATGAAGTAATACTAAATTCTCTGACTGCAATGAGTTGAAACAAATATTATAAATGTCATCAAAGTACTTTTTATTGACATTCTGCATTTGTTTTTTATAATGAGCAGTTTCTTCAATGTTCTCATTGCATCATTCAATCTGCTGAGTTCATAACATCAGAAGCTTTTCAGTAGTTCATACTGATTATCACAACAAGATTTATCATGTTGAAACATTCAACTTAATTGACAGCACTGCTTTCTGATTTATTAATAATTAATATAATGTCATTTTTGTGCTTGTTTTGACAATCATTTGATCAGTCATTAATATTGCAGATAAGTGTTTCACTCAATTTTTTTCAATTTTCTTGATAATTTTTGCTAATTTGTCAGTCAAAGCTTTATGTTCAACTTTGATCATTTCATTAGCTTGTGCATAATAAAGAAAGATAATTATTTTTATAATTTTATGTTTTTTCATCAATTTTTTCATTACATTTTTGTTCTCAGAATCTTCATTTATTATGAATATTTGTGAGTGATCTCATTGACAAATAATATTTTCATAAAAAAATGTGACAACATTCTGAGCAGTTGCTCTTCAGAAAGCTTAAGCTTTCATTTAATTGAAAAAATTACATCTTGCAACAATTAAATAATTCTGTTCTTGACATGATGACATGTGTATAATATTAACATCAATTTTTTTTCAATAAATAAAAATTCAAGTTGAATGCAGTTTCTCTCACATTCTTTGACTGTCTCAAAACTGACACTTTTTGCAATATTTTGTATAAAAAGAAACATTCTGATATACTTCTAGTTATCAGTATCTAGCATTAACAATATTATAAATTTCTTCACATTTTTTATGATCAAGTTCATCATGCAATTGTTTCAGAATTTTTTTTCATTGCTCTGAATCATTAATCACACATCTGACTAACATTTTTTTTCTGCATGTTTAAACAATTGATTATCTTCAATCAAAAACTTGATTATTTTCTTTCAGAAATGATAGTACTTTTTGTCTGTTATGTTTTTAGATTTTTGTAAAAAGATACAAAATTTTATTATTTTTTCTGATGTTTCAGAGTAAGACTGATTCAATATTTTAATCTTTTCATTCTCAACTCATTCAACAAACATCTGAAAAAAATAATATTAAAGATATTCTCATCAGTCACTGTCATTTTCATTTTTTTCTTGTGATCATCTTAACAGTTCATCAGCAGCAGTATGCTTTGTATTTGACACATGCTTAACAATAAAGTCAAAAAATTGTATTCAAGCAATTTAATTGTTAATTAATGCTTCTGACACATCTGTTGACATATAATTCAATTGTGTCATCAAAGTTTTTGCATTCACTTTCAACACAAAAAAAATATTATATACTCAATGTTTAAACTTTTTGAATATCTTCAGCACTGTTCTGCATTTTTTTTTCTCAGTATTATATTTCAATTTTGCAGCATTTCAAATTTTTAAATTATATCAAGTAGAATATCTTGCATCTTTCTAATGTTGCATCAAACAATTTCTTCAATTAAAATCACTTGCATTCACTGCAATGATAATATTCAATGAATTTTAATCATAATTAATTGACAAAATCATGAAAAATGAACATAATTTATTTTTGAAAATGTTAAAAGCTTTATTCTGTGAGTCACTTCATTTTCATGTCACATTCTTTCTCAATAATTTATATAAAAATTTTGTTATTCATTCATAATGTTTAATCAAAACTTAAAAATATTCAGTAACATCAAAAAACTCTTGAAGTTATATTGTGTTCTCAAACATCAGTCATTTCATTATTTTTTTTATTTTTTTTTTTCAGTCATCATTCATTCTGATCACAAATTCAATCAACAACATTCATTTCTGATATAACAAACTGAGTTTTTGCATCAGCAAGCATAGTTTTGCTTATCTCAATCAATCACAAGATGTGATTCAAATTCACAAAGTGCTCAAAAACAAAAGATTTTATTTCTGACATAATTTCTTCATCATTATATCACAATCACAAATTTTTAATGTTAATATCATCAATGAAAGCTTTGATAACATGAAATGTAACATTTTGCAGTATATTCATAATTTTTTGCTGAACAACTTCAGAAAAATTTGTTGCACTCTGAATCAATGTCATATATCTAAACAAACTTATCAGTGTTAATATGATTGTTATGTTTTTAGACTTCACTGCTAACAAAAAATTGTTGTAGTCTGAGAATAAATTCATCAGTGTTATAATAATTTATTCTGCAAAGTTTTCAGCAAATTCATCACAGTTAGAAAAAATGTTTGAGTTTTTTATTGTCACTGCATTATACAATTGAGTGATATTCATCAAATAAAACTCTTCAGTTTTTTTCTTTTCAATCAGAAAGTAAAAATTTGTATAAAATCTGTAACAAGACTTTAGCATTTCTGCTGTCAATCAATTTTTGACAATTTCAATTATTTTTTTGTTCAATGCTCTTGAAATTTTGTAGTTTTTTGCTTGTCATGCTTTATGAGATACTGTCTTGATAACTGATGAAGAAAATATTTCTGAATGTATTTAATCAAGCTCTTTGAAATTTCAAGCTAATGTTTTTTCTCTTTTGAACAAAATCATCAGAAAAAGTTTTTTTTTTTGATAACAATTTTAACTTTATTTTCAGCTTTTTTATACATTTCTGCATCAACTGTTGTTCAACAGAAAAAGTGACTATACAAAATTTAATGTATTTGTCAAATTCAGTTGAAAATTTAATTCATTTTTTTTAAGTGATATTTCTTCAGACAAACAAAAACTCAATTGATCATGCATTCTGATTTGTTTTTATTAAATTCTTCAGAAATCTGTGATCAAATCTTATCAGTTTTTTTTTTGTAAAATGTATTTATTTTTACATTTTCTGACTTTCAGTTTTTTTTTTGAGCTTAATTTTATATATTGTATTTTTCTTCTTCTTCTTCTTCTTTTTTTGTTTCAAGTTTCAGATTTCATTAAATTTAAAGTTTCTGAATTTTGATTAATCAATGTCTCATTCATAATTGTTTATATTGATTTTTGTTGAGCATCACTTCATAAAATATTCTGTAGCAAACTCTGAAGTTAATCAGTATACATTTTGTGAGTGCATTCTGATATGCACATTGACTGTATCATAATGTCTTGATACTGATCAGAATCATTACAAATTTTCATATTATTAAAATCACTTCTCATTTTTTGATTAATTCATTTAATTCATCAGCATGCTGATGAATTTTTTTGAGTTTAATGCAAATTCTAATTTTTCATTATTGTCATTAACATTCATCACATTGTCTTCAGTACTTCTGCCACTTATCTTTAATTTTTTCATTGCACATCTCACTGTTGTCACTCAACAGTTTTTTCTTTCATTCTCAGATATGCTGTCAGACACACTTTCATTCTCAGCAAATGTTTTTTTGACACAACATTCATTTATTCATTTAAATTTTTCTCATTCTTTTCTCATTTTCTGATATCATGATCTAAAAACATATCAACAGCAAACTTGACAGTCTGATGTGATGATTTAAAATTTTAGAATTTCAAATGATGTATTTGCTTCTTGTTACATATCTCACAGAGTACATCATCACTTTTCAAAGTTTTTGTGTCTCAGTTGATCATGTGCTGAAACAGTTGTTTGAGAATAATGTTATAGTCATCTCTGTCAATAATGAGAAATGATGTGTGAATAACAAGATTTTCTATTTGAACAAAAACATCATCACAGCAGATTGTGATTGAAATGATGTATTCAGTCTGAATCATCATGATAATTTTCAAATCATATTATATGTTCAAGTTCAATTTTCTTGCAATTTCAATTGACATCACATTAATTTTTGAATCAGTATCAAGTAGAGTTTTAAGCTTCAAGTTTTGTATTATGATTGATATCATTATCAACTGAATGACATGAATCACATTCTTGTCATATACAAATTTAGATTGTATTATTCTTTTCTACTTAATGCTAATTTTGACTGATTCTGATATTTCAATAAAGCTTCATAATTTGTCAGTCTGACTTGCACTAAACATTTTTTTATACAATGTTGAAAATACATCAAGAAGCTCATAAATCATCATTTGAATTGTTTCATTCAAGATTTTTTTATTATTTTTTGTGAGTCAATTGCATTTCTCAATTGATTGACAAGATAATCAGCAACATTATATTGTCTTTTTGCTTTTTTTTTGATTTGCTCTTTTCTTCATCAAATATGACATCTATCATTGCATGATTTGAATCAGCAAATTGAACATTTTTCTTGACAGAACACTCAGTGATTTCTGATTCATATTTGTTTTTACAATGTGTTTTTGACACAACAATTCTATCATGAGCAGTGAATTTTTTTTGATCAGTGCTAGTTTTATTCACTGCATATTCTGCATTGATTGTCATTGTATGATCTGCATTGACAGAAATTTTATACTTATTCAGTTTTTCATCAAACTCAAAATCAGAAAATTCATTAATGATTATGTCAATTCTGACAATCTGAATTCTCAGCTGACTAACAAAAACTTGTTTTGTTTTTTTTTTAGATTTTGTGTTTTTTTTTTGAAACTTGAATTGATTTCTTCTTTACTCATGCTGCATATTGTATGCATATTTGCAATTTCAAATCATATTGAAACAAGCACAAGTTTTTGTTCAGCTGCTTTCATTTGCAACTGTTCTTGTTGATTAATATGACAAAATTCTTGATAATAATCAATGTAGTATTTCTCACACTGATTTTGAAAATAATCAGGTCATTCACAATAAAAGCATGATGATTTGTCATTTTTTAAAAAAATAATACTTTGTTTGTAATCATCATCTCTTTCACAGTCTCAATTATCACATTTTTTTTTCTTTCTTGATCATATAATAATGACATCATTGAGTATTGCATCTGTATAAGAATAGGGTAAAGAGATTTATTTAGTTGATGTATAAAGTAGATGTGAAATGACTACTATTCACTTAATCAATAAGGAATCAATAAGCAAAAAATATAATTCTTAGGCAAAAGAGATTGCCACTGATTCTCTCAATAAAGAGAGAAATCAGTGTGTTATTTATATGTGTGTTATGCTCACTAAAGTTAATTAAATTAAGACTAGTTACATTTGAGAAAAAAAACAGTGTTAGCTTTTGTGAAGTTTACAGTTAAGATCTTACAACTTTTCTCTCTTCACAAAAACTCTGATTTTTTCAGAGCATATAAACTCAATAGCTATTGAAATCTCAATAAAAAATCTTCACAAGAACTAAAAAATTCTGTGAAGAAAAAGTTGTTTCTTCACAGAAAAAAAAAATGTTTTTTTTAGCTAGCAAAAAAACTTTATGATACAAATAATATCAGTTATATTAAATTCTGTTGCAACAGCTCTATCATTTACTAAACTTTTGCAAATTAAATTTAATGATCTAAACATCAGCTTTCATCACTTCAGCTTTGTAAAATATCTTCATGAAAGCAGTTGCTGATTTGTGAAACAAAAAAAAATCTGTTGAGATCATCTGACTGTGCATGATCTTGAAAAAACATCATGCATTTTAATTAAAAAATGCATGACAACTTCAATGATCATGATGAGATTTGAACTTATGATTTTTATTGTTGCTGTATTTTCTTGTTTTAATCTGGAAAAGTTCACTTTTCATTCACAAAAATGAATTTTTTTTAATTAAGTATAACTTGATTTTATGAAAGTGATAACAACAGCTTTCAGCAACTTAACTTCTTTCTCTCTTTTTTTTCTTGATCAAATTAAAATTCATCTTCAATGAGTATAATTTTTTCAGCATCAGATTCATCAGTTTCATCAAAAAAAAACTTCACAAGAGATTTTTATCACTCTACAGCTGAAATGAAACTTCACAAGCAATTGACATTGTGAGTTATCAGTTTTGTGAGTTATTCTGGCTTTGTGAATCAACATGAGCTGAGTTAAGTTTTCATGAATTGAGCTAACTGAGAGTATAGTGCACAATCATGATTAAAATTAATCTCAACAACAATATATCATCATGTCTTGTTCAAACACTTTAGAAGAAAATAAACTCTGATTTATTGTGCTGTTGAATACAAAAAACTTTGATGCTGAGATGTTGATAAGTGCTAACTTTACAAACAATTTTTATGTTTCACAAATAAATTTGAGATTTCATAAAATAAAGCTATGAAATTTCAGCAGAGCTTGTTTTGCAAATGTTTTTCACAAATTTTCATGTTAACAATTTTATAATTTTTTTCTTCACAACAAGTTTTCAGAATCTGAACTCATGTTTTGAAAATTTTTAATTCATACAAAAAATCAACTCTGATGCTTTTTTTTATGAGTGAATATTTTTTAATGTAAAATCATTACTCAACTCTGATGAGTTCAGCAAGTTTTTGTGATCAGATTTCAATGAGTTCTCTTCACAAACAAATTCTGATTGACTTTGCTGCTCTTTGTAAGCAAAATCAGACTTTAACAAGTTAATTTTATCATGAAATGCAAAAACTTAATCTGCATGTGCAGATTTCACAAATCATTTCTGCTGTTCATTCTGTTGAACTCAAGCATTCATTTTATTATAACAACAGAATGCAATTGACTTTGCAAGCTATCAATTCTGCATCAGTAATGCAAACAATTTTAATAATTTCTGCTGATTGTACTGCTGTTTTTTCTGCTTCATGACAGATTTTTGTGAATGTATTTATTCTGCTGTCAGATGATTGTGAGAAAAATGTGTTTTGTTTTTTTATAAAAGCATTTTTGCAAAGTGACTCTGAGAAACAGAGAACTGATTGCAGTGCATCAGTTAATGTTTCACAACACTGTTAATAAAATTATTAAATTTCACTGACAGTTTCATGAAATGTTTGAGTGACAAGCTGCTTTCATAATCTGTCTTCTGAAAGTTGCTTTAAGAAGTGTTTGTCAGTTACACTGATGACATTTTTAGAATTGTTTCTGTCATCAGTTGATACTGATTTTAAATTTTTCATCAAAAAGTTCTGCTGAATTAAAACATTAATTTTCAAATCAATTAATCTGATTAATGTGACTGATTGAAAGAGTTTTGTGACTTAAGCTCAGCTTCACAAAGTGATGTTGATAATCTGAGCCAGACAATTACTTTCATGTGAACAAAAATGTGATCAGTGTCAAGAACTGAGCATGACTCACAAAGCTTGTCAGTTTGTCTTGTGTGTATCTGATGAATTTTGTGAGAAATGCAATAATTATTTTTATTGAGATGTTTCAGAAGTAAGAACATTTCAGTATGAAATTATGATGAAAATAGAAATGAGATGTTATAATATGCAGTAAATCATGTAATATGAATTCATTATTAAAAATATAATTATCATTGAGATTCAAACATCTTTCCATATAAAACTTGTAGAATAAGTAACTAAAATTATTTGCAAATATTATATACATGTTATGCTTTCTCAGAATAAAATTTTTAGTTTTTCACAGAATGATAAAAAACTTGCAAGTCAGATTTATCAAAATTGATATTATGATATTTGACAAAAAGTTTTTGTAAGTGTCTGAGATTTGCAGCAGATTTTTAAATGAATTTATTTTTCTTGCTTTCATATTTTTTTCATTGAACAAAATACTGAAGTTATCAGTTTTTCTTGTGAAAATCAGTTATAATTCTGATTTGAAACTTCTGTTTTTCTTTAAATGCTTTGTGAATTGAATGATAAACTGTGCTATCAACATCATTCATCTTCTTGTGATCACAAAGCAAAAATACATGAAAAACATTATGAATGCTCATAAAATCTGATGAAAGTTTCAGATGATAAACTTGCTTGTTTATTTTTTTCACAATTTTACAAAAGTTAATACATAAAAAATCAAGCTTTTTATTCACACAAACTGTTTTGATATTTTTTAAACTAAGTCAAATTTTATTTTCAACAGTGTAAAATTTTGATATGTGCTTCTTGTCATAATACTTCTTCTGATAAACTTGTGTTTTTATGAGAGACTTTCTAACTTGATCTTGACATTTGTGAATGATGTTTGTTCAATTCTGAAAATTCTTTATCTTAAAGATATACTCACTTGATTTCACAAAAGTCATTTGTGAATTCAGCTCATACATGACTTGAAAAGAAAATTTTTTTGTTGAAAAATGCTAAGAATTATTGTAAGTAAATTCAGCAAGAAACAATCAGAGTATTCAGTTATTTTGATTATAATTAACAAAGTTTTGCAGATATTATTTCAAAATATTATTCAATCACTCAGTTTGATTGTTTGTCTGAGAATGAAAAGCAGTACTTAAATCTTGTAAAATTTTCAGTAAATGCAAAAAATCATCTCAAAATTCACTGATGAATAAAAATTCAAAATCAGAAATTATATTCAGAGATACTTTATAAAGTTTTATAATTTTGTAAATAATAAAATGTGTTAATTGCTCTGCAGTGAGTTTTTTGATTACAGAAATGAAGTGAATCATTTTGCTAAAGCAGTTAACAATCACTAAAATGCAGTTAAACTCAGCTTCTTCAATGTTTTTATTTCATGAAAAATTAATAATAACATTTATGCTGATTTGATCTCAAAAGTTTGCAGAAATCAGCAATGAATTAAGCTTCTCATGTGATTTAATTCTGATAACTTGCAAACTTATGCAAATTTCACAAACTTCACAGTATTTCTGAATCATATTTTTCATTCATGATCAATAATATTTTTGTGAAAGTAACTCATAAATTTGTTTTGTGATAAAATAATTTGTCAAAAATGTATCATGATGTTGTCTGACTAATTTTAGTCATAAAATCTTGTTAACTGAAATGTATAAATGATCATTGTAAAACAACATGTTCTCATTAAAAATTCATTTTTTCACAAATTGAGAGTAAGATTTTATTTATTTTTTAATTTTTGCTGCATGCTTATCAGTATTTAGCAATTTAGATAATGCTGAAATAAAATTGCAGAATGTTTCATTTGTTTTGTAAGAATTTTCAGTATCATAAAAATTTTCATCATAAATTAATTTGCAAGTACTTGCAATCTTCAGTTCAAATTTTTTATTTTAATATATTTTGTCTGAGAAAATTTTCACAAGTAATTTCTTGATTTGTATCATAAGCTTTGCAGAAAGAAATTGCATATTATTTTTTTTTTCTTCTTCAAGAAACTTGAGTGAAGCATCTGTCAGCTCAAGTTTTTCATCAACACAATTTGTTTTCTTAAAAAAAAGCATGATACAGAGCTGATTTGCAGTTTCATGTTTTTGAATGTTTTCACAATCTGCTTTTTTCACATAATTTAATTATTATAAAAACTCATCAGTTAGATTTTTTTTTCTCTTCTGATGTTTCACAGTAAATCAAAAAACTGTTAACTTTTGAGCTTAACAAACTTGTCATCTAGATAAGTTTTTTTGCTGTTGCAAAGTAACAGAAGCTATCATGATTTGTCATTACTAAAACAAATTTTTACAAGCTCTCTAGTCAATAATGTCAGTGTTTAAAAAATTCAACAATGATTAAGAATTTTTAATCATAAATATCATAATTGCATTCTGCAAATTTCATTTTCTGTGAATATACAGTCACAAATACTCAATTTCAGAAGTCATTCAATTGAGTGATGATTTCTGAAATGACAAAATCAAAAATATCAGTTTCAAGATGTATTTGATGATCAGAATTAAAGTGATGAAGTATAACAGTATTTGCAAAAACTTTTTTCAAGACATAAAAAATTTTGTGAATTTTCTTCATGAGAAAATTTTTTTCATTTTTTTTATTTAATTTTTGTTTTTTGTGATATCTGACTTTTTTATTCTGTTCTTCACTCTTCAGCATATTAGTAAGATTTAAAATGATTTTTGAGAATTTTGAAATAAAATGATGATAAAAATTCAAAAATTCTAAAAATAATTGAATATTTTTTTGTGAGTTGAGTTCTGATCAGATCAAAATGATTTTCACATATGATTTCTTTATAAATATTTCATCAGCTGATACAATATATCTGAGAAAATGTATTTTGCAAATACTAAAATAGCACTTGAAGATTTTGCAGTAAAAATTTGTCATCATAAATGTTTTTAAGACTTGATGAACATGTCAAACATGATTTTTCTCATTTGTGAAGTATATCAAAACATCATTCAGATAAATTATCATAAAAGCATCACAATTGTAAAAGGTTTTATTAATATAAAACTGAAAAGCAGCTGAAGCATTTGACAGATTAAAAAAAATCACATAATATTCAAAAAATTTTAAAAATGTGTAAAAAACAGTTTTTCATTTATTTTTTTTTCAGATGTGAAGATGATGATAAGCATTTTTGACATCAAGATAAGTGAAAATTTTAGCATCTGTGAGATGTCTCAAAAGCTTCTCAATTAATAATAATGAGTAGTGATTTTTCACAGTCTTGAAGTTTAAGTTGTGATAATTCACACACATTTGTAAATCATTATTTTTTTAAAAGCAAACATAATTAATGTTTCTGTGAAAAATTTGCAAGATCAGATGAAATCATGAGCAATTGTATTGTTGAAATATTTGTGAAATGTTTCAGTTTCATTTTTTAAAAATTAATAAATGAAATCAAAAATAAACTTTTTTTCAGACTCAAGTTCAATAATCAAGTTTTTTTTTCAGTGAGAAGCTAGCTTTCAAGCTTTCTGTTCACTAAAAGCTTTCACAAGATCTTTATATGTCTCAAATATTTGAAGATCATAATTCATAGTGATTATATCTTCAATTTCATAACATGTTATTACATAAATAAACTTCTTTTCTTGCACTAGATTCTTCACATCAACTGATTGAATCATCACAAGCAGATCATGTGAAGTTCTCTGAAAGTGAATTAAGTGATTTTTTCATGAGATGATGAGATCATGTCACAAAAGTCAAGTCATATTTAAAATCATATCATTATTTATATTGACAACAATGACTTGCTTGTGAAAGATTTGTGCTTAATTTTGAGAATCTCAACACTTGAAAACAATGTTTATGATATTTTTAGCATCAAAAAATGCTTAATTTCTTTCAGCAATCTTGAGAGAAATCTTCATTGAATGTATTTTCAGTTTTAGTAACTTTGTGAGATTAAAACTAATGATGAGAGAAATACAGTAAAAGTTCACATGAGCTGATCATTTATATTTAGCAGATGATTTTACAGAAAATGCACTTAATTAAATAAAAAACATGAACAAAAGATTGACATCAAACAATTGCATTACTTTAAAATTATTTTTTTTAAATTTTCAAATTTTTATTTTCTTTTCTTGAAACAATCAGAAGATTTATGTTTTTTTTCATCATAACTGTAACAAGTAATGTTTGCAAAATCAGTTTTGCTATCAGATTTGTTTTTTTATTTTTTGCAGAATTTTTTGTTTTTTTTTTAAATTTTTTTTTGAATTGATTTTGTTGAGATTTATTTGCAGAAGTCTTCACAAAGTTTTCATTTTTTTTCTTGAGAGTAAAAATAAAATGCAATTGTGTGACAATGATGATTATTTCACAAAAAGTATCTGAAAGTTTTTCTTGTTCATTGAGTTTGAAACACATTGATTTATTTTATAGTTCATAAAAATAAATGTTTCATTCATTCAGCATGATTCTTGATTTCATCATTTATTTTGCAAAGCTTTTGTTCAAATTAAGCATGAAATTCATTGTCAGTTTCATTGTCATTTTTTTGCAGATGAAAAAAAAATCATCATGAGTTTTTGATGATATTTTGCAAATCATTTAAATCAGAGAATAAAAAAATCTTCATTTCTTCTCAAGTGTTTCTTGTTGAGTTTTTCTTCACAAAGTTTTTTTATTTTTCTTGAAGTGTATAATGAAATTCAGTCTTTGTGTAATTCACTTTCTGAGAATTTTCAATTTTTGCAAGTTCAGTTGAGAATTCAATTTTGAAAAAAAATTTGTGAAACTTGACAAAAATAACTGTTTTATAATCAGACTTCAGTTTTAACAGTTTATATCATCTGACTTTCTTGACTGAGTTTTCTTGTTGAGTAAACACATCTAGAAACTTCAATCAGATGTATTTTTCTAAATCAATTTTCAGTTGTTCTGAAAGTGAAATCATGTTCTCTAGAAATCAGTTTCATTCACAAAGCTTCTCAAGAAACATGATTTCAATAGTGAAATGTTCACAAAATGTAAAGAATGTATTGATGAATTTTTCACAAATAAATTCAGAATTTTTTGATTTTGTGCTTTGAGTAACAAATGTTTTTTCACAAAAAAATTCTGCTGTTTTGTGAGATGTTTCTGAAATCATTTTCATTTAAAAGTTGATAAATGATGGAGATTCTTCACAAGAATTCTCATGAAAAATGAAAGAAATAAATATTGTTTTCTTGTTTTTGAAAGTCATTCTGGATGTACTTTCAATTAAAGTGGCAAAATATAAAAATAAAATAAAAAGATTTATTCAGTTGATGTATAAAGTAGGTGTGAAATGATTATTATTCACTTAATCAATAAGAAATCAATAAGCAAAGAATATAATTCTTAGGCAAAAAAAATTGCCACTGATTCTCTCAATGAAGAAAAAAATCAGTGTGTTATTTATATGTGTGTTATGCTTGCTAAAGTAAATCAAATTAAGACTAGTTACATTTGAGAAAAGAAGCAGTGTTAGCTTTTGCAGAGCTTACAGCTGAAGTCTTACAATCTGCTAATTTTGATTCAGTGCAGAGTCTGAATGACATGAAATCTGAGCATTGACATTTTGAAAATTCAGAATGTTAATCAAATTGTCATTCTGCATAAGCATTTGAGTCTGATTAACTGTCTGAAATTGTGAGTTCATGCTTTGCATGTCAGTCAGATGTTCTGCATTGACACATATTGTTAATGTCATGTTGATAAATTTTTTAGTCAACTGTCAGACAATCAACAGCACTCTTCTTTTTTTTTTTTGAAATTTTGTGCTAAAAACATTGATTTTGATTTTGTTTTTTTTCTTGCTTGTATCTGAAGCTGATGTGTTGTCAGTTTTTACAATCATATTTAAAACATTAAATATGCAAAAATACTGAGTAAATAACTTGTTGACTAGTTGATAAATTTTTTTCAGTTGTCACATTTTCTGAACAGAGTCTTTCTCATTTTCAAAAATATTTTTATTACTCTCATATTATTCAATCAGCTTTATAGTGATTTACATTATCTCATCAAAATTAGTGATGACTGTATCATCTGCAAAATTTAATTTGATTTTACTAATAACTTTTTGCTGTAACTTCTCTGATAAATTTTGTAAAAATCATGTTGTTTGTGTATAGTTATTCAATCAGCTGTTGATTAGTACAGTTTTTGACATTGTAACAAACTTGTGAACATATGTATGTATAAAGAAATTTCATTTGCATTTCATATAGACTATAAATTTTAAGTACTTTCATTAATGTATTTTATGAGTAATGTTCTACTCTTGAAATTTGCAAATCACTTTCTTCACAAAATCATTTCAATTTTCATTTGCATAATTATTCAGAGTTTTCATTCAATTTTTAATTCAAGTAACACAATACTGAGTAATTTGCTTCAGTATTTTCTTGTTAATAATAATATCATAATTCACACAAAGCTGATGAATTCACTTGCAAAACAAGATAGCATCTGAATCATCAAATCATGAGATATTGACAGTACTTGAAGTAAACATAAACATGTAGTTATGAATCACAATTTTTTTATTGTTGATGCTGACTGATGTTATCTGCTCATGACTTACAATTACAGCAGAACTCTTGCAGAAACTCATTTCAGAATTGTTTGATATTGTTTCATCAGTGATGCATAAATCAGTGAATTTGCTGTTGCAGACATTATACAAGCTGTTTCACAGAATAATTCATTTCATAAAAAGTAATAACAAGTTTCTGAAGAACAACACATTAAATAAAAGCATTAAAAACTGACACACAGTGATGATACTGCTTTAACATGCAATTTACATCAACAAATAAGAATAACACAAATACATCATCAACTTTTTCTTTCAAAATAAACTTTTTCAGTGCATTTCAAATGAACTTGAACATTTTTGCATTTCTTTTTATTCTTTTTTCTCAGTATGTTATGTATGCTCAACTGTAAACACTTCATGTAGCATTTTTCAGATAAAAAAAAAAAAAACTTATTAAGTTTTTCTCTCAAACTCACTAGACATTCTCAAATTTAATATCAAATCATCATATTTTTTATTCTTATTTATTATATTTTGCAAGCATCATTGAAAACTTTATAACAACTGAAGATGAACACAATTATCTTATATACAATTTCAGAAAAATCTTATTCTGCATGCATCATAACATTATAAAAAAATTTCATCTGTTTTCATTAAATTATTTATTAACATGTATCATTCTTTTCATCTTTGAGTTCATTTAGCTGTTTCAATATCATTCACCTTATCATCATCATGTCATTTTCATCTCAACTTATTCAGATATGATGTCATTATGATCATCTTCTCATAAAATTCAAGATCTCAGCTTGATCATCAAATGAAGCAGAAAATTTGTTGTGTCAAGAAATATAACTAAAAACAGTAGACATCTGAAAGCATATCACATGATAAATCATCTGTGAAAGCAAATAAATAACATATCTATCATGTAGATCATAAGCACTCAAGTACTATGATTATCTCATAATATGAGAGAATGATGGCTGCCATAGCAGTTATCTCAATAAAAAACTTCAGTAGATGAATAAGAAACACAATAGTATTGAGTATAACTAACTAAGAATAAGAGAAAAAACAATTAACACAAGCATAATTAATATGTAAGACAAAGAAAAAGATGTTGTGAGAGATGTTGAAAGCAACTACTTATAATACTAGATCATAGTAATTGTCAATTCAAACTAGATGTTGTGTCAACATTTTAATGATATCAGTGGAAACTTCACTACAATATCTGAGTTGTTTATGTTCTTTCATCTATATATCTGTATATATAATGGTTTATAGCTTGATACATTATTCTAGTTGTTATTCATTATATAGCATTTTCACAGTTCTCATCACTTCTCAAACTGAGAAACAGTTTATCAGATTACAAGATTTTTTTTCATTAAATTTTATTAATTTTATCAATTATTTTTCAAATTTATGCTTTTTGCAGCAAATATTCTTAAATTTGACATCATGTCTGACAATATTAGTTACAAAACTTAATGTAACAAAAATTGTGAAAAAAATTCTTCTTCAGTCAAAGTGACAATCACATCAGATTTTTTTAATGATGACATTGTTAAGCTAATCACACAATCTCAACTGAAAAACATCAAAAAATCATTAATTATGACTGAAAACAACATCATTGCTGAAAATGAACACAAAATCAAATGTTTTAAACTCAAAAAATAATTGTTGAAACAACAAATTAAAATTGAAAATTTTAACAAAGCAATACAAGTGCTCAAAAACAAAAAAAACAATACTTCAAACTTAAATATTTCTACTTCAAATGTTTTTATTTTAATATTTTTTATTATAATTAACATGATGAAAGCATTCTCACAAAAATTCAATAAAAAATTCACAGTTCATTATTTTAAAAAATTAAAAAACTTTATTGCAAGCACAGAAGCTTTTCATGTTTATCATGAAATTTTTTTTGAAAAACAATTAAATCACAAAATTTTTGAAGTAATTCTGCATTTCAACAACAAACTACTCATTAAATAAAATCATTTTAATGTAAATAACAGCAATTAATTATCTACTTGAAAAGAATTTAAAAATTGACTCAAACAATAAGTTATGAATTTTAAAAAATTTTTACATGATGCTGATCATTAATATTTAAAACTTAAACAACACAAAAATCAGTCAGTTCAAGATTTTATAACTGCTTTAGAAAGTATTTTAAAATAAATTCACAAACAATATACTGAAAATCAGTACAAAAAGTATATTTATTCAAAAATATTACTTAAAATTCATGCAGAATTTGACAAGTATGCTGGTAAATACAGAAATATGAAATACAAAGCTTTCATATCTCATTTGACACAGACTGAAGATAATTTACTCAACAAAGTCAATAAATTTAAAAAAAAAAACACAAAATTTAAGAAATTTAAATCAAAACAACACAAATCACTTCAGTTTTAAAAATTAATTATGAAAAAAACTGAAAAATAACAACAATAGTTTGTGTGACTCTTCAAATGATAATAAAAAACAAAAAATCAAATATGATAAATATTTATATTATGAAAAAAAACACTCTTCAGACAGTTGTTGAAAGAAAAAGCAAAAGCAGAAGTATAAAAACAAGCAGCAAAATGTATCAAAAATTTTTTTAAAAAAATTATTAACATCACAATAATTCTTGAAATTTGTGAACAGTGATGAAGTTTTTTATTTTTCATCATAATTGTTGAAATTTGAACAACTAAAAATTCAAAAAATATTATAATCTTAGTGAATTCAGAAGCTGAAATCAACTTTATTAATCATTTTTGAGCAAAAATTAATGATTTAGAAAATAAATCTCACAAGTTAAAAATAATGAAAATTATTAATGATTACATGATGCACACTTACAGACAACTAAATTTAGTTATAAATGCAACAAACAATAATGAAGTTATATAAACTGCTACTTATAACTTTAAGACAATAATTTTGAACAGTTATAATTTTATTTTGAGTTTTTCTTGATTTAAAAGTATTAATTTTTTTATTAATTAACAAAAAAATAACTGAACTTACTGAGTTGATGTGACTGATATTAATTTTATGTTTGTGAATGAAGACAGTTGATGAGATTTTGACAGAAGCACAAGCATTCTTGCTTAATATTAAATTAGTTGTATCATCAAAAATTGATGATTTTAAACAAATAAATGAATTTACTAATTAATCAATTATGTTTAACAGTGCAACATACACAAACATGAATTTAAAATTACATACATCATAAAGCACATTTACTCTTAGAAAAAGTTACAATTAAAACTTCTCATTCATTAAAAATGAAACATAAAATTAAATTAAAATTTAAAACAAAATTATCATTTTTGTTAATTTATTTTTTATCTGCTACTGAACTCAAAATTCTGAAGCAATATATTGAAAATATTTTAAATAAAAATTAAATCAAATCTTCTGAGAGTTTTGCTGAAGCTTTAATTTTTTTTGTTTTTAAAAAAAATAATAATTTACATTTTTGTGTTGATTATCACAAAATTAATCACATTATAATTAAAAACTGCTATTTTCTGTCACTGATTATAAAAATGTTAAATAAACTTAATGAAGTCAAAATATATACTGCTCTGAATCTTCACAATACTTATTATAAAATCAAAATTCATGAAGAAAATAAATAAACAATCACATTTTATATTTATTATAAATATTTTGAATTTTGTGTAATGTTTTTTGATTTGACAAATGCATCAGCTACATTTCAATTTTATATAAATAACACATTTGTCAATTTATTAAATGTTTGCTGTTTGATTTATCTTGATGACATTTTTATTTATTTCAACAGTATGAAAAAATATATTAAGCACACACAAATAATTTTTGATCATCTTGAGCAAGTAAATCTGTTCATAAAAATCAAGAAATGTGAATTTGTCATTAATAAAATATTATTTTTAGAATATATAATTGACTCTGAGAGAATTGAGATGAAAAAAAATAAGTAAACATTATACTTGATTGATTAATTTTTAAAGCCATTAAAAAACTTTAAAATTTCTTAAAATTTGCTAATTTTTATAAACAGTTCATTTACTTTTATTCAAAAATTGCTAATTTTTTATTCACATTAATCAAAAAAAATAATATAAAAAAAAGCAAAAATTATTTTTTGTTTATTAAACAAATGATGCTGAATGTGCATTTCAAAAACTCAAAAAATGTTTTATTTTTGTTTTTTTACTTTCTCACTTTGATTCTCAGTGAAAAATTATGCTGAAATTAAACATCTTAATTTACATAATAGCAGTTATATTGTCACAACTTCAAAAAAACAAACTCTTACATTTTGTTGTTTTTTGATTTTGCAAATTAATAAACACAGAAACACATTATGATACACATAACAAAAAATTGTTGACAATAATTATGTTTTTTAAGCACTGAGAACATTATTGTGAGAATGCTATATAAAAAATAGCAACTAGAACAATGTATCAAGCTATAAAATATTATATGCACAAATATATAAATCAAAGAACATAAATGACTCAGATATCAATATAATATTGAGATAATAAAGCTCATCACTGATTTTCAGAAAGATAGAAAATCAAAGATGAGAAGTTATATACACAGTATATGACTACATTATGTCAGAAGCAATTTAGTAAGTTTGACATGACAGTTATTTTCTTTCTAGTTGAAAGCTGTTCTCAGTGACAATTTTTTGCAGCATAAATGCTCATATATCAATGATTTATACAAAAAAATACATGTATGATGCATATTTGTGAGCAAATATGATGTTATATGATTGTTTTAGATAAGCAAGAGCTAATAATGCATTAATAATCAATTGAAATTGCATCATTGTGTGAAATAAGCAAGTACAGCATTTCAGAATGCTGTATTGCTGCTGATGATGAAATTGAGTTAGCATTTAGTTAGTAGCATGTTTTCAGAAAAATTTTCATGCAACTAGCATTGAAATAAGCTTTCAGAAATTATAACAACAGTAAGCAATAATACAGTGCTGTATAATGCAATTCTGCTCTGCTATTTCATTTTTTTTTTAATTTATCTCAACTTTTTTCTCACTTCATCTGCTGCAATTCTGCTTTTTTAGCTTTCACTGCTTTTTTTACTGTCTGTTTTGCTCTTATTTCATTTCTCTCTCTCACATCACATTTTTATTCTATTATAATGACATTATTTGTGTCTGCTGTTTTAGTTACTTCAACTAAAAAACATCATGAAACATCTTCAATTTCAGTATCAGCTGAAAAAAAGTCTCACTCTGTTAAGAAAGAAAAAAAAAAAAATTGAAAAAGCTGAAAAAAAAAATGAAAAAAAAAAAAAACAGTTATCTTCATCATTCATTTTGATATATTTTGCAGTTAATAGAAAGATTTTTTTATGCTGAAAGCATGTTTTTTTATGTTTATTCACATATTTTGCATGAATTTTCTTGTGCAGAAGCAAGTTTACTTGTTTTTTTTTTTCAATTTTAATGATATTCAATTATTTTTAAACACATTTTGAGTTTTTTTATAAATTATTTGTTTATATTCTCATTTGTTATAGAATTTGATTTATCAGAATTTTGTTTTTTATTTATTGCAAAACTTTGTCTGCCAGAATTGAGATTGTGAATGCATTTGTCTGCATTTGAACAAAATTATGTGTATTTTTGCACTTGTAGCAATTTTTTCAGTTGTTTCAATACTTAACTTGTGTGTACTAACAATCTAAACATTTTTTCTGTCATTATTGTCTGCTCTTCTTGATCAATCTGATCAAAAGATGCAATTATGCAAGATTCAGCAACAAGAAATGCAAGAAATGTCAAAAAACACATCAGAATTACATTTCAGTAAGTGAATATTCAGTTATTAGTGAAAATTTGCTAATTTTTTTGCATTTTAGATGAAGAGAACTTCACAAATTAAACATTTTTAAAATTTGTATGACATCATTTTTCACATGCAGCAAATGAATTACATTGTCAGCAAGTTGAAGATAAAATTTTAGAAGCTGATGACAATTTTGATCAAAATTAATCACAAGATTAAAAGTACTTGTGCTCATGCTGTAACACTGCAAAATATTGAAAAGCATCATATAATTGCTGAAGCTGAGCAGAAGTTTGCAGAAAAAATTGCAAATGCTGAAAGTGTTGATCTGATGAAGAAAAAAAAAAATGAAAAAAATTTTTTTCAGCAAAAAATATCAATCTGACTGATGAATTGCTGCAGTTGTCTTTCATTTTTTCTGCTAAAACAATTGTTATGATTATTTCAGCATCTGCAGCATTTTTTTCACTTATTTTTGTCACTTCTACAGTTATTAAATTCATCACTTTCATTTCATTTGTTTTTTTCAAATTTCATTTGATTAAATTGTCTTCTTCTGAGAAAGAAGTAAAGAAGAAAACTGTAAAAAAGTCAACAGAAAAAAAAGAAACAGAAAAAAAAAAACAATTGTAAAGTCAGTGAAGAAAAAAAAATAAAAAATACAAGAAGAAAAACAAGAAAAAAAGTTCAAAAAACAAACTTACATTTTTTTGAAAATTTTTTGAAGCAAATTTCATACTTTCAGATACATTTTCATCAAATGTTGCATCTTCAGACTGAATTTTTGCTGAGATTTTGTTTTTTTTTTTTGTTTTTTGTGATGTATCTAGTATTTTTGAGTACTCACACATGTTTTTTGATGTGTCTGATATTTTTGAATATTCACACATGTTTTTTTTTGTTTTTTTTTATTTTTTGATACATCTGGTGTCTTTGAGCACTCATACATATTTTTTTTGACAAAAACAGTGTCTTTAAGCAGTTGTTTCTGTTTTTTTTTTTAATTTTTTTTATCAATTGAAGATTTTTTTTGGAAATTCAGTCTTTGCTTCTCAGTAAAATTATTTAAAAAATTCTATGAAAAAAATTTGAAAAAAATGGCAAAAAAAAGAATTAAAAAATATTATTGAATGTTTAAAATTATTTTTAATTGTGTTTATAACATTTTTTTACAAACTGTGTATTGATTTTTCACTTTTTTTTTTGCTCTTCAAAAATTGCAAATGTTTCAGTATCAGTCAAATTCTTCTTTGATTCTCAACTATCATCTTTAGAATCTCAATCAGCTTATCAAACAAAATATTCAACTTTTTTATAATGTTTGCATTTTTTAAAAATTTTTTCAACAAAATATTCATTCTGCTCATTTATCAGTTCTGATTCTGACAGTGATAGCTAATTTTCACATTTTTTGTACACTTTCAGCAACAAAACATAAAAAACAGAATGTATGCTGCAATAACTAGAAAATAATTGAAGTTTATATGATTTGTTTTTCTCAAGCTGCAATAATTTGAAATAAATTAACTTAATTATAATCAAATTTGCATGCAGAGCAAATCATTCAGAAGTTTTTTGCATGAATCATTATTTAATTGTTAATTTAAAAAAATTGTAATTTATATTTTGAATTATAATATGTTTTTTGCATATTGCATGCTGCTTGCAATTTTTCAATCAGTTGTTTGTGTATTTCTTCAAAAATTTTAGCATATTTTGCTGCATGAATGATTGATTTTTCTGATGATTTACTGACATTAATGATCAAGTTGAGATGATAACTCATGAAAGCTTTAGCTGATATTTTGTTCATAAAGCTATGCTTTGCTTGATTGTGCACAAATTGCATCATTAACAATCATTGTACTCAATCATCTTGATGAAAATTGATAAAGCAACACAAATAATGCTTTAGTATTTGATTTTAATGCTCAGTTTGATTATCAGTTTGAAAATGAAAAACAGTACTAAATTAACATTTTGCATCAAAACAAAAACAGAAAATTAATCAGTATTTACTCATGAACAGCAAATTTTGATTAAAAATAATATTTTTTGATATTTCATACACTGTAAAAATACACTCATAGCAAATTTTTGCAAATTTAACAATGATTATATTTTTTTAACAAAATATATAAATTGTGAATTTGAAAAAAATATTGATTATAATTAATGCAGCATCATAAATTTCATTTTTTTATGTAAAAAAAAACAAGTTAGTAATAAAATCAATTAAAATAAACTCAAAAAACTTGAAAAATATAAAAATTGTGTTTAATTCATTATATTTTTTATGTTAACAAGATTTAACACATTGACAAACATCACAAATTTGCACATATTGCATAACATTCTGAATAAATTCATGTTAATAATATTTATTTTGAATAATTTTAATGAATTTTTTAATTTCTAGATGATTTTCTTGCAAATCATCATGATTTGCATGAATTATTTTCATTATTAACATTTTTTGTTTTAAAACATAAGCTCAGTTGTTAACTCAAAGTAAATCATCATTAGAAATAATTCAAACAGAGTTTTCAGCATTAAATATATCAGTTTTTTATATTTTTTGTCTGCATTTCTTGATAAAAAAATTTAAATTTTAAATTTGCAGTAATAAGAAAGTTAGAAATTCTGACATATTTGTATATACTGTTTCAAATGTTAAAACAGCATTTATCAGTATTCACAGCACAAAACTTCTCAAAAAGTTTTTATCACTGATGATAAACTCAGAAAAGTCAATAATATTTTTTGAGAAATTATTTACACTGTCAGCAATTGTTAAATTGTTTAAAAATGTCAGTTGCTGTTGTTTATCATACATTCAAATACAGTTTGCAAAAAAAATTATATCTTTCTGAAATTTAGTATTTCATTTTGTTGTAATTTTATACTGTAGTTTTTGTTGCAAAATAAATATCATAATTTCATCATGATAAAAATTTACATAATCTGATCAACAGCTGAATGCATTTGCTGAATTTGTTTTATTTGAATAATGTAAAAACATAAAATTATACACATTTAGTGCTTTCACTCATCTTGTCTGGTATTTGTTGAGCATTTTAATCATCATAAAATACTGTAAATAAGTATAATCAAACAAAATAATCACTGAACTTTAACTTTCTTTCAAATAATATCTTCAGTGCTTAAAAAATGCAATTATTGTCAATAATTTTTTATCATGTGTATCATAATGTGTTTCTGCATTTATTAATTTGTAAAATCAAAAAACAACAGAATGTCAAAGTTTATTTTTCTGAAGTTGTAATAATATAATTATTATTACATAAATTGAAACATCTAATTTCAGCATAATTTTTCATTAAGAGTCAAAGTGAGAAAGTAAAAAAGCAGAGATAAAGTATTTTTTGAGTTTTTGAAATGCATGTTTGACATTGTTTGTTCAAACAAAAAATGATTTTCATTTTTTATATTGTTTTTTTTAATTATTGCAAATAAAAAATTAGCAATTTTTAAATAAAAGTAAATGAATTATTTATAAAAATTAGCAAATTTCAAGAAGCTTTGAAGTTTTTTAATGCTTTTAGAAATTGATCAATCAAATATAACATTTATTTGTTTTTTTTTCATTTCAATTTTCTCAGAGTCAATCATATATTCTAAAAATAATATTTTATCAACAGCAAACTCACATTTCTTGATTTTTATGAACAAATTTGCTTGCTCAAAATGATTAAAAATCATTTGTGTGTGCTTAATATGCTTTTTCATATTGTTGAAATAAATGAAAATGTTGTCAAAATAAATCAAGCAGCAAACATTTAATAAATCAGCAAGTGCATTATTTATATAAAATTAAAACATAACTGGCATGTTTGTCAAATCAAAAAATATCACACAAAATTTAAAATGTTTATAACAAATGCAAAATGCAATTTTTCACTTATTCTCTTTACAAATTTTGATTTTATGATAAGTGTCATGAAGATTCAAAGCAGTATATATCTTGACTTCACTAAGTTTATTCAACATCTTCATAATCAGCAGCAAAAAATAGCAATTTTTGATTATAATGCAATTAATTTTGTGATAATCAACATAAAAACATAAATCATTTTTTTTGAAGCAAAAAAAATTGAAGCTTCAGCAAAACTTTCAGAAAATCTGATTTAATTTTTGTTCAAAGTATTTTTAACATATTGCTTCAGAATTTTAAATTGAGTGACAGATAAGAAATAAATTAACAAAAATGACATTTTTGTTTCAAATTTCAATTCAATTTTATATTTCATTTTGAGTGAACAAGAAGCTTTAGTTGTGATTTTTTTGAAAATAAATGTGCTTTATAATGCACATAATCTAACAATTTGTTCAAATTCACATTTGTGTATGTTGCATCATTAAACATAATTGATTGATTAATAAATTCATTCATTTGTTCAGAATCATCAATTTTTGACAATACAACTGACTTAATATTGAGCAAAAATGCTTGTGCTTTTGTCAAAATCTTGTTAACTGCTTCATTCACAAACATAAAATTAATATCAGCTGCATCAACTCAGTAAGTTCAGTTATTTTTTTGTTAATTAACAAGAAAATTAATACTTTTAAGTTAAAAAAAACTCAAAATAAAATCATAATTATTCAGAATTATCATTTCAAAATTATGAGTAGCAGTTTGCATAATTTCATTACTGTTTGTTGTGCTCATGATTAAGTCTAGGTGTTTATAAATGTGCATTATGTGATCATCAATAATTTTCATCATTTTTGACTTGTGAGATTTATTTTCTAAGTTATTAGTTTTTGCTCAAAAATGATTAATAAAATTGACTTCAGCTTCTGAATTCACTAAGATTATAACACTTTTTGAATTTTTAATTGTCAAAATTTTAACAATTATGATGAAAAATAAAAAACTTCATCATTGTTCACAAATTTCAAAAATTATTGCAGTGTTAATAATTTTTTTTAAAAATTTTTTTAACACATTTTGCTGCTTATTTTCATACTTCTGCTTCTGCTTTTTCTTTCAACAACTGTCTGGAAAATGTTTTTTTTCACAATATGAGCATTTATTATATTCAATTTTTCATTTTTTATTATTATTTGAAAAATCACACAAATTATTGTTGTTATTTTCTGATTTTTTTCATGATTAATTTTTAAAACTGAAGCAATTCACATTGTTTTGATTTAAATTTTTCAAATTTTGTGTTTTTTTCTTAAGTTTGTTAACTTTGTCAGATAAATTATCTTCAGTCTGTATTAAATAAAATATAAAAGCTTTATATTTCATATTTTTATATTTATTGACATATTTGTCAAATTCTGCATGAACTTCAAATAGTATTTTTGAATAAACATGTTTTTTGTGCTGATTTTAAGTATATTGTTCACAAATTCATTTTGAAATGTTTTTTAAAGCAATCATGAAGTCTTGAACTGATTGATTTTTGTGTTTGAGTTCTAAATATTAATGATCAGTATTATGTAAAACTTTTTCAGAATTCATAACTTGTCATTTCAGTCAATTTTTGAATTTTTTTTCAAGTAGATAATTGATTGTCATTATTTGTGTTAAAATGACTGCATTTGATGAGCAGTTTGTTGTCAAAATGCAAAATTGCTTCAAGAATTTTGTGATTTTACTGTTTTTCAAAAAAGTTTTCATGATAAACATGAAAAGCTTTTGTGCTTGCAATAAAGTTTTTTAATTTTTTAAAATAATGAGCTGTAAATTTTTTATCAAGTTTTCACAAAAATGTTTTTGCTGTGTCAGTTATAATAAAAAATGTTAAAGTAAAAACATTCAAAATAAAGATATTTGAGCTTAAAATTCTGTTTTCTTTGTTTTTTAGCACTTGTATTACTTTGTTAAGATTTTCAATTTCAGTTTGTTGTTTCAACAATTGTTTTTCAAGTTTAAGCCATTCAATTTTGTGTTCATTTTCAGCAATGACATTGTTTTTGATCATAATTGACAATTCTTCAGTGTTTTTTTATTGAGACTGTGTGATTAGCTTAATAATGTTGTTATTAAAAAAGTTTGATGTGATTGCCACTTTAATTGAAGAAGAATTTTTTTTACAGTTTTTGCCACATTGAATTTTGTGACTAATATTATTGAACATGACATCAAATTTGAGAATATTTGCTGCAAGAAGTGTAAATTTGATGAAATAATTGATAAAATCAATAAAATTCAATGAAAAAAAATCTTGTAATCTGATGAACTGTTTCTCAGTTTGAGAAGCAATGAGAACTGTGAGAATGCTATATAAAAAATAACAACTAGAACAATGTATCAAGCTATAAAACACTATATGCACAGATATATAAATGAAAAAACATAAATGACTCAGATATTAATATAATATTGAGGTAATAAAGCTCATCACTAATCTTCAGAAAGATAAAAGACCAGAAATGAGAAGTTATATACACAATATATGACTACACTATGTCAGAAGTAATTTAATAAGCTTGACATGACAATTATTTAAAAAAAAAATTAAAATTCAATAATTGTTTTATCTGATCATGCTAATTTACAATATTTTATGACAACTAAAATGTTCAACAAATATCAGACAAAATAAGTGAAAGTACTAAACATATATAATTTTATGTTTTTACATTATTCAGATAAAACAAATTCAGTAGATGCATTCAGTCATCAATCAAATTATGCAGATTTTTATTATGACAAAATTATGTTATTTATTTTGCAATAAAAACTACAGCATAAAGTTACAACAAAATGAAATATTAAATTTCAAAAAAATATAATTTTTTTTACAAACTATATTCAAATGTATGATGAATAGTAGCAACTGACATTTTTAAACAATTTAACAATTATCAACAGTGTAAATAATTTCTTAAAAAGCACTGTTGACTCTTCTGAGTTTTATCATTAACAATAAAAGTTTTTCAAAAAATTTTGTGTCACAAACACTGATAAATACTGTTTTAACATTCAAAACAGCATATATAAATATAATAAAATTTCTAACTTTCTTACTACTGCAAATTCAAAATTTAAATTTTTTTGTCAAGAAACACAAACAAGAAGTGCAAGAAATTAATATGTGTAACATTAAAAATTTTATTTAAATTATTTTTAATGATGACTTACTTCAAGTCAACAATCAAGCTTATGTTTTAAAACAAAAAACATTGATAATAAAAATAATCTGCACAAATCACAACAATTCACAAAAAATTTTTTTAAAAATTAAAAAATTTATTAAAATTATTCAGAATAAATATTATTGATATGAATTTACACAAAATGTTACATAATATGTGTAAACTTGTGATGTTTGTCAACATGTTAAGTCTCATTGATATAAAAAATATGATGAGTTAAACACAATTTTTATGTTTTTTAAGTTATTTAAGTTTATTTTAATTAATTTTATTACTGACTTGTTTTTTTTCACTTAAAAAAACAAGATTTATGACATTATATTAATTATAATTGATATTTTTTTTAAATTCACAATTTATATATTTTATCAAAAAAATATAACTACTGTTGAATTTGCAAAAATTTATTACAAATATATTTTTACAATATATGAAATATTAAAAAACATCATTTCTGATTAAAATTCATTGTTCACAAGTAAATACTAATCAATTTTTTGTTTTTATTTTAATGCAAAACATCAGCTTAATACTGTTTTTCATTCTCAAATTGATGATCAAACTGAGCATCAAAATTAAATACTAGAGCATTATTTGCATTGCTTTATCAATTTTTATTAAAATGATTGAATATAATAATTATCAATAATGCAATTCATGAACAATCAAGTAAAGTATAATTCTACAAACAAAACACTGACTAAAACTCTCATGAATTATCATCTCAATTTGATTATTAATGTCAGCAAATTATCAGAAAAATTAATCATTCATGCAGCAAAACATGCTAAAATTTTTTAAAAAAATACACAAACAACTGATTGAAAAATTGCAAACAGCACACAATACACAAAAAATATATTATAATTCAAAATATAAATTACAATTTTTTCAAATTAACAATTAAATAATAATTTACACAAAAAACTTCTGAATGATTTATTCTGCATACAAATTTAATTATAATTATATTAATTTATTTTAAATTGTTGCAGTTTGAGAAAAATAATTATATAAACTTTAATTATTTTTTAATTATTGCAGCATACATTTTGTTTTTCATGTTTCACTACTGAAAGCATACAAAAAATGTGAAAATCAGCTATCATTATCAGAGTCAGAACTGATAAACAAATAAAATGAATATTTTGTTGAAATTTTTTTTAAAAAAACATAAATATTATAAAAAAATTGAATATTTTATTCAGTGAGCTGATTGAAATTCTGAAAATGATAATTGAAAATTAAAAAAAAATTTAACTGATATTAAAACACTTGTGATTTTTGAAAAGTAAAAAAAAAGCAAGAAGTCAATATACAGTTTGTAAAAAAACATCATAAACACAATTAAAAATAATTTTAAATACTTAATGATATTTCTTGATTCTTTCTTTGCTGCTTTTTTCAAATTTTTCTCATAAAGTTTTTTAAATAATTTTACTGAGAAGCAAAGACTGAATTTCAAAAAAAAAGTTTTCAATTAATAAAAAAACAAAAAAAAAAAAAAACAGAAACAACTGTCTGAAGATACTGTTTCTGTCAAAAAAAATGTATGAGTGTTCAAAAACATCAGATATATCAAAAAAGAAAAATACAAAAAAAAAACATGTGTGAGTACTTAAAAATATCAGACACATCAAAAAACACACATGAGTATTTAAAGATACTAAATATATCATAAAAAACAAAAAAAAAATTTCAGCAAAAATTCAGTTCAAAAATGCAGCACTTGATGAAAATGTGCTCAAAAGCATGAAAATTGCTTCAAAAAACTTTTAAAAAAATGTGAGCTCATTTTCTGAGCTTTTTTTCTTGCTTTTTTTCTTGTATTTTTCATTTTCTTTTTTCTTTACTGACTTAATTATCAGCTTCACAATTATTTTCTATTTCTTTTTTTTTTCTGCTGACTTTTCTTTCTCATTTCTCTTTTTTTTTTTCAGAAAAAGATAATTCAATCAAGCAGAATCTGAAAAAAACAAACAAAGTGAAAGCAATAAGTTTAATAACTGCAAAAGTGACAAAAATGAATAAAAAAAACACTGTAAACATCAGAATCACAACAGCAATTGTTTTAGCAGAAAAAACAAAAAAAAATTGTGACAATTCATCAGCTAGATCAATATTTTTTGTTAAAAAAAACCTTTTTCATTTTTTTTTTCTTTCTTCATCAAATCAGCATTTTTAACATTCATAATTATTTTTACAAACTTTTGCTCTGCTGCAGCAACTGTATAATGTTTTTTAACATCACATTTAGCTGCAGCACAAGCACAAGCATTTCTGATCTTGCAGTTAGTTTTAATCAAAATCATCATCAGCTTCTGAAGTTTTATTTTTAGTTCACTAGCAATGTAATTTATTTGTTACATGTGAAAAATAACATCATGCAGATTCTGAAAATGCTTAATTTATGAAGTTTTTTTCATCTAAAACATAAAAAAATTAGCAAATTATTACTAATAACTGAATACTCACTTATCAGAATACAATTTTGATGTGTTTTTTGACATTTCTTGCATTTTTTGTTGCTGAATTTCACATAATTATATTTTTCAGCAGAATTAATCAAGAAGAGCAGACAATGATGACAGAAAAAACATTTAGATTGTTAGTACATATAAATTAAGTATTAAAACAGCTGAAAAAGCCACTTCAAGCACAAAAATATATATATTCTTGCTTAAAATGCAAACAAATGCATTTGTAAATTTAATTTTAACAAACAAAGTTTTGCAACAGACAAAAAACAAAGTTCTGGAGATTAAAATATTTATAACAAACAAAAATATAAACAAAAAGTTTATAAAAAAATTCAAAATGTGTTCAAAAGTGATCAGATATCATCAGAATTGAAAAAAAAACAAGTGAACTTGCTTTCACATAAGAAAATTTACACAAAACACATGAATAAACATAAAGAAAAGCACTTTCAGTATAGAAAAATCTTCTATCAATTACAAAATATATCAAAAAAATAATAAAAATAATTATTTTTTTTTCTTTATTTTTTTTCTTCAGTTTTTTTTTTCTTTTTTCTTTTTTTTTTCAACAAAATGAGACTTTTTTTCAGACAATGCTGAAACTGAAGACATTTCACAGCATTTTTTAATTAAAATAATTGAAACAACAGATGCAGATGATATCATTATGACAGAATAAAAATATAACTTGAAAGAAAAAAAATGAAATAAAAGCAAAACAAACAGCAAAAAAAATAATGAAAGCTGAGAGAGCAAAATTGCAGCAAACAAAGCAAGAAAAAAATTAAGATAAGTCTAAAAAAAATGAAATAGCAGAGCAGAATTGTAATTATATAATGTTGTGTTATTGCTTATTGTTGTTACAGTTTCTGAAAGTTTATTTAAATATTAGTTGTGTAAAAAATTTTTGAAAAACATGCTACTGATCAAACACTAATTCAATTTCACTACTGTTAATAATACAGTATTTCAAAATGCTGTACTTGCTCATTTCACACAATGATGCAATTTCAATTAATTATTAACACATTATTAGCTCTCACTTACTCAAAACAACTGCACAACATCATATTTATTCACAAATATATGTTATACACATATTTTTTTGTACAAATCATTCAGTATACAAGCATTTATGCTGCAAAAAATTGTTGCTGAGAACAACTTTTAACTAGAAGAAAAACAACTATTATGTCAAGCTTACTAAATTGCTTTTGACATAATGTAGTCATATATTGTGTATATAATTTCTCATTTCTGATTTTTTATTTTTCAGAAAATCAGCAATGAGTTTTATTATCTCAATATTATATTGATATCTGAGCTGTTTATGTTCTTTCATTTATATATTTGTACATATAGTGTTTTATAATTTGATACATCATTCTAGTTGCTATTCATTATATAGCATTCTCACATTTTGTTAAAATTGTATCAACTGCTTCATTTGTAAACATAAAATTAATATTGATCACATTAACTCAGTAAATTCAGTTATTTCTTTGTCAATTAACAAGAAAATTATTATTTTTAAGTCAAGAAAAACTCAAAATAAAATCATAATCATTCAAAGCTATTGTTTCAAAGTTATAAGTAGCAGTTTGTATAATTTTATTATTGTTTGTCACACTCATGATTAAATTTAATTGTTTATAAGTGTGCATTATGTAATCATTAATAATTTTTATTATTTTTGACTTGTGAGATTTTTTTTCAAGTTATTAATTTTTACTTAAAAATAATTAATAAAATTAACTTCAGCTTCTGAATTCACTAAAACTATAATATTTTTTAAATTTTTAGTTGTTGAAATTTCAATAATTATAATAAAAAATAAAAAACTTTATAACTGTTTGCAAATCTTAAAAATTATTGTAATGTTAATAATTTTTTAAAAAATTTTTTAACATTTTTTGCTGTTTATTTTTATATTTTTATTTTTGTTTTTTACACAACTTTCTGAAGAATATTTTTTTTTACAATATAAATGTTTTTCATATGTGATTTTTTGTTTTTTATTATTATTTAAAAAATCATGTGAATTGTTGTTGTTATTTTTTAGCTTTTTTCATGATTGATTTTTAAAATTGAAGTGATTCACATTGTTTTAATTTGAATTTTTCAGATTTTGTGTTTTTTTTAAGTTTGTTGATTTTATTGAGTAAATTATTTTTAGTTTATGTCAAACAAAATATGAAAACTTCATATTTCATATTTTTATATTTATTAATGTACTTGTCAAATTCTGCACAAATTTTAAGTAATATTTTCAAATAAATATATTTTTTGTGCTGATTTTCAGTATATTATTTATGAATTTGTTTTGAAATGCTTTTTAAAGCTGTTATAAAGTTTTGAACAAACTGATTTTCATATTGTTTAAGTTTTAAATATTAATGATCAGCATCATATAAAAAATTTTCAGAATTTATAATTTATTATTTCAGTTAATTTTTGAATTTTTTTCAAGTAAATAATTAATTATCATTATTTGTATTAAACTGACTTTATTTGATGAGCAGTTTGCTATCAAAATGTAAAACTGTTTCAAGAATTTTGTGATTTAATTGTTTTTCAAAAAAAATTTTCATAATAAATATAAAAAGCTTCTGTGCTTGCAATAAAATTTTTTAGTTTTTTAAAATAGCAAGCTGCATTTTTTTATCAAGTTCTTGTGAAAATACTTTTGTTATATTAATTATAATAAATGTTAGAGTAGAAATATCAGAAATAAATATATTTAAATTTAAAACATTGTTTTTTTGTTTTTTAACACTTGTATTGCTTTGTTAAAATTTTTGATTTTATTTTGTTGTTTCAACAATTGTTTCTTAAGTCTAAAATATTCAATTTTATGTTTGTTTTTAACAATGATGTTGTTTTCAATCATAATTAACAATTTTTTGATGTTTTTCAGTTGAAACTGTGTGATTAGCTCAACAATGTCATCATTTAGAAAATTTGATGTGATTTTCATTTCAACTGAAGAAGAATGTCATGTCAAGCTTACTAAATCACTTCTGGCATAGTGTAGTCACATACTGTGTATATAATCTCTCATTTCTGACCTTTTATCTTTCTGAAGGTCAGCAATAAGCTTTATTGCCTCAATACTATATTGATATCTGAGCCACCTACATTCTTTCATTTATATATCTGCATGTATAGTGTCCTATAGCTTGATACATCATTCTAGTTGCTATTTTTTATATACAGTGACTCATCAAAAGTATTGGCAACCCTTCCCATTTTACACCAAAACTTTCCAAAAGTGACACTTTTCAACCACCAATATCCAACAACATTGTATGATGACTTCTCAGATGATTAGCATCAGACTATAGAGAACTGATGTGCAAATCATTTTTTAGCAAAAGCTTTCATTCATTTACATTGAAAGTCATTTCAGCTGGCTTCAAAGTATGACTAAAAGCATGTATTCATATCATGACACTTCAACATCAAACAAGAGTCTAAATAAGAATTGTAAAGCAGTGATAGTATACTTCAAGTAATTCTCTACACATTAGTGCTAACCATCTTTTATTTATCTTTTGTTGTTGCTGTGATATGTGTGTTTAAAAATTGTCAGTCAGAACTAGATGTTGCCAACACTTTTGATCTAGTACTGTAGCATCCTCACAAAGAATTTCTTTCACAATTTTTGTCATGTTAAGTTTTATGATTAACATTATTGAACATGATGTTAAATTTGAGAATATTTGCCACAAAAAATGTAAATTTAATAAATAATTAATAAAATCAATAAAGTTTAATGAAATAAAATTCTGTAATCTAATAAATCATTTTCTGATTTGAGAAGTGATGAGAATTGTGAAAATGTTATATAAAAAATAACAACTAAAACAATGTATCAAGTTATAAAATATTATATGTGCAGATATATAAATGAAAAAACATAAATGACTCATATATCAATGTAGTATTGAGGCAACAAAGCTCATTACTGATTTTCAGAAAGATAAAAAATGAGAAATAAGAAGTTATTGCAAAAATGCTATATAAAAATAACAACTAGAACAATGTATCAAGCTATAAAACATTATACACACAAATATATAAATGAAAAAATGTAAATGACTCAGATATCAATATAATATTGAAACAATAAAGCTCATCACTGATTTTCAGAAAAATAAAAAAATCAAAAATTAAAAGTTATATACACAGTATATGACTAACATTATACTGAAAACAATTTAGTAAACTTAACATAATAATTATTTTTCTTCTAGTTGAGAGCTATTCTTAGTGATGATTTTTTGCAGCATAAATGCTCATATACTGACAATTTGTACAAAAAAATATATGTATGATGTGTATTTGTGAATAAATATAATGTTGTGTAGTTGTTTTGAATAAGTAAGAATTAATAATGCATTAATAATCAATTAAAATTGCATTATTGTGTGAAATAAGCAGATACAGAAATTTGAAATACTGTATTGTCAACAGCAGTTGAATTGAATTAGCATTTAATTAATAGCATATTTTCAGAAAAATTTTCACACAACTAGCATTTAAATAAACTTTCAAAAATCATAACAATAATAAACAATAGCACAGCATTACATAATTGCAATTTTGTTTTGTTTTGTTATTTTATTTTTTTTTTTAAAAAATTTATTTCAACTTTTACATTATTTTGTTTGCTTGCTGCTTTCTGTTTGCTTTTTTTGCTGTTCATTTTGCTTTTATTTTATTTTTTTCTTTCTCAAGTTATTTTTTAATTTTGTTATAATGACATTATCTGCATCTGTTGCTTCAGTCACTCTTATCAAGAAATGCTGAAAAATATTTTTAATTTCAGCATTAACTGAAAAAAAATTTCACTCTGTGTGAGAATGCTATATAAAAATAGCAACTAGAATGATGTATCAAGCTATAAGACACTATACATGCAGATATATAAATGAAAGAATGTAGGTGGCTCAGATATCAATATGATATTGAGACAATAAAGCTCATTGCTGATCTTCAGAAAGATAAAAAATCAGAGATGAGAGATTATATACACAGTATATGACTACACTATGCCATAAGCAATTTAATAAGCTTGACATGAGACTCTGCTGAGGAAAAAAAATGAAAAAAAAAACAATTATTTTCATCATTTTTTTGATATATTTTGCAGTCAATAAAAAAAATTTTTATGTTAAAAGCATTTTTTTTATATTTATTCATGTGTTTTGTGTGAATTTTCTTGTGCAAAAGCAAAATTATTTTTTTTTCAATTTTAATGATATTCAATCATTTTTGAACACATTTTGAGTTTTTTATAAACTTTTTGTTTATATTTTCATTTGTTATAAAATTTTAATTTATCAGAACTTTGTTTTTTGTCTGTTGCAAGATTTTTGTCTGATAAAATTGAATTTGCAGATGTATTTGTCTGCATTTTGAGCAAAAATATATATATTTTTATTATGTTTAAAGCAATTTTTTCAGCTGTTTCAATACTCAACTTGTGTGTACTAACAATGTAAAAAATTTTTCTATCATCATTGTTTGCTTTTTTTGATAAATTTTGTCAAGAAATGTGATTATGCAAAACTCAGCAACAAAAAATGTAAAAAATATTTAAAAACATATCAAAATTGCATTTCAGTAAGTGAATATTTAGTTATTAACAATAATTTGTTAATTTTTTTGCATTTTAAATTAAGAAAACTTCACAAATTAAACATTTTCAAAATCTGCATGATGTTATTTTTCACATGCAATAAATGAATTACACTGTCAGTAAACTGAAGATAAAATTTTAAAAACTGATGATAATTTTAATTAAAACTGATCACAAAATCAAAAACACTCATGCTTATGCTGCAGCTAAACACAGCATTAAAAAGTGTTGTGTAATTGCTGCAGCAAAGCAAAAGTTTGCAGAAAAAATTATAAATGTTGAAAATGCTAATTTAATAAAAAAAATGAAAAAAAAAAATGAAAAAAAATTTCTTCAGCAAAAAACATTAATCTGACTAATGAACTGTCACAATTGTTTTTTGTTTCTTTCATTAAAATAATTGTCATTGTTATTTCAGCATCTGCTGCATTTTTTTCATTTATTTTTGTCATTTTTGCAGTTATTATGTTTATTACTTCTGCTTCACTTGTATTTTCTGAATCTTATTTGATTGAATTGTCTTCTTCTGAGAAAGAAGAAAAAGAAGAGATGAAAAAGTCAGCAGAGAAAAAAAAACAGAAAACAATTGTGAAGTCAGTGATGAAGTCAGTGAAAAAAAAAACAAAAAATACAAGAAGAAAAATAAGAAAAAGAGCTCAGAAAATGAGCTTATATTTTTTAGAAATTTTTTGAAGCAATTTCTGTGCTTTCAAATACATTTTCATCAGATGCTGCATCTTCAGATTGAATTTTTGTTAAAATAATTTTTTTTGTTTTTTGTAACATGTCTAGTATTTTTGAATATTCACACATATTTTTTTTTGTTTTTTTTGATACATCTGATGTTTTTGAGCACTTATACACATTTTTTTAAATAAAAACAATGTTTTCAGACAGTTGTTTCTGTTTTTTTTTTTTAAATTTTTTTTATCAATTGAATTTTTTTTTTCAGAATTCAGTTTTTGCTTCTCAGTAAAATCATTTAAAAAACTTTATAAGAAAAATTTAAAAAAAGTGACAAAAACAAAATCAAGAAATATCATTAAGTATTTAAAATTATTTTTAATTGCATTTATAATGCTTTTTTACAAACTGTGTATTGATTTTTCATTTTTTTTTCTCTTCAAAAATAGCAAGTATTTCAGTATCAGTTAATTTTTTTTTGATTTTTAATTATCATTTTCAGAATTTCAATCAGCTCACTGAACAAAATATTTAATTTTTTTATAATGCTTACATTTTTTTGAAAAATTTTTAACAAAATATTTATTTTGTTTGTTTATCAATTCTGACTCTGATGATGATAGCTCATTTTCACATTTTTTGTATACTTTCAGCAATGAAACATGAAAAACAAAATGTATGCTGAAATAATTAAAAAATAATTGAAGTTTATAAAATTGCTTTTTTCAAGCTGCAATAATTTAAAATAAATCAACATAATTATAATTAAATTTACATGCAGAATGAATTATTCAGAAATTTTTTGCATAAATTATTACTTAATTATTGATTTGAAAAAATTGTGATTTATATTTTGAATTATAATAAATTTTTTGCATATTATATACTGCTTGCAATTTTTCAATTAATTATTTGTATATTTTTTTAAAAAATTTCAGCACATTTTGCTACATGAATTACTGATTTTTCTGATGATTTACTAACATTAATGATCAAGTTAAAATAATAATTCATAAAACTTTTAGTCAGTATTTCATTCATAAAGTTATGCTTTGCTTGATTGTGCACAAATTGCATCATTTACAATCATTATACTCAATCATTCTGATGAAAATTGACAAAATAATACAAATAATGTTTTAATATTTGATTTTGATGCTTAGTTTGATCATTAATTTGAGAATGAAAGACAATACTAAGTTCACATTTTACATTAAATTAAAAACAAAAAATTAATCAGTATTTATTTACAAACAGCAAATTTTAATTAAAAATAATATTTTTTAATATTTCATACACTGTAAAAATGCATTTATAGCAGCTTTTTGCAAATTCAACAGCAGTTATATTTTTTCAGCAAGATATATAAATTGTGAATTTGAAAAAAATATCAATTATCATTAATATGACATCATAAATCTTATTTTTTCAAGTGAAAGAAAACAAGTCAGTAATAAAATCAATTAAAATAAACTCAAATAACTTGAAAGAACATAGAAATTGTGTCTAACTCATCATATTTTTTATGTCAACAAGATTTAAGTTTGCACATATTGTGTAACATTCTGAATAAGTTCATGTTAATAATATTTATTTTGAATAATCTTAATGAATTATTGTTGAATTTATGAGATTCATTTCAGCTATCATTCAAACTTTTATTGAATAGTTCTGATTTTGTCTAATAAATTCTGCATATTGTCACTATTTCTTGACATTGAGTGACACAAAATACAAACTTTTCATTTCTTGCTTAATTTCATGTGTTTAAGATTGTCATCAAATTTGCTGTTTTTTCACAATTTTTACTATTTTTCTAATAAACTCTAAAATGTATAAATAGTTCATAGTTGTCTAGATAAATTGACAGAAATTGAATGAAGTTTTTACTATTTACAATATTTTTTTAGTTCAACAGTTATGAGTTCAAACTTTTTCAAGATCATTTTTTTTGCTGAATTTTTATATATCACTCTGAATTTCACATACAATTTTATATAACATATCTCATTAAGACTTATATTATTTCAATATATATTAAATCAGCATCTTAAGTTTTTGAGAGTTTTCAAAATTCATTCAGAATATCTTACAAGATAAATTTTTTTTATATAAACTTTTTTCATATAAACTGAATGCTATATTCACACATTATTGAGATCACAAATGAAGTCAATTTAACATTGAATTATCATCTACAGTTATATACAGATTTGGCTGTATATTTGTATGAATTTTATCTGTATTCAATTCATAAAAAATCAAACATTTTTTCATTCAAGCTTTTCTTTACAAACAACTTTAGAAGCAGCAAAACTTCAATAAGATTCAGAAAAGTTTATTAATCAGTCAACAAATTATCATTCTAATTTGTTTCAGTCATAAACTTCAACTGCAGAGTATCATTTTTGTTGATTTTTATCACAATTTGTTGAGCTGTCATTCTGATCAACTTCATTCACATAGTTTTCAAATTACTGTTGTGATTTGTTCTGATTTGTTAATAGTATGAAATAAAATTCAGCATCAGTCTTCTGCTATAAATCATGTCATTCAAATGAATTCTTAACATCAGTGATAACTGAAAAGATTAAATCATCATTATTCAACAGCAGACTTAAGTTTATGATATTTGAGAGTATATTGACTCTCAGTTGACAAATCTTCTGTACTAGAGAGATCAACTCACAAAGAAATTAAAGATACAAAGAAAAATGCTTTAATATAAAAGCTTGTTATGTTAAATTTCAAACAAAAAAAATTTCATTGAAAGAAAAAATGTCATGAGGCAAATACAATTTTATATAAAAACATATCTTCATTCAAAGTATTTTTCTGTTCTTCACAATACTGTCACTGTTCATGTTCTGCTAATTATTCTCAAAAAAAAACTTGTTAAAATCACTCAGCAACAAGATTATGAACTTTCAAATCACTTCATGACTTTTTGAAAAAATTCTGATTGTAAAACTTCACTTAAAGACTGATTCAGTGACTAAAAACTTATCATGAAGTGACTTACTAAGCATAAAATCACAAACATGCTAAAAAACAGCAGTATTGTTTTCAGATTTTTATGTGCTGTTGAAAAATTCAATAAAAATTTTGTGAATCATCATTATTTTAAAAGCATGAAGCAGATTTAAAAAAACAAACTGATAATCAACATTAAGAACTTAATTAAAGAATTTTGTCAGCATCAAGCACAACAAATTTCAATAAATCAGAAATTTTCAACATTTTCAATCTCAGAAAGCAAACTGATTTTAAAAAACAAAATGCAGTCAGAAAAGCCAAAAATCAAGTGTTTTTGTGATAAATAACACTGAATGTCTGCCTGCTACTATCTCAATTCAAAAATATACTTAAACAACTGAAAATCAAATTCAGAAATCATGAAGCAGATTAAAAAAAAACTCAAAAATTTTGTCTTCAAAGCACAAGTCACAAAGCTCATTGAGAAAGCAAAAAGATTTAAGAAAAAAAATAATAAAAAAAGTAATGATTCATCTTAAGAAAATGAGATTGAAAATCAGTCAAATGATCAGAACAATAATAATTCAATGTTAAAAATTATTAATTTCACAGTTATCATTTTTTTCAATTTTAATCAAGAAGAAGCATATTTTAATTATCATTTTCATAACAGCTTCATAATCAATTCAGAAGCTGATATATATGTTTGCAGCAATAAATTAAAATTTCATGATTTTTATTTTATCAAAAATGACTCAATTTTGACTGAAAATGAAGTCTTAAATGTGAAAAATTATAAAAGTGTTAATGTGATTATTGATATCTGAAATGAAAAAGTCACAATAAATTTCACTCAGATAGTTTACATTTTTGATTTTCATACTAATATAATAGCTACATCTTTTCTATAAAAACAGAAAATTAATTTGAACAAGTTAGATTTTATTCTGAAAAAAAATAAAAATTTTTTTTGTTTATTTACAAAAAATAAATTTCAAACTGATTATCAAACACAATTCAGTTAATTCAAATTATATCATGTTTACATCTCAAATGATGTGCTCAATTTTTGCTACAAATGATTTAAATACAACTGAAAAAAAAGCTGCAATTTCAATTATGAAAAATGCAATTAAAAATAATTCAGCTTCAGTGATTGCAGTCCTAACTTCAGCAGCTGCAGTTGAGAACAATTTAGATTTGTGGCATCAATATTTTGATTCTCTAAATAAAAAACTCTTGAAGCATTTACTTTTTGCAGTTAATGACATCAATCAAAAAAAGCTCAACAGTTCATCAATTATTAAATACAAGATTTGCATTTTGAGCAAAACACATCAGCATATCTCTAGAAAATTCATGAATCATGATAATAAATTTTTCATGAAGCTTCATATCAATTTAATTCTCATAAATAAAATTTATAATGAAAACAAATACATTCTTCACATCTACTGTTTCTATCTGCATATTCATTACATTAAAATTATGAAAGTTAAAACAAACAGTCTGAGATATTTACAAAAAATCATTAATTTTTCAGATTTGAGATTCTAATTATACATCTAGATTGAAAAACATCACTACAGAAAATTCTCACTGATTGAAAAATTGAAAAAAAAAATATCATGTCAAGCATTCAGTTTCTAGAACTTCTCAGCAGAACAATCTGATTGAATGCTCAAAAAATATAATATTAACAACATTTAAAATCATAATTATTGTGATGAATTTATCTGAAAATTTGTGAAATGAAAATGCAAGAACAATGATTTATATTCTCAATTAAATTTTTATTAAAACTTTCAATTGAGAAATTTTCTTACAGCTCTTGAATGCTATATCAACTTCAATTTCAAATCTGAAAACTGATCAGATGTCAGTTATATTTGCATGTTCAGCTGCAGAGTTTATTTTTTTATAAAAAATACAAAATTTGAAAAATTTAGAAAAATAGCTTTTAGAGCTGAAATCAGTTATTTAGTTGAATGTGAATCAATCAACATATTCAGAATTTGAATTCTTTAATTCAGAAAAGTCATACTAATTAAAAATATCATTTTTAATAAAAACAAAAAAATCTCAAAAAAAATTTCAATCATTCAGTTTGAATCAGAATGTGAGAATGCTATATAAATAATAGCAATTAAAACAATGTATCAAGCTATAAAACACTATACACACAAATATATAAATAAAAAAACATAGATGGCTCAGATATCAATATAATATTAAGGCAATAAAGCTCATTGCTGATCTTCAGAAAGATAAAAAATCAGAGATGAGAGATTATATACACAGTATATGACTACATTATGTCAGAAGTGATTTAGTAAGCTTGACATGACAATTGTTTTTTTTTAATTGAAAGCTGTTTTCAGTGATGATTTTTTGCAGCATAAATGCTTGTATACTGATAATTTGTAAGAAAAGTATGTGTGTGATGTGTATTTGTGAATAAACATGATTTTGTGTAGTTGTTTTAGATAAGTGAGAGCTAATAATATGTTAATAATCAATTAGAATTGCATCATTATGTGAAATAAGTGAGTTTGAGAATTTGAAATGCTGTATTGCTGACAGCAGTTGAATTGAGTTAGCATTTAATTGATAATATATTTTTGAAAATTTTTTCACACAACTAGCATTTGAATAAGCTTTTGAGAATCATAACAACAGTAAGCAATAATGCAGTGTTGTATAATTGCAATTCTGCTTCTGCTATTTTGTTTTTTTTTTAAATTTATTCAAATTTTTTTCTTGCTTTGTTTGCTGCAATTCTGCTTTTTCAACTTCTACTGCTTTTTTTGCTGTTTGTTTTGCTTTTATTTCATCTCTTTTTTTTTATATTGTATTTTTATTCTGTCATAATGACATTATTTATATTTGCTGCTCTGATTACTTCAACTAAAAAATACTGTGAGATGTTTTCAGTTTCAGCATCATCTGAAAAAAAAGTCTTGCTCTGCTGAGAAAGAAAAAAAAAAACAGCTGTTTTCATCATTTGTTTTAATATATTTTGTGATCAATAAAAAAAATTTTTTATGCTGAGAGTGTGTTTTTTTATGTTTATTCACATGTCTTGCATGAATTTTCTTGTGTAAAAGCAAGTTTACTTGTTTTTTTTTCAATTCTGATGATATTCAATCATTTTTGAATGTGTTTTGAGTTTTTTTATAAATTATTTATTTATATTCTTGTTTGTTATAAAATTTGATTTTTCAGAACTTTGTTTTTTATCTGTTGTAAAACTTTGTTTATCAGAATTGAAATTGTGAATGTGTTTATCTGCATTTTGAGCAAGAATATGTGTATTTTTGCACTTGAAGTAACTTTTTCAATTGTTTCAATACTCAACTTGTGTGTACTAACAATCTAGATATCTTCTCTGCTGTTGCTGTCTGCTTTTCTTGATCAATCTGACTGAGAAATGCAATTATGCAAGATTCAGTAATAAAAAATGCAAGAAATGTCAAAAAAAACATCAAAATTGTATTCTGATAAGTGAATATTCAGTTATTAGTGATAATTTGCTAATTTTTTTATGTTTTAGATGAAGAAAACTTCACAAATTAAATGTTTTCAAAATCTGCATAATATCATTTTTTACATGCAACAAATGAACTGTGCTGTCAGCAAACTGAAGATAAAACTTCAGAAGCTGATGAAAATTTTGATTAAAGCTGATTGTAAAATCAAAAATGCTTGTGTTTATATTGTAATGTTGTAAAATATTAAAAAGTGCTGTGTGATTGCTAAAGCTGAGCAAAAATTTGTGAAAGAAATTGTGAGTGCTGAAAGTGTTAATTTAATAAAGAAAAAAAAAATTTTCTTCAGCAAAAAATGTTGATCTGATTGATGAATTGCTGTGATTGTTTTTTATTTTTTTTGCTAAAACAATTGCTGTGATTATTTCAGCATCTACAGTGTTTTTTTTGTTTGTTTTTACTGCTTCTGTTTTGTTTGTTTTTTCTAAATTTTGTTTAATCAAATTGTTTTTTTCTGAAAAAGAAATGAAGAAAAAGACTGTGAAAAAGTCATCAGAAAAGAAAAAAATGAAAAAAGAAAAAAAATGATTGTAAAGTCAGTGAAAAAGAAAAAAAATAAAAAATACAAGAAAAAAAATGAGAAGAAGAGCTCAGAAAACAAGCTTACATTTTTTTGAAAATTTTTTAAAACAAATTTCATATTTTTGAACACATTTTCATTGAGTGTTGTGTCTTCAGACTAATTTTTTATTGAGATTTTGTTTTTTTTTTGTTTTTTGTGATGTGTCTAGTATCTTTAAGTACTTATACATGTTTTTTAATATGTTTGATATTTTTGAGTATTCACACATGTTTTTTTCTTTGTTTTTTGTTTTTTGATATATTTAATGTTTTTGAGCACTCATACACATTTTTTTTTTAATGAAGACAGTGTTTTCAAATGATTTTTTTGATTTTTTTGTTTTTTTTTTATCAATTGAAGATTTCTTTTTTCATAATTCAGTTTTTGCTTCTCAGTAAAATCATTAAAAAAATTTTATGAAAAAAATTTGAAAAGAGTGACAAAAAAAAATCAAGAAATATTATTAAGCATTTAAAATTATTATTAATTGCATTTATGATATTTTTTTACAAACTGTACATTAACTTCTTGCTTTTTTTCTTGTTTTTCAAAAATCATAAATATTTCAGTATCAGTTAAATTTTTTTCTGATTCTCAATTATTGTCTTCAGAATCTCAATCAGCTCATCAGATAAGATATTCAATTTTTTTATAATATTTGCATTTTTTAAAAAATTTTTCAACAAGATATTCATTCTGTTTGTTTATCAATTCTGATTCTGATGATGATAGCTGATTTTCACATTTTTTGTACACTTCAAGCAGTGAAACATAAAAAACAAAGTGTATGCTGCAATAACTAAAAAGTAATTAAAGTTTATATAATTGCTTTTCTCAAGCTGCAATAATTTGAAATAAATTAATATAATTATGATCAAGTTTGTGTGCAGAGCAAATTATTTAAAAGTTTTTTATATAAATCATCACTCAACTGTCAATTTGAAAAAATTGTAATTTATGTTTTGAATTATAATATGTTTTTTGTGTGTTACATGCTGTTTGCAATTTTTTAATCAGTTGTTTGTATATTTTTTTAAAAATTTCAGCATATTTTACTACATGAATGACTGATTTTTTTGATGATTTGTTGACATTAATGATTAAGTTGAGATGATAACTCATGAGAACTTTAGCTAATATTTCATTTGTAAAGTTATGCTTTGCTTGATTGTGCACAAATTGTGTCATTGACAATCATTGTATTTAATTATTTTAATGAAAATTGATAAAGCAATGCAAATAATGCTTTAGTATTTGATTTTAATGCTCAGTTTGATCATCAGTTTGAGAATGAAAAACAGTACTAAGCTGATATTTTGCATCAAAATAAAAACAGAAAGTTAATCAATATTTACTTGTGAACAATAAATTTCAATTGAAAATGATGTTTTTTGATGTTTCATACACTGTAAAAATGTGCTTGTAGCAAATTTTTGCAAATTCAACAGCAGTTATATTTTTTTAATAAAATATATAAATTATGAATTTGAAAAAAATATTAATTATAATTAATGTGATGTTGTAGATCTCATTTTTTCATGTGAAAAAAAACAAGTTGATAATAAAATCAATTGAAATAAACTCAAAAAACTTAAAAAACATAGAAATTGTTTCTAACTCATCATATTTTTTATGTCAATGAGATTTAACACATTGATAAATATCACAAGTTTGCACATATTGTGTAACATTCTGAATAAATTTATATTAATCATATTTATTCTAAATTGTCTCAATGAATTTTTTAATTTTTAAATGATTTTCTTGTGAATTGTTATAATTTGCACAAATTATTTTCATTATCAATATTTTTTGCTTTAAAACATAAGCTTGATTGTTAACTTAAAGTAAATCATTATCAGAAATAATTCAAACAGAGCTTTCAGTGTTAAACATGTCAGTTTTTTGCACTTTTCATTTGTATTTCTTGACAAAAAAGTTTAAATTTTAAATTTGCAGTAGTAAGAAAGTTAGAAATTCTGATATATTTATATATACTGTTTCAGATATTAAGACAGCATTTATTAATATTTGTAACATAAAGTTTTTGAAAAATTTTTATCATTAATGATAAACTCAGAAAAGTCAACAGTGCTTTTTGAGAAATTATTTATGTTGTTGATAATTGTTAAGTTGTTTAAAAATATCAGTTGCTACTGTTCATCATACATCTAAACACAGTTTGTGAGAAAAATTATATTTTTTTTAAAGTTTGATGTTTCATTTTGTTGTAATTTTATGCTGTAATTTTTGTTGCAAAATAAATAACATAATTTCATCATAATAAAAATTTGCATAATTTGATTAATGACTAAGTGCATTTACTGAATTTGTTTTATTTGAATGATGTAAAAGCATGAAATCATATGTGCTTAACACTTCTGCTTATTTTATCTGATGTTTGTTAAGCATTTTAATTGTCATAATATACTGTAAATTAGCATGATCAGATAAGATAATCACTGAATTTTAACTTTTTTTCAAATAATGTTTTTAGTGCTTAAAAAATGCAATTATTATCAACAACTTCTTGTTATATGTATCATAACACATTTCTGTGTTTATTAATTTGCAAAATCAGAAAACAACAAAATGTTAAAATTCATTTTTCTGAAGTTGTGACAATATAACTGTTATTGTGTAGATTGAAATATTTAATTTCAGCATAATTTTTTACTTAGAGTCAAAGTGAGAAAGTAAAAAAGCAAAAATAAAATATTTTTTAAGTTTTTAAAATGTATATTCAGCATCATTTGTTCAAACAAAGAATGATTTCTGCTTTTTTTTATATTTTTTTTTTGATTAATGTGAATAAAGAATTAGCAATTTTTAAATAAAAGTAAATGAATCATTTATAAAAATTAGCAAATTTCAAGAAGCTTTGAAGCTTCTTAATGTTCTTAGAAATTGATTAATCAAGTATAACATTTACTTGTTTTTTTTTCATCTCAATTCTTTCAGAGTCAATCATATACTTTAAAAATGATACTTTATCAACAGCAAACTTGCATTTCTTGATTTTTATAAATAAATTTGCTTACTCAAGATGATTAAAAATCATTTGTGTGTGCTTAATATATTCTTTCATGCTGTTGAAATAAATGAGAATGTTGTCAAGATAAATCAAACAGCAAACATCTAATAAATTGACAAGTGTGTTATTTATATAAAATTAAAACATAGCTGATGCATTTGTCAAATCAAAAAACATCACACAAAATTTAAAATATTCATAACAAATGTGAAATGCAGTTTTTCACTTATTTTTTTTACAAATTCTGATTTTATGATAAATGTTGTGAAGATTCAGAGCAGTATATATTTTGATTTCACTAAATTTATTCAACATTTTTATAATTGGCAGTAAAGAATAACAGTTTTTAATTGTAATGTGATTAATTTCACAATAATTAACATAAAAATGTAAATTATTATTTTTTTTAAAACAAAAAAAATTGAAGCTTCAGCAGAATTCTTGAAAAATTTAATTTAATTTTTGTTCAAAATATTTTTAATATATTATTTCAAAATCTTGAGTTCAGTGATAAATAAAAAATAAATTAACAAGAATGACAGTTTTATTTTAAATTTTAATTCAATTTTATATTTCATTTTGAATAAACAAGAAGCTTCAGTTGCAGCTTTTCCTGAAAATAAATGTGCTTTATGATGCACATAATCTGATAATTTGTTCAAATTCACATTTTTGTATGTTGCACTGTTAAACATAATTAATTGATCAGTAAATTCATTCATTTGTTCAGAATCATCAATTTTTGATGATATAATTAACTTGATATTGAGCAAGAATGCTTGTACTTTTGTCAAAATCTTGTCAACTGCTTCATTTACAAACATAAAATTAATATCAGCTGCATCAACTCAGTAAGTTCAGTTATTTTTTTGTTAATTAACAAGAAAATTAATACTTTTAAGTCAAGAAAAATTCAAAATAAAATCATAATTGTTCAAAACTATTGTTTCAAAGTTATGAGTAGCAGTTTGTGTAACTTCATTACTGTCTGTTGCACTCACAGTTAAGTCTAGTTGTCTGTAAGTGCACATCATGTGATCATCAATAATTTTCATCATTTTTGACTTGTGAGATTTATTTTCTAAGTTATTAGTTTTTGTTCAAAAGTGATTAATAAAGTTGGCTTCAGCTTCTGAATTCACTAAGACTATAACACTTTTTGAATTTTTAGTTGTCAGAATTTCAACAGTTATGATGAAGAATAAAGAACTTTGCTGCTGTTCATGAACCTCAAGAGCTATTACAGCATTAATAGTTTTTTTTAGAAGTTTTTTGACATTTCTTGCTGTGAGAATGCTATATAAATGATAGCAACTAGAACAATGTATCAAGTTATAAGACACTATACACACAAATATATAAATGAAAGAACATAGATGGCTCAGATATCAATATAATATTGAGGCAATAAAGCTCATCACTGATCTTCAGAAAGATAGAAGGTCAGAGATGAGGGATTATATACACAGTATATGACTACACTATGTCAGAAGCAATTTAGTAAGCTTGACATGACACAGAAATTGACTTTATACACTTTTTTGAGTTTATAATTAAAAAACAAGCTGAAATTGACAATGATTCAGACAAGAAAAATTTTCTAATTAAGAAGTCAAGAAAGAAAAATTAAAATAAAAAAATGAAGCCAGCTGATCAAATTGCTTCAGAAATTATTCATAAAAAAAATTTAATTTTACTAATCAAGCATCAGTTAATAACATTAACTTATTGATTCTCAAGATGACATCAGCTTCAGACTCTACATTCAAATTCATTAATGAAACATCAACATCATTTTCTGAAGATTTTATAACAGACTTCAAAAACAAAAAATTAAGCAAAAAATCAGAAACTTGTAAAAAAAGCAAAAATTTTGAACAATTTAGTGATTTACAGTTTTAGACAGAAGAAACCACTTAAAAATTTGTTGAATCAAATAATTTATGTTGAAGCATCAAGCTTTAAAAAATCAACACAAATTGAATCAATTCTGATAATTTATACTGAGTCAGATGCTAAGCTTACACAAACATTCTAACTAACAAATTCAAGTTTATAAAATTTCATTTCTTGTTTGCTCAAAAATTAAAGCAGTTATCTACAAATGTGATTTCTTGTTTGCATTGTGATGAACTGACTAAACTGTCTAGAAACTAGAAGAAACTGAAAAAATATATGTTTGTAAAAAAATTTAAAAAAACAAAAAAAATTGCTACAAAAAATGTTTATTTCAGTGAAATATTTCATCAAATCAATTTTCTTAATGTGAGTTTATAACTACAAATACAATACAAATGATTATCTCATCAAATTCAAAATTTGTTTAGTGATCAGAGAAGATTTACAGTTATTTACAGAAAAAAAAATATACACAATTACACTTACAGTCAGAATTTTTTATTTTTTTATAATTTTGATGATGATTTTTAATCTGAAAGCTCATCAATATGATATAATTAACATTTTCATTAATGTCAGTTTTGATAAAAATATATATGTTTTATTGCTGAATGAATATAAAAAATCAGAAATTTAATGAAAGCTTTTATGAGTTTTATATAATATATATAAATCATTTCATTTTTAAAATGTTGAGTTTTTTATTACTCTGAAGAATCCAAAGCTCAAACAAATCAATAACAAATTTTGTTTATTTATAAACAGCACTCTTATACTGTTTTTTTATGTTGACAATATAATAATATTATATCATCATATCAATCAGAAAGTTTTTAATGTTTTTATTCAACACTTACAAACTGTTTATAAACTGAAAAACATGAGCAATTTTACATAATTTTTAGAAATACAAATTCTACAAGATCAAATAACTTAAAGAGCATGACTTTGTCAGAACTTTTACATTAAGAAGATTGCAACATGATTTCATCTAATCAATCAAACATCTTTACAAAATTTTATAATTAAAAAACTTGTGAATCTAACATTCTACAAAAATCAAATTTTGAATCAAGAAATTCATGTTTATCAGTGTAAGATAACTTTCATTTTTTACACAATGATTATAATCTGATCAGATGTTATTTTGTCTGTTAGCAAATTGAGTGAGTTCATGTGCAACTCAAATTTCAAACATCATACAGTTATAGAACAGATAATCAAATATTTATATGCAACTCAAAATTACACATTTGAATATTCTACTGACAAAAAAAGTGATCAAGAACAATTTTCTTCATCTCAAGTGACATTTTGTTTGTGAATAACTTTGCAATTTATTAAAACTTGCAAAACTTGTTAGTATTTTTTTTAACATTCTGATTAATTGAAAAACATTTAAACAGCACTTCATGACAATCTTTTCAACAAAAATAAAGCTGCATGTTTTTATTCACACTGAAAAAAAAATCATTTGATGAAAATAATTGTTCAATGATTTAGATTTCAAGCTTTACAATCTGAATCAAACAAATGATTTTGTTATACATACAAATAATCAGCAAATTTTATGACTGTTGATCAGCTCTGCTCTGCTTCTTGTAATCAAGCTTTATCATGTTAATATTCATCAGCACTGACTCTGAAAATGTGTTCAATGTAAGAAATTTTTTGTTGATTGAATTTCAACTAAAAATATATTCACAGATAATCTCATCAAACTTCTAGAAAATGAATTTTTTAGAAAATTTGTTGAAAATTTCAATCTTGTTAATATTATAAACTTGCTGATCAAATCAAACAAATCTGATCTGAATAAACAAACAAAAAACACTTAATAAGCTTGAGCTGAAAAAAATGTATTGAATTTATGAAATTTGTTTTAGTTATCATCTGAACTTTTACTGAATAACTCTGATTTCATTTAATAAATCTTGTATATTGTCACTATTTCTCAACATTGAGTGACACAAAATACAAATTTTTCATTTTTTACTTAATTTCATGTGTTCAAGATTGTTATTAAATTTGCTGTTTTTTCACAACTTTTACTATTTTTCTAATGAACTCTAAGATGTATAAATAGTTTATAGTTATCTAGATAAATTGACAGAAATTGAATGAAATTTTTACTATTTACAGTATTTTTTAGTTCAATAACTTTTTAATTTCTAAATGATTTTTTTGCAGATCATCATGATTAGCACAAATTATTTTCATTATCAACATTTTTTACTTTGAAATATAAGCTCAGTTATTGACTCAAAGTAAATCATCATCAGAAATAATTCAAACAAAGTTTTCAATGTTAAACATGTCAGTTTTTTACATTTCTCATTTGCATTTCTTAACCAAAAAAAATTTAAATTTTGAATTTGCAGTAGCAAGAAAGTTAGAAATTCTGATATATTTATATATACTGTTTCAGACATTAAGATAGCATTTATCAGTATTTACAGCATAAAACTTTTTAAAAAAATTTTTATCATTAATGATAAATTCAAAAAAATCAATAATATTTTTAGAGAAATTATCTACATTGTCAGCAATTGTCAAGTTGTTTAAAAACATCAATTGCTGCTGTTTATTATACATTCAGATACAATTTGCAAGAAAAGTTATATTTTTTTGAAATTTAGTGTTTCATTCTGTTGTAACTTCATATCATAACTTTTATTGCAAAATAAATAACATAATTTTATTATAATAAAAATTTACATAATTTAATCAATAATTGAATGCATCTGCTGAATTTGTTTTATTGGAGCAATGTAAAAATACAAAATCATATATATTTAGCATTTTCACTCATTTTATCTGATGTTTGTTAAGCATTTTAGTTATCATAAAATATTGTAAATTAGCATAATTAAAAAAAATAATTACTGAATTTTAATTTTTTTTCAAATAATGTTTTTAATATTTAAATGACACAATTATTGTCAATAATTTTTTGTTATGTGTATTATAATACATTTTTGCATTTATTAATTTGCAAAATCAGAAAATATCAAAATATCAAAATTTATTTTTCTAAAATTATAATAATATAATTATTATTGCATAAATTGAAATGTTTAATTTCAGCATAATTTTTCATTGAAAATCAAAATAAAACAGTAAAAAAATGAAAATAAAATATTTTTTAAATTTTTAAAATGTATGTTCAGTATTGTCTGTTCAAACAAAAAATGATTTTTATTTTTTTTAATATTTTTTTTGTTAATGCAAATAAAAAATTAGCAATTTTCAAATAAAAATAGATGAATTGTTTATAAAAATTAGCAAATCTCAAGAAGTTTTAAAGTTTCTTAATGCTTTTAGAAATAAATCAATCAAATATAATATTTACTTATTTTTTTTCATCTCAATTTTCTCAAAGTCAATCATATACTTTAAAAATAATATTTTATCAACAGCAAACTTACATTTTTTGATTTTTATGAACAAATTTGCTCATTTAAGATAATTAAAAATTATTTCTGTGTGTTTAATATGCTTTTTCATGCTGTTGAAATAAATGAAAATACTGTCAAGATAAATTAAACAGCAAACATTTAATAAATCAGCAAGTGCATTATTTATATAAAATTGAAATGTAGCTGACACATTTATTAAATTAAAAAACATTACACAAAATTTAAAATATTTATAATGAATGTAAAATATGATTTTTTATTTATTTTCTTCACAAATTTTGATTTTATGATAAGCATTGTGAAGATTCAGAGCAGTATATATCTTGATTTCATTAAGTTTATTCAATATTTTTATAATCAGCAGTAAAAAATAATGATTTTTGATTATAATGTGATTAATTTTACAATAATTAACATAAAAATGTAAATCATTATTTTTTTTAAAAAATTAAAACTTCAATAAAATTTTGAGAAAATCTGATTTACTTTTTGTTCAAAGTATTTTTAATATATTATTTTAAATTTTTAAATTTAATGACAAATAAAAAATAAATTAATAAAAATGACAGTTTTGTTTCAGATTTTAATTTAATTTTGTGTTTTATTTTTGATAAATAAAAAGCTTCAATTGTGATTTTTTCTAAAAATAAATGTATTTTATGATGCATATAATCTGACAATTTGTTTAAAATTATCAGTTTTTAATGATACAATTGACTTGATATTGAGCAAGAACACTTGTGTTTCTGTCAAAATTTCATCAATTGCTTCATTTACAAATATAAAATCAATATCAGTTGCATCAACTCAGTAAGTTCAGTTATTTTTTTTGTTAATTAACAAGAAAATTAATATTTTTAAATCAAGAAAAACTCAAAATAAAATCATAATCATTCAAAATTATTATTTTACAGTTATAAATAACAGTTTGCATAATTTTGTTACTGTTTGTTACATTTACAATTAAATTTAATTGTTTATAAGTGCACATCATGTGATCATCAATAATTTTTATCATTTGTGATTTGTGAAATTTATTTTTCAAATTATTTATTTTTGCTCAAAAATGATTAATAAAATTGACTTCAGTTTTTGAATTCATTAAAATTATAACACTTTTCAGATTTTTAGTTATCAAAATTTCAATAATTATAATAAAAAATAAAAAATTTTACTGTTTTGTAAATTTTAAAAATTATTGCAGCATTAATAATTTTTTTAAAAAAATTTTTAACATTTTTTGTTGTTTATTTTCATATTTTTGCTTTTGTTTTTTCTTTCAACAACTTTCTGAAAAGTGTTTTTTTTTTCACAATATAAGTATTTTTCATATTCAGTTTTTTATTTTTTATTGTTATTTAAAAAATCATGCAAATTGTTGTTGTTATTTTTCAGTTTTTTTTATAATTAGTTTTTAAAATTAAAACAGTTCACATTATTTTAATTTGAATTTTTCAAATTCTGTATTTTTTTTTAAATTTGTTAACTTTATTAAATAAATTATCTTCAGTTTATGCTAAATAAAATATAAAAGTTTTATATTTCATATTTTTATATTTATCAGCATACTTGTCAAATTCTGCATAGACTTTAGATAATATTTTTAAATAAACATATTTTTTGCATTAATTTTCAGTATATTGTTTGCATATTCATTTTGAAATGTTTTTTAAAACTGTCATGAAATTTTGAACAAACTGATTTTCACATTATTTAAATTTTAAATATTAATAATTAAAATCACATAAATTTTTTTCAAAATTTATAATTTGTTATTTCAGTTAATTTTTGAATTTTTTTTAAATAAATAATTAATTGTCATTACTTGCATTAAAATAAGTTTATTAAATGAGCAATTTGTTGCTAAAATGCAAAATTTCTTCAAGAATTTTGTAATTTAATTATTTTTTTTAAAAATTTTTATAATAAATATAAAAAGTTTTTGTACTCACAATAAAAATTTTTAGTTTTTTAAAATAACAAGCTGCAAATTTTTTATCAAGTTTTTACAAAAATATTTTTATTATATTAATTATAATAAAAAATGTTAAAGTAAAAATATTTGAAATAAAAATATTTAAGCTTAAAGCATTGTTTTTTTGTTTTTTAACACTTGTATTGCTTTATTAAGTTTTTTAATTTCATTTTGTTGTTTCAATAATTATTTCTTAAGTTTAAAATGTTTAATTTTACATTCATTTTCAGCAATAACATTATTTTTGATCATAATTGATGATTTTTCAATATTTTTCAGTTAAAACTGCACAATTAACTTAACAATGTCATTATTTAAAAAATTTGATGTAGTTGTCATTTCAACTGAAGAAGAATTTTTTTCACAATTTTTATTACATTAAGTTTTGTGACTAATATTGTCAAACATGACATTAAAATCAAGATTATTTGTCACAAAAAGCATAAAATAATAAAATAATTAATTAAATTAATGAAAAAAATCTTGTAATCTGATAAATCATTTTTCAGTTTGAGAAGCAATGAGAACTGTGAGAATGTTATATAAAAATAGCAACTAGAATAATGTATCAAGTTATAAAGCATTATATATGCAAATATATAAATGAAAAAACATAAATAACTCAAATATTAATATAATATTGAAGCAATAAAGCTCATCATTAATCTTCAGAAGATAGAAAATCAAAAATGAAGAATTATATATACAGTATGTAACTACATTATGTCAGAAGCAATTTAGTAAGCTTGACATGACAAAAATATTGAGTGACAATAATAAAATATGTGTCAGATGAAATAATAATGAAAAATGAAAATGTTAAAAAATAATATTGTAAAATTTTATAACAATGATAAAAAATTAAAATTTATATTAAATTTAATTAAACTGATTAGTATGCTGATGAATTAAATGAATTTCTCATTTGAATATCTTATTTGGTTTGAGATATTGAGGTTTAAACACAAGAGTTTGGACCATTGGTCTTGAAGCTGCCGTCATTGGGGTAAACATCATTGGGTGGTCGGGAACGTTAATGTTTTGGAAGACTAACTACGGAGTACATAGTTACATACATACGGAGTACTAACTAATGATTCTCCAGAAGGTTCAATGGGAATCAAACTGTGTTGTCAGCGGAGAGGATTAATGTGGAGCAGTACTTCAGATCAAAGGAACGCCAATCAGTCAGCTCCAACCCTGCCGTCTGGCGAGATAGCAGAAATGGGTCTAAAAACAATTAGATCGGCCTTAAATTCTATTGGTGATCCACTTACGAGTGATACTAATTGCTTCGAACCATTGACATACACATTCCTCACTACCACTCCCTGCTTTCAAAATTCCAGTGTCGGGTTTAACGAGGAAGGCTGGAGCTAACGAGCGCATTTTCAAGTGTGTTGCCACAATACTTGAGAATCTGTCCCCCTGAGCTGCGAAGTCGGATGGACGACGTTCAAGGGGCCACTAAATATGATGACACATGCAACTATTAGTCGTCAATAGTAATGGAGCTGTAAGGATGTGGAATGATGTAGTTGACAAACCCTACTGGCATATTCACTATTTTCCCAGCTATAAAAGAGCCACGACATCCGCTCAACACAGTTCAACAAAATAAGTGACGCTAAAAATGTCCGAAAATTGCCTTCTTTCTGTTTTTGAAGCAATCGCTGCTCGATCCGATTCAGCACAACTTTGCTGATTTTCGCAGCGCGCTTCTCTGCTGCGGCTCGTAGTTGAGAGCAGATGAGTGAATACGATTCGAGATCATCACCCCCACTGATTGGAATGCGCCATCCGTTTGAGCTTGAAGTCAGAGCTTGGGGGGCCGCCGGCGGCAGCGTTGGATTTAGAAACACTCTCCATGGCAACAGGGGGCCAACAAGGATTGACGTGGCGACCCATAGTTCCATGACTCCTTCAAGCAAATCATCCTACCACAGATTAGTATTAAATCAATATAGAGCAATGCCAGGCCGTGGCATCTTGGGTCCGATTCCGAACAGAAGCATATCTGTTGCTTGGGTTCTTTTATGGAGAAAGCGTGTCACTTACCTGGCTGATACTGCTAAGTTTTGCGGCTAATAATAAAGTCTCTCTGATGAAGACTGACTTTTCATACTCAAAAAATCGGTGGGACATTTTCTTCATGTAACTATCCAACCTTTCGCTCAGCTCTTCGACCTCTCCATCCAGAATATGGATATCTTGCGATCGTACGCCCGGCACCGCATCATGCCTAACAATTGACAGTTGCGGATCCAAGTCCTGTATGTTTTGCTTCTGTGTATACAATGTCGCGAACGTCACAAGGTATGATGGTTCGGCGTCAAAATGTGTTACCTCAATGCGACCAGCGGAGTTTTCGAATCGCATTTGGCTTTTAATATTGCTAATATCATGGTACATGAGAATGGAGTACAAACCTATATCTCAGTCAGTGCTTCCGCGACTGAGCAGAGCTCCTTGAAACCTACCAATGGAATACGCTTCCAAGCGTGTCATAAGTCGAGTCCTGACACAACACTCCATCCAAACACGTGGATTTTGAAGGCTTCTACACTGAGAGCATGGGGTCCCCGGAGAACACTGTACCACCGATCTTAGCTATCAAAGCACACGGGGAATAACGAATCTATCACTCAATCCTTACTGTCTTTTTTAACATCCGGCACCGAAGGCAAGCGCCCATTTTTCGAACTAGTTGCACCTCCTTTCGGCGTTCCTCGGAAAAGGCGGAACGGTATCTGTGCTTAGTGACTGTGACTCGATGGAGCTCAGTAGAAACAGATGGCAATACGTCGTTTCGCAGATTGGTATCGGCAATGGGGCGCGAGTAAATTGCGGGGGATTGCATGTTGTCGGGTGATTGGGCATGAAATTCTGGTATATATTGCTACAAGATTGGCGTCAAAAACGGGACACCGAAACAAGGGAGAACAAACTTCGCTTTCGGAAGCTTACATCAGAATTCAAATGCGCAACTGGATCTTCTGAAACCATTTCATTTGCAGATGCCGCAATGAGCGAAAGTTGCGAGGAATGGCGGATCTCGGACGGAGAATCCGGTAAGGAAGAAGCAGATACATGGGCGGAGGAGCAGGATTCTTCTTCGCTCATCAAGAGCTGTGATGGCTGGGTTGACCATGCCGTGAAGTCCTTGTTGAAACCTGTATGTTATAATAGACATAATTAGCTGTCTCGCCATTGAGGATAAACTGGCCGACATCAATGCGAGCTCCCCAGGGAAAAGAGCTTACCGATGACAGCACTACTGGAGCTTTCTAATGCCGGATCGACGACTATGGTTTTCTGACCCTGGGCGGCTTTCGCTTGTCCAGTGTTGTCAGTCGCGCCAACTCGCCTGGAAGCTTCAGCAAGCACGTTCAAAGCATTATGTCCTCCAGTACTATTAAAAGTTGCCCTAGCAGCGTAAGAAAGATTATTGCCTCGCGCACGATCACTACGGCCATTTCCGAGAGATCTTTTGGAGACGGGTCCGCTAGAAGACAGCCCGCGTAACAAGTGAATCACGCGCTGTTTGTCGGTAAGGGAGATAGCTTGGCAGCCTTTTGTCAAATGACCCAGCAAACTATCTGGTCGGCCCTTGGGAAAATTTTCTCCGCATAACTTGCATGTATGCTCATAGCGATTGCTAGAGTCTGGTAGTTTATTGCCTCTATGGAAGAACTCGGAAACGATCGTGTTGGGCTTCCGTCCCATTCCAACAAAGGATAAGCACCCACTCGAGGTTTTGAAGGCAAGGTGGGAAGTTGATCATGTAAATAAAATGGAAGCAAGGATGCCTTCAAACTAAGCTATGAATCTTTGACTGGACACACTTGTTGCATCTGTCGCTAGTCAACAACACACAAACCAGGAATCTGAACTCCAGACAAAGTGCGAAATGAGAATTTTTGTGAAAATATTATGAGAAGTTCTTCTCTGTCAGTCATATAGTTATTGATTAGATAGGGAGAAAAGAAAAGTATGGATAGTAATGAATATCTTAGGCATGTATGTATCTTCCTGCTTACTTAGTTAGTTAGTTAACTACATAACTACTGTGTATTTACTCTGTAGCTGCTCTGAAAATCTAAATGCAAAACTGGCAAGAACCTGATGATTAACTACATAGTTATAACTAGGGAGTATGGAGTAACTACATAACTAACTATAATAAGTTAACACGCTGGAGTACTCCGTACTAGTTCACTAATTAGTTACACCTACTCCGTACATACATAGTATGTTAGTTAGTTAACTACATAAGGACGCCTCCCACCTGTGGGCAACGCCACAAGCTCCAATACTCGTAACTCACAACCTACCAACCATGTCCATCCTACAAGAAAAGCCCTGCACTCCGTAAACAGGCTAAAAATTCCTCCATTGATCTCCCTCAACCTGAATTACTATTAATTGACCTTTTGCGTCATACCTATTTTGTGTTTTATTTGTATAGTGTCCACTCCATCATAAGTCTTTTTTGATCTTCACTTGAAGACACATATCTATACCTCATATCTTCTCGTCATGGTCAATTTAGGAAGACTCAAATCACTGGACAGTCTGCATAGGCAATACATTTACGGTTATGTTGTGAGTTCATCTCGGGTCCCATTTTTGATCTCCATACTAAACACCACTTAGCCTCTATTACATGCATTATTATTAGTTTTGGAGATGGCAATTGCCCTGCGACTAGCTGCAAAATTCAACTCACATTATGCTGAGAGACCAGGTAATCCTCTCTCCCTGTCACAGGTCACTGACCTATTGTTCACTGACTATATTCCCTCCTGGTTAGTTTTGACAACTATGGTTACGAATGCTGTGAGTATTCCTGACACGCCTTCGAAGATATACCTTCGAGATTTAAACACTCAACATTGGATATGTTAGGTTCTTGGTGGAATAGCAGATACAGTTGCACAGTCCATTACAGCAATTCGCTCGCGAGTAAAGCTGAATCGCCGATTAAGAAGTTCCGGGGATGATTTTATGTCAATAGAGATACACGAGCTAAACAAAGAGAAACGACCGACGGTGGCTGAACTGGGATATTCCGAAAGGGTGCCTGCTCTCTTTGATTTTGAGCGACTTACTCGTTTTATGGCGTATGGATTTTTCATGGCTCCTGTCCAATTCCAATGGTTTGGCTTTCTCTCGCGCGTCTTCCCGACTACGAAGAGGCATGCAACTTTACCGGCATTGAAACGAGTGGCGATGGACCAGCTTATATTTGCTCCGATTGGTCTGAGCTGTCTAAAATTGAGTCGAGGACATTTCGCTAATAGATTCTAGGACTTGTTTGCTTTTTTACATTTATGACTGTCGCAGAAGGAGGTGGCCGACGAGCTGTTGCCCGCAAACTTCAGGATGTCTATATACCTACTCTAAAGGCCAACTTTATGCTGTGGCCATTGGTACAGATCCTGAATTTTAGGGTAATGCCCATTCAATTCCAAATAGTAAGTATCGCTCTCGTGCGTTTTCTTGGGGGTTAAATACTGATTATGTGAAAGCCGTTTGTGTCCTCGGTTGGCATTGCATGGACGGCTTATCTATCTCTTACGAACTCCGCAGATGAATGAGTCTGAACCAAAGTCTGAACCAAACATCGCTTATTGCTTCTACAATAGAACCGAGCATGTACTTATTTGAGACCTTCAGCAACTATTGACGATCTACTCGCCATGCTCTGGATGCTATTAATGAATATGGCGCGATTTTCATGCTGATCCATTGCTCAAAAGCCTTGTTTCGAGGTAGCTGCAATATCTGGTAGATCACCAAATTCCATCCATTCATTAGTGTCCAAGTCGATAAACTTGACAACTGCTCCCCAGAGCAATCCCGGACAAAGCGGAAGCATTCGTATTGGAAGTGAACAGCAGGTACCCGGAAGGAGAGGACTACACGGAAATCAGTAGAAAGATATGACATCGGCGTCTTTTAAGGCACACTCACCCGAATTCAAGTTCCGGGCATAAGCATAGCAGCTTTGTTTCATATGAAGTGGCAGCATCTTGTCTCATTGTAAATATAGAATTCTCGTCCACTGCTGCAGGGGCATGTGCAGAGTTTCTGGACGCAAACGACAAGGACGATTGCGTAATAATCTTCCGGCTATGCGGTCCCTCCCCAGAAGTTATAACCATCATCGCAAACCTCCTTATCCTGTCAGAACGGTTAACAACAAAAACGCCCAAATCAAACAATTCGCCAATATCAACAGAAATAGGAACCGAGAAAGATACAGCAATCCTATGCCAACTGAAGTACGATGTTCTTCTATTTGGAGAGGAAGAAGTGCCCATTTTCGGAACTGCCAGTTCATTTGAGCCTTCTGGAAGACTGCTAGGTCGATTATTCTGTTGCAATACCCGGCTAGGATTCCCGAATAGGGAGTTTGGGGGCAAAGGAAAATCAACATTGGCTTTCCAGTGCATTAAAATTTTTGGTTGACAATCCTTGGAAAACAGAACGAAAGCGCAGATGGAGATTTCCAGTGTGGACACTAGTGGCATGATTGATGAGGAATAACGGCCACTCCCATTGGGAATTAGCTTGAACATAAGTGTGACATCGTCTCGAGCGCGGCAAAATATTGGCACCTCGGATCCAACGAGCGGGCCGAACTTTTCCACAGTACCCTCTGACAACGAGAGTTCTACTGACTCGAATTTCACTTCAATGTTTGCGAAAGGGGCCACCTCAAGGTCCAAACTGGCTATCACACTAGCTCGGTTGGCGCAGGTGTTCAGCCGGGAATAGCGGAGCTTTGCGCTTGCCGCGTGAATGATACGAGTGGGAGTGTTGTGCAATGCCTGTGATACATTATCGACTTGCTCCCTGGTCTTTGCTGCAGGTGCCACACGTAGAAGTCTCGAAGCCGGAAGATACGGTTCTGTCGAACTTTGCAATGGGCAATAGATCAAAGGCTGAAAAACGTTGGCAGATGCGGGAGTGAGGCTTGATATGTATTCATCCTGGATGGCTTTATGTAGTCCTGTCGGCGGGCCTACCGCCGCGGATGCCATGAAAACCACAGAGGGCTGTTGGAGGCGTGTCCATGGGCGACCTACGCTCTGTTAGAAGCTGTAAGAGGATATTGTTCCAGGACTCACGCAAATAGGCATCTGATTTCCATATGACATATGCTTGATTGTGGATGCACTCCTCATTGTCTACTGCATTGACAATGATAAGAGGATCATCAGCATCTTGCATAAAACTAGAAAATATAAGTTCTTTTGTTGAGGTTGGTATGTCTTCGACATTGGGCTTTGAAGCCACCACATTTACCGCAAACACCTCTAAATTAACTGAAATACTTGAGAGTTGCAGTTTTAAGGTAGCAACATCTGTGCAGTCAACCAGTTGGAGGATGATATACACAGTCACAAGTTCATCTATCGGCCGATGATGAGTATGAGTGTGTGATTATAGGGAGCGCGAATTTCTCACCAAAGAAAAGCAAATCACGTTGTCGAATGATGGAGAAGGGCCATGTGGAGATTCCAGCACTCTCTGGCTTTTGTAAGAAGGACCTTAAGACATCCTCAAGGTCGATGTTCGATTCATAAGGAACGATCGTATTGATTGTTGCATTGGTTAGAAAGAGGTTGGCAGTCATGTTGAGATGGACTGAGGGTTGTCGGACTTGATTAACTAGTTAACTATTAGGTAGTTAGTTACTCAGAGAGTTGAGAAGGTTGAATTCTCCATTCTTTAATAGTTAGTTACCTTAGTTAAAAATTGAGCATAGGCTTTAGCAATAATTATAAACTTGATGTGATATGAACCTAACATAGCACTTTTCCTTTTAAATTATGCATTGAAATTATCCATCCACTTTAATTCCAGCTCTCACGAGAAAGTTTTGCACATGAGGAATTCACTTGCTTGAGAGCGCAGAAATTCCAGGCAAGTCTTTACCTTCGAGAAGTTCCAAAGACGCCCCTCCACCAGTAGATACATGACTCAATTTGGATTCGACCCCGTATTTCGCTGCGACCGTGGCAGTGTCTCCACCACCAATGATAACAACCTTACCTTCCTGGGCTGCATGTACTGCAGCATCGAGCATTTTCTTAGTCGCATTCGCGAACGGCTCCATTTCAAATACACCAGGGGGCCCGTTCCAGAGAATAGTTTGGGCTTCACTGATCGCTGTATTGAACAGCTCAATACTCCTCTCGCCGCAATCAAGACCCATCCAGCCATCCGGAATCCCATCAGCATCTGTAGCATTGCCGACCCTCGCATCAGCTGCAAATTTGTCGCCAGTGACAAAGTCAATCGGAAGGACAACATTCACGCTATTCTTCTTAGCTTTCTCCATTACCTCGTTAACAGTCTGGCTTCCAGCCTCGTCAAATAGACTGTTCCCAATATTCATGTTACTGATAACCTTCTTGAACGTGAACGCCATTCCCCCACACACGATAAGGCTGTTGACTTTGGTAAGGAGGTTATCAATCAATTGAATTTTGTCAGAGACTTTGGCACCTCCAAGAATTGCGAGGAATGGCCGCTGGGGTTTCTCAAGGACTTTTGCAAAATAATCAAGTTCCTTCTTCACCAAGAACCCTGACGCTTTCTGAGGTAAATTTATTCCAACCATAGAGCTATGGGCTCTGTGGGCCGTCCCGAAGGCATCATCTGAATAAAAAAGTTAGTTTGTGTTGGATGTTCATTTGATATGGCTGCGCTTACTGATATACACATCCCCCAATGCAGTCAATGCTTTGCGAAACTGGGAAACTTTGTCCTTGTCAACCTTGACCTTTTTACCCTCCTGATCTTTGTAGCTCCCTTCCTCCTCTGGATGAAAACGGAGATTTTCCAGAAGGATAACTTGTCCATTGCTGGCTGTAGAGACGGCTTCTTCCACCTCCCTTCCAATGCAATCATGAACAAATTGGACTGGTTTGCCAAGGAGCTTTTCCAACTCGGCTACAACAGGTTCCAAACTGTATTTCTCGTTGGGTTTGCCATCTGGCCGGCCAAGATGAGACATCAGAATAACCGATGTAGCACCATGGTCAATGGCATATTGGATCGTAGGCAAAGCACCGGTGATTCGCTGGTTATTTGTGATTTTTTTATTCGAGTCCAGCGGTACGTTGAAATCAACCTGAATTACCGATACTGTTAATAACAGATCACTCACGAACATATTTCTGAATGGTCACAAGGGGTAAATGCATGCTTTCACATACTCGAATCAAAACTCGTTTTCCTTGGAGGTCAACATCAGTGATGGCCAGCTTGTTGGACAAGGACATCTTTTGCACAACCCGTGTCCCGCTTCACAATCAAGAAAGAAAAATGGATGTTAAGTGCAATCTGTGAGGGATTCGGGCAGTGAAGAAAATGAGGACTTCCCAATCAGAGTGTGGACCTAGATGCACTTCTCAGTGATGCAGTTATTTCTTTTTACTGCAATATGTAGTAGGGTGTCGAAGGTGGGGTGAGACCGTGAGAGTGGGGTAGTTAACTAGGTAAATAGAAAAATGATGTCACCAATGTAAAATGTGCTCCCTGAAAAGACTTTATCGCAATATGTATTAACTCATAGCCTGCTGTAGAAACAAATCACAACAATACTTCATACATAGTACACATAAGCTAAAATCATTGAAAAGCAGAACAAGAAAAGGCAAAATGTGTGCAATATTGGACTTCGTACGCGATATGGAGTCCACAAAGCACAAATCATATGTTTCTGTCATCCTTCTTTCTCCAGATCCTTAGGACTTGGATCTCCAATCCCATCCTCATTTATTGCAAACAAACAATCACTTTCTGGCAAACATGGACTATCATAAATCTTGCAAATCCTGGTCTCTCCTCTCCCCTTTTTAAGACTTAAGCGTGTTGTACTCGCATGCGCAATTATGTTTCCTCCAATTGGCTTCTTGGGGTCGGGATTAAACATGGCGCTGGGCCCCCCATCAACTTGAGCAACAACTTGATTAGTTATGACGACAGCAACCCCAAATTCATCAGCAAGTCGTTGTAATGTGCGCATAAATCGAGCTAAATGGTTCTGGCGTGATGATAACTCTCCGCGACCGCAAAAATCGGTTCTATAAAGAGACGTCGCTGAATCCACAATCAAGAGGGAGAATCTAGTCTCACACATCATCTGTGAGGCTTGATTGAGTAGTTGGAGTTGGTGATCAGAGTTATATGCCCGAGCATATGCGACATTATCAAGAACTTCTTCGCCAACAAGGCCATAACGTTGGGCCACTGCCAAGAGCCGAACTGGTCGAAATGTTCCCTCTGTATCGATATACAAACATTTCCCTTCTCCGCCACCCATATCAAACGGCAGTTGGCAAGTGACCGCTAATGTATGGCAAATCTGGCTTTTTCCTGTCCTAAATTCCCCAAAGATTTCCGTTATTGACCCAGTTTCTATTCCTCCAGCGAGTAAAGTGTCCAGTTGTTTAGACCCTGTGGTAATACATATCAAATCAGCTCTTCGGGCATGCATCTCTGTAGCTGTTGTGAATCCCATTGGAATGATTCTTAATGCTAGGACAAAGGAAGAATAATAAAAGAGATCAGCAAACAATGGCTCTGATGGTTTTCATAGGTGGAATGTAACCTTCAGCCAACACCTTCGCAGCCTTCTGCTCTGATATTCCCTTGATTTGCTCCAACATGCGCTTCGGCCTGTATTTTTATCGGTATGTCAGAAGCTGCAGCACATAAGCAGCCAAATCAAAATGCATCCAAGGAATGGGAGTTTGAAGAGCATACGTGTATGCCACCGCTTCAACCGTATGGTACCCTCCATCAATCAACAGTTTAATGTCCCGTGAAGTGATACCATTGATTCCCTACGACAATAAATCAGAATTCCATCATTTGACGGTGATATATACTAGGAGAATACTTGTGATAAAATGTATGGACGTACCTCAAGGGCAAAAAGCGGAGTGGGTGCTCCAGGAGCAGTACAATTCGCATTTTCAGAATCATCATGAGGTTCGTCAGCCACTCCCATCTTCAACTGAATATTGATGTTTGTGGGAAATTGTTGGGTCACAGGTGGGTGCAGGTCATAATGGAGAAACACCAAGTATTACATTACTCCGTAGTTAGGTAACTATGTAGTTAGTTAGTTAGGTAGTTAACTGGTTAGTTATGTAGTTAGGTAACTAAGTTAGTTAGTTAACTAGTTAACTAACTAGTGGATTCTCCGTACACAGTGTTCCATACCAACAAGCTCCTCAGCTGTCCCATAAACAGCTGCTAAGTACATTACTGCAAACCTGAGCTTATGCGTTTTCCAATGGGCATGTCACTATCACATAAGTGGCATATATTGTGACTTGTCCCTTTATTTCCTTTATTAATTATTTTGCTTTGAAGAAAGAACAGAAATGCTGAAGATTTTCAAGGAGGCTAAGGTCAATGTTAGACTTAGCACACCAGAGCCAAGGGTCGACATATCAGTTCCATCACCGCAAAGCCCAAATGGTCGAGTTCAGCTGTCATGCGAATGTTCTTCATTTGATGCAACGGTAATTCAAGATGAGGATACCTTTGCGACCGAATTCCTAGCCGCTCAGGGTTCTATCTATTTTCGCAAATGTAACCAATACCCGCGGTGCATACTCTGGAGAGTCGTCAAGGGCAACCGCCATCTCGAACTTCGTTCAGTTGATCTGACAAAAGGCATACATGAATCTCAGGAGGCCGTTATTACGCTGCGATTCGAGTTTCCTGATGTTATTATACCTCATGGTGTTGCTCTGGCAGATCGAGAGGATCACGGTACACTCGATATCTTTGTGATCACAGCCGCAAGGCAATTGTATACACTCGAGTTGCGATCCTTTTTCTTTCTGGATGGAAGCCAAATAGACCAGAATGTAGCCAATTGGTGCAAATTTTACCGGCCCACGCCATTGAGCTTCACGCACCCTCATCGTTTACATGCGGCCAGTGCCTTGGAACTGCTTATATCGCTTCACAGTGGTGCATTACTGCGTCTAACAAGGAAATCGGGTGACGATGGTAAGATATTCCGTAGGAATCTGAATTTGATACCCTGTTTTAAGTCACTGATAAGAAGTTATATATACAGGTTCTAGCTGGTCCCTCATCACCCTCGACGAAAGACCGTGGGGGGCTTCCTTGCGTGGGCTGGTTAAATGGAGAAATTCGAACTCTATTCAATATGATGGCAAATTCCTGGACCCAAATACACCTACTGCTATCGTCACCACATCCGATCAGGCTTTTGCTTTCATCGTCGGTTTGAATCATTCGCTCAGAGTCTGGAATTTGGCTAGTCATCGATTGGTTGCTTCGAAAGATCTTTTGAACCGGAAAACGCCGCAACGGGATATCTTACCGGGGACGCTCAATCCCAGTGAACACGCTTTTATTCGAGTAATCAGTGCTGAGAGGGCTTTGCGTGGGAGTATGTATTACTTAATAACATATTCACCATACGATGATGGCCAATTCAAATTTTGGGCTGTGAAAGGCAGTCTAACCGGCCAATTGGAAATTGAAGATCTTTTTCCTGACGCCAAGTATAAGGCTGTGGACCCTGACCCTTCAGGAAGCCTTTTTTGGACTGTCGTCGACTTTGAGATTACGTCTACGGACCAAGGGAGAAACATGATGTTGTGGGTGTTATGGAAGAGTAATACGTTCTATCAGCTATACTGCATACGTTTTGACTTGTTGGATTTGCCAAATGTATGGTCTAAAAATTGGACCAGGATGGCATTAGAGCTCCACGCGGAGCTTCCACCGACCCTTTTACAGCCTGTTATGGCGGATCCCACTGACGATTGGTTGGAATTCATTTTCACCCCGGGAAAATACCCCCCTGCAGTGCTTGGAGCAGCTTTGGCAACCTTCTCACAATCTATCCAACGCCACGGAGTACAACGCTTCCCGGAAGAGCTGGACTACTTGCAACAGCGTATTTTCTATGCCATCCAAAATTCTGTGACTCTGCGAAAATCCCCAGGCGAGACCATTGACTTTTCGCGGTATTGCAAGGATTTGGACGCGGGTTGGCGTCAATTCTGGCACATAGCTGAAGGACTCAACAAACGGAGATTTGAAACGATTTCACTGGCATATGATCATCATTCTAAGCTTCCCTGGGTACTTTTCACTGACGCTTGTGCTTCGGTTCGAGAATGCAGTAGCACGGAGATCCTCTTTCATAATGAAGCTAGCGTGGTCCACAGCAGCTTGCACCTCGTGGAGAGGGATTGGCTGCATCGTAATCTAGTATTTGAGTTAGGGGATCACCCAGATGAGTCCGCGAGATTGATCAGCTTAGCAGCCTCATTTCGAAAGACGCTGACACCCGAACTTATTCGAACCTGTCGTACCGCGTTGAATACCGAGCTCTTTATGGAATCCTCGCTTTCCGCAACTGAACGGCTTATAGCTTTCCATAAACGTTGTGGACTTGCCGATCTTTTGACGGATAGCATGCACGCCATTGTTTACACAAATATTAAAAACTCCATCGGTCTTGGCAGGTTATGTACTGACATTTTTTTCGCCATTATTGCATCTATTCCTCCTGGATTCTCTGGGAAGGATTCAGGCCTCTTATCAACGAAATTTGGACGCGCTGTTACCATGGGGGGAACAACGGAAAGCATTTGTCTTACCAAACAAATATTTTACGACTTACTATTGCTTACTGTTTTCATTGAAATAGAACTGAACTCTGAAGAAATCGTGGAGTTCAATGGCCCTGAGCTATTCGTCACGCTTATTAGGTTACTTCGGGAGTACGAAGTCCTAAACTGGCTGGTGTCGAAAACCCGCGTTTCCCTCGGAATCTGTATTAACAATGGCGTTTCCGATACAAAGCCCGCGACTATGTCGAAAGTCCACCTATCAAGGCCTCCCGAGCGTCGAGCATCTATCCTGGAAGACCTCTTCGCAATCCATATCAAACCACGCGCCGCTGTTGACGTCTCTCAAATGTATACACTAACCCAGCAAATTCGCGACGTTGTCTCCTGGACCACGAGACAGGGTGAAGTTTCATTGGAGAACGTCTCAGTCTTTGTTCAGTGCGATTTGATTGCTCGTGGCAACATTGACCTTGCAACGGATTTCTTACGCTTCCAACCGGACTCAGGTTGGTCTACTTATGTAAAGGGACGCCTATATCTAGCCAAAGATGACTTTGATGCGGCTGCAACCAACTTCCAAAGAGCATCGTATATGTTGTGTAAGTATAAGTTTCTGCTATTCGAGACGCAAAGACATACTCATTTCTCTGGGAATTCTAGCCTACGGAAAGCCAATCGGGGATTTACAAGAAATGTCATCCAAACTTATCGATGTAGTGTCGACAAACAGCTTTTACAATGGCTTGGCCAATTATTTTCTCCACATCATGGGCCTTTTTGACCAATATCGGTCATCTACACCTGTCGCTCATTACGCTATCCTTTCTTTACACGCTGCTGAGACCAATACGAGCAAAGTTGAGCAAAATCCCGACTTGCAGTTGGATGTACTATCGCATCTATTTCATGCCCACTTGAAGACTTATCATTTCGAAGAAGCATATATAACTCTTTCAAAACATCCGGATCCAGCTTATCGTCAGTCAGCTTTTACATCTCTTCTCGCGGCCATTATCACTAGGTGTGGATCGAGCACGGGAAGTTTCGAAAAGATCCTGCAGATTTCGTTATCCCTTGGCCCTGGGATTTGTTTTCAACTAGATGAGATTCTCGCATCATTTAGCCAGAAACAAACATGCGCTGATTTGCGCTTTAACAAAGCTAATTTAACCGCCAGTTCGGAATATCTTTCTACATTGAAGGCAATTCTCATTGCTCGAAACGACCTAGAGGGCGCTGCAAAGGTGTCATATCGAAAACTTTGTCAATTACGCGATGCAAGGAATGACCACTGCAACTCCGCACGTAATCACGCCTTAGGGACAACAAACCGAACATCAGAGGAAGATGGTAAAATCTTTGAGAGCGTGGAACTTCTCAATGAACTGCTGTCGCTTATCAACTTATTAGTCATGATGGAAAACAATGACGCTTATATCCTAGTTGATGAAGCTCAGTTCACATGTCGCAATGATGATGGGGCTAAAAGCGCAGATAATTATTCAACCCCTAATTCCTTGACTTATGGCCCAACGATCTCAAGAAAGCCTCTAACAACCAATCCAGATGGTTCATCATTCTCTGTAGCGAATTCCGAATCCGCTGCCCTTATGCTCGATGCAACCAAGTCCGAGGTCAGATCTGGGAGAGTCGGGTCTGGGTGGTCCACAGGCGAACTTCGTTCAAAGCAAGATCCGACTTCCCGATTTATAGTTCTCACACTGGATGATCTGAGACATGAATACCAGCTGGAATTAGACAAAACATGCAGAATTCAAAATGGGGATTGGGAATATGGTGAATTATGACACACTGAATACCATGGCAGTCAATGAGGAACTAAAATGGGATTGAACACTGGTTGGGCTTAGCATGGACGAACATAATGTCTTGTGACTTTCCTGGTCTGGATAGAGAGGTAGAAGAATCATGTATGTATTTTGCACGCATACATACATGATTCCACTGACTGTACTATGTACCCAGATGCACCATGATTTGATTTCAACTACATGAGCAAGATGAATTTGTTGTATGCAAAAGACATGGAAATTCTTAGCACATCAAAACAGCAAAATGCACTACTTTGCAGCTGGAGATTCATATGACAACTTGTGTTTTCTTAACAGTCATGCTATCTGAAGAATTCTAGATTATGAATTTCTATACAGTCTGACTCAGGCTTTCTTCTCATAGTAATTTTGTAGTCAATTGATTCAGTTTCAAATTTGAGTATGATACCAGATTTATGTGAACAAGTGCAGAAAATGACATATTTGAATTGTTCTTATCATACACAAACATATCCTCAACTCTGATATAAGCTATATGTACTATGTGGTTGTTGAGAAAAACACAAAAAAACACAGGTTGTCATCCTGATCTCAAGCTGCAAAGTGGTGCATTTTGCTGTTTTGATGTGCCAAGAATTTGTTGTATGCAAAAGACATGGAAATTCTTGGCACATCAAAACAGCAAAAATGCACCACTTTGCAGGTTGAGGTCAAGATGGTAGTCTGTGTTTTCTTGACAATCATGCTATTTGAAGAATTCTAGATAATGAATTTCTATACAGTCTGACTCAGACTTTCTTCTCATAGTAATTTTGTAGCTAATTGATCCAGTTTCAAATTTGAGTATGAAATCAGATTTATGTGAATAAGTGCAGAAAAATGACATATTTGAGTTTTTCTTATCATACACAGACATATCCTCAACTCTGATATAATTTATATTCTGTGATTGTTGAGAAAACACAGATTGTCATCTTGATCTCAAGATTCTCAACCCGCAAAGTGATGCATTTTTGCTGTTTTGATGTGTCAAGAATTTCCATGTCTTTTGCATACAACAAATTGCAAACAGGGGTATATTAACAGTATTGACACCTTCGAAATGTATCATGAGTTGATGCCATTTTGTTGTATTATAATTTATTCTGGTATCTGGAGTGAAATTGACCAACACCCCTGCCATTTTGATGATATTATCACCAGCTTGATATTGGACACATGGTAGGCACTATATCCAGCTTCCCATTTACATACAGTCTCCTCAGCTATCACAGTTTTGAAACCATCTGGGCATCTAGATCAAATTATTCCCATTTAGTGATTTTTTAAAGCCACTTCTTGCATTCTTGGATCCTGCCTTTACCCCTGCCTGAGAACAAATTCCTCTTGCTAATAAACCATTATGTGATTACTACATGATACAATTTTAAATAAAGAGACACTCTGTACACCACAATTGCTTTTGTTCCACCATCACAGGTTACATTGCATCCAGCAGAAGTCTTGCTGCTACACTGTTGATTCTCTGAACACCTTCTTTTTCTTCTTTCCTCATGTTCTTAGGGGAATCAGCCAGCATCAACAGCATTTGCTTGTGTTCTCGCAAAATGCCTATTAGTTCTTCCCGTTTCTGAAAATCAGTGGTTTCCACCAGAGCAACCACAACAAATGGATTCAGCCGTACAGCCCATGACATCACATCCTCCTTGATATACTCATAGAGAAGAGCATGGAATTCCAGAGGGGGGTGTGTCTTCTGCACACTTTGCAATTTGGGATTGTATCGACCGCCTTGCACTAGCGATTTTAACATTCGCCCAACACTCGATGTACCCATGGTTTCCGGTTTGGATTTAACAGTCGCTGCAACGGCGGCTAGTGCGGGCCCTCTATCACCTTTGGCACTGAAAAGAACTTCCGTAATACATCGACAACCAGAACTGGTCTCTACAAGCAATTCTGCACTTGAAGTGATAAACGAGAGCATCGTAGGTGATACTGCGCTGATTAACTCATTTCGGCGGATAGCTGGATCCTTCTTAGAGGTTCGTGACCTGATTTTGCAGACCTCCTCTAAGATTTCCTGATCGGTATCATTGAGCAGCCATGATAGCTTGTCGGCCCCGAAGAGATAAAGCAGAGGGATCCGGTGAGAGACATGATTCACTCGGTGGAGCAAAATATTATGACGTTCAGCATCAGTGAGATTCTCACCGAGTAGCTCTGGGAAAACCAGCTTTGCTGTGAGCTTCGTATCATCAATCACCTCGTAGGCCACAAGGATAATGTTGTGACCGTGCACATCTTCCGACAGAATCGAGATTGAATCGCGATACATTCTGAGCAATGTTTTTCTGTCCTTGGCATTCGAGTATGCAAGAGCTAGACACATTAGTCTCGATCCGGATTTCGTGAATGCTAGATTTTTCACTAAATTTCCATCATCGTCTCCTTTCAGCAGCTCCAGGAATTCTGTCGCTTCTACGCTATCGGGTTTCGTATTGAGGAAGTACTGCAGCATTGCATCATGAAGTATTGTGAATCCCGTTGCCTTTTTTTGGATAAGCAGATTGATGAACTCAAAGAGATGTTGCATGACAGGGGTCCTTTTTTCCGGGTTTTCTTCCAGTATTTGCGAGAGTTCAGCAGTTTGGCGTAGAGGATAGGAAGTTTTAAATATGGCGAATTCGGGGCCATACCATTCACGCAGCAGCATATGTTTTTGCGCGGATGTCGCTGCCATTCGATATATATCGTCTAAAATCCAAGATGCCTCTGAGTGCCTCATTAGTTTCCTAACATTGCCGTAGAACTCAGGGATAATCATGTCTCTGATTATCGGGTCCCCGTGGACAACAAGTTTAGCAAGTAAAAATTTGCCATACTTGCTTTCTGCTAAATCTCGATAGGTCCCTTTCAACTCCAGGGCAATAGCCTTGCGTTGTTCGGGGGTGCCGTACTTCAAGGCTGTTTGAATGACTCGTACAGCATCGTGCTTAAACACAAAATCGTTTACACGGCCTGTGATGATGCCATAAAGTTCTGCCACCAGCTGCTTCCGTTCGTCTCGAGGGACATGGGATTTCAGACGCAATCGTTCCCATAATTTCTTCGTCCTATTGATCATGTACGTGTTTGGTTTGGCTAGCTTCCGCTCATGAGTTAGATATTTACGTTTCAAAAGAATATCCTTCGAAGCGCCTACCACGCACATCTTAGTTAGCAATGATGCTCGGGACATGCATGGGGTTTCGAAAGCCACACCTTTGCTGGATCTGTTTCCGCCAGTGCCTGCCCTTTGTTTTGGTGAATGCTGTACTTCATTGGATGTCCTAGTTGGTCTATTCTCCACAGGTAATCTGCGGACACCAAAAAACTCATCTGGCGCGGAGCTACACTCTGCTTGGGCACTCAATTGATTGGTGCCCTCCTGAGGGCTACCAATAGTCGTAGCATTGAGTTGTGTCTTCTTCAGTTTGCTTCTTTTTCTGGCATCTCCTTGAGTAAATTCAACTGTACGTTTGACTCCGGACATTGTGGGCAAGATGGTTCATACTTGTAGTCTTAATAGATTGTACCGCGCAAAGTAACTATAAGTTGAGAAAAAGTTTTCTCCTGTTACTGATTACATAACTAAGTATGTTACCTAAAGGAGAACATGGTAGGGTTTAGGGCTTGTCTTTTAAAATTCGCGCTTGCCAAGCCCTGTTACTAGTTACTGGTTATTTAACCTTCTATATACTCCGTACTCGGTAACTACATACTAATGTAGGATGTAGTCACCATCACCACCAAGTATGCCCTTAAATGGACCGTCCGCTTTATGAAGTACTCTGTGCAGATTTGAGCAATTTTCAACCATGAGGAAATACTACCCTATCCCTTCCCTCGCTGAAAAGCCGGTATTAGAAGGCCGTTGCTTATCCTGCCAGTTTCTCCGCCAGAAGCAGTCCACTCGTCGCACCTCCACCTTCAAATGCACCTCACAGAAAGAGCAGAGTATTTCAAATCCACAAGTGGCATCAGGGCCAAACATTGACCCCCAAACTAATGGCTCCAGTCCTAAGCCACTTACACATCCTCTGGGGTTGCCCTACCCGCCGGAAATCGGGCAACACACAGGGATTGATAGGCGGACGCTTTGGCAACGCAAGGACGAGTTTACGAGCCGCGAAAAGCAAATAGAACGCCGAATCCGTCTGTATGTATGGCTCACATTTTTTTCGATACCTTTTTTGCCTTTTAATTTACAATAAAAGGAATTGACTGGTTTTCAACGTTTAGCGCCAAAGAATTCTCAAAGCCATACTTTCGTGAATGGACCAGGATGCGCTACCACAAAGGCAAAACTTTCTTATCAAACCCGCGTCTGTTTAAAGCCGACAAAGCACTTTACTTTCCAAATCTTTTCGGGCGCACACTAGATCGATTGAATCCATTAAAACATACTACTCCAGTGCTTCAAGGCAAAGTATCCGTGGTTAGCATATTTTCAAGTCTCTGGGCGGAACGCCAAGCGGCTTCCTTTGTTGGATTGAAGCAAAATTCAACGTTGCATCGGATGATTCAAGAAGCAAATGCAATTGCACAAAAAGTAGAAATCAACGTCGAAGACAACTGGCTGAAGGCACTACTTATACGTAGCTTCATGGGAAGCATACGGCGGAAGCTGCCAGAAGCACAGCACGGAAGGTATTTCCTTGTGACAACAGGGTTTACCGATTTTTTAAAGGAGCAGATTGGGGTTATGAACGGAAAGGTTGGATACGTCTATCTCTTGGATGACGCCTGTCGAATCAGATGGGCCGGAAGCAGTGTTGCTACCCCTGTTGAGATGGAAAGTCTCAATAATGGGCTGCGGAGGCTAATCGAAGAAAAGCGGCGGACCAAAGTTACGGAAGAACGTGATTCTAAAACTCGCCAAGTTGACACAGTGGAAACGTGATCATATTGCAGGATTGAACCGATTAGGGTTTTTCAAATGTATGATACATCTCGGGAATAGGTGAAGAGGCACACGCAAAACTATGGGTAATATCCAACAATTGTACTGCCAAATTAGCGGGCTAATGACAACACACCAGGTCTGACCATTGCGTAGATTTCCCGAACGCAAAATTGTCAGAATAGGATGTGCGTACCTCGGCTGAAAGTTTGTAATTTCGTTGGTTCAGGACCTTTGGCATATTAAATGCTCTTTTCCAGCTTATATTGGAAGTAAACAATGTCACCGAAAAAACAGCAACACCAGAAAACAAATACCTATGAAAATCCCGAGAATAAGTCCGTCTCTCCTTCTTTTAGCTCCAATTTTGCTTATCAGCGAGTTCACACCGGGCACCTGACTAGCTGCACCCATAATCCTGCGGTTTATGCTAGCCAGAGTTTCCCTCTGCAACAGGAAATTATTGTTGACAGTATATGCCTGGCTGAGGACACTATCTATCACATTGTGGCTATTATCAAGCCGTCCTCTCTCTTCTAACATGTAATCTGCCTCAGGCGCGCCCGGATTCGACGCGCGGTAGCTATTGATATCGAGTCGGATATTAGAAAGTAGGTTCACACGATCACGAGTCTCAGATATGGCATTTGTCAGGCGTCTAAGTTCCCGTTGATGTTCATGGAGAACTGCACGATGCCGGGATAAATTGTTTTGCTTGAGAGCAGAAGCAGTAAGAGCGGATTCGGAATCCAAAAGCTTTGTTAGTTGAGAGATTAAAGATTCCCGCTAGTAATAATAATTAGCAAAATGGGTTAAATACAGTTTTTGAGGTCAGCCGTACACGCTCAAGGAGGTCTTTTAGTTGTGCTTCGATACGCCGCTCTTCTTCTGATGGCTTGATGGGAAGTTCAGACACGGAAGCGTATTGGGCGTAGCTATGAAATAACGACTCAGTCTATTTGGTCAGTAACTAATTTCTGTGATATAATCCTCTTTCAGGAGTCTGTACCTGAGTCTCAAGTGAACGCGCCTGTTGACGTAGTTGGGCCCATCCACTGCCGATTGAAGAGGCCATTTTATTAGTTGACAAGATCTTCGTAAAAGTAATAGTTACTAAAAAGCTGGGGGTAAACGTAGACGCTGCTATCAATATCCCACAGGACTGCGATCCATGAGATATCAAGGCATGATTTAATTCCAGTAGGGAGCTCAAGACATCTGTATGTATCCTGGAGGAGGAATTAAGCTTTATGTGATGCACCTTCGTCATCATGCCGGGACCGCCTGCCCGACACCGAAGATCACGTGGAAACCCTCGGCTAATTACCCTATGTAGTTAGTTACATAGGCAATTAGGTAATTCCTCCACATGAGGTCCAAAGTTATCTGAAAAAAAACCCTAGTCTCGCAATAAGACTGCGACGCCAACAACTTCGAGTCGACATTTACACGACAACCAAGGAGCTTGCTCAAGATGGTATGTGAGAGTTGAATTTCTGAAATGTTCTATATTGCTAACGACTATTTATAGTCGACCGCCAAGGTGAAAACCGGCCAGCTTTGGGGCAAAAACAAGGACGAGCTTATGAAGCAGCTTGATGAACTTAAGACAGAACTGGGCCAGCTGCGCGTTCAGAAGATTGCTGGTGGTGCAGCATCAAAGCTTACCAGAATGTTCGTGGGAACGTCATTGAGGAATCTTGAGTTGAAATCACTCTACTTGAAAATCCCGGAAACTGATTAAACGAACTTGGGAATATAGCCATGATCTTCGCAAAGCCATCGCGCGAGTACTCACAGTTATCAATGCGAATCAACGTGCTCAACTCCGACTTTTTTACAAGAAGAAGAAGTATCTTCCTCTTGACCTCCGACCGAAACAAACTCGCGCTATCCGGAGAAGACTCACGAAACACGAGGCTTCGCTCATAACAGAAAAGCAACGGAAGAAACGAATGCATTTCCCTCAGCGCAAATATGCTGTCAAGGTATGAAATACCTCTTATGGCCTTTTGTTTATGGTGGCAACTAATTGGATTATGGCACTAGGCTTAGATTGGGCGTATTGCTGGGGAGTATTGTTTATTGTGAGACTATGTTGCAACATGTACCTAGGACGATGCAGTCAGCAACAGTCATGAAATTTCATTTCGAGTGACGAATTATTTAATTCCGTGTGCTTATCTTTGAGTCATGTCAATCTTGGGCGTGGTCCATTCTAATGCTATGGAATACAAACTCGACCGCTGGCCCCACATTATCGCTACCTGGGAACTTGTCTACCAGATCATATCTTCAAACTGACCCACTCATAACTGCAAATATGCTTGATTTTATTCCTAAGAGAAGTTTTTGTTTTCAGTTTGACTCTGGTTTCTATACTTGAGCACCTTTTCAGGACTCCCTCACAGATCTATCTCTGTTCTTGGCACAATAGCGAGCTAAGTACGCTAACCGCTGATTTGGAATGCCTCGATCAGCGATGTGCTTTCCGCGCCGCCGCTCAGCTAGCAAATCGCGCCTGCAAATCACCCAGAAGATGTTTTGTGTGGTGTTGGGATGCAATATGTCTTATTCAGGCCATGAATCTCACCTAAAAGTTTTCTTCCGACCGTTTCAGCATGTCGAAAGTAGATTTTGTGAAGAAACCTGCTGTTGGCATGAAAATGCCATTTCTCAGGTGCTGACCGAGGTCTGTCCCGAAAAGACATTGGTTGAGCATGGTCACTTCTATCGTTCGATTTCCACTCGCAAATCTGGAAAACCAATAGAAATAGTGCCTGGGGGAAATGGTCATATTATGCGTCAAATTCCAGTTATATCGAAATACCCCTTTGTAACGTGGGCCGCTGTGTGTTAACGCTTCACCTTTATATCCCTGTGAAGCTGTGGTCGACATTCAATGATTATATCAACGCTCAGTAGTATACCTTTTTCCCTGTGTGGAATCATCGAGCGGATAGAGTAACAATCCACAAAGCCGACAATCCAAACTGGTCAGTATTCCCAGGAGCCGAAAATTTTGTCTTAACTGTGAACTTGATTACAAGGCAAATACATCAAGCAAGACCCAGGAAATTATTCTCAAATATCCGAATTCTGACCTGAGACAATACGAAGTTTTTTCGAGTTCAATCATACATGTTATATATTCAAACTTTCCAGCCTGGGATCAGTGGTGCATTATTCATGCCATCTACATTTTCCATAGTCCACATAGCTCCGCAGAGACATGTCCGCAAAACAACTGTTTTCACAAGCAAGCGAAAAAGAGCAAGAGACCTAGGTGATGTCACATCTTCTGAAAATGCACAGCACCTAACACATCGTCTTGCTGGCTGAGTTGACTTTCTGTGCGGTTCATTGATCCTCACTATGGTCTTTCTGAGAATATCCACCTCATTTTGCCTCGCGAACCTTTTTGTCAACATATCATCACCGATTCCTAGCCAACTGTAATCCCATGTACATAAACGAAGAAGGTCAACATCTGGTCGGATTAGAGACATAGTGTTGTTCAAGATAGTCACAACGGCTGGTTGCAATACGGGTGGAACGCTGCCAGTGACGAGTAAATCTCGCTCTGGGGCTGCCCGATCACTGTTACCAAACCCGGCGCTCTGGTAGGTATATTTGATAACGTTATCGATACTTAGAAGGAACTTCTCGTAAACGTCTACTCTTAATGGTGACTCTTCGATAAGGGTTACCGTCCTGGCATATATCTCAAAACATTCGTTACTGAGGTTTGGAGCGTTCCGAAAACTGCTCGGTATCCCGCGAAGCCCGCGGCATATATATTTGAGGAAAGAACGAGGAATGCTTGAGAGAATAAGAAGCACCGAAAAGAACTCGAAATTTTTATCTTAGACAGACGGTCAGCCGGATTGTTTGAATCCTAACGCGACCAAAGAAATATGAACTCACTGGACTGGTCCCCTGACTGCGCATCAAAATTCGAAGCTATTTCAAACAAGTCGTCGATGAGGTACTTGGCCAGATCAAGCGCCCACTTTACATTTCCAAAAATCATCCGCAATATGTCTAGATACTCAAACATATATATCAGTTGCCATTCTTGGGAGCAATATTTCATTTCAGGATCCCATACCTGGCTCATGACACTCGGAGTCACCGCCAGTTTTGTTAAAGTGGAGGAAATATGCAAATAAGATTGAGATCTGCCTCAACTGCAGCGTACACCAAGGCACAGCTGCAGCAAGATTACGCGGTTGAAACCGTCCACAGAATCCCAGAGCGGCTTGCATGCTGAAACATTTTTGGATATATGGATTGTTCATCAGTTTATCCTGCTCGATGGTAAAATCAGCATTCAAGGATAGGGCACGATAGACTTCACTAATAAATGTCTTTTGGGTGTCTAGAAGCAATTAGTAGGAGGCTGATAAGGAAGAAGCAAATATGGCAATTACCAGCAGTGAGATGTCGCATGGCAATCATCAGGATATCGTCACTGCTATTATCATTACCGCAGGCCCTGGCAAAAGCCAAAGTAAGGGCCGCAACGGCGGCACTAAACTTTTCTGTAAACCAAAAATATTAGAAGACTCCAGCCAATTCGTATGGTCAACAGTACCATCATTATACAATCCATTTTCTATTCCAAATGAGTGTTCCATAGCACAAACTCGCAATTCGTAATCCCCATTCAGTATAGCAGTCAAGCAGCCATTGGGCGAAAATGAAATACAAATTGCTGTAAACAAACGTCAGCAAAGAGGTCGGAAATACGTCTGGTCACGCACCTAATCCATCGTTAGGAAAATTGAACCCTGCCTGAGGCATAGATGAGACGATTGTAAGATCATCAGCATCACTAAGGGAAATCATAGTTTTCGCGTCAAAAAAAGATGTGTTGCCGCCATCGAAGGTCAGTGCCACAACATTTCCGGCTTCAGTGTAATCGATAGAAAGCACAAATCTATCAAAATATATATCATCCTGCCTGAGAAGCTCTGTCTTAAGCTTAAAGGATAGATCAGTAGATGCAATTACTTCGGCTCCGCCGTTATGAGCTTACCGTCAACGGTTGTATAGGCCTTCCCGGTAGTATTTCATCAAAGCAGCCATGGAGGCTTTGACCTGCGGCCTCTAGAGCCCAGCGAACAAGGACGCTAGAAGGACCGTTGAGTTGTTGTTGCATTGGAGCAGAAAAGGCCGCTGAGATATAATGTTCAACAGCCCCTCCTCCAGAGCTATTTGAGGATGTCGAAAATATTTCAAGGTGAGTGAGACTGAATACAGAGTTGAGAGCAGAGGTTGAAGGGTCACAACCGTCGACATTGTCCCCAGCTTTTTGAAACACATCCTTGAGGACTTCAGTTTTAATATGATTGACCTGAACAGCTGGTATGTGGGAAACCTTTGACCCTGGTGGCCGCTGCTGTGCTGTATCAGTAGCAGTCGTCTCCCATTTAATTTGAAGTCGATAGACACAAAGCCTGCCCTGTGCAGAGTATGTCGCTATTAAGATAGTACCCCCTGTTTTATCATAATTGATAAGCGTGATAGCTACATTGAGGAAACGAGAACAAACCTTGAGACGGGGCTAGCGCAGCATGCGTCAAAACATCATCCGAGCGTGCAACAGTCTGCATTTCCACATGTATTTCATTCCACCTGGGATCTTGATTCTGGAACAATAGTTTGATATAGCCGGATCGAGTTACGCAGACCAAAGCGGATTTGTTGAATGGATGGAATGGACCCAATGGTCGGCGAGCATATCGAGAATATACCCACCGACTATTTGTTTTGGTCGCTGTGTGAAATGCATGAACCTGAAGTTATATCTGAGTGTCTGCATGCCAGCTTGTATGTTTAGAAGGGACTCACCGGACGGTTCACACGGAGCCACATCAAGCCGACTGGCTGATTCCCATCATCATCGGAATCAATCACTGTTGGGCGTGATACGGCAAATACATTAAGCGCAATCGATACAGATACCGTCAAAATCCGACCGCAAGAATCCACAATTGCGAGATCGGATCCCGTTTCATGCCAACAAAGATGAACGAAGATATGACCATTTTGTGATTCTGCAATTTGGGAGCAGGTCTTTTCATCACGTAGTGACCATGTCCCGTCGTCTGACTTGCAAAAGATATTTCGTAGAAGTACCTTTTGCCCATCATGCGATATATAGGCGATCCCTCCGAGCTTTGACCAGGCTACTTTCCTATTGGTGGATCAGCTTCAATCAAAAATCGCAGTCTGTCAAATCCAGCAAAATATGAATCAATATCGACAAAACATACCGACAGCAACCAGAAAGGTGAAGTTCGTCAAGCCTCTGAGACAATCCTTTCAATATTGGTGCCGGAGTTGCGAGACCCAATTCCAGAGAATTCGTGTCCCCAAAAAGATCATCCACATCGATGCTGGTGTCCATGTTGAGGAACAGCGTAAGCAAGCATTCCTCTCTATGCAGGCATTACCACGAGTACATTATAGCTAAATTCTTTGATAGAACCTAGACTGAATATCACTGTCGTGCAGAAATGTCCAAACATAAAATTAGCACCCGCTTGTCAAATTGAGCTCTCTGTCATTCAGCACGCTATCAATGAACAATATGTATGTACATACACACATACATACATACAATACTAGGTATGTAGATACTTTTATGTTGGCAGTAACATCACCAGGAGCAGGAATTCATACATTCCCTATTGCAAGGTGAGGGAATGCTCATCTAGACTCATCGACAGAGTAGCTACACATTATGTATGTAGTTACTTCATACGGAGTACAAGGTGCATGTATACATACTAGTTGGTTACATTAGTTAGTATGGATGTAGTTATGTTAGTATGTATATAGTACATACATACATAGGTACATAACTTTATCAGACATAACAAGTAGTTCCTTATGTACTCAGTACCTACTCCGTACGGAGTACCTAGGTAGTTATATGTAGTTAGTTAGTAGTTTAACCACAGAGTACACAGTAATGTGATAGGTATGTATGCAGCTAACTAGTACAGGACAGACCCATTAACTATCTAGTGGCTACAAAACTTGGTATGTACAAGGCGCTCCTCTCACATTTTCAAAAGACATCTGATTCTTGATTTCAGAAAATACCACCTAGGAAATATTTTCATTTTGTAGAAAAAGAGAGCCATGCCACTGTTGAAACCAGGTGACCATGTTGGAAACGAGACCGCCTCTCTTGACAATGGTGATAATCAGTCAGCGATGGGCGGATTAAGTGGTGGAAAGGAGCCTACTGCAGATTCAGGTGTTAATGTTGAAGTATGTTCTTCCTACCGACTGGCTGACAGTGATTACTGATTGAATTATCATACAGGATTTCCTCCTACCGCGAACCCTGACACAGAGACTAGCTAAAGGAGTCCTACCCCCAAACACTTCTATTCACAGAGATGCACTACTGGCAATTACAAAAGCCGCCACAGTTTTTGTCTCCTATCTTTCCTCGCAGTAAGCCTTGATTTGTCACTCTGATCTGATTGTTAGTCTTGATTGCTAACATGACTGCTTTTCACAGCGCCAATGAAGAAACAGACAAGAAAACAATAGCCCCTCAGGATGTTCTCTCCGCTCTTAAGGAAATCGAGTTCGAATCGTTTCGTCCCCGGCTAGAACGCGAATTAGCTGTATACACGGAAGCTGCGGTGCATAAGCGGAGAAGCAAAAATGAGAAACAGCACCGCGGAAAAGAAAATGTTAAGGATAAATCAGATGTGAATGATGGCGACGACGGGCCCAGTATTAAGCGGTTAAAGAGAGATGGTGGTGCAGACATGCTGGAAAAGGAGAATCAAGACAATTCACGAGACCCTGAAGGGACTAGTACTGCCAGAAGCCGCGAGAACAAGGCCCACAACCGAAAAACTGAGCAACAAGTAGATGACAGCGAGGGCGAAAGCATCGATGATCCTGATGATGGTGATGAGGGTTACGATGAAGAGGGTGACGAGAACGACGATGAGGGCGAGGATGAGGCAGATATCGATGAGGACGACGACGAGGAAGATAAGCATTCTGGTGAAAGCGAGGATGATAGGGATATGACTGACGCAGGACGCCTTTCCGAAGATATCCTTGAGAGTGACAGTACTCGGAGGAAAAAGCATCTTGATTTAGATTCCAATTCGGACAGTGATAGTGATTGATACTGATCAATGTTCAGTTTCATAGTTGCTATAAACATAGTCAAGCCTGATGCTGTTCATGTCCAGAGCATCTTCTGTTAAAACACATCATATCCCTCCATCCGTGTCCATACTTGTTATCGACCAAACAAAGTTTATCCTTGGAAAGAGTGCTGTCCAGTCTTATTAGGCTGGCAACTACCTGCATGTCTGTATGTATAATGCAAGTGCATTTCTATTGTCTTCTTTGGCTTCTCTGAAAACCTCTACAGAATGAAGTATGGGGGCTGCATATGAATAATCCCACTCATGAAAACCAAACCATGTTTGGGATCAAGATAACAGATATGCCTCTAGTTCTGACAAGAGAAAGACCAACATTCAATCCCAGGATGATGAAAGAGCAAAAAAAAACCCATTTTAAAATGGTACAACACACACAGAGGCACAAAAATTGAAAAGAAAAATAGTCAAGAAAAAAGAAGGTGAAAACAGCAGTTAGGACGGGAGTCTAAGAATCCAACAAGACATAGATTGAACTACCACCAACCCAGCTCTAAGGGCAAATCCACATGAATGTTTCCAGGAACAATAAGAAGCAGTTTAATATATGTGTAGATGAATGGTAAAGATGCAACGACATCTCCATTGCCACTCCTAGGTTCAGTTGATGAGGATTTTCCGAAGGTCGGCCGGGACTCGACCTGGAGGCGAAATAATCTCTAAATCATTCCACGGAGTAGTGGGTGATGTGCGAGAAGTAGATGACGTTACTAGCCCAGGAAACATGGGACCGTTATTGCGCGCCGCACCTGGAGAGATCGGATACATAGCTGTTGAAAGTTGCCCATCCGTGGGTGAATGTTTAACACTTTTGCTTCCACTCTGTTTGTTAGATTTGCTAACGCGGAAATTGGACCCAATTTTCCTTTGCTGTGGCATTTTCTTGGCGGAAGCGGCTTTGCGTGGTTTGGAGGGCTTCTTTGGCTTGCCATCAAGGATTTTGTCGAGCGAACAGTGCTCGCTTGCAGGGATGGCCGGAGCTTCCATCGGTGTCGAAAATACCCCTAGGTTCTCGCTCATGGGTGTAGAGGCGGGGACAATGACGGCTATATTATCGTCATGTTCTTGCCTCCGTGGTTCAGCCTCAGACTTACTGTCGTCGTCCGATTGTTTCAGGCCGACAAGTTCCGCAACTTCGTCGCAATCGCCCTTAACCACGAGATCCCAGCAGTGCTCGAATTCTTTTCCAACAGGAGCGGCATCATGGTTAATCCACATAGTAATCCCATCCTTTCTGCCCTGTACCACGCGACACATCTCTTTAACAATACGGCGGACACCAGGTATTTTTAAACTGGTTCCCACTACCACTAAAGCGTCCGGTCTGGTCCGTAGATCGGCTCTAACCACAGAGCCAATGGCTTCTTCATCAGGGTTATGCTCATTGTATAGAACAATTCGTGGCCTTAATTTTCCAACACCCCGGCTTCGCTGGCCTGTGTTCATGCGATAGACATCTTCTTCACAGCATTTGGGGCATAAAGGTGGATCAGGTCCTTGAAATAAGTGGGCTTGGAAATCTGATGTGTCTCTGCATTTTTGACAGATCATCTTTTCGAGACCACCGTGGAGCTGAATAGTTCGTGGCCATGGAGCCTTAACACCCAGAGGCACATCTGTTTTTAATGGAGGTAAAGACGCGTCGATACCGTCTATATTTTGGGTATACAAACGCAGCAAGCGTTTTTCCCTTGCAATTCGCGCTAGAAGGTGATGAAAAGCCGACGGTTGCGCAGCCGCGGCCATACCTGACAATGAACGAACCATATCATGAAATGAAGAAGTCATCGAACTGTCCAGATAGACTGATGCGTCGAAAAGCTCCTTTCCAGATGCCTTCAACTTATGATCTTTCCGTAAAGATTTAAATAGACCATGAGAAGATCTGAAGTCAGGAACTATATCGCGGGTTGTAATTGTTAGTTCATAAGATGCGTCGTAGAATCCTAGCAGATGGGTAAGGAACACGCACTGCCAGCAGACACTGAAATACCAGCTCCTGCTACAACCACGATCTTGTTTTTCTTTTGAAGAGTCGAGGCCAGCAAACGCAGGTGGTCTTTTTGCTCCCCATGTGCGGAAAACTCCAAGTCGAGATGCCTCGTTATTCGAGGCTTTGGCTGCACTGTTCGCCTTCTATTTTTACTCGAAATTGCTGCCTTTTCCTGTGTTAATTCCGGGCATGCTTCGGAAATTGTGAGAGAGCTGCCTCCGAGATCTTGGGAGGGAGGAGGAGAAGGATAGAACTCGGACGGAGGAACTGGGGACGCCGGCGGAGAGCTGAGATTGGAAGAGGTATCGGAAAGGTCGTAAGAACCCATACTGGCAGTGCATTCACGTCAATTGAGCTGGATAGGAAGAGACCTGAAGATTCAAATCTCCCCAGAAGGAGAGTTGAATTGCACGAGAGAAAAGGATGACCACATCGATAGCAGAGAATGATGTTGACTATGTAGCTGCCAGAAGACAACCAAGCCTGAAGAAGGAGATTAATAGAAAATTGTTTATACAGAGAAGCGCGAGTAAAGAAGTCAGCCGATAGACGCGAATCAACTCTGGGGTTTCCTGAGGGGGAGGATAGACTAGTTGAAGTCGCGATTTCATTCCTATGACAGTATTAGCTAGCTAGTTATGTAACTAAGTTAATTTAGTTACATTTCTTAGCCTCATCACATTTCATTGTTTATTTGGATTTCTGCACTGTATGTACGGAGGTGTGGAACAAAAGTCTTTGCACTCTTGGCAGTACCTGGTACCTAGTCACGTGATTTTCGCTATATAAATTTGTATGTAGCAAGTCACGTGACTAGGTACCAGGTACTGCCGATCGCGCAAAGACTTTTGTTCCACACCTCCGTAGTTAGTTAACTACTCCAGAGTTGACACTCCAACATTGCTGTCATTATTGCATCGTAACTGTATACTTTGTACCCTGTCCTCTTAAAACCAGAAAATCAAACCATGAAGATGATTCTGTACTGTCAGCACAAATGATTATACATATGTAGGTATGTACATAGGTATCTGTTATGAGTGGTCGTGTTATGGGGATTCTTGATATATGTGTAGCCGATTACAAACATGTCAACAAGTACATATTTTAGCAACACTCATTTGAAAGCTATGCGATTGAAATGCTGTTTGATTGAATAAAGAGACTTTGCAATTACAGCATAGTTACTCTGCTGGTGGCAAGAGTGATATCTGATATTGGCCTCATAAAACTTTTGGCACAGCTACCAAGCCTTGCAGCTTCAGGTCCCAGGCGTGTGAAAGTTCATTGTTCACACATATAATCAATGCATTCCAAAGAAAGAAATTTGAGCAGAATCACTGCATTATTTCACCAGATTGCTGGCTATCGCTATGATCACCCCATAACTCTTCTAACATGAATTCCTTTGACCACTCAGACACAATGTGTTTTATGTCTGGCCGAATTCCAGTATTGCTGGCTGTATTGACAGCGGCGCTTGTTGAAGTAACAATGTCGAGACTAGGAGCTTGCACCCATCCTTGAATGCGTCCATCTCTCCAATCAGTTATGACAGTCATGGCTGCACTGTTGATATTAGGAATACCACCTTTGCCCAGTCTTCCTCGTTTCCTGGCAACTTGAACAAGAAAATCATTTGTTTTGTCACCGCTCAGAGGGAAAAGCGGCGGAATGCCGTAGAATTCAAGCATTTTTGAAAATAGTTCTTGAGAGGATGATAACCTATTCAGAATGAGGGTGACGGCAGAGAGCGGGTCGGAGATCTGCTTTGGCGGAATCGCATTGAGAAGGATTAAGCGCGCTTCTTCGTTGGAGTTCTTAGAAGATGACTTTGAGGTATTAGAGTTCGGGAAGACGATTCCGGGGGAATCAATTAGTTTAATTTTGCTGTCAAGTCTGACTTCTCGTAAACTGGTCGTGACGCCGGCTTCGGCTCCAACTGGGCACGCCATTGTGGCGCCTTTTAGCCGTGAGGTCAACGCATTGATGACGGATGATTTCCCTACATTCGGATACCCGATCACCCCAACCGATATTGAGCGTTTCAACTGTTTATTATGTGCATATGATTTCAGCGCCTTGAAGAGAGTTTCAGATGTCGCCTTCGCTGTCAATTGCTTGTGGTCATAACTGTGAGTGCCTGCTGCTCCAGTCGATGCCCTTAACGGGAGAGTCGGAAAGTATCTCCGAAAATGTAGCAGCCAACCTTTAAGAACCGCCGGAGGCACCAAATCAATTTTATTCAAAATCAATATTAATCTTTTTGATCCTCCATCCGCTGCCATTATTTCCCGTTCCACTTCCTTGGACCTGGTGCCTTCAGGGTCGCGCGCGTCCAGAACGTATAGGATAACATCTGCGGCTTCGATAATCTGTTTAAACATTTTATCAAACGCTCGCCTCGAGGTTTCCTTCGAGCGAGGACCAAAAGAGAGTTCTTGCGGCGTGCCATTATCATGATCATCAAAACCATGATGATCCTCCTCCATTCTATCGAAATCTTTGTCCGTTTCGTCAAATCCCTCGTCTTCATTTTGCTCAGCGTACTCTGCTGCCCTTGCTTTCGCCGATTCTAGTAAGGCAGCCATGGGATTAGACTGATCTCGGTCATCCTCCATATCCTCTTCCAGGAGGTTTTCATTAAGTTCTTCATCTTGCATTGGTTCAGCATCCGGCCGAGAGTCTGCGCCAGCAGCTTGATGTTTTTGGCGTGCTTCTTCACGAGTTCGCAAAATCTCCTCCTCCTTTAATCGTTTTCTTTCTTCAATCTCGTGAAGAAGCTGGTCTTTGTATGGAAATAAGTTCGGAATACCAGGGTCTTTCTTCAACTTCGAGCGCCATTGTGGATTCTAAATGATATTCTTAGTATATACAAGACCATTGAAATATATATTAGGCATAACAAACCTTTTTCGCTAATTTCCTTTGCTTTCTTTGCTTCGCTGCACTGGCCTTTTCAATCTTGTGTCGCAAGCGGACTGGAGTCCTTTTTGAATTCTTACCTACAAGGCAGGGATAAGAGTAAGCATGAATAAATCACAACTCAGGATCAAGAAATGGACGTTATCATACATACCAAGCTTTACCATCGTTGACTGTGGTTTACTCGATGGGTCGCAAACGAAATCCTTTCTTCAACAAGCTCTGAACCTGCTTTCAAATACTTTTTCTGTGTGGAATCGATGCCAAGACCTTTCCTACTGTGATACTGACCAGTTGTGTGCAGAGAGACCTCGCGGAACCAAGCTAACTACTCTGGGAGATCAGATAACTACTAGTGGGTAGCGGTTAAGGGTTGTTACCTAATCACTGTACCGAGGTCCATAGCGGAATATCATGCGCTTCAGAAACCTGGTGGACTGTGGTAAACCCCGGAAGTTTTCCTAGTATGAAGTTAAATTTTAGTCTCATTTTTTATACCCACTGATTTTTGCTGGCATTTACGAGTTGATGTGACAAAAAGCTCCACCAATCTTCTGATGACATCTGCGTGTGAAACATTGGAATAACGATGTGGCATTTGATGATTCAGCTGTCGCCATTGGCACGTAGTTACACTAGGAAAAATTTCGGGGTTGACCACAGTACAGTATCATGCGTTCCCAGAAGTATCTCCACCGTGGATCAACTATTTCTCCGAAAGTACACTTGCTCCACCATTTCTCAAGGGTTTTCTAAGCTGGGTCGAAGACTTCCTTTAGCCATTGTGTGCGTATACAAGAATCTACATACATACTAGCATATATTATATAAATGAAGTATATATGTGCTCCGTAAGATCAGCCTGGGACTACATAGGGAGTAGTAGATTGGCAAGGGTTGCCTTATATGGAGTATGCACTTGTTAGTTATTTACATTGTAATTACTTACTCTGTACTGGAAGGTTAGTTATGTAACTACTCCAGAGTCCGTGGCATAGCACGAGTCCCACTCTCACATTGAGTCAATTGTTCCATGCTCTGTATGGAGTATTCTGAGCGGAGTCATGCATAATTTCTCGTTTTCCGGCACCTCATTTTTCGTCAACCACAAAATACTCCGTATAATAGTATTAACAAAATGGGATCAGTGGGAGATTTCTCCGGCCCGTCACAGGTCCATACCTTTGATGGCCTCCTTTTCGATTTCGATGGAACGATAGTAGACTCCACAGAAGGTTGGATCAGAGATACTCCGCACATACCTCTGCATCGTTTGCTGACTTTGCCTTCTCCATGTTTAGCGATTGTGAAACACTGGCACAGGTCAGTCTGATTCGGTACCTCAGTGGAAGATGCTTCAGCTGTGGTTAAAAACGAACAATAGAATAGGATTGGAAATTGGCATCGACCCGGCGGTGATCCTCGCAACATCGCACGGACGTAGAAGCGTTGACGTCCTCAAAGTGCATGCGCCTGAAAGAGCTAACTGGAAATGTGGGTGATCTACTTGGCATCCTTCCTCGCAAAAAAGGTCTCTGGTGCTAAATCACACATGCTGCACTGCTTAGATGTAAGCTTGATTGAGGGTCGAATTCCCATAGAATACGGTAGCGACGCGGTCGAAATTGCTGGCGCGAGAGACATTCTGAATTCGCTTAATGAAATTGAGGCACCTTGGGCGGTGGTTACGTCTGGTACGCGCGCTCTAGTCGATGGCTGGTTAAACGTGTTGAAACTTGCACGACCCAGAGTCCTTGTGGTTGCAGAGGATGTTGAAGTAGGGAAGCCGGACCCTCAATGTTACCAACTGGGTCGTTCGCGACTTGGGTTTGAAGGGAGCGCATCGATGCTTGTCATTGAGGACGCACCATCGGGGATCATAGCAGGCAAGGCGGCAGGTTTCAAAGTTCTAGCTCTTGCAACAACTCACAGTCTCGCACAGTTAAAGGAGGCGGGAGCTGATTGGATCATACAGGATCTACGCAGTGTCAGGCTGGTAAAGAACGAAACCAAGGTGCAGGTGGAAATACAAAACTGCCTCCAAAACCATTATTAATAAAATTAATGACAGGCTATAGTATGTACAAATCGCATTTCTTTCCTCCGAGCTGAAATGCGAATGCCTTTAGCTGGAGATACATTCGAATATCGGACATGCTAGTACGCATCAAAATGAAACGACATATCTGCAGGCCTCAAAGATATACCATCCACTTGAAACAGTTAGTTGAAGTGTGAAGACGGCCTATATAGTCGATTTTCCAAATCATCCACATATGTATGTATGTACAGTACATATATATGTGCAGAGTTCTGAGTGACAGGTAATCACTTTCTCTACCTACTCTAGAGTCTATGGAGTGGTGTTGTAATAGAATATCACATCCATTAGTTATCTGGCTGAAGAATTTTGAAGAATTTTCCCCCTTCCCTCCAATGACATTTGATTGTAAGATTCCTGATTTGATTTATCATACTCCATACACTCACTCTAAAATGAGTTGCTTTGTTTATGCTCTACATAGCATATCAGTGGTCGTTATTGTTATTAGTTGCAGTTGTAATGCTGCTGGGGTGTGGACCAGTTACATGTGCCTATCACTTCTGTCGCAGAACAAGGATTTGAAGGTTGTAGTGGCTTGCTGAATAAGTATCATAAATCCATGACTAATATAGTTATGGGATATTAGCCTGTTTAATGACCTCTCCAAAGAAAAGAAGAAAAAAAGGACCCATTAACTAACAGGATAACCATTTTGGATCTCTTTGAAATGTCTTTCCTTGGGTGGGTAACTACATACTAGTTATGTGTAACTACCCCATATCCTGTATGTAGAAGCCATAACTACACAATGCAAAAATCATGCAGAAGTCCAAAAGCTTATGCAGAGGTACTCGTCAGTACGGAGTACTCCTTCTATGTATGTAGGCATACACTCCGTGCTTGGTAGGAGTACTGTACCTTAAACGGTGGTGTGCTGTCTTACCGCTAAAAATGGTATATCGATGGATCCCGTTGCCGCCCTTCCGGATCAGGGACCAGCCAATGAGGATCCGCTGCCCTGAAACGTCTTTTCCAGCCTTGGGGGTTCCCCCCTCCCGCGAGCCTAAGTGCAAAGTTACCAACAAGTTTAACTCAACCTCGATCTTGAGTCCGCTCCCTTCGCTTCGCTTCAGACCTAACCCCATCCACTCCTTCATCCAACACTCATCAACATCACCTTTTTTTCCTTTCTCCAGTCTCTGTCAGTCAGTATTGCTCATTCACACTCTTTTGCTATTTTATTTTACATTCCTTACTCGTACAAATACTATTCATCCGTTTCGCTCATTTAATACCTACTGGTTTCGTGTTCCAAACAGCCACTCTTTTCACCTTCTTTAACGTGTTTAAGGATTAATACACCTCGTTTATTATACCTAATTCGAAATCTGCCTGTATATCTACATTCTAATACTTTCATCCTGCGGAGTACTTTGTGGGAAATATACTCGCGCCGTTTCGTCCGTGCTCTCTTAGGGCAATGAGGTAAATGCTGACTGGGAGTTTGCTTGCACAGGCAGTTGAGCTATCCGCTACGGTGCTTTAAACCGCAATCGCAAGGTGTCTCGAAATGGAGTATGTTAACAATCCATTTCCATTTGGTGACCACATTGTCGGCCCGTTCGATCCACCACTTGGCTACGGAGTATCATCCTCGTTTGCGCAATGCAACCCTCCGGCGGACCCTTATTTTATCGCATATCCTTCGAATGAACTGTCTGCATACCCCGGTTTCTACAGCCATGCCGGACCTTTCGAAGATTATGACGAGTATGTTGAGAATCTATCACGACCTCGTTTGACCAAGGAACAAGTCGAGACTCTTGAGGCACAATTTCAAGCCCACCCGAAGCCTAATAGCAATGTCAAGCGCCAATTGGCTGTGCAGACGAACCTTACTCTACCCCGAGTTGCAGTACGTGTCCTGGTTCAGCATGGAGATGAAATGAAGCCTAACCTAACCTGTTCCACAGAATTGGTTTCAAAACCGAAGAGCAAAGGCGAAGCAGCAAAAGCGGCAAGAAGAATATGAGAAGATGCAAGCGATGAAAACTTCTGTAAAAAAGAAAGATGAGGATTGTTCATCGTCTGTTGATTCGGATCTAAGTTCCTCAAGGAAGAATGAAAAACAGAATGAAGAGACTACCCCGAAGCCCGCACAAGAGCAAGTTGTGTTGATGCAACAGAGCGACACTCCTTATCCAATGCCATTCGAAACCCAATCGAACGCATCTCATTCTATCCCTAAGGCAGACGTCACTTCGTCTCCGCATCATGATTTCGACTCACGTGTGAAGGCCGTCGTCGACAAAACTAAAATGACGAGGAAATTGGTTGAGGACGATGGATTCCAGGTTCAGCAAGTGGATAAACTATTGGAAAACAATAACAACGATCTACCCACTGTTCCTGAATCTGCGCCTCCAACGTGGGAACTTTCAACTTATCCCAACCATGCATTTAACACAAAGACTATTGGTACTAGACATCGGCCTAGTTCCGAGGCGCTCATCGCATTCGATTCTCCTGAACTATGGTCACGAGAATCAAGCATCATTGAACAACCTCTTCTCCGTGTATCCTACAGCACATGTGACGCCCGTTCTCCGTTGCCTGACAGCTCGTTATACTCAAATATACAACCTTTCCTGCCTACAGAAGCTTCCAACTTTGGTGCTCCAGGTATGAGCCTTCAACGACGGGAACCCTGCTCATCAGAGCAAATGGAATTCCCTAATCTCAGCAACCACCACGAAATTATGTCCGCTGCGGAACAGCCTCCAGAAAAAGGATTTCAGGATCCCCAAATCGCTCCGCAAATCAACAAAACCTTTCCCCGCCATCGGGATAAGAAGCCGGATCTTGCTGCGCGTCGAAAAAGGCCACGTCCCGCGGCTATTGGAATTGGTGGGCCGAGTCGCTCCCTGATCGGTCCGTCTTCTATGTCTCCAACCACAAGAGCGCCTACCTGGGGGATATCCCACTCTTTGCGACACGCCAAATCTTCGCAGAATCTCGGCTCTGGTTTGAGCCCGAGATACGCGGGAGTTCGGAAAATTTCGGCTCCGCTTCGTTCTCCACTAGGAATAGCAGCCTCATCGGAACTCACTGAAGCTTCTTGCTCAAATGCGGATTTCACGGTTCCCCCACTAGTCACAACAAGCATGGCGCCACCCACTCCGTTGACCCCAGATGATTTACAGTACCTACTTCCGCCAACTCCTAATGATGCACATTATTGTCTCTCGCCAACGGATGAAATGCAGTTTAGTCGACTATTTCCAGCGTCACATTCTTTGGACGGTCACTCACCTCCAAGGACTCCGCATCATCCTGACACCTTATCGCAGCTGCAGTATCACTCTTCCCGTCCACAGATAGCTCCATCCGCAATTTCTACAGCATATGAGACTTATTCGCTTCCCGCAACGCATGGTTCCATACTGACTGGTCTGTGGGCGGAAGGGTCTCTAGTGCCTGGAAGTATATCTGTGCCAGAGGTTCATATGTCCAAACCGACCCACATTTCGCCAATTACTCAGCACAACCATTTGGGACGCACAAATATTGCTGCTGAGGAAAGTTGGTCTAGTTTCTCACCACCACAGCATCATATGAAGAGGTCTGATTCACCCCTGTCACAGAACACTTCTGCTCCGCTCGCGAGAGAGATTACTGCTGAATTTATGATTGAGGAATTTCCCAATCAGCAAGAAGCCCATAGACTTGCTGCACAGCAACTCTCTTCCGAGAAACCGAAGAGCTATATGTTCACGAATCGGACTCCGAATGATTTTTGATGTATGAACCTGAAAGCGGACTTTACCACAGCTATGCGCTTATACGTGGCTGTTGAATGAATTGTGCTCTTCATAATTTGCTGCCGCTTGATTCAGACTCTATTTTTGGTATATATTCACCTGCTCATTTCCTTTTTCCTACCCATATGCCTGGCATTCATCTCTGTCTAAGATTCCTTGCTTTTCATTTTCCCTAACTGTGCGGAATGTATATGACCATGTGTGAATGGCAATCGGTCGGGCCTTTCTCTTTTGGAAGTTATTCATAACCCCATGTTTGTGAACTAATCTTACTCAATCCTGCCCAATTCTTAATGTTCCCCTGATATGTTGGGTTTCCTCGGTCTAAGGCGAATTCATAGCTTTCTTTCTTTCCTTGGGTTTAGGACTCGTGTTGTGCTCCACTTATAGTTTTATCAGCACTTCAAAGAGGTTTGTTTACTACTCTTTCTTTTCGCTTCTGACTTTTCGATCTAATATCTGAACTTCTACAGTGACTTCTTGCTTATAGTCTCTCTCTTTTCTCTTTTGATTTCAATTTATACCCACTAATTAATTAATATTTAATCCCTTGATATGCGTGTTGATGTCTGCAGCTCTCATATAAAGTAGGCAGTTGTCTAATTGCAAAGTATATAATGAAAATTTCAGGACTCTCTCTTCATTCTTTTTCTTTTTCTTTTTCTTTTTCTTTTTAGCAGGTCAGTTGTACTTGATATTGCACCAGGCTCGGAACACATCGCGCGAACACCAGTTCCATATTCTAAGTAGGCAAAATGTGATGAAGGTCTTCTATGGGTGCAGCGGATGAGAGATGAAAGATGGATGAATCAAAAGCTGATCAGAGCATAAGCGAGCAGCCAATGTAGGTATATACAGATGTATGTACTGTACTCTGTGCATATACTCTGAATCAGCTCTTCTGTCAGCCAAGGAGTAGAGTCTTCACACTCCAATACCTCTCTCTCTCTTTCTCTCTTTGTGCCTTACCTTAAAAAAAAAAAGGGGGGGGGGGGGGGGGGGGAATAAAGAGAATGAGCGGAAGTCAAAGAGTAATATTCACAATACAAGTGTGTAAACCACTCTCCATTAATATTACATACAACTGTTTGTTAGAATATGTTAATGAGCATCTAAAAATCCATGTTCAAAATACTGCATAGTCAGCCCTACTGCTAATTCTGATTTTGTTTTAAAAAATGGAAATTTCATCAGCCAGAATGGAGCTAAGTTACTCTGCAGTAATTCAAGCAGATAAAGAGAAGTTTCACTGCAACTCCAAGGTATCCAAATCCAAGGTTAAATCCCAAACCAAACACCTTTATAAACAGAAATATCAAGCCTATGTTCTGTCTGCATGTGAATGAATGACTTGAGGACAATACAAGAAGGGGGTATCATCTCATTTCAAAAGTAGCAAATAACAGCACAAGTACAGATTCATACAGAAAAAACAGTAATTACAGCCTTGGGAAACAGAGCCCATTTCTTCCTCAAAAAAGAAAAAATGAAAAAAAATGAAAAAATGAAAAACAAAAATGGGGGAGAGAGGAAAGTGAAGTAGTGAAAAAAAAATAAGCTATAGAAGAAACGGCTGAACAATTCAAACACCAGCATAGAAAGAGATATAACAATAATACAAATGAAACAGAAGAATAAAGAATAACAGACGGATATGACCAAAGTCAGTCTGTGCCCATGTAAATTCAGCTCATATATAACGCACAAATTATGTAAAAAATACTGAAGAGGACAAATAGGTATTATAAAACAAATCAAGAAGCAGATGGAAATTCAATAAGTATATCTAACAAGCACAGGAAGGTCACAATTTGCAAAACAATCAAGAAAAGAAAATGGAAGACACACCACCACCCCAGCATTGTGTATATATGCAAACCCCAACACCATGCCTCATGCTTCTGAAAGGTACAAGACGTAGAAATCAGATCATAAAACTTCCGTTCTTAAAATGTACTCGGCCATCCGCTGTGTGAAGGTCCTGACTGTGATTGACCGGGTTGCAAAGGACCACCAGTGGTTGTGGAAGGCCAGCCGGGGAGTGCTGCACTTGTGACCATTCCTAGGCCTACATTTCCTTGTGGATTTTGACTCGAAAGGTAAGGTTGACCTGACGAGTAGACTCCTCTTGGAGCAGACATTGAGGGAAACGTGGTTCCCGTGGTGCTGGGGTAACCGGCTGCGACAAGATTCTGCTGGCCATGGGTCTGTGATTGAGAATGCAACTGAGGAGATGGAGCAGGACGGCTTAAATGTCTCGGAGATTGATGCGGTGGTAAATGGGGAGACGGTGACTGATGCGAGCGAACTTGAGGGGTAAATTGAGATGTCCCCATGGGCTGAGCAGGCGGTTGGCCCCACAGTTGTTGCGGTTGCGGGTATGCATACAGTGGAGCTTGAGTTGTGCTAGATGAAGAGAAGGAATTGTGGGCGCGGTGATGTAGCTGGTCAGGCCTTATGCTTTGGGACACTCCACGCATTGAAGGAGTCATCGATGGTTGTGCAAAAGAGGGCTGCGGGGTTAGCACATGTTGCACTTGCTGGCCCATTGGAGCCGAAGAAAGCATGCCGGATGGGGCCAACGGCGGAGATTGAAGTGTCTGGGAAGAAGACAGATTCTGTTCGATCTGGCTGGAGCCGGAGTGTACACCGTGATCGGAGCCAGGTAAATCACGTGACTTGAACCAGTTGTCCTCAAGTCCTCTTCCACGAAAACCTCGTTGCTGATTCACAACCTTACTGAATTCAGTCGTGTGGGAAGCCTGGTTTACCAAATCAGGTGTGGTGGCCGGTTGAATGCGATCTTGATAAGGCTGTCCTGCAATCTCCTGCCTAGGTCGCGACATGCTGCCATATTCTCTCATCCGGGGATCGTCCGCTGGGGCAGGATTTATCATCGGGAGGGGTGCTAAACTTGTTGCGAGACCGAGTGGTAATCCAGGTGCATGCACCAGTCCGTCGGGAGGGGCTGCATTACTATAAATCACATCTCCGTGGCTAAGAGCTGGAAGTGCTCCAGCACGGGCCGCTTCGGCCGCTTCTCTGGCCTTCGCTCCTCCTGGCCTCTTTTCTCCAGCCAAATCCTCTTCCGTAAAGCCCTGTTTTCGAGCTTTGCTTTCCCAATAATCGTCACGTACCCGTCGGCCATTAACAACGACCCTGCTGCCAAATTGCCGAAACATGGATTTAGCAGTAACAATGGCAATTTGGCGCGACCGATATGAATAAGGAAGAATGTCTTGACTGATCAGATCGTCCTTTTCTTCTTGACTTGCAATGATCTTATATAACGATCGATTTTTATTGAAGAGAAGGTAGGAGTCACGGTATCCCAAAACCCGGGCACATTCTGTAGCCAGCATGAAGAGCTTTTCTCCTCTGTTATACACACGGAAGGTACGGCATTTGTAGGTACGTCCATCCTGAAGATATCCCAGGGCATTCACTTTTTTTTCGCCACTTGGATCATATTCTTTGGGTATGTACTCATCACCCTCTGGACTCAACTGATCAGTCGTATGATCTCTCACAGTCGGCAACGCCTTAATCACCGGTTTGGTGGGTGTTGTTCGGGTGGGAGGGGATGAATGAACCGCCGGTGTGGTAGCCGATTGAGGAAGCCTCTGCGATGAAAGCTGCGGAGTTTGCGGCTGTTGAGGTGCTGGCGGTCTGCTTTGTTTCTGCGAGGCCAGTGGACTAGAGGTTGGGGTTGTTCCTGGGGGTCGTGGATGTTTTGGCGGCCGCCCTCGCTTGCGGCGAACTTGTTCGTCTGAAAACACCAGTGTTCGTAGTTAGCTCAGCAATATTATCTAAATAAAAGGATAACACGTCATGTAGAACGAGGAGAGAAGTAAAGAGAAAGGATACTACATGTAGCCAACATACCATCCTCAACGACTTCTTGTTCAAGCTGTTGGTCATCGTATTGGTCATCCGAGCGACCACGTTTGACGCCTCGTGTGAGAGTGGGACTGCTGGCGTGCGAATTGTCGACAGCAGTGATTCTCGAGGAGGTAGTGCTAATATTGGCATCACTCTTGGCCGTTGTGCTGCTAGTAGACGCGACTAATGGTGAGGAGTGTAGAGTGCCTGAATGCGACGGTGTTAGTGACATCTCAAGGAAGTTTCCGCGATCGTACGGTGACACGAAGTTGGCATGCAATAGAGAAGGCGCAAACAAGGGAAAAGAGCGATAGACGATGATGATAGGTTACAACGGCGGGAGGTTTATCAGACTTACCTGTATTGTTGAGAGCCGCAGGGTTGATCGTGCCAGAGCCATCGACGAGGTCGCTACCAAGGCCATTTATGGAGCCTGACACAGACGTGGAAGTGGTGTACATGATGTCGCGAAAAATCGCTATTGGATCAGATAATCTGCCGACTCAGGTTAGGAGAAAGCTACCCGTGCTCAAAGGCCAGAGCTTGCGCTGAGGAGTGTGGGGGAGGGGGAGGAGGGGGAGGAAGGGGGGATGAAATGGGCAAAAGGTATTAGGAGGGAAGGGGGAAGGAAGAAGGAAAGAGGTACGGCTTCGCGGGGAGGTGTGGGGTCTGAGGAAGTGACAAATGGGAAAATTGAAGATCGCGGCGGGGAGCGATGAGAATCAATAAAACAGCGGCTGATGATAAGCTGATGGCAATGCGCCACGCTGTCTAGAACGGATGCAAGAAATTTGGTAAATCATGAAGCTGTAGCTAGGATGTGATGTAATGCGCTTAGAGCTCCACCAGCAACACAAGCCTAGAAAGCTAGAAGAGGTGGTATTTGCGACGGGTAGGGGGAAGAGGGAGGAAGAGGGGGGGTGAGTGAAGATGAATGGAAGAAACAACTCGTTTGAAGTGGATGGAAACAAAGCAGAAAGGCTGCGGGATACATACTTGAGACGAATAATAATAAAAGATGGGGACTCGGATGATTTGGAGACAAGCGACAGGCAAACTGACAAACTCGAAACAGAAGAGAAACAGAACACGAGACACGCAAGAATCGGGGATTCGTTTACTAACCTTGATGCCTAAATCTTAGTTCTTTTTTCCTTTACTTGACTCGAGTATAGATATAGATGGATTTTCGAGCCTTTGTGTTTGCGCGCGCCGATTTTCAGCTGAGACGTTGCAGTGCTATCGACAGAACCGACTCATGGCACAAGATGATAGCGATGGACGGAGTCGCGTCTCGTCTCTGCGCGCTTTTTGTCTGTAATAATAGAAGAATAGTAATGATGCTGTCACATCGACGGCAATTAATGATAATAATGCTTCCCCTTGTCAACGTAAGTGGAGCCTTGGTTATTCCCTCTCACTGTGAGCGGAACTCTGGGATGGGATGTGGGTGGCGGCAAGAGCCGCGCACTGCCCACACGCGGCTTTGATTAACTAGGCCGGGGCGGGAACCAAGACCGAAGAGAGGGGGGAGACCAAGAAAAAAAATGAGTAACAAAACTCAAACTGTTCACCGGGGCACAGGATTCAAGATATGGTGTTAATGACGATGATAATGATAACAGGAGAATGGAAGAGAACAGGACCATACAGCAAAGACTGAAGGACGTGCAAAGGAAACAAGCCAGAAATGGAGATTGCAGGCAGTGTTTTTGATTTCAACCTGAAAAAGGCCAGAAGTATGGATTTGAAGTGGTTATATGTGATGGAGAAGTGTCGGTAAGAGAAGATGCATGGAAGAGCAAGAGAGGTTGAGGAAAACGTGAAGCTGAGCAGTGCGTGTATGTAAGATAGTGATGTGCAAGGTTATACCATAAGCAAGGGTGGTAACAGAATATGCAGGGTTCAAAACACTCCTCTGAGGAATGTTTTTCCTTTCTCCTTTGCAGTTTCTTTGGGAAGACTTGATGGTTGCTTTGCTTGCACTCTTCTCTTGTGGGTGGTGGATGTTAAGTTGGATGAGATGCACCATGAGTGAGCCAACCCAAATTCAGTCTGATGCAGAGAAAGATGATAATAATGATAACTCCATCTGGGAATCGGATCGGTCTGGGAAAGCTCCAAAAAAAGAGGGGAAAACAAAGCGCAGTCATGTGCTCCAGGCCACAGTCGCTACTTTTTGTTGCGCTAAACCGGATCCGTGCAGGCTGAAGCTCGAGTTGAATGACTAAATGGGACTTGGCGTGTTGCTGGGCTTTGATTGGCTGGCTTTTGTGGCGGGATACACCTGTTGACGTGATCTTCCTGGTCTTGGCTCTGAGTCAAAATCGTTGCTGAAGAAGTTTCGGTCCCTCGCAGTTAACTACTAGTCACAGTAATGTTATTAATCTTTTCTCCAACAGCTTCGGAAGAAACAGTTGCATCGTCTGCTTACCTCGACCTACGCGGAGTAACTACATCAGCTACAGCACTATGAAGTGCTCATACACAGTACACAAGACTTACTTACTTACAGAGTACATAACCTACAATCTACTCCGTACAGAGGAGAGATATAAGTCAGGGCGAGAAGCTCTGTCGTGGTACCAAAAGTGCCAAGCCAACTCAAAACCCAAAATGGTAACGGAAAAACTCATGACCCGCTTTTCGATATCCGTGCACTCGCCAGGGTCCCATCGCAAATCATCTCAGCATCACCATCCCATCGCTCCTCATCAACAACATCTGTCGGAGTCCGGGATGGGTACAGTTCTTGCAGCAAAAGAGAGGGAAATAAAAAGGAAGCATGGTTGATCATCCGCCCATCCAATACACGGTAGTTGATTAAGCATTAACTAGGGATCTAAGTTGTATGGATGTATGTAACTACAGTCCAGTAGTTATGTGCAAACATCTGCGGGGTACATGTTCGGAGTCTACTGCAAACATACATATGTAACTCTGTACGGAGCAACTGCACCATACGTCCATCTTCATGAAAGACAGTTTCAGTGAAAGCTTTCTAAGTAATTAATAGTAAACAATTAGTTAACTATGTAGTTACTCCATTCCCTCTCCACTTTCAAAGACGAAAGAGAAGGTGGGGTAGTAGATGGTTACATACTCTGTCCAGCAGCAGGGTCCCACATGTACTGATGCGAAATCGCCCTGGTGTTTTTGATTCCTTTCAAAACAAATCAGAAGTCGAGGGAATGCTTAAATGCTCACACGCCTAAGAATGCGCACAGTCAATATCCTTTTCTTTTCTGCTTGGTCCCTGCTCGGAAATCAAACCGATCACAGCCAAAAGCTACTTCTGCAGCAAGAAGAAGAAGCAACAGCAACAGCACGGAACCAGAACCCAGGTACCAGTTACCCACTCCCGAGTCATCCGTACTAGGCAGGATATACTTTCATCCCCCAAGAGATGTAAACAATGTCGGTGGAGTGTACATGGGGAGCTCATGTGGCCAGTTTCGCCAACTTCTGTCCGACTCCGGCAGACATGGCGAGGCGATTCTATTCTATACTGAGCGAACGACACAGCTTGCCTGGTTACTAGTTAGTTAACCAACCAAACAACCTTTGCTCAATAATGACGCGCCTTTTACATACACGCACTATACATATCCTCATGCAGACTTCACTTCCGCGTCATGACTGGCTAAAGCTGCTGGGTTAGACTCTTGCATGTGAGAGCTTCCTTCTGGTTCGTGTAACCTCTGCCAGGCAAACCCTGAAGTGCAGACAGGCGACAAGATGTTCATGTATTATTATCTTTCTCGTGCTCCCTTTATACGAACTCGCATCGGATTTAACTTCTTTTAAACTCAGCCTAGGTATATATAATAAGCGCCCGGCTGACGAAGAACATATTCTGTCGAGGTCAAAGTCATTGTTGATGACTTGATAAGGTTGGAGAAAGAAAAGGTAATCTTCGACGACTTGGTACCAGCCGTAAGACATGGCCAGACATCCGAAGTGGTGGCTGAAGGCAGATACGGCCTCCGAGGGTGACCTCTAGGCTCTGAGACATCTCGAAGAATCATTTCGCGGCCAGTTCTTAAACCCATCTTTGCTACCGGAGTCCATGTTTGCGTCTGATCCAGGGTCAGGTGGGAAAAATCGACGGTATGCCAGAACCACGATCGCCTGGAGCCTGACTCTGGGGCTGAATCGGTTTTCATGACTTTTGTGCGTATGTATCTGCCATTTGCGTGAAGCACTCTTGCTGCCACTCTCCCATGTTCAGAGCAAGTAAATGGGGGTTCAAGTGTCAAAATAAAGATTCCACCCCAGATGACCCACAATTTGATCGATGCTTTGAATGTCCAATCGAGATTCATTATGCTAGAGCTGATCTGCCATCAACTGGAAGACAGCCCAGAATGTTTCAGACTGACCTTTTGATTTGTGCGGCGATTTGATCCCATGACTCCCATTTTGCCATCCGATGGCAGGGATTAGAAATAAAATGTCTATCTTATAGAATCCTGGAACCCGAACTCTTCACTGGGCGAGATTTGCCCGGCATTAAATGACTCTCCTCTTTTTGCTTTCAAGCCACAGGCTGACTGCTTTACCCATATGCTGCTGGGCTCTGTGCATACGAAACCCCTTTTGTAATTGGTAATCGCGTGTATCGATAAACCTGTCTTGGACCTATCCAATCCGAGTTCTACCCTCGAATGACCTATCAGGGGATTAAGCATCAGCAGTATGTATTACTGGCCTTACCCTTCAAAACGTAACTCAGCACTTGCTAGGAGCTCCTGAACAAATGATTCCGGGCAACGCAAAAGCATCTTCAGCTAAGGTGTTCATCAGTAGCAGCAAGCAATCGGATAGACTGCGATAGATCTTAACTCCGTGACACGACACTGGTAATTTAGGCCAGGGCCTTAATCTGTGCAGAGAGACAGTTGCTATTGCAATATAGGCCACCCATGCATGCTTTTACATCAATGGAGGGCAAAAAGTCAGTCTCAATCTGTTCTCGTTGCTTTCCTGACTCCAAAATTTCCTTGGTATTGGAAAGATAGATAAGCTGACTCCAAGGATATCATGAACCAGCTTTTATGCAGCATATTTTGTCGAGAAATCAGCCGAAAGCAAGACCCGGTGACAGGAAAACAGCTGCGCCCAGACGCTCAGAACACAAGCATCACCAGCTGATGCATCTTACCCCAATATGGCCCCAATCGTAGGATATCCCAGCGTATATAACCGGCACTTATGATATTTAGGTAGATACGACGCCGTTTGCTCCATGGAACCATTTGCACAGTCTCTTGTCAATAATATTTTGCCACGATGAAACTGGACAATACAAGTCCGTCCACTGTTGTTGGGATTTCATCCAGAGCTCCACTAGTCCATAGACATCATGCTTTAGCTCGACACATTCTACCAGGCATTGCAGGCAATAACCATCGATGGGACTCAGACATCTGATTGAGTCCATACTCTCCATGCAGCTCGACTCGGCTCCAACAGGCCTAGGCAAGATCAAGCGGGCACGAGGTCAGTTGAACACAAGACGGGAGGTATTGGTCTCCCCAGCGAATCGGAGAAATATGCAAACAGAGAGCGTCCCTTAGCACGGGGGCCAAGTTCTCGAACAGAAGTTCTTCGCCAACTCCCAGGCAACAATCGCCTCGTTACATGCGCCATCCTCTGAATGGTCTGTTTCAATCATGTCGTGGATGCCTGATTGCGTGTCATCGCACACGTCCCTTTCCGTGATACAACAAGACAGTTCCGCGTAATCATTGGCTAGAAACAAAAAGAAAGAAATGTAAAGACCTTCTCACCTGGACCCCATTTTATTTGGTGTTAAAAGGCTTTATGGATCATTTGTTTGGACCTATCCCCGTCACGGTCCCTCATTGCTCACTTGGATCAACTTTCCTCGCAGGGCCCGTCCGCACTGGAGAAAGGCCAAGCAGTTTTCGCAAGCCAGATGGCACTAGCCCACGCCAATCATAAAGACCTACGATCCTTAACTCTGATGGAGCACAAGAGTCCCAAAGAGTGGCATATTGGACCGCGATACCAAAGAGCACCTTTGGCCGATTTCGGGGCGTACCTGCACCTATTTTTGGCTACCTTCAAGAGCATATCATTCGTGAAACATGAACGCCGTGTGCGTTTCGCTCCGGAGTATTGATTCCGAATCTAGACCTTGCGCCCTACCTAGCACGAGGATTCTCTCCCGCTTCTCCAGGTTTCGCAAACGTAAATCGGTGTTGCAAAGAAAAAAAAAGGAAGCAAACCAACGAGCAAGTTGGCTAGATGACAATGTAGCTTATAAATTAAAAGATCTCTCGCGGTCTGAGTGCAAATCGAGCGTGACTGACTTGAAGATACATATTCTCTACCTCCCTCGTTGTTCGCCTTCAAGCTCCCAATGATGGATGAACGTGTCAGGGGCTAGACTAAACCAAATCGGGAAAGTATCACGACATGCTCTCTCTCCAAGCATTCGAATTGATTTTTCTCAAATCCTTAGAACTTTTCATAAGTTCTATCAATTAGCAGATCACTTTGGACTTTGTTGAAGTTTTGGCTGTCAAGCAATGATGCTCACTTCAGAAAATATACCATTCTAAACTACGTGAGCTTGTTTGCATACATAAATTGGCTATATGTATAGTTATACCTAAACATAGCGCTTGTTACCAGAAAGGAGATTTAATACCACAGATTATCTCAAGACAGCATGGAAACCACAAAGCCGGCAATACTTCCAATTTAGGGGTAATAAATATGAGAGTGCAAAAGCAAGAAGAGTATAGCTATCTGGAAGATCTGGGGTATAAAAGGAAATGTTCAGAGCTCCCCAAAACAAGCAAATTGCTCTTTGCCATGGGTTATAGAAAGTGGTATCCGATCTATTATTGCAGCCAGACCTTTCCAGGACATATTCCTGTCACGTATGCGAGGCTTCTTCTGTTTTGCCGAGTTGCCTCGGGAACATAGTCCTTGGCAGATATCTTTGGTAGTGAGCTTCAAAGAGCTTCTTGATCACCAAACGCTTAAAAACCAAAGTGGTTTCCGCCGCTAGGACCAAGTCCAGGATGATCACCAGATATTGGAATCATCAAGTCAAGGTCACCAGGCATGAGATGAGGGCGTCGATTGTGACTTGGAGCTGCCGAGAACGACCGACCCCCCAACGCCGGATGGAGCTGACGCTGTCCACCCAAGTGGCCACCATTTCCGCCCCATGGACCTCCTTCCGGTCCTCGGTGACTGATCTCTGTGGCATATGACTGTACAACCCGCCACATCTTCTTCATGCATTTCCTAGGTTCTGAAGAGTAGCTTTGGTAAATGCGTGAGAGGCCCAAATCAACCCCATTCACCGTGAAATTGGCAAAAATGCGAGCACCTTCTTCCATTGGAATATATCTTTGTGGGCCAAGGGTATCTGCCCAAAACTCTCTCACATCTCGCCGGAGAGCTCCGCAACAATCGCTGAATTTGCGGATATCCAAATCAACTCCGTGGTCTTCCCTATCCCCATGGCCTGAACGACGTCTGCGGCCTCTTGGTTCTCGACCTCTTCCCAGGCCACCCATTCCTGCCATTCCGGCCATTCCTGCCATGCCCCCAAGGCCCCGCATGCCTTCCTCGTCTCCGTCGTCTTCCAGGTGTCCCCAGCCTCCCAGAGCGCCCCTGTGGCCTCCGAGTCCTCTTGGTCCGCCGCGCAATAAGTCCATAAGATGTTCTTCGTCCTCATCATAATCATCCATATCTCCCATTCCCAATCCTCTCATCCCGCCCCTACGGCCCATTCTCATACCCATTATATCTCCCAGTGCCCCTGTTCCCTCGCCTTCGGAAAGAGCAAAATCCTCTTCGTCAAGGCCATCCAGAAGCAAGTCATAGTCAGCGCCAAGAAGATCAAGACCTCGATGCTGCATCTTTGTGTGTCCGCTTCTATCAAGATGTGTCTTTGAAGGGTCGATATCTTAATAGACCTTTGGAAAAATTGAAAATGTTAGTTATTCTTCGCAGTGATGACAACAGAGATAGCTGTGTGCCGGCAGGAAGGCGATATCGCTTTGCTTGTGGTCGAAGTCAATGTAAAGATTTCGATGCCTTGAGGATGTATAAATCGATGAAATCGTTTCGAAGGAGATTTGAAAAGTGTTCGATGTGCTGCTGATGATATATGGAAGATGGAACACTGGATATGTTGCCAGAAGCTGAGCTCTTTTTATATTCGACATAAATCCCTATCTTTAATATTTCCAGCCTGTTACCATTTTTCCTGCTTTCCCGGTTTTGGGCATACTAGTACGAACAAGTTACTTGAAAGCCCGTCACCATTTCATGGCTATGTTACAGCACACTGCGAGTGAAAACTGTTTCACTCCAGTACAGATGTTGATATACTAATACATCTTGCATCCTTGCATTGCGTAATGGATGTGAAATATATGAAAAGGCAGTGCCATGAATCAAGAAACCCCTTTGCTTTGGAATTTCCCAGTGATTTCACACCATCTCTTCATTATCTTGATTGTCCCAACTTATCAGTAATTTCTGTTGGCTATAGAAAATGTCAAACCCCTTCAACTCATTGACCAAGGAGATGCTGCTTTCAGTGCTGTTTTCCTTGGGTGTACATCATAATTCTGTTCTTGATCAAATGCCTTTTTTTCCTTGCATCAGGGACCAGTGTGGCGTTTCTTTTCCTTTTGTTTTTCAAATTCTTGGAGAGCCTTCGGTGCGTATAGAATGGCTCATGCAGCCGCAAAAAGCACTAGAAAGTCCAAGGCTCTTCTAGTAGGCAGCAGCAATATCAGCATTCTGAGCTGCCCACAAAATGCACCAGCGGTGGGAAGTACTAAAAACGCTCAATTGCATGTAGTCTGGATTCCGGAAGGTAGGCTGGCGGTGAAGCTTCCCCAATGAAAACGATTCCGCGGGAAAAAAAAAGGAGATCCATGATAAGTCTCCGTTTGCAGCTGCGCTTTCTACGAAAAAATGGGTTTACATGGATATCCCGAGACGTGTAAATAGTTCCACTTCCATACGTTCCGCGGCATCAGACTGCGACATAATTTCTCCCATCATATCGCCATCAGGGAAATCCATTTCCCATGGTCTTTCTGCAGCAGCTCTCATATGCGCGAGGACTGCAGTGTGGAAATGCCAACGGAGAAACTCATCTCGGACACGAAGAGGATTCTGGGGGTCACGGCATGCAAATCCAAGGATCCGGCCATCTAGCCCAACATTGTCTTGGGCAAAATAAGTGATTTTGTACCCATCCTATGAAAAGGATGAGCATCACAATGGAAAGACGTGAGAGGTAGACTTACATCAGGGTTGACTGATACTAAAAATTCATCGAAGAGAGCATGATTACCACCAAATATCAGGATTCCATTTTGAGGTGAATGGATCTTAGTAAAACCAATTTGCCTAGCTGGTGCAGAATCTGTGACAATGCTGTGAAAGTTCCTTCTCAACCATTCACCCTCTCGTGCATGAGGAAAAATATGGGAAGCAGTAAACCCCACAAACAAATCATTTATGACTGGAGTGCCACTGAGCATGCATGCTTGATCCCTTGCTCTAACTGCATTGCGGAAATGAAGTCTCTAGCACAATATTAGCATAGTCCCTTAAACCCCGAGTTTCTCAGCCAACCCGTGTTGTGAGTTTACTAGATCTTTCATTTGTGAGGATTCTTCGAGGGTATGAGCCTGGGATGGGAGAAACATTCACCGGGCCGCCGTCTGGTAGGTATGTATGTTGGATTAGAATACTGTTCTCTCTGTTTAGAAACTCAGGCTTACAGACTTGGATCCAAAACAGCATATAACCCAGCTGGAATGGGTTGAGCTGAGCGAACAAGAGGTTGACCAGTTGATCCATCCAAGTTTAAGTGAAATATCGCCCAGGCGGCATTATTCGGCTGGAATTCCAGAAACATGGGACACATGTCATAGAAATTATTGCAGGATATGGAACCATTTTGATAAACTCCTAAGTATTTTCAATGCTGATGAGCCCAATCTCTGAAAGGTGAATTCAAAACAGGGGAAGGCTGACCTCCAATTACCGTGCCTCCAGCATCGTAAATATGGAGATTTCGCACCCGTCTTGAATAGTCATCAGGATCTTGGAGCCTTCGCGCCATCCTGCAAGTAGGCAATGGGTAAGCAATGCAAGTGCAAGAGACTGATACTGTTCTGATATATCAGGTGAGAAGATTCATGGGAAACACTCTGGGACCTAGGAGATGGAGGATTGTTCATGAACTATTCAGCGGAGCAATTTCTAAGTTGCAGGTGAAGCACTAAAGCTTTACTCAACCAGAACCCCTCGCAGCTTTAAAAGTTATTATACATACAAAATTGATGAACCATATTGGGTGGCGAACATCAATAGGTATGTATATATAGGCCACTCTTAGTAGCTATACTCCTAGTTTTGTCATCAATCATGATCAAGAGTCTCAAAAAGGGCTGTAAATGTGTTGCTAAACACCACATGCAGATGTTCTAGCATGAGTTATTAGATAAATGCAATGTTGATAGCAGGAATAGCCATGTATGTACATATGCAAAAGTGGTTGTGAAGGCATGAGTGCACCAATTGCAAATCCAGACAGCCCCTTACGAATTTCTCCTCAGAAATGATCACAGTCAAAATCTTGAACAATCAGTTGATGTACATAGTATATGTATATAGCCATTCTAAAAATGTGTACCAGTTTATACCACATTACTCCAAGGCAATGCAAGCTCATCATCGTCATCATTATCATTATCCCACCCCAATTGATCATATATTGATTGCTCTGCAGAGTGCAACCCAATGGACTCTTGCACCGCAGTCGAAGCGTCCCGCTTGGACCCAAAGGTAGATCCCTTGACCGGGGTGCTGAATATCACTGAGCCGATGGACTTGGATGAAGAAACAGAAGTAATTTGAGAATTTATCGGCACGCTAAGTCGGCGGGGAACACGATAAGGTGGAGTCTCCTTTACTTCAAAGGAGAAATGAACATTATCATTATGGATGCTACGTCCTGGACATGGATCTGCAACGCCATTTTCAGTATCAGATCTCGAAGGTTTCGTAGGCGTGGTAATGTCAGCCGCAGACAGCCTGGGGTGTGATCGTGGCAATAGCCTAGGAACTTTGAAAGGGGTGTCTTTTGTGTTCGCAGTCGAGGACGACTGGGGCTTAAGGTCCACTGAATGGGGAGAGGAATCAGGTACATGTGAAACCGGCTTTGACGGTGTTTCCAGGATGGATTTCGGATCTGACCTAGAGGGATTGAACATCGGGTGGAATGGATGGTATGGTCGTGAAGCAGAAGAGGGAACAGCTTGTTCATCAGCTTCGTACGGCGGATATGACGCTGTCTCTCTACTTGGGTTTTCCTCGCTGTTTGAGAAAGAAGGCACCCTAACCATTCCACAGTCTTTCTTTCTAATGCATCTCGGAGTCGCCATTACCTGTACTCCTTCGCCAGACGGGTTCCTTGTCGGGTCTTTTTGTTTCTTTGCGCTGCCAATCGAAGCTCTCTTCGCTGCAGAATCTGCCCAATCTCGGGCCACCAGTTCTCTGTTGGGCTTCCGCAGAGCATTGATAGCAGCATCTAATTCCTTTTGCTGTTCAAGAAGCGTGTTCATTTTCTTTAACCTCGTTTCACGTTGCTTAACTACAGCGTCGAGGTCGATTTCCCGGTTGTCCATGCGTTTGGGTTTCTGGATAGCTCCCCGCCGACTCGATGCCAAAGATAGAGAGACGGGCTCGCTGGACTCCCGTTTGAGCTCTGGGAGACTGGTAGTAGTTTGATTTCGAAGTAAAGAGGGAACAGTTCGCTTTGCGGCTGCTGTTCCATCTGTCAACACGCGTTCCAAAGTTCGACGAGGCTTTTGAGGCTTTTGCTTTTTATTTTCACCATCGTTGCCCTCGGCAGTACTCTTTTGGCGAGATAAAGCGGTGCGCTTAGGCGATGTGGTTACTGGACCACCCAGTTTGCGGCTGAGACCTCTGCATTGTTCCGGAAGCCGGGATGCATAAAAAGGAATAATGACCTCCGTGCAAAAGTCGCGTAGTTTGTCATTCTCTGCGTTGTCTGCAGCTTTGTTCTTGCCTCGTCCCTTATCTGAATCGACTAGTAAACCATCATCAGAGCCAACGGTATGCCAAATACAAAGCCTGTCAACCAGTAGTTCAAGAAGCATGCCAAGGTCTTTAGATTTCTTCTTTGGGATTTTATTTGGCTGTGGACCATCTGAAGTTTTTCTTCTGCTTGAGTTCGCAGAGCCCTCCAAGGATAGCGTCTCGAGAATCAAAAGGATTTGAAGTTGTGTCTCACGAAACCGCAAATCTGCCAGTAGTCGTTTCAATTCAGCTTCTCCTGAAGCTCCTCTCAGCGGTGCATCCGTTACATTCCTATTTCTCCACCATTTTGCAACCAAGTCCTCTTCGTAAGGATATAAGCCGTCTTTACCTATTTTTCTCTTTTTGCTTTTGCGTTTCTTTCCATTCATCGGGAACGCGACAAGTGCGTCATCTTGGGACATGTCTAGAGGAAGATTTCGAATCACTTCTGGTACGGAATCGCGATATTTAACATCCATCTTCTTCACAGGAATAATGCATTCCCGATAAAAGTAGCATAGATCTGAAGTGCGCATCGAGGTATCATCACCAAGGGGCTGGAAAGCGGCACGAGCACGGGCAAGCGGCCCTTTCGCGAAATACGCCACGGAAGTCTATGCATATTAAGGGATGAACATTTCAAGGGTTCTGAACAATAACCTACCTTGGATATGTAAAGAGTTTCGAGGTACTGGGTTTTTAACCCATCGAAAAGATCTCGGGGGCCCTGCGAGTCTGCTGACAACACACAAGAATCAGCAAAAGTACGGTAAATAGCTTCAAGCAGCATACCGTCAGCTTTTTTTGCACCAAAAACTTGAGGAGAAGTTTCAGTTCTTTGATAAACTGCTTCGTAGAGCGATCCCAGTTCGACCGACCCATCTCCTTCTCGTGCGTGTGTCCCACCAGACGGATCGGTTGTTCCTGCTCCATCCGTGCTCTTTTCCTGCTGCCCAAACGCCAGCGTCATACTGCTGCTTGGGCGGTTTCCAAGATCTTCACAGTCAAGAGCCTGAGGGATTCGAGCTCTCTCCAGCCAATTCAATTCGTCACCAGCGCAACTTAAGCCCGGAACATCGCCACACTCTTCAGCTTTCCAACCCTTGGATGCAACGACCAAATCTCCTTCTCCTACCCACTGTGCCAACGCGCATATTGCATATATACCCCTCTTCACCCTCTCAACAACATAGAGTTCCTCCTGGCTGTTGTCACCGACGACAAGGCCCGTAGAATTCGTGGGCGTAGACCTTTCGCCGTATGAGCGCACAGCTAGTACGATGGGTTCTTTTCTATCACGCAATCCCGCTTCGAGAGCAAGAATGTTTGAAACGAAGAGTCTCCCTGGATGGATACTTCGTAACGGACTCGGGCATGGATCCAGCCATGACAACGGTAATCTAGAGCGAGGCAGCAACGTTATAGGTATTAAGATTTGGGGTTTATCTGATAGTGACGAGCTGGAGGGCTATCAGGTATAAAATGTTATCAGCCAAAGCTGGCGAGTGGTTGGATCGCAAAAAGCAGAACTGGGGCACAATCGCATAGAAGCACACAACCATACATGAATACTAATGGCAGAACTCAATGTGTATTTGGCACTGTAATCCAAATCGGCAGGGGATATCCTCCTTCTTTTCAGCGGCGGAACCGAGAAGCCATGCTGCACGTTTAAGGAAGCTGAAGACGAAGGTCCCAGTACAGTGACGCTCCCAAAAGCTGCCATGCATTCGGGCTCATTAAAAAATATGTTTTAAGGGTTCAAGAGTAGGAGTAAAGTGATAATCCATGCAGAAGATCTGTCTATCCTAACAATAAGGATACATTGGGAGCAGTTGAACCAGCTACATACAACAGAGGAATTGCTGAGATCACTCGTAGTATCATATCTCGCGCTTCACGAATTGCTGATACGCGTGTATATCGTAATTATTGGGTAATAATACAGAGTTACAAAATACCCAGGTCACATGACACGTATTCGTATCCATCCATCTACCAGGGGATAAGGAACATCGAAAGCAAAGACACACTCTCTGTAAACTTTAAGTCATGGAGCACATATTTGTCCTTCCTACCTAGGATCGGCTTCAAAGATATCAACCTGCAAAGAACTGTTGATGATTAACTGAATCTTGCACTGTCGTCCCGCAAAGGAGCATCAAGTCCAGAACCGCGCTAAAAAGTTGAAATACTTACCAACAGGCCAAAGGACTGTACAGTGCACATTCTCCTAAGAGAACGCAGCAATCCAACAAACTCCAAGACTTATCCAAATGGTTATTTCAGGAGCCGCCAATTTAAGATAGCTTATGTGTAGCTATCAGACGCCCAGCTTGGTCCGGGATGCAGTTAGGGGGTCGCTTCATACCCTGCCATCGACTCTATAGGCGAATAAGACGAAGAAGAATAATAATCTAACTCATGACTTCGGAACGAAAACCTCAAATGTTGTTATGTTGAAACCGCATCTGCGGTGTTATGGTCACGGTTTAGTTACAGACATTTCATGGAAGAAAAAAGCTTAGAAAGTTCAATGGGACATTGAGCATGTCGCTGAAGCTGGACGCTGAAAGCAAAGCCAGGCCTCGCAGCACGCCACTCCCCAGTAATTAATATGGATCAGCCAGAGTTGCCTCCACCCAACTTCCGAGAATTCGATCGATTAATGTGTTGCAGTTTCTATGTACCGAGATTTAGACAACTTCTTGTTGAAAATTTTCCTTAGGCCATCCACAACGCCGCGAACTAGAAAAAGAATTTGGTATCACATGTTGAATTTTTGCCAGGGCGCCTCCAGTCACAGGCCCATGCAATGCGGAAAGAGAAAAGCAAAACAAAGTACCGTCCGTCTATAGCCATGCTTTGAGTTGTTGAAAACAAAGCAAAATCATCGCGATCATGACCAATTCATTTTATAACAAACCGAGAGAGGGAGATCAGCGCGCTCAGAATTTGAGAGACTTGGGTTTCTCCCAGGCGAAGCTCTGGTCTGTGAAGTGGCCGTTCTTTGCGGTCTGGTAGTAGATGGGTTTGGCCAAGTCGAGTTCCTTCACAATAACACCAGGCCGGAGGTCGAAGTTATCTCTGATAATCTTCACCAGTTCGTCGGACGATTTGGTTGAAGTGCCATAGGTTTCAACGAAGATCGAAAGCGGCTCAGCAACACCTATGGCATAGGAAAGCTGAACAAGGGCGCGACGAGCGAGGCCGGCTTTGACCAGAGACTTGGCAATCCAGCGTGCGACATACGCAGCAGAACGGTCGACCTTGGAATAATCTTTTCCGGAGAAAGCACCACCACCATGAGCGCCCCAGCCACCATATGTGTCGACAATGATTTTCCGGCCGGTCAGACCTGCATCGCCCTGAGGACCACCGATGATGAACAGACCGGATGGCTGAATGTGGTAAATGGTGCGATCGTCCAAAAGACTGCTGGGAATAACCTTCTTGATAATCTTATTTAAAATCTCCTTTCGAAGCTCTTCGGTGGTGACATCCTCGCTGTGCTGAGCGCTGACAACCACAGTATCCACACGAAGAGGCTTCACGGCCCCATTGTCATGAGCATACTCGACTGTCACCTGGGTCTTGGTGTCAGGACGGAGCCATGGAAGGGTGCCGTCTAATCTGGCTTCCTTCATGGCCCTGTTGAGTTTATGGGCAAGCTGGATGGTTAATGGCAATAATTCAGGAGTTTCGTCTGTGGCATAGCCAAACATTATACCCTGGTCTCCAGCCCCCAGTTTTTCCATAGCCTCATCGTAGTGAAGACCTTGAGCAATATCCGGAGATTGCTCCTCAATGGCAACGAGGACATTGCAAGTCTTGTAGTCAAAGCCTTTGGCAGAGTCGTCGTAGCCAATATCTTTGATGGTGTTTCGGATGATTCGTTGGTAGTCAAGATTGGCTTTTGTGGTAATCTCGCCGAAAACCATAATCATACCTATTGTAGTTGGTTAATAATGGATCAACTTGCATTCAATATCACCGTAGGGCATTATCTTACCAGTTTTAGTCGCAGTTTCACAAGCAACCTGTTGCTTTTGTGTTAGCTTTCGAAACCGTGGCTGAATACTACAGAGGTAACTCACCTTCGACAAAGGGTCCTCAGCAAGACAAGCATCGAGAATGGCGTCAGACACTTGATCACTGTATTGAACATCAGATCCAATGGCTTGACAAATAATCGCAGAGTACCACGAGACTTTGATCAAAGCACTCACGCAATCTTGTCGGGATGACCTTCGCCAACGGATTCAGAGGTGAAGAGAAAAGTGCCCTCCCGCCTGTGATCATTGTTTGGAATGGAGCCCATTGTGTCGAATTGAGAGAAGAAAGAGCTACGAAAATAGAATTGATGCGATTGAGAGAGAGAAATAGTCGATGGGATTAGGATGTGTGCAGCGAAAAAGAACAGAATGGGGGAAAAGGGAGGAAATGCAGTTAGAAGACTTTCTCAGGCAGTTGTCGTTTTGCAAGTCGGGAGGGAGGCGGGGAGAGAGAGAGACCAGGCCAATAATGCTGGGGACGATGGTTGTGATTGGTTGGAGACAAACTAAAAGTCGATGAGCGATGTTCGGCGTCCGAGTAAGCAGGTGTTTGGTTTGTTTGCGATGTTTGCAGGGTGGAATTGCGCCATCGGGGCTGGAAGGGAAGGCGGTGTGTGTAGGCAGAATATGATATATCTTGAACTTTTACATTCTGCATCTGGTTGATGAAAGTCTTTAAAGAATGCGTTGACTGCAAGCCATAACTACCTATTATCAAAATGCACGGCTTTGAAATAGATGCTTGCAAGATAACTACACATGCATCCTGCCTTGACATGCCAACTAAATAACAAACCAACACTATCTGATGTTTCAACTGACTACAAACCCTCTCTTACAAAACCGCTACTTTAGTACTCTTCTCCTACGTCTTCGAAGATGTCGAAATTCGGTGTTCTCGTCATGGGCCCAGCCGGCGCTGGCAAGACTACTTTTTGCACCGCTCTCATCCAACACCTTCAAAACACCCGTCGCAGTTGCTTCTACGTAAACCTCGACCCCGCAGCTGAATCCTTTTCATATGAACCTGACCTAGACATTCGTGAACTCATCACACTCGAAGATGTGATGGAAGAATTGGACCTTGGTCCCAACGGTGGCTTAATGTACTGTTTTGAATTCCTCCTTCAAAACCTCGATTTCCTCAACGACGCCCTAGACCCACTGAGTGAAGAATATCTGATCATTTTTGACATGCCGGGTCAAATAGAGTTATACACTCATGTTCCACTGCTGCCGAGGCTAGTACAGTATCTTTCCCGCGCCGGACCGCTGAATATTTCGCTTTGTGCTGCATATCTAATGGAAAGCACTTTCGTGGTGGATCGAGCAAAATTCTTTGCTGGCACCCTGAGTGCTATGTCCGCCATGATTTTACTGGAAATGCCGCATGTCAACATATTAAGTAAGATGGACCAGGTCAAAGGGTTGGTGGGAAAGCGGGAATTGAAACGATTCGTATCCGTGGACGTCGAGTTGGTGAACGAGGAAAATGGGAGAGAGGAGACGCCGTCCGACCCTTCGTCTACCAGCGAATTGCTGAGCGGAGGGTCTTTCAAGCGATTGAATCGTGCTGTCGCCCAGTTGATTGATGACTTTAGCATGGTGTCCTTTTTGAAGCTAGACGTGCAGGATGAGGACAGTATCACAGGAGTACTAAGTTACATTGATGATGCCATTCAATTCCACGAAGCCCAGGAACCAAGAGAACCAGCCGATGAGCAAGAATATGACTTTGAGTGAAAGGCCTATGCCATCAAATACGCCTGAAAAGTCTCGTGGTTTTGACAAAGCTCATATTGAAGAACTTGAGGTTTCACACTGAGTTCGTGTGCAGAATGGCCGCCGCGTTCGAAGTCCTCGCAAAAGTCGCGTCATGTACAGAGATGATTAGCAGTCCCTCATCTAAGGCGCAGATTAGGCGCAGATTAGGCCACTAGTTTGGAGACTTCAAGCTTGTGAGCAGAGGATAAGGATAATTGCTGGCAAAACCCCCAGCAAAAAGAGACTAGAGTGATGAAATGCTGAATTTGTAAATAGATCTGGCACAATGTTTCTAATTCCCGACCGCGCCCAAGTTACATACCATAAATTATAATCCAGTATAAACCGACCGTTAAAAACATGCCCAGGTAGTCACCAAGCTATTGCACTAATTCAAAATCCATATCCCCAGACTCCTTCCCTTCTCCACCCTCAGCGCTGTCTTCTTCCCCAACTCGACGCCTTGTATTTATATTCATTCCCACCCCTTCCCGCACTACCACTCTCAGCCAACAGCTGCCGAATAAACCCCTCCATCAAGCCCAATATCCAAGCCGCATCTCGCGATGCTTTCCCCCACCCGACGTTATACACATACCAACCGCCACCTATGATCGCGCCCCAAAAGAGTAGCCGGAACACAAGCACGATCCAGAACTTAATCACTCGCCGCGCATACTTGAGTATTTCGAGCGAGATTAGAAGCATGAAAGTAAGGATGAGAATGGAGTAGAGGTCGGGCGGGGAGTTGATCAGGGCGCGTATGGGGTTGATGATGTACGGTTCGGCATAGGTGAGGCGGAGGTTGTGGAAGTAGTCGTTGGCGGCGACGGCGTAGGAGGTGAGTTGCAGGTATGTTGAGGGTGACAGGCTGTGTCGTAATATGGGCACGATGTATTCTAAGTAAATAGTGTTAACAGCGGTGCTGTTGAAGGGAAAAGCAGTCTGCACTTTGGTGGTGCATGTTTATATATCAACATTGGATACATAAAAGACAATGTAGTTGTTACCTTCAATAACCTCCATCTTTTCCAGCAGTATGTTCGACTGACTGTTTAGAAGCCGAGTTATTCAGCAACTTGATAAGAAGTGGGATCTGCGAAGAACACGCGCTCGCATATACAGTGATCTGGGCTAGACGCGGGTGCACGACTTTTTGGCAGCGGAGCTGTATAAGTGGTGTATTGGCAAACTCAAGAGAAAGCTGAGAGTACAATGCCTTGAAGTATCAACAGTAATCAAAATCCTTGCTGAGATACTTTTTCTTCGCGCTTTTCAATTCGGTACATAAAAGTGGTCATACCTACTCCGTAGTAATTGTAGGCTACGTTTGTATTTTGTTTGTTTTTGTTTTATTTCTTTAGCAATATAACTAATTAAAGACCTCAAGTTAGACATTTCAGAATTTTAAATTCCACGAAAGCATTGGTGGTTTAGTGGTAAAATCCGTCGTTGCCATCGACGGGCCCCGGGTTCGATTCCCGGCCGATGCAATATGTATTTTATTTTATTTTTTTTTTCACCGTACCTTTTTTGAGTCCTAATTTGTTTTGCATTTTTCTACAACTCCTGATCAGATACGTGCAGTACATTGATGAATGTTCAGGTTTAATTTTGCGGCATATATGTAAGGCCTTGAGTAACAATCTGATAACGATTTGCTGCCTATCTCTGTCCAGATTCCTAATCACTCTGCTCATGGACAAATGCGTTTGAAAAACCCTCTGAAAGCTGTATACAGTTGTATGGCGCCAGTATACCATAGTTCGGCTTCCTGATCTGACCTTGAAAGGGATGAGTACATTCTTCGTATCACAGAATCAAAGCATACCAGCACTGAGCAAGTGTTTTACCCAAATTCATTAATTAGAGAGCTCAATGACAGAGCCTCAACGAGTAGACCACCCTGTAGTAGTTTGCACCACGCAAGCATCTTCTATTATCCGCACTGGTCACACCTTCAGTACAATATATATGTATGTAAAACTGATTGTGGGTATAGATGAAAAATCCACCAGCAAAAAGGGTATAAACCTCGTCACCCCTGTCAAAAAAAAAAAAAAAAAAAAAGAAGAAGAAGAAATAGGAATCAACCCCATAGAATTAAGAAAGTATAAAAGACACAATCCAGGTGTCCATTAGAATCACACCAAACCTGATATCAAACTCCATCTATGCGAATTGCAACAGGAACCTCCAAATAAAAGCAATAATACAATGGGGAATAGGGAGAATAAAATGTAAGAAAGGCTCCAAGCGCAGTATTGTACAGTACATGAAATCATGAACTTTGTCTTGATCATTAGGAGGTGGAGAAAAAGACAGAGAAAAAGAAACCAGAAAGTAAGAAAATTAGTACGGTATTCCAAATTAAGATGTAGTTCGATCTCAAAGCAGATTAAACGGACAACTATCGCAAATACTAACTCCAATTTTACATCTGTGTATAGAAATGTCATTAGTGTCCGGAATTGACGCGTGGATTCATCTCGGAGAAGGCTCATAATAAACTATGTTGAAAAGAAGAAGGACCAGCTAGCAAAAAAGAAATCAGAAGGGAGTAGTCCTGGATCATCGTGAAACGGACAAAAGGAAAGCCGTTTTCTAATCGGTGAGCAAAATTGTGTCTTTCGGCGTCGGTTGATGGTGCTGCTGCTAAAGTTGGACATCTCGAATGATGTGGAAAGCCCGCATCAGAGTTTCGGAGGCGGTAGTACGGCAATGTCAGACATTCATGTCATCATGCGCAAGGTAAAATAAGCAATTAAGTATCGCGATCCGGAGAAATCTGCTTGAGGACTTGAGCTTGAAGCCTCTTAGTTTGACGAAGGGCTTCGTCTCTATTGAAATTCAAAATTTAGCACTCTTCACTCTCAAAATAGCCAGGAGCAAAGCATAGCTTAGGGTATAGCCTACCTATCCGCTTGAAGTTCGGCGACTTCAATTTGTGCCTTGTTCATTCTACCTACAACCTGTTCCATCTCCTTATCTGCATCACGTAAAGCTTTTTCAAGCTCCCTGACTTTAGCTTCGAGATCGGTACTGTGGACAGCTTGGTTTAATGCAATACCGGGGCCACTAGTAGTGACCTCGAGACGTGGGGATCGGGGACCGGAGAATGGCGAGGTTGGAAGAAGAGGGGATAGTAATGCAGGACTTCGTGTTCCATTCTTAGCGCGGACAAGCTGGGCACGATGACTTTCTTTCAAAGCTGAAATTTCTTGCTCATGTTTGGCCATTTCATCTTCAGATTGTTGTTGAGCCAATATCAGTGTTTCCTCCAGCAGCTTTAGCCGGGTCTGCATATCATTAATTCTTTCCACCGAAACTTTTTGTACATCTTCACCTCGACCAATAGCTTGGGAAAGTCTGTTGCGCAGTGCACTGTTCATAGCAACTTGCTGGAGTACTTGGCTGATAAGGTCATCGTCTGAGCCTGGGCCACTAGGAACCAAGCCTTGTTGTCTGTTGGACTGCAGTTGTTTAAATGCTTTTTCGAGGGACGTTGCGGTTGCATGGAAGTCGGCTAGATCATTGGGTTCTAAGTTATTTTCCGTAGGAACAAAGGCATGCTCCTGGAGAAGCACTCGTAGTGAACTCGTTTCTTGTTCTGCCCGATCGAGATCCATTTTTAGGCTAGCCAGACCCTTTTCGCACTGCCACTTCTGGTCCAAGGCATCGTCTGCACGTCGCCTAAGTATGTTTATTTCTTCCCTCAATGTTGTGACCTCTCGTTCATATCCTCGCCTGCGCGGTGAACTTGCTTGGCGCGCGCGGTCTAGTTCTGCTTCTAGCATTCGAACACGCTTCTCATGTTCCTTTGCCTGATAAGCTTGTCGCTCAAGGAGGCTTTTTACTGTTTGATGGAGAGCGTCGCGTTGCATTTCGACATCTTTAACTCGATCCACTAAAGACTCTCTAAAGTCACGGTCTTTTCCTATCATAGAGCTCGGGCGGGATAGCGACCCCGACCTTGACAGGCCGTTTGGTCGACTGGACGGGATTCGGGCAAGCGAATTTGATCTTGAGAGTCCAGACTTTCTGGCAGGAAATTCTCCGTCTTCTTCAGCGATGGAATTGAATCGGGGGTGCTGCTGTTGCAGATCAGATGCCATGTTTCGGCTCTGACTCAGGAGAGAGTTCTCATTTCGAAGGACTTGAATCTCTTGTTGCATGCGAGTTTGAAGTTGATCTCGTTCGTTTCGATGTTGTTCTAGTTCGACTCTCATTGCAGTAAGAAGGTCTTCAAAATTATCCTTTAGCTGTCTTTCTTCCGTTAACCGTCGGCGGGTATCGTCCAAAGCAGCTTCAAGTTCCTTCGCCCTAGCAGCCGCGTTTGAAACATCTACTTTCTCGCGCCGGAGCTATATAACAAAAAAAAGAAAAAAAAAGGTTAGGAGACACGGTCTTGGAGATATCTGGACTGGTTTTCGTACCTGGTTAACTTGGCCTTCTAAGATCTGCACATGAGACTCTGCAACTTGTCTATGAGATCTTTCCTCTTGCAGTTTCTGGGATAGGTCAACTTTCAGTTGGGCTCGTTCTTGCTCAAACGCTCGTTTCATCTTGTCAATATCTCCTGCCTTGGAAATTCCAGTATCGCTGAGGGGGTATTTTACGGAGCCGTAGCCTGAGTCAGAAAAATGATCGCTGTCCCTCCGATTTGCATCTGGGCTACTCATTTCCATTTGCAGTCGCTCCACCAAATCTTCTAATTCCATTTCCCTACGTATGGAAGCTGCCAATTCACAACTAATCTCCCGCAGTTCATTTTCCATCTCTGCTAGCTTTGAAGTTACCATCTGGTCTGTTGGCATCGTCTGGGCTCGAGAAGGCGACAGCTTGGGAGAGAGAGCCGCAAACGAATCCCGTGACGGGAATCTGGATGACTGAGAAGACGGTTGAGTGGACACGTTCATCGGAGAGGGCAGCGGAGACAGGATGGAATCAGATATCTCTGTGCTATTAGATTCTGTGCCAGGAGATGTCGCAGTTTTCCACCCGAAAAATGAGGTAATTTTGCTTCCCGGAGTTTTAGGGAGTTGTTTATTATAGTCGTTCGAGCCGGAGGACATTTGCCGGGAATTCAGATCGATGCGCAAGGGAGGGGGACGGCTCGAGGATGGATGTAGCGCCATGGTGAATGCCCTTTTAAGATCCTTCCCTTGCTTTGGAGTGTTGGCCGATATTAATGGCTGGCTAACAAGGCGAGTATGTAAGGAATTCTCGGAAGAAGAGACATTGGCAATTCCGGGGTTGTTTATATCCGCGACTGGGAAGATTCCGAGGGCGCCTTGAGGTGTCTGTAGAGGGGTCTGTCCGTGAGGATACCTGGATATGAAAAGAGCACATGAGTCAGCGCTTGTGAAAACGGAGACTTAAACTGAGGGGCAAAACCACTGGGCTAGAGACAGCCGAATGCACTGACTTATCAAGATCTCTCACGGCAAGAGACTCCGCTGGTGAATAAGGCGGTGAAGAAATGTTGTCTGCCGTGATGGCGGTGGAGCGGAGATCGCCCGTCTTACGATTTAGGGGGGCAACATTGGGAGGAAGCGGTTTCCTGCGTATGGGAGACGATGCAAGGGCAGGACCTCTGGGCGACTGAGGGTGGGAGACAAAAGGTCCCTTTGGGGATTGCAGACTTTGGAGGGAGCCCCTGGATGGAAAAGAAGTCGCGATAGTAGTTGAGGATCGCCCGATTCCAGAAACGTTAACATCTGATGATGAGTCTCGAAGAAGGGACATTGTTAATCCCAAGAGACGGTGGTGGAACGGATCAGGGGTAAGTTCCAAGTCAAAGTGCCCGTCACTGGAGAGCAACTCTCAAAGGTTAAGCGCCAATCGGGAATGATTGGCAAAACTATTGACTTAGCGTGATAGCGGAAAGGCTTGTTTGTCTGGAAATGGATATAAACTGCCATAGGTGCAATCCCCAAGACGATGGGAGGACTACAGACTAGAGTTGGCAAGACATATCAGCGGAGGATCTAGAGAGACCTTTGAAGAATAGAAAATACCTTGACCTGTATTCATGGACTTTCCATTATCAAGAGAATGCTTTCAACAATGAGCTTTGTCAAAACTCAGGGGCATCAGACTGTATAGCTGGGAGGACGGATTACTCCATACTCCCCATATCTTCAGGGAGGAATGGAGAGTAACCTAACTATTCTAACTAATAACTCGAGGAGTGGAGTAACTACATACCGAAAAGTTGCTCAACTCACCTAGGCTAACTACTTTTGGGACAGATCCAGAGCCAGGCCAGGAACCAGTTCATCGCTCACGCACTCCTCACCAATGAAACTGTTGCTTTGACAGGGAACTAGAGGTTGGCCTGAGGCTGTGAACCGCTGGCTTCGTGTCTATTGATTGGCAGGGAAGAGTCTATACCTAGTACAAGTAGGCATCATTTCAACTTAAGAAGCCCATTTGCGTGCTTTGATAGGAGCACTCTAACCGCTGCATCCTGAGCGCTAATTCCTATCTGATCAATAATGGGAAAATCCGGATGAGAGCAAGGAGCTTGGGTGACATGATTGACAGGACTCCGTAAAGGTTCGGTGAACTCTCATCTGTGTTTCAAGAGACGTAAGAGCCATCCTGTCGTTCGTATAGTTAACCAGTGCTGATGAACTCCAGATAGCTAACATACTCCATCGCAAAACTGGGAATAACTACTTGAGTGGCCAGTACATTGTGTACACTTTAGTACTGCTACATCCGAAGGCGGTTAATTACGTTAAATTAGCCGTGCCATGGCTTGAATGTCAGGGGGAGAAGGCAAATCCTGGCCAATCAATGCGCTGTATTTTATCTCAAAGACTGGGCACGGTCACGGGTTAAAGTCAATCTGCTCCCGGAGTACATTCGGTGTACAGCATGTGGCACCAGCCACGTTTGCTGGCCAATAACGAATCTAACACTGCTGACACACTTTCTGCCTCAGAACTCCGCAGCACTTTTGCATCTGGACCTAGGGAGTACCGAGGAAGAAAAAGGAGTAGAAGATGCTGAAATGACATCCTGGCTTATTCATCAAAGTTCAGAGAGGTGCTACAGTGCGAAAGACAGAGAGAATAAAATTGTAGAGATGAACCCAAAGGAAATTGCTCACAAATGTCAACGCGGGGATTCTAGACAAATTGCCGCACCATACATACGACAAGCAGCAGACGAAGATCACCAATATGCGGAACATCAGATTACGGGCATCCGGCCTTGTGGCGGTTTTACAAATGTCAATTCTCAAATGTATATCTCAGCCATTCTCCAACCGCTCTCAAGCTTTCCCATCGGACAGACTCGTCTCGATCAGCCATCAATTCCATAACCCGAGCTTTGAGGCCAAGCTTTTCGAGTTGATGTCGACGCTCGGGAACCTCTTTGACCAGGCAGCCAACGTCGTGGCACGCAATTGCCAGAACTTGTTTATCCGTCTCCCAGTTCTTCGATAAGATTTCAGCAAGTTTCTTGGGGAGTTGGCCACGTTCTTCGTCGAGGATACGGCGCGCATTCTCACGCCAGAAGGTTGGATTCTTGTGAGGTGGAGACCATCGAAGGTGGCCGGACATAACCTCTGCAGCATATGTATCAAAAGTTGTTTGAGTTTTGGTATACTCATCAAGCATATCAGATAGAGAATTCATCGCCTCCAGGAGATCTTCATCCACATAATGTCGCGCGGCCATGGTGGTCAACAAGCCAGGGAGGCCAACGAAGACAGCCACTGGAAGCAGGGAGGCTTTATTGGCGGAGAGAATATTAGAAAGAGTGTACACGATAAGGCGAGTGGTTTTCTCTTTAGGGGAGATCCGCAGGAGATGGGTATAGAGGGCAACGATTTCATGTTCCCTAAAAGTCAATCAGAACGAGCTTAAACACCATCCAGGCCAAGGAATTCGTACGATTCTAGCTGGTCACCCACCAGTCTACCCTCAAAGCTGAGCTCCCAAATCACGATGAGTACGTGATACAAAAGCTGGATACCCACACCACCTCCGATTTTCATTTCAGCCGTTCGAATGCTACTTCCAGCCAAGGTCGTAGATCCGTTGTCTTTTCCGGAGCTGGCGGCAGCTCGCAGAATGTCCATAAGCGGCTCAACGGTGGCAGCTCTTTGATTCCAAAACAACTCTCTTGACCGCGTTGTTCTCAGGAGCTCTGAATATCCTTGTACACCAATATCTTGTAGGCCAGTGTCCGCGCTTTTAGTCAATGTTGCCAAGTAGGAAAAAAGTCTTGGAAGCGCTTCTTCATTCTTTGGACTGATTTTCGCAGAGGATAGTAAGGAAGCAGAGATAAGATTGGTTAAGAAAGAGGAGGTGAGAAGTGGTATTGGATCTTCGGGGTTGGTGGAGTGGTGAAGGAGAGGAAGGAAATGTCGGTAGCTTGATTCATTCTCAACCAGAGCTTTCTTGAGAGCAGGGACATCTATCGAAAAGAAATAAAGCACTTAGTAAAATACATCCTCTTTAAAGATCGTTCTATGGCGGCCTTCGCAGCAACCAGTCTCCCATACCATTGATTAAATCCCCAGCAAGTACCAAAACATACTGGATGATGTCAGTGCGCCGGGCGGCAGACTCCAAAATACTCTTTCCGGAGCTTCCTGCGGCAAGCAATGTTGTATAGGCACTCAAATCTTTCTCAACGGTCTTCTGTCTCTGATCTTTCCGGACTTTATCAACTGCCTTGATGCGCTTGAGCTGTTCTTCGGTAATGTTCCCAGCTCGGACAGCGCCCTCCCACGGTATCGGTCGAGCGCGGATATTATTCTGCAAGGAGTTTAGATAAGTGGGCGACTCTAGAGACATCGTCAGAAAAGGCGAATTTAGGAATGGGTTATGGTGTATTTGAAATGCATAGGGTCGTGAAGAGGTGTAAGTTTATAGTCTTCGGAGGTTCATTCCAGCAACTAGTTAGTTAGTCTCCGCGATGTGCCAAGAGACGTGAACAGCTGAGACAACATCATCAATTCATGTCAATTATGTATGTAAGTATTGCTTCAACAGAGACTTTGAGTGTCCTTTATATGGATGTATATGCCATTGGTAGTCTCTTTTTTTATATTAGAAGCATCTGGGGATAGTAGTCTGTCTTTTGTTTGGGCGTGAACTAAATAATATCTTTCAACTCAGCTTATCTCATACTTAGCACATTTTCCGCTCAGCATCGGTGCAACATTCAGTATCGGAAGCCATTATCGGAATTATAAGCTTGGAAAAGCGATTCAGTTTCGATGAGAGAGAGGGCATCTCAATGGCAATCCTTACAATCTGATATGATAACCCGAGAGGCCGTATATTATTTGAATCATGTCTACTAATTCCCAGCCTGCGAAGAGTTCAAAATGGTCCGTTGGCTCATTTTTACAGCAAGCAGTCGCTGGCGTCGAGTCACGACTAGATACTATACTGGCTGACAACGATGATAATGCCCAAACAAGGGAGGACGATAAGAAGGAAAAGCCAGCGGGCCAACCCACTGTGTTGGATAGAAAACGTTCGACGAAGTCACCATCAGCTGGTACGTGTGTATTTTTAAGTGTCCCTTTGTCCCGATAGCTTACAGTTATAGCTACTTCGAGAAGCTCCTCTTCACCCCGAACAAATGATCGTCTTCAGGAAAAGCTTGCGCGAGCGATGGTGAAGCAAGGTGGCTCGTCCACAAACGTTGCTAGCAATTCGTCTTCAGGGGCACCGTCCCCGACTCCTAGCCCGCTTCCCTTGGCAGAAAGTAGGACGAGCGTGGATACGAACCTAGAGAGCCTCGAGGCCCTAGATAGGGCAGACAATGGACCAGCTAGCTTGTCAAATATCGAGCCTGGCACGTCTACTCACCGAACATCAGGAGAAATGCTAGAACAGTTAGAGGAAAAGGCTGGAACTGAGCCCCGAAAATCCACGAGTTCAGACAGAGAAAATACCCGGTCAAGTCCGACTAAGCTTGAGCGGCAGGACGATTCTATACCTGCGATCGGCGTCACTGCACCCCCGAATGACCAAAATATAGGGCTTGAACCCGCCTTGTCGCTACTAAAAGCTGAGCACGAAGCGGCCGAAGCGCAATGGCAGGAAGAGATGCATAGCTACATTGAAAAAATTGACGCACTACAAGCTAAATTAAAGTATTTAGCGAAGGAAGCTGCTGAATCGGCCAGAATTGCAGCCGTGTCTGCTAGCCCCGGAAGTCTAGAAATGAAACTGTTAGAAAAGGATGAGCGTATAGCTGCTTTGATGGAAGAAGGTCAGAAGCTCTCTAAAACCGAACTAGAACATCGTGCTACCATCAAGAAGCTCCGACAATATATTGCAGATAATACAAAATCACAAGCAGAATCCAAGCGGCGCATGGAAAAGGCGGAGAGAGACCTATTAAAAGCAGAAGATAGGGCTCAGCGCTTTAAACAAGCAGAGCAACGTGCCTTGTCAAAGTTAAGTTCTCAGTCAAAATTGGAGAAAGACTTAGAAACTGTGACCGCCGAACGAGATAGGTTCAATGAAAAAATTGCAGATTTAAATCGCCAGTTAAACAAGGCAGTCTCCAGAGCAGAAGCTGCAGAACGAAAGGCCCTGTCCCAGTCATCGGAAGCTGAAAGTCGTCGCGTTGCAGAGCTCAAGGACGACCTTTCAAGCGCAAAGATAGAACGTGAGATAAGCGAGGAGAAATTACGAAGAGAAACCCGAGATCTTAAAGAGAGCCTCGAGCGAGAAAAGGAACGCGGCCGCGTACAAGAAATGGAACTTCGAGGAGAATTATCGGTGTTGGAAAGTAAAATGGAGACTCTCCGCGCAAGGGCCGAAGAAGCATCTTCAAGCTCTACGGGAGATGCGCAAGCGAAGCTCTTACGGCAAATTGAACGGTTGCAGACTCAATACGCAGTCGCAAGAGAAAATTGGAATGGTATCGAGAGCTCGCTAATGTCTCGTCTGGCCAATGTCGAAAAGGAACGGGACGAACTTGCGCGAAGGGAAGGCGACTTGCGACGGAAAGTCAGAGAATCGGTAAGTCGCATTGTGCTTGACAGAAGCTTTGGAGATGATGTATTGACAACACCCGAGCAGAACTTAAAAGCCAAGCGCATTGAAGGTGAGGTAGAGAACTCCCGTGAAGTCATTCAAGAGCTGGAAAGAAGCTTGGGAAAAACGGGGCAAGAAGTAAAGAAGTTAGCACAAAAACTGGGCAAGGCAGAAGATGACCTTTTTCAAGCGAACCAAAATTTCGCAGCCCAAATGGAACTGCAAGAAGCTACCTGGTCTCAGCGCCTCGAAGAAGAGAAGTTAAAATGGCATGAACAGCTACCGGCTTCACCTCCATACCTTCACACACACAGCGAATCACCAGTGCTGAATCGAAAACTTGAAGTTCCTGCGACCATCCCTGACCGTCCTTCAAGCAGCCGATCATCAATTCTATCCATTCTCCCGCCTGGACAGAACACTCCACCAAGACAAAATTCGTATTCGTCACTAAATTCCGGCCCCAGCCTTCGACACCCTTCTCACGATACTTCATCCGCTTCGTTGGAGTTGCCTTCTGTGCAAACGCTGGAACCTGAGGAGTATTTTGCTGGAGCGTTAAGCCCTGCTACTCCATCAGTACCTGGAACCCACAGAGGGATAAACGACATTGTCTCTGTTTCCACTGTTGCTGCTGGTCCCTCCGTGCAGCTTGTTGAAAGAATGAGCGCTACGGTCCGTCGATTAGAAAGTGAGAGAGCAGCATTCAAGGATGAATTGGCTTGTATAGCCACTCAGCGGGACGAAGCGAGACAGGAGGTTGTTGAACTGATGAAGGAGGCGGAAGAGAAGAGAGAGTGCGATAAGCGAATCCAAGAATTGGAAGCAGCTGTCAGGGACTTAGATGAGCGATACCAAACCACATTAGAAATGCTCGGTGAGAAGAGCGAGCTGGTTGAAGAGCAGAAGGCAGATATTGAAGATTTAAAGAAGATTTATCGGGAACTTGTGGAAAGCACTATGAAGTGAGAACAGCCTCTACATGAGAAGTCCAATTAAAGATGGAAATGGTATTGGTCATGTATCATATAATTACATTTCTCATTCCGCTGGAGGAGCCGCGCTTTCAACCACGCCTCCCTTTTTCATGCTTTCGGAACATCGTGGCTGACCGTTCCGATAGACCTATGTAGAAACACTGAACGAATCAAGGCAGCGAAATTCCTTCCCGCTCAGCAGCTTGTAGAATGTACTTTCGAACCTAGAATGGCGACGACAAATCAGGTTGGGAAACGTCAACAATGATTCCATATACATACCCTGCTGTCAGGAGCCAAGTCAATAGGCAACCTCCCCTCGCTATCCTCTTTGTCTGCTTCAGCACCAGCACGTAGGAGCACCAATGCGGCTTCTCCATGGCCTTCCGAAATTGCATGATGTAAGGGAGTCAATCCATCTATATCAGAACCATTAAGGGGGCTTTTCCCCTCCTGCAATAAGAGATTGAGAATTGGAGCGGAGCCGATTGCTGCGGCGCGGTGGAGCGCAAGTTGACCCCGATTGTCGCGAACTCTTGCACTGCATTTATTGGCAAGAAGAGTGCGAACAATGCCTATGTTGCCCTTAGAAGCGGCGAAATGTAGCGCATTCTGTGATAAGGATTTAGCATCCATAGGTGTGATTGGCTTTAAAATAAAAAGTTTGGACGTAGAAACCTTCCGACAGACATACCTGTCCTGTGATGCTTTTTATTTTTACATCTGCACCCTTTTGCAAAAGCAACTGAAGCATGGGGTCGCCTTCATTGTCTTTGAGACTAGCAGCGATCATGAGAGGCGTCCATCCTGAGGAGTCCTATCTCTCGCCAAAGGGCGGAATTAGTCCTTGATACTGATACGCCAGAGAGTATTATTCGATTCTGATAGAGAACATGGGGCAACACGAACAGTAACATCTGGGTCGAAATCCTTCTGCGAGACTAGCAATCGAGCTATTGGCAATTGATTGTAAGCTGCGGCCCAGTGAATAGGTAAGCGTTCATCGCCATCTCTGAGAACGGCGAGCTTCGGATTGGCCTATATAAGACGCCGCACATTAGTATCACTTCGTCGAGGGTTATATTTATCGAGCATTTGGGCATTACCTACGTTGAGCAAAGACTCAACTTCAGAAGCTGAGGGTTATCGGTCAGACTGTCATCAAGCTGCGGGGAGGTAAGGAGCTATAACTATACTCTTCCCTTCACGAGTGGCCTCGTGGATGGCGAATTTGGCGTGATACTCGGGATCCATTAATGCCTCTATTGCGAGTATCTAAAACTGCAAGTAAAAAGAATTCAACAGGAGTCATAATCTGTCAGTCCCATCATGTCGGCGTTGTGAGTGAATGCGGGGGATGAGTTGGTAGCTCGAGTTGGGGACAGACTTGGCATTTTCACCTCAAAACAATAAATGTCGAGCTTTGGACTTCATCTGATGAATGTTCAACCACTTCCGACCCTTTGCTCATTCTACAGTGATTCCATCTATTGATTGAAAGATTTTTGTCGAGTTTTTCTTCAGTTAACTAGGTTACTTGCTAACGGGCTTCATGCGCGTCAGTGTTTGATTGCACCTTTTCAAATTTCTCCTCAATCTCTCTTCACACCATGGACGTTGCGCAGAATTCTCCGACCCCAGATCAGGCTGTTCGAAGCTCCATAAAACGGACTCTTGACATCTTTGGTTCAGATTACCTCCTACCCGCACCGTCAACCTCTGTTCCTGGCGAATCCATCGGTGTGTCGTACCGTCGAAAAGCAGAATACAATGACGTTCAGACATTGCCTCCATCCTTAGCAGAGAAACAAGCGAAAGCAGCAGCTAGCGGTCGGACAAAACGTCCAAAAGCCAGGACTGAAGGAGGTGCGTCTGCGGCGACTTCGACTGCACTTGTGAAAAAATCTCCTGCGGCGGGAGCTCAAAACAATGCAGAAGGAGCTCCTACAAGTCTAGTAAGGAGGCCGGCGGTGTCTCAGCAACCGAAACCGGAATGGCATGCTCCGTGGAAACTGATGCGTGTTATTTCCGGTCATTTGGGATGGGTTCGGAGTTTAGCTGTGGAGCCGAATAATCAGTGGTTTGCGAGTGGTGCCGGAGATAGGACGATCAAAATCTGGGATCTGGCAACTGGGACTCTTCGACTTACTTTGACCGGACATATTTCTACTGTTCGAGGCCTGGCAGTGTCTCCGCGACATCCTTATCTCTTCTCGTGTGGCGAAGATAAGATGGTGAAATGTTGGGATTTGGAGACGAACAAGGTTATTCGTCATTATCATGGCCATCTCAGTGGGGTATACAGTCTGTCTTTACACCCTACGTTAGACGTACTTGTGACTGGTGGCAGAGACGGTGTGGCCAGAGTGTGGGATATGCGAACCCGAAGCAATATCCACGTCCTTACTGGTCATAAAGGCACGATCTCGGATGTCAAATGTCAGGAAGCAGACCCGCAAGTCGTTTCCGCCTCCCTTGACGCCACTGTCCGCCTATGGGATCTTGCGGCCGGCAAAACAATGGGTGTTTTAACCCACCATAAGAAAGGTGTTCGAGCACTCGCCATTCATCCGAAAGAGTTTACTTTTGCAAGTGCCAGCGCAGGAAGTATCAAGCAATGGAAATGTCCCGAAGGCGCATTCATGCAAAATTTTGAGGGCCACAACGCAATCATCAATACTCTCTCCGTCAATGAGGATAACGTGTTGTTTTCCGGTGGAGATAATGGATCAATCTCTTTCTGGGACTGGAAGTCGGGTCACCGTTTCCAGACTTTGGAGACGACCGCCCAACCAGGTTCGTTGGAAGCTGAAGCGGGAATCATGTCGTCTACGTTCGACCGTACAGGTTTGAGATTGATATGTGGCGAGGCAGACAAAACGATCAAAGTTTGGAAACCAGACGACGAGGCAACCCCCGAGACACACCCGTTGGATTGGAAACCTACCCTTGGAAGGCAGAGATATTGACTACTGTTTGTTTGCTGGGAATTGACTTTGTATTTCCGCTGTATTTCGTGCATTTCGTGGAGTTTCTGAGCTATCGTTGGCGCCTATGATCAGACCTTGGAGATGCTTAATGTTCATAAAAACCTCCAGATTTTGTATCTTTTTCTTCATTTATACCACGCAACGGCGTGGGTGCTCTACTTCATTATCAGGTTCTTTATCGAATAAGATTCTCAAAGCTCATCTAGCCTTCAAAACCAATACCCAACATCTTCGCTTCCGCGTCGTCCCTCAATGCTGCCTTGACATCCTCAGGCGCAATTCTCAGCCTCACTTTCCCACTTCTATTTCCTCTACCCAGTGCATATCCCATGCCAGAGCCAATTTTAACTCCCAATTCCCCTTCCAACGCCAAGATCCCCATATTCATCATTTCCATCGCCGCAAATCCCATCGCATACAAGTGCGGTCGTGACAAGATATGTTCCCTTAACGCTCCACTCACGGCACCAGCAGTTGCCACTGCGCCATCAGATATGCGTTTCGCTTCATCAAGGATATCTCCGAGGGCTGACTCGGTAATCCCGGTGCGTCGGATACGGGCGAGGAGGCCGGAAAGGAACACTTTAGAGGAGAGTGGCAGGCAGCGGAGAGATTGTTGGAGAGGCGTGGATGTTGCTTCTTGGATGGCTTGTTTGATGGTTGCAATTGTGACGCGAGGCAATGAAGCTGGCTGCTCTTGTGTATTCTTGGTTTTCCTGGCGTTCAAGTTCGAAGGAGGTTTCTGCGCTTCTTTCCGGGTACGGCGATTGGTGGTCTTACTGGGCGTGGGAGGGAAATCTTCATCTGCGTCCAACGGCTGATTATTGCTCTCAGCCTTTAAAGCTTCGCTGGCTTGTTCTGCAATTTCTACGGCCCGACGACAGATATCCAGTGCCCGACGTGCATCGCCACTGACAGCCGCAACTTTACGGCTGGCAAATTGTATTGCGTCAGGTTCAACGATGTTTCCGGGAACATTCTCTAGACGTGAGCCAATAATTTCCATTAATTCCTGATGTTTGTACCCCGAAAATGTAATTCGGGTCAGACCAAGGCGGCTGGATATTTTATTGCTGAGGGTTCGCTCTGGCAAGTCCATGGTATTGGCGACCGCCAGGACCACAAGGTGAGAATGGCGAAGCGCGGGCCAGTTGAAGAAATTATACATAACGGACTGGTTCTTTGTAACGAGCTGATCCAGCTCGTCCATGAGGACGACACACGGTACTCGACGCGGCGAGGGCCTGGAAAATTCTCGCTCCAGAAGATCAAGGGCGTGAGATGGCGAGACGCGGTCTCCTTTTAAGGCTTCCCATAACAGAGAGTACGACTGATGTGGATCTGTGACTTTCATCCCATTGATTTCAACGAAAATGAAATCATCCATCTCCTCCGATAATACTGCGGCATTTAGATGCGCGATGACGTCCCGGACTGTCGCTGTTTTCCCTGTGCCAGGAGGACCGGAGATATAGATGCAGGTCCCAGTACCTTCAGTGATAGCGACGCGAAGACTATCATACACAGTATTGAACTCTGAGTCTCGACAGGGAAGAGAATTCGGGACAGTAGAGACATGAAGGAGATTTCGGGCTTGTCTGTAAGGAGAAGAGAAATATGAAGGAGACAGAATGCGGGTACCGAGTGGCGTGAATTCAAGGGGCTTCTTCACCAAAATCCTGTATTCACAGTTACCATCCATATGTAATATTGACCAGTACGGGGGGTCTTTGCCTACCTTTTATGAGTAGGCGTTGTAAGAATCTTTTTGCGCTGCGACTGTGGAGTTCCTGCAACGGAGGCGTTTTTCTGCTTCTTTCTTGGTGTCGTCGGAACGACGGTCTGGTCTTTCGCCTAACATACAATTTGTCAATATAAATGTGGCTTTCAATTGAAACTGCGTGACCTACGTCGGGATCGTCTGCTTTTCGCTTTCGCGACCTTTTCAGCCCAGCCTTGACCGTCTCAATGAGGTTGAATATGCCTTCTTCCGTCTCATTATAAACCTCTTCCCAGATAAATTCCTCAGTGTACCTTCCCTGAAGCTGATTGACGCCTCTCCGACAAACAATACACTTATTGTACTCAGCCAAAGCGCTCTGCCCCTTTGGGGGCTTGCCATTGGGATACTTGGCAAAGAAGGCGTCCTTGGAGAGCACCTTTGCTTTCCCATTAATGGAAGTCAAAGAATTCACGTTGAAATCAACAGTAATATACTGTTCATTCGGGAGCGCATCGGATCTCTTCTTCTTTCTTGTAGATAGGAACTCATCTGGAGATGCAAACCACATGATATTCGCAGCTTTGACTGGGCTTGCCCTTTCAGCTGAGTTTGAGTCTGCTTCTTCCTCGGCTTCTTCTTCCTCAAGGAATTCACAGATGATTCCCGCCCAATCCTTCCCCGGCTCCGGAGACTTCAAAAGGACGGTTTGGCCTAATCTGCATTCAAAAGAGCCCATTTTCGCACCTATAATCTTTCTTGTAGGAGGCACAGATGCTGAATTTGACAGCTTTCCTTTTTTCTTTGCTGGCGTACATCTATCATAGGGGGCCGAGCCATTGGCTGGGGGATGAGAGCTATAAATCCATTCCCAGGGAAGATCTTCACATCCAAGCTCATCGTCAGAATCTTCGTGATAGATACCGCCTTTCGTGAGCCACAGTCTGGCCAATTCCTGGGCCTTTGTTTGAGCGGTGCTCTTGCTTTTAGGAGGCATCCCCTAAACTTGATAACTGATAGGCGGTGGTGACTGGATATTCTGGGTATCGTCATGTATTCTTATTCTGTTCCTTCAACACCCCATTCTCCTATTCATCTGGCAAATAACCGAGTAGCATTTAATCGACGACGCGAAGGTTCAGCGCGTCAAAACGCGAAACTGAGTTTGCACTGTATGTTTCGATTATTCCACTTCTAGTTTAGCCTGAAATACCATACGCTAGTCCCATTGAAGAATAGTGTGGTCTGATGATGCTGCTTGAGAGCTCAGAAGAAAAACAAAAAGCATCAATCGAGCTCTGCAGACTTCAGAGAATCAGGATCGAACATTTCCGAGAATCATGCTTGAAAGATTCCTTGGATAATGGTGCGATCTCCCCAGCACCAGCCTCCTGCTAGCTACCTATTGAAGCTTATCGTTCACTGCGCGCACGTTGGACCAACCACCATCCTTATGACATTATTTTTATGACCGCGGCTCCAACTCCGCTCAACCTCCTCGTCTCTGTGAGGGACTGTGGCGCCAGGTTTCTTCAATTCTTAACCCAACTATCCTACTCTGCTTTCTCTACCAAGTTGCCGCTTTCGCTATACTCGCAACACCATGTCTCTATTCGGCGCCCAGAAACCCAGTCCGTTTGGCTCAAGTTTGGCGACCAGCCAGCCGCAGCAGAGTGGAAGTCTCTTTGGCAGCTCACAACAGCAGCAAGGCGCCTCGCCGTTTGGGACACTAGGAGCGCAAGCGAAACCTGGGGGGCTCTTTGGGAATTTAGGCCAACAGCAGCAACCACAGACGCAGCAGACCGCCAGTCCCTTCTCTGGATTTGGTTCCAGCGCACAACAGCCCCAACAACAGAGCGGAAGTGGTTTCTCTATCCTTGGTGCCTCAACTCAACAACAACAGCAACAGCAACCACAGCAACAAGGCGGTAGTATTTTCCCGAATATAGGAGCTCAGCCGCAACAAGCTCAAGGTGGAGGTGGCCTCTTCTCTGGATTCGGCTCGACTACTCAACAGCCCCAGCAACAGGCTGGTGGCCCATTTTCTGGCTTTGGTGCCACCATACAGCAGCAGCAGCCGCAACAGCAAACAGGTCTTGGTCTCTTCCCGAGTCTGGGTCAGCAGCAGCAGCAGCAGCAGCCATTTGGCACCACTCTTGGCGGCGTTGGGCAACAGCAAGCACAACCCCAATTGGGTCAGACACTTGGCCAACCCCAGGCTGTGGGTTCGACCATATGGACTCCCGGACAAGGGATGACAGGTAGTAAGTCATCAGTCATGATATAAAATTGAGCTCAGTGTTCACGGTTACTGTAGTTCACCGAACGGTTCCTATGCAAATGATGATTGTCAAAGACAAATGGGACCCACTAAGCCGAGCCTCTCCCTTTCGTGCGCACTTGTACAATAATGTGGGTGAAGAATCAGCACCATTTTTCCAGCCCGGCCCCAACGACGACGAGAGTAAATGGGAGGATGCACTGCGGAAGAGGCCTGGACCCGGCTATGTCCCAGTTCTCGTGAGAGGCTTTTGGGAGCTTGGGAAACGTGCGCAGCGCCAGCGGGACTTTTTGACGATGATGCAAACGAGGTTGCACGAAATCAATAACGCTCTTACTGAACTTCTCTCCCGTCACGACCTTAATATTTCGGTAAAGATCGCTGCATGCAGGAGAAGGCATCAGGTTCTAAGTCAAAGATGTCTTGCGCTGGCAGCAAAGACGCAGCTGCTTAGAAACCGCGGGTATGCTATGGATGAAGTGGAGGAAGAATTGGCAAAGAAACTTCTCCAGCTTGAACGTTCAATGTTCGATCCGACCTTAAACGGGAGATCTGAGGAAATCTGGGCGAGAATGCTTGCAATCCGGGAAAACACGAAACGACTACAAATGGAGATTGAACGAACAGGCACGGCAGAAGCGCAGCAGGGAGATGAGAGTTTGAGTGATGAACAACTGAAGACAGCTAAGAAGGTATGCTTTCCAATCTTACAGTCACTAGCTTTACTCAGGCTACTTTGCTAATCAGCGTATTAGATTCTTGATGACTACGCCTCGCAAATACAACACCTAAATACAGAACTCGCTACGATTCAGAAGGATTACGAGAGCCTTGAAAAATCTACCGCATTTTAATGAACCTGAGATTTCCCCGAAACTTTTTGTATTTCCGCTTTCCACATACCCTTTCCTCTCGTAAGGATGGTTAAGGATCTGAGCACCTTTCTAAAACCAGGCGGTACTGAAGCTGGTCCGACTGGTTGTCGGATTTCACATTTCCCTCTATCGTCAGAAGCAAGACATTCCATCACTGCTGGCCAGATTCTTATTGTACATACAATACATGTGCAAGGATGAAATTCAATCACCCAGTCTGCCTACCCCTTCAATCTAATTTATATGACAAGATGACAAAGTCGAACATGAATAGCTTCATTCAAGTTTAAAGGCGGAACAATAGATGTAGAGCCCAATCCACTGGAGAACATAGCAAAGTGAATGCTGGAGAACCCAGGGGTACTAATTCAAAGAATCGTAAATCGTAATCGAGGGTAAGTTAGAATAACTTCCTGACGAAATCAATTGCGAAAGGAGCTATGGCAGAGCGAGAACGAATCAGCATCGGCTTAATTTCATTCACGATCAAGCAAAATCCCCAGACTTACAAAGGTATAAAAGGACGCTGCCAGCGATCACCATGTTGACGGTCCGGCAGGCTTCTCTTTCTCCGTCCTAATCGGATCCAATATCAGCATCAAACCATTCGGTGGCGCTTGAGTGCCTGGGAGTACTCTCGATGGAACTCTCACTAACGAAGGGAGCAGTGTCTAACCTTGATCTCCTCTTTGGAGGGCGGTTCTTGACCTTGGTGAGAGTTAGCAAAATGGGAGCTTGGGTTTGCGAATTGACTTGCAGGGTCCTCTGGGAGAAGGATTTCTGGTACCTGGCATAAACATCTTTTCTGATCTCAGTATGCAGTAGTGTGCTCTATCAATAGGTAGACTGGCTAGATATTAAATGGAGAAGCACAGTAATTAACGGGTTTTGTTGAGTTGAGTTGAGCTGCATTTATTTAATGTCGTGGTGAACCTGTAAACTACGGCCTGTAGTCATTTTTCAGTGGCAGAAACTTAGAGTTTTGCTGCAAACACCGCTTCCACCTCCATCAAGAAGCAGGCTTGATGAGGTGATAGTTAATCCTCACTTCTACCACACTTTTCTTCTTTGATTAATCTCTGTTCTTCAATTTATTTCTGATTCGATTTATCCTCTTTTCTTTGAAGCTCTGTACCTTTCCTTAGTTGCACTTTTAACACTGTTCTCATCTACCTTTAAACACCCCAACGCCTCGCACCCGAAGCTCACCTCACCTCCTTTCACTTCCGCGCCCTCCTGGCAAGATGTCAGCTTCGCCAGAACCGCAAGCAGACTCCCCCATCGTCGACAATGAAGAAACAGTGGTAAACGATAACATAGCTCACGACCATCTCGCCGCCGCCGATCTCTCTGATGATGAATCCGTTCTTTCCGACGTTGACGAAGCGCAGTTCGAAGGCTTCGACCCTGCCAATGTCGCTATCGACGAGCGCCCAGCTCTCGCGATAGACGAAGAGAATCTAAAACTGATCGGCCGCCATAAGCGCAGAAGGACAGAAGACGAGGAGGAAGCACAGCGCAAGAAGAAAAAGAAAGAAGCAAGGCGGGAGAAGAAGAGTCGGCGAAAGCAGCGCGATAGTGATGATGCATTCAGTGGCGGTGAAACGGTCGAGGGGAAACGCTCTAGGAAGCGCAAGGAGGGTAGGCAAAGGAGCGCTAGAGTGGTTGAGGAGGTGAATGAGGAAGAATTAGATCCGGCTACACGTATGATCACTCGCTGGTGTGCGAAAAAGGGGGAAATGTAGCTAACGTGTGCTATCTTAGGACGCCGGCGTGCCTTGGACCGAATGATGGACGAGGCCTTGAAGAAGCCTACTAAGCGCCGTGTAAGGAAAACAGATGGAATTGTACGTGACCCTAGATCCGTTGCTACGAGAGAAATGCTCATTGTTTATATGATTAGGATCTTACGGATCAAGCCGATGCAGAAATTGAAGATGTGCGCCGACGTATGACTGATGCGGCTAGACTTGACAGCATTGCGCGCAGAGAGAACCGTCCCGCACAGCACAAACTGAAGATGCTCCCTGAAGTCGTCTCGCTACTGAACCGCAACCATTACGTGAATAGCTTAGTAGACCCAGAGATCAACCTTCTTGAAGCGGTCAAGTTCTTCCTCGAACCCCTGGACGATGGCTCTTTGCCTGCGTACGATATCCAGCGAGAGCTCTTTGCTGCGTTGGCTAGGCTCCCGATTACCAAAGATGCGCTGATCGCCAGTGGTATCGGCAAGGTCATTGTATTTTATACCAAGAGTAAGCGACCTCAGGTCGGAATCAAACGTCAGGCAGAGCGACTTTTGGCAGAATGGACACGTCCTATCTTACAGAAGAGCGATGATTATTCCAAGAGAGTTTACGAGGAAGTCGATTTCGATCCAAGGTATGCGTTGCATTTTGAAACTTTCTGTTGTTTTGGTCAGCTCGAGTTCGATCTAACGTCTTCGTCTTCAGTCAACTTGCTGTACGCAATCGACAGATATCCGTCCAAGCTACCGCTGCTGAAGCCCGAGCGAGAGAGCTACTTCCTCCCCGCTTGGCAAATCGTGCCCGTGCTGAAGGCGGCCACACCACGTACACTGTCGTGCCTCGTTCCACCATGGTGCAGGAAAGCAAATTTGCTCGCCCATTAGGTGCCAGCGGCGAGGATCGCTTCAGGCGTATGAAGGCAAGACAGATTGCAGCATCCAAGGCCTCGAGAAGATAAACTTAGACATAGCTGAGGGAATCATGCTGGTGGCTGTCCTCCATTCGATTTCATTAAATCACGACGGAATCCCGCCTCCTCATGTTTCTTTGCTTCTGCTTTGTTTTTCTTCCTTTTTCTTACACGCAACATTTTTTTTTCATTCATGTTTTCTTCCTTTGACTTTTCATGATGATACCGGGTTTTACTCTTCCAGTTTTTTATTCTCAAGGGTGTACTGGCCTGGATGCAATGGGGTACTGGCGACATTAGGAAATAGCAAAATGGAATATTAGTGTCAACGATGGCTTCATAGATAGGCATATGTGACACTGCATTGTATTTGAAGTGTCTAGAACTTGATCTTTGGCGCAAGCATCTGTGCCTCTCCTCGCACACAGGTCAAAACTCGTTTCTGATGCCAGCATAAGATTCACATTCCAACAACTTCGAGACGCTGCTTGAGCTACAGATGAAGGGGTATATGGGAATCTCACTGTCCTTGTATATGTTGAAGCGAAGAGGTCTCAATACTAGTGCAAAGCTGGAATTTGGAATCATTTTTTGAAATCCCGGTCATATATATGAACGTTTTTCTCACTGGTTGATGAACTCGAAGCTGTTGGTTGACATTGACAACAATCGAGTAAACCCGTAGAGTCAGCAAACTGACATCACCTCGAGACTCGTCCATGATGATGAGGATGATGATGATGCTGTCCGTATATCGAGGATTCATTTGTGATTCCTGATCGTGGAGGATGAGTATTT